>CM060366.1:167792840-170192840 GCA_030545235.1 Helianthus tuberosus | reverse complement strand
ATAGTGTTGGTGCATTCATCTGTCGACTTCGTCTTATATCGAGTCTGGGTTGTGTTGCAGATTTGATCAAGCGTGACATCACAAGTGACATCATCACAAGAGACAAAAACAGTTTCGGATTGTCAATTGATGTATTTCGCTTGAAGACAAAAGTCAAATGTTTAATGTTTCGCTTGAACATGCATTTAAGTGGGTTTCGCTTGAGTGGTGAACATGTATAGTTCAAGCGAAAGCATGAGACTATAAATAGGTGTCATATCATTTCATTTGTAACAGTTTTCTCAGAGTGATACCGAAGTGCTGCCGGTATACTTTTTGATTGTAAATGCTGTTAGATCAATACACAAGAGGATTAAAGTGATAAACAACCTGTTTCATCGTTAGATTCTTATTTTCCGCATCTGAATCTGATTAAATCTCTTCTGAACGACTCGTTCGGGTCACAAAACGATCCTACAAGTGGTATCAGAGCACAGGAGGAAGAGATCTCGTAAAAACAACTCGTTTTCGACATTTTTTCTGATTTCTACACCATTCTTTTTCAGATTTAAAATTTTTTCACGGTAAAAACGGCTCAAACTTTCACATATTGTGCGTAATCATGAATTAACAAATCCTTGAAAGTTTCAGAACTAAAACCGGCTTAAAATTGATGCAAATTGATCTGTCGCTTGAAAGTTGTTCGTTGATGCTGACATCATGCAGGCTTTCGCTTGAAAAAGGTGAAAGTTTGAAGCGAAACTGGGTCTTTCGCTTGAAAAGTTCAGGTTTTGCTTGAGTGGCTTTCGCTTGAACCAACAGTTCACTTGAGTATTTACATCGAGTTTTTGTGAAACATTAATCGAAGTTGTCAGTCTGTTGGGAAATGAAATCATGAGTTTTGTGTCAGTTAACACGAGGTGATCAGAACCATTTATGATTGCAGGTGAAATATCTCGAGAACATAAGAATTTTTTGATCGGATCTTAGCTGTTGTCGGTTTACATGTTTGTGTCAGTTGGTAACGTGATTGCTTAGTTCAAGAAGTTGTATGTGATTCCTTTATTGGCTCGAAAAATATAATAGAATTTGTATATAATAGAAGTTGTCGGCTATTAAGTCTAGTTACAAAGTCTCGAGATTTATAGTATCAGTTTGCATGTGATATGCATTATTGTGTCAGCACACTATTCTATATTGCGGTCCAATGAGATACATCTTAATTCAGTTGTACATGTGATTTCATTTTGAGTTTGTCAAATAGTGCATGTGATGATTGTTGTCGGTTCATGCGCATGTGAAGTGATAAAGTTGTCAGCCATTTAATACTTTTGGTGTTATCAAAGATTACCTATGTTAAAGCAATTTTGCCGGTACAAGAATTGATTATAATGGCACAATTAGATTGAATATATTTGGTGTACAAAGTTTATTCGAGGTGAGCAGATTTGATAAGTTTTTGTCAACAAGTGGTAAATAAGTCATCAGGACGTTTGTTACAAATTCGGTTCACGTGGAAATAAGGCCAGGTCGCACAAGTTAGTTCTAGTTCGTACGGTTTGGAGTTTAAAGTTGTCAAAGGTTCATTTGGTCATTTGAAAGTCCTTGGTCATTTGAAAGTCCACCAGTTCACAAGTAGTGAGTCAGGTCGTTTGAAATTGATCTGGGTCATAGCAGTCCGCAAAGTCTGTCAACCTTCAATCCGCACAGAATTATCACCTGTTCGAGTATCAGTTTTATTCTGTTAATTGATAAGTTTTTAAACTGATTATTTGTTTGTTCGTTTCAGGTATATTTTTACGAGGTGAACCAGTTCGTTTGAAAGCTAGTTTGGGAAATTCTTCGATATCGAATCATGAGTGAAGATTTTTACAACGCATTCGCAACATCTCCGACTACTCCGGGTGACATTGCTAAGAACATGAACATGGAGAATGAAACCGGAACAATGCAAAACCCCCGAAACTTATGGGAATCGAAGATTATCACGGATGGAAGAAACGGTTTGAGAATTGGGTTCAGGCGAATCATCTAAAAGCTTGGGAGAGCATCGAAACTGAATATGAGAGGCCAAAGAATTCAACGGGAGTTAATAAAATCATTTCAGAATTAACGGAGCAAGAAAGAGAAAGTTACAAAGGAGAAAAGATGATGATCAATTTGTTACAACAAGCTGTTAAAGAAGATATATTTGTGTTGCTTCAACATGATGAAAACGCTTATTCTATTTGGGAAGCTCTTGAAAAGAAATTTGAGGGAAGTACTGAAATGCTACAGAGTAAAGCAGCTTTGTTGAAAAAAGAGTTTGAATTGTTTACGTGTATGCCTGGTGAAACAACAAAGACTCTTATTGAAAGATACTGTCATCTTGTACGCACTATGTCACAGTTGAAGATTACAAAAACTCCAGCAGAATGGGTTGAAAAGCTTGCTGATGCGTTACCACAACAGGAATGGGGTACATATCTGATGATATTGAAGAATTCCGGACAGTTTAAAAAGTTATCGATTGCACAGTTTATAGAGAAGTTGGAGGCACATGATCTGGAGCATCAGAAAATTGCTAGAATGAACAGTTCTACTCATCAACAAGATATTAAATTGTACTATAAAGGAAATGTTCAAACTGCTGAAGCAAGTCCAAAGATACAAACTTCATTTAGTGCTGGAAATCAATCTATACCAAGCAATCAAGGATCAGTCAACACTAGTGGGTTCTCACCGGTGAATCCTCCAAGTGTTCAAATTTCATCTGCTGGAAATGGTCATCTAATTCAGTGCAATGTGGCTTTACATCTTCAAAATGGTCAAAATTATTCTGAAGAAGTTGTAAAGCATCATATGGGATTATTGGTCACTGCATTAGAGTCTTATGAAGGGTTGATTGCCGGAAAAATTGGCAATCCAATGCTCACAAAGGAAGATTATGACCAAATCGATGCAGAGGAGCTGGAACTGATGGATATTAAATGGGCTTTAGCTAGTGTTTTGAGGAGAGCAGAAAAATTTAGATTGGTTACAGGAAGAAATGATTTCTTGGATGCAAACCTTTCTAATTTAGGATTTGATAAATCTAAAGTTGTCTGTTTTCGTTGCAGGGAGAAAGGTCATTTTAAAAGAGAGTGCAAGAATCAGGAGCCAAGAGGAGCGAAGGAGTCGTCTGGGAAAGATGATTATTATAGGAAAACCATTTATCAGCAAATCACTCATCAACCGCATCAACAAAAAGAAGTTCAAACGACACATGGAAGAATGATTGAAGATGCAAACAAAAAGGCTTACTATGGTATCATGGATCAAGATGACGAGAAAGTGGCTGATGGTTTTAGCTGGGACAAGTACATTCCAGCTGATCCTAATGTTAAAGCTTTTATTGCTCAGATTGTTCAAAAGCCAGAGTTGATAAAGGAATGGATGGCTGTGATGTCAGATGATGAGGAGAGTCAAGATGGAAAATATGTTTCTTCTGAAAGCAGTGATAGTGATGAAGAGATGGAACAGATAAATTTGGGAAAAACTCATTTATCTTCTAACACTTTTGAATTTTATTTTGCAGAAAAATTGAAGAAACTGAAAGAAAGGAAAGCTGCAAAAGATTTAAAAGAAGTCAAAGTGATTGAAAAGATTGTGGAAGTTGAAAAGATAGTTGAAGTTGAGAAGATCGTTGAAGTCACAAAACCCTGTCTTACATGTTTAGAGTCTTGTAAACAATGTATAGAGAAAGATGAGAGGTTTAGTGAGTTAGAAAAGTTGAAAGAAAAGTTGTTGTTTGATGTAAAAAAATTGAAACAGTCATATGATGTATTGAACATAACTGTGAATAGTTTGGAAAAGACTAACTCTGAAAGAGAGAAAGCTTTGAAGATGTTGAATGCTACTATGATGACAAAGCAAAAAGAGATCAACTTATACATAGAAGAATGTGCAAAGTGGAAGAAAGAGTTGGATAGTGAAGCAACTGAGAACGAAAGAATCAGAAGATTGCTGCAAAGTTACAAAGGTTGTGACTACATAATTGATAGAATTTATCCAACAGTTGAAGGATTTGAAGCGTTTAAATGTGAAGAAACAAAGCCAAAGAAGAAAAAGGATACTGGTAAGGAACAGGGTGTCTGTTATAATAAGTGTCCGCCTCCGATTTGGGAAGGGTACTCATCTAGGAAACCTAACGAGGAAGAACTAAAACAGGCAGTCAATATTAAGCTAGAATCCGAGATAACCGATGTTTTACCGGACAATATTGATGTCACGTTCACAGCGTCCGACACAGATCATGAGTCAGAACTGATAAAACGAGTGGTCGATCAGGTGTTGGATAAGGATGAGGAGTCAGAGTCAAAGTCTGAGTCCAAAAGTTCGTGTCAGTCAGTTGGGAGTTCGAGTTCGTCCGAAAGGTGTTCAAAATCGTCGGGAAAACGGGTTTATAGTAAAGAGTTTTTATTGTCAAAATCTAATTTGAATGATGAAACATTTTAAGTTGTGTATACTTTGAATGATTCTGACAAATTATATTTTGATAAAGAGTTTCCAATAAGAGGTGTTAAACCAGAAATGATCAAAAAGGTTTTCAAAATGACAGAAATTAATATTTCTGAAATAAAAGATTTAAATTTTAATAGAAAACCTAAAAAATACACTTCAAGAGTTCAACAGCGGATAAACAAGAAAAAGAATTACAATTATGGTTCAGATTTTCAAAAGAAATCAAACCATAAGTGTAATTTCAAAAAGAAAGGATTAGGTTTTATTCCACCTGAAAACTATAAAAAAGAAAAATATGTTCGAGATTTTAAATCAAAAATGACATATGTTGCAGGAACTAGCCATGAAGAAGAAGCAAAGAGCTCATTCTGGAAACAGTCAAACAAGGAGTTTCTTGCTGAAAAGATGAAGAATGGAGCTTTTCAAAGGAACGAGACAAGAACCTATTACAGATGCAATGAAGTTGGTCATATTGCATGGAACTGTCCCAAAGCAACCAATACAAAACAGGGAGTCTCAGAAAAACTCAAAGAAGTAGTTGTTGATAATACGGAACCACCAACTGAACGATTTAAAGTGTTTAAAAATTCTACATATGAAGTTGGTGAGTGTTCAAAAAGGTTTTACAAGAAAAGGGGAAATCTTGACAACTAAACTTGGGTTGTTAAGAAATCAGAGGTAAAATCTGGCAATGAATCTGATTCCACAAGATCAGAAGAGCCACAGGTTGAGGTAAAAAGAGAAAACTCAGTTCCTCCGATGGATGATGAGAACTTTCCACCATTGAGTACTGAGAATTTAAATCAAAAGTCGGGAAAGTTGAGATCTCTAATCAATTTTATTCTGATAAGAATGAATTTGATGTTGAGAAAGCTTTTAATGGAAACGTAAAGAAATTTTTTGGAAAAATGATCGATGGGAAGGTTAAAGGGGCAAAAGAGTTTTATGCTAAGAAGAAAGCAACTTACACCCCAACTGAGTCTGAGTTGAGAACACCTAAGGCTGGTCAGGCTTGGGTGGACATTTTCTTTGCCTGAAAAACCTGACTTGCCGGAGATCCCAAGTTTGTAATCGTGGATCAGGAATAGGAATCTTTCTTAAAAATTGATTGTGTAATTGAATCTTAAAGTTTATTAAAATTTACAAATTGAGGAATTGCAGGAGCTTCCAGGTTGGTAAGTGAGAAGCAGGAATCGGCATCTTGATTGATAAAATGGTTTGTGTAGATGTTTTATTCCTACATGTGTTTTAAATGTTGGATATTCTTACAAGTGGTAAGAGGTTGATTCTGACAAAGTGATTACTCAAGGTCATTAGGTTGAACTTGATGTAATCCTGATACAAGAGATTGAATGGACAATATGATGAACCACACCCATAATTATACAAAGTGGTAAAATCAACAAAACTTATTTTCCGGAAAAATCATTTTGGTTAAAACAAACTTAAGTGTTTTGAAATCATAATGAGAAAATAGTTTTGTGTAAGGGGGAGTTCTGATTGTTTATGCCTAGTGGATGGCGATTTGAAGTGATTCGATATCAGTTGTCAAGTTTTTGTATAGTAGTTTTCAAATTTCCTAAAATGTGTTTGCATTTTAGGGGGAGTAGAAAATTTCAGAAAATCCAAAAACATTAGAAAATTTGAAAAAGACAAAAACGTGATAAAATGAAAAATGAGTTTTAGTGTCAAAGAAGAGGAAATGATAGTACATCAGTAGACAGTCACAATATGCTAAAGAATTGTATTGTTTAAATAGTGTTAAGCAGTCTCACTGATGATATGCCGATAGGTTTTCATACATTTAGTAAACTTTTTCGGGATATAAACTTAAATTCAAACTTGCTTATTTGTGGGGAACACTACTTGGATATATAGGTAACCCCTGAAATTTCGTTTAAAAGGTCCCACTTTCTGAGATACTAGGTCTTTATGCTCAGTGATATCTGGGGTATTATCCCGGGACTTCTGATTTTGCGGAAGCAATGGCCTAGTCCCCGGAGAATACTTTCTGCTTGCTTGAAATATAGCGCATCCCTCAGCAAATTGATGAAACAATAAAATTGATAGTCATTGCTGTTGTAATCAAAAGATCCTCTAAAGGGGACCCACCGAAAGTCGAAGCCGTCATCTCTCTGCGTATCGAAAGATCGACCTGAGCTCTCACGGCCCTCGTACTATAATTTATTCCCCTGACAGATATCATCTGTGGTATACTCACCTGTAAGACTGAATATTGGGATCTGGATACGGGAGTATATTCAAGAGGTGGGACACATGAATAAGTTTAAGTCCTTAAAACACCTAACTCATATCCTGAATCAGTTGAAATTTGTGTGAAAATTTAAGTGGATCAGTATATCGGCAATCTAAGTGAATTGTTTAATTCTTAATGTGTAACTAAGCTCAACGGTACTCGTGACTTGTCATAAACTGATATGATCCTCTTGCACGAACTCACAAAAAATAGTGTCTGTAAATATTTATTTTCTGTATTTCATTTTATTCTAAAAAACTCAAAAAGATTTTTAGTGTGTTTTAGCTTAAATTTTGAAAAATTCAAAAAGATTTTCGACAACTGGTGTTGAAGAGCTAATTTTCAAAATTCCGAGTGCTAGACATGACGAACAGGTTTGGGAAAGTATTTGTTTGAAGTTCTTAGAAATGAAAATGATATTTCTACAAGTGGTTCATCAGAGACTATAAATGTTGAATCATTTTAAAATATGCTCTACAAGTGGTTATAAGAAAATTTATTTCTGGGTTAAGAATGTGCAGGTGTAGCCAGGTTTCGATCTTGAACCTGAAGATAGAGTGCCAGGTTCCGATACCTGAGGTCGATGTGATTTCAACATGCCAGACTACGATCCCAACATATCGAAAGGGGGAGTCTGAAGACATTCGAGTAAAGATTGTTCATGGGAAATCTGCTGGTGATAAAAAAGAGAAAGAGAGAAGATTTGAGGATTCTTACAACGTCAGACATTTCAAAGAGTTCGAGAAGACTGATAAAGACTGAAGATGCGATGACTCGACACTTAAGACTCGTCAACATCTGAGGGGGAGTCTGTTGGTGCATTCATCTGTCGACTTCGTCTTATATCGAGTCTGGGTTGTGTTGCAGATTTGATCAAGCGTGACATCACAAGTGACATCATCACAAGAGACAAAAACAGTTTCGGATTGTCAATTGATGTATTTCGCTTGAAGACAAAAGTCAAATGTTTAATGTTTCGCTTGAACATGCATTTAAGTGGGTTTCGCTTGAGTGGTGAACATGTATAGTTCAAGCGAAAGCATGAGGCTATAAATAGGTGTCATATCATTTCATTTGTAACAGTTTTCTCAGAGTGATACCGAAGTGCTGCCGGTATACTTTTTGATTGTAAATGCTGTTAGATCAATACACAAGAGGATTAAAGTGATAAACAAGCTGTTTCATCGTTAGATTCTTATTTTCCGCATCTGAATCTGATTAAATCTCTTCTGAACGACTCGTTCAGGTCACAAAACGATCCTACAGATAGTATGTAGACTCAAACTTATGGTAGATGATAACATAAACGTCAAGATGAGCTAATTAGTTGCATAGGTTTAATGTGATGGGTATTGGTATGCCATTATGATGATGACTAGAACATTGCAAGTACGATACATAAGCGATAACACTTAATCACTATTATATTTTTGTTTATTGGTACTACTCAGTTCTCGAATATGATCCGTCATGTGAATATTAATTTCCTTGTTCGATGATGGAAACCCTAATAAAAGATGCACCTTTAAAATCATGATTTAAGATAATTTTATTTATGGAAAATACAATGATAATTACCTCTCCGACAATATTGGGTATGGTGTAGCAGACTCTCCAGCTTGGTCGGGTAAGATGGGGTAGCCTCTCCGACGAGACCGGGTAAGATGGGGTATATGTTATGTTAAAAAGTTACATAATTCCCAAAACGATACCATGACCTGATGTTTGACCTGTTTTTGGAAATATGAACTTGTTAAGTACATTAACCTTATGAATGGTATGTATATTACATTATATGAAATATATGATTGTTTAGATATGTATATCTATATATAAGAAAGTCCAAATGCCATAATAATTGACAATTTAGGACAAATCACGAGCATGCGTGCCAATGATAATTTCAAATTTCTTTATCATAAACCTCTCGTATGCATCTATAATTCCGATATCGAACACTATTCCATTCGATCATCCTTCTCGTAACTAGTGCGACAAGATGAATGACGAGAACCCTTTGAGTTAGGACACCATCTAAAGTATAAGAATTTCCAATGTGTTACCTTAGATTATTGACTCGAGCAGGAAACCTGTAACGGAAAGTTATGCTAGGCACAAAACACATAACTAAGACTTACGCTAAAGAAAGTACTTCTCCTTTCATTAAGAGCAATCGAGAAGATGAGAGTAACCACGACTAGATGCACTTACAAAGACTTTATTCACCTGTAATTTTACTAAGATTACCAGTAATAAAGAAGCTGTTACAGTAATCCATGGGCTGCAAAGGACTAAAGTTGTCCTAACCATTACGCTGAGAAGTCTCAAGTAATGTGTGACATCCCAGGAAAACCAGTAATCTTCGCAAACATGCTCGGGGAGCCGCGATACAATACAGGTAAACAACGTCACACCATTAGCTTTCCTCAGTAACCGCATGCTAAATTTCGGGACGAAATTTCTTTCAAGTTGGGGATAATATGACAACTCGAATTTCCGACATTCTTTATTCGCATTAAATGCACGTTGACTTTGACTATATGGTTGTGTTATGATAAAACCTAGTGTGTTTGCTTGATTATGTGTTTGATTGTATAACATGTCGTGAAACATAAACTGTAAACATAAGATAGAACCCGACGAAACACAAGTGTGTTTCGCCATAACCATTCCCGACGAAACAGGATATGTTTCGCCGTATACGACTCGACGAAACAAACTGTTTCGCCGAGCCCAGATCTGCCGAAGCCCAGCTTGGGCCCAGAACGTTATTCTGTGTATTTTTACGTAAAACATCATCATTTTACACTTTCTATCAACACAACCGAAACCCTAGAGCTCTCTCACTGTGACGGCGAACTAGAACCCACCGGAAACCCTTGTGCGATCAAACCATCATCTCGGTTAGTAAACCTATGTGCCTTGATTGATCTTTCATCCGTGAACGTGTTTCTGTGTCATGTGATTCTGCTACGTTGATGTATAATTGTAACTGATGCATGTTAAAAGTTAGGGTTCTTGTTATTATGATGTTTGGACTTTGATGTTGTAATATAATCCGTTGATTCAATTGATAAATGTATATACGAATCTCTTATGAAACCGAATCAGAATCTGGTAAACTGTTTTATGCATGATATACGTGGTTGGGATGATCAGAGTTTAGATACGCGATAGTACACGGATTATGTATACGTAAGTTAGGGTTTCTGCTAGATGTGAAGTACTGTGATGATTATGTATATTTGAATGATGAATTCTGTGCTGCATGATGATTACATGATATTAAGAAACGGCAGAACATGATGATTAGGGTTTACATACGTTACTGACCTGATGACGAACTGCTATCCTCGGCGAAATTGAATACGACGAAACTGAGTGTGTTTCGTCGAGGTGACCACGACGAAACACAATATGTGATTCGCCAAGGACTGTCGACGAAATAGAAGTTTGTTTCGCCGATGTGGTGTTTCGCCGACAGTTGTGTTTCGCCAAATAGCTGATCTATGCAGTAACCTGAGTTAATTCTGTTAAGTGTTAACTGGAATATTTAACTGCTGTTAATTGTAACCATCTTGTATATGATTGTGATTACGTGTTACGTGTTTTTACGTGCAAAACTTGAACACAAACTGATCTCACATACATGCATACTTTAGGACGTGATTGATTTACCTTGAGCACATACTTAGCATACCGAGCAAACCAAGGTGAGTTCACACTCTTACCAAGGCATGGGATTCCCCAGTTGGGTTGGGAATGGGATTGAAGGATTACCTGTACTTACATTACCACTAGACTACTTACCACGGTCCTCGGATTGGGAAGGATGCCTGTGCCAAATTCTACGCAAAGCCTACGTACTGTCCTCGGATTGGGAAGGACACCAGCACTAAACCTACGTAAAACCTACGTACTACCGTCCTCGGATTGGGAAGGACGCCAGCGCTAAACCTACGTACTCGCTACGTACTGTCCTCGGTTGGGAAGGGCACTTACATAAACCTGCGTAAACCTATACTTACTACTATCCTCGGATTGGGAAGGATACTTATGATTACGAATAGTCTAGGGGATATATATAACATGGGAAGCCCCCACCAATAGAACGTACTATCGGCCCAGTAGAGCCACATGTTACATACGAACTTACTATTACGCATTTACTTTCTGTGAACTCGCTCAACTAGTTGTTGATCCTCTGTTACATGCCTTGCAGGACCTTAGGTACTTATGGAGCTTGCACGGGAGGCGCAGTCGTTGTGGACAAGGATCGTGAATACTTGATTAGACATTATGACATTTCGCACTTTATTGTGTTGGGTTTATTTATACGCTTCCGCTAAACAGTGATAACATATTTATGTTTTGGAACACCTCTCATATGGATTGGTTTGACTAAATTGCAATTACTTTTACTTTATACATTGTTCTATATGATTGGTGGCTTGATCCTGGTCAGTCACGCTCCCAAGCGGTGATACTCCGCAGGTGGATTTTGGGGGTGTGACATAATGTATGCTTCAAAAATAAGACATTAAAATGGTAAGACCTAATCTACCAGAGAACAAGATCATGACATATGCCATGGAATTGAAAGAATGAAAAGAACTAACAGAAAGGACATTATGTCCGCGACATAAAAAGGAACAAATGGCAACAAAATTCCGGAATCACCAAATGATTGGTATAAATTCTCGTGGGTATACCACAAAGTTCTTCGGATATGCATGAATGGTATTAACTTTGGATTCGCTAGAATATGTACTAATTTCTCATTTTATTTGGGACTAGTAAGTGAAATATGTGATCTGATAACGACGGTCCGACCACAAACTAGTAGCAGTGTTATCGAGTTAACAAACACATTGACCAATGGATTGATACCTGGACATAAGGAAGAACGTGGAGAAAGAAGAGTCGTATATGTTTCCATTAGGGAAACATATAATATTCGTCAAGATTGTCCGAAACTGACACAGATATCTGAAAACAAGATGAAAACAACCGAGTATACTTTGAATCGCTTGTCAAACAATAAGGCGGAGATTCGTTATACAAGGATCTTGTTCAATTTAACAGGGCATTATGAAAGCGGAAAGAATCCCATAAGAGTTCATGTTGGTTACAAGTCGAAAGGATCTGGATCTTGCAGGCAATTGAAATCCAAACATGAGGAGGCTATTGAAAAGAAAAAAAAAGAAATCGGCGGTGAAAGAAAGGCAACGTAGGATATGTAAATATTTTGGACATTATTCATCCACATGCAAAGAGCCCGTAATTAAAAGAAGATCTACACGATCTTCGAGAGAAATTACAAGTGAGGAATAACTTTGGCTGTTTTTAAAATTTTTGTTCTTAATTTTTATTTTTTGCAACCGTGTATTTTAGAACAGAATTTTGACGGTAATATTTACAATGAGGTTTTATTTTTTGACGTTTTATATTGTTGTTATTATTTACTTTTACCCGTCCTTTTTAGCTATTAAAACAAATTTCTAGCAGCTATAATTTCAATTCCCTCAACCATTTGATATGTAAGCCATGGCGTTTTCATAAATAAAACTTTCTTCATTCATAGAACAAACAATAAGAAATTTAGACTAAAAGTTAAAACACCATAAAACATAAAACATATATTCAAAACTCATTATCCAATGGTATTACGTCTGGCAAGTACCCATAACTACCCTCATATCCTTTTTCTGATTCTTCAAAAAATATCTCATCTTCATTTTTAGTTTGAATGGCGTCTTCGTTTAGTAGTGCTTGAAGCCTCCATTAAACATGTCATCTAGCGAATCAATTACATGAGTTTTCTTACTGTTTAAACATGGGTAATTACATAACTATTCCATAAACCTAAGAATCTATTTGGTTAGTATGGTTTAAACTTGGTAATCATCTTCCTGTCCGTCGGTCCACACAACCGTCACTATGTTATCTCCTCATCATAACGCCATGATACGATGGTTGGCTCGACAAATTGATTTGCATTATTCTCTAGAAATATTCTTCTCAATCCTTTTATGACAGTTTGTGTTTTCCCACACAAGTTATCTCGAGGAATGCCTAGATCTAGTATCCCCTCTAAACTTCTTCCTCCATGTTCATTATGTTGTTTACTGTTTTCACCATCACCCTTCTTCTGGCATCCAATATGATACAGAATCTATTGATCAACGCATTGATCCTCCAAGAAACAATGTTTCCAGGTTTTTCTTTTTGTTTTTAGTGTTTGGTTTTTTTTATGGATGGTGTTTTGTAGAGAATGGCATTTGTATTGAGTATGATTAGTGAAATTAAACCTCCATCACCGGTCATTGCAGACACCCACCCACCATTTCTATCTTCGGTCGGTCACATCGCCAGAAATCAAGCGTCACCAACTGCGTCCTCTCTCATCCTCCTTTTTCGGAGATATATGTAACCATGAGTTCATCTTCATCGTGAGTCATTTTTATTGGTTGTTGGAGGCTGTGTTTTCAGATCTAAACTAGCAGTGATAGATGGTTCTTGTTAGGGCATGGATTTTATATTAAGGATCATCTATCCTGAGACTGGGCCTGGATCACGGATCCTTAACGGATAATGCAGGGAGTCTGAGGATCCAGGATCCTTACTATTGTTTATGTTTCTAACAATTGTTATTTGTGTTTCAGTTGATGATTGTAGGCATTTATGGACTGAATCATTGAGAGAAACTCGGAGGAATATGCTTCCATTTATGCACGTGAGTGAGGCTGGTGATCGTGGATGGCTTGCTTGATTTTCGGATAGTTTGTTAGTAGGATTTTTATTATTTCTTAAAGGGGTAACACACTTATTTTAGGAACACAACTGCTCCCATTCAAACTCTCTGAAATACATTGGCGAACACACACACACATTCACACTAGAATTCATTGTATTGAGCTTGTTATCGTCCAAAGTAGTAACCTTTTTTATCTATATAGTTGATAGTGATAGTTTTCACTATCCGAGGTTTTTTATGCCGGAGATCATTCATTATGTTGGTGCATTACGTCTGTCGACTTCGTCTTGTATCGAGTCTTGTAATAGAATTGTCAGATCAGGGCACGTAGTACGAGAAATCTAGGGTTTGTATGTGAAAGGTTAATTTCGCATGAAATGGCATCTAGCTATTTCGCACAGAATAGCAATCTGATATTTCGCACGAAATAGCAAGTTGTAATTCCATGCGAAATTACATCTCCTATAAATACCCTTCATGTGATCTCATTTGTAACGATCATGTTTCTGGTACCGAAGTGCTGCCGACGTGTCTACTTATCTGTAAACGTGTTATATCAATAATACAAGACAATTAAGTGTGTATCAAGCTGTTACAAAGTCTAATCAATGAATTCCGCATCTAATTAGACCGAGAACTCTTCTGATAGACTTGTTTGGGTCACAGAACGATCCTACAAATTGTATCAGAGCTCAGGAGGAAGAGTTCTTACCAATTCAGCTTAAAAATCTGATTTCTGCACCTTCTTTTCAAAATTAAACAGAATTTTACGGTCAAAATGACTTGAATTTCACATATAATAAGCGAAACAATGTTTTAACAAATCCTTGAAAGAATTGAACCTTAATTCGATCGAAAACTGGTAAAATTGGTTATTTTGCTTGAAAAACAGATCGGTTATGATGATGTCAACAGTATTTCGCACGAAATAGGCAATTGATTTCGCTTGAAATTGCTATTTCGCTTGAAAATACACCTTATTTCGCACGAAATAGGCAATTTCGCACCAAGTTGTTATTTCACGTGACTGATTTCACACGAAATTACCTAAGTTTTGATATTCCGCACGAAATTAGGGTATTTCGTTTGAGTTGGTACTATTTCGTTTGAAACCGATATTTCGTGTGAAATTTGATTTCGCTTGAAAGAGGTTATTTCGCACCAAAGTTGTATTTCGTGTGAAATTCATATTTCGCACCGATTCTGATTTCGTTTGAATCTGATTTCGCACCAAAAGTGTTTTCGTTTGAATTCTTATTTCGTTTGAATCTTCATTGTTGTTTGAACTTTGTTGACTTTGTGATATAGATTACTTAATCATGGAAGAGGAATTCTATAATGCGTTTGCTACACCTGTTGCTCCTGTTACAGCTGCTGAAACTCTTTACAGTGAGAATGAGACGGGAACTTATCAAAAACCTCCGAAGCTTATGTATATTGAAGATTTTAGAGGATGGCAAAATCGATTTGAAAACTGGGTGCAAGCTTATAAGTTTGACGCATGGTGTTCATTAGAGAAAGATTATGAGAAACCTAAAATTGAACGTGGGATTGAAAAAACTTTCAGTGACTATTCAGATATTGAAAAATTGAAATATACTAGTGAAAAAATGATGATCAGTATTCTTCAACAAGCAGTTAAAGAAGATATCTTTGTTTTGCTCCAACATGAGGGTACTGCTAGATCAATTTGGACGGCATTGATTCAAAAGTTTAAAGGAAGTGCAGATATGATCAAGAACAAAAAGGCTTTGCTAAAGAAATTATTTGATATGTTTGTAGCCTTGGAAGGTGAAACAACAAAAAAGACCATTGATAGATATTGCCATTTGGTTTTGGAAATGGGAAGATTAGATATAATGAAAGATGATGAAGAATGGGTTGATAAGCTAGCCGATGCATTACCACAGCAAAAATGGGGAACTTATTTGTTGATCTTAAAGCATATGAGAAAGTCTGAAAACATGAATCTGGCAAAGTTTATTCAGAAGATTGAAGAGCATGAGTTGGATATCTAGAAAACGGCAATCATGAATAATCCAAATGCTCAACAAGATATCAGTTTATACTATAGGGAAAATAAATTTGAAACTACTCCGAGTCCAAAGATTTAGACTGGTTTTAGTGCTGATAGTTCTTCTGGAAAAAAGGGTAGTACTGTGACTCAAAGTGGTGGACATTCATCTTCGTATTCAAGCTTTGATTCAAATTATACAACACCAAGTCCTCAATGACAAAATTCAACGAACCTGCAATGTAATGTCACCTTGAACATTCAAAATGGTCAAATTTTTTCTCCGGAAATAGCTAAGCAACACATTGCATCACTTGTTGCTATGTTAGAATCATATGAAAGCTTGATTTCTGGCAAAATTGGAAATCCGATGCTTACCAAAGAGGATTATGACCAGATTGATGCTGAGGAACTTGAGTTGATGGATGTAAAGTGGTGTTTAGCCAGTGCTGTTCTAAGGGCAGAAAAGTTTCAACAAATCACTAGAAGAGATGAGTTTAGTAAGATGTCTAAATCTCCGATAGAGTTTGACAAATCAAAGGTTACGTGTTTTCGTTGTCGAGAAAAAGGTCATTTTAAGCGTGAGTGCAAAAACAAAGAAACAAATGGAAGACAAGATCAGTCTGGAAAAAACAATTATTATCAAAAATTAATTTTTCATCAGATTGCTCAACAACCACAAACTGCACTTGCACATGCCATTGAAGAAAAAGAGAAAAGAGCTTGTTATGGTATAATTGACCAAGATGATGAAAAGGTTGCAGAGGGATTTAGTTGGGATAAATACATTCCACCTAATTCAGGACTTGTTGCTAGAATCTTGGAAGAACAAGAAGTCAAAAGAACGAAGATCTTTAGATCATCAGAATGTGATGATGATACTGATGACGAGGAAGAGTACATTAATAATGCAAGAAAAAGTTTGAACTCATTTAGTTTTAATTTGTTTTTTGCAGATAAAATTGAAGTGCTGAAAGAAAAACAAGTTGCTCGTCTGAAGAAAGAATTGGAAGAAATAGAAGCAAGAAAAATGGTTGAGAAAGAATTAGAGATAAAAAGAATTGCTGAAGAAAAATAAAAACTGGAAGCCGAGAAATGGAAGCAATGGCCTAGTCCCCGTATAATACTTTTCCCTTGCTTGAAATATAGCACCACCCCTCAGCATAACAAATGATGAAACATTGCAAAATGCTAATCATGTGCTGTTGAAGAAAAGATTCTCTAAAGGAACACACCTTAAGTCGAAGCCATCATCTCTCTGATTTTGCGGAAGCAATAGCCTGAGCTCTCATGGCCCTCGCATTTAACCCTTTACAGATATCATCTAGGTATACTCACCTGTAAGACTGAATATTGGGATCTGGATACGGGAGTATTTTCTGAAGTGGGACACGCGAATAAGTTTAAGTGCTTAAAACATTAATATCGTATCTCGAAACAGTTGAACTTTGTGTGAAAATTTAAGTGGATCAGTATACTGACAATCTAAGTGAATCGTTTAGAACTTAAAATGTTTAAAGCTTAACGGTGCTAGTGATTGGTCTCAAAAACTGATATGATCCTCTTACACAAGCTCACAAAAAATATTGTCTGTAAATATTTCTTTACTGCATTTTCTTTCAAATTCAAAAAACCAAAAAGATTTTAGTGTGTTTTAGCATAAAATTTTGAAAAATGCAAAAAGATTTTAGACAACTGATGTTGAAAAACTGATTTTCAAAATTGCGAGTGCTAAACATGATGAACTAATTGTTTGGGAAAGTCTGTGGAAATGAAAATGTTTTGATAAGATTAAATGGTTCATTAAATCGAAACCAAATTTTGAAGTGAGATATATACAAGTGGTCATCAGAGTTTACAAATGTTAAATCATTTTTGTTCAATGTATGTAGTTGGTCTATAAATTTGTCAAATTTTAAATTTGTGAAATTTATTGTGTGATTAGAAATGTGTGCAGGATAGTCATGTTTATACCTGAGCAGAGTGTGAGCCAGGTCACGATCTTGGAACATAAAAGCTATACTGCGATTCCAGTACAACTTAAGGGGGAGTCAGTTAGCAAAAAGAAGACGCAACAGCCAGTGTTTGATCCTGAATCTGATCAAGAGAATGTGAAGATAATTAGAGTGAGATAAGAGACAGGTAGAGATCCTGGAGTCGAAAAGAAGAGAGGATAGAGGATGCTTACTCTGTCAGATACTTTGGAAGAGCCTAAAGACTGATCAAGGCTGAAGATTGTGAAGACTCGACACTGAAGACTCGTCAACATCCGAGGGGGAGTCTGTTGGTGCATAACGTCTGTCGACTTCGTCTTGTATCGAGTCTTGTAATAGAATTGTTAGATCAGGGCACGTAGTACGAGAAATCTAGGGTTTGTATGTGAAAGGGTAATTTCGCATGAAATGGCATCTAGCTATTTCGCACGAAATAGCAAGTTGTAATTCAATTCGAAATTACATCTCCTATAAATACCCTTCATGTGATCTCATTTGTAACGATCATGTTTCCGGTACCGAAGTGCTGCCGACGTGTCTACTGATCTGTAAACGTGTTTTATCAATAATACAATACAATTAAGTGTGTATCAAGCTGTTACAAAGTCTAATCAATGAGTTCCGCCTCTGATTAGACCGAGAACTCTTCTGATAGACTCATTTGGGTCACAGAACGATCCTACACATTAATCAAGGGATTTTTCCTTGTATAAATCCCCGTGTTTATTTTCATTTCACTTTGATAATTGTTCTTACATTTGTTCATTTAACCAAGCATCGAACCTCACAAAATCAGATTTGGTTACATTATCCATGTGTGATTTTTGACCAAAACAGTTTGGCGCCCACCGTGGGGCAATCGGTGCTTCGTCTTTGAAAATTTTGTTCATTTCATTCATTTTTGTTCATTACCTTCAACCACATGGCTTCTCAAGGGAAAAACACTTCAAGCTCCATGTCGGCGATCACCTCATCATAGGGCATTCCACCTTTGCCTCCTGTTCCTTCTAGATCCCAGAAGAATGTTGAGAATGCGGCGAAAAAGACAACCACCGTTTTCACAAAAACAACTACTGCTGTTTCCTCTACACCTACTAACAGTGATCTTTATTCTTTGATTTTGCAGATGAGAGGTTACATGGAACAGCAGGATGAAACTAACGGCAGGATCCTTCGTGAGATTGATGAAATCAAGAAATTGAAGAAATCAGCGGAGGATCACTCTCCATTGATGCCAAGATCGTTGGATTTTACTACTCCACCATCAACCATTCAACATTCCAAAGCATCAGGTGTCCAGTATCATGGAGGATCATCAAGTATGCAGTATGGGTCGTCGGCTAAGACACAGGCTCAAGGATCCTACTTCCAGCCTCCAGGATCCTCATTTCAGCCTCAAGGATCCTCCTTCCAGCATCAAGGATCCTTCTTCAGTTCGAGAGGATACATGGGGACGCTGTCAGCTCAAGGATCCTACCCTCAACATCAAGGATCCTCATCGCAGGTTCAAGGATCCATGGAATATCCTCCAAGACTTTCAGCTCCAATGTATACTGGATCCAACAACTTCTAGGATCAAGGATCATTAGGGAGTCAACAACCCAGAAGCTCTGAGATTCATGTGGGAGACTTCATTCCTATGCAGACTATTGCTTTGTCTGGTATTATAATCACACCAGATTTGCCTCAATTTGGATTCATATATGGAATCCCAACCTCAAACCAGTCAGGAGGTAACACTTTCAATACGTCTTATAATACTAACCATGGCCTTATACAGGAACCAGGGATCAACCAAGCCATGGCTAGGGAGTTGCAAAAACTTAAGGATATGATATCCAGTGTCCCAGAAGTGGTTAAACCCATTCCTGAGATCCCGGATGGGAGCCAAAAGGTGTCCCGCTTTGCACCACCCATATGTAATGCGGAGATACCAAAGAGATTTCAAACACCAAAATGAAGCTCTATGATGGTACCACTGATCCCGAGGAGCATGTAGCATAATACAGGGAGAGAATGGAGATCAACCCCATTCCAGAAAGGTTGAAAGAAGCCTGTCTTTGCAAGGGTTTCAGATCCACATTGACTGGATCAGCTCTGAAATGGCTGCTAAGTCTTCCTCCTTATTCAATTACGTCATTTTCTAATTTGGTTAACTTATTTAATAGTCAATTTTCATGTAGTAGGAGATTTGAACTGTTAACTAGTGATTTATATAGGGTCACCGAAGGTCATAATGAATCATTAAAGGAATACATAACTAAATTCAGTAGAGAATCCTTAGAAATCCCTAACTTAGATATTACTACAGCTGTTGAAGCTTTTAAAATGGGCTTACTTAAGGATTCTCAATTCTATGATGATATTGTTATGACACCTTGCAGGAACCTAGATGAGGTAAGGAACATGGCCCTTAGGTTCATCCGTTTAGAGGATGACAAAAGGATCCAGGAAAGGTTGTCAGGATCCTCAAAGCATGATAAACAAGGATCCTATTTCAGGAATAAGAAATCCAAGTAATACACTAAGACTAACAACCAGAATGTGCATGCTGTGGAACAAGAGGAAGATGATGAAGATTATCCTCCTATTTCTGAATATTGTTTTTGTTTTGGTCAAAAAATCACACAAGGATAATGCAACCAAATCCGATTTTGTGAGGTGTGATGCTTGATTAAATGAACAAATGTATGAACAATGAAAGAATGAAATGAATGTTGAACACAAGGATTTATACGAGGAAAAAGCCCTTGATCAATGTATGATCTCCAGCACAAAAAACCTCGGGTGATGGAAACTACCGATCACCAAGTATATTAAACAAACAATGTTTACAAATCAGGATGATAACAAGCTTGGTACAAGGATCACTAGTGTGCAAAAAGTGTGTAATCGCCAATAACTTGCAGAGAGTTCTCGAGAGTAGTGTGTGTTGCTAATAATTCTGTCTAAACAAGCTTGTTATCCCCATTAAAAATAGTAACTAGCTAAGCTAACTAACAATCCGAAAAAGGTGCAAGTCCCCCACGTTCAGTATAACGGTCGAAGAGCTTGTGCACGTGCAGAATAATGAAGCATATTCCCCTAGAATCTCAGTTAGACCAAGTCCTATTCGAATAATCCTGCAAAACAAGTTTAAAAAGGATGGAAACAATTGTTAGTATTAGGATAATAATGAGGATCCTGGATCCTTATTCCTGCAACGTCTTCTGAGGATCCTTAATTCAAACTGAACTAAGGATCCGTGATCCTGGCTACATTTGAGGATCCGTGATCCATATGCTTAGAAATTCTATCCCTAACAATTGCCCCCAAACATGACTAGTTGATATCGAATTAGATAGTCATGTTTCAACATTTCTCGGACTAGCCGTTAGTAAGAGATATAGCCGTTACAAGCTGATGTCATCAACAGTCACCATCTGCAACAACAATCATTATATATAGGATTAGAGATAAGGACCAAATTGCATTTAAATTCGAGCGTTTCTCTCCTTTAAATCTTCATTCAGAGACTTCAACAGGTATCTCTCTTTCCCTTCTCTCTAAATTTTCTTCTTCCGATTCCCTGTTCCTTCAAAATACCATCACAAAGATGAATGTCCGATCCTCCCCGCCAAGGATCCTAAGAAGGATAGCCCCCTGAAGAGCCAGGGTATAACCAAAAATCCTTCGCTGGAACTCTTTCGTTTCACCGATGCTGAGATTGATCGGATACGTCATTGCTTCCCTGCAGGAGCCGTCTTCAGATCATACGACTCTTCGACGAAGAGCGATTGTGTCTCCGATGCCTGGATCAATTTTCTGGCAACCCCTTTTCTGATAGGGTACAATTGTCCATTCCCTCCTCTAACACAAGCATTCTTCACTCTCACCGGTATGTGCTACATACAAGTCATGCCGATGATGTGGAGAGTCCTCTACACTCTTGAAAGCCTCATTGAGCACGAAGGTGTTGCAACGGGGATGTCTGAGTTGAGTTGGTTATACAATATTGTCAGCCATGGTTCTCATCGCTTTCTGTTCAAGCACAAACCTGGTTAGGCCCATCCAATCCTCAAAACCACCAAAAATGACTCCAACTGGAGAAACCAGTTCTTCTTTGTAAGGTGGGACTCTATCCCGGATGGGAATTACCTTCCTAAAATGTGGATCACCCGGGGTAGGATATGGGATCCTTATACAAGGACCTAAGTAGGATTCTTTTTCTTTTAAGGATAACTGATCCTTCTTTTCGTTTATGTTGTGCATCAATCTCCCTCTCTCACATTCAAGAAACACCTGCAACAAAAGAAAGGATTGCTACTTTTTGGAAGCTTGATCCTGCTGTCATAACATTTCAAGCTAACACAAAGGATTCACAAGAAGTCTCCTCCGGTTCCTACACAATGTCAAGTAAGTATCCATATCTATGTGTAAATAAATGTTTAAATGAATGTAATATATGAATACTTATCTGTGCTTTGTATTTGTAGGTGCTGGAAAATCCTCTAAATTTGCTTCCAGGTTCAGCGTAGGTGATCTTGATGCATTCGCCTCCTCAAGGTCCGTAAAAAAGGAGCTGGCTGCAAGCCCAAGCATCCCAAATCCTAAAGGCATGAGCACACGGGGAAAGGGTGCTAAAAAGAGAAAGACCGCTGAGCCTGCTGAAGGCCTCCCTCTCATCCAACACCAGTTTGAGGAATACGTCTCCGAGGTAAGGGTCCCGTATCCTTAAGTCTGAACTTTCCTTTCTGAGGATAAAGGATCCTGACTATATACTTATTTAATGCAGAAATTTGCCGAGATCCAAATGCTCCTGGATCAACATCTGGCAGAGGCTGAGCAGAAAAACCTGGACTTCTAGCAGATGTTCCTGGCCAAAGATAAGAAAATCTCTTCCCTTGAGAAGGAAGTGAACCTACTGCAGAAGGAGGCAGTCTTGGCTCAGATAACAGCCCAGCAGGAGAAGGCAGAGGTCATGGAAGGGGCGAATCTTTCTGCTACTATTGCCATTCTAAAGAACAAGCTGCAAATGGCCAAGGAGGCTGAGGATCCTGCTTTTGACAGGTCTGCCTAGGGCCAGGAGGCTTGGAGGCAGAGGTTGGCTGAGCTAGATGATGAGGATGAAGCTGAAGAGGCAGCATCTGATGGAGCTGGGAGCAGCGGGGTGAAGGATCCAATGGAGGAGGCAGCTGGTAAAGGTGGTGAGGAAGCAGCGAAGGTTTAAGCTGCAACAATGGGCGATGATGGATTTATCTAGACGCGGACGGAGCCCATTTTTTTATGGTTTAGTGGTTTTTGTTTGATGGTGTTTTGATGTTGAACAATTATGGTCTGTAACTTAAACAATAGTATTTAGGGTTAAGGATCAGTGATCCTCAGAACAATAGGTGGGACAATTGTTGGCGGAGGGATCATCTGTTTGGCGGATGAAGCCTCTATTATCCCGCCGTCGTTATTTTCCTGCACTTTAGACTTGTTAATATGGACACCCTTTACCTACCCCAGCGAACGGGCCACGTATTGCTGGTAGATGCTTGGGGTAGGTAATTTTGACAACCTTTGAAGGGTTTAACTTTGATTAATAATATAACCTTTAACTTTTGGCTATCTTGGTGTTGTTCCTTTTGTGAATATTTGCCTTTCAATTGTTATTGTATAACTTCTTAGATTTACAAGTTATTAGTGAAGGTATAAAAATCAGTTTATGTCAAAAGTTTAGGATATGATCAAGGATAAAATATCCTATAATCGAAAATTTTTGAAAAGTGAGATAAATTTAGAATCATATATCCTGTTGGCAAAGAATAAGGTATGATTGATAAAACAAGAATAAAATTAATGTAAATAAGGATCATACCAGAGAATCCAAGTTAGGATCCTATATCATTAATGCATACAATTGTAACAATTATAAGACAAACCCTTGTGGAAAGTTAGGATCCAGGATCCTTAACTACTTAACTTTGGAATCTTGAAATGAGAAGTAACTTGGGACTAAGCTAATCTGTAAAAGAAAGAATTAGTGTCTAGGGACAAGCCCAACAATCTGGAGACAAGCCCAATAAACTGGGGACAAGCCCAAAAAACTGGGGACAAGCCCAAAGGATCTTGTGTAAACTGGAGTATGGCCCATACTGGCGACTATCCAAACTTAGTGACATGAAGATGCCAAAACCTTAGCTAACTTGAAAACGTTAGAAACCTTAGGAACGAATGTATGGTACGTCTACCATTATACTTAAGATCCTGAATACAGCCATTACAACGAAATTGTCAGCCCCTAAAGCGGGTACTGGTCCCATTGCCTTTAACTGCACCAGGATAATCGTGCGCTACTGGTGAAGGTGTAAGAACCTGATTCGTAGGAGGTAATAGATACCTTAAACTGGGGACAAGCCCAAAAACTGGGGATAAACCCATAAAACTAGGGACAAGCCTATAAAACTTAGGTGACTGCTGTGGATACTTGTTCCGTTGTTAATGATGCACCCACTTCTGCAAAACTCAGAACTTAGTGAAAAAGGATAAAGGATCCTGGATCCTTTTCCTTGTAAACAATAGTTTAAAGGATTAGGTAAATTAGATTCAAATCATTACCAGAATGAGGATCATATATCCTCTAAGGATCCTTTATGTATACCGGATATGAGGACGACTAAGGATCCTGGATCCTTCTTACATGAAGTATCTCTTCAAATGGACCGCATTCCAAGCTCTTGGTAGAAAATCACCTTCCATTGTTAATAATCGATATGCCCCCTTTCCTTTCTCAGCTTCAATAAGATAGGGGCCTTCCCACTTCGGTGCTAATTTGCCATTAGTAGGATTTGTGGTATTTTGGAATGCTTTCCCTAACACCATGTCAACAACTTGAAACTTTCTGATCCTGACATTCTTGTTATAAGCTCCAGCCATCCTTTGTTGATAGCTAGCTAATACTATCCTTGCCAAATCCCTGAGTTCTTCTACGGTATCCAAGTCTTGAACCAAGTTTTCAGCATTACCTTCAGGATCACGGATGCTTGTTCTTGCAGTAGGGACTACCATCTCTGTAGGGATCACCGATTCTGCTCCAAACACTAAAGAAAATGGAGTTTGGCCAGTAGCATTCTTGGGAGTTGTTCTGTCAGCCCATAGTACATATGGTAGCTCTTCTGCCCATTTCCCCTTTTTGGATTCAAGTTTCTTCTTCAAGTTGTTGATGATGATCTTGTTGGATGATTCTGCTTGACCATTAGCTTGTGGATGGACTGGTGTTGATGTTATCATTTTAATCCCCCAACTGTCACAAAAGTTAGTGTTTTGGTCAAAAAATCTGATGAGGATAATGCAACCAAACTCTCTGTTACGGGGTATGATGCTTGAAATGTCGAACAATGATAAGGATCACTTCAAGGTAAATTGCATAAACGACACAAGGATTTATACGGGGAAAAAGCCCTTGATCAAGAGTTGATCTCCGGCACAAAAAACCCCGGGTGATGGAAACTACCGATCACCAAGCTCAAATAAATCAATAAATGTTTACAACTTCGGATAATGACGAGCTAGGTACAAGGATCACTAGTATGAAATGTGGAAAAGTGAGTGAAAACTAATAAGTGTTCGTCGAGAGCTTCACGAATGCGATTATATGAGAGTGTGTGTGTAGCTGAAAAAATGACTAAGTGTTCTAATTCTAGCTCGTCACCCCTATAAAAATAGAAGTTAACTACAATAACTAACTATCCGACTTTCGTGCCAAGCTTCCACGTTCTCCACAACGTCCATTTCCAGTCAAACGTGTGCGAAATACCCGTGGAATATTCCATAGTAACGTTGCCAAGACCAAGGCAAGCTCGTAACTCCTGCGAAGCAATACAAAACACAAACAAACAATCGTCAGTACGAGGATCCTTAAAGTGATCCATGATCCTGATCCTGAAGCTCTTCTGAGGA
This sequence comes from Helianthus tuberosus, assembly GCA_030545235.1. Taxonomy (NCBI): domain Eukaryota; kingdom Viridiplantae; phylum Streptophyta; class Magnoliopsida; order Asterales; family Asteraceae; genus Helianthus; species Helianthus tuberosus. Next base: position 170,167,434 of record CM060366.1, on the reverse strand, counting down.
TCACTATCTGTCACAGAAGAAAGGATCATTAATTAGGATAACGAGTAAGGATCACTAATTGTTAGAAAATCCTCCCCTAACAATTGCCCCCAAAATATAAGGAGTAATATGTAAAATGAGCGAGTTATGTTTTCCTGATCTTATCCACAACTAACTATCGTAAATATAGCCGTTATTGTTGAACTAGCCGTTGCAACCATGACGTCACAGAAGTGACAACCCTGCACGATCATGATTATAAATAGGAGATAGAGATAGGATCAAATGCATTTAAAATTTCAGAAAGACTCCCTTTATAACTGCATTCCAAAGATAAACAAGTATCCTCTCTTCATCTTCTTCCTTCTCTTGCTCTGTTTTTCTTATTTTACTATCGTCTCTTCAAGAATGATGCTCCGGTCCTCCCCCGCCAAGGATCACCAGAAGGATAGCCCCTTGAAGAGTCAAAAGATCATCAAAGACTCCACACATGAGAGGTGCTACTTTAACGATGCTCAAATAGATAAGATTCGTCACTGCTATTCTGAGCGACTATGTTTCAGAAACATGGGTTGCCTTTCCAGTTACTCCATTCGCCATAGGATACACCTATCCTTTCCCAGAATTTACACAATCCTTCTTTTCCCTTACCGGCATCTCTTACATATAAGCTATGCCGATGATTTGGAGGGTTTTGTATACCCTGGAGAGGATCATCGAGCAGGAAGGCATTGATTTAGGAATGTCAGAGCTGACACAGATGTATGATCTCACTACTTTTGGTTCTCATCGTTATTTGTTCAAACGAAAACCCGGCGGAGAACACCCCCTTCTTAAAGTCACCAAGAATGACACAAATTGGAAACGTCGCTTCTTCTTTGTCAGGAGGGATACCATTCCAAACGGAAAGGATCTACCAAAGACATGGTCCACCCATGGTAGGCTAGAGGATACTGAGAAGGATCACCAGGTAGTCTTGTTTTTGTATGAAGATCACTAACCCCTTTTTGTCTTGTGTTACGCATCTATTTCTGTTTCACACATCATCACGACACCTGCAACCAAGGATAGGCTTGCTACTTTTTGGAAGCTTGATCCTGAAACAAGGACATTCTAGATAGACACCCAAGACTCACAAGAAGTATCCTCAGGTTCCATCACCATGTAGAGTAAGTATCCTGCCTTTTGCATAGTTTGAATATTAAAATAAATAAGTAAATTGAAATAGGATAAGGATACTTATCTTGCTTTGAATGTGTAGGTGCCGGAAAATCTGCCAAGCCTGTATCCCAGTTCAACATATCTGATCTTGATGTTGTTCGGTCCAGGAAGAAGAGGGCCACTACCAGTCCTAGTGTAGGATCGGATTCCGACCTAAACGAGTCGTTTGGAAGAGTTCTAGTCTGTTTCAAAGGCGGAAACAGAGAAACGGACGTGTAAACAGCTTGTTTCACTCTTTAAACCTCTTTATATTGATATTACAACCTTTACAATCAGAAGAGAAACCAGCAGCACTTCGGTATCACTAGGCAACAACTGTTACAAATGAAATGACAAATGGCCAATATATAGGAAGTAAGATTTCGCTTGAAGCAAACATGAAGGCTTCAAGCGACACCTCCCAAGCGAAATCTTCATGTATAATGTTCTATTTTGTCTTCAAGCGGACTTCACCAATCTAACATTCTGATTTGTATTTCTTGTATTTTTGTCTTCATATGAGGTGATGTCACTAGTGATGTCACGTGATGATGTCACTAGTGATGTCATATCTTGTTTAGATCCGCACCGAACCGAGACTCGATACAAGACGAAGACGACAGATGTGTGCACCAACAGACTCCCCCTCAGATGTTGACGAGTCTTAAGTGTCAAGTCTTCTCAATCTTCAGTCTTTATCAGTCTTTGAGCTTTCTTCAGGATCTCTATCTGGCTCTATCCTATCTCCAAATCTCTTTCTCTCTAACAGACTCCCTCTCAAAACATGCTGGGATCGTAGTCTGGCTTTTACAGTATTTTAGAATCCTCAGGTATCGGAACCTGGCACTCTATCTGCTATCCTGCACATCCTCTACCCAAAAATAAGATTCACAAGAATAAAATATTTAACAATCTGTCAAATATCAAACACCAACACTGAGCCTTCTCCAATCAATATACAATCAAACATTAACAATGATCTTTTAACAAATTTTTATCTTTGAAAAACTTTTCAATCAAATTCTCCCAAACCTATTCGTCATGTTCAGCACTTGGAATTTTGAAAATCAGCTCTTCAACATCAGTCGTCTAAAAACTTTTTGAATTTTCCAAAAATTATGCTAAAACACACCGAAAATCTTTTTGGATTTTTATATAAGAAATGAAATGCAGTAAAGAACTATTTACATACAATATTTTTGTGAGTTTGTGTAAGAGGATCATATCAGTTTTTTGAGACAAATCACCAACACCGTTAAGCTTCATTTCATTTTAAGTTCTAAACAATTCACCTAGATTGTCAGTATAATTGTCCATTTAAATTTTCACACAAAGTTCAACTGCTTCGAGATACGAATTAGTGTTTTAGGACTTAAACATCTACATGTGTCCCACCTCAGTATATACTCCCGTATCCAGACCCCAATATTCAGTCTTACAGGTGAGTATACCACAGATGATATCTGTAAGGGGAATAAATTATGCAACCGTGATAGCTCAGGTCAGAACTTCCGTTCAGCAGAGAGCCTAGTTGACTTTTAGGTGTGTCCCCTTTAGAGGATCTTTTGAATTACAACAGCCATGATTAGCATTTTTCAATGTTTCATCATTTTTAGCTGAGGGTAGTGCTGTATTTCAAGCAAGCAGAAAGTATTCTCCGGGGACTAGGCCATTGCTTCCGCAAAATCAGAAGTCCCGGGATAATACCCCAGATATCACTGAGTATAAAGACCTAGTATCTCAGAATATGGGACCCTTCAAACAAGATTTCAGGGGTTACCTATATATCCTGGAGGTGTTCCCCACGTAGACGCAAGTAAATTTTATGTTTATATCTCGTCACAATTTACTAAATGTGCAAAAACCTACTGACATATCCACAGTGAGATTGTTTATCACATTTTTACTTTACATTTCTTTAGCATGCTGTGATTGTCCACTGATGTACTATCATTTCCTCTTTTATACAACAAAACTCATTTTTGATTTTATCATGTTTTTGGCTTTTTCAAATTTTCAAATGTTTTTGGATTTTCTGAAAATTTTTACTCCCCCTAAAATGCAAACACATTTTAGGAAATTTGAAAATAAACTATACAAAAGAATGACAACTGATATCAAATCACTTCAGATCGCCATCCACTTGGCATAAACAATCAGAACTTCCCCTCACAACAAACTATTTTCCCATTGATTTCAAAACACTTAAGTTTGTATTAATCAAATGGTTTTTCCGGAAAATTAGTTTAGTTGATTTTACCACTTGTAGGTTAGGGGTTTGTTTCATCACATTGTTCTCATATCAAAAACCACTTGTAGAAAATCAAGTACAACTTAATGTCCCTGATTTACCACTTGTAAGTCGAAATCACTTTCGTGAATTTCTCAAGAAATGTGCCGATTCCTGCTCCACTTAAACCAACCTGGGAGCTCCGGCAAGTCCTACTTAACCTGAAAAAAAATGCTAACAATTTTAAGATTCAATCACACAATCAATCACTAAGAAAGATGCCGATTCCTGATCCGCAATTACAAACTTGGGATCTCCGGCAAGTCAGGTTTTTACTCTTTGAAAAATATATCCACCCAAGCCTGACCTTCCTTGGGTGTCTTTGGTGGCAAACATCTGTCCCACCAACATTTTGATTTATAAAATTCTTGAGCACCCTTTACTTTTCTGTCAACCATCTTACCGAAAATATGTTTGACTTTCCCGTTGAAAGCCTTCTCAACATCAAATTCTCCCTTATCAGCGAAGAATTGATTTGAGATCTCTACCTTCCCAACTTTCGACTTCCAATTTTCCTTTGACAATGAAGGAAAATTTTCATCGTTCACCTCAGGAACGGAATTCACAATCTTTTTCTCAACAAATGACTCCTCTGATTTTATGGAATCAGATTCATTGTCAGAACTACTCTGAGAACTTTTAACAACCCATTTTTGTTTGCTTAAATCGACACTTCTCTTGTAAAACCGTTTTGAAGTTTCACCAACTTCCAAAGTCGATTTATTAACATTTTTCTTTTTCATTTCAGAGTTAGAAGAAACTCCCTGTTCTTTGTAGTTGGTCTTGGGGCAATTCCAAGCTATGTGTCCAACTTCCTGGCATTTAAAACAAGTTCTTCGATCAACTCTTTAAGCAAACTTTCTCACATTCTTCTTCACTTCAGCAAGAAACTCTTGATTGGATTGTTTCCAGAATGGTTTCTTCTGCTCATCTTCACAACTTCCACCTGCAACAAATTTTGTATTTGGTTTATAAGTTTTCTGATTTTGATAATTTTCAGGAGGAATAAATCCTAAACCTTTCTTTTTGAAATTTTTGTTATGGTTTGGTTTCTTTTGAAAACCATAACCAGAACCATAACCCTTTTTCTTGTTCAATCTTTGTTGAACTCTTGAAGTGTACTTTTTAGGTTTTTCATCAAGATTTAAATCTTTTATATCAGAAATATTAATTTCTGTTAATTTGAAAACCTGTTTGATCATTTCAGTTTTTACACTTCTGATTGGAAATTCCTCATCAGAATATAATTTGTCTGAATCATTCAAAGTATAAGCCACTTTGATTGATCCATCATTCAAATTAGATTTTGATAACAGGAATTCTCTATTGTAAACCCTATTAACCGGTGAACTCGGACTCTTTTCTGACGAACTCGGACTTTCAGACTTAGACTCCGGTTTTGACTCCTCATCCGTATCCAACACCTGATCGACAACTTTCTTTAATAACTCAGACTCATGATCAGTGTTAGACGCTGTGAATGTAACATCAATATTGTCTGGTAATTCATCAATGATTTCAGACTTTAACTTGATATTGACTGCTTTTTTTATACGCTCTTCATTTGGATTCCTGGGAGAATAAGTTTCATGAATCGGGGGCGGACATCTGTTATACTTGACACTTGGTTTCTTACCAGTATCAGTATCTTCAGTCTTTTTGTCCATGAACGCTTCCAGTCCTGCAACAGTAGGATAAACACGATCAATCAAATAATCACATGTAGTGTAACTCAACAGTAATCGTTTAATCCTTTCACTCTCAATCTTCTCAAGTTCCACATCTTTCTTTAACTTTGCACAATCTTCGATGTACTCATTGATGACTTTCTGCTTTGTCATTAATGTTGCACTCATTTTATCCATTGCTTTTTCGGTTTCTGTATTCGTCTTCTTCAGACTATCAACTGTTCTGTTCAGCACATCATATGATTCTTTAATGTACTTCACATCAGACAGTAAGTCTTCTTTAATCTTCTCTAATTCAGCAATCTTCGTATCTTTCTCTTCACAAGCTTTGCAAGACTCTGAACACTTCACACATGGTTTTTCAACTTCAACCATTTTTTCAACTATCTTTTCAACCTCGACAGTCTTTTCAACTTCAACGAGTTTCTCTATTTCAACAATTTTTTCTACTTCGACAAGTTTCTCTACTTCGACAAGTTTCTCAACTTCAACTATTTTTTCAACTTCGACTAGCTTTTCAACCACTTTCTCCACTTCAACGATTTTCTCAACTACTTTCTCAGTCACTGGTTCAACATTTGCTTCTCCAGCTTCTGTCTTTGTCTTTTCATCAGCTTGCATTTTTGTTGCTTCCAGCTCTTTCCTCAATCTTGCCATCTTCTTCTGATACAGCATCTCCATTTTATCTGCAAAAAACAAATTAAAACTAGTAGGATCAATGCCTTTTCTGGCTCTGTTGAGATGTTCTTCCTCATCATCGGTATCCACATCACTTCCAAGATCTGGAAAAATTGGGATTCTTTTCTGATTAACCTCATCTTCACCTAGAATTCGAGCAACAAAGCCTGATTCTGATGGAATGTATTTATCCCAACTAAATCCCTCGGCAACTTTTTCGTCATCTTGATGAATAAGTAAAGCTTTCTTCTTTACATCACCAGTAGCATGAGCATGTGTAATTTGAGGTTGTTGAGAAGTCTGATGAAAAATTGATTTCTGATAATAGTTGTTCTTTTCTTGATTCTCGGTAGCTTCTTTACTTTTGCACTCTCGTTTAAAATGACCTTTTCCTTTACAACGGAAACAGGTAACCTTTGATTTATCAAATCCCAATGGAGAGGTAGCCATTCCTCGAAATTCATCCCTACCAGTAATTTCTTGAAACTTCTCAGCTCTCCTCCAAGCACTTGCTAAGCACCATTTGATATCCATCACTTCAAGTTCTTCAGCATCAATTTGGTCGTAATCTTCTTTGGTAAGCATCGGATTCCCAATCTTCCCACCAATCAAACTTTCGTAAGATTCTAACATAGTAACCAGTGATGCCATGTGTTGCTTGGCAACTTCTGGAGACAGATTCTGACCATTTTGAATGTTTAATGTAACATTGCATTGAAGATTTGTTGAATTTTGTCGTTGAGAACTTGATGTTGTACTGTTTGGATCAAAACTTGAGAATGATGAAGATCCACCACTTTGAGTAACATTACTCTTTGTTCCAGATGAACTGTCAGCACTGAAACCAGTTTGAATCTTTGGGCTAGGGCTGGGGGTAGCCTCAAACTTGTTCCCTCGGTAGTACAAACTGACATCTTGTTTGGCATTTGGATTCGTCATGATCGCTGTTTTCTGAATATCCAACTCATGCTCTTCAATCTTTTGAATAAACTTTGCTAGACTCATATTCTCAGATTTTCTCATGTGTTTGATAATCAACAAATAAGTTCCCCATTTCTGTTGTGGTAATGCCTCAGCAAGTTTATCCACCCATTCCTCATCATCCTTCTTTATGTCCAATCTCCCCATTTCCAAGACAAGATGACAATATCTGTCAATTGTCTGTTTTGTTGATTCGTAATCAAAAGCTACAAACATATCGAATAATTTCTTCAGCAACGCCTTTCTGTTTTTAATCATATCCGCGCTTCCTTTGAATTTCTGAATCAATGCTTCCCAAATTGACTTAGCTGTATTGTCGTGTTGAAGCAAAACATATATATCTTCTTTGATTGCCTGTTGAAGAATACTGATCATCATTTTCTCACTAGTATACTTCAATTTGTCAGCTTCTGTAAAGTCACAGAAATCCTTTACAAGCCCACGTTCGTTTGTCGGTTTTTCATAGTCTTTCTCCAACGAACACCATGCATCGAATCTGTAAGCTTGAACCCAGTTCTCAAATCGATTTTGCCATCCTTTGAAGTCTTCAATGTACATGAGCTTTGGCGGCTTTTGATGAGTTCCCGTCTCATTTTCACTGTATAAATTCTCTGCAGCAGTAACGGGAGCTACTGGTGTGGCAAACGCGTTGTAGAAATCTTCTTCCATGCTTCCGTAATTAGCAAAAACTTCGGAAAACACCTTGCAAGTACCTTTACAATCACAAACAAAACAAAACACAATCAGTTTAAAGATTTTTCAATTAACTGAAACAAACTGGTACTCGAACTGATGATTTTCTGTACGGACTGAACGTTGACCAACTGTGCGGACTTCTAGAACCCGAATCGAAATCAAATGACCTGACTCTTTGAAACTTTTGAACTCCAAACTGTACGAAACTTTCAAGTGAGTCGATGACTTTAATACGCGACTTAACTGACAAAACGACTGATCGAACCGTGCTCCAAACCTTGTGACCTGACTACTCAAGTGTTTTGAAACTCACATTATGAAATAAAATTGCATATAACCCAAATGACTAGCACATATAATCAAAGTGTCACAAACAATTTCAAATCACACTAAGTACAAAATCCACACTACTGAAATATATGAATCATATTCCACACTTTAAAAGCTCAATAACACATATGAAAAACAATTATCCGACAAACTAATATGAAATCATCACATCAAACTATATATGCACTATACAAATCGACAAACAATTTTATCAATACATTTGCATCAGATTACTTTTCAATTCAAATTGGGTCTCATGTATGTGGAATTTAATAGAATCGATATTATCAAACATGCATTGGGCCCCTAAAAAAAATGCAATCATATTGTGAACAAGACATTCCTGACAACAAGCACAACTTTTCATGAATCCTATTTGACCAAGAACTAGTGGACTATGACTATTAATAAAACTCACATGCAAATGGATATAATCAAACAATTTTTGTCGACAAAATCACATGTCACAAACAAATCTGATTGGACCTCTCAAATGAAAAAGACTTATCACATCCAGTTTATGGTAGACAATTTCAAACTGAATAAAGCATATTCACATGCTAAGGATCACTTTCCAACGATAAAATGTGTGATTTCTTATCCCAACAAACTGACAACCTCTATTAATACATCTTAATGTATGAAGAATCGGTTCATACAACTCAATAAGCTTTCACGTGACCTGAATTACAATTTTCAAGACCTCGAAATGATTATATTACATGCCAACAAAAACCGATTCACCTTTTCACATGCCACTGATATTTGATATTAAAACCCGTGAACTTATTTCACACCATTCTATGCATTGTCCACACAACTTTGTTTACCAAAAAAAATACGATTCAGTGAACTATCAAGCAGATTTAAGTTAGTTCAGATCTAAGTGAAGATTCAAGCAAAACATTCAGGATATTTCAAGCAGACACAGTGCAGATTTCAAGCAGATGCCAATGGTTTCAAGCGAGAGCCTGATGATGCAAGTTCAACTATTCAAGCGAACCTCAAGTTCGCTTCAAACTCTCAAGCGAAATCAGATATAAAACGTGAATTCAAGCGAAATCAGACCCCAAGTGTTGCTGATGTCATCTATTGTTCGAACACATGAAGCGAAATCATACAAAATTACAAGTTTTAGGCTGTATTTTAACTTGAAACTTTCAAGGATTGATTAAAACGTGTTTTCGCACAACATATTTGATATTTGTCCAATTTTATCCGTAAAATGTTTGAAATTTCGAAAAAGAATGATGTAGAAACAGAAATCGTGATGAACACAGGCTGTTTTTGGCAAGAACTCCTCGTCCTGAGCTCTGATACCAATTGTAGGATCGGATTCCGACCTAAACGAGTCGTTTGGAAGAGTTCTAGTCTGTTTCAAAGGCGGAAACAGAGAAACGGACGTGTAAACAGCTTGTTTCACTCTTTAAACCTCTTTATATTGATATTACAACCTTTACAATCAGAAGAGAAACCGGCAGCACTTCGGTATCACTAGGCAACAACTGTTACAAATGAAATGACAAATGGCCTATATATAGGAAGTAAGATTTCGCTTGAAGCAAACATGAAGGCTTCAAGCGACACCTCCCAAGCGAAATCTTCATGTATAATGTTCTATTTTGTCTTCAAGCGGACTTCACCAATCTAACATTCTGATTTGTATTTCTTGTATTTTTGTCTTCATATGAGGTGATGTCACTAGTGATGTCACGTGATGATGTCACTAGTGATGTCATATCTTGTTTAGATCCGCACCGAACCGAGACTCGATACAAGACGAAGACGACAGATGTGTGCACCAACACCTAGCATCTCCATTCCCAAGGAACCCATTAAAGGAAAGGGTGGCAAAAAGAGAAAGACCTCCGAGGGTGAGAATTTGCAGGGTCTGCCTCTGATCCGTCACCAATTCCTCAAGTACTTCAATGATGTAAGGATCACCGTATCTGCCTGTATATCCTGCTGGCATATCCTGCTGATATATCCTGCTAATATATCCTGCTGATTTGAGGATCACTGGGTCCTGACCTTATCTTTTATCTCTTTTGCAGAAATTCGCTGAGATTGAGGACTATTTGGGGAATGTCGAGGAGCAGGACAAGAAGATTGCTGATTTGCAACAGGTTGCAGTGCTTAAGTACCTTGCAATTGCTGATCTTCAGAAGGAACTCCAAGATGCCAAGACTAAGACGGCTAAACTTCTGATTGACCTTGATTATGAGAAGCATGATCTCATAGAAAATGCTAAGGTCTCTGCTGCCATCACAATGTATCAGACTAAATTGAAGATGGCCCAGGAAGCTCAAGATCCTAACTTTGACAAAAGCAGCTGGGATGTTGAGGGCTGGAAAGCAAGGTTAGCTGATCTTGAAGATGATGAGGAAGCTGAGGAAGTTTTGGCGATCGAGGCTGGAGGTAGTGGGAAGGATCTGGTGAAGGATACCGCAGCTGGAGGGGAAGAGGATGCAGCAAAGGTGTAGGCTGCACAATTGGGCGATGATGGACATTCCTAGACGCAACCGGAGCCCAATTTTTAAATTTGGTAGTAGTTTTTTGTGGTTGTGATGTTAAACAATTTAATGGTTTGTACTTGAACAATAGTCGTTAGGATTAAGGATCATGTATGATCCTTTAGACAATAGGCAGGATTGCAATTGGTGGAGGGATCCTCTGTTTAGGGGATGAAGCCATTGTGATCCTGCCGCCTTTATATTCCTGCACTACTTTTTGAACTTATTAACATGGACACCCTTTACCTACCCCAGCGGACGGGCCACGTTTTGCTGGTAGAAGCTCGGGGTAGGTAATTTTGACAACCTTTTAAGGATTAGCCTTTTGTTAATAAATAAAATCTTAACCTTTCGTCGCTTATCTTGTGTTGTTATCCTTTTTAATATCTTACTTTCCAACTGTTGTAATGTTTATTCCGTTTATACTTATCAAGCCTTGAAAAATTAAAAAAGATATCCAAAAAGTTTAGGATATGATCACGGACCACATATCCCATAACTGATAAATTCTAAAAAGTGGTATAGTTTAAGAATTCCAAGTTCAGTTGTCAAGTATAAGGGTTATTCAAATGAATAATGAATAAAATCAAAACAGTTAAAGATCATACCTGAGGATCCAAGTTAGGATCCTAACCATAATCAGGATAACTACAAAATAAACCTTAGAAAGAAGTAAGGATCAAGGATCCCTAGTTGCTTATCTTCAAGGACATGAAATAGAGCATAACTTGGGACTAAGCCAATATAAGAAAAGAGTTAGCATCTGGGGACAAGCCCAAGGATAACTGGGGACAAGCCCGAGGATAACTGGGGACAAGCCCAAGGATCGTATGTAAACTGGAGTATGGCCCTAACTGGCGACTATCCAAACTTAGTGACATGAAAATGCCAAAACCTTAGCTAACGTGAAAACGTTAGAAACCTTAGCTAACGTGAAAACGTTAGAAACCTTAGGAACGAATGTATGGTACGTCTACCATTATACGTAGGATCCTAGGCATAGCCAGTACAATGGAATTATCATCCCCTAAACCGAGTACTGGTCCCACTGCCTTGAACTATACCAGGATCATCATGCGCTACAGGCGGAACTGGGGTCAAGCCCAAATAACTGGGGTCAAACCCAAGGAACGGATTGCTTCTGCAGATAACCAATGTTATGCTAAGGATACCTGAACTTTCAACACTTGAGATCACGTGAGAGATGGATAAAGGACACATGATCCTTATCCTTATATGAGAAAATAAAGAAATGAAATAGTTCAAGGTTAGGACATTACCGAAGTAAGGATCACTGATACTTTTAGGATCCTTCGAGGATACTCCTAACATAAGGATCATCTGTGCCAAGAGGATCCTACTCGCATGAAATATTTCTTCAAGTGGAAAACATTCTAAGCTCTTGGTAGCAAATCACCCTCCATGGTTAGCAACCTATATGCCCCCTTTCCTGCTTCCGCTTCAATCAAATAAGGGCCTTCCCATTTTGGAGCCAATTTTCCATCGACAGGATTGGTGGTGTTCTGAAATGCTTTCCTTAATACCATATCTCCAACTTGAAACTTCCTGATCCTGACATTTTTGTTGTAAGCACCAGCCATTCTTTGTTGATAACTGGCCATCCTTATCCTAGCCAGATCCCTGATTTCTTCAATAATATCCAGATCTTGAGTCAAGTTCTCATCATTTTCCTCAGGATCACGAGTACTTGTTCTAGCAGTTGGAACCACCATTTCTGTTGGGATCACTGATTATGCCCCAAATACCAAAGAGAATGGTGTTTGACCAGTTGCATTCTTAGGGGTTGTCCTATCAGCCCAAAGCACATAAGGTAGTTCCTCTGCCCATTTGCCTTTCTTGGATCCAAGCTTCTTCTTCAAATTGTTGATGATGATCTTGTTGGATGATTCTGCTTGACCATTAGCTTGTGGGTGGACTGGTGTTGATGTTATCATCTTAATCCCCCAACTGTCACAAAAGTTAGTGGTTCTGCCCCCAATAAATTGGGAACCATTATCACATATAATTTCAGAAGGAATTCCAAATCTAGTTATAATATTTCTTTTAATGAAGGATATAACTTCCTTTTCTCTGACTTGGGCAAAAGCTTCAGCCTCTATCCACTTGGAGAAGTAATCAGTCATAGCTAGCATGAACACTTTTCCACCAGGTGCCTTAGGGAGCTTACCAACTATATCCATACCCCATCTCATAAATGGCCAAGAGGAGGATATAAGATGCAATAATTCAGCTGGTTGATGAAGGATATTGCTGTGTCTCTGACAAGGATCACATCTCTTAGCATATTCCACAGCATCTCTCTTCATGGTTGGCCAGTAGTATCCTGTCCTCAGGATCCTTGAGAATAATGCCCTGCCCCCAGTGTGGTTTCCACAATCTCCTTTATGGAAGTCCTTTAAAACTTCTTGGATTTCAGGATCCTCAATGCATCTCAAGTATGGTCCTGCATGTGACACCTGTGTCACTTCAACCATCAAACAAATTCCAAACCAATGAAATATTGTATTTCATACTTGGTATTTGTAAAAATATGTGTATCGATTTCACATATCAACTCTTATTCGATTTTAAGCTCTAAATCGCTTTCTGGAAGGTTATACACGCACTGATGCGTAAATATAACCAGTTTAATGCAACAAACACTCCGGAATAGTGAAATAGGCTTAACATACCTTAAATAACCTTTACATAATTTAGATATAAGTTTTGGAAGGTTTGGTGTGGTGAAATCAAAGTTTAATCGATTACAGGGACTAAAGTTGACAAACTGCGAAAGTATGCCAATTTGAACTGTAATAGACATTCCGGAACATGACCATAAGTTAAACATACCATAAATATCCTTTACATAGCTTAGAAATAGGCTTTGAGGTGTTCGGTATGCTAAAATAAACTTTTGTGTCATTCAGGGACTAAAAGTGTCAAAAAGTGCACAAGTTTGCATTTTCGCGCATAACTTACGTTCTGAATACATCCGGACATCCAAAAATTTATGTAGGCACTAAAATATTTTATTTTAGTGTTCGGCATAAGAAAAATCCATTCGTCACGTCATTTGGATCGTTTTTCGCGCTTGTGCGCATTCCGTCGTAATTAAGCGAACATCGCGTTCGTACGACCAAACGAACCAACATCCGACATATTTTTGAGCATGTTTCATGTCCACAATGTTTAGACATCATGTTAGGGCCTTAAAGTTGGCTTAACGGGCCTTAAACATGTCAGAAATGGCTTAAACACATAACAGGGACTGAAACTGCAACATTTGTAACTTGTTTTCTGATCTGAAGAGCTAGGCGGCCCGCCTCAGCCAAGCTTAAATCTTAGGTGGCCCGCCTCAGCCTTCCTGATCAGATAAGAATGCTTAGTCAGCGTGTTCCAGCTGTTTTAACCACAACCACACCTTTCCCACTTGCATATTCAGCTGATAAGGATGGCATTTAGGCACCATAACTTTCCGACACTTGTACGGTTAAGATTAAGGCACGATATTCGACAAACGATCTTAACGGTTACCCGAAAACTATAAATACCCCACCCCCCATTACTCTAAAACCACTTGAATTCTGATTTGAGGAGCTCTAAGTTGAAACCATTGTTTCATACCTGAGATTCTTGAATCGGGATTAGCATTCGGGGACCCTTCGTAAGTATTCTTTCGTTCTTTTCCTTATTTTATTGCTTTTCGAGTCAGAAAGTCAAACTTTGTTTGACTTTCAGCGTTGACCAGCTTATGGTCAATGCGAAGTTCGTTTGAACTTCGCAACGTGATTGTAATCACGATGGTCATAGTCCCTTGGGACTATGCCTACTGATTACCACGTTGTCTAGGGTCGTAGGGTAAGCGATCTAATAAATCGCTTATACCTTCGAACCCGACCCAGTTTGGTCAATCATTAGGATCCGACCAAATACATTAGGTGACCATAGTAGGTAGGGAATAACCTTCCGAGGTTATACCCTATGGTCACATCGTTTAAGTAGTTGTATGATAGGTAGTTTATATGCCTTAGGTAAATTATCAGAATACCCTTTTCATGTATAATTGGTAATTAAGCTTATGTAACCTAAAATTTTGTCACATAACTGATTATGTAACATGTTTAGGCATATAACACTTGTCATAGGGCTAGTTAGGCGGTCCGAACGCGTATCACGCGAACGATGCGTTAAAGTAGCATAAGCTACCTAAACGGGTCGTAATGGGTCGTAATCATTTATGTTAGGTTTCATTTAGTATGTAGGATTTGTTAAACCATATTACACGAGTCTCCACACTCGTTTGGTTTACGAACCCTCATGCTACCCGATCTTCCGATATAGGTCCGGTTTATTAACATAGTTACCTATATTAGGTGCCGTTTGATATCCGCGATCTCTAGCATTGTTTGGTTGTTACCCAAGGACTACTAAGCAATCTCAAGTGAGTACATAGACCCCTCTTTTACTGTTTCCAAACTGTTTTGGGGTGGAACACATGTGCCTACTTGTTACTTTCAAGCTTTCCTGTTTTCACATCATATACTTGCTATGTTCATTAGTACAATTATAGTACATGTTTTACATTACATTTAATGCTACGTATGTCTATTGTTGCATACTTAGTACAGGTCACATGCTACGTATGTCTATTGTTGTATACGTAGTACAGGTCACATGCTACGTATGTCTATTGTTGTATACGTAGTACAGGTCACATGCTACGTATGTCTATTATTGTATACGTAGTACAGGTCACATACTACGTATGTCTATTGTTGTATACGTAGTACAGGTCATATGCTACGTATGTCTATTGTTGCATACTTAGTACAGGTCACATGCTACGTATGTCTATTGTCGCATGCTTAGTACATTTGTTATTCATCACATGCTTACATTTTGGATACATATTACATGATTTACATTAGACATGAACATTTTACTTTGATAGTTTGGTTTGAGTAAGTGATTAAGTAACGAGGCGTGTGTAATATGATACAATCATGGTGGATACGCCGCTGGTACTTCCTATATATAAGTGTTTGTATGGTATTACATGTCGTAGCGTTATTTGAATCATTTCAGTTTGAGACATAGAACATTTTATACAAATAACATACTTTTCACAAGACATTGTTTTACAAGCAACTTATCTTATACAAACTCATTTTACATGGTTATTCATTTAACCATACATTATTCACTTATTTATACATATCATCTGAACTCATTGTTTTTCAAATGATTTACAAGACAAAGCAAATTACAAGGTTCATGACTAAACATTTTCTCAAACATAAGTCATGAAACCTATTTTCACAAAACCTATGTATCTCACAGGCATTTTTATGCTGACGTACCTATTTTCACATGTGTTTTTCAGGAACTGTTGCATAAGATGATCAAGATACACATAGGCAGACTTGGGCTTTAGTGACAATAAAAGATGCAGGACTAGTTAATTATGTTGTATTTCTTTGTTTGTTAAGACATTGTAACACTTTTAATCAATAAAACGCAACTTCAATTGCCATGGATTTGAAACAATTAATTCTGTTACAACACTCCCCGACATTTCCGCCACGTTTTGTATGTTCTACGTGGTCGGGGTGTGACAGAAAAGATGGTATCAGAGCCAATGGTTATAGGGAATTAGGTTATTAGTAATGCTTTGACCTAGTCTATAACCTTCTTAGGACCCTAACGCGAGTTTACTTGCGTTTAGTCATAAAACAATACCGTCACCTATCCTTAGGCGACGACCACAACAAGAACATAAATTTCAAAACCGCTTTGAAAACTAATCATCTGTTCTAGGATGATTGATTACTAGGTTTTGAACCCTCTGTTATATGGTTTTGAACCCCTTTGAGTTTTCAAAATCTCGTCAAGGTTTTGGGTTTTAAATAATGTGAACATGTGCAAACTGGAAGGGTGAATGCCTGTATTCTGGGTTTTCTGTCTAGGCAAGCACTTCGTATACATCTCATCAGACGCGAGACCAGTTGTGCTTACCTGGGAATTCTTGGGATGAGTGTTCACTTATAGGCGAGCATGTCTTCGCGATACATTATTTTTGACCTATTTACTTTGATAAATCACCGAGGTCGTTTGTTGCTTGTAGTAACAAACAAATGACCACTACCCTTGCTTTCATCAGATTTGTTTCATCTCATTCTTTTCGTCTAATTCTTTCAATCGTTTCCTTTCATGTTTCCTCTTTTAGAATGCCTCCACGACGCGAAAACCCGGTATCTATTGATGAGTTGGCAGCTGTCATTACACAGTAAATGACTGCTGCAATCCCGAACGTCGTTGCTCAATGTTACCAAGCTATCAACAACAATAATGCCCTCTGAAACTTCAAGACGTTCAACTCGGCCAAGCCATCAAAGTTTTCTGGGTCTCAAGGAGCGACAGCACTTCTGCAATGGTTCGAGAGTCTAGAGAGCACCTTCAGGCATGTACAATGTCCAAATGAGCGAAAGGTAGATTTCGCATCTAATGTCTTTGAGAAACGAGCTTTGACGTGGTGGAACGGTGTGGTGAGAGATAGGGGTGCCGAAGTGGCACTGGCCCAAACTTGGGAAGAACTTCGAGCACTGATGATGAAGGAATTCTGTCCTCGTCATGAGATCAGGGCATTGGAAAGGGAATTCGACGATCTTAAGCAAGACAGCGGTGAACATCGAGCATACACCGATCGATATGAGGAGCTGAGCCTGTTGTGTCCTACCATGGTTACGCCTTTGGATAAGGCTATCGAAAAATACATTGATGGTCTCCCTGACTCAGTTCAAGACATTGTTACTGGTAGTAACCCCACTACGGTTAGGCAGGCCATTGAGCTATCTGCAACCTTGACTGAATCTCAGATCAGGAAACGTAAGCTTTTCCGAAAGGGTGACAAGAAACCGGTCGAGGAATCGAAGCCAATCGAGGAATCAAAGACCATGGATGAACAGTCTGGATCCCTTGAGCGGTCAAAGAAGCGAAAGGCTTCTCAGAACTTTGCCATGGTTACTCACAATGATCAAGCCGTCCCCAACCAACCAGCTCAACCCCGTACTAGGAAGTCATACAATGGAACTTCACCCTTGTGCAACCAATGTGGCCTACATCATCATGCCAATGTGAAGTGCCGCGAATGCCAAATTTGTGGACGTAAAGGTCATACAGCAAAAGTTTGCGTAGCAGCAGTTGCACCAAATCAAGCTAACAACAATCCTGCTCAAGCTCGTTTTCCACCAGGTTCTTGCTACAAGTGTGGCGAGATGGGACATTTCCGAAGAAATTGCCCAAAGCTTGCTAATGCTAATCCACCACAGCGATGAGCATCTGACCGACTAGAAGACAACACTCTTTAGAAATAATCACATCTTATGTATTATTTTCTCTTGTTGTCAAGGTCCATGACACAGTTGTTAACATTGTTTATAAATAAATCTTTTATTTACATTGCAATGTATTTATGTGATTATATGTATAAACAACATATCCCTTACAATACCGACAATCAAGGAATCATATTCCTTGAAAAGCAAACTACCCCCAAAATTCTTCCATTTTACATTCTCTTGCGTTTTCCACAAAGGTCCTAAGTACCCGTCTCTTGCAAAGAAACGAAGTACAAGGTGCAAGTTATAACTCTGTACGAATACCCCAAGTACCACTATAAATTTTTAATAAGGTACCCAAGGGTATTTCCGTATGTCTTAAATTATTGTGTACCTTAATTCGAATATTGCGTTTTCCTGAAAACAAAAATCGAATTTTTGGTAGATCATCCTATCTTCAAGGATGGATTCTTGAAATGATTAAAGTGCCAAATGAAATCCACGAATTGGATTCCTGGTGTGCTTTAAGTATCCGCGTCCAAAGATAACAAATTAATAACCAAGTTAAACAACTATGTGATTATGTGCTTATGTGTTTCCTTTTATGTTTTTGGTGTAATCCAAGTTTTGTTATCCAAATCCTCGTAGAATCTTCCATATCTTTGTATAAGGAAATTCATAGTAGGATATCCGAAGGTACTATATTAAATCCTCAATGGGATTTTATGTAATAGTAAAGACCCTCGGATTATATTGTACTATTCCATAATTAGACCCCTGAGTGGTCTAGTTAAACAGATTGATCCAAAAATCTGGTTAGGAATATCATGTGATGAGATAGCTGAAAGGACTCCTTGGTGGCCTAATTAATAAGATCAGTTGTCGATCTAATTAAAAGGACCCTATGGTAGTCTAGTCACACTCATCACAGGTTTGATTTTCCTCCCCTAAAACATTTCAAGACAAACTGTGCGGACTATGCAAGGAGTTACGTAATTATGGATGCATACATAATTATGGAATTCAGTGCACAGAAACCACAGCAAGTTTTGTCATGTATCTGGAGTTAACCATGTTCATTTTTGTTTCTGAAGAAATGGTGAAAAATGACTCATTCTGTTCATTTTTGTTTCTGAAGAAATGGTGAAAAATGACTCATTCTGTTCATTTTTGTTTCTGAAGAAATGGTGAAAAATGACTCATTCTGTTCATTTTTGTTTCTGAAGAAATGGTGAAAAAATGACTCATTCTGTTCATTTTTGTTTCTGAAGAGGTTGTGAAAAATGACTCGTTCTGTTCATTTTTGTTTCTGAAGAAATGGTGAAAAATGACTCGTTCTGTTCATTTTTGTTTCTGAAGAAATGGTGAAAAATGACTCATTCTGTTCATTTTTGTTTCTGAAGAGGTTGTGAAAAATGACTCATTCTGTTCATTTTTGTTTCTGAAGAAATGGTGAAAAATGACTCATTCTGTTCATTTTTGTTTCTGAAGATGTTGTGAAAAATGACTCATTCTGTTCATTTTTGTTTCTGAAGATGTTGTGGAAAATGACTCATTCTGTTCATTTTCGTTTCTAAAGAAATCGTGGAAAATGATTCGTTTCGTTCATTTTCGTTAACTCATTTCCGTTCATTTTCGTTGCTGAAGAATATCCATCGAGGGAAATGAATATCCTTGTTTATTCCTTCATGTTCCATTTTCTAAAGAATGCCTGTTGAAAATAACTCCGTTCATTTTTCATTTTTGAAAAATGTCCGTTAAAGAGAAATAACAGGTTTATTCCTTGCTTATCTTTGATGGTTATTTAACACAAAGTCACAAATAGACTCCTGCGAATGAATTTCGGGACGAAATTTCCTAAAGTAGGGGAGACTGTGACACCTGTGTCACTTCAACCATCAAACAAATGCCAAACCAATGAAATATTGTATTTCATACTTGGGATTTGTAAAAATATGTGTATTGATTTCACATATCAACTCTTATTCGATTTTAAGCTCTAAATCGCTTTCTGGAAGGTTATACACGCACTGATGCGTAAATATAACCAGTTTAATGCAACAAACACTCCGGAATAGTGAAATAGGCTTAACATACCTTAAATAACCTTTACATAACTTAGATATAAGTTTTGGAAGGTTTGGTGTGGTGAAATCAAAGTTTAATCAATTACAGGGACTAAAGTTGACAAACTGCGAAAGTATGCCAATTTGAACTGTAATAGACATTCCGGAACATGACCATAAGTTAAACATACCATAAATATCCTTTACATAGCTTAGAAATAGGCTTTGAGGTGTTCGGTATGCTAAAATAAACTTTTGTGTCATTCAGGGACTAAAAGTGTCAAAAAGTGCACAAGTTTGCATTTTCGCGCATAACTTACGTTCTGAATACATCCGGACATCCAAAAATTTATGTAAGCACTAAAATATTTTATTTTAGTGTTCGGCATAAGAAAAATCCACTCGTCACGTCATTTGGATCGTTTTTCGCGCTTGTGCGCATTCAGTCGTAATTAAGCGAACATCGCGTTCGTACGACCAAACGAACCAACATCCGACATATTTTTGAGCATGTTTCATGTCCACAATGTTTAGACATCATGTTAGGGCCTTAAAGTTGGCTTAACGGGCCTTAAACACGTCAGAAATGGCTTAAACACATAACAGGGACTGAAACTGCAACATTTGAAACTTGTTTTCTGATCTGAAGAGCTAGGCGGCCCGCCTCAGCCAAGCTTAAATCTTAGGCGGCCTGCCTCAGCCTTCCTGATCAGATAAGAACGCTTAGTCAGCGTGTTCCAGCTGTTTTAACCACAACCACACCTTTCCCACTTTCATATTCAGCTGATAAGGATGGCATTTAGGCACCATAACTTTCCGACACTTGTACGGTTACGATTAAGGCACGATATTTGACAAACGATCTTAACGGTTACCCGAAAACTATAAATACCCCACCCCCATTACTCTAAAACCACTAGAATTCTGATTTGAGGAGCTCTAAGTTGAAACCATTGTTTCATACCTGAGATTCTTGAATCGGGATTAGCATTCGGGGACCCTTCGTAAGTATTCTTTCGTTCTTTTCCTTATTTTATTGCTTTTCGAGTCAGAAAGTCAAACTTTGTTTGACTTTCAGCGTTGACCAGCTTATGGTCAATGCGAAGTTTGTTTGAACTTCGCAACGTGATTGTAATCACGATGGTCATAGTCCCTTGGGACTATGCCTACTGATTACCACGTTGTCTAGGGTCGTAGGGTAAGCGATCTAATAAATCGCTTATACCTTCGAACCCGACCCAGTTTGGTCGATGATTAGGATTCGACCAAATACATTAGGTGACCATAGTAGGTAGGGAATAACCTTCCGAGGTTATACCCTATGGTCACATCGTTTAAGTAGTTGTATGATAGGTAGTTTATATGCCTTAGGTAAATTACCAGAATACCCTTTTCATGTATAATTGGTAATTAAGCATATGTAACCTAACTTTTGTCACATAACTGATTATGTAACATGTTTAGGCATATAACACTTGTCATAGGGCTAGTTAGGCGGTCCGAACGCGTATCACGCGAACGATGCGTTAAAGTAGCATAAGCTACCTAAACGGGTCGTAATGGGTCGTAATCATTTATGTTAGGTTTCATTTAGTATGTAGGCTTTGTTAAACCATATTACACGAGTCTCCACACTCGTTTGGTTTACGAACCCTCATGCTACCCGATCTTCCGATATAGGTCCGGTTTATTAACATAGTTACCTATATTAGGTGCCGTTTGATATCCGCGATCTCTAGCATTGTTTGGTTGTTACCCAAGGACTACTAAGCAATCTCAAGTGAGTACATAGACCCCACTTTTACTGTTTCCAAACTGTTTTGGGGTGGAACACATGTGCCTACTTGTTACTTTCAAGCTTTCCTGTTTTCACATCATATACTTGCTATGTTCATTAGTACAATTATAGTACATGTTTTACATTACATTTAATGCTACGTATGTCTATTGTTGCATACTTAGTACAGGTCACATGCTACGTATGTCTATTGTTGTATACGTAGTACAGGTCACATGCTACGCATGTCTATTGTTGTATACGTAGTACAGGTCACATGCTACGTATGTCTATTATTGTATACGTAGTACAGGTCACATGCTACGTATGTCTATTGTTGTATACGTAGTACAGGTCATATGCTACGTATGTCTATTGTTGCATACTTAGTACAGGTCACATGCTACGTATGTCTATTGTCGCATGCTTAGTACATTTGTTATTCATCACATGCTTACATTTTGGATTCATATTACATGATTTACATTAGACATGAACATTTTTCTTTGATAGTTTGGTTTGAGTAAGTGATTAAGTAACGAGGCGTGTGTAATATGATACAATCATGGTGGATACGCCGCTGGTACTTCCTATATATAAGTGTTTGTATGGTATTACATGTCGTAGCGTTATTTGAATCATTTCAGTTTGAGACATAGAACATTTTATACAAATAACATACTTTTCACAAGACATTGTTTTACAAGCAACTTATCTTATACAAACTCATTTTACATGGTTATTCATTTAACCATACATTATTCACTTATTTATACATATCATCTGAACTCATTGTTTTTCAAATGATTTACAAGACAAAGCAAATTACAAGGTTCATGACTAAACATTTTCTCAAACATAAGTCATGAAACCTATTTTCACAAAACCTATGTATCTCACAGGCATTTTTATGCTGACGTACCTATTTTCACATGTGTTTTTCAGGAACTGTTGCATAAGATGATCAAGATACACATAGGCAGACTTGGGCTTTAGTGACAATAAAAGATGCAGGACTAGTTAATTATGTTGTATTTCTTTGTTTGTTAAGACATTGTAACACTTTTAATCAATAAAACGAAACTTCAATTGCCATGGATTTGAAACAATTAATTCTGTTACAACACTCCCCGACATTTCCGTCACGTTTTGTATGTTCTACGTGGTCGGGGTGTGACACTGCAAGAGATCGTCTATACAACATATTATTTAAAATTGTGAATTGAGATACCTTAGATTTGAAAGCCCTAGGGTTTTCTCCTGTAGGAATCTCTCCATGTTGTAAGTATCTCATAATTGGTGAGATCCATGATCCTGAATGGGATTGAGTATCCTCACTAGGGATAATTGCGGAATCATTTCCTATCTCCATAGCCACATGATCCTCGATAGCCGGGGTCAGGATATGGATAATAGGGATCTTGATATCCTCCGGGATCTTCAAAGATGATCCTAAGTTTGCCAATGCATCAGCTTCTATATTTTCTTCCCTTGGTACCTGTGTCAAACTAAAGGAAACAAAAGAGAGTGCCAAACTTTTGACTATCTCTAAATATTTGGTTAGCTTTTCACCTTTAACAGCATAGGATCCATTAAAGTGGTTTGTAATTAACAATGAATCTACATGTACCTCAAGATACCTGATCCCCATATGCTTAGCAATTTGCAAACTAGCAATTAAGGCTTCATATTCAGCCTCATTGTTAGTGGTTTGGAACTCACAAGCTATAGAGTGGTGTATTATGTCCCCCTGTGGCGATTTTAGTAGTATTCCAAGCCCTGTGCCTTTAACATTTGAGGATCCATCAGTATAGAGTATCCAAGGATCCTTAGTCTCCTCTAACTGCTGGACTTCTAACTCAGCTTCTTTTTGTAAATCACTACTGAAATCAGCCACAAAGTCGGCTAATGCTTGGGATTTGATGGCTGTCCTAGGCTCATATCTTATATCATATGCACTTAGCTTCACTGCCCACTTAGCCATCCTTCCTGACATCTCTGGTTTCCTGAGGACATTCTTAATTGGAAAATTAGTTTTAACAACAATAACATGAGTTTCAAAATAGTGTCTCAACTTAGTAGATGCCATAATTAATGCAAGAATAAGCTTTTCAAGGTGTGAATACCTGGATTCGGCATCAAGTAAACTTTTACTTACATAATAGACAGGATTTTGTGTACCTTCATGATCCTTAACAAGGACCGCACTTACTGCTTTTGAGGATACTGCAAGATATAAGGATAACACATCGCCTTTTTCTGGTTTCATCAAGGCCGGGGCTGAGGATAGATAATCTTTGAGGGCTCTTAAAGCATTTTCATGCTTCTCAGTCCACTCAAATTTCTTGTTCTTCCTTAGGATATCATAGAATTCTTTGCACTTTTCTGAGGATTTGGATATAAATCTGTTCAAAGCTACTATCCTGCCTGTTAGCCTTTGAACATCCTTAGCATTGGCCGGAGATTTGATGTTCACTATTGCTTTGATTTGTTCCGGGCTAGCTTCAATGCCTCTCTTCGTCACCAAATATCCTAAGAATTTACCTGCTTTAACACCAAAGTGACATTTTGAAGGATTAAGCTTCATGTTATATTTGTCAAGGATATCGAATGCTTCCTCCAAGTCTCTTAGGTGATCCTCAGCTTTTATGGATTTTACCACCATATCATCTATGTAAACCTCCATAGTTTGTCCAATCTGATCCTTGAACATCATATTCACCAGCCTTTGATACGTTGCACCTGCATTTCTTAGTCCGAACGACATAGCAATATAGCAGTATATACCAGTTGGAGTCATGAAGGCTGTATCCTCTTGATCAGATGGTTCCATTTGGATTTGTTGAAATCCAGATGAAGCATCCATAAAAGTTAACAGTTGATGACCCGCAGTTGCATCCACCATGGAGTCAATGTGGGGTAATGGGAAAGGATCCTTGGGACATGCCTTATTTAAATCGGTAAAATCGACACATACCCTCCACTTTCCGTTTTTCTTTTGAACAACAACCACATTGGCCAACCATCTTGGATATTTGACCTCTCTAATCATACCTGCCAAGAGCAATTTCTCTACCTCTTCCTGGATAATGGCATTTCTTTCCGGTGCAAACTTTCTTCTCCTTTGATGGATAGGTTTGAAGGACCTATCAATGCCAAGTTTGTGAGTGATCACATATTTAGATATACTGGTCATGTCTTCATGTTTCCATGCAAAGGTAGTCTTTCTCCTTTTGAGGAAGGATATGAGGTCTTCCTTCATACCGCCAAGGATCCCTGATCCGATATAGATTTTGGATTCAGGATCATCAGGATCCATGAGGATTTCTACCACATCCTGCTCTCTTCCCTCCAAGACATCCCTTGGAGGATACTTTGATTGCTATTGCTCCCTTGACTTCGAGGCTGGTTTCATCGATGAAGTATAGCAATTCTTAGCCTCCTGCTGATCACTATCAATCTTCACTATTCCCCAAGGACTAGGGAGCTTCACACATTGATGGTAGGTAGATGGGACTGCCTTCATATCGTGTATCCAGGGCCTGCCAAGGATAACATTACAACAAGATAAACAGTCAATAACACAAAATTTTTGATAAGATTGTAGGCCTTCGATGTATATTGGGAGTTTAATGTCCCCCAGAGTATTCTTAGTTTCGCCTATAAATCCTACGAGCACGGAGGATCTTGGTATGATATCTGATTCAGGGATACCCATCTTCTTTAGAACATCAAGCTGGATAATGTTCACTGAACTTCCTCCGTCTATAAGGATCATGCGGACAAAATGGTTAGAAATGAAAAGAGTAATAACTAAACCATCGTGATGAGGATCCTGGATATCAACACGATCATCCTCGTCAAAGGTTATGACTTTTCCTTCGGAGACACTTGATGTTCGAACGGGTCTTTCTCCATTATCCATTTTAGTTTCCTTTGCATGCCTTTTAGCTGCTGAGAAGGATGTGCCACAAATGTCTGATCCTCCAGAAATAAAGTTTATTACTTGTGCATCTGCTGGAAGGGCTGGAGCCTTCTCAGGGATCCTTTCAGGATCCTGAGTCCTTGACTTTTTTCTTCCCAACAATTCTTTTAGATGCCCCTTGCTCAACAAGTATCCAATTTCCTTTCTTAGTGCAATGCATTCTTCTGTGAGATGCCCAAAATCTTCATGGTATGCACACCACTTTGACTTATCCTTAGTTGCAGCTGGCCTATCATTCTTTCTGGGCCATCTAGCTTTATCACCTAGATTCTGCATCGCAAGGATTAGTTCATTGTTATCAACAGAAACACAATATTCAGAAATTGGAGGATAATCCTCATCATCCTCTTCTTGATCAACAACATGCACGTTCTGGTTATCAGATCTGTTGTAGGATCTGAACTTGTTGTTCCTGAATGAGGATCCTTGCTTATCTTGCTTTGAGGATCCTGCTAACCTCTCCTGGATCCTCTTGTCATCCTCTAGTCGAATGAACCTAAGTGCCCGGGTTCTTACCTCATCTAAGTTCCTGCATGGTGTCATAACAAATCACCATAGAACAACGAATCCCTAAGCAATCCCATTTTAAAGGCCTCAACAGCCGTGGCTATATCTAAGTTGGGAATGTCTAAGGATTCTTTACTGAATTTGGTAATGTAATCCCTTAATGATTCATTATGACCCTGGTTTATCCTATATAGATCACTAGTTAATCGTTCAAATTTTCTACTACAAGAAAACTGATTATTAAACAAGTTAACTAGATTAGCAAATGAGGTAATAGAGTAGGGGGGAAGACTTAGCAGCCATTTGAGAAATGATCCAGTAAGAGTGGATCCGAATCCCTTGCACAGGCATGCTTGGGATTGGTTTGATTTCCATCCTCTCCCTGTATTGTGCTATGTGTTCTTCAGGATCCGTCGAACCATCATACAGCTTCATTGTTGGCACATGGAACCTCTTGGGTATCTCAGCATCACAGATTGGTGGTGCAAAACGAGATATCTTGTGGCTCCCATCTGCAATCTCTGGGATAGGTTTGACCACTCCCAGAACACTTGATATCATATCCTTTAGCTTTTGCAATTCTCTGGCCATGGCATGATTGATACCTAGATCCTGCATAAGACCATGGTTAGTAGTATAAGAATTATTAAAAGTGTTACCTCCCAATGGATTCAAGTTAGGAAGAATGGATGTTAATTCATATTGTTGGGGCTCTGGAATGATCGAGGGACCAGTAGAAGCATTGGTCTGCATTGGAATAAAATCTCCCTGATGGACATCTGAACTTCCTGTTTGCAAACTCCTCAAGGATCCTGGCATCTGGAAGGATCCCTGAAACTGGGACGATTCTGGAACAAAGGAGGATCCTTGAACCTGGGATGATCCTGGAACAAAGGAGGATCCTTGAACCTCGGATGATCCTGGGACAAAGGAGGATCCTTGAACCTGGGATGATCCTGGAACAAAGGAGGATCCTTGAACCTGGGATGATCCTGGGACAAAGGAGGATCCTTGAACCTGGGATGATCCTGGGATGATCCTGGAACAAAGGAGGATCCTTGAACCTGGGATGATCCTGGGACAAAGGAGGATCCTTGAACCTGGGATGATCCTGGAACAAAGGAGGATCCTTGAACCTGGGATGATCCTGGAACAATGGAAGATCCTTGAATCTGTTGCGCTCCTGAGTACCCTCCTGCACTCATGAAGGATCCCATATGCTGAGGATAGGACCCTGCCGGCTGGAAGTATGGACCTAATGCCTGGGTCACTGTTGTTGTTCCGTAGTGCACTCCTTTTGGTCCACCCACATATTGAACATCTGGAACCACTGATGGCTGAGAAGTAATCACCGGAGTATCAAAATTCAAAGATCTGGGTATCAGTGGGGAACGATCCTCTGCCGTTTTCTTCTGTTTCTTGATTTCGTCAATCTCTCGGAGGATCCTTTCGTTGGTCTTATCCTGCTCTTGTGCATGATTCCTCATCTGCAAAATCAAGGCATAGAGATCATTAGTAGTAGGATTAGTTGAAACAGAAGAAATAGGTGGTTTTGAGAAAATGGGAGTTGGTTTCTTCGCAGCATTCTCAGCTTTCTTCTGGGATCCAGAAGGT
Source organism: Helianthus tuberosus (assembly GCA_030545235.1). Classification (NCBI taxonomy): domain Eukaryota; kingdom Viridiplantae; phylum Streptophyta; class Magnoliopsida; order Asterales; family Asteraceae; genus Helianthus; species Helianthus tuberosus. Next base: position 170,139,790 of record CM060366.1, on the reverse strand, counting down.
GGGGGAGGCAAAGGGGGAACGCCTTGCGAAGACGTGAATGAGGGCATCAAATTTGAAGCATTCTTCGCTGAGGAAGCCATGTGCTTGGTTGTAGTGAACTGAAATGAGCACAGAAATACGAATTTTTCTAAGAATGAAGCACCAATTGCCCCACGGTGGGCGCCAAACTGTTTTGGTCAAAAAAATCTGATGAGGATAATGCAACCAAACTCTCTGTTACGGGGTATGATGCTTGAAATGTCGAACAATGATAAGGATCACTTCAAGGTAAATTGCACAAACGACACAAGGATTTATACGGGGAAAAAGCCCTTGATCAAGAGTTGATCTCCGGCACAAAAAACCCCGGGTGATGGAAACTACCGATCACCAAGCTCAAATAAATCAATAAATGTTTACAACTTCGGATAATAACGAGCTAGGTACAAGGATCACTAGTATGAAATGTGTAAAAGTGAGTGAAAACTAATAAGTGTTCGTCGAGAGCTTCACGAATGCGATTATATGAGAGTGTGTGTGTAGCTGAAAACTAATAAGTGTTCTAATTCTAGCTCGTCACCCCTATAAAAATAGAAGTTAACTACAATAACTAACTATCCGACTTTCGTGCCAAGCTTCCACGTTCTCCACAACGTCCATTTCCAGTTAAACGTGTGCGAAATACCCGTGGAATATTCCATAGTAACGTTGCCAAGACCAAGTCAAGCTCGTAACTCCTGCGAAGCAATACAAAACACAAACAAACAATCGTCAGTACGAGGATCCTAAAAGTGATCCATGATCCTGATCCTGAAGCTCTTCTGAGGATCACTATCTGTCACAGAAGAAAGGATCATTAATTAGGATAATGAGTAAGGATCACTAATTGTTAGAAAATCCTCCCCTAACAGTTAGTAGTTCTACTCCCAATAAATTGGGATCCATTATCACAAACAATTTCATAAGGAATTCCAAATCTGGTAATAATGTTTCTTTTAATAAAGGATATAACTTCCTTTTCTCTGACTTGTGCAAATGCTTCAGTTTCTATCCATTTGGAAAAGTAATCAGTCATAGAAAGCATAAACACTTTTCATCCTGGTGCTTTGGGAAGTTTTCCAACTATATCCATTCCCCATCTCATGAATGGCCAAGAAGAGGATATAGGATGCAGGAGCTCTGCTAGTTGGTGAAGGATATTGCTATGTCTTTGACAAGCATCACATTTCTTTGCATAATCCACAGCATCCTTCTTCATAGTTGGCCAATAGTATCCTGTCCTAAGGATCCTCGAAAACAGTGCTCTGCCCCCAGTGTGGTTTCCACAATCTCCTTCATGAAAATCCGTAAGAACTTCTTGGATTTCAGGATCCTCGATGCACCTTAGATATGGACCTGCAAGAGATCGTTTATGTAACATGTTATTTAGTATTGTAAATTGAGATACCTTGACTTTGAAAGCTCTAGGATTTTCTCTTGTGGGAATCTCTCCATATTGTATATATCTCATGATTGGAAGGATCCAGGATCCTGAATTTGACTATGCATAACCACTAGGTATAATTGCAGAATCCTCCACTATTTCCATAGTTGTGTGATCCTCAATAGCAGGAGCCAAAATGTGGATAATGGGAATTTTAATATCCTCTGGGATCTTCAATGATGATCCAAGGTTGGCTAGAGCATCAGCTTCTGCATTTTCTTCTGTGGGTACCTGTGTCAAACTGAAAGAAGCAAAAGAGTCTGCCAATTTCTTGACAATCTCAAGATATTTGATTAGTCTTTCACCTTTAACAGCATAAGAACCATTAAAGTGGTCAGTAATCAATAAAGAATCTACATGTACCTCAAGATATCTGATCCTCATATGCTAGGCAATTTGCAAACCAGCTATTAAGGCTTCATATTCAACCTCATTGTTAGTAGTTTGAAACTCACAAGCAATTGAGTGGGGTATTATGTCTCCCTGTGGCGATTTTAGTAGTATGCCTAGTCCAGTTCCTTTGACATTAGAGGTTCCATCTGTGAAGAGTATCCAAGGATCCTTAGTCTCTTCAAGCTGTTGAACTTTCAATTCAGTTTCCCTTTGTAGATCACTACTGAAATCAGCCACAAAGTCTGCCAAGGCATGAGATTTAATGGCAGTTCTTGGTTTATATCTGATATCATAAGCACTAAGCTTGACTGCCCATTTTTCCATCCTTCCTGACATTTCAGGTTTCCTGAGAACATTCTTAATTGGAAAGTTAGTTTTAACAATAATAGCATGAGTTTCAAAATAATGGCGTAATTTAGTAGATGCCATAATTAAAGCAAGGATAAGTTTTTCTAAATGAGAATACCTGGATTCAGCATCAAGCAAACTTTTTAGGATGTTGTGTACCTTCATGATCCTTAATAAGTACTGCACTTACTACCTTAGAAGACACTACCAAATACAAGGATAATATATCCCCTTTTTCTGGTTTCATTAATGCTGGGGCTGAGGATAGGTAATCCTTAAGGGCCATGAGAGCATTCTCATGCTTTTCAGTCCACTCAAATTTCTTGTTCTTTCTCAGAATGTCATAGAATTCCTTGCATTTCTCTGATGACTTTGAGATGAACCTGTTCAAGGCCGCGATCCTTCCTGTCAATCTTTGCACATCCTTGGCATTGGCAGGAGACTTGATATTCACAATCGTCTTGATTTGCTCCTGACTTGCCTCTATGCCTCTTTTTGTCACCAAGTACCCTAGAAACTTGCCAACCTTTACACCAAAGTGGCATTTGGAAGGATTCAATTTCATATTGTATCTATCAAGGATATCAAATGCTTTCTCCAAATCTCTAAGGTGATCCTCAGCTCTCTTGAACTTAACCACCATGTCATTTATATAGACTTAAATTTTTTGTTCAATTTGTTCTTTAAACATCATCTTAACTAGCCTTTGGTATGTAGTGTTAGGGGAGGATTTTCTAAATCCTAAGGATCACGGGTCCTCAACTGCTTTCAGGATCATGGATCCTCAATTCTGTTTGAATTAAGGATCCTCAGCAGGTGTCACAGGATCAGGATTCAGGATCACTGTTGTTATCCTACTACTAACAATTGTTTTCCTTGTACGTAAACTTGTTTTGCAGGAACGATAGCATGGACCAAGTCTCATCGAAATTCCAGGAGTATATTTCCTCAATATTCCGCACGTGTTTGACCATTATAGACGTTATGGAGATCGTGGGGGGACTTGCATAATTGTCAGATAGTTAGTTAGACTAGTTATTTTCTTATTAAAATGGGGATGACAAGCTTGATAGAAACACTTAGCTAATTTTGGCATACACACACACTCGTAACAGCTCTCAGTCAGCTCTCAAGCAATACTTGGCGATTTCATACACTTTTTTACACATTACACTCTAGTGATCCTTGTAACAAGCTTGTTATCATCCCGAGTTGTAATATTAATTTTGTTTAATCTTAGTTGGTGATCGGTAGTTTCCATCACCCGAGGTTTTTAATGCCGGGGATCAACTCTTGATCAAGGACTTTTTCCTCGTATAAATCTTTGTGTCACTTGTTCATTACATTTCTGAGTGATCCTTAATATTGTTCATTGATTCAAGCATCACACCTCACAACAGAAAGTTTGGTTGCATTATCTTTGCTTGATTTTTGACCAAAACAGTTTGGCGCCTACCGTGGGGCAATTGGTGCTTCGTTCTTGAGAAATTATTGTTCTTGTGATCATTTCGGATTTTGCTCTGATTTTGAAGATGAGAGATCGCATGCAAGAGCATGACAAAACCAATGAAAGGATCCTCTAGGAGATTGGTGATATCAAGAAACAGAAGAAATCACTGGATGATCACTCTCCTCTGATACCATGGTCATTGGATTTCGATACTCCAGCTATAACCGCCTTGCAAATTGCAGCTCCGGACATCCAGTATCAAAGTGGTCCATTAGAAAGGCGTTATGGAACAACAACTATGAGTCAAGCATTTGGCTCTCACTTCCAGCCTCAAGGTTCCTTTTTTCAGCATCAGGGATCCTTCGTCAGCTCAGGAGGATATTTGGGAATGCACACAGTTCAAGGATTCTCCCAGGTCCAAGGATCCTCCCAGGTTCAAGGATCCTCCCAGGTTCAAGGATCCTCCCAGGTCCAAGGATCCTCCATGGTTCCAGGATCCTCTCAGGTTCAAGGATCCTCTCAGCCCCAAGGATCCTTCCGGGTTCAAGGATCCTCTCAGCTTCAAGGATCCAACATCTTTCAGGATCAAGGATTCCTAAGAAGTATGCAACCCCCAAGCACAGATGCTCATCAAGGAGACTTCATTCCAATGCAGACCATTGCTTCTTCTGGTCCTTCAATCATACCAGAATCCCATCAATATGGATTCACATCTGCAATTCCAAACTTGAATCCTTCGGGAGGTAACACTTTTAATAATTCATATAACACTAACCATGGCTCAATGCAGGAAACAGGTATCAATCAGGCTATGGCTAGGGAGTTACAGAAGCTTAAGGATATGATATCCAACGTACCAGGAGTGGTTAAACCCATTCCTGAAATTGCAGATGGTAGCCATAGGATATCTCGCTTTGCACCACCTATTTGTGATGCTGAGATACCCAAAAGGTTCCAGATACCAACTATGAAGCTATATGATGGTTCAACGGATCCAGAGGAACATGTAGCTCAATACAGGGAGAGGATGGAGATCAATCCAATTCCTGAGAGGTTAAAAGGAGCATGTCTATGCAAGGGTTTTGGATCCACACTCACAGGATCTGCTCTTAAGTGGCTGCCAAGTCTTCCCCCTTACTCTATTACTTCATTTGCTAATCTAGTTAATTTGTTTAATAGTCAATTCTCTTGTAGTAGAAAATTTGAACGATTAACTAGTGACCTATATAGGGTAACACAAGGTCAAAATGAATCACTTAGAGATTACATCACTAAGTTTAGTAAAGAATCCTTAGATATCCCTAACCTGGATATAGCTACGTCTGTAGAAGCCTTTAAAATGGGTTTGCTTAGGGATTCATTGTTCTATGATGATCTTGTTATGACCCCATGCAGGAATCTTGATGAAGTAAGAACCAGGGCCCTTAGGTTCATCCGTCTAGAGGATGACAAAAGGATCCAGGAGAGATTGACAGGATCCTCAAAGCAGGAAAACCAAGGATCCTACTTCAAGAATAACAAGTGTAAGTCCTACAACAAGTCTGATAACCATAATGTGCATGCAATAGAGCAAGAGGAGGATGATGAGGATTATCCTCCAATTTCTAAATACTGTTTTTCTGTTGATAACAATGAGCTAATTCTTGCAATGCAGAATCTTGGTGAGAAAGCTAGGTGGCCAAGAAAAAGTGATAAACCAACCGCTATAAAAGACAAATCCAAAGGGTGTGCATATCACGAGGATTTCGGGCATCTCACTAAAGAATGTATTGCACTTAGAAAAGAAATTGGTTACTTGTTAATCAAGGAGCACTTGAAGGAGCTCTTGGGAAGAAAGAAGTCAAGGATCCAGGATCCTGAAAGGATCCCAGAAAAGGCTCCTGCTCCTCCAGCAGATGCACAAGTTATAAACTTTATATCCGGTGGATCAGACATTTGTGGTACTTCCTTTTCAGCAGCCAAAAGACATGCCAAGGAAACCAAGATGGATAATGGGGATAGACCCATCCGGACCTCCACTGTTACCGAGGATAAGATTATAACTTTTAATGAGGATGATCATGTTGATGTTGATGTTCAGGATCCTCATCATGATGGTCTTGTTATTACTCTGTTTATTTCTAACCATTTTGTCCGCAAGATCCTGATAGATGGAGGAAGCTTAGTAAACATCATCCAGCTTGATGTCATCAAGAAGATGAACATCCCTGAATCAGACATTGTCCCAAGATCCTCAGTACTTGTGGGATTCAGTGGAGAAACCCATAATACATTGGGGGACATCAAACTCCCTATCTATATTGAAGGACTTCATTCTTATCAAAACTTTTGTGTCATAGATTGCTTATCCTGTTGTAATGTTATCCTTGGCAAGCCATGGCTACATGACATGAAGGCAGTCCCATCTACCTATCATCAATGTGTAAAGCTTCCTAGTCCGTGGGGAGTGGTGAAAATTGAGAGTGATCAACAAGAAGCTAAGAATTGTTACACGTCATCAATGAAGCCAGCCTCAAGACCAAGGGAGCAATATCAATTAAAGCATCCTTCAAGAGATGTCTTGGAGGCAAGAGAATAGGATGTGAAAGAAATCCTTATGGATCCTCATGATCCTGAATCCATAGTCTTCATAGGATCAGGGATCCTCAGCAAGATTAAACATGATCTAATATCCTTCCTTAAAAGGAGGAAAACTACCTTTTCCTGGAAGCATGAGGACATGACAGGTATATCTAAAGATATAATTACTCATAAGCTTGGCATTGACAGGTCATTCAAGCCGATTCATCAGAAGAGGAGGAAGTTTGCACCTGAAAGGAATGCTATTATCCAGGAAGAGGTAGATAAACTACTTCGAGCAGGTATGATAAGAGAGGTTAAGTATCCAAGGTGGTTAGCCAATGTGGTTGTTGTTCAAAAGAAAAATGGGAAGTGGAGGGCATGTGTTGATTTTACTGATTTAAACAAGGTATGTCCCAAGGATCCTTTACCATTACCCCACATTGACTCCATGGTGGATGCTACTGCGGGTCATGAGTTGTTGAATTTTATGGATGCTTCATCTGGATTTCAAAAAATTCAGATGGAACCATCTGATCAAGAGGATACAGCCTTTATGACCCCAACTGGTATATATTGTTATATTGCTACACCATTTGGACTAAGGAATGCAGGTGCTACTTATCAAAGGCTAGTCAATATGATGTTCAAGGAACAAATTGGACACACTATGGAAGTCTATATAGATGACAAGGTGGTTAAGTCCAAGAAAGCTGAGGATCACCTTAGAGACTTGGAGGAAGCATTCGATATCCTTGATAAATTTAATATGAAACTAAATCCTTCCAAGTGTCACTTTGGTGTTAAAGCAGGTAAATTCCTAGGCTATATGGTGACAAAAAGAGGAATTGAAGCTAGTCCAGAGCAAATTAAGGCTATTGTGAATATCAAATCTCCTGCCAATGCTAAGGATGTGCAAAGATTGACAGGCAGGATCGCAGCCTTGAACAGGTTCATATCCAAATCCTGAGAAAAATGCAAGGAATTCTACGACATTTTGAGGAAGAACAAAAAATTTGGATGGACTGAAAAGCATGAAAATGCTCTCAAAGCTCTTAAGGATTACCTATCCTCAGCCCCTGCCTTGATGAAACCAGAAAAAGGGGATATATTATCCTTGTATTTAGTGGTATCCTTTAAAGCAGTAAGTGCGGTCCTTGTTAAGGATCACGAAGGTACACAATATCCTGTCTATTATGTAAGTAAGAGTTTGCTTGATGCTGAATCCAGGTATTCACATTTAGAAAAACTTATCCTTGCACTAATTATGGCATCTACTAAGTTAAGACATTATTTTGAAACTCATGCCATTATTGTTAAGACTAACTTTCCAATTAAGAATGTTCTCAGGAAACCTGAAATGCCAGGAAGGATGGCAAAGTAGGCAGTGAAGCTTAGTGCATATGATATAAGATATGAACCAAGGACTGCCATCAAAGCCCAAGCCTTAGCTGACTTTGTGGCAGATTTTAGTAGTGACTTGCAAAAGGAAGCTGAGTTAGAAGTCCAACAGCTAGAAGAAACTAAGGATCCTTGGATACTCTTTACTGATGGAGCCTCCAATGTTAAAGTAACAGGGCTTGGAATACTACTAAAATCGGCACAGGGGGACATAATACCCCACTCCATAGCTTGTGAATTTCAAACTACCAACAATGAGGCTGAGTATGAAGCCTTGATAGCTGGTTTGCAAATTGCTAAGCATATGAGGATCAGGTATCTTGAGGTACATGTAGATTTGGTGTTAATTACTAATCACTTTAATGGATCCTATGCTGTTAAAGGTGAAAAGCTAATCAAATATTTAGAGATAGTCAAAGAATTGGCACTCTCTTTTGTTTCCTTTAGTTTGACACAGGTACCAAGGGAAGAGAATGCAGAGGCCGATGCATTAGCCAATTTAGGATCATCCTTGAAGATCCCGGAGGATATCAGGATCCCTATTATCCACATCCTGACCCCTGCAATCGAGGATCATGTAGCCATGGAGATAGGAGAGGATTCTACAATCATCCCTAGTGAGGATACTCAGCCTCGTTCAGGATCATGGATCCTTCCAATTATGAGATACATACAACATGGAGAGATTCCTACAGGAGAAAACCCCAGGGCTTTCAAAATCAAGGTATCTCAATTTAGAATATTGAATAACATGTTATATAAACGATCTCTTGCATGGCCATATCTAAGGTGCATTGAGGATCCTGAAATCCAAGAGGTCCTAAAGGATTTTCACGAAGGAGATTGTGGAAACTACACTGGGGGCAGGGCATTATTCTCTAGGATCCTCAGGACAGGATACTATTGGCCTACTATGAAGAAGGATGCTGTGGAATATGCCAAGAAGTGTGATCCTTGTCAGAGACATAGTAATATCCTTCACCAACCAGCAGAACTTTTGCATCCTATATCCTCTTCTTAGCCATTTATGAGATGGGGAATGGATAATGGATCCCAATTTATTGGGAATAGAACTACTAACTTTTGTGACAGCTGGGGGATTAAGATGATAACATGAACACCAGTCCATCCACAAGCTAATGGACAGGCAGAATCATCTAACAAGATCATCATCAACAATTTGAAGAAGAAGCTTGGATCCAAGAAAGGAAAATGGGTAGAAGAACTACCTTATGTGCTTTGGGTTGATAGGACAACTCCCAAGAATCCTACTGGCCAAACTCCATTCTCTTTGGTATTTGGAGCAGAATCAGTGATCCCTACAGATATGGTGGTTCCTACTGCAAGAACAAGCATTCGTGATCCTGAAGAAAATGCTGAAAACTTGGTTCAAGACTTGGATACTATAGAAGAACTCAGGGATTTGGCAAGGATAAGGATGGCCAGTTATCAACAAAGGATGGCCGGAGCCTACAACTAGAATGTCAGGATCAAGAAATTCCAAATTGGTGATATGGTATTAAGGAAAGCATTTCAGAATACCACCAATCCTGCTGATTGGAAGTTAGCACCAAAGTGGGAAGGCCCCTATTTGATTGCCAAGAGCTTGGAATGTTGTCCACCTGAAGAAATACTTCATGTAACAAGGATTCATGATCCTTAGCTAACAAGTATCCTTGAAGGATCCTTACAGGATAGGGGATCCTCATTTTGGTAATGATCTAATCCTAAACTATTTCACTCTTTAATTATTCTATATATAAGGATAAGGACCCTGGATCCTTTATCCTCCTTTGACTTGATTCTGAGTTTTGTAGAAGGTATAGGTATCCTTAACAAAGGATTGAGTATCCACAGAGGTATCAAGTTATTTGGGCATGACCCCAGTTATTTGGGCTTGACCCCAGTTATTTGGGCTTGACCCTAGTTATTTTGGGCTAGTCCCCTGTTTTTGGGCCTGTCCGCAGTATCGCCAGTAGCGCACGATGATCCTGGTACAGTTCATGTCAATGGGACCAGTACCCACTTTAGGGGCTGACAATTTCATTGTATTGGCTGTATCCGGGATCCTACGTATAATGGTAGACGTACCATACGTCCGTTCCTAAGGTTTCTAACATTTTCACGTTAGCTAAGGTTTTGGCATTTTCATGTCACTATGTTTGGATAGTCGCCAGTGAGGGCCATACTCCAGTTTACACACGATCCTTTGGGCTTGTCCCCAGTTATCCTTTGGGCTTGTCCCTAGTTATCCTTTGGGCTTGTTCACAGTATATTGGGCTTGTCCCCAGAATTGTTGGGCTTGTCCCCAGTTACTAACTTTTCTCTTATATTGGCTTAGTCCCAAGTTGTATTCTGTTTTAGGCTTTCGAAGTTAAACAGATAAGGATCCATGATCCTTACCTTTACTAAGGTTTGTCTTTTGGTTATCTTGATTATGAATGTTAAAGGGTTAGGATCCTAACTTGGAATCTTAGGTATGATCCTTAATCATTTAGATTTTATTCATTATTCATCTAAGTGACCCTTATCCTTTGACAACATAATTAATGATCCTTAAGTTGCATAACTTTTCTGAATTTATTAACTATAGGATATTTGATCCTTGATCATATCTTAAAACTTTTAAACATGATTTACTAAACCTTTATCTTTTACTTACAAATTATAACAAAATACACAACAACGGTTGAAAAGTAAAGAATTCATAAGGATAACAACACGAGATAGCCAAAAGTTAAAGGTTTTATTTATTCATCCATAGTTAAACCCTTCAAAGGTTGTCAAAATTACCTACCCCAAGCATCTACCAGCAATATGTGGCCCGTCCGCCGGGGTAGGTAAAGGGTGTCCATTGTTAATAGGTCTTTCAAGTGCAGGAAATATAAGATGGAAGGATAACAAGTGGCTTCATCCCCCAAACAGAGGATCCTTCCACCACCTATTATCCTACCTATTGTCTTAGGATCCTTGATCCATAACCCTAGAAACTATTGTTCAAAGTACAACCCAACATTGTTTCAAAACACCATAACTAAAAAAAAAACTACCAAATCCTAAAAAATGGGCTCCGGCCACGTCTAGAAATATCCTTCATCGCCCATTTCAGCAGCTCAAACCTTGGCTGCATCACCACCAGCATCACCACCAGCATCATCACCGGCCTGATCCTTCCTGCTGCCGCTCGCCTCAATTGCCAAGACTTCAGTAGCCTCCTCCTCTTCGTCCTCAAGCTCTGCCAGCTTTGCCTTCCAACCCTCCTTGTCCCAAGTGGTCCGGTCGAAGTCAGGATCCTCAGCCTCCTGAGCCATTTGCAGCTTGATCTTATACATTGTGATGACAGCAGAGACTTTGGCATCTTCCAGCAGGTCGTGCTTCTCGTGATCAGCATTTATATGGGCCATGACCACTTCCTGCTTTGCGAGAGCAAGATCCTTCTCAAGGCGGGAGATGGTCTGATCCTTAGCTAAGAAGATCTTTTGGAAGTCCCTTTGCTTTTGGTCAGCTTCCTCAGCATAAGCATCCAGCAGCATCTCGATTTCGGCGAATTTCTGCAAAAAGACAAGGTAAAGTTTAGGATCCTTGATCCTCAGATGGGCAGGATAATCAGTCAGGGTTAGTGATCCTTACATCAGCGAAGTACTCTTGGAACTGGTGGCAAATTAGAGGCAAGCCTTCAAGATTGTCAGTTTCGGAGGCCTTCCATTTCTTTCCCTTGGAGGTGGTAGGCTTTGGAACCACGGCACTAGGGCTGGCAGCAGTCTTCTTCTTCCCAGACCTGGGAGCAACAACGGTAAGATCGGTAACACTGAAACGGGTGGCAGACCTTGAGGATTTTCCAGCACCTATCCATCCAATACAAAAGATAAGTATTCTTGTTTTATTTATGTTTATCATTTAATTATATACAAACATGGATACTTACTCGACATTGTGACAGAGCCTGAGGATACTTCTTGAGAATCCTTGGTACTTGCTTGAAATGATCTTATAGCAGGGTCAAGACTCCAGAAAGCGTCAAGCCTTTCCTTCGTTGCAGGTGAAGTAATGATGTGTGAAACAGAAATAGCTGCAAAATAGAAACAAAGGGGTTAGTGATCCTCAGCGGAGACAGGGTATCCTATGATCCTTATTTCAGGATCCTCTATCCTATCATGAGTTGCCCATGTTCTGGGGAGATCCTTCCCATTAGGGATAGAATCCCTCCTGACGAAGAAAAAACGTTTCTTCCACTTGTTATCATTCTTGGTGGTTTTCAAGATTGGATGTGGTTCACCGGGTTTATGTTTAAATAGAAAGCGGTGTGAACCATGGCTAACAAGGTTGTAAAGTTCAGACAACTCCGACATTCCCAACTCAATATCCTCTTGCTCAATAATCATTTCAAGGTAAATAAGACCCTCCACATCATTGGCATAGCTTGGATACAGGATATGCCAGTAAGGGAGAAGAAAGATTGGGTGAAATCAGGAAAAGGGTAGGAGTATCCTATCGAGAAAGAGGGGGGGGGGGGGTAACTGGAAATGCAACCCAGGTTTCAGAGACAAAATCACTCCTGACGGTAGGATCAAAGGTTTTGAAAACAGTGCTCACCGGGAAGCAATGGCGAATCCTGTAGATCTCAAGATCGGTAAAGCATCAACGTTCCTTCGGAGAGTCTTCGATGTTCCCTTGGCTTTTTAAAGGACTATCTTTTCGATGATCCTTAGCAGGGGATGATCTTAGCTTCATTGTGATTCGGAGATTTTGAAGAACAAGAAACGGAGTAAGAAGGAGAAGAGAAAGAGGAAAGAGAAGTACCTGCTTGATCTTCAAATGTGGATTTAAATGGAGTATTGCTCGAATTTAAATGCACATTGACCCTTATATCTAACTTCAATTTATAATCATGATTCTGCAGGGATGTCGCTTCAATGACGTGAGATTGGTAATGGCTAGTCAGATTATAACGGCTATATATCCGTTGGTTTGTTATGGATAAGATCAAGAAAATATAACTCGACAATTTACACTTTACTCCTTATATTTTGGGGGCAATTGTTAGGGGAGGATTTTCTAAATCCTAATGATCACGGGTCCTCAACTGCTTTCAGGATCATGGATCCTCAATTCTGTTTGAATTAAGGATCCTCAGCAGGTGTCGCAGGATCAGGATTCAGGATCACTGTTGTTATCCTACTACTAACAATTGTTTTCCTTGTACGTAAACTTGTTTTGCAGGAACGAGAGCATGGACCAAGTCTCATCTAAATTCCAGGAGTATATTCCCTCAATATTCCGCACGTGTTTGACCATTATAGACGTTGTGGAGATCGTGGGGGCACTTGCATAATTGTCCGATAGTTAGTTAGACTAGTTATTTTCTAATTTAAATGGGGATGACAAGCTTGATAGAAACACTTAGCTAATTTTGGCATACACACACACTCGTAACAGCTCTCAGTCAGCTCTCAAGCAATACTTGGCGATTTCATTCACTTTTTTTACACATTACACTCTAGTGATCCTTGTGACAAGCTTGTTATCATCCCGAGTTGTAATCTTAATTTTGTTTAATATTAGTTGGTGATCGGTAGTTTCCATCACCCGAGGTTTTTTATGCCAGAGATCAACTCTTGATCAAGGGATTTTTCCTTGTATAAATCTTCGTGTCACTTGTTCATTACATTTCTGAGTGATCCTTAATATTGTTCATTGATTCAAGCATCACACCTCACAACAGAAAGTTTGGTTGCATTATCTTTGCTTGATTTTTGACCAAAACATGTAGCACCTGCTCAGAGTAGTTTATCTACTTCCTCCTGGATGATGGCATTTCTCTCAGGTGCAAACCTTCTCCTTTTTTGATGTATAGGTTTGAATGACCTGTCAATGCCAAGTTTATGAGTAATAATATCTTTAGAAATACTTGTCATGTCCTCATGCTTCCAGTCAAAGGTATATTTTCTTCTCTTTAGGAAGGATACTAGATCCTGTTCAATATTGTTGAGGATCTCGGATCCTATAAAAACTTTGGATTCAGGATCCTGAGGATCAATCAGGATATCTTTGACATCTTGTTCCCTTGCCTCCAGGACATCTCTTGGAGGATACATTAATTGCTATTGCTCCCTAGGTCTTGAGGCTGGTTTCATTGATGAAGTGTAACAATTTTTAGCTTCCTGTTGATCACTTTATATCTTCACCACACCCCATGGAGTAGGGAGTTTGACACATTGATGATATGTAGATGGAACTGCTTTCATGTCATGTATCCATGGCCTGCCAAGGATAACATTGCAATAGGATAAGCAATCTATAACACAAAATTTATGAACAGAATTAACTCCCTCTATGTAAATAGGAAGTTTAATGTCCCCCAATGTGTTCCAATGTGTTCTTGGTTTCTCCACTAAATACCACAAGAACTGAAGATCTTGGGATAATTTATGATTCAGGGATGTTCATCTTTTTGAGGACATCAAGTTGAATGATGTTCACTGAGCTTCCTGCATCTATGAGGATCCTGCGAACAAAATGGTTAGATATAAACATGGTGATAACAAGACCATCGTGATGAGGATCCTGAATATCGACACGATCATCCTCATCAAAGGATATAACTTTCTCCTGTGTAAGGATCGAGGTTCGAATGGGTCTATCCCCATTATCCATATTTGTCTCTTTAGCATGTCTCTTGGCTGCTGAAAAGGAAGTACCACATATGTCTGATCCACCAGATATGAAGTTTATGTCAGTAGGAGGAGCTGGAGCTCTTTCTGGGACCTTTTCAGGATCCTGGATCCTTGACTTTTTCCTCCCAAATAGCTCCTTCAAATGCCCTTTGCTTAACAAATAACCTATCTCTTTCCTGAGTGCTATGCATTCATCAGTGAGATGACCGAAATCTTCATGATAGGCACACCATTTGGATTTGTCCTTTGTGGCAGCTGGCTTATCATTCTTTCTAGGCCATCTTGCTTTTTCACATAGATTCTGCATTGCAAGGATTAGTTCATTAATATCAACAGCAAAGCAATATTCAGAAATGGGTGGATAATCTTCATCATCCTCTTCTTGCTCCACTGCATGCACATTTTGATTATCAGACTTGTCGTTTGATTTATATTTGTTGTTCCTGAAAGAGGATCCTTGTTTTTCTTGCTTTGAGGATCCTGACAGTCTTTCTTAGATCCTTTTATCATCCTCTAATCGGATGAATCTAAGGGCCCTAGTTCTTAATTCGTCAAGGTTCCTGCAAGGGGTCATGACAAGATCATGATAGAACTGTGAATCCTTAAGTAAACCCATTTTGAAAGCTTCTACAACTATAGCTGTTAGGGATAGATTTTCTAAACCTAAGGATCACGTATCCACAAGTGCGGCCAGGATCACGGATCCTCAATTCTGTTTGAATTAAGGATCCCCAGAAGACGTTGCAGGTTTAAGGATCCAGGATCCTCATTGTTATCCTAACACTAACGGTTGTTTCCATTATATTTAAACTTGTTTTGCAGGAATGAACGAGTGGGACTTAGTCTTGCCGATATTCCTGGGGAATATGATCTAATATTCTGCACGTGTATAGCTAGAATGACCGTTATGGAAGTCGTGGGTAGCTTGCACAATTTGCTGATTGTTTGTTACTTAGTTTATTTCTATTTTTAATGGGGATAACGAGCTTGATAGTTAGAAGAGGTTAGCAAACACACACACTCGCAAACTCTCTGCAACTCATTGGCATTTACATACACTCTGCACACTAGTGATCCTTGTAACAAGCTTGTTATCATCCCGAGTTGTAACCTTTACTTTGTTTAATTATAGTTGGTGATCGGTAGTTTCCATCACCCGAGGTTTTTTATGCCAGAGATCATACATTGATCAAGGGCTTTTTCCTCGTACAAATCCTTGTGTCACTTGTTCATTTCATTTACAAGTTGTTCATACATTTGTTCATTGATTCAAGCATCATACCTCACAAAATAAGATTTGGTTATATTATCCTAGTCTGATTTTTGACCAAAATAGTTTGGCGCCCACCGTGGAGCAATTGGTGCTTCATTTCTGAGAAATTTTGTTCATTGTGATCATTTCGGTTCACCACTTTCAACTACATGGCTTCTTCAGCGAAGAACACTTCAAGTTCCATGTCGGCAGTCACCTCCTCACAGGGCATCCCACCTTTGCCTCCAGCACCTTTTGGATACCAGAAGAATGCTGGAAATGCTGCGAAGAAACAGAGCCCCGTTTTCTCAAAACCACCAACTTCTGCTGTTTCTTCTAGCCCTTCTAACAATGATCTTTATTCTTTGATTTTGCAGATGAAGGATTATATGCAACAGCAGGACAAAACTAATGACAGGATCCTTCGAGAGATTGACGACATCAAGAAATTGAAGAGATCAGCGGAGGATCACTCTCCATTGGTACCTAGATCACTGGATTTCGACACTCTAGCTATAACAGCCCTGCAATCTGCGGCTCCAGATATTCAGTACCAGAGTGGATCATTGGGAAGGCGTTATGGATCAATGACAATGACTTTGGATTTAGGGTCCTCGTGAGTGAAAATCTGCGGCTCCAGATATTCCCTAAACGACCCGTAAGTGAAAACCCGGACCCCTGAAACCCTAATGTGCATGAAAAACTAAGAAAACAAGATTTTGGTTTTCACGCGGGCCGCGAAAGACATAAGCTTAGGCTTACGCGGACGTCAAAGTGAAGTTGACCGGATAAGCATTCCAGGCCACGTGTTGCACACGTGGCAGACCTACCTGTGACACGGAAGCCCCAGTTGTAGACTAGGTGGCTCTCGCTGGCCGCGTAAAACCTATGTTAAGGTTTACGCGGGCCGCGTAAAACCCAAAAACCAGCTATAAATTGATCAGTTCATGAGCTTTGCATCTGTGAACATAAAACTTTCTAAAACACGAAGAAAGCTGCTCAAATTCGAATTTCCAAGTAGTGAAACGCTGCTACGACTACAGGGTATTAACTCGATCACTGCTACGATGTAATGTCCAATTGATTGAAACTGATCCGATGGATGTTTAAGTGTTGCCTAAATCAGGGCTATACTTTGTCATTCGTCGTGAGGGTTTTGATCTCGTGAAGTTTATCATAAATGTTGTATTAAGTTACTGACCTAATTTCGTATGCATTGCTGTTTAAATTAGGTTATCAGGCTTATCAGTAGGCTAAACTCTGCCCGCCTAAACTTGCAATGTGAGTCATTCTCTTTTTATCAACAATGGTTTACAATACTCAAATTATTTTCAAAAGTTATAATTACAGGGATTAAGTCTTGGTTATCTTGAATCACTCGCAAGTGGGGTATTGTGCACATTACTAATTTCTCACGGTTAGGTTCATCAACCTAACAATGATAATCATCACTACTTGGGTGAAAGGACCCAATAGTGGTATGACCATCGTCACCAGGGTGTGACACGGCGCCAGATAAAAATAAGATAGTAGCCATTGTAATCGCTCTTATGCTGTAATTTATAACTAATGTGTCTTTTTATATAACTTGAGTGACTCGCCAGTATTTCACCGCTGATAAAATATTTTTAAAACATGTTTCAGGTGACCTACTGTGAATCAAGGAAAAGTGCTACGGAGCACTAATAAAGCTTGAAGTGGTGGCTCAGTTAAATAAATAAACATGTTTTGTAAAACAGGGAATTTACTCATGAAATTGTTGGACCGTTCTATGACCCTAAAATGTCAGTCAAGGACGTTCATCTTCATGTGTAAAGGCGGAATCAATGCACATAAAGTCATAACAGCTCTAATCCTTTTAATTTTTCTTTTCTGATTGATTTGAGTGCTTGTACAACTTTTTCTAATACAAATCCGGCAGCACTTCGTGTTTCATACAATGACCAAGTTACTTGACAAATGAACCACACACCTATATATAAGATTGAGATTTCGCTTGAGACTGTTCAAGCTAAATCAGATTTCGCTTGAACCTATTCAAGCTAAATCTGATTTCCCTTGAACCTGTTCAAGCTAAATCTGATTTCCCTTGAACCATTTCAAGGTAAATCTGATTTCCCTTGAACCATTTCAAGTGAAATCTACAAGATAAACACGTAAAACCCTAATGTGTGTTCATTCAACCTATCTAGACACAAGACTTGATTATGACGTAATCAGCAGACATTCAGTGCACCAACAGACTCCCCCTTGGATGTTGATGAAGTCTTTGGCTTCAAGTCTTTGTCTTTAACAATCTTCAAACATTGTAAAAACTTTCTTCAATCTTTATCTTCAATCTTTAAACTTTAAACTTCAATCTTCCCTTTGACTGTTGATCCAGACTCCCCCTTTCACAGACTCCCCCTCTCGATATGCTATAATCTGAGAAATCTGGTTCAATCTTTTGACAATTAGCTTCCGTTGGGAATAATGAAGTCCAAACCTGTTACTCAACCAACAAACATAACCATTCTATCTTTTCAACAATAAATCACAAACTCAATCAGCTTTAGAAATCCACTCAAGTATTCAGGTCCAAGTTAATGACCCTGATCACTTGATTAATCTACCAAGTCCAAATTAATGACCTTGGTTGATCTTTTGACGAATCACACTGATTTTAAAACAACAATTTCAAACATTTTCTGAAAATAACAAGTATCAAATTAATGAACTTGTGTTTGACTTTTCAAACATTTCAAACTTCAACAAAGATAAGCTCTCCTCATTCTTCAGTTCAGAATCTCCTGCATCTGCTTCAAACATCTTGAGAATTCAACAACAACTTTCCACTTTGGTTTGTCGGAAAATAAATCAGAAATAAAATCTTTTTGGATTTTATCAAAGTGTTCTAAACTAAGAAATGAAATAAAAAAAACTTAAATTGCAGAAAGTAAACAAAGTAAACTATTTACAAACATATTTTTGGTGAGCGTGTCAGGGAATCATATCAGCTTTTCAGACAAATCACAAGTACCGTTAAGCTACATTACATACTCAGACTTAAACAATTCACCTCGATTGTCGATATACTGATCCATCTTAAATTCTCACACAAATTTCAATTTACTCAGGATACGATTTAGATGAATTAAGAACTTAGATCATTCATGTGTCCCACCTCTTGAATATACTCCCGTATCCAGAATCCCAATAATCAGTCTTACAGGTGAGAATACTACAATGATATCTGTATATAATTTAGGTATGCGAGGGCCGAGGGATCTCAGATCGATACTTCCGTATACGCAGAGAGATATCAGCTTCGACTTTTCGGTGTGTCCCCTTTAGAGGATCTTTTTGCTTACAACAGCAGCATTTATCAATTTTATTGTTTCAGCATGCTGAGGGTTTAATGCTGTGTTTCAAGCATTGCAGCAAGTATTAGCCAGGGACTAGGTCAGAACCACCGTTCAGCAGAAGTCCCGGAATAATACCCCAGATATCATAGAGTATAAAGACCTAGTATATCAGATTAAGAGACCTTTCAAACGAGATTTCAGGGGTTACCTATATATCCAAGTAGTGTTCCCCACGAATTCACAAGTTTGAATTTTAGGTTTATATCCCGAATAAATCTACTAAATGTACGAAAACCTATCGACACATCATCAGTGAGATTGTTTAACTCTTTTATACTTTTCAAATCTTTAGCATACTGTGATCATCTAGCTGATGTACTATCATTTTCCCTATATACACAAGCTCTTTTTCATTTTATCTTGTTTTTTTTTTTTTTTTTTTTCATTTTTTACTGTTTTTGTATTTTCTAAAAAAACTATGTACAAACATCTACTCCCCCTAAATACCAAAACAAGTAAAAATTCGACAAACCATTGCAGATTGTTTCTCGTCTTCATCCGCAACAGTACTCTCATCAACGCCAATTATGCCATCCGACACCGACAGAAGCTTCATACCGTTCAGTTTTAACAAATATTTAAACCGATTTTTATCAAAAGCTTTGGTATGTAAATCAGCTTTCTGTTCGTCAGTGTGGATTTTCTCAATTCGTATCAACTTTTTCTCAAAGCAATCACGAATAAAGTGATGACGAATTTCTATGTGTTTAGTTTTAGCGTGATGTACTGGATTTTTAGTTATATTTATTGCGGCCTCATTATCAACAAAAAGAGGTGTGTTAAGAAACTGCAAACCGTAGTCGCGCATCTGTTGCTGTATCCACAAGATCTGAGAGCAGCAACTGCTAGCAGATACGTACTCCGCTTCACATGTAGATAACGCCACAGACGTTTGTTTCTTACACTGCCAGGTAACCAATCTAGGACCAAAGAACTGGCATCCTGCAGTTGTTGATTTTGAATTGATTTTGCAGCATCCGAAATCCGAATCGGAATACCCTTCGAGCGTAAAATCGCCTTTCCTAGGATACCACAACCCCAATGAAGGAGTTCCTTTCAGGTAGCGCAATATCCTCTTTACAATAATCATGTGCGATGCTCTCGGGTTAGACTGAAATCTTGCTGCGAGGCATGTTGGGTACATAATATCAGGACGTGAAGCAGTTAGGTACATTAAAGAACCTATCATGGATCGGTAAAAAGTTTCATCAGCCCTATCTCCGGTGAGATCTGGGTGAATCCCATGATTTGTTGCAAGTGGGGTAGCAGCTGGAGTAGAACTTGACATCCCAAATTTCTCTAGAATATCATGAACGTACTTTGACTGATGAATGAAAATTCCTTCAGGAAGTTGTTCAACTTGTAATCCCAGAAAGAATTTCATCTCCCCCATTGATGACATTTCAAACTTCTGCTTCATCACTGATTCAAAATCTTTGCATAGATTTTCATTTGTCGACCCAAAGATTATATCGTCCACATAAATCTGAACTATCAGAAGATGACCATCAACTTCTTTAGTGAAGAGAGTGGCATCCACTTTTCCACGAATGAACTTGTTGGCTAGTAGGTGTTGAGACAAAGTCTCGTACCAAGCTCTCGGGGCTTGGTGTAAACCATACAGCGCTTTTTCCAATAAGTAGACCTTGTTTTTGTGGATTAGATCAGTAAAGCCCGGTGGCTGACCGACATAAACCTCCTCTTTAACCTTCCCGTAAAGAAACGCCGATTTAACATCCAACTGATAAACTTTGAAGTTCTTCCAAGACGCAAATGCTAGGAAAATTCTGATTGCCTCTAGTCGTGCTACAGGAGCATAGACTTCGGTAAAATCAATTCCCTCCTGTTGACTAAATCCCTGAACAACGAGTCGAGCTTTGTTCCTTACGACAACTCCTCTATCGTCCCTCTTACACTTAAACACCCACTTAGTGTTTATTTTCCTATGACCATCCGGCAAATCAACTAACTTCCACACTCCCAATTTCTCAAATGGACTAAGTTCCTCCTGCATTGCATTGACCCAAGAGTCTTCAGTAAGCGCCTCTTTGTAAGTTCTTGGTTCAATTTGCGAGATAAAACAACTTAATGAGAATTCAGTTTGCAAAGGAGCAACTTTTGTATAAAAACATGTAAGTCCTTTATCAATCTGATTTCGAGTGCGAACACCAGCTTGCAATTCTCCTATAATCAACTCCTCTGGATGATATGAAAAAGTTCGCGGCATCACTTCACTCGGAACATCTACATTTCCCTCCAGATTAGTAACATTCTGCTCTGCATCTTGTTCACCAACTTGGTTTGTTTGACCTGAAATCTGAATTTGCTCCCCCTCAGAATTTGAATCTGAATCACCGTGATCAAATACTGGCATGGTTTCAGCTTCTAGATTATCATTCTGAGCCGACTGATTATCCTGAGCAACTTCATTCTGTTGGACATCATCATGTTCACCAGCATTACTTGGACCTGCTTCATCGTCATTTGAAGTTTCCCGTAGTCTCCTCGAATACTCAGCTGGGAACCTTAACTGCGACTCATACTCACGCAAAATATCCAACTCATCAAAGAAATCTTCATCATCCTCTGATTCTTCTCTCATGTCAAACGAATCCCAAAGTTTGTCATAATGATAACGCCATGAATCACCAGGATTCTGCGGCGGCATAATATAACCTTGACATTCAACATTTGCAGCTTCAATAATCCGCTTCTCACTTGGAACGAAGACACGTCTCAACGGATTTGAATAACCAACAAATATACCCTCAATGCTCTTCGGACCAAACTTTCCATGAGGCTCTATAACCGTACAAGGTGACCCGAACGGTTCTAGATACTTCAAATTCTGTTTGCGGTTATTGATTAATTCAAAGCATGTTTTGTTGAACTTTTTGACAGTGAGAACCCTGTTGAGCGTATAGCATGCGGCAGAAACAGCTTCAGCCCAAAAATTAATCGGTAACTTTGAATCTGCGAGCATAGTTCTAGCCGTCTCGATTAGTGTCCGATTTTTGCGTTCTGCGACTCCATTCTGCTGCGGAGTGTACGGAGCACTAAACTCATGCAAAATACCTCTTTCATCACATAATTCTTCCATCCTGCTGTTCTTGAATTCAGTACCATTATCACTTCTAATTCTCTTGATACGCCTTTGGTACAAATTCTCAATCTTCCTGAACAGACCCATCAAACTGTCAAATGTTTCATCTTTCGTCTTCAAGAAAGAAACCCAAGAAAATCTAGAATAATCATCAGTAACGACCAAACAATAGTAATCTCCTGTAATACTTTTGACATTCACAGGACCAAACAAATCCATATGAAGTCTTTCCAGAGGTCTCGAGACTGAATTGACTTTCTTTGTAGGGTGTGACTTTTTCTTCTGCTTGCCTTTGACACAGCTAATGCACTCCCCTTCCAGATGAAAACCTTTGATATTAACTCCCAATACCAAATCATTGTGCACCAAGTGATTCATCTTCCTTAGGTGAATATGCCCCATTTTGCGGTGCCACAATCTCGATTCTTTCTCAGTTGCTCTAGACACGAAACAATGTGCTTGACCAGTAGTTGTAGTTGCTACAGACATATCTAACATATATAAATTATTCACTCTAGGTGCCCTCATAATAATCCATTCTTCAGGGATAACAAAACCAGGTTTCAATATCAAACATTCTTTATCAGTGAAGTGAGTAGTATACTGATTGTCACAAATCTGCGAGATACTAAGCAAATTGTTCTCCAGCTCAGTGATGTAGTTAACTCTCTCAAACGTCACAATCCCGTTAGATAACGTTCCTTCACCAACAATTCTACCACCTTCATGACCTGCAAATCCCACATAACCACCATTGATATTCTTCACATCATATAGCAATGCAGTTTTTCCTGTCATATGTCGAGATGCGCCACTATCCATGATCCATCTTGAAATGGCTCTTGGAAGATCCTGCACATACCACAAGTTGATTTTAAAACATTTCAATAAAGATGCCGATTCATGCTTCGCGATCCAGGAAGCTCCGGCAATTCAAACTGCTTATTCGAACATGGTGTCCACCCAGGCTTCATCAGCCTTAGGTGTAACCTTGACTCTAGCAATTTGAATTTTGAAATTTTCAGCCTTCAAAGGTGGAAAATTTGCATCATAATCAACCGAAATTGATTCTTCAGTCTTTTTCACTTCAGAAGTTGAAATTTTCATTTCAGTTTTTGGTTTCCAAACTTGTTGAGTTAATGCAACCTGTTTATAAAACTTGTCGTTTTTAGTTACCACTTTCTTTACAAGTTCATTTTTCACTTTGATGTTATTATTTTTCACACTCTTTTTCTCAACAACGATTGGTGCTTTACCCTTCACATCAACTTTCTTCTGTTGAAACTTCACAATTTCAGTCTTAGGCTTCACATATGTACACTTTCGTGCAATGTGACCAACTTGATTACATCTAAAACATGTTCGAGTATCAACAACTCGACTTGTGCCTTCAGACTGATACTGTGAAACTCTTTTCTCAAAGAACTCTTCATTCGATTTTGAAAAAATCTTTTTCCCTTCATCAGCAAGTGAACTTGAACTGTTTACAAACACCTTCTTTTCAGCAAACCTCTTGTTTTGAAAACTCTTTTTCTGATAACTCCTACCACCCTGATAACCACCCGACCAATTGTTTCGATTGTTATTATAAAAATGTGGTGGAACAACATGCTTTTTGTAATAAGCTTTATCTTTCTCAAAATTCATTTGCCTTTTTGTTTGACACAAACTGTTCACTTCTGACAACTCAACTTCAACTAACTTGAAAACATTTGTCAACTTTTTCACATTAACATTCTCAATGGGAAACTCAGAATCCGAATACAACTTATTAGATCCAGCCATCTTGTACATCACAAGACCCGGTTCATCACTTAAGTTGTTTTTGGACTTTGATTTCTGAATGTATTTGTCCAAGAAACACCCATCCTCCTCAGAAGTGTCACAATCCGGTTTAAGCACTTTGTCTACCACACTTTTCACCACATCACTTTGGACACCCTCGTCATTGGAAGATGTGAACGTGACATCAATGTTTTCAGGAAGTTTAACTTCACTTTCTTCCTCAATTTCAACCAAACTAGACTGCTTTTTCGTGTAGTTGTCTAAAATTGGCGGTGGAACTTTGTGAAAACCTACACCAGTTCCATCAGAAAACACATCCTCGCCATCTTTGTTTTTCCCTATAGGTTTAGGAACAATATGCTGCAAAACAAAGCTTGCTGATTTATAGCTGTTAAGCTTCAACTGGATTCGTTCATTCTCAATTTCAGCTTCTTGAACTTTAAGTTTCAGTTTAGCAATTTGATCCAGTTGTTCATTAATCAATTCTTCTTTTAACCTCAAAACAGCTCTTAGATGTTCATTTTCTTTAAAAGTTTTGCCATTACGATCATCACTATCTTTAACAATGTTTTTCAATTTCTCAAACTTTTCAGAAATCTGACGGTTTTCAAGAATTAACTTTTCATTATCAGATTTTATTTTCTCACGTTCAGTTTTATCATTTTCAATTTGAGTCGTTAATTCTTTGATCCGTTCAGTTGAAGCTCTTACAGTTTTGTCACGATCGAGAATCTGATCTTCAACCTTTCTAACTTTTGTTGTCAGATTCTGAATTTTCTCATTGTTAAGATACGTGACAGTGCTACAAAAATTGCATTGTTTGGTGCAATTTTTGCAGTCAGCATTCCCGTCAATTTTGTTACCTGACACATTTGTTGACACACTTTGACTGACCAATCCCTTTGACTCAGTAACAGAATTAGAATCTACCTCAAGTGCTTTTGCAGCTAGCACTTTGTCAGCCATCTTTCCCAGATTTTCAGCTGTCAACTCCTGCGTAGTATCAATTAAGCCTGTATCAACTTGCTTTTCTTTCTTCTCTTTCTCCTTTCTCTCTTTCTCTTTTTCTTCTTCAATCATTTTCGAAGTTGGAGTTCCCCACCATTTGTGTTGCCAATACTCATCATCTTCTTTGTACTCCTTGATGATGGCTTCGATATCTAACGTTTTGTCATCAATCGCAATGTTGCCATACCTATCAAGATAGCACTCTCTATCTGGATCCCATCTGTTTGCTCTTCTAGCTTCCAGAAAGACACCAGAAAGTCTGATAATCTTGTTTTCAGCAATCATCTTCCGGTATTGATACTTCTGTTCCTCAGTACGATCATCTTTCCATTTAACGGGTTCATCATTGCTTGCCATGAATGCGTAACCCACTGCATCTTCTTCCGGTAGAACTTCCTTACTCCAATCATACCCCTCATCATCATAAATCACAGCAAGAGCCCTTGATTTGTCTCTGTTGTCTTCAACCTGCTTCAATCTAGGCGGCTCAGATTTATTCTGGTGATAAATCGCCTTCTTGTAGTAATCATCTCTGAACGGGTTCTCCGACTCATCAGTATAAGCGTTTCGGCATTCTCGTTTGAAGTGACCCTTCTGCTTACACTTGAAGCATGTCACTTTGGATTTATCGAACCCCAGCTTAGTAGAAGCACCACCAATTGTTTTCCTGCCAGTAATTTCAATGAATCTTTGTGCACGACGAACAGCACTTGCCATAGCCCAACGAATATCGATCAGTTCCATTTCCTCCGGATCAATCTGATCGTAATCTTCTTTCGTCAGATTTGTATTGCCAATCTTCCCAGCTACCAGTCCTTCATACGATTCCAACACTGATGCTAAAAAAATCATCTGCTGCTTGGCCGATTCCTCATCAAAGTTCTGAGCATTCTTCAAGTCTATTGCAATGTTGCATTGAAAACGATTCTTTGCATCAGCATTTCCAAAAGATGAAGATCCACTGTGAAAACCACTGTGACTTCCACTGCTTTGATCACTTTGACTTTCTTTGTCGACTGTCGACACATTTTCAGCAGAAAAAGCTGTTTTTGGAGAAGTTGCTTTTGGCATCATGCTTTTTGGATAGTACAAATCCAGATTCTGTTGATAAGATGAATGATTAACTTTATACGTCTTCTTCAATTCCAGTTCATGACTTTCAAGTTTCTCAATCACCAAATCTGGTTTCAACAAATCAGAAGGAATAGTGTTCTTAAGCATGAGAGCATAATATCTCCACTCCATCTCGTCTGGCAATGAATCGAACAACTTGTCTACTTGCTCATCATCAGAATATCTGATATCATGTCTTGCTAATTCCAGCTTCAGATGACCGAAACCTTTCAATCATTTTACACACTGGCTCATTTTTAAGACAACTAAACATATCAAACTCTTTCCTAAGAAGTTTCTTTTTATTTTTTACAATCTCTTTGCTTCCAAGACATTTCTTTTCGAGTTTTTCCCATAAGTCTTTAGAATTTGAGTAATCTATCAGTGAAATGATGTCTTCACGCACCGACTGAAACAATAATGCCACGCATTTTTGCTAGGCCACAAAACTGTCAATCTCTTCAACTGATCTTAATGCTTCACCATTCTTCTTTCCTTGAGCATAACCACTATTCATACTCTTCCAGCAAGGGAAAGCAAATGCCATCAACCAATCTTCGAACTTTGTTGCCCACCTGCTGTAATCTTCTATAGCCATCAGCTTAGGAGGTTTGTTAAACGTTCCAAATGCGCTTTCGGACTCCCAAGCTTCCTTCTTTCTTTCTTTCGGTGGACTTTTGTTTGCATCGCTTGAAGAAGTATCGTTGTTTCCTGAACTACCCGTGAAAGCATACATATCGCTGAAGGGATTCATGAAAATATCATCCATTTTGATCGTACCTGAAAAATCAATTAAACACTTAGAAAATTTTTAGATTTTGAAAATAGAACAATTTCAAGCGAAATACTTGAAGTAATCAGCTTCAAGCGAAACAGCTCAATAAAACACTATTCAAGCGAAATTTCCTTTTAAGACTGTTCAAGCGAAATCTCACTTTAACTGTTCAAGCGAAATCTCACAAATATCCTCAAGTGAAATCTGATCTGAACTAGTTTCAAGCGAAAACAACTATTTCGCTTCAGTTGTTTTCAAGCGAAATCCAGCAAAATCTATTTCGCTTCAGAAGATTTCAAGCGAAATAGTCCAATAAGTCTAATTTGAAGCGAAATCAACCTATTATTTTCGAATACTTTCAAGCGAAATCCAGTTTTAGGTCAATTTTAACATGTTTTAATCTGAATTTTAATCCGAAACTTTGTAGGCTTTGTTAAAACTACGTTTTACACGATATACTCGAAAATCAGACCATTTCGACCGTTGGAACTTGTTCAGATCTGAAAAATGTAAAAAGAAATGAGTAGAAAGAAGAAAATCCGCTGCTATGGTATGAACTCCTCGTCCTGAGCTCTGATACCACTTGTTGGACCGTTCTATGACCCTAAAATGTCAGTCAAGGACGTTCATCTTCATGTGTAAAGGCGGAATCAATGCACATAAAGTCATAACAGCTCTAATCCTTTTAATCTTTCTTTTCTGATTGATTTGAGTGCTTGTACAACTTTTTCAAATACAAATCCGGCAGCACTTCGTGTTTCATACAATGACCAAGTTACTTGACAAATGAACCACACACCTATATATAAGATTGAGATTTCGCTTGAGACTGTTCAAGCTAAATCAGATTTCGCTTGAACCTGTTCAAGCTAAATCTGATTTCCCTTGAACCTGTTCAAGCTAAATCTGATTTCCCTTCCCTTGAACTATTTCAAGGTAAATCTGATTTCCCTTGAACCATTTCAAGTGAAATCTACAAGATAAACACGTAAAACCCTAATGTGTGTTCATTCAACCTATCTAGACACAAGACTTGATTATGACGTAATCAGCAGACATTCAGTGCACCAACAGAAATTCCTCTATTGTAAATTACGGGGTTTGTCCCAAATTATGAAATAAAATAATTTGGCACTTTCAAGTTTTAAAAGATCCTGTTAAACTTCCGCTGTCAACTCAAATAATAATTACCACGGGTTTCTGTCCCGTGGCTCCTGGACTGGGTCACACCGGGACGGGGGCCGTGATAGAAAAAGGTGGTATCAGAGCCACTGATTTAAGCCAATTAAGTATTTAGAAATACTTAATTTCTCAATTTGCCACTCTATGATTCTGTGAAATTTAATTTGCAATATATAACTTTCTAATTAGGATTTTGTGTTTCCTCTATATCTACTAAACAACATGAATGAGTTGTCTGAAGCTCTTCAGAATCTCACTATCTATCCTACTGACGTAGAAGTTTCCGGAGACTTTTCTGATTATCTGGCTGACACTGAAGAACCTATGGAGTTCCAGGCTCAAGCCCAAGAGAAACCCAAGACGAAGAAAAGAAGGAGGATCGTAGGCTGGAGACGCAGTCGGAGGAAGAAGCTAGCTGCCCAGATGATTAAAAAGACTGAGGAACCAAAAGACAAAGGCAAAGGAAATGAGATCGGGGAAAGTTCAGGGCAAGCCCAGGAAATGCCACCCTGGGAGGAACTTGATCGTAAACTGGCAAATTGTGACCTCATTGGACCTGCCAATGAAGACCTCTTCAATTACCCAATTGAATCACAACTTCCAGTTAATTTGGAACCTGCTGTCCCAGATCCCATTGTCAACCACCAACTTCTACCCGGAGAGCTGGAAGAATGGTGGACAAGTGATTGGCAATTTCAGAATCTTTTGAATAACCCTAATACCTTTTTCCCCCAGTTTGACCCTGAGCCTGCACCAAACCCACCGATGAGCACTGAGAACTTGGTTGAACTCCGCCACTATGGCGAGGAGCTGGTGGATGCAGGAAACAGAATCCGGGAAGTGGGGGAAAGGATATCATGGAAATACGACGAGAGGGAACATCATTTCTGAAGTGCCAGCTGACGGGGATCGTATGTGGTCGTGTGTTTAATAATAATAAAATAATAATAAAATAATAATAACTATTAATAAAATTATAATCAGGTAAAATAACCTAAAATAAAACTTTTGTTACATAACTGGGGTGTACGGATGCCTACTAAAATATATAAAAATATAACGTCGCAAAGTCGACAATTTTGGCTATACGTGTTAACGTGATTATGTGCGATTATTTTAATTGTGATTGGTTATTATTTAGATATTTTGTGCAAATAATTTATATATTGATAATTATCAGATGGAACACGTCGTCAATGAGCCAGTTAATGAAGTTAACTAATCTGAGCAAAACAATGAGGATCACTTTCTTAATAGGCAAGATATAGAAAACATTGTTGCTCAAGGAATAGCCAATGCTATTCCAGCAATCCTTGCTGCTGCCTGAAATCCAGTTGAACCTCAACCAATTATTCCCAGTAAACGTACTCATGGCGACAATTTCAGTAATAGTGTAAATGGAGGCGGCAACAATAATAATGATGATAATGATGGGATGGAAGCCCCATTCCTTTAGAAAATGAAAGCTGCAACGCTTGGTTGCACTTACAAGGAATTTCTTGCCTGTAAACCAGTTGAATTTGTAGGAAATGAAGGGGCAACTGCTGCACTGCGTTGGTTAGAGAAAACCGAAGCAGTAATTAAAATAAGTAAATGTGCCTAGGAAGACAAGGTCATGTACGCGTCGCATCTTTTTAAAGAAGGGGCACTCGAATGGTGGAACACCGTACTACAAGCAAAGGGAAGTGATGTGGCGTATGCCATGAATTGGGCAGAATTTAAGAGTCTAGTAGAAAGAAAATTTTGTCCCAAATATGAAAAGGAACGAATGACAAATAAGTTCCTGAACCACCAAATGGTGGATGTAGACTGTCGAGGGTATACTTCAACATTCTTCGAGTATGCTAGAGTTGTACCAACCCTGGCTTCACTAGAACCGGTACTTATTTCTCGCTATATTTGGGGTTTGATTGGCAAAATCCGTGATATCGTTAAAGCTGCGAGACCTCGCACAATTGACGATGCAGTGGAATTACCCAACACTTTGACAGATGGACTGGTGCGTACGCGAGAAGAAAATAGAAAGAAGGAGGTGGCCCAAAAGATTACCCAAGGATTCAGTGTGGGTAATAGTAGTAATTTCAAGAAAAAGGGAACCGGGCAATCTTCCACTACTCCATTTTGCAGTACCTGTAAAAGGAAGCATTTTGGAAGATGCAAAGGGTATTGTAATTTCTGCAAAATTCCAGGGCATCAAGAAGAAGACTGCAGAAGGAAGAAATCCACAATTTGCTTCAACTGTGGAGAAGCTAGAAATTTTAGACCAGACCGCCCTAAACTGGTCAAACCATCTGACAACAAAGCCAAACCTGTAGAAGGGACTACCAAGAAAAACGCAAGAGCCTTCTAGTTGACTACCCAGGAAGCAGAGCTAATCCCTGATGTGATCGCTGGTATGTTCCTAGTTCACGACGTTTATGCAAAAGTATTATTTGACTCTGGTGCAAACCAAAGTTTTATAAATACTTCATTCTGCCAAGTTCTTAACTTACCCTTAACCAATCTTAGACAAATTTTTACGGTAGAAACCGCGGTTGGGAATTCTGTCAACATAGATAAGGTTTTGCAAGAAGGAAAGATAGAACTGTTAGGCCATAAATTTTCTGCAAACCTGTTACCTATGAATTTAGCCGGATTCGATGTTGTATTAGGAATGGATTGGTTAGTAGCCCACCATGCTCGAATCCTCTGTGATAAGAATTCCATAGAAATTCATACATCCACAGGAGAAATAGTAATGATTACAGGAGATAAGCCACATAAGCCAATGAAATTCATTTCAGTAATGAAAATGGCGAGTTATTCAAGAAAACAAGGACTAGTGTATATGATTTCGGTAATCATTAGCACTAAATGTAAGGAACTTAAGGAAATTCCAGTAGTATCAGAATACTCGGATGTATTACCAGAAGAACTACCTAGATTACCACCCGATAGGGAAGTAGAATTTAGAATTCATCTAATTCCTGGAAATACACCGATAGCCAAGGCACCTTATCGGTTAGCACCCACCGAAATGCTAAAATTGAAAAAGCAGTTAGATGAATTGTTAAGCAAAGGATTTATACAACCTAGTTAATCCCCGTGTGGAGCACCAGTGTTGTTCGTGAAAAAGGAAGATGGGTCGATGCGAATGTGTATCGATTATAGGGAATTGAATAAAGTTACAATTAAGAATCAATACCCATTACCTATGATTGATGATCTTTTTGATCAATTTCAGGGAGCTAGATATTTTTCTAAGATAAATTTACGCTCCGGATACCATCAGTTGAAAGTACAAGAAGAAGACATACCTAAATCTGCTTTCAGAACTAGGTATGGTCATTACGAGTTTACAATCATGCCCTTTGGATTAACAAATGCTCATGCAGCATTCATGGACATGATGAATAGGATCTGTAAACCGTATTTGGATAAATTTGTAATTGTCTTTATCGACGATATACTTATTTATTCCAAAACTCAGGACGAGCATTGTGAGCACCTACGAGCACTCTTAACTTTGTTAAGAAAATAGAAGCTTTATGCCAAATTCTCAAAGTGTGAATTTTGGCTACAAGAGGTACAATTTTTAGGAGACATGGTGAATCACGAAGGTATTCACATAGATCCCTCCAAAATAGAAGCAATCACCAAGTGGAAGGTCCCACAATCAGCCATGGAAGTTAGAAGTTTTCTAGGGTTAGCCGGATACTATAAACGGTTTATTAAGGTTTTTTCTAAAATAGCTGCACCATTAACTAAGCTAACCTGTAAAGCGGTAAAGTTTAAATGTGGATCTAGACAAGAAGAGGCTTTTAATATTTTAAAGCAAAGGTTAACAAATGCCCCAATTCTTGCCGTACCAGAAGGGACAGAAGATTTTGAAGTTTATTGTAATGCTTCTAAACTAGGATTAGGATGTGTGCTAATGCAACGCAAGAAGGTAATTGCGTACGCCTTAAGACAATTGAAGAAGCATGAGGAAAATTATACGACTCATGACATAGAATTAGGAGCCATAATTTTTGCCCTTAAGATTTGGAGACATTATCTGTATGGAAGTAGGTTTACTGTCTATACAGATCATAAGAGTTTAAGATACATATTTGGGCAAAAGGAATTGAACATGAGACAAAGAAGATGGATGGAAATTCTAAGTGACTATGACTGTGACATTCAATATCATGAAGGAAAAGCAAACGTAGTTGCAGATGCCTTAAGTCATAAGTATCATGAGAAACAACGACGAGTTCGTGCTCTTAGATTAAGTTTACAATTGGACTTAATGGAACAACTGAAGAATGTTCAAGAAAAAGCAATCAAGGGTGATGCTGAAGGAATGAAGGGAAGAATAAAGGAATTAGAGCAAGGGATTGATGGAATTAGGAGATTCAACAAGAAAAGAATTTGGGTACCTAAGCAAGGAGACTTAAGAACTAAAATTTTAGAGGAGGCCCATAAATCTAGATACACCATGCATCCTGGTAATAATAAGATGTATCAGGATTTAAGGAATAACTACTGCTAGATAGGAATGAAGAAGGACATGGCTAGATACGTTTCTAAGTGTCTAACTTGTTCGCAAGTTAAGGCGGAACACCAGAAACCCTCAGGTCTACTACAACAATTAGAAATGCCCGTATGGAAATGGGAACTAATAACCATGGATTTTGTTACTAAGTTACCCAAGACCAGAAAAGGTAATGATGCGATTTGGGTAATTGTGGATCGATTAACCAAATCAGCTCATTTCCTACCCATGAAGGAAACTTTTAGCATGGAAAGATTAGCCAAGTTGTACGTAGACGAAGTAGTATCACTACATGGAGTCCCGCTCTCCATTATATCGGATAGGGATAGTCGTTTCACTTCACATTTCTGGACAAGTTTCCAAAAACCCATGGGGACACGATTAAATTTAAGTACGGCTTATCATCCCCAAACAGACGGACAAAGTGAAAGGACGATCCAAACCCTGGAAGACATGCTTAGGGCATGTGTTATAGATTTTGGTGGAAACTGGGATTACCACCTACCTCTAATTGAGTTCTCCTATAACAATAGTTATCATGCAAGCATCGAGGCTGCCCCATTTGAAGCACTGTATGGACGAAAGTGTAGAACTCCAGTCTGTTGGGCAGAAATAGGAGAAAATCAATTATCGGGTCCTGAGATTGTGCAAGAAACCACCGATAGGATCACTCAAATCAAGGAAAGACTGAAAACGGCTTGAGATCGCCAGAAGAGTTATGCATACAATCGACGCAAGCCACTAGAATTTCAAGTTGGAGATAAGTTACTCTTGAAAATCTCTCCTTGGAAAGGAGTAGTTCGGTTCGGTAAGAAGGGAAAGCTAAGTCCAAGGTACATAGGACCATTCCCAGTAATTCAACACATAGGACCAGTTGCTTATCGCTTACAACTACCGGAAGAGTTAGCTGGGGTACATGACGTATTTCATGTATCCAACCTCAAGATGTGTTTATCTGACGAATCCCTGGTAGTCCCTCTTCAAGACATAGAGGAGAATGAAAAATTGAAGTTCGTGGAGAAACCGCTTCAAATAGAAGACAGAAAGATTAAGTTTCTCAAACACAAAAGATTGGTACTGGTCAAAGTCAAGTGGGATTCGAAAAGAGGACCTGAATACACCTGGGAGTTGGAATCAGAGATGAAGCGAAAGCATCCTCACTTATTTCAATAAATCTCGAGGACGAGATTTTAAATAAGGTGGGGAGGATGTAAGGACTTGCAAAAATGTCCCTAAACGACCTTTAAGTGAAAACCCGGACCCCTGAAATCCTAATGTGTATGAAAAACCAAGAAAACAAGATTTTGGTTTTCACGCGGGCCGCGTAAGACATAAGCTTAGGCTTACGCGGGCCACGTCAAAGTGAAGTTGACCGGATAAGCATTCCGGGCCACTTGTTGCACACGTGGCAGACCTACCTGTGACACGGAAGCCCTAGTTATAGACTAGGTGGCTCTCACGGGCCGCGTAAAACCTATGTTAAGGTTTACGCGGGCCGCGTAAAACCCAAAAACCAGCTATAAATAGATCAGTTCATGAGCTTTGCATATGTGAACGTAAAACTTTCTAAAACACGAAGAAATCTGCTCAAATTCGAATTTCCAAGTAGTGAAACGCTCCTACGACTACAGGGTATTAACTCGATCACTGCTACGATGTAATGTCAGATTGATTGAAACTGATC
The DNA here is from genome assembly GCA_030545235.1 of Helianthus tuberosus. NCBI lineage: Eukaryota > Viridiplantae > Streptophyta > Magnoliopsida > Asterales > Asteraceae > Helianthus > Helianthus tuberosus. Next base: position 170,105,681 of record CM060366.1, on the reverse strand, counting down.
CGATGGATGTTTAAGTGCTGCCCAAATCAGGGCTATACTTTGTCATTCGTTGTGAGGGTTTTGATCTCGTGAAGTTTATCGTAAATTTTGTATTAAGTTACTGACCTAGTTTCGTATGCATTGCTGTTTAAATTAGGTTATCAAGCTTATCAGTAGGCTAAACTCTGCCCGCCTAAACTTGCAATGTGAGTCATTCTCTTTTTATCAACAATGTTTTACAATACTCAAATTATTTTCAAAAGTTATAATTACAGGGATTAAGTCTTGGTTATCTTGAATCACTGGCAAGTGGGGTATTGTGCACATTACTAATTTCTCACGGTTAGGTTCATCAACCTAACAGTGATGAGCATCACTACTTGGGTGAAAGGACCCAATAGTGGTATGACCATCGTCACCAGGGTGTGACACGACGCCAGATAAAAATAAGATAGTAGCCATTGTAACCGCTCTTGTTAGTGCACTATGTCTGTTGACTTCGTCTTGTATCATGTCATGTAATAGGATTGATAGATCAGGGCTCGTAGAATGAAAAATTAGGTTTTATGAGATTTAGGGTAATTCCGCACGAAATTACCAAGATGGTAATTCCGCTTGGAATAGGTAATTCCGTTTGAAGACTAATTTTGCATGAGAGTTAACAGGTTAATTACGTACGGAATTAGCTTTAGCTAATTCCGCTTGAACTAAACCTCGTTAATTCAACACGGAATTACTAGCCTATATATACATGTGATTTCGTTTCATTTGTAATGTTTGTCTGAATTGGTACCGAAGTGCTGCCAATTTGTCTCAAGGTGCTGTAAGTCTACTATATCAATAACAGAGACATATTAAAGTGAATTAAGCTGTTTCCACGTCCGTTTCACTGATTCCGCCTTTGATTCGGATCCAAAACTCTTCTGAACGACTCAGTCAGGTCGCACAACGATCCTACAGCTCTTATGTTGTAATTTATAACTAATGTGTCGTTTTATATAACTTGAGTGACTCGCCAGTATTTCCCCGCTGATAAAATATTTTTAAAACATGTTTCAGGTGACCTACTGTGAATCAAGGAAAAGTGCTACGGAGCACTAATAAAGCTTGAAGTGGTGGCTCAGTTAAATAAATAAACATGTTTTGTAAAACAGGGAATTTCCTCGTGAAATTCCTCTATTGTAAATTACGGGGTTTGTCCCAAATTATGAAATAAAATAATTTGGCACTTTCAAGTTTTAAAAGATCCTGTTAAACTTCTGCTGTCAACTCAAATAATAATTACCACGGGTTTCTGTCCCACGGCTCCTAGACCGGGTCACACCGGGAGGGGGGCTGTGACATTCAGGATCCTCTTTTCATCCTTTAGGATCCTCCTTCCAGCATCAGGGATCCTTCACTAGCTCAGGAGGATACATGGGGACGCAGACAGTCCAAGGATCCTCCTCCCAGGTTCAGGGATCCTCTCAGGTTCAAGGATCCTCCTTTTAGGTTCATGGATCATCTCCTCAGGTTCAGGGATCCTCTCAGGTTCAAGGATCATCCTTTCAGGTTCAAGGATCCTCATCTCAGGTTTACGGATCCATGGATTATCCTCTAAGACCCCCAATCACAGCACATCAAGGATCCAACATCTTGCAGGATCAATGATTCTTAAGGAGCGTGCAACCCGAAAGTTCAGATGTTCATCTAGGAGACTTCATCCCAATGCATACCATTGCATCATCTGGTCCATCAATTATACCAGAATCCCGTCAATATGGATTCACATCTGGAGTCCCAAATTTGAATCCTTCAGGAGGTAACACTTTGAATAATTCTTATAACACTAACCATGGCTTTGTGCTGGATACAAGTATCAATCAAGCTATGGCTAGGGAATTACAGAAACTGAAGGATATGATATCCAACGTTCCAGGAGTGGTTAAGCCCATTCCTGAAATTGCAGATGGAAGCCACAGGATATCTCGTTTTGCACCACCTATTTGTGATGCTGAGATACCGAAAAGGTTTCAAATACCAACCACGAAGCTATATGATGGTTCAACGGATCCAGAAGAACATGTAGCTCAGTAGAGAGAAAGGATGGAGATCAATCCCATCCCGGAGAGGTTAAAAGAAGCATGTTTATGCAAAGGTTTTGGATCCACATTAACTGGATCAGCTCTTAAATGGCTGCTAAGTCTTCCTCCTTACTCTATTACTTCATTTGCTAATCTAGTTAATCTGTTTAATAGTCAATTCTCATGTAGTAGAAAATTTGAACGTTTAACTAGTGATCTATATAGGGTAACACAAGGTCAAAATGAATCACTTAGAGATTTTATCACTAAGTTTAGTAAATAATCCTTAGATATTCCTAATCTGGACATAGCTACGGCTGTAGAAGCCTTTAAAATTGGTTTACTTAGGGATTCATTGTTCTATGATGATCTTGTCATGACCCCTTGCAGGAATCTTGATGAAGTGAGAACCAAGGCCCTTAGATTCATCCGATTAGAGGATGATTAAAGGATACAAGAAAGACTGGCAGGATCCTCGAAATAGGAAAAACAAGGATCCTACTTCAGGAACAACAAGTCCAAATCTTATAACAAGTCTGACAATCAGAACGTGCATGCAGTAGAACAGGAAGAGGATGATGAGGATTATCCTCCCATTTCTGAATATTGCTTTTCTATTGATAACAATGAACCGATCCTTTCAATGTAGAATTTAGGTGAAAAAGCAAGATGGCCCAGAAAAAGTGATAAGCCAGCTGCGACGAAAGACAAATCCAAATGGTGTGCATACCATGAAGATTTCGGTAATCTAACTGAAGAATGTATTGCACTAAGAAAAGAGATTGGTTACTTGTTAAGCAAAGGGCATTTGAAGGAGCTATTAGGGAGAAAAAAGTCAAGGATGTAGGATCCTGAAAAGGTTCCAGAAAGAGCTCCTGCTCCCCCAGCTGATGCACAAATTATAAACTTCATATCCGGTGGATCAGACATATGTGGCACTTCCTTTTCAGCAGCCAAAAGGCATGCCAAGGAGACAAAGATGGATAATAGGGACAGACCCATCCGAACCTCTGCTGTTACACTAACGATTAGAGCAGGTATGATTAGAGAGGTTAAGTATCCAATATGGTTAGCCAATGTGGTTGTTGTTCAAAAGAAAAACAGAAAGTGGAGGGTATTGTTAGGGGAGGATTTTCCAAAGATCAGTGATCCTCAATTACTGTCGGGCTTAGGGATCCTCAATTCTGTTTGAATTAGTGATCCTCAGAGAGTATTGTAGGATCAGGATCCAGGATCATCATAGTGATCCTTACACTAACGATTGTCTGCTTTGAATATTGTTAGGGGAGGATTTTCTAACAATTAGTGATCCTTATTCGTTATCCTAATTAGTGATCCTTACTTCTGTGACAGGTGGTGATCCTCAGAAGAGCTTCAGGATCAGGATCATGGATCACTTTAAGGATCCTCGTACTGACGATTGTTTACTTATGTTTTGTACTATCTCGCAGGTATAACCAGCTTGACCAAGTCTTGGCGACATTCCTGGAGAATATTCCCAAACTATTCTGCACGTGCTTGGCCAAAAATGGACGTTATGGAGAACGTGGGGGCTTGGCACAAAAGTCGGATAGTTAGTTTGGTAGTTAGATTTCTATTTTAAAAGGGGTAACGAGCTAGTAGAAAAACACTTAGTCATTTTTACAGCTACACACACTCATATACTCGCACACTTGAAGCTCTCGACGAACATTCATTCGTTTTCACTCACATTTACACATTTTACGATAGTGATCCTTGTACCTAGCTAGTTACTATCCGAATATGTAAACATTTATTCATTTATCTGAGCTTGGTGATCGGTAGTTTCCATCACCCGGGGTTTTTTATGCCGGAGATCAACTCTTGATCAAGGGCTTTTTCCCCGTATAAATCCTTGTGTCATTTCGGCAATTTACATTGAAGTGATCCTTGTTATTGTTCTACATTGTTAGCATCATACCCCTTAACATAGAGTTTGGTTGCAATATCCTCAACAGATTTTTTGACCAAAACAGTTTGGCGCCCACCGTGGGGCAATTGGTGCTTCGTCCTTAGAAAAATACGCATTTCTGTGCTCATTTCGGTTCACTACAACCAAGCAAATGGCTTCCTCAGCGAAGAATGCTTCAAACTTGATGCCCTCATTCACTTCTTCACAAGGCGTCCCTCCTTTGCCTCCACCACCTTCTGGATCCCAGAAGAATACTGAGAATGCCGCGAAGAAACCAACTCCCATTTTCTCAAAACCACCTACTTCTTCTGTTTCAACTAATCCTACTACTAATGATCTCTATGCCTTGATTTTGCAGATGAGGAATCATGCACAAGAGCAGGATAAGACCAACGAAAGGATCCTCCGGGGATTGACGAAATTAAGAAACAGAAGAAAACGGCAGAGGATCGTTCCCCACTGATGCCCAGATCTTTGAATTTTGATACTCCGGTGATTACTTCCCAGCCATCAGTGGTTCCAGACATTCAATATGTGGGTGGACCAAAAGGAGTGCACTACGGAACAACAACAATGACCCAGGCATCAGGTTCATATTTCCAGCCAGCTGGATCCTATCCTCAGCATATGGGATCCCTCACGAGTTCAGGAGGATACTCAGGAATGCAGCAGTTTCAAGGATCCTCCTTCGTTCCAGGATCATCCCAGGTTCAAGGATCCTCCTTCGTTCCAGGATCATCCCAGGTTCAAGGATCCTCCTTCGTTCCAGGATCATCCCAGGTTCAAGGATCCTCCTTCGTTCCAGGATGACCCAGGTTCAAGGATCCTCCTTTGTTCCAGGATCGTCCCAGTTTCAGGGATCCTTCCAGATGCCAGGATCCTTGAGGAGTTTGCAAACAGGAAGTTCAGATGTCCATCAGGGAGATTTTATTCCAATGCAGACCAATGCTTCTACTGGTCCCTCGATCATTCCAGAGCCCTAACAATATGGATTAACATCCATTCTTCCTAACTTGAATCCAATGGGAGGTAACACTTTTAACAATTCTTATACTACTAACCATGGTCTTATGCAGGATCCAGGTATCAATCATGCCATGGCCAGAGAATTGCAAAAGCTAAAGGATATGATATCAAGTGTTCCGGGAGTAGTCAAACCTATCCCAGAGATTGCAGATGGGAGCCATAAGATATCTCGTTTTGCACCACCAATCTGTGATGCTGAGATACCCAAGAGGTTCCATGTGCCTACAATGAAACTGTATGATGGTTCGACGGATCCTGAAGAACACATAGCATAATACAGGGAGAGGATGGAGATCAATCCAATCCCAGAAAGGTTAAAGGAAGCATGCCTGTGCAAAGGATTCGGATCCACTCTTACTAGATCAGCTCTCAAATGGCTGCTAAGTCTTCCCCCCTACTCTATTACCTCATTTGCTAATCTAGCTAATCTGTTTAATAATCAGTTTTCTTGTAGTAGGAAATTTGAACGATTAACTAGTGATCTATATAGGATAACCCAGGGTCATAATTAATCATTAACGGATTACATTACCAAATTCAGTAAAGAATCCTTAGACATTCCTAACTTAGATATAGCCACGGCTGTTGAGGCCTTTAAAATGGGATTGCTTAGGGATTCGTCTTTCTATGATGATCTTGTTATGACACCGTGCAGGAACTTAGATGAGGTAAGAACCCGAGCACTTAGGTTCATTCGACTAGAAGATGACAAGAGGATCCAGGAGAGGTTAGCAGGATCCTCAAAGCAGGATAAGCAAGGATCCTCATTCAGGAACAACAAGTTCAGATCCTACAACAGATCGGATAACCAGAACGTGCATTCTATTGATCAAGAAGAGGATGATGAGGATTATCCTCCAATTTCTGAATATTGTTTTAGTGTTGATAACAATGAACTAATCCTTGCGATGCAGAGTCTAGGTGATAAAGCTAGATGGCCCAGAAAAAATGATAGGCCAGCTGCAACTAAGGATAAATCAAAGTGGTGTGCATACCATGAAGATTTTGGGCACCTCACAGAAGAATGCATTGCACTAAGAAAGGAAATTGGATATTTGCTGAACAAAGGGCATCTAAAGGAATTGTTGGGAAGAAAAAAGTCAAGGACTCAGGATCCTGAAAGGATCCCTGAGAAGGCTCCAGCCCCTCCAGCAGATGCACAAGTGATAAACTTCATTTCTGGAGGATCAGACATTTGTGGCACATCCTTCTCAGCAGCTAAAAGGCATGCAAAGGAAACTAAAATGGATAATGGAGAAAGACCTGTTCGAACATCAAGTGTCTCCGAAGGAAAAGTTATAACCTTTGATGAAGAGGATCGTATTGATATTCAGGATCCTCATCACGATGGTTTAGTTATCACTCTTTTTATTTCTAACCATTTTGTCCGCAGGATCCTTATAGACGGAGGAAGTTCAGTGAACATTATCCAGCTTGATGTCCTAAAGAAGATGGGTATTCCTGAATCAGAGATCATACCAAGATCCTCTATGCTCGTGGGATTTAGTGGTGAAACTAAGAATACCCTGGGGGACATTAAACTCCCAATATACATTGAAGGCCTACACTCTTATCAAAAATTTTGTGTTATCGACTGTTTATCTTGTTGTAATGTTATCTTTGGCAGGCCCTGGATACACGATATGAAAGCAGTCCCATCCACTTACCATCAATGTGTGAAGCTCCCTAGTCCTTGGGGAATAGTGAAGATTGATAGTGATCAGCAGGAGGCTAAGAATTGCTATACTTCATCGATGAAACCAACTTCGAAATCCAGGGAGCAATAGCAATCAAAGTATCCTCCAAGGGATGTCTTGGAGGCGAGTGAACAGGATGTGGTAGAAATCCTTATGGATCCGGATGATCCTGAATCTATAGTTTATATCGGATCAGGGATCCTTGGCGAAATGAAAGAAGACCTCGTATCCTTCCTAAAAAGGAGAAAGACTACCTTTGTATGGAAACACGAAGACATGACTGGTATATCCAAAGATGTAATCACTCACAAACTCGGCATTGACAGATCCTTCAAACCAATCCATCAAAGGAGAAGAAAGTTTGCACCGGAAAGGAATGCCATTATCCAGGAAGAGGTTGAGAAATTGCTCCGGGCAGGTATGATTAGAGAGGTCAAGTATCCAAGATGGTTGGCCAATGTGGTTGTTGTTCAAAATAAAAACGGAAAGTGGAGGGTATGTGTCGATTTTATCGATTTAAATAAGGCATGTCCCAAGGATCCTTTCCCATTACCCCACATTGACTCCATGGTGGATGCAACCGCGGGTCATGAACTATTAACTTTTATGGATGCTTCATCTGGATTTCAACAAATCCAAATGGAACCATCCGACCAAGAGGATACAGCCTTCATGACTCCAACTGGTATATACTGCTATATTGCTATGCCGTTCGGATTAAGAAATGCAGGTGCAACATATCAAAGGCTGGTGAATATGATGTTCAAGGATCAGATTGGACAAACTATGGAGGTTTACATAGATGATATGGTGGTAAAATCCTTGAAAGCTGAGGATCACCTAAGAGACTTGGAGGAAACATTCAATATCCTTGATAAATATAATATGAAGCTTAATCCTTCAAAATGTCACTTTGGTGTTAAAGCGGGTAAATTCTTAGGATATATGGTGACAAAGAGAGGCATTGAAGCTAGCCCGGAACAAATCAAAGCAATAGTGAACATCAAATCTCCGGCCAATGCTAAGGATGTTCAAAGGCTAACAGGCAGGATAGCAGCTTTGAATAGATTTATATCCAAATCCTCAGAGAAGTGCAAAGAGTTCTATGATATCCTAAGGAAGAACAAGAAATTTGAATGGACGGAGAAGCATGAAAATGCTTTGAGAGCCCTCAAAGAATACCTATCATCGGCCCCGGCTTTGATGAAACCAGAAAAAGGCGATGTGCTATCCTTGTATCTTGCAGTATCCTCAAAAGTAGTATGTGCGGTCCTTGTTAAGGATCATCAAGGTACACAACATCCTGTCTATTATGTAAATAAAAGTTTACTTGATGCCGAATCCAGGTACTCACACCTTGAAAAGCTTATTCTTGCATTAATTATGGCATCTACTAAGTTAAGACATTATTTTGAAACTCATGTTATCATTGTTAAAACTAATTTTCCAATCAAGAATGTCCTCAGGAAACCAGAGATGTCAGGAAGGATGGCTAAGTGGGCAGTGAAGCTGAGTGCATGTGATATAAGATATGAGCCTAGGACAGCCATCAAATCCCAAGCATTAGCTGACTTTGTGGCTGATTTCAGTAGTGATTTACAAGAAGAGGCTGAGCTAGAAGTCCAGCAGCTAGAAGAGACCAAGGATCCTTGGATACTCTATACTGATGGATCCTCAAATGTCAAAGGCACAGGGCTTGGAATACTACTAAAATCGCCACAGGGGGACATAATACCCCACTCTATAGCTTGTGAGTTCCAAACCACTAACAATGAGGCTGAATATGAAGCCCTAATTGCTGGTTTGCAAATTGCAAAGCATATGGGGATCAGGTATCTTGAGGTACATGTAGATTCATTGTTAATTACAAACCACTTTAATGGATCCTACGCTGTTAAAGGTGAAAAGCTAACCAAATATTTAGAGATAGTCAAAAGTTTGGCACTCTCTTTTGTTTCCTTTAGTTTGACACAGGTACCAAGGGAAGAAAATTCAGAAGCTGATGCATTGGCTAATCTAGGATCATCCTTGAAGATCCCGGAGGATATCAAGATCCCTATTATCCATATCCTGAATCCGGCTATTGAGGATCATGTGGCTATGGAGATAGGAAATGATTCTGCAGTGATCCCTAGTGAGGATACTCGATCCCATTCAGGATCAGGATCATGGATCTCACCAATTATGAGATACTTACAACATGGAGAGATTCCTACAGGAGAAAACCCTAGGGCTTTCAAATCTAAGGTATCTCAATTCTCAATTATAAATAGTATGTTGTATAGACGATCTCTTGCAGGACCATACTTGAGATGCATTGAGGATCCTGAAGTCCAAGAAGTTTTAAAAGACTTCCATGAAGGAGATTGTGGAAACCACACTGGGGGCAGGGCATTATTCTCAAGGATCCTGAGAACATGATACTACTGGCCAACCATGAAGAGAGACGCTGTGGAGTATGCTAAGAGATGTGATCCTTGTCAGAGACACAGCAATATCCTTCATCAACCAGCTGAATTATTGCATCCTATATCCTCCTCTTGGCCGTTTATGAGATGGGGTATGGATATAGTTGGAAAGCTCCCTAAGGCACCTGGTGGAAAAGTATTCATGCTTGCTATGACGGATTACTTCTCCAAGTGGATAGAGGCTGAAGCTTTTGCCCAAGTCAGAGAAAAGGAAGTTATATCCTTCATTAAAAGAAATATTATAACTAGATTTGGAATTCCTTCTGAGATTATATGTGATAATGGTTCCCAATTTATTGGGGGCAGAACCACTAACTTTTGTGACAGCTGGGGGATTAAGATGATAACATCAACACCAGTCCACCCACAAGCTAATGGTCAGGCAGAATCATCCAACAAAATCATCATCAACAATTTGAAGAAGAAGCTTGGATCCAAGAAAGGGAAATGGGCAGAAGAACTACCCTATGTGCTTTGGGCTGATAGGACAACCCCCAAGAATGCTACTGGTCAAACACCATTCTCTTTGGTGTTTGGGACAGAATCAGTGATCCCAACAGAAATGGTGGTTCCAACTGCAAGAACAAGTACCCGTGATCCTGAGGAGAATAATGAGAACTTGGCTCAAGACCTAGATACTATTGAAGAAATCAGGGATATGGCTAGGATAAGGATGGCCAGTTATCAGCTAAGAATGGCTGGTGCTTACAACAAAAATGTCAGGATCAGGAGGTTTCAAGTTGGAGATATGGTATTAAGGAAAGCATTTCAGAATACCACCAATCCTGCTGATGGAAAATTGGCTCCAAAATGGGAAGGTCCTTATTTGATTGAAGCTGAAGCAGGAAAGGGGGCATATAGATTGCTAACCATGGAAGGTGATTTGCTACCAAGAGCTTGGAATGCTGTCCACTTAAAGAAATATTTCATGTGAACAGGATCCTCATGGCATAAATGATCCTCACGATAGGGTTATCCTTAAAGGATCCTCAAAGTATTGGTGATCCTTACTTAGGTAATATCCTAAACTTGAACTATTTCATTTCATTATTTTCTCATATAAGGATAAGGATCATGTATCCTTTATCCATCTCTCACGTGAATTCAAGTGTTGAAAGTTCAGGTATCCTTAGCATAACGTTGGTTATCCGCAGAAGCAATCCGTCCTTTGGGTTTAACCCCAGTTATTCGGGCTTGACCCCAGTTCCGCCTGTAGCGCACGATGATCCTGGTATAGTTCAAGGCATTGGGACCAGTACTTGTTTTAGGGGCTGATAATTCCATTGTACTGGCTATGCTTAGGATCCTACGTATAATGGTAGACGTACCATACATCCGTTCCTAAGGTTTCTAACGTTTTCACGTTAGCTAAGGTTTCTAACGTTTTCACGTTAGCTAAGGTTTTGGCATTTTCATGCCACTAAGTTTGGATAGTCGCCAGTTAGGGCCATACTCCAGTTTACATACGATCCTTGGGCTTGTCCCCAGTTATCCTTGGGCTTGTCCCCAGTTCTCCTTGGGCTTGTCCCCAGTTATCCTTGGGCTTGTCCCCAGTTGCTAACTCTTTTCCTATATTGGCTTAGTCCCAAGTTATGCTCTATTTCCGGTTCTTGAAGATAGGCAACTAGGGATCCTTGATCCTTACTTTATTCTAAGGTTTATCTTATAGTTATCCTTATTAAGGTTAGGATCCTAACTTGGATCCTCAGGTATGATCCTTAACTATTTTTAATTCTATTCATTATTTATTTGAATAACCCTTATACTTGACAACTGAACTTGTGATTCTTAAACCATATCACTTTTAAGAACTTATCGGTTATGGGATATGTGATCCTTGATCATATCCTAAACTTTCTGGATATCTTTTCTAATTTTTCAAGGCTTGATAAGTATAAACAGAATGAACATTACAACAGTTGGAAAGTAACATATTAAAAAGGATAACAACACGAGATAAGCGACAAAAGGTTAAGTTTTTATTTATAAACAAAAGACTAACCCTTAAAAGGTTGTCAAAATTACCTACTCGAGCTTCTACCAGCAAAACGTGGCCCGTCCGCTGGGGTAGGTAAAGGGTGTCCATGATAATAAGTTCAAAGATAGTGCAGGAATATAAAGGCGGCAGGATCACAATGGCTACATCCCCCAAACAGAGGATCCCTCCACCAATTGCAATCCTGCCTATTGTCCAAAGGATCATACATGACCCTTAATCCTAAAAACCTATTGTTCAGTATAACCCATCATTGCTCAACAAAAAACACCATCACCAAAACAAACTATCAAACTTAAAAAATGGGCTCCGGCTACGTCTAGAAATGTCCTTCATCGCCCATTTATGCAGCCTATGCCTTCGCTGCATCATCATCCCCTCCAGCTGCGGTATCCTTCATCAGATCCTTCCCACTGCCACTTGCTTCAATCGCCAAAACCTCAGTAGCCTCCTCCTTATCATCCTCAAGATCAGCCAACCTTGCCTTCCAACCCTCAACATCCCAGCTGTTTTTGTCAAAACTAGGATCTTGAGCTTCCTAGGCCATCTTCAATTTTGTCTGATACATCGTGATGGCGGCAGAGACCTTAGCATTTTCAATGAGGTCATGCTTTTCATAGTCAAGGTCGATCAGAAGTTTAGCTGTCTTAGTCTTCTCGTCTTGGAGTTCCTTCCGAAGATCAGCAAGTGCAAGGACCTTGAGCACGGCAACCTGTTGGAGGTCAGCAATTTTCTCGTCCTGCTCCTCAACATTCCCCACGTAATCCTCAATCTCAGCAAATTCCTGCAAAGAAAAGGATAAAGCAGTTCAAGATCAAGTGATCCTCATACGAGTAGGATACCTAGGCAGAATTAAGGATCCTTACATCATTAAAGTATTCAAGGAACTGGTGGCGGATCAGTGGTAGGCCTTGAAGATCCTCGGCATCAGAAGTTTTCCTCTTCTTGACACCCTTTCCTTTGGTGGGTGCCTTTGGAATGGAGATGCTAGGACTGGTAGTGGATCTTTTCTTCCTGGATCGTACGACATCAAGGTCAGCCGTGTTGAACTGGGAAACAGGCTTGGCAGATTTTCCAGCACCTACACAATTAAAACAAGATAAGTATCTTTTCTTAGTTCATATTTCACTATTTATTTAAATTTTAAACAAGGATACTTACTTGACATTGTGACAGAGCCTGAGGATACCTCCTGTGAATCTTGGGTTGTTGTCTTGAAAGTTCTTGTCTCAGGATCAAGTTTCTTAAAAGCGAGGAACCTTTCCTTAGCAGCAGGGGACAATTTGAGGTGTGAGACGGTGATAGCTGCATAAAAAGAAAGCAAAAATATAAGTTATCCTTATATCAAAAGAAAGTTCCTAGTGATCCTTCTCAGGATCCTCCATCCTACCATGGGTAGCCCATTTTTTAGGAAGATCCTTTCCATCCTGGATGGAATCTCTCTTGATAAAAAAGAAGCGCCGTTTCCAATTAGCATCATTCTTGGTGGCTTTGAAGATCGGGTGTTCCTCACCGGGTTTACGTTTGAACAAATAACGGTGAGAGCCAAAGGTGGTAAGATCATACAGTTCTCCCAGCTCTGCCATTCCTAGATCTATTCCCTCCTGATCGATGATCCTTTCAAGGGTGTACAAAACCCTCCAAATCATCGGCATGGCTTGGATATAAGAGATGCCGGTTAGGGAAAAGAAAGATTGGGTGAAGGCTGGAAAAGGATATGTATAGCCTATGGTGAAAGGAGTGACGGGGAAAGCAACCCACTTATCGGAGATATGATCGCTCAGGGCATTGGGGTCAAAAGGCCTAAATTTGGTGTTCCCCGGAAAGCAGTGGCGGATCCTATCTATCTGAGCGTCATTGAAGCAGCAGCGTTCTTTAATAGAGTCTTCAATGATCCCCTGGCTTTTCGGAGGACTGTTCTTTGGGTGATCCTTGGCCGGTGAACTTCGGAGCAACATTTTCGAAGTGACGGAGATAAAGAAAGAAAAACAGAGTAAGAGAGGAAGAAAGAGGAGAAAGAAATACCTGGTTGATCGTCGACTGAGAATTTAAAGGGAGTTTCTTTCGAATTTGAATGCATAATGATCCTATCTATATCTCTATTTATAATTATGATTCTGCAGGATTGTCACTTCCGTGACGTCATGATCGCAACAGCTAGTTCTATTTTAACGGCTATATATCCGTTAGTCTGTTGCGGATACGATCAGTAAAATATAACTCACATATTTACAATTTAACTCCTTATATTTTGGGGGCAATTGTTAGGGGAGGATTTTCTAACAATTAGTGATCCTTATTCGTTATCCTAATTAGTGATCCTTACTTCTGTGACAGGTGGTGATCCTCAGAAGAGCTTCAGGATCTGGATCATGGATCACTTTAAGGATCCTCGTACTGACGATTGTTTACTTATGTTTTGTACTATCTCGCAGGTATAACCAGCTTGACCAAGTCTTGGCGACATTCCTGGAGAATATTCCCAAACTATTCTGCACGTGCTTGGCCAAAAATGGACGTTATGGAGAACGTGGGGGCTTGGCACAAAAGTCGGATAGTTAGTTTGGCAGTTAGATTTCTATTTTAAAAGGGGTAACGAGCTAGTAGAAAAACACTTAGTCATTTTTACAGCTACACACACTCATATACTCGCACACTTGAAGCTCTCGACGAACATTAATTCGTTTTCACTCACATTTACACATTTTACGATAGTGATCCTTGTACCTAGCTCGTTACTATCCGAAGTTGTAAACATTTATTCATTTATCTGAGCTTGGTGATCGGTAGTTTCCATCACCCGGGGTTTTTTATGCCGGAGATCAACTCTTGATCATGGGCTTTTTCCCCGTATAAATCCTTGTGTCATTTCGGCAATTTACATTGAAGTGATCCTTGTTATTGTTCTACATTGTTAGCATCATACCCCGTAACATAGAGTTTGGTTGCAATATCCTCAACAGATTTTTTGACCAAAACAAATATGAAGTTGTTTTGCAGGAGTACGTGCTTGGACTTGGTCTTGGCGATATTCCTGGAGCATATTTCCTTTTTATTCCGCATGTGCTTGACTAATATGGACATTATGGAGGTCGTGGAAGACTTGCACGAAATACGGATAGTTAGTTAGCTTAGATATTTTCCAAATTTATAAGGGGATAGCGAGCTAGATTAGAACACTTGGCTATTTTTGGCTAAACACACACACTCGTAACTGCTTTCATCAACTCTCGATAGTTTGCTCGGTGATTACTCACTTTTTTGCACATTACACTCTAGTGATCCTTGTAACTAGCTCGCTATCATCCAAAGTTGTAATAAATTTTCTGTTTTATCTGAGTTGGTGATCGGTAGTTTCCATCACCCGAGGTTTTTTATGCCGGAGATCAACTCTTGATCAAGGGCTTTTTCCTCGTATAAATCTTTGTGTCACTTGTTCATTACATTTCTGAGTGATCCTTAGTATTATTCATTGATTCAAGCATCACACCACACAACAGAAAGTTTGGTTGCATTATCTTTGCTTGATATTTGACCAAAACATTTTGGCGCCCACCGTGGGGCAATTGGTGCTTCGTTCTTGAGAAATTATTGTTCTTGTGATCATTTCGGTTCATTACAACCAAGCAAATGGCCTCTTCAACAAAGAACACATCAAGCTCTATGCCGGCAATGAGTTCTTCACAGGGCGTTCCTACTTTTCCTCCACCACCTTCTGGATCCCAGAAGAATCCTGAAAATGCTGCGAAGAGACAAACCCCCATTTTCCCAAAACCACCAACTTCTTCTGATTCCTATAATCCTACTACTAATGATCTTTTTACTCTGATTTTGCAGATGAGAGATCGCATGCAAGAGCAGGATAAAACCAATGAAAGGATCCTCCCGGAGATTGGTGATATCAAGAAATAGAAGAAATCAGCGGAGGATCACTCTCCTCTGATACCAAGGTCATTGGATTTCGATACTCCAACTATAACAGCCTTGCAAACTGTAGCTCCGGACATCCAGTATCAGAGTGGACCTTCAGGAAGGCGTTATGGAACAACAACTATGAGTTAAGCATTTGGATCTCACTTCCAGCCTCAAGGATCCAGTTTTCAGCCTTCGGGACCCTCTTTTCAGCATCAGGGATCCTTCGTCAGCTCAGGGGGGAATTTGGGAATGCACACAGTTCAAGGATCCTCCCAGGTTCAAGGATCCTCCCCGGTCCAAGGATCCTCCCAGGTCCAAGGATCCTCCCAGGTTCAAGGATCCTCCCAGGTCCAAGGATCCTCCTAGGTCTAAGGATCCTCCCAGGTCCAAGGATCCTTTGTGGTTCCAGGATCCTTTCAGGTTCAAGGATCCTCTCAGCTTCAAGGATCCAACATCTTTCAGGACCAAGGATTCTTAAGAAGTATGCAGCCTCCAAGCTCGGATGTTCATCATGGAGACTTCATACCAATGCAGACCATGGCTTCCTCTGGTCCTTCAACCATACCAGAATCCCGTCAATATGGATTCACATCTGCAATTCCAAACTTGAATCCCATGGGAGGTAACACTTTTAACATTTCATATAACGCTAACCATGGCTCTATGTAGGATACATGTATCAATCAGGCTATGGCTAGGGAGTTACAGAAGCTTAAGGATATGATATCCAGCGTACCAGGAGTGGTTAAACCCATTCCCGAAATTGCAGATGGTAGCCATAGGATATCTCGCTTTGCACCACCTATTTGTGATGCTGAAATACCCAAGAGGTTCCAAATACCAACTATGATGCTATATGATGGTTCAACGGATCCAGAGGAACATGTAGCTCAATACAGGGAGAGGATGGAGATCAATCCAATTCCTGAGAGGTTAAAAGAAGCATGTCTATGCAAGGGTTTTGGATCCACACTCACAGGATCTGCTCTTAAATGGCTGCTAAGTCTTCCCCCTTACTCTATTACTTCATTTGCTAATCTAGTTAACTTGTTTAATAGTCAATTCTCTTGTAGTAGAATGTTTGAACGATTACATCACTAAGTTTAGTAAAGAATCCTTAGATATCCCTAACCTGGATATAGCTACGGCTGTAGAAGCCATTAAAATAGGTTTGCTTAGGGATTCATTGTTCTATGATGATCTTGTTAACACCCCATACAGGAATCTTGATGAAGTAAGAACCATGGCCCTTAGGTTCATCCGTCTAGAGGATGACAAAATGATCCAGGAGAGATTGACAAGATCCTCAAAACAGGAAAAGCAAGGATCCTACTTTAAGAATAACAAGTTCAAGTCCTACAACAAGTCTGACAACCAGAATGTGCATGCAGTAGAGCAAGAAGAGGATGATGAGGATTATCCTCCAATTTCTGAATACTGTTTTTCTGTTGATAACTGTTTTGGTCAAAAATCAAGCTATGATAATGCATCCAAACTTTCTGTTGTGAGGTGTGGTGCTTGAATCAATGAACAATATTAAGGATCACTCAGAAATGTAATGAACAAGTGACACAATGATTTATACGAGGAAAAAGCCCTTGATCAAGAATTGATCTCCGGCATAAAAAACCTCGGGTGATGGAAACTACCGATCACCAACTCAGATTAAACAGAAAATGTGTTACAACTTTGGACGATAGCGAACTAGTTACAAGAATCACTAGAGTGTAATGTGCAAAAAAGTTTGTAATCGCCAAGCTAACTGTCGAGAGCTGATGAGAGCAGTTACGAGTGTGTGTGTTAAGCTAGAAATAGCCAAGTGTTCTAATTTAGCTCGCTATCTCCTTTTAAAAATGGAAAATATCTAAGATAACTAACTATCCGCATTTCGTGCAAGTCTTCCACGACCTCCATAACGTCCACTTCAGTCAAGCACGTGCGGAATAAATAGAGAATATGTTCCACGAATATCGCCAAGACCAAGTCCAAGCATGTACTCCTGCAAAACAACATCATATTCAAAGCAGACAATCGTTAGTGTAAGGATCCTTATGATGATCCATGATCCTGATCCTACAATACTTTCTGAGGATCACTAAATCAAACAGAATTGAGGATCCCTAAGCCCGTCAGTAATTGAGTATCACTGATCATTGGAAAATCCTCCCCTAACAATTGCGCCCAAAATATAAGGAGTAATGTATAAATAAACGAGTTATATTTTCTCGTGTTGTTATCCTTGTGAATACTTTACTTTTCAATTGTTGTGATATACATTTTGTCTGAATTTATTAAGTAAAGAAGAAAAATTTAATAAATAATCTCAAAAAGTTTAGGATATGATCAAGGATCACATATCCTATAGTCGACAGGTTCTGAAAAGTAGTGTAGTTTGAGGATCATAAGTTCAGTTGTCAAAGGATAAGGGTCACTTAGATAAATAATGAATAAAACCAAAATGATCATGGATTATACCTGAGAATCCAAGTTAGGATCCTAACCTTTAACACTTATAATCAGGATAACCAAAAGACAAACCTTAATAGAAGGTAAGGATCAAGGATCCTTAGTCGTTTAGCTTTAAAAGCCTGAAATAGGATATAACTTGGGACTAAGCCAATATAAGATAAAAGTTAGTAACTGGGGACAAGCCCAACAATTCTGGGGACAAGCCCAAAGGATAACTGGGGACAAACCCAAAGGATCGTGTGTAAACTGGAGTATGGCCCTCACTGGCGACTATCCAAACTTAGTGACATGAAAATGCCAAAACCTTTGCTAATGTGAAAACGTTAGAAACCTTAGGAACGGATGTATGGTACGTCTACCATTATACGTAGGATCCCGGATACAGCCAGTACAATGAAATTGTCAGCCCCTAAAGCGAGTAATGGTCCCATTGCCATGAACTGTACCAGGATCATCGTGCGCTACTGGCGATACTGGGGACATGCCCAAACTGGGGTCAAGCCCAAATAACTGGGGTTAAGCCCAAATAAATGGGGTCAAGTCCATATAACTGGATACTTCTGTGGATACTCAATCCTTTGTTTAGGATACCTGAACCTTCAAAACTCAGAATCAAGTGAAAGGAGGATAAAGGATGCAGGATCCTTATCCTTATATAAGATAACTAAAGAATGAAATAGTTTGAGATTAGAATATTACCACAATGAGGATCATCTGTCCTGTAAGGATCCTTCAAGGATACTTGTCAGGTAAGGATCATGGATCCTTATCACATGAAGTATTTTTTCAAGTGGACAACATTCCAAGCTCTTGGTAGCAAATCACCTTCCATTGTTAGCAATCGATATGCCCCCTTTCCTGCCTCAGCTTCAATCAAGTAAGGGCCTTCCCACTTTGGTGCCAACTTTCCATCAGCAGGATTGGTGGTATTCTGAAATGCTTTCCTTAACACCATATCACCAACTTGGAATTTCCTATGTTGTTTTGCAGGAGTACAAGCTTGGACTTGGTCATGGCGATATTCCTGGAGCATATTCCATATTTATTCCGCACGTGCTTAACTGAAGTGGACGTTATGGAGTTCGTGGAAGACTTGCACGAAATGCGGATATTTTGTTAGCTTAGATATTTTCCATTTTTAAAAGGGGAAAGTGAGCTAAATAAAAACACTTGGCTATTTTTAGCTTAACACACACACTCGTAACTGCTCTCATCAGCTCTCGACAATTCACTTGGCGATTACACACTTTTTGCACATTACACTATAGTGATCCTTGTAACTAGCTCGCTATCATTATCCAAATTTGTAATAACTTGTTAGTTTAATTTGAGTTGGTGATCGGTAGTTTCCATCACCCGAGGTTTTTTATGCCGGAGATCAACTCTAGATCAAGGGCTTTTTCCTCGTATAAATCTTTGTCTCACTTGTTCATTTCATTTCTGAATGATCCTTAGCATTGTTCATTGATTCAAGCATCACACCTCACAACAGAAAGTTTGGTTGCATTATCTTAGCTTGATTTTTGACTAAAACAGTTTGGCGCCCACCGTGGGGCAATTGGTGCTTCATTCTTGAGAAATTATTGTTCTGGTGATCATTTCGGTTCGTTACAATCAAGCAAATGGCTTCCTCAGCAAAGAACACATCAAGCTCTATGCCGGCGATCAGTTCTTCACAAGGCGTTCCTCCTTTGTCTCCACCACCTTCTGGATCCCAGAAGAATGCTGAAAATGCTGCGAAGAGACAAACCCCCATTTTCCAAAAACCACCAACTACTTCTGTTTTCACTAATCCTACTACTAATGATCTTTTTAATCTGATTTTGCAGATGAGGGATCACATGCAAGAGCAGGACAAAACCAATGAACGGATCCTCCAAGAGATTGGTGATATCAAGAAACAGAAGAAATCAGTGGAGGATCACTCTCCTCTGATGCCAAGGTCATTTAATTTTGACACTCCAGTTGTAACTACCCTACAATCGGTAGTTCCTGGCATCTAGTATCAAAGTGGTCCATCAGAAAGGCGTTATGGAACGGCAACTATGATTCAGACATTCAGCTCTCACTTCCAGCCTCAGGGATCCTATTCCCAGCCGTCGGGATCCTCTTTTCAGCCTCAGGGATCCTTCGTCAGCTCAGGAGGATATTTGGGAATGCACACAGTTCAAGGTTCCTCCCAGGTTCAAGGATCTTCCCAGGTCCAAGGATCCTCCCAGGTCCAAGGATCTTCCCAGGTCCAAGGATCCTTCCTGGTCCAAGGATCCTCCCAGGTCCAAGGATCCTTTATGATTCCAGGATCCTTTCAGGTTCAATGATCATCTCAGCCTCAAGGATCCAACATCTTTCAGGATCAAGGATTCCTTAGAAGTATGCAGCCCCCGAGCTCGGATGTTCATCAAGGAGAATTCATACCAAAGCAGAGTATTGCTTCCTCTGGTCCTTCAATCATACCAGAGTCCCGTCAATATGGATTCACATCTGGAATTCCAAACACGATTCCTTTGGGAGGTAACACTTTTAATAATTCATATAACACTAACCATGGCTCTATGCAGGATACAGGTATCAATCAGGCTATGGCCAGGGAGTTACAAAAGCTTAAGGACATGATATCCAGTGTTCCAAGAGTGGTTAAGCCCATTCCCGAGATCACAGATGGTAGCCATAGGATATCTCACTTTGCACCACCCTTATGTGATGCTCAGATACCCAAAAGATTCCAGATACCATCCATGAAGCTATATGATGGTTCGACGGATCCAGAGGAACATGTAGCCCTATCCAATTCATAAGAGTTTAAAAGAAGCATGTCTATGCAAGGGTTTCGGATCCACACTTACAGGAACTGCTCTTAAATGGCTGCTAAGTCTTCCCCTTACTCTATTACTTCATTTGCTAATCTAGTTAATTTGTTTAATAGTCAATTCTCTTGTAGTAGAAAGTTTGAACGATTAACTAGTGATCTATATAGGGTAACACAAGGTCAAAATGAATCACTTAGAGATTACATCACTAAGTTTAGTAAAGAATCCTTAGATATCCCCAACCTGGATATTGCTACAGCTGTAGAAGCCTTTAAAATGGGATTGCTTTGGGATTCATTATTCTTTGATGATCTTGTTGTGACCCCATGCAGGAATCTTGATGAAGTAAGAACCAGGGCCCTTAGGTTCATCCGCCTAGAGGATGACAAAAGGATCCAGGATAGATTGGCATGATCCTCAAAACAGGAGAAGCAAGGATCCTACTTCAGGAACAACAAATCAAAATCCTACAACAAATCTGATAACCAAAACGTGCACGCAGTGGAACAAGAAGAGGATGATGAGGATTATCCTCCCATTTCTGAATACTGTTTTTCTGTTGATAACAATGAGCTAATCCTTGCAATGCAGAATCTAGGTGAGAAAGCTAGGTGGCCGAGAAAAAGTGATAAACCAGCTGCTACAAAGGATAAGTCCAAGTGGTGTGCATATCATGAGGATTTCGGGCATCTCACTGAAGAGTGTATTGCACTTAGAAAGGAAATTGGTTACTTGTTAAGCAAGGGGCATTTGAAAGAGCTTTTGGGACGAAAGAAGTCAAGGATCCAGGATCCTGAAAGGATCCTGGAAAAGGCTCCTGCTCCACCAGCAGATGCACAAGTTATAAACTTCATATCCGGCGGGTCATACATTTGTGGTACTTCCTTTTCAGCAGCCAAAAGACATGCCAAGGAAACCAAGATGGATAATGGAGACAGACCCATCCGGATGTCCACTGTCACCGAGGATAAGATCATAACTTTTGATGAGGATGATCGTCTTGATGTTCAGGATCCTCATCATGATGGTCTTGTTATTACCCTGTTTATTTCTAATCATTTTGTTCGCAGGATCCTTATAGATGGAAGAAGCTCTGTGAACATCATTCAGCTTGATGTCCTCAAGAAGATGAATATCCCGGAGTCTGATATTGTTCCAAGATCCTCAGTACTTGTGGGATTTAGCGGGGAAACTAAAAACACATTGGGGGACATCAAACTCCCTATCTATATTGAAGGACTCCATTCTTATCAGAAATTTTTTGTTATAGATTGCTTATCATGTTGCAATGTTATCCTTGGCAGGCCGTGGATACATGATATGAAGGCAGTCCCATCCACATTACATCAGTGCGTGAAGCTTCCTAGTCCATGGGGAGTGGTGAAAATTGAGAGTGATCAACAAGAAGCTAAGAATTGCTATACCTCATCAATGAAGCCAGCCTCAAAACCAAGGGAGCAATAGCAATTAAAGTATCATTCAAGAGATGTCTTGGAGGCAAGAGACTAAGATGTAAAAGTAATCCTCTTGGATCCCCATGATCCTGAATCCAAGATCTTCATAGGATCAGGGATCCTTAGCGACATTGAACAGGATCTAGTATCCTTCCTTAAAAGAAAGAAAACTACCTTTGCCTGGAAGCATAAAGACATGACAGATATATCTAAGGATATAATTACTCATAAGCTTGGCATTGACAGATCATTCAAGCCTATACATCAGAAGAGGAGGAAGTTTGCACCTGAAAGGAATGCTATTATCCAGGAAGAGGTAGACAAACTACTTCGGGCAGGTATGATAAGAGAGGTTAAGTATCCAAGATGGTTAGCCAATGTGGTTATTGTTCAAAAGAAAAATGGAAAGTGGAGGGTATGTGTCGATTTTACTGATTTAAACAAGGCATGTCCCAAGGATCCTTTCCCATTACCTCACATTGACTCCATGGTGGATGCTACCGCGGGTCATGAGTTGTTGACTTTTATGGATGCTTCATCTGGATTTCAACAAATTCAGATGGAACCATCTGATCAAGAGGATACGGCTTTATGACCCCAACTGGTATATATTGTTATATTGCTATGCCATTTGGACTAAGGAATGCATGTGCTACTTATCAAAGGCTAGTCAATATGATGTTCAAGGAACAAATTGGACACACTATGGAAGTCTATATAGATGACATGGTGGTTAAGTCCAAGAAAGCTGAGGATCACCTCAAAGACTTAGAGGAAGCATTCAATATCCTTGATAAATTTAATATGAAACTAAATCCTTCCAAGTGTCATTTTGGTGTTAAAGCAGGTAAATTCTTAGGTTATATGGTGACAAAAAAGGGCATTGAAGCAAGTCCAGAACTGATTTAGGTTATTGTGAATATCAAATCTCCTGCCAATGCCAAGGATGTGCAAAGATTGACAGGCAGGATCGCAGCCTTGAACAGGTTCCTATCCAAATCCTCAGGAAGAACAAGAAATTTGAATGGACTGAGAAGCATGAAAGTGCCCTCAAATCTCTTAAGGATTACCTATCCTCAGCCCCCGCCTTGATGAAACCAGAAAAAGGGGATATATTATCCTTATACTTAGCGGTATCCTCAAAAGCAGTAAGTGCGGTCCTTGTTAAGGATCACCAAGGTACACAACATCCTGTTTATTATGTAAGTAAAAGTTTACTTGATGCTGAATCCAGGTATTCACACTTAGAGAAACTTATCCTTGCATTAATTATGGCATCTACTAAATTAAGACATTATTTTGAAACTCATGCCATTGTTGTTAAGACTAATTTTCCAATTAAGAATGTTCTCAGGAAACCTGAAATGTTAGGAAGGATGGCTAAGTGGGCAGTGAAGCTTAGTGCATATGATATAAGATATGAGCCTAGAACTGCCATAAAATCCCAAGCCTTAGCTGACTTTGTGGCAGATTTCAGTAGTGACTTGCAAAAGGAAGCTGAGTTAGAAGTCCAACAGCTTGAAGAAACTAAGGATCCTTGGATACTCTTCACTGATGGAGCCTCTAATGTAAAAGGAACAAGGCTTGGAATACTACTAAAATCGCCACAGGGGGACATAATACCCCACTCCATAGCTTGTGAATTTCAAACTACCAACAATGAGGCTGAATATGAAGCGTTGATTGCTGGTTTGCAAATTGCCAAGCATATGAGGATCAGGTATCTTGAGGTACATGTAGATTCTTTATTGATCACTAATCACTTTAATGGATCCTATGCCATTAAAGGTGAAAAGCTAATCAAATATTTAGAGATAGTCAAAGAATTGGCACTCTCTTTTGTTTCCTTTAGTTTCACACAGATACCAAGGGACGAGAATGCAGAGGCTGATGCATTAGCCAATTTAGGATCATCCTTGAAGATCCCGGAGGATATCATGGTCCCTATTATCCATATCCTGACCCCTGTTATCGAGGATCATGAAGCTATGGAGATTGGAGAGGATTCTGCGATCATCCCTAGTGATGATACTCAATCTCATTCAGGATCATGGATCCTTCCAATCATGAGATACATAAAACATGGAGAGATTCCTCCAGGAGAAAACCCCAGGGCATTCAAAATTAAGGTATCTCAATTTACAATATTGAAGAAAATGTTGAACCAACATGTTATTCAATATTGTAAATTGAGATACCTTGATTTTGAAAGCTCTGGGGTTTTCTCCTGTAGGAATCTCTCCATGTTGTGTGTATCTCATGATCGGAGGGATCCATGATCCTGAATGAGATTGAGTATCATCACTAGGGATGATCGCAGAATCCTCTCATATCTCCATAGCTACATGATCCTCGATAGCAGGGGTCAGGATATGGATAATAGGGATCTTGATATCCTCCAGGATCTTCAAGGATGATCCTAGATTGGCTAACGCATCAGCCTCTGCATTCGCTTCCCTTGGTACCTGTGTTAAACTAAAGGAAACAAAAGAGAGTGCCAATTCTTTGACTGTCTCTAAATTTTTTATTAGCTTTTCACCTTTTACAGCATAGGATCCATTAAAATGATTAGTGATCAATAATGAATCCACATGTACCTCAAGATACATGATCCTCATATGCTTGGCAATTTGCAAACTAGCTACCAAGGCTTCATACTCAGCCTCATTGTTGGTAGTTTGAAATTCACAAGCTATGGAGTGGGGTATTATGTCCCCCTGTGGCGATTTTAGTAGTATTCCAAGTCATGTTCCTTTTACATTAGAGGCTCCATCAGTGAAGAGTATCCAAGGATCCTTAGTTTCTTCAAGCTGTTGGACTTCTAACTCAGCTTCCTTTTGCAAGTCACTATTGAAATCTGCCACAAAGTCAGCTAAGGCTTGGGATTTAATGGCAGTTCTAGGCTCATATCTTATATCATATTCACTAAGCTTCACTGCCCACTTAGCCATCCTTCCTGACATTTCAGGTTTCCCGTGAACATTCTTAATTGGAAAATTAGTCTTAACAATAATTGCATGAGTCTCAAAATAATGTCTTAATTTAGTAGATGCCATAATTAATGCAAGGATAAGTTTCTCTAAGTGTGAATACCTGGATTCAGCATCAAGTAAACTCTTACTTACATAATAAACAGGATGTTGTGTACCTTGGTGATCCTTAACAAGGACCGCACTTACTGCTTTTGAGGATACCACTAAGTATAAGGATAATATATCCCCCTTTTCTGGTTTCATCAAGGCGGGGGCTGAGGATAGGTAATCCTTAAGAGCTTTGAGGGCACTTTCATGCTTCTCAGTCCATTCAAATTTCTTGTTCTTCCTCAAAATGTCATAGAATTCGTTGCACTTTTCTTAGGATTTAGATATGAACCTGTTCAAGGCTGCGATCCTGCCTGTCAATCTTTGCACATCCTTGGCATTGGCAGGAGATTTGATATTCACAATAGCCTTAATCTGATCTGGACTTGCTTCAATGCCCCTCTTTGTCACCATATAGCCTAAGAATTTACCTGCTTTAACACCAAAATGACACTTGGAAGGATTTAGTTTCATATTAAATTTATCAAGGATATTGAATGCTTCCTCCAAGTCTTTAAGGTGATCCTCAACTTTCTTGGACTTAACCACCATGTCATCTATATAGACTTCCATAGTGTGTCCAATTTGTTCCTTGAACATCATATTGACTAGCATTTGATAAGTAGCACCTGCATTCCTTAATCCAAATGGCATAGCAATATAACAATATATACCAGTTGGGGTCATAAAGGCTATATCCTCTTGATCAGATGGTTCCATCTGAATTTGCTGAAATCCAGATGAAGCATCCATAAAAGTCAACAGCTCATGACCCGCGATAGCTTCCACCTTGGAGTCAATGTGGGGTAATGGTAAAGGATCCTTGGGACATGCCTTGTTTAAATCAGTAAAATCGACACATACCCTCCACTTTCCATTTTTCTTTTGAACAACAACCACATTGGCTAACCATCTTGGATACTTAACCTCTCTTTTCATACCTGCCCGAAGTAGCTTATCTACCTCCTCCTGGATAATAGCATTCCTTTCAGGTGCAAACTTCCTTCTTTTTTGATGAATTTGCTTGAATGACCTGTCAATGCTGAGTTTTTGAGTAATTATATATTTAGATATACCTGTCATATCCTCATGCTTCTAGGAAAAGGTAGTTTTCCTTCTTTTAAGTAAGGATACTAGATCCTGTTCAATTTCTTTAAGGATCCCTGATCCTATGAAGATCCTGGATTCAGGATCATGAGGATCCATGAGGATTTCTTTTACATCCTGCTCTCTTGCCTCCAAGACATCTCTTGAAGGATATATTAATTGCTATTGCTCCCTTGGTCTTGAGGCTGGCTTCATTGATGAGGTATAGCAATTCTTAGCTTCTTTTTTATCACTCTAAATTTTCACCACTCCCCATGGACTAGGAAGCTTCACGCACTGATGATATGTGGATGGGACTGCCTTCATATCATGTATCCACGGCCTGCCAAGGATAACATTGCAACATGATAAGCAATCTATAACACAAACTTTCTAATAAGAATGGAGTCCTTCAGTATAGATAGGGAGTTTGATGTCCCCCAATGTGTTCTTGGTTTCCCCACTGAATCCCACAAGGACTGAGCATCTTGGGACAATATCAGACTCCTGAATATGCATCTTCTTGAGGACATCAAGCTGAATGATGTTCACAGAGCTTCCTCCATCTATAAGGATCTTGAAGACAAAATGATTAGAAATAAACAGGGTAATAACAAGACCATCGTGATGAGGATCCTGAACATCAAGACGATCATCCTCATCAAAAGTTATGATCTTATCCTCGGTGACAGTGGACGTCCGGATGGGTCTGTCTCCATTATCCATCTTGGTTTCCTTGGCATGTCTTTTGGCTGCTGAAAAGGAAGTACCACAAATGTCTGATCCACCGGATATAAAGTTTATAACTTGTGCATCTGCTGGAGGAGCAGGAGCTTTTTCTGGGATCCTTGACTTCTTTCGTCCCAAAAGCTCTTTCAAATGCCCCTTGCTTAACAAGTGTTAGGGGTGGATTTCTAAATGACCAGTGATCCTTATTTGCTGTTGGTGATGTGTGTAAAATGCAACATATAAATTACATCAAATGAGGCATAAAACTAACCCTTTTTAAGTACTAATGTTGGAAAAAGAGTGTTTTTGTCTTCCTTTTGTATTTTCAGGATTAAATGAGCTCAAATTCACAAAAGAAGCAAAAAGACAGCTAAATCTAACATAAATACAAGGAAAGGAACATAAGTGGACTGCCCGACCCCTCAACGACATCTTCCCAAGCAAAATAGAGAAGGCAGAAGATTGAACACGGGCCGTGCTCAGCCAGCACAGGGCCGTGCCAAAGATGCAGCAGAAAAGACAAACCTATAGAAGCTTCTATTGCCCACCACGGGGCCGTGCCCAGTGAACACGAGGGCGTGCCGAAAGTACAGCAGGCGCATTAATTGTAATTGCGAATTACAATTAATGAGGATAGAGAGTGTCAGACAGGCACGGGGCCATGCCCAGCGGACACGGGGCCGTGCCCAGCCCTCTGTTCAGCCTATAAACAGGAGTGCTTGGTTTCATTTCAACTTATCCCTTGGCACACCACCTCTCTCACACTTCATCCACCACCCACCACCATCACAACACCATCATCCACCACCATCATCCATTGTCCATCGTAGAGTGTGTGAGTCGTCTCGGGATCCAAGATTGATCGTAAGAGTTCTTGACAATCAAGGCCATGTTTGCCTAAGTCTCTTACATCACTTGGTGAAGACAAAGTGTCTAGTATAATACTTTTTATTTCTAATCTTTTGCACTTTTTATTTGGTTTTGTATTAATGACTTTAATAACTAGTTACTTATGTTGAAGGTGATCTTTCCTTATCGTTTGTCCGTGGTGTCTTGGCATTATTTTACTGTCTATATAAAATAAAAGATTTTCACCATTCATATCTCCACGGTCTATATGGAGGTATGTTGGCTACCTGGTCGGGGGTTAAGGGAACGGTTTGGTAAAGGTCTTGCCATTGTTCAGCGTTTAGAGGTCCTGCAATAGACCTGGGTCAAATTTAGTAGGACCTCCTTCAATGCTTCACGGTATTGGATGGCGGGGGTCCATACTCTTTGATCCCCTCATAAGTTAACTACTATTAATACTATAACCCGGCTATTTGGGACTGTATCCCTGCTGACTCAGACTACTTAGCCGAGGGTAACGTCACCGCCAAAAGCGGGGCCTACCACAATACTGCATTAATAACTTAATTCATTATCTTCCAATAATCCACCCTTTTAGGATTGTATCCTTGCTGACTCAAACTACTGGGGTGAGGGTAACGTCACCTTCAAAAGAGGGGCCTACTACAATAACTAAGATAATCTCTTAATTATGTGCAAAAGTGCGGAAATAATCAAAGGTTATACTAGATACGAGTCGGAACCAAGTGATTCATCTTGTCTATCTGTTTTTATTTTATTTTATTTTTCAGCATTTTAGTTAGTTTTTATTTTTCTTAGCTTAAAACATTTTTCTAAATTTTTTATCTTGGTTAGACGTTGAGGATAAACCGGTACTAAAAGCTCTTGTGTCCTTGGACGACCTCGGTATCTTACCAACGCTATACTACGCTCACGATGGGTGCACTTGCCCATATGTGTGTTTAGTGTTAGTAAAATATCGTGTTTTATAAATTTAAAACTTGGCTAAAATAAGTGTTAAAGGGGCTTAAAATATACACCTAATATATATAACACTTCAACGCACATCAAGTTTTTGGCGCCGTTGCCGGGGACACAAGGATTTTAGGAAAGCTTAAAATCGACGGCCTAATCAGTTTTTCAAAACCTTTTAAAAAACGGGCCCACATTTTTCTGCATTTTAGTTTAGTTTTGCATTTACAGTAGGTTGAACACGGGCCGTGCTCGCTGAACACGGGGCCGTGCTGCATATTTTTCATAAAACACCCAGTAACAGAAGCTTGAACACGGGCCGTGCTCATTGAACACGCCCCGTGCTCAACGAAATCAGTAAATTTAATTAAAACGCCCAGATACAGATTCTGAACACGGGGCTGTGTCCACTGAACACGGGGCCGTGTCCAGCCTCTGTTTCCGTTTTTGTTTTTGTTTTCTGATCTCGAGACTCGGTTGTGGTATGCTGAGTGATTCTTATTGATCAATACTCAGGAGGTTACAACTACACCTATGAGGAGGATGATTATAGGGGTAATTATTGCACTAATTGTCGTAACTCACGATCGGTTCAAAATAATCGCTCATATCAACCATCCAATTCATACACCTACTATGAGGAGCCCAGGTACAAGCCATCAACTTCATACACATCCTATGAAGACCAAAGGTATGAACCTCCTCCCTCATACGCATATTTTGATGAACCAAGGTATGAGCCTTCATACTCATACTTTGAGGAACCAAGATATGAGCCACCACCTTCGTATACTTACTATGAGGAACCATGGCGTGAACAACCCACCTCATATGAGTATTATGAAGAACAAAATTACGAACCTTATCCATCATATGCTTACAATGAAGAACAATGGTGCAAACCATCGACTTCGTATGGGTATTGTTAGGGGAGGATTTTCTAACAATTAGTGATCCTTATTCGTTATCCTAACTAGTGATCCTTACTTCTTTGACAGGTGGTGATCCTCAGAAGAGCTTCAGGATCAGGATCATGGATCACTTTAAGGATCCTCGTACTGACGATTGTTTACTTATGTTTTGTAGCATATCGCAGGTATATTGAGCTTGACCAAGTCTAAGCGACATTCCTGGAGAATATTCCTACACTATTCTGCACGTGCTTGACCGAAAATAGACGTTATGGAGAACGTGGAGGCTTGGCACGAAAGTCGGATAGTTAGTTTAGGTGGTTTTTTCTATTTTAAAAATGGAGTAACGAGCTAGTAGAACACACTTAGCCATTTCTCAGTTACACACACTCGTACAAACGCTCATACAAGCTCTCGTTCAAACACTTAGCAATTTCATATACTTTTTACACATTTCACCGTAGTGATCCTTGTACCTAGCTCGTTACTATCCGAAGTTGTAAACATTTAACCATTTATTTTAGCTTGGTGATCGGTAGTTTCCATAACCCGGGGCTTTTTGTGCCGGAGATCAATTCTTGATCAAGGGATTTTTTCCCGTATAAATCCTTGTGTTGTTTGTGCATTTTACATTGAAGTGATCCTCATCGCTGTTACATATTTAAAGCATCATTCCCCTAAACAAAGAGTTTGGTTGCAATATCCTCATCAGATTTTCTGACCAAAACAGTTTGGCGCCCACCGTGGGGCAATTGGTGCTTCGTCCTTAAGAAAATACGCATTTCTGTGCTCAATTCGGTTCACTACAACCAAGCAGATGGCTTCCTCATCGAAGAATGCTTCAAACTTGATGCCCTCATTCACTTCTTCACAAGGCGTTCCTCATTTGCCTCCACCACCTACTGGATCCCAGAAGAATACTGAGAATGCTGCGAAGAAGCCGACTCCCATTTTTTCGAAACCACCTACTTCTTCTGTTTCAACTAATCCTACTACTAATGATCTCTATGCCTTGATTTTGCAGATGAGGAATCATGCACAAGAGCAGGATAAAACCAACGAAAGGATCCTCCGGGAGATTGACGAAATTAAGAAACAGAAGAAAACGGCGGAGAATCACTCCCCACTGATGCCCAGATCTTTGAATTTTGATACTCCGGTGATTACTTCTCAGCCATCAGTGGTTCCAGACATTCAATATGTGGGAGGACCAAAAGGAGTGCACTACGGAACAACAACCATGACCCAGGCATCAGGTTCACTTTTCCAGCCAGCGGGATCCTATCCTCAGCATATGGGATCCCTCACAAGTTCAGGAGTGCAGCAGTTTCAAGGATCCTCCTTCGTTCCAGGATCATCCCAGGTTCAAGGACCCTCCTTCGTTCCAGGATCATCCCAGGTTCAAGGATCCTCCTTCGTTCCAGGATCATCCCAGGTTCAAGGATCCTCCTTCGTTCCAGGATCATCCCAGGTTCAAGGATCCTCCTTCGTTCCAGGATCATCCCAGGTTCAAGGATCCTCCTTCGTTCCAGGATCGTCCCAGTTTCAGGGATCCTTTCAGATGCCAGGATCCTTGAGGAGTTTGCAAACAGGAAGTTCAGATGTCCATCAAGGAGATTTTATTCCAATGCAGACCAATGCCTCTACTGGTCCCTCGATCATTCCAGAGCCCCACCAATATGGATTAACATCCATTCTCCCTAACTTGAATCCAATGGGAGGTAACACTTTTAACAATTCTTATACTACTAACCAAGGTCTTATGCAGGATCCAGGTATCAATCATGCCATGGCCAGAGAATTGCAAAAGCTAAAGGATATGATATCAAGTGTCCCGGGAGTAGTCAAACCTATCCCCGAGATTGCAGATGGGAGCCATAAGATATCTCGTTTTGCACCACCAATCTGTGATGCTGAGATACCCAAGAGGTTCCATGTGCCTACAATGAAGCTGTATGATGGCTCAACAGATCCTGAAGAACACATAGCACAATACAGGGAGAGGATGGAGATCAATCCAATCCCAGAAAGGTTAAAGGAAGCATGTCTATGCAAGGGTTTTGGATCCACACTCACAGGGTCTACTCTTAAATGGCTGCTAAGTCTTCCTCCTTACTCTATTACTTCATTTGCTAATCTAGTTAACTTGTTTAATAGCTAATTCTCATGCAGTAGGAAATTTGAACGATTAACTAGTGATCTATATAGGGTAACACAAGGTCAAAATGAATCACTTAGAGATTACATCACTAGATTTAGTAAAGAATCCTTAGAAATCCCTAACTTAGATATTGCTACAGCTCTAGAAGCCTTTAAAATGGGTTTGCTTAGGGATTCAATGTTCTATGATGATCTTGTCATGACCCCTTGCAGGAACTTAGATGAAAAAAGAAACAGGGCCCTTAGGTTCATCCGTTTAGAGGATGACAAAAGGATCCACGAGAGATTGTCAGGATCCTCAAATCAAGACAAATAAGGATCCTATCTCAAGGATAACTGATCCAAGAAATACTCCAAGCATGACAACCAGAGTGTGCATGTTGTGGAACAAGAGGAAGATGATCAGGATTATCCTCCTATTTCTGAATATTGTTTTTCTACTGATAATAATGAACTAATCCTTTCTATGCAGAGTTTAGGTGACAAGGTTAGGTGGCCAAGGAAGAATGACAAACCGCCTACCACCAAAGACGAATCAAAATGGTGTGCTTACTATGGGGATTCTGGTCATCTCACAGATGAGTGCATAGCATTAAGGAAGGAGATAGGTTATCTTTTGAGCAAAGGATACTTGAAGGAATTGCTTGGAAGGAAAAAGTCAAGGATCAAGTATCCTGAGAAAGTTCCTGAAAAAGCTCCTCTTCCACCATCCGATGCTCAAATCATCCATTTCATCTTCGGAGGTTCTCAGCAGCTAAGAGACGTGCAAAGGAAACAAAGATGGAGAATGGGGGCAGACCTGTTCGGACCTCCATCCTTACCCATCAGAAAGTGATATCATATGATGAGGATAACTGTGCGGACATTCAGGATCCTCATCACGACGGTGTAGTTATTACATTATTTATATCTAACCATTTTGTTCGCAGGATTCTCATTGATGGGAAAAGCTCAGTGAACATAATCCATTTGGATGTCCTGAATAGAATGGACATCCTTGAATCCGATATTGCCCAAAGATCATCTGTCCTTGTGGGATTCAGTGGAGAGACAAAGATTACATTGGGGGATATCAAACTTCCTATCTATATAGAGGGAGTGAATTATGTTAAAAAATCTATGTTATTGATTGCTTGTCTTGCTGTAATGTTATCTTTGACAGGCCATGGATACACGATATGAAGGCAGTCCCTCTCAACATATCATCAATGTGTCAAGCTCCTAACTCTATGAGATATGGTGAAGATAGAAAGTGATCAGCAGGAGGCAAAGAACTGTTACACTTCTTCAATGAAGCCAGCCTCTAAGGAGCAAGACGTCATGGAGGCAAAAGAGCAAGACGTCAAGGATATTCTGTTGAACCCAGAGGATCCTGAATCCAAAATTTTTATAGGATCCGGGATCCTAGACAGTATTGAGCAGGATTTAGTATGCTTCTTGGAAAGAAGAAAATCTACCTTTGCTTGGAAACATGAAGATATGACAGGTATATCTAAGAATGTTATTACTCACAAACTTGGTATTGACAGGTCTTTCAAGCCAATACACCAAACAAGGAGAAAGTTTGCACTTGAAAGGAATGCCATTATCCAAGAAGAGGTAGACAAATTGCTCAAGGGAAGTTTGAGTGGACTGATAAGCATGAAGCTGCACTCAAGGTTCTTAAGGATTATCTATCCTCACCACCAGCCCTGATGAAACCAGAAAATGGAGAATCGTTATCCTTATACTTAGCTATTTCAGCTAAAGCAGTAAGTGTGATCCTAGTTAAGGATCATGAAGGCTCTCAACATTCGGTATACTATGTAAGTAATATTCTACTTGATGCTGAGGCCAGGTACTCTCATTTAGAGAAATTAATTCTTGATTTAATTAGGGCTTCTACTAAACATAGACATTATTTAGAAACTCATACCATTATTGTGAAAACTAACCTTGCTATCAAGAATGTTCTCAGGAAACTTCAAATGTCAGGTAGAATGGCAAAATGGGAAATCAAATCCCAAGCATTAGCTGACTTTGTGGCTGATTTCAGTAGTGATTTACAAGAAGAAGCTGAGTTAGAAGTCCAGCAGCTAGAAGAGACCAAGGATCCTTGGATACTTCATACTGATGGATCCTCAAATGTCAAAGGCACAGGGCTTGGAATACTACTAAAATCGCCACAGGGGGACATAATACCTCATTCTATAGCTTGTGAGTTCCAAACCACTAACAATGAGGCTGAATATGAAGCCCTAATTGCTGGTTTGCAAATCGCTAAGCATATAGGAATCAGGTATCTTGAGGTACATGTAGATTCTTTGTTAATTACAAACCACTTTAATGGATCCTATGCTGTTAAAGGTGAAAAGCTAACCAAATATTTGGAGATAGTCAAAAGTTTGGCACTCTCTTTTGTTTCCTTTAGTTTGTCACAGGTACCAAGGGAAGAAAATACAGAAGCTGATGCATTGGCTAACTTAGGATCATCTTTGAAGATCCCAGAGGATATTAGGATTCCTATTATCCATATCCTGACCCCGGCTATCGAGGATCACCAGACTATGGAGATAGGAAATGATTCTGAAGTTATCCCTAGTGAGGATACTCAATCCTATTCAGGATCAGGATCATGGATTTCACCAATTATGAGATACTTACAACATGGAGAGATTCCTACAGGAGAAAACCCTAGGGCTTTCAAATCTAAGGTATCTCAATTCACAATTATGAATAATATGTTGTATAAACGATCTCTTGCAGGACCATACTTGAGATGCATTGAGGATCCTGAAGTTCAAGAAGTTTTAAAAGACTTCCATGAAGGAGATTGTGGAAACCACACTGGGGGCAGGGCTTTATTTTCAAGGATCCTGAGGACAGGATACTACTGGCCAACCATGAAGAAATATGCTATGGAGTTTGCCAGAAGATGTGATCCTTGCCAGAGACACAGCAATATCCTTCATCAACCAGCTGAATTATTGCATCCTATATCCTCCTCTTGGCCATTTATGAGATGGGGTATGGATATAGTTGGAAAGCTCCCTAAGGCACCTGGTGGGAAAGTATTCATGTTAGCTATGACTGATTACTTCTCCAAGTGGATAGAGGCTGAAGCTTTTGCCCAAGTCAGAGAAAAGGAAGTTATATCCTTCATTAAAAGAAATATTATAACTAGATTTGGAATTCCTTCCGAGATTATATGTGATAATGGTTCCCAATTTATTGGGGGTAGAACCACTAACTTTTGTGACAGCTGGGGGATTAAGATGATAACTTCAACACCAGTCCACCCACAAGCTAATGGCCAGGCAGAATCATCCAACAAGATCATCATCAACAATTTGAAGAAAAAGCTTGGATCCAAGAAAGGGAAATGGGCAGAAGAACTACCCTATGTGCTCTGGGCTGACAGGACAACCCCTAAGAATGCTACTGGTCAAACACCATTCTCTTTGGTGTTTGGGGCAGAATCGGTGATCCAAACAGAAATGGTGGTTCCTACTGCTAGAACAAGTACCCGTGATCCTGAGGAAAATGATGAAAACTTGGCTCAAGATCTGGATACTATTGAAGAAATCAGGGATATGGCTAGAATAAGGATGGCCAGTTATCAGCAAAGAATGGCTGGTGCTTACAACAAAAATGTCAGGATCAGGAGGTTTCAAGTTGGAGATATGGTGTTAAGGAAAGCATTTCAAAATACCACCAATCCTGCTGATGGAAAATTGGCTCCAAAATGGGAAGGCCCTTATTTGATTGAAGCTGAAGCAGGAAAGGGGGCATATAGATTGCTAACCATGGAAGGTGATTTGCTACCAAGAGCTTGGAATGCTGTCCACTTGAAGAAATATTTCATGTAAGCAGGATCCTTATGGCATAGGTGATCCTCACGATAGGGATATCCTTAAAGGATCCTCAAAGTATCGGTGATCCTTACTTAGGTAATATCCTAAACTTAAGCTATTTCATTTCATTATTTTCTCTTATAAGGATAAGGATCATGTATCCTTTATCCATCTCTCACGTGAATTCAAGTTTTGAAAGTTCAGGTATCTTTAGCACAACGTTGGTTATCCACAGAAGCAATCCGTCTTTTGGGTTAAACCCCAGTTATATGGGCTTGTCCCCAAATTCCGCCTGTAGCGCACGATGATCCTGGTGTAGTTCAAGGCTTTGGGACCAGTACTCGTTCTAGGGGCTGATAATTCCATTATTCTGGCTATGCTTAGGATCCTACGTATAATGGTAGACGTACCATACATCCGTTCATAAGGTTTCTAACGTTTTCACGTTAGCTAAGGTTTCTAACGTTTTCACGTTAGCTAAGGTTTTGGCATCTTCATGTCACTAAGTTTGGATAGTCGCCAGTTAGGGCCATACTCCAGTTTACACACGATCCTTGGGCTTGTCCCCAGTTATCCTTGGGCTTGTCCCCAGTTGCTAACTCTTTTCTTATATTGGCTTAGTCCCAAGTTATGCTCTATTTCAGGTCCTTGAAGATAGGCAGCTAGGGATCCTTGATCCTTATTTCACTCTAAGGTTTATCTTATAGTTATCCTTATTAAGGTTAGGATTCTAACTTAGATCCTCAGGTATGATCCTTAACTCTTTTGATTTTATTTATTATTCTTTTAAATAACCCTTATACTTAACAACTGAACCTGTACTTCTTAAATCATATCACTTTTTAAAACCTATCGGTTATGGGATATGTGATCCTTGTTCATTTCCTAAATTTTTGGATATCTTTTCTAATTTTTCAAGGCTTGATAAATATAAACAGAATGAACATTACAACAGTTGGAAAGTAACATACTAAAAAGGATAGCAACACAAGATAAGCGACAAAAGGTTAAGTTTTTTATTTATTAACATAAGGCTAACCCTTTAAAGGTTGTCAAAATTACCTACCCGAGCTTCTACCAGCAAAACGTGGCCCGTCCGCTGGGGTAGGTAAAGGGTGTCCATGATAATGAGTTCAAAAGTAGTGCAGGAATATAAAGGCAGCAGGATCACAATGGCTTCATCCCCCAAACAGAGGATCCCTCCACCAATTGCAATCCTGCCTATTGTCCAAAGGATCATACATGATCCTTAATCCTAAAACCTATTGTTCGAAGTACAAACCATGAAATTGTTTTAAACATCACAACCATCAAACTAAAAAAATTGGGCTCCGGCCTTGGCACATATATCCATCATCGCCCAATTGTGCAGCCTACACCTTTGCTGCATCCTCCTCTCCTCCAGCTGTGGTATCCTTCACCTGATCCTTCCCACTGCCACTTGCTTCAATCGCTAGGACCTCAGTAGCCTCCTCTTCATCATCCTCAAGCTCAGCCAACCTTTCCTTCCAACCCTCAACATCCCAGCTGTTTGTATCAAAGCTAGGATCTTGAGCTTCCTGGGCCATCTTCAATTTTGTCTGGTACATCGTAATGGCGGCAGAGACCTTAGCATTTTCAATAAGTTCATGCTTTTCATAATCAAGGTTGATCAGAAGTTTGGCTGTCTTAGTCTTCTCATCTAGGAGTTCCTTCCGAGCATCAGCAAGTGCAAGATCCTTGAGCACAGCAACCTGTTGGAGGTCGGCAATCTTTTTATGTTGATCCTGAACGTGGCCCACATAATCCTCAATCTCAGCAAATTTCTGCAAAAGAAAAGGATAAAAGCAGTTCAAGACCAAGTGATCCTCATGCGAGTAGGATACATAGGCAGAATAAAGGATCCTTACTTCATTGAAGTATTCAAGGAACTGGTGGCGGATCAGTGGTAGACCCTGAAGATCCTCAGCATCAGAAGTTTTCCTCTTCTTGACACCCTTTCCTTTAGTGGGTGCCTTTGGAATGGAAATGCTAGGACTGCTGGTGGATCTCTTCCTTCTGGGTCGTACGACATCAAGGTCAGCTGTGTTGAATTGGGATACAGGCTTGGCAGATTTTCCAGGACCTTCACAATTAAAGCAAGATAAGTATCTTTTCCTAGTTCATATTTCACTATATATCTAAATTTTAAACAAGGATACTTACTTGACATTGTGACAGAGCCAGAGGATACCTCCTGCGAATCTTGAGTTGTTGTCTTGAAAGTTCTTGTCTCAGGATCAAGTCTCTTGAAAGCGAGGAGCCTTTCCTTAGCAGCAGGGGACAGTTTGAGGTGTGAAACGGTGATAGCTGCATAACAAGAAAGCAAAAATATCAGTTATCCTTACATCAAAAGGAAGTTCCTGGTGATCCTTCTCAGGATCCTCCATCCTACCATGGGTAGCCCATTTTTTAGGAAGATCCTTTCCATCCTGGATGGAATCTCTCTTGATAAAAAAGAAGCGTCGTTTCCAATTAGCATCATTCTTGGTGGCTTTGAAGATCGGGTGTTCTTCACCAGGTTTACGTTTGAACAAATAACGGTGAGAGCCAAAGGTGGTAAGATCATACAGTTCTCCCAGCTCTGCCATTCCTAGATCTATTCCCTCTTGATCGATGATCCTTTCAAGGGTGTGCAAAACCCTCCAAATCATCGGCATGGCTTGGATATAAGAGATGCCGGTTAGGGAAAAGAAAGATTGGGTGAATGCTGGAAAAGGATATGTATAGCCTATGGTGAAAGGAGTGACGGGGAAAGCAACCCACTTATCGGAGATATGATCGCTCAAGGCGTTGGGGTCAAAAGGCCTGAATTCGGTGTTCGCCGGAAAACAATAGCGAATCCTATCTATCTGAGCATCATTGAAGCAGCAGCGTTCTTTAATGGAATCTTCAATGATCCCCTGGCTTTTCGGAGGACTGTTCTTTGGGTGATCCTTGCCCGGTGAACTTCGAAGCAACATTTTCGTACTGACGGAGATAAAGGTAGAGAAACAGAGTAAGAAGGGAGAAAGAGGAGAAAGAATTACCTAGTTGCTCGTCGACTGAGAATTTAAAGGGAGTCTCTTTCGAATTTGAATGCATGATGATCCTATCTATATCTCTATTTATAATTAAAGGGAGTCTCTTTCGAATTTGAATGCATGTTGTTTGTGCATTTTACATTGAAGTGATCCTCATCGCTGTTACATATTTAAAGCATCATTCCCCTAAACAAAGAGTTTGGTTGCAATATCCTCATCAGATTTTCTGACCAAAACAGGTATTATGAGGAACAAAGGGTCGAACAACCGGATTCAAGCTTAGAAAATAACGATTCTTTTTCTATAACCGAAGTGACCGATAGGATATTAGAACACATTAGAGTTATCGATCGATGTATAAAAGAAGCTCGCGCAAGGGAAGAGGAATCCCGCGCAAGAGAAGAGTTAAAAAAGGAAGAGATAACTGAAAGTGTAAAAATGGAAGAACAAATAAGTGAAAAACCGACACATGAGTTAAACAACGAAAAAGGTGAGTCCGACAACGTTAAAATTCAAGAAGAGTCTAATTTTGAAGAAATTAATCTCTTGTCACCTTCTTTTGAAAATCATTGTTTAGTACCCACTCATGCTAAGTTTTTAAAAGAGTTAAACACTAACACTAAAATTGACGAAACGGTAAGTGTTAAGTTAACTAATGATCAAACTTCGCTAATAAAAGAAGACCCATTTGAAATTAACATTACACCGGTTCCATGTTTCTTTCAAAATTCATTTATTAGTAACGCTACAATCGATAAAGATCTTTGTGTTAACATAATGCCTAATTACATTTTCGAAAAATTAAGTATTAGTGATTTTTCTCCACTTCAAATACCCATTTTTCTATCCAATCGGCAAGTAATAAAATCAATCGGTATAGTTGAAGATGTCTTGGTTCAAACAAATCAAATGGTAATCCCGACCGACTTTGTCATCCTTGATGACGCTCCTCTAGTGTTGGGGCGACCATTTGTAAAAACTTACGAAGCTTTGAAAAACCGGAAGTTCAACAATCTACCTCTTCAATTAGGGGCATTTAAAAAGAATGTCAATCTTGAGCGATCAATGAAATATCCATTCGGCAATGACGACCCCCTAATTGAAGATGAGCCAGAACCACCTGATAAAGTGGGTCTAGCCAAGGACCCTTATAAACGTGGCGCACCATGGAGGCATTCCACGGAACTATCCTTAGTTTAGTTTAGATTAACCTTTATGTTTTCTAGTTTAGCTTTTATTATTCAGCAATAAAACACACTCGGGATGGTGAAGGATGATAAGGGAAGCTTGAACCAACACCCCATACACAAAAACAGGGCCTTCTTAAAACATTTTTCTAAACTTTTTATCCTTGGACGACCTCGGTATCTTACCAACGCTATACTACGCTCACGATGGGTGCAGTTGCCCATATGTGTGTTTAGTGTTAGTAAAATATCGTGTTTTATAAATTTAAAACTTGGCTAAAATAAGTGTTAAAGGGGCTTAAAATATACACCTAATATATATAACACTTCAACGATTAGGATCAGGATCATGGATCATGGATAACTATAAGGATCCCAGTACTAATGATTGTCTACTTTGAATTCGTAAATGTTTTGCAGGAATATCAACTTGGACTGAGTCTTGGCGACATTCCTGGAGAATATTCTTACTATATTCCGCATGTGTTTGGCCAGAAGTGGACGTTGTGAAGTCGTGGAAGACTTGCACCTTTTGCGGAATGTTAGTTAGACTTGAGATTTTCTATTTGTAAAGGGGTAGCGAGCTATTTTTAGAGACACTTAGCTATTTTTGGCTACACACACATTCATACAACCGCTCTCACTGAATCTCAACGAAACACTTAGCATTTTTCATACATTTCTACACATTACACTATAGTGATCCTTGTACTTAGCTCGCTATCATCCGAAGTTGTAACAGATTGTTTATTTAATTTGAGTTGGTGATCGGTAGTTTCCATCACCCGGGGTTTTTTGTGCCGGAGATCAACTCTTGATCAAGGGCTTTTTCCCTGTATAAATCTTCGTGTCATTTGTTCATTATACTTCATAGTGATCCTTATTATTGTTCATCAATTCAAGCATCATACCTCACAACAGAAAGTTTGGTTACATTGTCATTGCTTGATTTTTGACCAAAACAGTTTGGCGCCCACCGTGGGGTAATTGGTGCTTAATTGTTAGAAAGATTCGTGTTTTCGTGGTTATTTCGGTTCGCTACAACCAAACAAATGGCTTCCTCAGTGAAGAATACTTCAAGTTTGATGCCCTCATTCAGTTCCTCACAAGGCGTTCCTCCTTTGCCTCCACCACCTTCTGGATCCCAGAAGAATGCTGAGAATGTTGCGAAGAAACCAACTCCTATTTTCCAGAAACCACCTACTTCTTCTGTTTCAACTAATCCTACTACTAATGATCTCTATGCTTTGATTTTGCAGATGAGGAATCATGCACAAGAGCAGGATAAGACCAACGAAAGGATCCTCCGGGAGATTGACGAAATTAAGAAACAGAAGAAATCAGTGGAGGATCACTCCCCTCTGATGCCAAGATCACTGAACTTCGACACTCCGGTCATAACCTCACAATACTCAGCAGTTCCGGACGTGCAATACTTGGGTGAACTACCAGGAAGGCGTTATGGGACAACTACAATGAGTCAGGCATTTGGCTCTTGCTTCCAGCCTCAGGGATCCTCTTCTCAACCATTAGGATCATCTTCTCAGCATCAAGGATACTTTACGTCAGGAGGATATGTGGGAATGCATGCAGTACAAGGAACCTCCCAGGCGCAAGGATCCTCCCAGGTCCAAGGATCCTCCCAGGTCCAAGGATCCCCCCAGGTCCAAGGATCCTCTTAGGTCCTAGGATCCTCTCTGGTCCCTGGATTCTCCCTTGTCCAAGGATCCTCCCTGGTCCCAGGATCCTTTCAGATTCAAGGATCATCACAATTCTAAGGATCCAACCCCCTTCAAAATCAAGGATCCTCGAGAAATATGCAACCTCAGAACTCGGACGTCCATCAAGGAGACTTCATACCAATGCAGACCATTGCCTCCTCTGGTCCTTCAATCATGCCAGAGTCTCGACAAGATGGATTCACATCCGCAATTCCAAACTCGAATCCTGCGGGAGGTAACACTTTTAATAATTTATATAACACTAACCATGGCTTTATGCAGGATACAGGTATCATTCAGGCCATGGCTAGGGAATTGCAGAAGCTTAAGGATATGATATCCAGTGTACCAGGAGTGGTTAAACCCATTCCTGAGATTGCGGATGGTAGCCATAGGATATCTCGTTTTGCACCACCTTTGTGTGATGCTGAGATACCTAAAACATTCCAGATACCATCTGTTTTGGTCAAAAAATCAGTCGAGGATAATGTAACCAAACTCTCTGTCACGGGGTATGATGCTTGAATTGGTTTATAGCAATAAGGATCACTATGAAAAATAAAGGACAAGTGACACAAGGTTTATACGGGGAAAAAGCCCTTGATCAAGAGTTGATCTCCGGCACAAAAAACCCCAGGTGATGGAAACTACCGATCACCAACTCAAATTAAACAAGTAATGTGTTACAACTTCGGATGATAGCGAGCTAAATACAAGGATCACTATAGTGTTCTGTGTAAAAAGTGTACGAAATTGCTAAGTGAATGAACGAGAGCTGTTGTGAGCGGTTGTCAGAGTGTGTGTAGCCAAAAATAGCAAAAAGTTGTGTCTAATTAGCTCTCTACCCCATTTAAATCAGAAAATAACTAGCTTAACTAACTATCCGCATTTTGTGCCCTCTCCCCACGTTCTCCATAACGTTCACAAATGGTCCAGCACATGTAGAATTGCAGGGAATATTCTCCAGGAATGTCGCCATGACCAAGTCCAATCCGGCACTCCTGCAAAACAATATCGAATTCAAAGTGAACAATCATTAGTATAAGGATCCTTAGAATGATCCATGATCCTGATCCTGAAGCACTTCTGAAGATCACTAACTGACACAGAAGTAAGGATCACCAAACAGGATAATATTTGAGGATCACGGGCCATTTAGAAATCCACCCCTAACAATTGCCCCCAAAATATAAGGGGTTATATCGTAAATAAACGAGTTATATTTTTTTGATCTTATCCCCAACAAACTAACGGATAACTAGCCGTTGGAGACGGACTAGCCGTTGCAAAGCTGACGTCACTCAAGTGACAATCCTGCAAATCATCATTATAAATAGGAGTTAGAGATAGGATCAATATGCATTTAAATCCGAAGAAACTCCCTTTATATTCTCGGTCGAAGATTAATCAGGTATCTCTTCTTTTATTTCTTCTTCTCTTACTCTGTTTTTCTTTCTTTACCAACATCAATGATGCTCCGGTCCTCCCCCGCCAAGGATCACCAGAAGGATAGCCCCTTGAAGAGTCAAGGGATTATCAAAGACTCAGTACATGAGAGGTGTTGCTTTAACGATGCTCAAATAGATAAGATTCGTCACTGCTTTCCGGCGAATGCCTTTTTCAAACCCTTCGATCCCACGGTTCTGAGCGACTATGCTTCTGAAACATGGGTTGCCTTTCCAGTTACTCCCTTCACCATAGGATACACCTATCCTTTTCCAGACTTTACACAATCCTTCTTTTCCCTTACCGGCATCTCTTACATCCAAGCTATGCCGATGATTTGGAGGGTCTTGTATACCCTGGAGAGGATCATAGAGCAGGAAGGGGTTGATTTAGGAATGTCAGAGCTGACACAGGTGTATGATCTCACGACGTTTGGATCACATCGATATCTGTTTAAGCGAAAACCCGGCGAAGAACACCCCATTTTTAAAGCCACCAAGAATGATACAAATTGGAAACGACGCTTCTTCTTTGTCAGGAGGGATACCATTCCAGACGGAAAGCATTTACCCAGGAAGTGGTCCACCAATAGTAGGACGGAGGATCCTGAGAAGGATCATCTGGTAATCTGGCTCTTGTGAAAGGATCACTAACCCCTTTTTGTCTTGTGTTATGTAGCTATTTCTGTTTCGCACCTCATCACAACACTCGCAACCAAGGATAGGCTTGCTGCTTTTTGGAAGCTTGATCCTAAAATAAGGTCATTCAAGATAGACACCCAAGACTCACAAGAAGTATCCTCAGGTTCCATCACCATGTCAAGTAAGTATCCTGCTTTTTGTATAGTTGAATATTAAAATAAATAGTTATATTGAAATAGGATAAGGATACTTATCTTGCTTTAAATGTGTAGGTGCCGGAAAATCTTCCAAGCCTGCATCCCAGTTCAACACGGCCGACCTTGATGTTGTTCGATCCAGGAAGAAGAGGGCCACTACCAGTCCTAGCATCTCCATTCCCAAGGCACCCACTAAAGGAAGGGGTGGCAAGAAGAGGAAAACTTCTGACACAGAGGACCTATAGGGCCTACCACTGATCCGCCACCAGTTCCTTGAATACTTCAATGAGGTAAGGATCACCAATTCTGCCTAGGTATCCTACTCATTTGAGGATCATCTGATTTGGAATTGCTTTGTCTTTTTCTTTGCAGAAATTTGCTGAGATTGAAGATTATGTGGGAAGCGTCGAGGAGCTTGATAAGAAGATTGCTGACCTCCAACAAGTTGCAGTGCTTAAGGATCTCAAGATTGCTAATCTTGAAAAAGCCCTTCAAGATGCCAAGACTAAGACAGCTAAAATCCTAATCGACATTGACTATGAGAAGCATGATCTCATAGAAGGTGCAAAGGTCTCTGCTGCCATCACAATGTACCAGACAAAACTAAAGATGGCCCAGGAAGCTCAAGATCCTAACTTCGACAGAAGCAGCTGGGATGTTGAGGGCTGGAAAGCAAGGTTGGCTGATCTCGAAGATGATGAGGAGGCTGAGGAGGTTTTGGCGATCGAGGCTGGAGGTAGTGGGAAGGATCTGGTGAAGGATACCGAAGCTGGAGGGGATGAAGATGCAGCGAAGGTGTAGGCTGCACAATTGGGCGATGATGGACATTCCTAGACGTAGCCGAAGCCCAACTTTTAAATTTGGTAGTAGTTTTTTGTGGTTGTGATGTTTTTAAAACAATGATGGTCTGTAATAACTAAACAATAGCTATTAGGGTTAAGGATCATGTATGATCCTTTGGACAATAGGTAGGATTACAACTGGTGGAGGGATCCTCTGTTTGGGGGATGAAGCCATTGTGATCCTGCCATCTTTTTAATTCCTGCACTACTAAGACCTTTAGACAATGGACACCCTTTACCAACCCAGTGGACGGGCCACGTATTGCTGGTAGATGCTCGGGGTAGGTAATTTTGACAACCTTTGATGGTTAAACTTTTGTTAATAAAAAAACCTTAATCTTTTTTAGCTTATCTTGTGTTGATATCCTTGTTGTTGTTTTATTTTTCAATTGTTTTGAT
This sequence comes from Helianthus tuberosus, assembly GCA_030545235.1. Classification (NCBI taxonomy): domain Eukaryota; kingdom Viridiplantae; phylum Streptophyta; class Magnoliopsida; order Asterales; family Asteraceae; genus Helianthus; species Helianthus tuberosus. Next base: position 170,060,780 of record CM060366.1, on the reverse strand, counting down.
TTACACTTGTCTGAGTAAGAAAAGTTGAACAACTTAGATAAAAAACTTAGGATATAATGCAGGATCAAATATCCTATAGTTGAAAAATTCCAAAAAGTGGTATATTTTAAGGATCATGAGTTCAGTTGTCAAAGTATTAGGGTTATTCAAATAATCAATGAATAAAATCAAAATAGTTAAGGATCATACCTGAGGATCCAAGTTAGGATCCTAACTCTTAATATTATTATAACCAGGATAATCACAGAACAAACCTTAGTAAAAGGTAAGGATCAAGGATCCTTGGTTATTTAACTTCGAAAACCTGAAATAAAACATAACTTGGGACTAAGGCATTATGAGATAAAAGTTAGCAACTGGGGACAAGCCCAAAGGATAACTGGGGACAAGCCCAAAGGATAACTGGGGACAAGCCCAAAGGATAACTGGGGACAAGCCCATGGATCGTATGTTAACTGGAGTATGACCCTAACTGGCGACTATCCAAACTTAGTGGCATGAAAATGCCAAAACCTTAGCTAACGTGAAAACGCTAGAAACCATAAGAACGGATGTATGGTACATCTACCATTATACGTAGGATCCTAGGTATAGCCAGTACAATGGAATTATCAGCCCCTAAACCGAGTACTGGTCTACCATTAAGAACGGAGTACTGGTCCCACTGCCATGAACTATACTAGGATCATCCTGCGCTACTGGCGGAACTGGGGTCAAACCCAAGGATAACTGGGGTCAAACCCAAGTAACTGGTTGCTTGTGTGGATAATCATGCTTTTGCTAAGAGTACCTGAACCTTTAAAACTCAAAATCTCGTGAAATGGGGATAAAGGATGCAAGATCTTTATCCTTATGTGAGAAAGTAATGAAATGAAATAGTTTAAGATTAGAATGTTACCAAAAATGAGGATCATCTGTGCTTTAAGGATCCTTTAAGGATGTTTATCACGTGAGGATCATGGATCCTTATCACATGAAATATCTCTTCAAATGGACAGCATTCCAAGCTCTTGGTAGTAAGTCACCTTCCATTGTTAGCAATCGATATGCCCCCTTTCCTGCCTCAGCTTCAATCAAGTAAGGGCCTTCCCATTTGGTGCCAACTTTCCATCAGCAGGATTGGTGGTATTCTGAAATGCTTTCCTTAGTACCATATCACCAACTTGGAATTTCCTGATCCTCGCATTTTTGTTGTATGCACCGGCCATTCTTTGCTGATAACTGGCCATCCTCATCCTCGGCAAATCTCTGATTTCTTCTATAGTATCCAGGTCTTGAACCAAGTTCTCATCATTTTCCTCAGGATCACGAATACTGGTTCTAGCAGTTGGAACCACCATTTCTGTAGGGATCACTGATTCTGCCCCAAATACCAAAGAGAATGGAGTTTGGCCTGTAGCATTCTTAGGAGTTGTCCTATCAGCCCAAAGCACATAAGGTAATTCTTCTGCCCAATTCCCTTTCTTGGATCCAAGCTTCTTCTTCAAATTGTTGATGATGATCTTATTGGAGGATTCCGCCTGACCATTAGCTTGTGGGTGGACTGGTGTTAATGTTATCATCTTAATCCCCCAGCTGTCACAAAAGTTAGTGGTTCTGCCCCCAATGAATTGGGAACCATTATCACATATAATTTCAGAAGGAATACCGAATCTAGTTATAATATTTCTTTTAATGAAGGATATAACTTTCTTTTCTCTGACTTGGGCAAAAGCTTCGGCCTCTATCCACTTGGAGAAGTAATCAGTCATAGCAAGCATGAATATTTTTCCACCAGGTGCCTTAGGGAGCTTACCAACTATATCCATACCCCATCTCATAAATGGCCAAGAGGAGGATATAGGATGCAAAAATTCAGCTGGTTGATGAAGGATATTGCTGTGTCTCTGACAAGGATCACATCTCTTAGCATACTCAACAGCATCTCTCTTCATGGTTGGCCAGTAGTATCCTGTCCTCAGGATCCTTGAGAATAACGCCCTGCCCCCAGTGTGATTTCTACAATCTCCTTCATGGAAGTCTTTTAAAACTTCTTGGATTTCAGGATCCTCAATGCATCTTAAGTATGGTCCTGCAAGAGATCGTCTATACAACATATTATTTAAAATTATGAATTGAGATACCTTAATTTTGAAAGCCCTAGGGTTTTCTCCTGTAGGAATCTCTCCATGTTGTAAGTATCTCATGATTGGGAGGATCCATGATCCTGAATGGGATTGATTATCATCGCTAGGGGTGATTGCAGAATCCTCTCCTATCTCCATAGTCACATGATCCTCGATAGCCGGGGTCAGGATATGGATAATAGGGATCTTGATATCCTCCGGGATTTTCAAGGATGATCCTAAATTGGCTAGTGCATCTGCCTCTGCATTCTCCTCCCTTGGTACCTGTGTCAAACTAAATGATACAAAAGAGAGTGCCAATTCTTTGACTAACTCCAAATATTTGATTAGCTTTTCACCTTTAACCGCATAGGATCCATTAAAGTGATTAGTGATTAACAAAGAATCTACATGTACCTCAAGATACCTGATCCTCATATGCTTAGCAATTTGCAAGCCAGCTATCAAGGCTTCGTATTCAGCCTCATTGTTAGTGGTTTGGAACTCACAAGCTATAGAGTGGGGTATTATGTCCCCCTGTGGCGATTTTAGTAGTATTCTAAGCCCTGTTCCCTTGATGTTTGAGGATCCATCAGTGTAGAGTATCCAAGGATCCTTGGTCTCTTCTAGCTGTTGGACTTCTAATTCAGCTTCCTTCTGCAAATCACTACTGAAATCTACCACAAAGTCAGCTAATGCTTGGGATTTAATGGCTGTCCTGGGCTCATATCTTATATCATATGCACTAAGCTTCACTGCCCACTTAGCCATCCTTCATGACATTTCAGGTTTCCTAAGGACATTCTTGATTGGAAAATTAGTTTTAACGATAATAACATGAGTTTCAAAATAATGTCTTAATTTGGTGGATGCCATAATTAATGCAAGGATAAGTTTTTCTAAGTGTGAATACCTGGATTCAGCATCAAGTAAACTCTTACTTACATAATAGACAGGATGTTGTGTACCTTCGTGATCCTTAACAAGGACGGCACTTACTGCTTTTGAGGATACCGCAAGATATAAGGATAACACATCTCCTTTTTTTGCTTTCATCAAAGCCAGGGCCGAGGATAGGTAATCCTTAAGAGATCTTAAGGCACTTTCATGCTTCTCAGTCCACTCGAATTTCTTGTTCTTCCTTAGGATATCGTAGAATTCCTTGCACTTTTCTGAGGATTTGGACATGAATCTGTTTAGCATTGGCAGGTGACTTGATGTTCACTATAGCTTTTATTTGTTCTGGACTGGCTTCAATGCCTCTCTTTGTCACCATATATCCTAAGAATTTACCTGCTTTAACACCAAAGTGACATTTTGAAGGATTAAGCTTCATATTATATTTGTCAAGGATATTGAATGCTTCCTCTAAGTCTCTTAGGTGATCCTCAGCCTTTATTGATTTTACCACCATATCGTCTATGTAAACCTCCATAGTTTGTCCAATCTGATCCTTGAACATCATATTCACTAGCCTTTGATAAGTTGCACCTGCATTTCTTAGTCCGAATGGCATAGCAATATAGCAGTATATACCAGTTGGAGTCATGAAGGCTGTATCCTCCTGATCGGATGGTTCCATTTGAATTTGTTGAAATCCAGATGAAGCATACATAAAAGTTAACAGTTCATGACCCGCAGTTGCATCCACCATGGAGTCAATGTGGGGTAATGGGAAAGGATCCTTGGGACATGCCTTATTTAAATCGGTGAAATCGACACATACCCTCCACTTTCCATTTTTCTTTTGAACAACAACCACATTGGCCAACCATCTTGGATACTTGACCTCTCTAATCATACCTGCTCGGAGTAGTTTCTTTACCTCCTCCTGGATAATGGCATTTCTTTCTGGTGCAAATTTCCTTCTCCTTTGATGGATTGGTTTGAAGGACCTATCAATGCCAAGTTTGTGAGTGATTACATCTATAGATATACATGTCATGTCTTCGTGTTTCCATGCAAAAGTAGTCTTTCTTCTTTTGAGGAAGGATATGAGGTCTTCCTTCATCTTGCCAAGGATCCCTGATCCTATATAAACTATAGATTCAGGATCATCAGGATCCATAAGGATTTCCACTACATCCTGTTCGCTTGCCTCCAAGACATCCCTTGGAGGACACTTTGATTGCTATTGCTCCCTGGACTTTGATGCTGGTTTCATTGATGAGGTGTAGCAGTTCTTAGCCTCTTGCTGATCACTATCAATCTTCACTATTCCCCATGGACTAGGAAGCTTCACACATTGATGATAAGTGGATGGGACTGCCTTCATATCGTGTATCCAAGGCCTGCCAAGGATCACATTACAACAAGATAAACAGTCAATAACACAAATTTTTTGGTAAGAATGTAGGCCTTCGATATAGATTGGGAGTTTAATGTCCCCCAGAGTATTCTTAGTCTCGCCACTGAATCCCACGAGCACAGAGGATCTTGGTATGATGTCGGATTCAGGGATGTTCATCTTCTTGAGAACATCAAGCTGGATAATGTTCACAGAGCTTCCCCCATCTATAAGGATCCTGCGAACAAAATGGTTAGAAATAAAAAGAGTGATAATCAAACCATCATGATGAGGATCCTGGATGTCAACACGATCATCCTCATCGAAAGTTATAACTTTTCCTTCGGAGACGCTGGATATTCGCATGGGTCTATCTCCATTATCCATCTTGGTTTCCTTTGCATGTCTTTTGGCTGCAGAGAATGATGTTCCACAAATGTATGATCTTCCAGAAATAAAGTTTATAATTTGTGCATCTGCTGGAGGGGTTGGAGCTTTCTCTGGGATCCTTTCAGGATCCTGGGTCCTTGACTTCTTTCTCTCCAATAATTCTTTCAAGTGCCCCTTGCTCAATAAGTATCCAATTTCTTTTCTCAATGCGATGCATTCTTCTGTGAGATGCCCAAAATCTTCATGGTATGCACACCACTTTGATTTATCCTTAGTTGCAGCTGGTCTATCATTTTTTCTGGGCCATCTAGCTTTATCACCTAAATTCTGCATCGCAAGGATTAGTTCATTGTTATCAACAGAAAAACAATATTCAGTGATTGGAGGATAATCCTCATCATCCTCTTCTTGTTCAACAACATGCACATTCTGGTTATCGGATTTATTATAAGATCTGAACTTGTTGTTCCTGAATGAGGATCCTTGCTTCTCTTGCTTTAAGGATCATGCTAACCTCTCCTGGATCCTTTTGTCATCCTCTAAGCGGATGAACCTAAGGGCCCGGGTTCTTACCTCATCTAGGTTCCTGCATGGTGTCATAACAAGATCATCATAGAATAACGAATCCCTAAGCAATCCCATTTTAAAGGTTTCAACAGCCGTAGCTATATCCAGGTTAGGAATATCTAAGGATTCTTTACTAAATTTAGTGATATAATCCCTTAATGATTCATTATGACCCTGGGTTATCCTATACAGATCACTAGTTAAACGCTCAAATTTTCTACTACAAGAAAATTGATTATTAAACAGATTAACTAGATTAACGAATGAGGTAATAGAGTAAGGGGGAAGACTTAGCAGCCATTTAAGAGCCGATCCAGTAAGAGTGGATCCAAATCCCTTGCACAGACATGCTTCCTTTAACCTTTCTGGAATGGGATTGATCTCCATCCTTTCCCTGTATTGAGCTATGTGTTCCTCAGGATCCGTTGAACCATCATACAACTTCATGGTAGGTACATGGAACCTCTTGGGCATCTCAGCATCACAGATTGGTGGTGCAAAACGAGATATCCTGTGGCTCCCATCTGCAATCTCTGGGATAGGCTTGACCACTCCTGGGACACTTGATATCATGTCTTTCAATTTTTGCAATTCTCTAGCCATGGCATGATTGATACCTGTATCCTGTATAAGACCATGGTTAGTAGTATAAGAATTATTAAAAGTGTTACCTCCCATTGGATTCAAATTAGGAAGAGTGGATGTGAATCCATATTGTTAGGGCTCTGGAATGACCGATGGACCAGTAGAAGCAAAGCTCTGCATTGGAATGAAATCTCCCTGATGGATGTCGGAACTTCCTGATTGCAAACTCCTTAAGGATCCTTGAAACTGTGAGTATCCTTGGACCTGGGAGGATCCTGGAACATAGGAGGATCCTTGAACTTGGGAGGATCCTGGAACATAGGAGGATCCTTGAACTTGGGAGGATCCTGGAACATAGGAGGATCCTTGAACTTGGGAGGATCCTGGAACATAGGAGGATCCTTGATCCTGGGAGGATCCTTGAACCTGGGAGGATCCTTGAAACGGCCAGTACCCTTGAATCTGCTGTGCTCCCGAGTATCCTCCTGAGCTTGCGAAGGATCCTATGTGCTGAGGAAGGGATCCTGATGGTTGAAAGTGTAACCCTGAAGCCTGAGTTATTGCTGATGACCCGTAATGCACTCCTTTTGGTCCTCCCACATATTGAACATCTGGAACCACTGAAGGCTGAGAAGTTATAACCGGAGTATCAAAATTCAAAGATCTGGGCATTAGTCGGGAATGATCCTCTGCCGATCTCTTTTGTTTCTTGATGTCTCCAATTTCTCTAAGGATCTTTTCATTGGTCTTGTCCTGCTGCTGGATATGCTCCTTCATCTTCAAAATCAGAGTAAACAAGTCACTAGTAGTAGGAGTATAAGAAGCAGAAGAAGTTGGAGGTTTTGAGAAAATGGGAGTTGGTTTCTTCTCGGCATTTTTCTGAGGTCCAGAAGGTGGTGGAGGCAAAGGTGGAATGCCCTGGGATGAATTTACCGCAGACATCGCACTGGAGGTATTCTTTGATGATGAAGCCATCTGCTCGTACGCAATGAACCCGAATGATCACAAAGATGAGAATTTCTTAGAAATGAAGCACCAATTGCCCCACGGTGGGCGCCAAACTGTTTTGGTTAAAAAATCAGTCGAGGATAATGTAACCAAACTCTCTGTCACGGGGTATGATGCTTGAATTGGTTTATAGCAATAAGGATCACTATGAAAAATAAAGGACAAGTGACACAAGGTTTATACGGGGAAAAAGCCCTTGAACCAGAGTTGATCTCCGGCACAAAAAACCCCGGGTGATGGAAACTACCGATCACCAACTCAAATTAAACAAGTAATGTGTTACAACTTCGGATGATAGCGAGCTAAATACAAGGATCACTATAGTGTTCTGTGTAAAAAGTGTACGAAATTGCTAAGTGAATGAACGAGAGCTGTTGTAAGCGGTTGTCAGAGTGTGTGTAGCCAAAAATAGCAAAAATTTGTGTCTAATTAGCTCGCTACCCCATTTAAATCAGAAAATAACTAGCTTAACTAACTATCCGCATTTCGTGCCCTCTCCCCACGTTCTCCATAACGTTCACAAATGGTCCAGCATGTGTAGAATTGCAGGGAATATTCTCCAGGAATGTCGCCATGACCAAGTCCAATCCGGCACTCCTGCAAAACAATATCGAATTCAAAGTGAACAATTATTAGTATAAGGATCCTTAGAATGATCCATGATCCTGATCCTGAAGCACTTCTGAAGATCACTAACTGACACAGAAGTAAGGATCACCAAACAGGATAATATTTGAGGATCACGGGCCATTTAGAAATCCACCCCTAACACCATCAATGAAGCTATATGATGGTTCAACGGATCCAGAAGAGCATGTAGCTCAGTACAGGGAGAGGATGGAGATCAATCCAATTCCTGAAAGATTGAAAGAAGCATGTCTATGCAAGGGATTTGGATCCACACTTACAGGATCTGCTCTTAAATGGCTGCTAAGTCTTCCCCCTTACTCTATTACTTCATTTGCTAATTTAGTTAACTTGTTCAATAGTCAATTCTCTTGTAGCAGAAACTTTGAACGATTAACTAGTGATCTATATAGGGTAACACAAGGTCAAAATGAATCACTTAGAGATTATATCACTAAGTTTAGTAAAGAATCCTTAGACATTCCCAATTTGGATATAGCTACGGCTGTTGAAGCCTTTAAAATGGGATTGCTTAGGGATTCATTATTCTATGATGATCTTGTTATGACACCTTGCAGGAATCTTGATGAAGTAAGGACTAGGGCCCTTAGGTTCATCCGCCTAGAGGATGACAAAAGGATCCAGGACAGATTGACAGGATCCTCCAAACAGGATAAGCAAGGATCCTACTTCAGGAACAACAAATCCAAGTCTTATAACAGATCTGATAATCAGAATGTGCACGCAGTGGAACAAGAAGAGGATGATGAGAATTATCCTCCTATTTATGAATATTGTTTCTCTGTTGATAACAATGAACTAATCCTTGCGATGCAGAATCTAGGTGAGAAACCTAGGTGGCCAAGGAAAAGTGATAAACCAGCTGCCACAAAGGATAAATCCAAGTGGTGTGCATATCATGAGGATTTTGGGCATCTCACTGAAGAATGTATTGCACTTAGAAAGGAGATTGGTTATTTGTTGAGCAAGGGGCATTTAAAGGAACTCTTGGGACGAAAGAAGTCAAGAACCCAGGATCCTGAAAGGATCCCGGAAAGGGCTCCTGCTCCTCCGGCAGATGCACAAGTCATAAATTTCATATCCGGTGGATCAGACATCTGTGGTACATCCTTCTCAGCAGCAAAAAGACACGCTAAGGAAACCAAGATGGATAATGGAGACAGACCCGTCAGGACCTCCGTTGTTACCCAGGATAAAGTCATTACTTTTGATGAGGATGATCGTGTTGATATCCAGGATCCTCACCATGACGGTCTCGTAATTACATTGTTTATTTCTAACCACTTTGTTCGCAGGATCCTTATAGATGGAGGAAGCTCTGTGAACATCATTCAGCTGGATGTTCTCAAGAAAATGAATATCCCAGAGTCCGATATTATCCCAAGATCCTCAGTACTTGTGGGATTCAGTGGAGAAACAAAGAATACATTGGGGGACATCAAACTCCCAATCTATATTGAAGGATTGCATTCTTATCAAAAGTTTTGTGTTAGTGATTGCTTATCGTGTTGTAACGTTATCCTTGGCAGGCCATGGATACATGATATGAAGGCAGTTCCATCCACCTATCATCAGTGTGTAAAGCTTCCAAGTCCATGGGGAGTGGTGAAAATTGAGAGTGATCAACAGGAGGCCAAGAATTGCTATACCTCATCAATGAAACCAGCCTCAAGACCAAGGGAGCAATAGCAATTAAAGTATCCTTCAAGAGACATCTTGGAGGCAAGAGAACAGGATTTGAAAGAAATCCTCATGGATCCTGATGATCCTGAATCCAAGATCTTCATAGGGTCAGGGATCCTCAGCGATATTGAACAAGAGCTAGTATCCTTTCTCAAAAGAAGGAAGACCACCTTTGCCTGGAAACATGAAGACATGACAGGTATATCTAAGGATATAATTACTCACAAACTTGGCATTGACAGGTCATTCAAGCCAATTCATCAAAAGAGGAGGAAGTTTGCACCTGAAAGAAATGCTATTATCTAGGAAGAGGTAGATAAGCTACTTCGAGCAGGTATGATTAGAGAGGTTAAGTATCCAAGATGGTTAGCCAATGTGGTTGTTGTTCAAAAGAAAAATGGAAAGTGGAGGGTATGTGTCGATTTTACAGATTTAAATAAGGCATGTCCCAAGGATCCTTTCCCATTACCCCACATTGACTCCATGGTGGATGCTACCGTGGGTCATGAGTTATTAACTTTTATGGATGCTTCATCTGGATTTCAACAAATTCAGATGGAACCATCCGATCAAGAGGATACAGCCTTTATGACCCCAACTGGTATATACTATTATATTGGTATGCCATTTGGATTAAGGAATGCAGGTGCTACTTACCAAAGGCTTGTCAATATGATGTTCAAAGAACAAATTGGATACAATATGGAAGTCTATATTGATGACATGGTGGTTAAGTCCAAAAGAGCTGAGGATCACCTTAAAGACTTGGAGGAAGCATTCAATATCCTTGATAAATTTAATATGAAACTAAATCCTTCTAAGTGTCATTTTGGTGTAAAGGCAGGTAAATTTTTAGGATATATGGTAACAAAGAGGGGCATTGAAGCAAGTCCAGAGCAAATTAAGGCCATCGTAAATATCAAATCTCCTGCCAATGCTAAGGATGTGCAAAGGTTGACCGGCAGGATCGCAACCTTGAACAGGTTCATATCCAAATCCTCAGAAAAGTGCAAGGAGTTCTATTATATCCTGAGGAAAAACAAGAAATTTGAATGGACTGAGAAGCATGAAAGTGCCCTTAAAGCTCTTAAAGATTACCTATCCTCAGCCCCAGCCTTAATGAATCCAGAAAAGGGAGATGTGTTATCCTTATATTTGGCGGTATCCTCAAAAGCAGTAAGTGCGGTCCTTGTTAAGGATCACCAAGGTACACAACATCCTGTTTATTATGTAAGTAAGAGCTTACTTGATGCTGAATCCAGGTATTCACATTTAGAGAAACTTATCCTTGCATTAATTATGGCATCTACTAAATTAAGACATTATTTTGAGACTCATGCCATTATTGTTAAAACTAATTTCCCAATTAAGAATGTTCTCAGGAAACCTGAAATGTCAGGAAGGATGGCTAAGTGGGCAGTGAAGTTGAGTGCATACGATATAAGATATGAGCCTAGGACAACCATTAAATCCCAAGCATTAGCTGACTTTGTTGCAGATTTTAGTAGTGATTTGCAAAAGGAAGCTGAACTAGAAGTCCAACAGCTTGAAGAAACCAAGGATCCTTGGATACTGTTTACTGATGGATCCTCCAATGTGAATGGAACAGGGCTTGGAATACTACTAAAATCGCCACAGGGGGACATAATACCCCACTCCGTAGCTTGTGAATTTCAAACTACCAACAATGAGGCTGAATATGAAGCCTTGATAGCTGGTTTGCAAATTGCAAAGCATATGAATATCATGTATCTTGAGGTACATGTAGATTCTTTATTGATTACTAATCACTTTAATGGATCATATGCTGTTAAAGGTGAAAAGCTAATCAAATATTTGGAGATAGTCAAAGAATTGGCACTCTCTTTTGTATCCTTTAGTTTAACACAGGTACCAAGGGAAGAGAATGCAGAAGCTGATGCATTAGCCAATCTAGGATCATCTTTGAAGATTCCTGAGGATATTGAGATCCCTATTATGCATATCCTGACCCCTGCTATCAAGGATCATGTAACTATGGAGATAGGAGAAGATTCCGCAATCATCCCCAATGATAATACCCAATCTCATTCAGGATCATGGATACTCCCAATCATGAGATACATACAACATGGAGAAATTCCTACAGAAGAAAACCCAAGGACTTTTAAAATTAAGGTATCTCAATTTACAATATTAAATAATATGTTGTATAAACGATCTCTTGCAGGACCATATTTGAGATGCATTGAGGATCCTGAAATTCAGGAAGTCCTAAAGGATTTCCATGAAGGAGATTGTGGAAACCACACTGGGGGCAGGGCATTATTCTCAAGGATCCTGAGAACAGGATACTATTGGCCCACTATGAAGAAGGACGCTGTGGAATATGCCAAGAAGTGTGATCCTTGTCAGAGGCATAGTAATATCCTTCACCAACCAACAGAGCTCTTGCATCCTATATCCTCTTCTTGGCCATTCATGAGATGGGGAATGGATATAGTTGGAAAGTTTCCTAAGGCACCAGGTGGAAAAGTATTCATGCTTGCTATGACTGATTACTTCTCTAAGTGGATAGAGGCTGAAGCCTTTGCTCAAGTCAGAGAAACGAAAGTTATATCCTTTATTAAAAGAAATATTATTACTAGATTTGGCATCCCTTCTGAAATTATTTGTGATAATGGATCCCAATTTATTGGGAATAGAACCACTAACTTTTGTGACAGTTGGGGAATTAAGATGATAACATCAACACCAGTCCATCCACAAGCTAATGGTCAGGCAGAATCATCCAACAAGATCATCATCAACAATTTGAAGAAGAAGCTTGGATCCAAGAAAGGAAAATGGGCAGAAGAACTACCTTATGTGATGTGGGCTGATAGAACAACTCCCAAGAATGCTACAGGCCAAACTCCATTTTCTTTGGTATTTGGGGCAGAGTCAGTGATCCCTACAGAGATGGTGGTTCCAACTGCAAGAACAAGCGTTCGTGATCCTGAAGAAAATGCTGAAAACTTGATTCAAGACTTGGATACTATAGAAGAAATCAGGGATTTAGCAAGGATAAGGATGGCTGGAGCTTACAACAAAAATGTCAGGCTCAGAAAATTCCAAGTTGGGGATATGGTATTAAGGAAAGCATTTCAAAACACCACCAATCCTGCTGATGGAAAGCTAGCACCAAAGTGGGAAGGACCCTATTTGATTGAAGCTGAAGCAGGAAAGGGGGCATATCGATTGCTGACAATGGAGGGTGATTTGCTACCTAGAGCTTGGAATGCTGTCCATTTGAAGAAATATTTCATGTGATCATGATCCATGATCCTTAACAGATAAGTATCCTTGAAGGATCCCCGCTGATAGATGATCCTCTTTCTGGTAACATTCCAATCTTAAACTATTTCATTCTTTTTATTCTTATGAGGATAAGGATCCTGCGTCCTTTATCCTCCTTTTACTTGATTTCTGAGTTTTGAAGGTTCAGGCATCCTTAACTAAGCTTTGAGTATCCACAGAAGCCTCCAGTTATCTTTTGGGCTAGTCCCCAGTCTGGGCCTGTCCCCAGTTTCGCCAGTAGCACACGATGATCCTGGTATAGTTCATGGTAATGGGACCAGTACCCGCTTTAGGGGCTGACAATTTCGTTGTGCTGGCTATATTCAGGATCCTACGTATAATGGTAGACGTACCATACATCCGTTCCTAAGGTTTCTAACGTTTTCACTTTAGCTAAGGTTTTGGCATTTTCATGTCACTAAGTTTGGATAGTCGCCAGTAAGGGCCATACTCCAGTTTACATACGATCCTTTGGGCTTGTCCCCAGTTATTCTTTGGGTTTGTCCCCAGTTATCCTTTGGACTTGTCCCCAGTTATCCTTTGGGCTTGTCCCCAGTTATCCTTTGGGCTTGTCCCGAGTCACTAACATTCATCTTATGATGGCTCAGTTCCAAGCAATATCTTATTTCAGGTTTGTGAAGATAAATGGCCAAAGATTCTTGACCCTTATTTTCAACTAAGGTTTGTATCTTGCGTATCCTGATTTTATGTGTTAAAGGATAGGATCCTAACTTGGGTTCTCAGGTATGATCCTAAACTGTTTTGATTTTATTCATTATGTGTTTGAGTGACACTTATCCTTTGACAACTGAAGTTATGATCCTTAAATTATTTTTTATGTGATCCTTGATCATATCCTTAACTCTTAAAGGATGTTTTTTTTTAATTTTTCCTTACTTGTTAAGTTTAAACAACGTGAACAACACAATAAATTGAAAAATAAAATAACAATAAGGATATCAACACAGGATATAGCCAAAAAGTTAAAGTTATTTTATTCACAAAAGCTTAAACCCTTTTAAGGTTGTGAAAATTACCTACCCCGAGCATCTACCAGCAATACGTGGCCCGTCCGCTGGGGTAGGTAAAGGGTGTCCATTGTTCATAGGTTTTTCAAGTGCAGGAATTAAAAGACGGCAGGATCACAATGGCTTCATCCCCCAAACAGAGGATCCCTCCACCATGTGTAATCCTACCTATTGTTCGAAGGATCATCTATGATCCTCAATCCTAGTTACTATTGTTTGAGTACAGACCAACCATTGTTCCTCAAAACACCATCAAAACAAAAAACCATAACCAAACTAAAAAATGGGCTCCGGCTACTGTTAGGGGAGGATTTTCTAACAATTAGTGATCCTTACTTGTTATCCTAATTAATGATCCTTACTTCTGTGACAGATAGTGACCCTCAGAAGAGCTTCAGGATCAGGATCATGGATCACTCTAAGGATCCTCATACTAACGATTGTTTGTTTATGTTTCGTATTATTTTGCAGGAGTCACAAGCTTGACTTGGTCTTGGCAACGTAACTATGGAATATTCCATGGGTATTTCGCACACGTTTGACTGGAAATGGACGTTGTGGAGAACATGGGAGCTTGGCACAAAAGTCGGATAGTTTGTTAGTGTAGTTAACTTCTATTTTTAAAGGGGTGACGAGCTAGAATTAGAACACTTAGCCATTTTTCAGCTACACACACTCTCGTACAATCGCACTCTTGAAGCTCTCGACAAACACTTAACAATTTCCATTCACTTTTACACATTTCACCATAGTGATCCTTGTACCTAGCTCGTTGCTATCCGAAGTTGTAAACATTTATTGATTTATTTGAGCTTGGTGATTGGTAGTTTCCATCACCCGGGGTTTTTTGTGCCGGAGATCAACTATTGTTCAAGGGATTTTTCCCCGTATAAATCCTTGTGTTGTTTGTGCAATTTACACTAAAGTGATCCTTATTATTGTTCTACATTTCAAGCATCATACCCCGTAACAGAGAGTTTGGTTGCATTATCCTCATCAGATTTTTTAACCAAAATAGTTTGGCGCCCACCGTGGGGCAATTGGTGCTTCATTCCTAAGAAGTTTTTCTGTTGGTGATCATTCCGGTTCATTGCATACAAATACATGGCTTCCTCATTGAAGAATACCTCTACTGCAATGTCTGCGGTCAATTCATCTCAGGGCATTCCACCTTTGCCTCCACCACCTTCTGGACCTCAGAAAAATGCCGAGAAGAAACCAACTCCCATTTTCTCCAAACCTCCAACTTCTTCTGCTTCTTACACTCCCACTACTAGTGACATGTTTACTTTAATTTTGCAGATGAAGGATCATATACAGCAACAGGATAAGACCAATGAAAGGATTCTCAAAGAAATCGGAGATCTCAAGAAACAAAAGAAAACGGCAGAGGATCATTCCCCCCTGATGCCCAGATCTTTGAATTTTGATACTCCAGTGATTACTTCTCAGCCATCAGTGGTTCCAGATGTTCAATATGTGGGTGGACCAAAAGGAGTGCACTACGGAACAACAACAGTGACCCAGGCATTAGGTCCATATTTCCAGCCAGCAGGATCCTATCCTCAGCATATGGGATCCTTCATGAATTCAGGAGGATACTCAGAAGCGCAGCAGATTCAAGGATCTTCCTTTGTTCCAGGATCATCCCAGGTTCAAGGATCCTCCTTTGTTCCAGGATCCTCCCAGGTTCAAGGATCCTCCATTGTTCCAGGATCACCCCAGGTTCAAGGATCCTCCATTGTTCCAGGATCATCCCAGGTTCAAGGATCCTCCTTTGTTCCAGGATCCTCCCAGTTTCATGGATCCTTCCAGATGCCAGGATCCTTGAGGAGTTTGCAAACAGGAAGTTCAGATGTCCATCAGGGAGATTTTATTCCAATGCAGACCAATGCTTCTACTGGTCCCTCGATCATTCCAGAGCTCCAAGAATATGGATTAACATCCATTCTTCCTAATTTGAATCCAATGGGAGGTAACACTTTTAATAATTCTTATACTACTAACCATGGCCTTGTGCAGGATCCAGGTATCAATCATGCCATGGCCAGAGAACTGCAAAAGTTGAAGGATATGATATCAAGTGTTCCATGAGTGGTCAAACCTATCCCAGAGATTGCAGATGGGAGCCACAAGATATCTCGTTTTGCACCACCAATCTATGATGCTGAGATACCCAAGAGGTTCCATGTGCCAACCATGAAGCTGTACGATGGTTCGACGGATCCTGAAGAACACATAGCACAATACAGGGAGAGGATGGAGATCAATCCAATCTCAGAAAGGTTAAAGGAAGCATGCCTGTGCAAGGGATTCGGATCCACTCTTACTGGATCAGCTCTCAAATGGCTGCTAAGTCTTCCCCCTACTCTATTACCTCATTTGCTAATCTAGTTAACTTATTTAATAACCAATTTTCTTGTAGTAGAAAATTTGAACGATTGACTAGTGATCTATATAGGATAACCCAGGGTCATAATGAATCATTAAGAGATTACATTACCAAATTCAGTAAAGAATCATTAGGCATTCCCAACTTGGATATAGCCACGGCTGTTGAAGCCTTTAAAATGGGATTGCTTATGGATTCATTGTTCTATGATGATCTTGTTATGACACCATGCAGGAACCTAGATGAGGTAAGAACCCGGGCACTTAGGTTCATCCGGCTAGAGGATGACAAAAGGATCCAGGAGAGGTTAGCAGGATCCTCAAAGCAAGATAAGCAAGGATCCTCGTTCAAGAACAACAAGTTCAAATCCTATAACAGATCTGATAATCAGAACGTGCATGCTATTGATCAGGAAGAGGATGATGAGGATTATCCTCCAATTTCCGAATATTGTTTTTCTGTTGATAACAATGAACTAATCCTTGCAATGCAGAATCTAGGTGATAAAGCCAGATGGCCCAGAAAAAATGACAGAGCAGCTGCAACCAAAGATAAATCAAAGTGGTGTGCATACCATGAAGATTTTGGGCATCTTACAGAAGAATGCATTGCACTAAGAAAGGAAATTGGATACTTGTTGAGCAAGGGGCATTTAAAAGAATTGTTGGGTAGAAAAAAGTCAAGGACTCAGGATCCTGAAAGGATCCCTGAGAAGGCTCCAGCCCCTCCAGCAGATGCACAAGTAATAAACTTTATTTCTGGAGGATCAGACATTTGTGGCACATCCTTCTCAGCGGCTAAAAGGCATGCAAAGGAAACTAAAATGGATAATGGAGAAAGACCCGTTCGAACATCAAGTGTCTCCGAAGGAAAAGTCATAACCTTTGATGAGGATGATCGTGTTGATATCCAGGATCCTCATCACGATGGTTTAGTTATTACTCTCTTCATTTCTAACCATTTTGTCCGCAGGATCCTTATAGACGGAGGAAGCTCAGTGAACATTATCCAGCTTGATGTTCTAAAGAAGATGGGTATCCCTGAAACATATATCATACCAAGAACCTCCGTGCTCGTGGGATTTAGTGGTGAAACTAAGAATACCCTGGGGGACATTATCCTTGGCAGGCCCTGGATACACGATATGAAGGCAGTCCCATCAACTTACCATCAATGTGTGAAGCTCCCTATTCCTTGGGGAATAGTCAAGATTGATAGTGATCAGCAGGAGGCTAAGAATTGCTATACTTCATCGATGAAACCAGCCTCAAAGTCAAGGGAGCAGTATCAATCAAAGTATCCTCCAAGGGATGTCTTGGAGGCAAGAGAACATGATGTGATAGAAATCCTCATGGATCCTCATGATCCTGAATCCAAAATCTATATCGGATCAGGGATCCTTGGTGATATAAAGGAAGACCTCATATCCTTCCTCAAAAGGAGAAAGACTACCTTTGCATGGAAACATGAAGACATGACAGGCATGTTGGATCGTGTACCTGACCCTGAAAGTCAGTTAAGGTAGTTCAACATCATGTGTAAAGGTGGAATCAATGCACATAACGTCCAAAACAGCTCTAATCCTTTTAACTTTTCTTTTCTGATTAATAAACGTGCTTTTACAATGTTTTCTGATGAAAAACCGGCAGCACCTCCCTACTTGTTCCAACCGTTCCGTACCGTTCCGTTTGAAATATGACACTACACACCCTATTTATAGACTTTGACCCTTCCGTTTGAAACTTAATCATAAAGTTCAAACGGAACCCTATGTTTCAAACTTTGAGTTCAAACGGAACCCTTATGTTCAAACGGAACCCTCTATAAACTAACTGTTTTCAAACGGAACCCTTCTAAACACATTCTAAACTCAAAACTAAAACCCTAATTTTACATATAAGCTCCAATTTTGACTTTCTTGATCTAAGACTGGATGAAGATGAAGTCAACAGACATTCTCGTGCATCAACAGACTCCCCCTTGGATGTTGACGTAGTCTTCAGCTCCTGAGTCTTCAGTCTTAGTCTTTTCTCTAACTCTGCCTTTTCATCACAAGCACTCTATCTTCACATTCCCATATGCTGTTGATCCAGACTCCCCCTTTCACATACTCCCCCTTTCGATATGCTAGAATTTGAGATGTCTGGTTCAAGCTTTGACATTTAGCTTCCGTGGGAATTCCTGAAACATGCATATTCTCTACCACAACATAAGTTTCACAAATTTATAACACTTAGATTTAAAAACTTACTGGTAGAATACATTCATCCATCAATCTGTAAAGTTACATCAAGTTCAAATAAATGACCTTGATTAACTAACTTCTCACTCTTTCAAAAATATTTGTATATAACATTCAAAGTTTTCAACAAACTCTTCCAACCCAATATAGTTCATCATGTTTAGCACTTGGAATTTTGAAAATTCGCTTTCCAACATCAGTTGTCAAAAATCTTTTTGTATTTTTCAAAACTTTATGCTAAAACACTCCGAAAATCTTTTTGAATTTTTATCTTGACTGAAATGCAGTAAAGAAATATATACAAACAATATTTTTGTGAGTTTGTGTAAGAGGATCATATCAGTTTTTGAGACACATCACAAGCACCGTTAAGCTTTTAATCATTTTAAGTTCTAAACGATTCACGTTGATTGACGATATTGTTGTCCACATAAACTCAAACTAAAAACTTTCAATCTGCTTACCGATACTTTAAAGTATATTAAGATAGCACTAAGTTCTTATGGACCCCACAATCTCTGCATATCCCCTCATCATGTAATACACTGACTCAAGTAATGCCTTTAAACTTTTATCAACTGTGATTTGTGCGAAAATAAAGCAGAATGTTTAAACATTAACAATCAGGTCGATACTTCCGTATACGCAGAGAAAGTCCAATGTTTAAACAAAATAAGAAAATAAAAATAAGTTGAAGTTGTTTAGGCTTTAACCACCAGGTCGATACTCCCGTATACGCAGAGGTGATCCAAAGCTTAAACGAAACACCAAAGAAAATAAAGCAGAACGTATAGGCAACAACATCCAGGTCGATACTCACGTATACGCAGAGGATGTCCGATGCTTAAACAAAATAAAGAAATAAAACAAGTTTAAATCTTTGCAAAATAAAATGCACAATCACAGCGACTTTTCAGCAAAGTTGTGAAAGTTCACAAACTTAACCAGTTTTATGTCTTTCGACAATCAGCGATTACTGAGTAGGTACACAGTCAAGAAGGACAAAACCAAGTACTATGCTTTTGACCATGTTTCCCACTAGAACTAGGCTTTTTCATTTATGTTTGTATCGTTATCGCAAATCTACTAGTCTAGCTGAGCCTACCGTCACATCTTTAGTGAGACCGCTTATCACATTTGACATTACAATTCTTTAGCATGCTGTGATAGTTCACTGATTTTCTATCATTTCCTCTTGTTTAACACAAAACACATTTTTGATTTTTCAATGTTTTTGACATTTTCAAATTTTCTAATTTTTTTAAAAATTTTTCTCCCCCTAAAATCAAAATATGTTTCAATTTTGATTTTCAAGGAAAATTTGAAAACAAACTATACAAGAAACGTGACAGACTGATATCAAATCGCTTCAATTCGCCATTCACTTGGCATAAACAATCAGAACTCCCCCTGACAACAAACTATTTTCCCATTTAGATTTCAAAAAACTTAAGTTTGTTTTAATCAAATGGTTTTTCCGGAAAATTAGTTTTGTTTGTCTTTTCACAAACTCGGGGTTTCATCACATTGTTTACCTTTAACCATTTTAAAAGATTTAACAGTTAAGACCCTTGTCAACAACAAACACTAGTAGAAAATCAAGTACAATTTAATGTCCCTGATTTACCACTTGTAAATCGAAATATCACAGTTACCATCCTGTGAATTTCTCAAGAATGATACCGATACCTGCTTCACGCTTACCAACTTGGAAGCTCCGGCAAGTCAGGTTTTTCTATTTGAAAAGATTCACCCAAGCCTGACCAGCCTTGGGTTTAACAGTTTTTACCTCAACAGATGGTTCTTCTGGTTTTAACGAACCAGAATCATTGCCTGCATGTGGCTTGTCTGACTTTAACACATCAGATTCATCGCCGACAACTTTCTTTTTCTCCTTTTTCTCGTTTGTCCTCAGATTTGCATCTGAAGAATTCAATTTACTTGGCTTTGCAATCGAGTGAATTGATTCATCAGAACTTTTATTCAATCTGTCTGGTGAACCCGAAGACAAAATTTTCTCGAGATACTCTCTTGCCTTCTTCCTTTTCTTTCGCAGTCTGTCTTTTTGCCCCTGTGAAAGTTTAACTTTCTTTTCTTGAATTTTCTGATCCTGAACTTTAGGTTTTAGAACCTTCTGCTCATGGGGCTTGACATTGACTGGCTTCTTTGCCATTCTTTGAGATTCAACCCTCGATCTTCCCATTGATCTCCTTGGGCAATCTTTGGCAATATGTCCTCTGATTTGGCAATTATAGCATCTTCTTGACTCATAACTCCAATTCTGGCAGTTAACAGCAATGTGTCCTCTCACACCACAAGTGTAGCACACCCTGTTATCGTACCATTCACCACTTTCACACCATATGCTTAGATCATAACATTGTCTGGCTTTGTGGTAATCATCACTCTTCTTGAAAACTTGTTTTGGCTTTGAAGCACTGTAGTCAAACCTGCACCACTTATTACCAACAGTTTTTGAGTTATAATTCTCCAATTTTTGTGGTTTTTTATCACGATTGGATGATTGAACTGATGAGCTTTTATTTTCGTTTTGATCATTTTCTTGTTTTTTATCCTTTTGTTTTTGTTTCACATTCTTCTTTACAGGTTTTTGCTTTGAGCATTCACCTTTCTCAGTAGAATGTAGAACAGTTTCTTTAAACATTTCTTTTAATTTCAAAAATGTTTTCTTTTTCTCATCATCATCAGTTTTCTCATCACAATCTTCAACTTTGACATTGTCAAAGTTTGTGACATTGTCACTTATTGGAACAGAATTGATCGGTTTTGGACACTCATATGGTGCCGAAGTCACAAAACCTTTCAATTTATTCTCAAGCTCGTTGATTTTAATCCGAGCTTTTTCAGCTTCTTTTTCAAACTGAATGATTTTCTGAAGATGAGAATTTATTTCAATCTGTTTTTCAAGATTATTGTTAAAAATAGCAGATTTTTCATCTTCTAAAATCTTCATTTGACTTTGAAAATCTTTTTCTTTTTCTTTAAAATTTTTGTTTTCTAATGACAAACTCTCAACATTCTCCAAAAGTTTGTCATTTTCAGATTTTAGTTTTTCGCAGTTCAAGCGCAAATCCAAAATCTGTTCATCAACAGCTTTCTTCTCGTCTTTCAAAGCTTTGTTTTCCAATGTCAAATTCTCCACATCTTTCAAGAGATTGACATTTTCTAATTCGGATTTTTTGCATTTTGAGCACACAACTTCACTTTTTGTTTGACTTGAAATCTGCTCCTCCTCAGAATCTGAATCGCCATGATCAAATATTGGCATGTTTTTAGCTTCTTGATCATCATTCACTGCCAACTGATTACCAGTAGCAACTTTATCATCATGATCACCAACATTACTAGGATCTGCTTCATTGTCATTTAAAGTTTCACCCTTCTTTGATTCTTCATTCTTTGTCATTCCTTCTTTAATCCTTTTGATTAATTCACTAAACTCATCCAAACTCATATTTTCTGAGTTTCTTTCAATTTCATCTAGTAACTCTTTCTTTTTCTTTTTCTCTTCTTCATCTCCCCACCATTTCTTTTGCCAATAATCATCTTCTTCTTTGTACTGCTGGATTATGGCCTCGATATCAAGTGTACTATCATCGATCGCAATATTTCCATATTCATCAAGATAACACTCTCTGTTTGGATCCCATCTATTTGCTCTCCTCGCTTCCAAAAAGATACGAGAAAGTCTAATAATCTTGGTTTCAGCAACCATCTTCCGATAGTGATACTTTTGTTCTTCAGTTCGATTGTCTTTCCACGGAATAGGTTCGGAATTTGCCATCTTTTTATGTCCTTGAATAACTTCGAAATCACCTGTAAACAAAACAAACAAACAATCAGTTCAAACTGACTTAATACGTAACAATGAAATTACCGAGAACACTTAGACAAATTTTAATTTTTGAAAATATAAGAAACTGTTCAAATGAAATAGTCTGCTTCGTTTGAAATACCAACAGTTTCAAACGACAACAATTTTCAAACGACAATAAGTTTTCAAACGACACAGAATTCAAACGAGGTACTGTTCTTCAAACGATAAAGATTCAAACGGTGGATTGTTCCGTTTGAATCAAAAATTTCAAACGATAAAGATTTTCAAATGAGGGACTGTTCCGTTTGAAACCAAACTTTTTCAAACGACAATAATTTTCAAACAATAGAATGTTCAAACGATGCACCTTTCAAACGACAAACAATTTTCAAACAATGGCTGTTCAAACGATGCACTTTTCAAACGATACACTGTTTCAAACGATACAGTTCATTTTCAAACGGCAGACTTCAAACGACAGACCTATATTTCAAACGACAGACCTATATTTCAAACGACAGACCTATATTTCAAACGATGAAGTTATTTTTCAAACGATAGACCATATTTCAAACGGGAGGGTCTGTTTTCAAACGATAGAACAGTTTTCAAACGGTGACGTCAGCAATTTCGCGAAAATTTCAAACGGTCTGAACGATTTCAATCTGTTTTAGGTCGAATTTCGATTCCAAACTTTCACTGATTAGTTATTAGTTGATTTCGTTTGTTATGTGATCGTTTCAAGTCATTTTAACCATGAGAACTATTTAAAATCAGAAAAGAAAGGTAGAAGTGAGATAGATCGATGATTTTCAGCTGTATTCGGTATGAACTCCTTGTCCTGAGCACTGATACCACTTGTTGGATCGTGTACGTGACCCTGAAAGTCAGTTAAGGTAGTTCAACATCATGTGTAAAGGTGGAATCAATGCACATAACGTCCAAAACAGCTCTAATCCTTTTAACTTTTCTTTTCTGATTAATAAACGTGCTTTTACAATGTTTTCTGATGAAAAACCGGCAGCACCTCCCTACTTGTTCCAACCGTTCCGTACCGTTCCGTTTGAAATATGACACTACACACCCTATTTATAGACTTTGACCCTTCCGTTTGAAACTTAATCATAAAGTTCAAACGGAACCCTATGTTTCAAACTTTGAGTTCAAACGGAACCCTTATGTTCAAACGGAACCCTCTATAAACTAACTGTTTTCAAACGGAACCCTTCTAAACACATTCTAAACTCAAAACTAAAACCCTAATTTTACATATAAGCTCCAATTTTGACTTTCTTGATATAAGACTTGATGAAGATGAAGTCAACAGACACTCTTGTGCATCAACAAGGCATATCTAAAGATGTAATCACTCACAAACTTGGCATTGATAAGTCCTTCAAACCAATCCATCAAAGGAGAAGAAAGTTTGCACCGGAAAGAAATGCCATTATCCAGGAAGAGGTAGAGAAATTGCTCCGGGCAGGTATGATTAGAGAGGTCAAGTATCCAAGATGGTTGGCCAATGTGGTTGTTGTTCAAAAGAAAAACGGAAAGGGGAGGGTATGTGTCGATTTTACAGATTTAAATAAGGTATGTCCCAAGGATCTTTTCCCATTACCCCACATTGACTCCATGGTGGATGCAACTGCGGGTCATGAACTGTTAACTTTTATGGATGCTTCATTTGGATTTCAACAAATCCAAATGGAACCATCCGATCAAGAGGATACAGCCTTCATGACTCCAACTGGTATATATTGCTATATTGCAATGCCATTCGGACTAAGAAATGCAGGTGCAACATATCAAAGGCTGGTGAATATGATGTTCAAGGATCAGATTGGACAAACTATGGAGGTTTACATAGACGATATGGTGGTAAAATCAATAAAGGCTGAGGATCACCTAAGAGACTTGGAGGAATCATTCAATATCCTTGACAAATATAACATGAAACTTAATCCTTCAAAATGTCACTTTGGTGTTAAAGCAGGTAAATTCTTAGGATATATGGTGACAAAGAGAGGCATTGAAGCTAGCCCGGAACAAATCAAAGAAATAGTGAACATCAAATCTCCGGCCAATGCTAAGGATGTTCAAAGGCTAACAAGCAGGATATCATCTTTGAACAGATTTATATCCAAATCCTCAGAGAAGTGCAAAGAATTCTAAGATATCCTAAGGAAGAACAAGAAATTAGAGTGGACTGAGAAGCATGAGAATGCCTTAAGAGCTCACAAAGATTACCTATCCTCAGCCCCGGCCTTGATGAAACCAGAAAAAGGCGATGTGCTATCCTTATATCTTGCAGTATCCTCAAAAGCAGTAAGTGCGGTCCTTGTTAAGGATCATGAAGGTACACAACATCATGTCTATTATGTAAGTAAAAGTTTACTTGATGCCGAATCCAGGTATTCACACCTTGAAAAGCTTATTCTTACATTAATTATGGCATCTACTAAGTTGAGACATTATTTTGAAACTCATGTTATTGTTGTTAAAACTAATTTTCCAATTAAGAATGTCCTCAGGAAACCAGAGATGTCAGGAAGGATGGCTAAGTGGGCAGTGAAGCTTAGTGCCTATGATATAAGATATGAGCCTAGGACAGCCATCAAATCCCAACCATTAGCTGACTTTGTGGCTGATTTCAGTAGTGATTTACAAAAAGAAGCTGAGTTAGAAGTCCAGCAGCTAGAGGAGACCAAGGATCCTTGGATACTTTATACTGATGGATCCTCAAATGTCAAAGGCACAGGGCTTGGAATACTACTAAAATCGCCACAGGGGGACATAATACGCCACTCTATAGCTTGTGAGTTCCAAACCACTAACAATGAGGCTGAATATGAAGCCTTAATTACTGGTTTGCAAATTGCTAAGCACATGGGGATCAGGTATCTTGAGGTACATGTAGATTCATTGTTAATTACAAACCACTTTAATGGATCCTATGCTGTTAAAGGTGAAAAGCTAACCAAATATTTAGAGATAGTCAAAGAATTGGCACTCTCTTTTGTTTCCTTTAGTTTGACACAGGTACCAAGGGAAGAAAATACAGAAGCTGATGCATTGGCTAATTTAGGATCATCTTTGAAGATCCCGGAGGATATCAAGATCCCTATTATCCATATCCTGACCCCGGCTATCGAGGATCATGTGGCTATGGAGATAGGAAATAATTCTGCAATTATCTCTAGTGAGGATACTCAATCCCATTCAGGATCAGGATCATGGATCTCGCCAATTATGAGATACTTACAACATGGAGAAATTCCTACTGGAGAAAACTTTAGGGCTTTCAAAATTAAGGTATCTCAATTCACAATTTTAAATAATATGTTGTATAAGCGATCTCATGCAGGACCATACTTAAGATGCATTGAGGATCCTGAAATCCAAGAAGTTTTAAAAGACTTCCATGAAGGAGATTGTGGAAACCACACTAGGGGCAGGGCATTATTTTCAAGGATCCTGAGGACAGGATACTACTGGCCAACTATGAAAAGAGTTGTTGTGGAGTATGCTAAGAGATGTGATCCTTGTCAGAGACATAGCAATATCCTTCATCAGCAGGCTGAACTTTTACATCCTATATCCTCCTCTTGGCCATTTATGAGATGGGGTATGGATATAGTTGGTAAGCTCCCTAAGGCACCAGGTGGAAAAGTCTTCATGCTTGCTATGACTGATTACTTCTCCAAGTGGATAGAGGCTGAAGCTTTTGCCCAAGTCAGAGAAAAGGAAGTTATATCCTTCATTAAAAGAAATATTATAACTAGATTCGGAATTCCTTCTGAAATTATATGTGATAATGGTTCCCAATTCATTGGGGGCAGAACCACTAACTTTTGTGACAGCTGGGGGATTAAGATGGCAACATCAACACCAGTCCACCCACAAGCTAATGGTCAAGCAGAATCATCCAACAAGATCATCATCAACAATTTGAAGAAGAAGCTTGGATCCAAGAAAGGGAAATGGGCAGAAGAACTACCTTATGTACTTTGGGCTGATAGGACAACCCCTAAGAATGCTACTGGTCAAACACCATTTTCTTTGGTATTTGGGGCAGAATCAGTGATCCCAACAGAAATGGTGGTTCCAACTGCTAGAACAAGTACTCGTGATCCTGAGGAAAATGATGAGAACTTGGCTCAAGACCTGGATACTATTGAAGAAATCAGGGATCTGGCTAGGATAAGGATGGCCAGTTATCAACAAAGAATGGCTGGTGCTTACAACAAAAATGTCAGGATTAGGAAGTTTCAAGTTGGAGATATGGTATTAAGGAAAGCATTTCAGAATACCACCAATCCTGCTGATGGAAAATTGGCTCCAAAATGGGAAGGCCCTTATTTGATTGAAGCTGAAGCAGGAAAGGGGGCATACAGATTGCTAACCATGGAAGGTGATTTGCTACCAAGAGCTTGGAATGCTGTCCACTTAAAGAAATATTTCATGTGAGCAGGATTCTCATGGCACAGATGATCCTTACGTTAGGAGTATCCTTGAAGGATCCTTAAAGTATCAGTGATCCTTACTTTGGTAATATCCTAATCCTGAACTATTTCATTTCTTGATTTTCTCATATAAGGATAAGGATCATGTATCCTTTATCCATCTCTCACGTGATTTTAAGTTTTGAAAGTTCAGGTATCCTTAGCAAAATATTGGTTATCTGCAGAAGCAATCCATTCCTTGGGATTAACCCCAGTTGTTTGGGCTTGACCCCAGTTCTGCCTGTAGCGCATGATGATCCTGGTATAGTTCAAGGCAGTGGGACCAGTACTCGCTTTAGGGGCTGATAATTCCATTGTACTGGCTATACCAAGGATCCTACGTATAATGGTAGACGTACCATACAACCGTTCCTAAGGTTTCTAACGTTTTCACGTTGACTATGTCACACCCTGGCTTTGCGGAAGCGTGGTTAACTTTTGGTGTGACTTCTTAATACCATAGCTTAACCATAACAAGCTATATGAATTAAAAACCATGCAAGTCATCCATTAAGTTTTGAAAACAAAATACAGTACCATTGTTTTAACCAACAACCATAACCTTGTTCAACAACATTACAAACTAGAACATAACATAAACGTGGTTTAAGGACTGTGTCTTGTCCAGGAAAGAGACACATCCCCTAAACCCTGATGACTTCATGACAAGTGCAGCGGAAAACGTTCCATACCGTGCCAGATCTCGTTAATTTCCTGAAATACATGTGAGTTGAAAAATCAACAATAATGTTGAGCGAGTTCATGTGTAAGTGAGTAAGTAAAACACTTGTGAGTATAAAATAGTTGTGGTATGTAGCAGTGTAAGAGGACTTGTGATCACCAATGGTTTGCAAGGCCACTGACATATGTGAAGTGCAAATAGGGAGACTCAAACCTAGCAGATTTCGCCACGGCAAAGTATGTGGACAAAGTCACCCCACGGTCCGTTTCTAGTTTGGCCGGGGGCTGGGCTCGCTACACCCAGATAGATCTACCGCTCCTGTCCCTCGGTCCCTCCATGAGGACTAATGGCCCCATGTTGTTCCTATCCACTCACATGATCGTATAACACCTCCTTACGTTAAACATACCGTTGTAAAGTACTCGTAAATCATAGTAACATGTATTTCACCCCCGCGGTTAAGTAAACTGAAAACAGTTAGAGAAAAGGGGGACATGAACTCACAGTGAATGCGCGTCTCTACCAAGTGTCTCCAATACAGTAAGCTGTGCAACGACCTACAAGTTCTAATTCTATTAGACGGACGGCCGTGCTTTAGCTTTATAGTTTAAGTCTTTGGGAAATAGTTAGACAACTATTTCGTGTTTTTGTTCCGTATACACTTGGTAGTTATTCTTCTTCCCAAGGATGGGGGATACAATACATGTGCGTAAGTTACGTTTTATCGATCTTGTGGTAATGTAATTACCGGTGTAACTTATATGTTTGCGGAAGCGTTCGTAAAGTTTTGGAATCATTAACGCTTGTAAATATTATTTTTACTCTTAAAATAATATTTATGTATTTTCACGAAATAATCATAAACAGTGTTGTGACAAATATATTTATCACGTTAATCCTTGTGAAAATCCCACCTCCGGATATGTAGTAAAATATAGTGCTGGCGAAATTTATGTTTCGAAAATATGTCCAAAAATAGTTCTAACACTTGTTGTGTAAATAAGCCTAAGTGTTAGGTTTTTAGAAAATTTCGCCAGAGTTTCCTCTGTAACTGGAGGTGGCCACGCTTTCAAGCGTATCATTTTCTTTTAACAAATCAATTCAACAATCTTCTTTATTCAATCAAACAATTTCCGACACAACAAACTAGTCGACAAGTAGGTAAATTTGCATAATCGCATGAACTTGTAGTTTTTCCGAATCTATAGTGTAAACACCCTTTATATATGTAGATCTTTATATAAAGTAACTTTAATCTTGTAGAAACCCCGTGTTTAGAGAAATCCGTCTTTACAACTTCTAGTCATTTTTCCCAAAAATAGCTATTTGTCGGATCTTTTCATTTCACAAGTGTCTACACACTTGTGGTTTATAAAATCATATTTATTAGTGTAAGATCCATCTTTAGAAAAACATGATTTCTTTAAAGTGTGGTCTTTCAAAAATACCACTTGCGGATACGTAGATCCGCTAGTTTTAAACACCATTTTACCGGTTAAATCACTTTTACACAAGTAAAATATTTCTACACAAGTTCATGTATCTTGTGTGGTAGAGTTTCGCCTTTTAACCCTTGTGGTAACCAAAAACGAGCTTATGTGAAGATACATGATCTTACAAAGTCGGGTCAAACGGAGATCCGAGCTACCACATCATAGATCGGGTCTAGATAAACACAAATCTCAACTACTACAACTTTTACACAAGTTACTAGCTATTAACCACCACTTTCATAGTTTTTTACTAGACTTTTGATCATCATCTATTATTTTAACGAGATTCAACCGACAATATTCCTTTTAACCACTTTAAATACATTCAAGAACAAGTTTTAAGTGTTATACCTCTAGCTCAAGGCTAGGGAAGATCTTTGGCGAAAAAGAGGTGGATAAAAGCTAACGGTAGAGGTCCTTCGTGTTCCGCTTGCACCAAAGCTCCTAATATGAGACCCTTGAAGTTTGTATGAGCTTGGAATGTAGTGATCAAGATCGAAAATGGTGGGTAAGGGGGGGTGGGGTGTTCGGCCGAGAGGTAGAGAGCAAGAGAGAAGAGAGTTGTGATGTTAAGGGTGTAAATAATCATATGTGTTTAAGTTTAGTTTTATAGATAAAATCAGTGTGCATTACCCAAAAGTTAATATGCCATCTTGATATCAAACATTTGCATTATTTTAATCTTTCAAGTACTAAGTGGTGTCTCCCATGTTTAGGGGACGGTTAGGATATGGGGGGTGTTTGGTTCGATTTTTGCTAGGTAGTTAGGATAATTTGTTAAGTTATGTAGGTTAGTTTAGTGCTTAGTTAGGTTAACTAAGTTAGTTTAGGTGTTTAACTTAGTTAGTAATATAAAGCGTGTTATGACGGGTGTTAGGGTAATCAGGGACCCTAACTGGCTCAGAAAAATAAAAATAGTGAAAATACTAATATTTTCATGTCCCGGGTATAGTCCGGTTGTTCGGTTGGATAGTAATCCGTTAAAGCATTACAAAAGGCTTTAAAGTGTCGTTATTGTTGTTTTTAGTGACACATTTTGTTTCCAACACTTTAGAAAGTGTCTAGTGTTATTTTCTCATGTTCTGGCACTTTATTAGTCAGCTAGAAGCTGGTTAAATTATTAAAGTGCTGTGTTTGGTACTTAAAGTACGTTCTTGGCACATCCGAATCAGTGTATCTTATCCCTAGAGACGCGGTACCACAACCCTTATATCCTACACTCACTACCAGTGTAGCCAAAATATATGAGGCTCTTAATAGGCCTTAGAGGCAGTATCTGCCTGATGCTGGTTATATCAGCATGTTCACTGTGTATCCGTTTAGCGCTACTGTGCTTTTTGTGCATCATGTTTGTCACTGAGGTGCCGTATGTAAATAATGTAGTGACAGCAAATAAAGTATGATGCAAGTAAGTGCATGTATCAGTATGCAGGTAGCAGTTTATCAGCTAGTTTCAATCAAGCACAGTAATTAAGCAGTAATTAATCATTAATTAAGTTGTACGGATACCTGGTTTAGTGCGGGTTGTCACATTCTCCCCCCGTTAAATAAATTTCGTCCCGAAATTTAAGTTCTGCTTGTAGATGCAGAGTTCTTAGGAAATAAGTGGGGGTATTTCTCTTTCATCCGGTCCTCACGTTCCCATGTGAATTCAGGACCATGTCTGGCATTCCAACGAACCTTGACGAGCTTGACACTGCTCCGGCGGGTCTTGTTAACTTTCCAATCCGTGACCTCAACAGGTTCTTCAACAAAGTGGAGCGTGTCGTCAATATGAATCTCGTCGATAGGAATGGCAACGTCAATTTGAGTTGGACTTTTCTTTAGATTGGATACATGAAACGTATCGTGAACGCCATTTAGTTCAGCGGGTAGGTCCAACTTGTATGCTACTGTCCCAATTCTTTCCAGAATTCTGAAGGGACCAATGTAGCGCGGATTTAACTTTCCACGCTTTCCAAAGCGTGCCACCTCTTTCCAGGGTGATACCTTCAGTAAAACCATTTCTCCAACTTGAAAATCCGTATGTTTTCGGTTTGGATCCGCATAGGCCTTTTGTCTGTGGCGAGCGGCTTCGATGCGTTTAAGAATTTGCGTGATCTTGTCTGTCGTCTCTTGGACGATTTCGGGACCAGCAAGCTGCCTATCACCTGCGTCAGACCAACATAGTGGTGATCGGCACTTGCGTCCGTATAGGGCCTCAAATGGCGCGACACCAATACTAGTGTGGTAGCTGTTGTTGTATGAAAATTCGACCAAAGGTAAGTGTTTATCCCAGCTACCGCCTAAATCCATAACACATGCCCTCAGCATGTCTTCCAAAGTTTGTATCGTTCGCTCGCTCTGGCCGTCAGTTTGCGGATGGAACGCAGTGCTCAGATTCAATTGTGAGCCAAAAGATTCTTGGAAAGATTGCCATATTCTTGACACAAATCTTCCGTCTCTATCAGAGATGATCGAGAGTGGTACTCCATGACGTGCTACGATCTCTCTCATGTAAATTTCCGCAAGTTTACTAGTACTGTCTTTCTCCTTGATTGGCAGAAAGTGTGCGGATTTTGTTAGGCGGTCAACAATCACCCAAATCATATCATGGCCTCTTGGCGTTCTTGGCAGTTTTGTAACAAAATCCATTGAGATTTGTTCCCATTTCCACTTGGGAATCTCAGGTTGTTGCAGAAGTCCCGAAGGCTTCTGGTATTCCGCCTTGACCTTAGCGCACGTTAAACATTTGCTCACGTAAACAGCAACGTCGCCTTTCATCCTAGGCCACCAATAGTAATTTTTGAGATCTTGGTACATCTTATCCGATCCAGGGTGGATAGAGTACCGTGACTTGTGCGCTTCGTCGAAAATAACTTCCCTTAATCCACCAAACAGAGGAACCCAAATCCTTTTCTCAAAACACAACGTTCCTTCCTCGTTTGGTACCAAAAGCTTCTCCATTCCACGGAGATATTCTTCCTCAAGATTTCCCTCCTTGAGAGCTTCCTTTTGTGCAGCACGAATGCGCAAGGAAAGATCGGTTCGTATAATCATTTCCAAAGCTCTAACCCTTATGGGCTTGATTCTTTCTTTACGACTTAGGGCATCGGCAACTACATTCGCCTTCCCTGGGTGATACTTTATCTCGCAGTCGTAATCGTTCAACAATTCAACCCATCGTCTTTGCCTCATATTTAACTCCTTCTGGTTAAATATATGTTGTAGGCTTTTGTGGTCTGTGAAGATTGTGCACTTCGTACCATACAGGTAGTGTCTCCAGATCTTTAAAGCGAAAACCACTGCGCCAAGCTCTAAATCGTGTGTGGTATAGTTCTTTTCGTGCACTTTCAGTTGGCGTGATGCGTAAGCAATGACCTTTTGGCGTTGCATCAACACACAACACAATCCCTGACGCGATGCGTCGCAGTATACCACAAAGTCATCAGTACCTTCTGGTAGAGCTAAGATTGGCGCGTTACAAAGCTTATCCTTCAATATCTGAAACGCTTCGTCCTGTTTGATTCCCCAATCAAACGTCTTGTCCTTCTGCGTGAGGAGCGTCAAAGGTTGAGCGATTTTCGAGAAATCCTCGATGAACCTTCGATAGTAGCCAGCCAAACCCAAGAATTGTCGAATCTCGGTTGGCGTTGTAGGCGTTTCCCAATTCTTGATTGCCTCGATCTTTGTGGGATCAACATGAATTCCATCCCCATTAACCACATGTCCGAGAAACTGGACTTCGCGTAGCCAGAACTCGCACTTGGAGAATTTGGCGTACAGCTGTTCCTTCTTTAGCAGCTCCAATATGGTTCTAAGATGTTGTTCGTGTTCAGCCTTCGTCTTTGAGTAAATCAGGATGTCGTCGATGAATACAATCACGAACTTGTCCAGGTATGGCTTGCAAACCCTATTCATTAGATCCATGAATACCGCAGGTGCGTTTGTTAAACCAAATGGCATAACGAGGAACTCGTAGTGTCCATAGCGAGTTCGGAAGGCTGTTTTCGGGATACTTTCCTCTTGTATCCTTAATTGATGGTATCCAGATCGAAGATCGATCTTAGAGTAACAGCTTGAACCTTGAAGTTGGTCGAACAGATCATCGATTCTCGGCAGAGGATACCTGTTCTTGATCGTCAGCTTGTTCAATTCTCTGTAGTCAATACACATGCGGAAACTTCCGTCCTTCTTCTTGACAAACAGGACCGGAGCTCCCCAAGGCGAGAAGCTTGGTCGGATAAAACCCTTGTCTAACAATTCTTGAAGTTGTGTCGACAATTCCTGCATCTCAGACGGAGCAAGTCTGTATGGTGCCTTAGCCACAGGCGCGGCGCCTGGAACTAAGTCAATGTGAAACTCCACTTGCCTCTGAGGTGGCAGTCCGGGTAAGTCTTCTGGGAAGACTTCTGGATACTCCCTTACGACAGGGATGTCCTCGATCGTTGGCTCAGCAGCCTTCTTGTCTACGATGTGTGCCAGAAAAGCAACACATCCTTTCTGTAAACACTCCCTTGCTTTCAAGCAGCTGATAAATCTTAGCGGCGTGTCACGCTTCTCTCCGTGAACCACAATTGTCTCACCATCATCAGTTGGGATACGAACCACTTTCTCGTGACATACTATCTCAGCCTTGTTTCCGGATAACCAATCCATTCCTACCACCACGTCGAAGCTTCCCAATTGGACTGGTAGTAGATCCAGAGTAAACTCGCGTTCTCCCAATTCTATCACACAACCTCTGATTACTTCGTCGGCTCCAACTAACTTTCCATTAGCTAATTCGATCGAGTAGGGAATGTCTAACTTATTAGCAGCTAACCCAAGCATATTCTTAAATTCTAATGATACGAAGCTATAATCGGCACCAGTATCAAATAAAACGGATGCATAGCGTTGATTGATAGGGAACGTACCCGTAACAACATTTGGATCTTGGCGTGCTTCCCTAGCTTCTAGTTGGAATACTCTACCGCGGGCCTGATTCAACGTTGGGCAATTCTTCTTAAAATGCCCGATTTCCCCGCAGTTATAGCATCCGAGTCTCTTCCCGTTTCCATCCCCGTTTCCAGCTGGGGTGTTGTTCTGGTTGGCATTGCCAGCCTGGTTTGCATTGTTGCCTCGGTTTCTGTTTCCTCCAAAATTTCCTGGTAGGCGGTTTCCATTTCCACCACGGTTATCATTCCTATATCCATATCCTCCCTGGCCTCCGCGGCCTGCACTAGCCCAACATGATTCCTTTGTGTGGCCCGGTTTTCCACAAGATTCACAAACTCTCATGTTACAAGGGCCAGTGTGGTGGCGTTGGCAGTTGTTGCATCTGGGCTGGGTGCCCTGGTACCCTTTTCCTCTCTTGGTACTGCCAGCTGATTTTCCTTTCTTTACTGCCATACTGACGCCTTGTTTGAAGTTTGAAAACTTCCTTTTGTTATCTCCTGAGGACTCAACGTGAGTCTCTGTCTTCTTCGCCTTGACCTCATCAAACTTGTTTAAACGAATCCCCTCCTCGGTGAGAGCCACGCTCAAATCGATGGCTTCAGTGATAGTCGCTGGTTTGGAGGAGGTTACCATGCTTATTATTTGGGGAGCCAAACCCCAAATGAAGCGCTCGATTCGCTTGTATTCTGGCGTAACCATGTAAGGAACCACTTGAGATAAGTCGTGAAACCTCTGGACGTATTCCGCAATCTTAGGTCCATCCATCTTTAAGTGCCAAAATTCAGTCTCCAACCTTTGAATTTCTGCGCGTGAACAGTACTTTTTGCGCATCAGTTCTTTCAATTCGGCCCAAGTCAGGGCGTAGGCGGCAGCTTCGCCTAGTGTTTGTACTTGTAGGTTCCACCATGATAGGGCTCCATCTAAAAACAGCCCTGAAATGTATGTGACTTGCTGATCCTCTGCACACTTGCTCATGCGTAACACAGAATCGGTTTTCTCAGCCCAGCGGGTAAAGGCAACTGCACCTCCTGTGCCATCGAAGTTAACTGGTTTGCAGTCTAAGAACTGCTTGTAGGTGCATCCTGCACGTATGTTAAAACATGTGTTCGGCATTAGCATCATTGCTAAAATCTCCAACTAGTTCATGGTAGGTTCGAATGGCGTGGTATTACCGTGAGGTGGATTGTTATTGCCTTGGTTAACACTTCCGCTTGCTCCTGGCTGAGATGCTGCGTACTGTGCTATGGCAGCGACAATGATTTGTTGTAGTTCTGCCTCGTTAGTTGGCATGTTTGGTTCGCGTCTTGGCGGCATCTTCTAAAAGATGGTTTAAGTTGGTTAGGCCATAGTAAGGCTCCGTTGTTATAATACGTAAATCAGTTCGTAATATAGTGTACGTATATAACGGTAGTAATAGTATAATCACATAACATCTCATGCTATCACACATCACAAATATCAATCACACACATCCCATGTCATGAAATATAAACAAGTAATCAAGCGAATCCAAATATGGTGAGAAAACTGCGATTGCCATATAAATGAGACCACATCGTAAGTGTATACATACAATCATCAATCACTAGGGGCTACATAACCCCTGTCAAAAGCTACATCAGTATCAATACAACATCAAGTACATAACAAAAGTCAAGTCATAACGTAGTCTCTCCAAAAAGCTGTGCAGTCAAAAAGCAATCGCCGCCTTATCACCTCGCCTACCCAAGTGGCACCGATGAGCTCTAAGCAGATGGTGGTGGAGGAGGAAAATGGGTATAAAACAAACGGCGCCACTGTAACCAGTCCGCCTCCATCGCCTGCTGTGTGCGAATAATGGAAGCAATCTGCTGCTCCAAAGTAGTAAGACGAGCAGCATAGTCAGGGGGTAAAGGTCGAAACGGCTGTAACGGAGAGGGTACCCGGCCATGGCACTGACATGGCTGCAGGTGGGCTCTCTCCAACTCCTGTAGTCGCTGCTCATGCGACTCATGCTGGTATACAAACGACATCAATACATCCTCAATGGTGTGGCCTACATGGAACCTGTGGTATGGATCAGTGGGTGGCATAGGGGAAAACGGTGCCCACAGCAATGGCTCACGTGTGGGATCAAAGGGTGCCACACCAAAAGGAGTTGTAGTGGGTGGAACAAAAGGAATCTGAGGCATGAAAGGTATGGGCATCGGTACATGCCCTGATGGGTGGGCTGAAGAGCCCTCTCCAGGCCCCGCTGGAGGTATGTACGTAGGAACCTGAAACGAAAAGTCAACGTGTCGAGTGTCTGGGATCTGTGGGTGTAACGGTGGAACGTCCTCATCAGCCGGTATCCACCCGTGCTGTGCGGACTCATCCGGTGGATCCATATGTGCCGCGAACGGTGCATGTCCGGGCTCTAGGGGAACGGGATCAAATAAGGGAGCAACAACAGGGTGAACGGGTGCCAAGTGCTCGAAAGGGGGGTCAACTGGTGCAGCAACAATGGGTAAAGGACCAATGGGATCAACAGGAACATCTATGTGGTGATCATCAGCAATGGGCTCAAAAGGTACATCAGCATGCACAGGGTCATGCTCTGGTAAAGGGTCAAGGGCAGCTGCCTGCTCAGGTGCAATGGCAGGCTCATGATCATCAAACGCCATGTCAAAATCAAAATCGGGATCAATCGGATCAAAAGGGTCAATAGGATCTGCTGGATCCTCCATCAACTCGTCCATCGGAACAAACTCTAAATCACGGTCAGGATCAAATCCTGGTGGAAACATAGGATCTGAATCCCCCTCGTCGTCATGGTCAAAAACAAGTCCAGGTATGGAAGCAACAGAAAAAGCCTGGTCAGAATCGGACCCATGGGAGAAGTGCTGCGCACTATGAGCATGTGTGGGTACAGAAGCCACAGACTCAAAGGAGTCCGCGACTGGGGAATGTGCAGGTGACTCCGCAGCCGGAGCATCTGCGATCAGTAAGGGAGCAACAGCAGGTAGGGCCTCGCCCTGAGCATCCTCCGAAGGCTCCTCCTCAAACATATCGACGTCGTCCTCCTCGTCGTCGATGGGTAAAACAGGGTATGATGCAAGGGGTACTGGAGCAGGGATCACAACGAGTGGTAGATCCCCGGCTGGAAGGTCAACTGGGAGCTCATCAACGCCGTCGGGTAAGGCGAATGGCTGAAAGTCATCATCATCCGTGCTGGTGAAGTCTGACGTATAAACCCCGTGCTCCGATGACTCAATGTCGTCTGAAACAATAGGCCTCGGGCCTGTGGTGCCTGAACCACCAGTGTCTGCAGAATCCATGTGTCTGTAACATATACACAAATATGCACAAGTAGTCAATCAAGTAATCACATAAGTCATCAAGTAAGGCATCACATAATCCTCCTAGTCTTACTAGCCAATACCATCCAGTCTACAAGACTGCTCTATCCTTCACTTAGACCAAACCTCGATCCTCCAGATCGATCCTCAGCCCTCCAAGCTGAACCTTTTCTGCCCAAGTCAGAGAAAAGGAAGTTATATCCTTCATTAAAAGAAATATTATAACTAGATTCGGAATTCCTTCTGAAATTATATGTGATAATGGTTCCCAATTCATTGGGGGCAGAACCACTAACTTTTGTGACAGCTGGGGGATTAAGATGGCAACATCAACACCAGTCCACCCACAAGCTAATGGTCAAGCAGAATCATCCAACAAGATCATCATCAACAATTTGAAGAAGAAGCTTGGATCCAAGAAAGGGAAATGGGCAGAAGAACTACCTTATGTACTTTGGGCTGATAGGACAACCCCTAAGAATGCTACTGGTCAAACACCATTTTCTTTGGTATTTGGGGCAGAATCAGTGATCCCAACAGAAATGGTGGTTCCAACTGCTAGAACAAGTACTCGTGATCCTGAGGAAAATGATGAGAACTTGGCTCAAGACCTGGATACTATTGAAGAAATCAGGGATCTGGCTAGGATAAGGATGGCCAGTTATCAACAAAGAATGGCTGGTGCTTACAACAAAAATGTCAGGATCGGGAAGTTTCAAGTTGGAGATATGGTATTAAGGAAAGCATTTCAGAATACCACCAATCCTGCTGATGGAAAATTGGCTCCAAAATGGGAAGGCCCTTATTTGATTGAAGCTGAAGCAGGAAAGGGGGCATACAGATTGCTAACCATGGAAGGTGATTTGCTACCAAGAGCTTGGAATGCTGTCCACTTAAAGAAATATTTCATGTGAGCAGGATTCTCATGGCACAGATGATCCTTACGTTAGGAGTATCCTTGAAGGATCCTTAAAGTATCAGTGATCCTTACTTTGGTAATATCCTAATCCTGAACTATTTCATTTCTTGATTTTCTCATATAAGGATAAGGATCATGTATCCTTTATCCATCTCTCACGTGATTTTAAGTTTTGAAAGTTCAGGTATCCTTAGCAAAATATTGGTTATCTGCAGAAGCAATCCATTCCTTGGGATTAACCCCAGTTGTTTGGGCTTGACCCCAGTTCTGCCTGTAGCGCATGATGATCCTGGTATAGTTCAAGGCAGTGGGACCAATACTCGCTTTAGGGGCTGATAATTCCATTGTACTGGCTATACCAAGGATCCTACGTATAATGGTAGACGTACCATACATCCGTTCCTAAGGTTTCTAACGTTTTCACGTTGGCTATGTCACACCCTGGCTTTGCGGAAGCGTGGTTAACTTTTGGTGTGACTTCTTAATACCATAGCTTAACCATAACAAGCTATATGAATTAAAAACCATGCAAGTCATCCATTAAGTTTTGAAAACAAAATACAGTACCATTGTTTTAACCAACAACCATAACCTTGTTCAACAACATTACAAACTAGAGCATAACATAAACGTGGTTTAAGGACTGTGTCTTGTCCAGGAAAGAGACACATCCCCTAAACCCTGATGACTTCATGACAAGTGCAGCGGAAAACGTTCCATACCGTGCCAGATCTCGTTAATTTCCTGAAATACATGTGAGTTGAAAAATCAACAATAATGTTGAGCGAGTTCATGTGTAAGTGAGTAAGTAAAACACTTGTGAGTATAAAATAGTTGTGGTATGTAGCAGTGTAAGAGGACTTGTGATCACCAATGGTTTGCAAGGCCACTGACATATGTGAAGTGCAAATAGGGAGACTCAAACCTAGCAGATTTCGCCACGGCAAAGTATGTGGACAAAGTCACCCCACGGTCCGTTTCTAGTTTGGCCGGGGGCTGGGCTCGCTACACCCAGATAGATCTACCGCTCCTGTCCCTCGGTCCCTCCATGAGGACTAATGGCCCCATGTTGTTCCTATCCACTCACATGATCGTATAACACCTCCTTACGTTAAACATACCGTTGTAAAGTACTCGTAAATCATAGTAACATGTATTTCACCCCCGCGGTTAAGTAAACTGAAAACAGTTAGAGAAAAGGGGGACATGAACTCACAGTGAATGCGCGTCTCTACCAAGTGTCTCCAATACAGTAAGCTGTGCAACGACCTACAAGTGCTAATTCTATTAGACGGACGGCCGTGCTTTAGCTTTATAGTTTAAGTCTTTGGGAAATAGTTAGACAACTATTTCGTGTTTTTGTTCCGTATACACTTGGTAGTTATTCTTCTTCCCAAGGATGGGGGATACAATACATGTGCGTAAGTTACGTTTTATCGATCTTGTGGTAATGTAATTACCGGTGTAACTTATATGTTTGCGGAAGCGTTCGTAAAGTTTTGGAATCATTAACGCTTGTAAATATTATTTTTACTCTTAAAATAATATTTATGTATTTTCACGAAATAATCATAAACAGTGTTGTGACAAATATATTTATCACGTTAATCCTTGTGAAAATCCCACCTCCGGATATGTAGTAAAATATAGTGCTGGCGAAATTTATGTTTCGAAAATATGTCCAAAAATAGTTCTAACACTTGTTGTGTAAATAAGCCTAAGTGTTAGGTTTTTAGAAAATTTCGCCAGAGTTTCCTCTGTAACTGGAGGTGGCCACGCTTTCAAGCGTATCATTTTCTTTTAACAAATCAATTCAACAATCTTCTTTATTCAATCAAACAATTTCCGACACAACAAACTAGTCGACAAGTAGGTAAATTTGCATAATCGCATGAACTTGTAGTTTTTCCGAATCTATAGTGTAAACACCCTTTATATATGTAGATCTTTATATAAAGTAACTTTAATCTTGTAGAAACCCCGTGTTTAGAGAAATCCGTCTTTACAACTTCTAGTCATTTTTCCCAAAAATAGCTATTTGTCGGATCTTTTCATTTCACAAGTGTCTACACACTTGTGGTTTATAAAATCATATTTATTAGTGTAAGATCCATCTTTAGAAAAACATGATTTCTTTAAAGTGTGGTCTTTCAAAAATACCACTTGCGGATACGTAGATCCGCTAGTTTTAAACACCATTTTACCGGTTAAATCACTTTTACACAAGTAAAATATTTCTACACAAGTTCATGTATCTTGTGTGGTAGAGTTTCGCCTTTTAACCCTTGTGGTAACCAAAAACGAGCTTATGTGAAGATACATGATCTTACAAAGTCGGGTCAAACGGAGATCCGAGCTACCACATCATAGATCGGGTCTAGATAAACACAAATCTCAACTACTACAACTTTTACACAAGTTACTAGCTATTAACCACCACTTTCATAGTTTTTTACTAGACTTTTGATCATCATCTATTATTTTAACGAGATTCAACCGACAATATTCCTTTTAACCACTTTAAATACATTCAAGAACAAGTTTTAAGTGTTATACCTCTAGCTCAAGGCTAGGGAAGATCTTTGGCGAAAAAGAGGTGGATAAAAGCTAACGGTAGAGGTCCTTCGTGTTCCGCTTGCACCAAAGCTCCTAATATGAGACCCTTGAAGTTTGTATGAGCTTGGAATGTAGTGATCAAGATCGAAAATGGTGGGTAAGGGGGGGTGGGGTGTTCGGCCGAGAGGTAGAGAGCAAGAGAGAAGAGAGTTGTGATGTTAAGGGTGTAAATAATCATATGTGTTTAAGTTTAGTTTTATAGATAAAATTAGTGTGCATTACCCAAAAGTTAATATGCCATCTTGATATCAAACATTTGCATTATTTTAATCTTTCAAGTACTAAGTGGTGTCTCCCATGTTTAGGGGACGGTTAGGATATGGGGGGTGTTTGGTTCGATTTTTGCTAGGTAGTTAGGATAATTTGTTAAGTTATGTAGGTTAGTTTAGTGCTTAGTTAGGTTAACTAAGTTAGTTTAGGTGTTTAACTTAGTTAGTAATATAAAGCGTGTTATGACGGGTGTTAGGGTAATCAGGGACCCTAACTGGCTCAGAAAAGTAAAAATAGTGAAAATACTAATATTTTCATGTCCCGGGTATAGTCCGGTTGTTCGGTTGGATAGTAATCCGTTAAAGCATTACAAAAGGCTTTAAAGTGTCGTTATTGTTGTTTTTAGTGACACATTTTGTTTCCAACACTTTAGAAAGTGTCTAGTGTTATTTTCTCATGTTCTGGCACTTTATTAGTCAGCTAGAAGCTGGTTAAATTATTAAAGTGCTGTGTTTGGTACTTAAAGTACGTTCTTGGCACATCCGAATCAGTGTATCTTATCCCTAGAGACGCGGTACCACAACCCTTATATCCTACACTCACTACCAGTGTAGCCAAAATATATGAGGCTCTTAATAGGCCTTAGAGGCAGTATCTGCCTGATGCTGGTTATATCAGCATGTTCACTGTGTATCCGTTTAGCGCTACTGTGCTTTTTGTGCATCATGTTTGTCACTGAGGTGCCGTATGTAAATAATGTAGTGACAGCAAATAAAGTATGATGCAAGTAAGTGCATGTATCATTATGCAGGTAGCAGTTTATCAGCTAGTTTCAATCAAGCACAGTAATTAAGCAGTAATTAATCATTAATTAAGTTGTACGGATACCTGGTTTAGTGCGGGTTGTCACAGGCTAAGGTTTTGGCATTTTCATGTCACTAAGTTTGGATAGTCGCCAGTTAGGGCCATACTCCAGTTTACATATGATCCTTGGGCTTGTCCCCAGTTATCCTTGGGCTTGTCCCCAGTTATCCTTGGGCTAGTCCCCAGTTGCTAACTCTTATCTTATATTGGCTTAGTCCCAAGTTATGCTCTATTTCAGGTCCTTGAAGACAAACAACTAAGGATCCTTGATCCTTACTTCTCTCCAAAGTTTATCTTATAGTTATCCTTATTATGGTTAGGATCCTAACTTGGATCCTCAGGTATGATCCTTGACTATTTTTAATTCTATTCGTTGTTTATTTGAATAACCCTTAAAATTTGACAACTAAACTTGTGATCCTTAAAATATATTACTTTTTGGGATTCTTTAACTATAAGATATTTGATTATGGATCATATCCTAAAATATTTTCAATCTGACTTATTCAAAATGGCTTATTCAATAAATGTACATCAAAACAAATGAGAAAATAAAGAGACTAAAAGGATAACAATACAAGATAAGCGACAAAAGATTAAGGTTTTATTTATTAACTGGTATATATTG
This sequence comes from Helianthus tuberosus, assembly GCA_030545235.1. Classification (NCBI taxonomy): domain Eukaryota; kingdom Viridiplantae; phylum Streptophyta; class Magnoliopsida; order Asterales; family Asteraceae; genus Helianthus; species Helianthus tuberosus. The sequence goes on along the minus strand of CM060366.1, from coordinate 170,018,538 downwards.
CTATATTGCAATGCCATTCGGACTAAGAAATGCAGGTGCAACATATCAAAGGCTGGTGAATATGATGTTCAAGGATCAGATTGGACAAACTATGGAGGTTTACATAGACGATATGGTGGTAAAATCAATAAAGGCTGAGGATCACCTAAGAGACTTGGAGGAATCATTCAATATCCTTGACAAATATAACATGAAACTTAATCCTTCAAAATGTCACTTTGGTGTTAAAGCAGGTAAATTCTTAGGATATATGGTGACAAAGAGAGGCATTGACGCTAGCCTGGAACAAATCAAAGAAATAGTGAACATCAAATCTCCGGCCAATGCTAAGGATGTTCAAAGGCTAACAAGCAGGATAGCATCTTTGAACAGATTTATATCCAAATCCTCAGAGAAGTGCAAAGAATTCTATGATATCCTAAAGAAGAACAAGAAATTAGAGTGGACTGAGAAGCATGAGAATGCCTTAAGAGCTCTCAAAGATTACCTATCCTCAGCCCCGGCCTTGATGAAACCAGAAAAAGGCGATGTGCTATCCTTATATCTTGCAGTATCCTCAAAAGTAGTAAGTGCGGTCCTTGTTAAGGATCATGAAGGTACACAACATCCTGTCTATTATGTAAGTAAAAGTTTACTTGATGCCGAATCCAGGTATTCACACCTTGAAAAGCTTATTCTTACATTAATTATGGCATCTACTAAGTTGAGACATTATTTTGAAACTCATGTTATTGTTGTTAAAACTAATTTTCCAATTAAGAATGTCCTCAGGAAACCAGAGATGTCAGGAAGGATGGCTAAGTGGGCAGTGAAGCTTAGTGCCTATGATATAAGATATGAGCCTAGGACAGCCATCAAATCCCAACCATTAGCTGACTTTGTGGCTGATTTCAGTAGTGATTTACAAAAAGAAGCTGAGTTAGAAGTCCAGCAGCTAGAGGAGACCAAGGATCCTTGGATACTTTATACTGATGGATCCTCAAATGTCAAAGGCACAGGGCTTGGAATACTACTAAAATCGCCACAGGGGGACATAATACGCCACTCTATAGCTTGTGAGTTCCAAACCACTAACAATGAGGCTGAATATGAAGCCTTAATTACTGGTTTGCAAATTGCTAAGCACATGGGGATCAGGTATCTTGAGGTACATGTAGATTCATTGTTAATTACAAACCACTTTAATGGATCCTATGCTGTTAAAGGTGAAAAGCTAACCAAATATTTAGAGATAGTCAAAGAATTGGCACTCTCTTTTGTTTCCTTTAGTTTGACACAGGTACCAAGGGAAGAAAATACAGAAGCTGATGCATTGGCTAATTTAGGATCATCTTTGAAGATCCCGGAGGATATCAAGATCCCTATTATCCATATCCTGACCCCGGCTATCGAGGATCATGTGGCTATGGAGATAGGAAATAATTCTGCAATTATCTCTAGTGAGGATACTCAATCCCATTCAGGATCAGGATCATGGATCTCGCCAATTATGAGATACTTACAACATGGAGAAATTCCTACTGGAGAAAACTTTAGGGCTTTCAAAATTAAGGTATCTCAATTCACAATTTTAAATAATATGTTGTATAAGCGATCTCATGCAGGACCATACTTAAGATGCATTGAGGATCCTGAAATCCAAGAAGTTTTAAAAGACTTCCATGAAGGAGATTGTGGAAACCACACTAGGGGCAGGGCATTATTTTCAAGGATCCTGAGGACAGGATACTACTGGCCAACTATGAAAAGAGTTGTTGTGGAGTATGCTAAGAGATGTGATCCTTGTCAGAGACATAGCAATATCCTTCATCAGCAGGCTGAACTTTTACATCCTATATCCTCCTCTTGGCCATTTATGAGATGGGGTATGGATATAGTTGGTAAGCTCCCTAAGGCACCAGGTGGAAAAGTCTTCATGCTTGCTATGACTGATTACTTCTCCAAGTGGATAGAGGCTGAAGCTTTTGCCCAAGTCAGAGAAAAGGAAGTTATATCCTTCATTAAAAGAAATATTATAACTAGATTCGGAATTCCTTCTGAAATTATATGTGATAATGGTTCCCAATTCATTGGGGGCAGAACCACTAACTTTTGTGACAGCTGGGGGATTAAGATGGCAACATCAACACCAGTCCACCCACAAGCTAATGGTCAAGCAGAATCATCCAACAAGATCATCATCAACAATTTGAAGAAGAAGCTTGGATCCAAGAAAGGGAAATGGGCAGAAGAACTACCTTATGTACTTTGGGCTGATAGGACAACCCCTAAGAATGCTACTGGTCAAACACCATTTTCTTTGGTATTTGGGGCAGAATCAGTGATCCCAACAGAAATGGTGGTTCCAACTGCTAGAACAAGTACTCGTGATCCTGAGGAAAATGATGAGAACTTGGCTCAAGACCTGGATACTATTGAAGAAATCAGGGATCTGGCTAGGATAAGGATGGCCAGTTATCAACAAAGAATGGCTGGTGCTTACAACAAAAATGTCAGGATCAGGAAGTTTCAAGTTGGAGATATGGTATTAAGGAAAGCATTTCAGAATACCACCAATCCTGCTGATGGAAAATTGGCTCCAAAATGGGAAGGCCCTTATTTGATTGAAGCTGAAGCAGGAAAGGGGGCATACAGATTGCTAACCATGGAAGGTGATTTGCTACTAAGAGCTTGGAATGCTGTCCACTTAAAGAAATATTTCATGTGAGCAGGATTCTCATGGCACAGATGATCCTTACGTTAGGAGTATCCTTGAAGGATCCTTAAAGTATCAGTGATCCTTACTTTGGTAATATCCTAATCTTGAACTATTTCATTTCTTGATTTTCTCATATAAGGATAAGGATCATGTATCCTTTATCCATCTCTCACGTGATTTTATGTTTTGAAAGTTCAGGTATCCTTAGCAAAATATTGGTTATCTGCAGAAGCAATCCATTCCTTGGGTTTAACCCCAGTTGTTTGGGCTTGACCCCAGTTCTGCCTGTAGCGCATGATGATCCTGGTATAGTTCAAGGCAGTGGGACCAGTACTCTCTTTAGGGGCTGATAATTCCATTGTACTGGCTATACCTAGGATCCTACGTATAATGGTAGACGTACCATACATCCGTTCCTAAGGTTTCTAACGTTTTCACGTTGGCTAAGGTTTTGGCATTTTCATGTCACTAAGTTTGGATAGTCGCCAGTTAGGGCCATACTCCAGTTTACATACGATCCTTGGGCTTGTCCCCAGTTATCCTTGGGCTTGTCCCCAGTTATCCTTGGGCTAGTCCCCAGTTGCTAACTCTTATCTTATATTGGCTTAGTCCCTAGTTATGCTCTATTTCAGGTCCTTGAAGACAAACAACTAAGGATCCTTGATCCTTACTTCTCTCCAAAGTTTATATTATAGTTATCCTTATTATGGTTAGGATCCTAACTTGGATCCTCAGGTATGATCCTTGACTATTTTTAATTCTATTCGTTGTTTATTTGAATAACCCTTAAAATTTGACAACTAAACTTGTGATCCTTAAAATATATTACTTTTTGGGATGCTTTAACTATAAGATATTTGATTATGGATCATATCCTAAAATATTTTCAATCTGACTTATTCAAAATGGCTTATTCAATAAATGTACATCAAAACAAATGAGAAAATAAAGAGACTAAAAGCATCTACCAGCAATACGTGCCCCGTCCGCTGGGGTAGGTAAAGGGTGTCCATGATAATAGGTTCAAAAGTAGTGCATGAATATAAAGGCGGCAGGATCACAATGGCTTCATCCCCCAAACAGAGGATCCCTCCACCATTTGCAATCCTACCTATTGTCCAAAGGATCATACATGATCCTTAATCCTAAAAACTATTGTTTAGTATAAACCATCAAATTGTTCAACATCACAACCACAAAAAACTACTACCAAATTTAAAAATTGGGCTCCGGCTGCATCTAAGAATGTCCATCATCGCCCAATTGTGCAGCCTACACCTTTGCTGCATCCTCTTCCCCTCCAGCTGCGGTATCCTTCACCAGATCCTTCCCACTACCTCCAGCCTCGATCACCAAAACCTCCTCAGCCTCCTCATCATCCTCAAGATCAGCCAACCTTGCTTTCCAACCCTCAACATCCCAGCTGCTTCTGTCGAAGTTAGGATCTTGAGCTTCCTAGGCCATCTTTAATTTTGTCTGATACATTGTGATAGCAGCAGAGACCTTTGCATTTTCTATGAGATCATGCTTTTCATAGTCAAGGTCGATCAGAAGTTTAGCCATCTTAGTCTTGGCATCCTGGAGCTCCTTCTGAAGATCAGCAATTTTGAGATCCTTGAGCACTGCAACCTGTTGGAGGTCAGCAATCTTCTTATCCAGCTCTTCAACACTCCCCACGTAATCTTCAATCTCAGCAAATTTCTGCAAAGAAAAGGACAAAGCAGTTCAAGATCAGGTGATCCTCATACGAGTAGGATACCTAGGCAGAATTGGTGATCCTTACCTCATTGAAGTATTCAAGGAACTGGTGACGGATCAGTGGTAGGCCTTGAAGGTCCTCAGTGTCAGAAGTTTTCCTCTTCTTGCCACCCTTTCCTTTAGTGGGTGCCTTGGGAATGGAGATGCTAGGACTGGTAGTGTCCCTCTTCTTCCTGGATCGAACAACATCAAGGTTAGCCATGTTGAACTGGGATACAGGCTTGGCAGATTTTCCGGCACCTACACATTCAAAGCAAGATAAGTATCCTTATCCTATTTCAATTTAATTATTTATTTTAATATTCAAACTATGCAAAAAGCAGGATACTTACTTGACATGGTGATGGAACCTGAGGATACTTCTTGTGAGTCTTGGGTGTCTATCTTGAATGTCCTTATTTCAGGATCAAGCTTCCGAAAAGCAGGAAGCCTATCCTAGGTTGCAGGTGTTGTGATGATGTGTGAGACAGAAATAGCTGCATAACACAAGACAAAAAGGGGTTAGTGATCCTCTAGCCTACCATGGGTGGACCATGTCCTTGGTAGATCCTTTCCGTTTGTAATGGTATCCCTCCTGATGAAGAAGAAGCGACGTTTCCAATTTGTGTCGTTCTTGGTGACTTTAAGAAGGGGGTGTTCTCCGCCGGGTTTTCGTTTGAACAAATAACGATGAGAACCAAAGGTAGTAAGACCATACATCTGTGTCAGCTCTGACATTCCTAAATCAATGCCTTCCTGCTCGATGATCCTCTCCAGGGTATACAAAACCCTCCAAATCATCGGCATGGCTTGGATGTAAGAGATGCCGGTAAGGGAAAAGAAGTATTGTGTAAATTCTGGGAAAGGATAGGTGTATCCCATGGCGAATGGAGTAACTGGAAAGGCAACCCATGTTTCTGAAACATAGTCGCACAGAATAGTAGGATCGAAGGGTTTGAAAAAGGCACTCGCCGGAAAGCAGTGACGAATCTTATCTATTTGAGCATCGTTAAAGAAACACCTCTCATGTGTTGAGTCATTGATGATCCTTTGACTCTTCAAGGGACTATCCTTCTGGTGATCCTTGGCGGGGGAGGACCGGAGCATCATTCTTGAAGAGATGATGGTAAAGTAAGAAAAACAGAGTAAGAGAAGGAGAGATAAGAGAAGAGATACCTGATAGATCTTCGACCAAGAATTTAAAGGGAGTTTCTTCGAATTTAAATGCATATCGATCCTATCTTTATCTCCTATTTATAATCATGATTATGCAGGGTTGTCACTTCTGTGACGTCATGGTTGCAACGGATAGTTCTACAATAACGGCTATATTTATGATAGTTAGTTGCGGATAAGATCAAGAAAATATAATTCGCTCATTTAACATATCACTCCTTATATTTTGGGGGCAATTGTTAGGGGAGGATTTTCTAACAATTAGTGATCCTTACTTGTTATCCTAATTAATGATCCTTACTTCTGTGACAGATAGTGATCCTCAGAAGAGCCTCAGGATCAGGATCATGGATGACTCTAAGGATCCTCATACTAACGATTGTTTTTTTATGTTTCGTATTATTTTTCAGGAGTCACAAGCTTGACTTGGTCTTGGCAACGTAACTATGGAATATTCCACGGGTATTTCGCACACGTTTGACTGGAAATGGACGTTGTGGAGAACGTGGGAGCTTGGCACAAAAGTCGGATAGTTTGTTAGTGTAGTTAACTTCTATTTTTAAAGGGGTGACGAGCTAGAATTAGAACACTTAGCCATTTTTCAGCTACACACACTCTCGTACAATCGCACTCTTGAAGCTCTCGAGAAACACTTAACAATTTCCATTCACTTTTACACATTTCACCATAGTGATCCTTGTACCTAGCTCGTTGCTATCCGAAGTTGTAAACATTTATTGATTTATTTGAGCTTGGTGATCGGTAGTTTCCATCACCCGGGGTTTTTTGTGTCGGAGATCAACTCTTGATCAAGGGCTTTTTCCCCGTATAAATCCTTGTGTTGTTTGTGCAATTTACACTAAAGTGATCCTTATTTTTTTTTCTACATTTCAAGCATCATATCCCGTAACAGAGAGTTTGGTTGCATTATCCTCATAAGATTTTTTGACCAAAACAGCTACGTCTAGAAATGTCCATCATCGCCCATTGTTGCAGCCTACACCTTCGCTGCACTACCATCTCCAGCTCCACTAGCTTCACCACCATGATCCTTGCCACTGCCTCCAGCCTCAATTGCCAAAACCTCATCAGCCTCATCTTCATAATCCAGTTTAGCCAGCCTTGCCTTCCAGCCTTCCACATCCCAGCTGCTCCTATCGAAGGCAGGATCCTGAGCTTCTTGAGCCATTTGTAGCTTGGTCTTGTACATGGCTATGGCGGCGGAGACTTTGGCGTCATCTGTGATCTCCTGCTTTTCATAATCAAAATTGATCAGAATCTTGGCCGTTTCAGTTTTGGCATCTTTGAGATCCTTTTGGAGGTCAGCAATCTTGAGGTCCTTAAGCAATGCGACTTGTTGGAGGTCAGCAATCTTCTTATCCTGCTCCTCGACATGCCCAACATAGTCTTCAATCTCAGCAAATTTCTGCAAAGAAGATAAAGAACAGTTTAGGAACAGGTGATCCTCAAATAAGCTGGATACCTAAAGCAGGGATAAGGATCCTTACCTCATTGAAGTATTCAAGGAACTGGTGATGGATCAGGGGCAGACCTTGCAGATCCTCAGCTTCGGAGGCTTTTCTTTTCTTGCCACCCCTTCCTATAGTGGGTGCCTTGGGGATAGAAGCAGTTGGGCTAGCAGGAAGCTTTTTCTTGGAGGATCGTACGGTGTCAAGCTCAGTGACACTAAATTTGGAAGCGGATCTTGATGATTTTCCAGCGCCTATACACCCAAAACAGATAAGTGTCCTTATTCTATTCATATATAACTATTTATTTAAACAATTGAATATAAAAAGAACAGGATACTTACTTGACATGGTGACAGAGCCTGAGGATACCTCTTGTGAATCCTGGGTGATTGTCTTGAATGATCTGGTTTCAGGATCAAGCTTTCTAAAGGCAGCAAGTCTCCCCTTGGTGGCAGCTGAAGGAATGATATGCGAGATTGTGATAGCTGTACAAAAAGAAACAAAAGCATATTAGTAAGCATTATCATAATGAGCTTACTTAGTGATCCTTCTAAGGATCCTCCTATCCTACCATGAGTGCTCCATTTCTTCGGTAAATCCTTTCCATCCGGGATAGAATCCCTCCTGACGAAGAAGAACCGCCGTTTCCAGTTGGTATCGTTTTTAGTAGCCTTAAAGATGGGATGTTCTTCTCCGGGTTTACGTTTGAACAAATATCGGTGGGATCCAAACGTTGTGAGATCATACATCTCAGCCAACTCCGACATTCCTAGGTCAACCCCTTCCTGCTCGATGATCCTTTCAAGGGTATATTTGACCCTCCAGATCATCGGCATAGCCTGGATGTAGGAGATGCCGGTAAGGGAGAAAAAGGATTGGGTAAAGGCTGGAAAAGGATAGGTGTACCCTATGATGAATGGGGTAGCAGGAAAGGCAATCCATGTCTCAGAAATGTGGTCGCTCAGAACAGTGGGATCGAATGGCTTGAAATCGGTGTTCGCCGGAAAACAGAGGCGAATTTTGTCTATTTATGCATCATTGAAGCAGCATCTCTCTTTCGATGAGTCTTTAATGATCCCCTGGCTTTTGAGAGGACTGTCCTTCTTATGATCCTTGGCGGGGGAGGATCGTAGCATCATCATGATTGTGAAGAATGTAAGGAAAGAAGGAGCAAAGAAAGAAAACGTAAAGGAAGAAGAGAAAGAGGATTACCTGTTTGATCTGCGGACTTAAATTTAAAGGGAGTCTCTCTCTTGAATTTAAATGTGAATTGATCCTATCTCTAACTTCTATTTATAATGATGATTTGCAGGTTTGTCACTTCAGTGACGTCAGGTTTGCAACGGCTAGTCCGCTTATAACGGCTAGTTATTCGTTAGTTTGCTACGGATAAGATCGACAAAACATAACTCGTTTATTTACATATTTACTCCTTATATTTTGGGGGCAATTGTTAGGGGTGGATTTCTAAATGACCAGTGATCCTTATTTGCTGTTGGATTTAGTGATCCTCAATTCTGTCTGAAGTAGTGATCCTCAGAAGTGTTGCAGGATCAGGATCAGGATCATGGATAACTATAAGGATCCCAGTACTAACGATTGTCTACTTTGAATTCGTAAATGTTTTGCAGGAATATCAACTTGGACTGAGTCTTGGCGACATTCCTGGAGAATATTCTTATTATATTCCGCACGTGTTTGGCCAGAAGTGGACGTTGTGGAGTCGTGGAAGACTTGCACCTTTTGCGGAATGTTAGTTAGGCTTGATATTTTCTATTTGTAAAGGGGTAGCGAGCTATTTTTAGAGACACTTAGCTATTTTTGGCTACACACACATTCATACAACCGCTCTCACTGACTCTCAATGAAACACTTAGCATGTTTCATACATTTCTACACGTTACACTATAGTGATCCTTGTACTTAGCTCGTTATCATCCGAATTTGTAACAGATTGTTTATTTAATTTGAGTTGGTGATCGGTAGTTTCCATCACCCGGGGTTTTTTGTGCCGGAGATCAACTCTTGATCAAGGGCTTTTTCCCCGTATAAATCTTCGTGTCATTTGTTCATTATACTTCCTAGTGATCCTTATTATTGTTCATCAATTCAAGCATCATACCTCACAACAGAAAGTTTGGTTACATTGTCATTGCTTGATTTTTGACCAAAATAACAAGTAACCAATTTCATTTCTAAGTGCAATACACTCTTCAGTGAGATGCCCGAAATCCTCATGATATGCACACCTCTTGGACTTATCCTTTGTAGCAGCTGGTTTATCACTTTTTCTTGGCCACCTAGCTTTCTCACCAAAATTCTGCATTGCAAGAATTAGTTCATTGTTATCAACAGAGAAACAGTATTCAGAAATGGGAGGATAATCCTCATCATCTTCTTCCTGTTCCACTGCATGCACATTCTGGTTATCAGATTTGTTGTAGGATTTTGATTTGTTGTTCCTGAAGTAGGATCATTGCTTTTCCTGTTTGGAGGATCCTGTCAATCTCTCCTGGATCCTTTTGTCATCCTCTAGGCAGATGAACCTAAGGGCCCTGGTTCTTACTTCATCAAGATTCCTGCAAGGGGTCATGACAAGATCATCATAGAATAATGAATCCCTAAGCAATCCCATTTTAAAGGCTTCTACAGCCGTAGCAATATCCAGGTTGGGGATATCTAAGGATTCTTTACTAAACTTAGTGATGTAATCTCTAAGTGATTCATTTTGACCTTGTGTTACCCTATATAGATCACTAGTTAATCGTTCAAACTTTCTACTACAAGAGAATTGACTATTAAACAAATTAACTAGGTTAGCAAATAAAGTAATAGAGTAAGTGGGAAGACTTAGCAGCCATTTAAGAGCAGATCCTGTAAGTGTGGATCCAGAACCCTTGCATAGGCAAGCTTCTTTTAACCTCTCAGGAATTGGATTGAACTCCATCCTCTCCCTGTATTGAGCTACATGTTCCTCTGGATCCGTTGAAAAATCATATAGCTTCATAGTTGGTATTTGGAACCTTTTGGGTATCTCAGCATCACAAATAGGTGGTGCGAAGCGAGATATCCTATGGCTACCATCTGCAATTTCAGGAATGGGCTTAACCACTCCTGGTACGCTGGATATCATATCCTTAAGCTTCTGTAACTCCCTAGCCATAGCCTGATTGATACCTGTATCCTGCATAGAGCCATGGTTTGTGTTATATGAATTATTAAAAGTGTTACCTCCCAGAGGATTCGTGTTTGGAATTCCAGATGTGAATCCATATTGACGGGACTCGGGTATGATTGAAGGACCAGAGGAAGCAATGGTCTGCATTGGTATGAAATCTCCTTGATGAACATCCGAGCTTGGAGGCTGCATACTTCTTAAAAATCCTTGATCCTGGAACCATAAAAGATCCTAGGACCTGGGAGGATCCTTGGACCTGGGAGGATCCTTGGACCTGTGAGGATCCTTGGACCTGGGAGGATCCTTGGACCTGGGAGGATCCTTGGACCTGGGAGGATCCTTGGACCTGAGAGGATCCTCGGACTTGAGAGGATCCTTGGACCTGGGAGGATCCTTGGACCGTGTGCATTCCCAAATATCCTCCTGAGCCGACGAAGGATCCCTGATGCTGAAAAGAGGACCCTGATGGCTGAAAATAGAATCCTTGAGGCTGGGAGTGAGAGCCAAATGCCTGACTCATAGTTGCTATTCCATAAGGCCTTTCTGATGGGCCACTTTGATACTGGATGCCCGGAACTGCCGATTGTAGGGTAGTTACAACTAGAGTGTCAAAATTCAATGACTTTGGCATCAGAGGAGAGTGATCCTCCACTGATTTCTTCTGTTTCTTGATATCACCAATCTCTTGGAGGATCCGTTCATTGGTTTTGTCCTGCTCTTTCATGCGATCCCTCATCTGCAAAATCAGATTAAAAAGATAATTAGTATTAGGATTAGTGGAAACATAAGAAGTTGGTGGTTTTTGGAAAATGGGGGGTTTGTCTCTTCGCAGCATTCTTCTGGGATCCAGAAGGTGGTAGAGGCAAAGGTGGAACGCCTTGTGAAGAACTGATTGCCGGCATGGAACTTGAAGTGTTCTTCACTGAGGAAGCCATCCGCTTGGTTGTAACGAACCGAAATGACCACAAAAATATGAATCTTCTTAGGAATGAAGCACCAATTGCCCCACGGTGGGCGCCAAACTGTTTTGGTAAAAAATCAAGCTATGATAATGCAACCAAACATTCTGTTGTGAGGTGTGGTGCTTGAATCAATGAAAGAAATTGGTTACTTGTTAAGCAAGGGGCACTTGAAGGAGCTCTTGGGAAGAAAGAAGTCAAGGATCCAGGATCCTGAAAGGATACCGGAAAAGGCTCCTGCTCCTCCAGCAGATGCACAAGTTATAAACTTTATATCCGGTGGATTAAACATTCGTGGTACTTCCTTTTCAGCAGCCAAAAGACATGCCAAGGAGACCAAGATGGATAATGGAGACAGACCCATCCGGACCTCCACTGTCACCAAGGATTAATTTATAACTTTTGATGAGGATGATCGTCTTGATGTTCAGGATCCTCATCATGATCGTCTTGTTATTACTTTGTTTATTTCTAACCATTTTGTTCGCAGGATCCTGATAGATGGAGGAAGCTCAGTAAACATCATCCAGCTTGATGTCCTCAAGAAGATGAACATCCCTGAATCAGACATTGTCCCAAGATCCTCAGTACTTGTGGGATTTAGCGGGGAAACCAAGAATACATTGGGGGATATCAAACTCCCTACCTATATTGAAGGACTCCATTCTTATCAGAAATTTTGTGTTATAGATTGCTTATCTTGTTGTAATGTTATCCTTGGCAGGCCATGGATACATGACATGAAGGCAGTCCCATCTACCTATCATCAATGTGTAAAGCTTCCTAGTCCGTGGGGAGTGGTGAAAATTGAGAGTGATCAACAAGAAGCTAAAAATTGTTACACATAATCAATGAAGCCAACCTCAAGACCAAGGGAGCAATAGCAACTAAAGTATCCTCCAAGAGATGTCTTGGAGGCAAGAGAACAAGATATGAAAGAAATCCTTATGGATCCTCATGATCCTGAATCCATAGTCTTCATAGGATCAGGGATCCTCAGCAGCATTGAACAGGATCTAGGATCCTTCCTTAAAAGGAGGAAAACTACCTTTGCCTGGAACCATGAGGACATGACAGGTATATCTAAAGATATAATTACTCATAAGCTTGGCATTGACAGGTCATTCAAGCCGATTCATCAGAAGAGGAGGAAGTTTTCACCTGAAAGGAATGCTATTATCCAGGAAGAGGTAGATAAACTACTTCGGGCATGTATTGTTTTGGTCAAAAAATCTGATGAGGATAATGCAACCAAACTCTCTGTCACGGGGTATGATGCTTGAAATATCGAACAATGATTAGGATCACTTCGAGGTAAATTGCACAAACAACACAAGGATTTATACGGGGAAAAAGCCCTTGATCAAGAGTTGATCTCCGGCACAAAAAACCCCGGGTGATGGAAACTACCGATCACCAAGCTCAAATAAATCAATAAATGTTTACAACTTCGGATAATGACGAACTAGGTACAAGGATCACTAGTATAAAATGTGTAAAAGTGAGTGAAAACTAATAAGTGTTCGTCGAGAGCTTCACGAATGCGATTATATGAGTGTGTGTGTAGCTGAAAAATGACTAAGTGTTCTAATTCTAGCTCGTCACCCCTATAAAAATAGAAGTTAACTACAATAACTAACTATCCGACTTTTGTGCCAAGCTCCCACGTTCTCCACAACGTCCATTTTTGGTTAATCGTGTGCGAAATGCCCGTGGAATATTCCTTAATACCGTTGCCAAGACCAAGTCAAGCTCGCAACTCCTGCGAAGTAATACAAAGCACAAACAAAGAATCATCAGTACGAGGATCCTTAAAGTGATCCATGACCCTGATCCTGAAGCACTTCTGGGGATCACTATCTGTCACAGAAGAAAGGATCATTAATTAGGATAACGAGTAAGGATCACTAATTGTTAGAAAATCCTCCCCTAACAGGTATGATAAGAGAGGTCAAGTATCCAAGATGGTTAGCCAATGTGGTTGTTGTTCAAAGGAAAAATGGAAAGTGGAGGGTATGTGTCCATTTTACTGATTTAAACAAGGCATGTCCCAAGGATCCTTTCCCATTACCCCACATTGACTCCAAGGTGGATGCTGCCGCGGGTCATGAGTTGTTGACTTTTATGGATGCTTCATATGGATTTCAACAAATTCAGATGGAACCATTTGATCAGAAGGATACAGCCTTTATGACCCCAACATGTATATATTGTTATATTGCTATGCCATTTGGACTAAGCAATGCAGGTGCTACATATCAAAGACTGGTCAATATGATGTTCAATGAACAAATTGGACACACTATGGAAGTTTACATAGACGACGTGGTGGTTAAATCCAAGAAAGCTGAGGATCACCTTAGAGACTTGGAGGAAAAAATTCAATATCCTTGATAAATTTAATATGAAACTAAATCCTTCCAAGTGTCACTTTGGTTTTAAAGCAGGTAAATTCCTAGGTTATATGGTGACAAAAAGAGGCATTGAAGCAAGTCCAGAGCAAATCAAGGCTATTGTGAATATCAAATCTCCTGCCAATGCTAAGGATGTGCAAAGATTGACAGACAGGATTGCAGCCTTGAACAGGTTCATATCCAAATCCTCAGAAAAATACAAGGAATTCTATGACATTTTGAGGAAGAACTTGAAATTTGAATGGACTGAAAAGCATGAAAATGCTCTCAAAGCTCTTAAGGATTACCTATCCTCAGCCCCTGCCTTGATGAAACCAGAGAAAGGGGATATATTATCCTTATATTTAGAGGTATCCTCTAAAGCAGTAAGTGCGGTCCTTGTTAAGGATCACGAAGGTACACAACATCCTGTCTATTATGTAAGTAAGAGTTTGCTTGATGCTGAATCCGGGTATTCACATTTAGAAAAACTTATCCTTGCATTGATTATGGCATCTACTAAACTAAGACATTATTTTGAAACTCATGCCATTATTATTAAGACTAATTTTCCAATTAAGAATGTTCTTAGGAAACCTGAAATGTCAGGAAGGATGGCTAAGTGGGCAGTGAAGCTTAGTGCTTATGATATGAGATATGAACTAAGGACTGCCATCAAATCCGAAGCCTTGGCTGACTTTGTGGCAGATTTTAGTAGTGACTTGCAAAAGGAAGCTGAGTTGGAAGTCCAACAGCTTGAAGAAATTAAGGATCCTTGGATACTCTTCACTGATGGTGCTTTTAATGTCAAAGGAACAGGACTTGGAATACTACTAAAATCGCCCAGGGGGACATAATACCCCACTGTATAGCTTGTGAATTTCGAACTACCAACAATGAGGCTGAGTATGAAGCCTTGATAGCTGGTTTGCAAATTGCTAAGCATATGAGGATCAGGTATCTTGAGGTACATGTAGATTTGTTGTTAATTACTAATCACTTTAATGGATCCTATGCTGTTAAAGGTGAAAAGCTAATCAAATATTTAGAGATAGTCAAAGAATTGGCACTCTCTTTTGTTTCCTTTAGTTTCACACAGGTACCAAGGGAAGAGAATGCAGAGGCTGATGCATTAGCCAATCTAGGATCATCCTTGAAGATCCCGGAGGATATCAGGATCCCTATTATCCACATCCTGACCCCTGCTATCGAGGATCATGTAGCCATGGAGATAGGAGAGGATTTTGCAATCATCCCTAGTGATGATACTTAACCTCATTCAGGATCATGGATCCTTCCAATCATGAGATACATACAACATGGAGAGATTCCTACAGGAGAAAACCCCAGGGCTTTCAAAATCAAGGTATCTCAATTTACAATATTGAATAACATGTTATATAAACGATCTCTTGCAGGGCCATATTTAAGGTGCATTGAGGATCCTGAAATCCAAGAGGTCCTAAAGGATTTTCACGAAGGAGTTGTGGAAACCCACTGGGGGCAGGGCATTATTCTCCAGGATCCTCAGGACAGGATACTATTGGCCTACAATGAAGAAGGATGCTGTGGATTATGCTAAGAAGTGTGATCCTTATCAGAGACATAGTAATATCCTTCACCAACCAGCAGAGCTCTTGCATCCTATATCCTCTTCCTGGCCATTCATGATATGGGGAATGTATATAGTTTGAAAGCTTCCTAAAGCACCTGGTGGAAAAGTATTCATGCTTGCTATGACTGATTATTTCTCCAAGTGGATAGAGGCTGAAGCCTTTGCTCAAGTCAGAGAAAAGGAAGTGATATCCTTTATTAAAAGAAACATTATTACTAGATTTGGTATCCCTTCTGAAATTGTTTGTGATAATGGATCCCAATTTATTAAGTGTAGAACTACTAACTTTTGTGATAGCTGGGGAATTAAGATGATAACATCAACACCAGTCCACCCACAAGCTAATGGTTAGGCAGAATCATCCAACAAGATCATTATCAACAATTTGAAGAAGAAGCTTGGATCCAAGAAAGGAAAGTGGGCAGAAGAACTACCTTATGTACTATGTGCTGATAGGACAACTCCCAAGAATGCCACTGGCCAAACTCCATTTTCTTTGGTATTTGGAGCAGAATCAGTGATCCCTACAGAGATGGTGGTTCCTACTTGTTAGGGGTGGATTCTAAATGATCAGTGATCCTCATTTACTGTTGGGTTAAGTGATCCTCAATTCTGTCTGAAGTAGTGATCCTCAGAAGTGTTGCAGGATCAGGATCATGGATCATCATAAGGATCCTTGTACTAACGGTTGTCTACTTTGAATTCGAAATTATTTTGCAGGAGTATCAACTTAGACTGGGTCTTGGCGATATTCCTGGAGCATATTTTATGTTTATTCCGCACGTGCTTGGCCAGAAGTGGACGTTATGGAGTCGTGGAGGACTTGCACCGTTTGCGGAATGTTAGTTAGAGTAGATATTTTCCATTTTTAAAGGGGTAGCGATCTAATTAGAAAACACTTGGCTATTTTTGGCTACACACACACTCTTACAACTGCTCTCATCAGCTCTCGTTAACTCACTTGGCGATTACACACTTTTACACACAATACACTATAGTGATCCTTGTACTTAGCTCGCTATCATCCGAAGTTGTAACACGTTTATTGTTTAATTTGAGTTGTTGATCGGTAGTTTCCATCACCCGAGGTTTTTTATGTCGGAGATCATTCATTGATCAAGGGCTTTTTCCTCGTATAAATCTTCGTGTCACTTGTTCATTACATTTCAAAGTGATCCTTATTGTTGTTCATCAATTCAAGCATCATACCTCACAACAGAAAGTTTGGTTGCATTATCATTGCTTGATTTTTTACCAAAACAGTTTGGCGCCCACCGTGGGGCAATTGGTGCTTCATTCCTAAAGAGATTCGTGTTTTCGTGGTCATTTCGGTTCGTTACAACCAAGCAGATGGCTTCCTCAGCGAAGAATACTTCAAGTTTGATGCCCTCATTCAGTTCTTCACAAGGCATTCCTCCTTTTCCTCCACCACCTTCTGGATCCCAGAAGAATGCTGAGAATGCTGCGAAGAAACCAACCCCCATTTTCCAAAAACTACCAACTTCTTCTGTTTCAACTAATCCTGCTACTAATGATCTTTACACTCTGATTTTGAAGATGAGGAATCATGCACAAGAGCAGGACAAAACCAACGAAAGGATCCTCCGGGAGATCGATGAGATCAAGAAACAAAAGAAGTCAGTGGAGGATCACTCTCCTTTGATGCCAAGATCGCTAAACTTCGACACTCCAGCCATAACTTCCCAACACTCAGCAGTTCCGGACGTGTAATACTTGGGTGAATTACCGGGAAGGCATTATGGAACAACAACAATGAATCAGGCATTTAGCTCTCACTACCAGCCTCAAGGATCCTATCTTCAGCCATCAGGATCCTCTTCTCAGCATCAAGGATACTTCATGTCAGGAGGATATTTGGGAATGCATGCAGTCCAATGATCCTCCCAGGTCCAAAGATCCTCCCAGGTCCAAGGATCCTCCCAGGTCCAAGGATCCTCCGAGGTCCAAGGATCCTCCCAGGTCCATGGATCCTCCCAGGTCCAAGAATCCTCCCAGGTCCAAGGATCCTCCCAGGTCCAAGGATCCTCCCTTGTCCCGGGATCCTCTCTGGTTCCAGGATCCTTTCAGGTTCAAGGATCATCTCAAGTTCAAGGATCCAACATCCTTCAGGACCAAGGATTCTCGAGAAGTATGCGGCCTCAGAGCTCAGACGTTCATCAAAGAGACTTCATACCAATGTAGACCATTGCTTCCTCTGGTCCTTTGATCGTACCAGAGTCTCGTTAATATGGATTCACATCAGCAATTCCAAACATGAATCCTCAGGGAGGTAACACTTTTAACAATTCATACAACACTAACCATGGCTTTATGTAGGATACAGGTATCAATCAAGCCATGGCTAGGGAGCTACAGAAGCTTAAGGATATGATATCCAGTGTACCGGGAGTGGTTAAACCCATTCCTGAAATTGCAGATGGTAGCCATAGGATATCTCATTTTGCACCACCCTTATGTGATGCTGAGATACCTAAAAGATTTCAGATACCATCCATGAAGATGTATGATGGTTCGACGGATCCAGAGGAGCATGTGGCTCAATACAAAGAGAGGATGGAGATCAATCCAATTCCTGAAAGGTTAAAAGAAGCATGTCTATGCAATGGATTTGGATCCACACTCACAGGATCTGCTCTTAAATGGCTGCTAAGTCTTCCCCCTTACTCTATTACTTCATTTGCTAATCTAGTTAATTTGATTAATAGTCAATTCTCTTGTAGTAGAAAGTTTGAACGATTAACTAGTGATCTATATAGGGTAACACAAGGTCAAAATGAATCACTTAGAGATTATATCACTAAGTTTAATAAAGAATCCTTGGATATTCCTAACTTGGATATTGCTACGGCTGTAGAAGCATTTAAAATGGGATTACTTAGGGATTCATTATTCTATGATGATCTTGTAATGACACCTTGCAGGAATCTTGATGAAGTAAGAACCAGGGCCCTTAGGTTCATCCTCCTAGAGGATGACAAAAGGATCCAGGATAGATTAGCAGGATCCTCAAAACAGGATAAACAAGGATCCTACTTCAGGAACAACAAATCCAAGTCCTACAACAGACCTGATAATCAGAACGTGCATTCAGTGGAACAAGAAGAGGATGATGAAGATTATCCTCCTATTTCTGAATACTATTTTTCTGTTGATAACAATGAACTAATCCTTGCAATGCAGAATCTAGGTGAGAAAGCTAGGTGGCCAAGGAAGAATGATAAAGCAACTGCTACAAAGGATAAGTCCAAGTGGTGTGCATATCATGAGGATTTTGGGCATCTCACTGAAGAGTGTATTGCACTGAGAAAGGAAATTAGTTACTTGTTGAGCAAGGGGCATTTGAAGGAACTCTTGGGTCGAAAGAAGTCAAGGATCCAGGATCCTGAAAGGATCCCGGAAAGGGCTGCTGCTCCTCCAGCAGATGCACAAGTCATAAATTTCATATCCGGTGGATCAGAAATCTGTGGTACATCCTTTTCAGCAGCAAAGAGACACTCTAAGGAAACCAAGATGGATAGTGGAGACAGACCCGTTCGGGCCTCCGTTGTCACCCAGGATAAAGTCATAACCTTTGATGAGGATGATCGTGTTGACGTCCAGGATCCTCATCATGATGGTCTTGTGATTACATTATTTATTTCTAACCACTTTGTTCGCAGGATCCTTATAGATGGAGGAAGCTCTGTGAACATCATTCAGCTTGATGTTCTCAAGAAGATGAATATCCCAGAGTCTGATATTATCTCAAGATCCTCAGTACTTGTAGGATTCAGTGGAGAAACTAAGAATACATTGGGGGACATCCAACTCCCAATCTATATTGAAGGATTGCATTCTTATCAAAAGTTTTGTGTTATAGATTGCTTATCATGTTGTAATGTTATCCTTGGCAGGCCATGGATACATGACATGAAGGCAGTCCCGTCCACCTATCATCAATGTGTAAAGCTTCCAAGTCCTTGGGGAGTGGTGAAAATTGAGAGTGATCAACAGGAGGCAAAAAATTGCTATACCTCATCAATGAAACTAGCCACAAGACCAAGGGAGCAATAGCAATTAAAGTATCCTCCAAAAGATTTCTTGGAGGCAAGAGAACAGGATTTGAAAGAAATCCTCATGGATCCTGATGATCCTGAATCCAAGATCTTCATAGGATCAGGGATCCTTAGCGATATTGAACAGGAGCTAGTATCCTTCCTCAAAAGAAGGAAAACCACCTTTGCCTGGAAACATGAGGATATGAAAGGTATATCTAAAGATATAATTACTCATAAGCTTGGCATTGATAGGTCATTTAAGCCAATTCATCAAAAGAGGAGGAAATTTGCACCTGAAATGAATGTCATTATCCAGGAAGAGGTAGATAAACTACTTCGGGCAGGTATGATTAGAGAGGTTAAGTATCCAAAATGGTTAGCCAATGTGGTTGTTGTTCAAAAGAAAAATGGAAAGTGGAGGGTATGTGTCGATTTTACAGATTTAAACAAGGCATGTCCCAAGGATCCTTTCCCATTACCCCACATTGACTCCATGGTGGATGCTACCGTGGGTCATGAGTTGTTAACTTTTATTGATGCTTCATCTGGATTTCAACAAATTCAGATGGAACCATCTTATCAAGAGGATACAGCCTTTATGACCCCAACTGGTATATATTGTTATATTGCTATGCCGTTTGGATTAAGGAATGCAGGTGCCACTTATCAAAGGCTAGTTAATATGATGTTCAAGGAACAAATTGGAAACACTATGGAAGTCTATATTGATGACATGGTGGTTAAGTCCAAGAAACCTGAGGATCACCTTAAAGACTTGGAGGAAGCATTCAATATCCTTGATAAATTTAATATGAAACTAAATCCTTCTAAGTGTCATTTTGGTGTGAAGGCAGGTAAATTCTTAGGATATATGGTGACAAAGAGGGGCATTGAAGCAAGTCCAGAGCAAATCAAGGCTATTGTAAATATCAAATCTCCTGCCAATGCTAAGGATGTGCAAAGATTAACGGGCAGGATCGCAGCCTTGAATAGATTCATATCCAAATCCTCAGAAAAGTGTAAGGAATTCTACGATATCCTGAGGAAAAACAAGAAATTTGAATGGACTGAGAAGCATGAAGGTGCCCTCAGAGCTCTTAAAGATTACCTATCCCCAGCCCCAGCCTTGATGAAACAAGAAAAAGGAGATGTGTTATCCTTATATTTGGCGGTATCCTCAAAAGCAGTAAGTGCGGTCCTTGTGAAGGATCACCAAGGTACACAACATCCTGTTTATTATGTAAGTAAGAGCTTACTTGATGCTGAATCCAGGTATTCACATTTAGAAAAACTTATCCTTGCATTAATTATGGCATCCACTAATTTAAGACATTATTTTGAGACTCATGCCATTATTGTTAGGACTAATTTTCCAATTAAGAATGTTCTCAGGAAACCTGAAACTTATCCTCTGTTTACTTGATTCTGAGTTTTGAAGGTTTAGGTATCCTTAACGGAGGATTGAGTATCCACAGAAATATCCAGTTTTTTAGGCTTGACCCTAGTTATTTGGGCTTGACCCCAGTTATTTGGGCTAGTCCCCAGTTTGGGCCTGTCCCCAGTCTCGCCAGTAGCGCACGATGATCCTGGTATAGTTCATGGCAATGGGACCAATACCCGCTTTAGGGGCTGACAATTTCATTGTACTGGCTATATTCAGGATCCTACGTATAATGGTAGACGTACCATACATCCGTTCCTAAGATTTCTAACGTTTTCATGTTAGCTAAGGTTTTGGCATTTTCATGTCACTAAGTTTGGATAGTCGCCAGTGAGGGCCATACTCCAGTTTACATACGATCCTTTGGGCTTGTCCCCAGTATATTGGGCTTGTCCCCAGAATTGTTGGGCTTGTCCCCAGTTACTAACTTTCATCTTATATTGGCTTAGTCCCAAGTTGTATCCTATTTCAGGTTTTTGAAGTTAAACGATTAAGGATCCTTGATCCTTACCTTTTACTAAGGTTTGTCTTCTGGGTTATCCTGATGTTAAGTGTTAAAGGATAGGATCCTAACTTGGATTCTCAGGTATGATCCTTAACTATTTTGATTTTATTCATTATTTATTTAAGTAACCCTTATCCTTTGACAACTGAACTTGTGATCCTTAAACTATATTACTTTTCAGAACTTATCGATTATAGGATATGTGATTCTTGATCATATCCTAAAAATTTTTTAGGATATTTCTTAAATTCGTTCTTTACTTGATAAGTTTAAACAAATTGAACAACACAACAGTTGGAAAGTAAAATACTAACAAGGATATCAACACAGGATAAGCCAAAAAGTTAAGGTTATTTTATTCACAAAAGTTTAAACCCTTTTAAGGTTGTCAAAATTGCTAACCCACGTTTCTACCAGCAAAACGTGGCCCATCCACATGGGTTGGCAAAGGGTGTCCATTGTTCATAGGTCTAACAAGTGTAGGAAATTAAAGACAGAAGGATAACAAGTGGCTTCATCCCCCAAACAGAGGATCCATCCACCACCCATTATCCTACCTATTGTTCAAAGGATCATCTATGATCCTCAACCCTAATTACTATTGTTTAAGTACAGACCAACCATTGTTCATAAAAACAAAAACCATAACCAAACTTAAAAAAAATGGGCTCCGGCTAAGTCTAGAAATGTCCTTCATCGCCCATTCATGCAACTTACACCTTCGCTGCATCATCATCCCCTCCAGCTCCAGTATCCTTCGCCTGATCCTTGCCACTACCACTAGCCTCGATTGCCAGGACCTCGTCAGCCTCATCATCATCCTCCAACTCAGCCAGCCTGGCCTTCCAGCCTTCCATGTCCCAGCTGCTCCTATCAAATGCGGGATCCAAAGCTTCTTGAGCCATCTGTAGCTTGGTCTTGTACATGGCAATGGCAGCGGAGACTTAGCATCCTCTGTGATCTCATGCTTCTCATAATCAAAGTTAATCAGAATGGCAGCTGTTTGAGCTGTGGCATCGTTGAGATCCTTTTCAAGGGAAGCGATCTTGAGGTCTTTGAGCATGGCTAGTTTTTGGAGGTCAGAGTGTTTCTCCTCTAGCTCTTCAACATTCCCAACATAGTCCTCGATCTCTGCAAATTTCTACAATAAAGACAATACAAAGATTAGGATCAGGTGATCCTCAAGTGGATAGGGTAATTAAAATGAGTCAGTGATCCTTACATCATTGAAGTACTCGAGGAATTGATGACGAATCAGAGGTAAGCCTTGGAGGTTGTCAGCTTCAGAGGTTTTTCTCTTCTTTCCACCTCTTCCCTTTGAAGTGGTAGCTTTGGGGATTATAACGGAGGGGCTAGCAGCAGACTTTTTCTTGGATCGGACGGTGTCAAGCTCAGTGACACTGAATTTGGATGCGGATCTTGATGACTTTCCAGCGCCTACACATCCAAAAGAGATAAGTATCCTTATTCTATTTCTATTCAACTATTTATTTAAATATTTGACTATACAAAATACAGGATACTTACTTGACATAGTAACAGAACCTGAGGATACTTCCTGTGAATCCTGGGTGTTTGTTTTGAATGACCTTGTTGCAGGATCAAGTCTTCTGAAAGCAGCAAGTCTCTCCTCGGTGGCAGGTGAAGGTATAATATGTGAAATAGTGATGGCTATACAAAAGAAATAGAAGCATATTAGTAATCATCATCAGAATTGAGCTTACTCAGTGATCCTTCTAAGGATCCTCTATCCTACAATGAGTGCTCCACTTCCTTGGCAGATCCTTTCCATCCGGGATACAATCCCTTCTGACAAAGAAGAACCGTCGTTTCCAATTGGTATCATTCTTAGTAGCTTTAAAGTTGGGATGTTCTTCTCCGGGTTTATGCTTGAATAAATATCGGTGGGATCCAAATGTTGTGAGATCATACATCTCGGCCAATTCCGACATTCCCAGGTTAATTCCTTCTTGCTCAATGATTCTTTCAAGGGTATATAAGACCCTCCAGATCGTTGGCATAGCTTGAATATAGGAGATGCCGGTGAGGGAGAAAAAGGATTGGGTGAATTCAGGGAAAGGATACGAGTATCCTATTGAGAAAGGAGTGACTGGGAAAGCTACCCAAGTTTCGGAAACGTAATCACTCAGAACAGTGGGATCAAACGATTTGAAAGTGGTGTTCGCTGGGAAGCAATGCCGGATTCTGTCTATTTGTGGGTCAGAGAAGCAACATCTTTCTTTCGGTGAATCTTTGATGATCCCCTGGCTCTTGAGAGGACTGTCCTTCTTATGATCCTTGGCTGGTGAGGATCTTAGCATCATCTTGGTTTCGAAGAAGGTAAAGAAAGAAGGAGCAGAGAAAGAAAACTTAAAGGAAGAAGAGGAAGAGAAATACCTGCTTAATCGTCGGATGTGAATTTAAAGGGAGTTCTCTTGAATTTAAATGTGAAATGATCCCTATCTCTAACTCTTATTTATAATGATGATTCTGCAGGATAGTCACCTTAAGTTACATAACTTTTCTGAATTTATTGACTATAGGATGTTTGATCCTTGATCATATCCTAAAACTTTTAAACATGATTTACTAAATCTTTATCTTTTATTTACAAATTCAAACAAAGTACATAACAATAGTTGAAAATTAAGGAATTCACAAGGATAACAACACGGGAAATAGCCGAAAAGTTGAAGTTATTTTTATTAACAAAAGTTAACCTTTCAAAGGTTGTCAAAATTACCTACCCCAAGCATCTACCAGCAATACGTGGCCCGTCTGCTGGGGTAGGTAAAGGGTGTCCATTGTTAATAGGTCATTCAAGTGCAGGAAATAAAAGATGGTAGGATAACAAGTGGCTTCATCCCCCAAACAGAGGATCCCTCCACCACCTATTATCCTACCTATTGTCTTAGTATCTATGATCCATAACCCTAGAAACTATTGTTCAAAATACAACCCAACATTGTTTCAAAACACCATAACCATAAAACTACTTCCAAATCATAAAAAATGGGATCCGGCCACGTCTAGAAATATCCATCATCGCCCATTCCTGCAGATTACACCTTTGCTGCATCGCCATCACCTTCACCAGCTCCTCCAGCTCCGGCATCACCCACATGATCCTTAACCCCACTGCTGCCAGCCTCGATTGCTAGGACCTCACCAGCCTCTTCTTCGTCATCCAGCTCAGCCAACCTAGCCTTCCAGCCCTCTATGTCCCAGTTGCTTTTGTCAAAGTTAGGATCCTGAGCTTCTTGGGCCATCTGCAACTTGGTTTTGTACATAGCAATGGCAGCGGAGACTTTAGCATCATTTGTGATTTCAGACTTCTCCTGATCAGCAATGATATGAGCCAGGACAAGTTCCTTCTTCACCAGATTGACATCGTTTTCGCGGGAGGCAATCTTCTGATCCTTGGCCAGCATGATCTTTTGGAGGTCCAAACACTTGAGCTCAACCTCTTCAAGACTCCCTACGTAATCTTGGATTACAGCAAATTTCTACAAAAGAAAGGATACAATTCAGGATCCCTTACCCTCAGTATGGAAGGATCATGTACAAGAATCACATTTAAGGATCAGTTATTCTTACCTCGGCAACGTATTCCTCGAACTGATGCTGGATCAGAGGTAGACCTTCAAGGGTATCAGCAGTCTTCCTCTTCTTTCCGCCCTTTCCCTAAGAAGTGGTTGCCTTGGGGATCGTGACGGATGGACTAGAAGCAGGCTTCTTCTTTGCGAATCAGACAGCAACGAGGTCACTAACACTGAAACGAGTAGCAGACTTCGATGATTTTCCAGCACCTACACATCCAAAGCAGATAAGTATTCTTATTTTGTTTTAATTTAAACATTTAGTTATGCACAAAATGGGATACTTACTTGACATCGTAACAGAGCCTGAGGATACTTCTGGAGAATCCTGGGTATTTACTTGAAATGATCTTATAGCAGGATCAAGCTTCCGGAAAGAAGAAAGCCTTTCCTTCGTTGCAGGTGTTGTAATAATGTGTGAAACAGTAATAGCTGCAAAATAGAAATGAAGGGGTCAGTGATCCTTAGCGGAGACATGGTATCCTATGATCCTTCTATAAGGATCCTCTATCCTACCATGAGTAACCCATTTTCTTGGAAGATCCTTCCCATCAGGGATGGAATTCCTTCTGACAAAGAAGAATCTCCTTATCCAGTTGGTGTCATTCTTAGTGGTTTTGAAGATGGGGTGTTCTTCACCGGGTTTGTGTTTGAACATATATCGATGAGATCCATGGCTCACAAGGTCGTACATTTCTGCTAACTCCGACATCCCCAGATCAATACCTTCATGCTCAATGATTCTTTCAAGGGTATACAAGACCATCCACATCA
Organism: Helianthus tuberosus; assembly: GCA_030545235.1. Classification (NCBI taxonomy): domain Eukaryota; kingdom Viridiplantae; phylum Streptophyta; class Magnoliopsida; order Asterales; family Asteraceae; genus Helianthus; species Helianthus tuberosus. The sequence continues at coordinate 169,992,933 of CM060366.1, read as the reverse complement.
TTGGCATCGCTTGGATGTAGGAGATGCCGGTGAGAGAGAAGAAAGATTGGGTGAAATCAGGAAAAGGATAAGAGTATCCTATCATAAATGGGGTGACCGGAAAAGCTACCCAGGTTTCAGAAACAAAGTCGCTTAGGATGGTGGGGTCAAAAGCTTTAAAAACGGTGCTCGTCGGGAAATAATGGTGAATCCTATCTATCAACGGATCAGTAAAGCAGTATCGTTCCTTCGCAGAGTCTTCGATGATCCCTTGGCTCTTCAAAGGACTGTCCTTTTTGTGATCCTTAGCCGGTGAAGATCTTAGCATCATCTTGGTCATGATGATGGTGAAGAAGAAGAAACAGAATGAGAAGAGAGAAAGGAAAGAGAAGTACCTGATCAGATCTTCGAATGAGGATTTAAAGGATGAAACGTACGAATTTAAATGCTTCCTAACCCTTATCTCTAACTTCAATTTATAATCATGATTTTGCAGGATAGTCACTTCAATGACGTCAGATTGGCAACGGCTAGTCAGGATGTAACGGCTATATATCCTTTGATTTGTTACGGATAAGAACGAGAAAATATAACTCGTTTATTTACACTTTACTCCTTATATTTTGGGGGCAATTGTTAGGGGAGGATTTTCCAAAGATCAGTGATCCTCAATTACTGTCAGGCTTAGGGATCCTCAATTCTGTTTGAATTAGTGATCCTCAGAGAGTATTGTAGGATCCGGATCCAGGATCATCATAGCGATCCTTACACTAACGATTGTTTGCTTTGAATATGAAGTTGTTTTCCAGGAGTACGTGCTTGGACTTGGTCTTGGCGATATTCCTGGAGCATATTCCCTTTTTATTCCGCACGTGCTTGACTAATATGGGCGTTATGGAGGTCGTGGAAGACTTGCACGAAATGCGGATAGTTAGTTAGCTTAGATATTTTCCAAATTTATAAGGGGATAGCGAGCTAGATTAGAACACTTGGCTATTTTTGGCTAAACACACACACTCGTAACTGCTATCATCAACTCTCGACAGTTTGCTCGGCGATTAGTCACTTTTTTGCACATTACACTCTAGTGATACTTGTAACTAGCTCCCTATCATCCAAAGTTGTAATACATTTTCTATTTTATCTGAGCTGGTGATCGGTAGTTTCCATCACCCAAGGTTTTTTATGCCGGAGATCAACTCTTGATCAAGGGCTTTTTCCCCGTATAAATCTTTGTGTCACTTGTTCATTACATTTCTGAGTGATCCTTAGTATTATTCATTGATTCAAGCAGCACACCTTACAACAGAAAGTTTGGTTTCATTATCTTTGCTTGATTTTTGACCAAAACAGGTATGTGTCGATTTCACTGATTTAAACAAGGCATGCCCCAAGGATCCCTTCCCATTCTCCCACATTGACTCCATGGTGGATGCTACCGCGGGTCATGAGTTGTTGACTTTTATGGATGCTTCATCTGGATTTCAACAAATTCAGATGGAACCATCTGATCAAGAGGATACAACCTTTATGACCCCAACTGGTATCTATTGTTATATTGCTATGCTATTTGGACTAAGGAATGCAGGTGCTACTTATCAAAGGCTAGTCAATATGATGTTTAAGGAACAAATAGGACACACTATGGAAGTCTACATAAACGACATGGTGGTTAAGTCCAAGAGAGTTGAGGATCACCTTAGAGACCTGGAGGAAGCATTTGATATCCTTGACAAATTCAATATTAAATTGAATCCTTCAAAGTGTCACTTTGGTGTTAAAGCAGGCAAGTTCCTAGGCTACATGGTAACAAAAAGAGGCATAGAAGCAAGTCCAGAGCGAATCAAAGCAATTGTGAATATCAAATCTCCTGCCAATGCTAAGGATGTGCAAAGGTTGACAGGAAGGATCGCAGCCTTGAACAGGTTCATATCAAAGTCATCAGAAAAGTGCAAAGAATTCTATGACATTCTGAGAAAGAACAAGAAATTTAAGTGGACTGAAAAGCATGAGAATGCTCTCAAAGCCCTTAAGGATTACCTATCCTCAGCTCCTGCCTTGATGAAACCAGAAAAAGGGGATATATTATCCTTGTATCTAGCGGTATCTTCTAAAGCAGGAAGTGCAGTCCTTGTTAAGGATCACGAAGGTACACAACATCCTCTCTATTATATAAGTAAGAGTTTGCTTGATGCTGAATCCAGGTATTCACATTTAGAAAAACTTATCCTTGCTTTGATTATGGCATCTACTAAACTAAGCCATTATTTTGAAACTCATGCCATTATTGTTAAGACTAACTTTCCAATTAAGAATGTTCTCAGGAAACCTGAAATGTCAGGAAGGATGGCTAAATGGGCAGTGAAGCTCAATGCTTATGATATAAGATATGAACCAAGGACTGCCATTAAATCCCAAGCCTTGGCTGACTTTGTGGCAGATTTCAGTAGTGATCTACAAAGGGAAGCTGAGTTAGAAGTTCAGCAGCTTAAAGAGACTAAGGATCATTAGATACTCTTTACAGATGGAGCCTCTAACGTCAAGGGAACTGGACTTGGGATACTACTAAAATCGCCACAAGGGGACATAATACCCCACTCGATAGCTTGTAAGTTTCAAACTACTAATAATGAGGCTGAATATGAAGCCTTGATAGCTGGTTGGCAAATTGCCAAGCATATGAGGATCAGGTATCTTGAGGTACATGTAGATTCTTTGTTAATTACTAATCACTTTAATGGATCCTACGCTGTTAAAGGTGAAAGACTAATCAAATACCTAGAGACAGTCAAGGAATTGGCACTCTCTTTTGTTTCCTTTAGTTTGACACAGGTACCTAGGGAAGAGAATGCAGAAGCTGATGCATTGGCCAATCTTGGATCATCCTTGAAGATTCCAGAGGATATCAAAATTCCTATAATCCATATTTTGGATCCTGCTATTGAGGATCACATAACTATGGAGATAGAAGAGGATTCTTCTCTCGTTCCTAGTGATAATGCACAGTCTCATTCAGGATCATGGATCCTTCCAATCATGAAATATATACAACATGGAGAGATCCCTACAGGAGAAAATCCTAGAACTTTCAAAGTCAAGGTATCTTAGTTTACAATATTAAATAACATGTTATATAAACGATCTCTTGCAGGTCCATATCTAAGATGCATTGAGGATCCTGAAATTCAAGAAGTCCTAAAGGATTTTCATGAAGGAGATTGTGGAAATCAAACTAGGGGCAGGGCATTGTTTTCAAGGATCCTTAGGACAGGATACTATTGGCCTACTATGAAGAAGGATGCTGTGAATTATGCCAAGAAATGTGATGTTTGTCAAAGACATAGCAATATCCTTCATCAACCAACAGAGCTCCTACATCCTATATCTTCTTCTTGGCCATTCATGAGATTGGGAATGGATATAGTTGGTAAACTTCCCAAAGCACCAGGAGGATAAGTGTTTATGCTTGCCATGACTAATTACTTTTCCAAGTGGATAGATGCTAAAGCCTTTGCTCAAGCCAGAGAAAAAGAAGTGATAACCTTTATTAAAAGAAATATTATTACCAGATTTGGTATTCCTTCTGAAATTGTTTGTGATAATGGATCCCAATTTATTGGGAGTAGAACTACTAACTTTTGTGACAGCTGGGGGATTAAGATGATAACATCAACACCAGTCCACCCACAAGCTAATGGTCAAGCAGAATCATCCAAAAAGATCATCATCAACAATTTGAAGAAGAAACTTGGATCCAAGAAAGGAAAATGGGCAGACGAGTTACCTTATGTGCTATGGGCTAATAGAACAACACCCAAGAATGCTACTGGCCAAACTCCATTTTCTTTAGTATTTGGGGCAGAATCAGTGATCCCTACAGAGATGGTGGTTCCTACTGTTAGAACAAGCATCCGTGATCCTGAAGGAAATGATGAAAACTTGGTTCAAGACTTGGATACTGTTTTGGTTAAAAATCAAGCAAAGATAATGCAACCAAATCTTTTGTTGTGAGGTGTGATGCTTGAATCAGTGAACAATATTAAGGATCACTCAGAAATGTAATGAACAAGTGACACAATGATTTATACGAGGAAAAAGCCCTTGATCAAGAGTTGATCTCCAGCATAAAAAACCTCGGGTGATGGAAACTACCGATCACCAACTCAGATTAAACAGAAAATGTATTACAACTTTGGATGATAGCGAACTTGTTACAAGGATCACAAGAGTGTAATGTGCAAAGAAGTGTGTAATCGCCGAGCAAACTGTCGAGAGTTGATGAGAGCAGTCACGAGTGTGTGTGTTTAGCCAAAAATAGCCAAGTGTTCTAATCTAGCTCGCTATCCCCTTATAAATTTTGAAAATATCTAAGCTAACTAACTATTCGCATTTCGTGCAAGTCTTCCACGACCTCCATAACGTCCATATTAGTCAAGCACGTGCGGAATAAAAAGGGAATATGCTCCAGGAATATCGCCAAGACCAAGTCCAAGCACGTACTCCTGCAAAACAACTTCATATTCAAAGCAGACAATCGTTAGTGTAAGGATCACTATGATGATCCTGGATCCTGATCCTACAATACTCTCTGAGGATCACTAATTCAACATAATTGAGGATCCCTAAGCCCGACAGTAATTGAGGATCACTGATGTTTGGAAAATCCTCCCCTAACAATTGCCCCCAAAATATTAGGAGTAAAGTGTAAATAAATGAGTTATATTTTCTCGTTCTTATCCGTAACAAACCAACGGATATATTGCCGTTACATTCTGACTAGCCGTTGCCAATCTGACGTCATTGAAGTGACTATCCTGCAAAATCATGATTATAAATTGAAGTTAGAGATAAGGGATAGGAAGAATTTAAATTCTTGCGTTTCATCCTTTAAATCCTCATTCGAAGATCTGATCAGGTACTTCTCTTTCCTTTCTCTCTTCATATTCTCATTCTGTTTCTTCTTCTTCACCATCATTATGACCAACATGATGCTAAGATCTTCACCGGCTAAGGATCACAAAAGGACAGTCCCTTGAAGAGCCAAGGGATCATCGAAGACTCTGCGAAGGAACGATGTTGCTTTACTGATCCGCAGATAGACAGGATTCGCCATTGTTTTCCGTCGAGCACTGTTTTTAAAGCTTTTGACTCCACCGTCCTAAGCGACTTTGTTTCTGAAACCTGGGTAGCTTTTCCGGTCACCCCATTTACGATAGGATACTTGTATCCTTTTCCTGATTTCACCCAATCTTTCTTCTCTCTCACCGGCATCTCCTACATCCAAGCGATGCCAATGATGTGGAGTGTCTTGTATACCCTTGAAAGAATCATTGAGCATGAAGGTATTGATCTGGGAATGTCGGAGTTAGCAGAAATGTACAACCTTGTGAGCCATGGATCTTATCGATATCTATTCAAACACAAACCCGGTGAAGAACACCCCATCCTCAAAACCACTAAGAATGACACCAACTAGAAAAGGCGATTCTTCTTTGTCAGAAGGGATTCCATCCCTGATGGGAAGGATTTGCCAAGAAAGTGGGCCATCCACGGTAGGATAGAGGACCCTTAGAAGGATCACAGGATAACCTTGTTTCTGCTGAGGATCACTAACATCCTTTTGTTTCTTTTGTGCAGCTATCTCTGTTTCACATATTATTCCATCGCCTGCCACCAAGGAGAGGCTCACTGCTTTCCGAAAACTTGATCCTGCAATAAGATCATTTCAAGCAAATACCCAGGATTCTCAAGAAGTATCCTCAGGCTCTGTTACGATGTCAAGTAAGTATCCCATTTTGTGCATAACTAAATGTTTAACATAAAATGAAATAAGGATACTTATCTGTTTTGGATGTGTAGGTGCTGGAAAATCATCGAAGTCTGCTACTCATTTCAGTGTCACTGACCTCGATGCTATCCGATCCGCAAAGAAGAAGCCTGCTGCTAGTCCATCCGTCACGGTCCCCAAGGCAACCACTTCTAAGGGAAAGGGCGGAAAGAAAAGGAAGACTGCTGATACCCTTGAAGGTCTGCCTCTGATCCAGCATAAGTTCGAGGAATACGTTGTTGAGGTGAGAATAACTGACCCTTAAATGTGATTCTTGTACATGATCCTTCCATACTGAGGGTAAGGGATCCTGAATTGTATCCTTTCTTTTGCAGAAATTTGCTGAAATCCAAGATTACGTAGGGAGTCTTGAAGAGGTTGAGCTAAAGTGTTTGGACCTCCAAAAGATCATGTTGGCCAAGGATCAGAAGATTGCCTCCCTCGAAAACGATGTCAATCTGGTGAAGAAGGAGCTTGTCCTGGCTCATGTCATTGTTGATCAGGAGAAGTCTGAAATCACAAATGATGCTAAAGTATCCACTGCCATTGCTATGTACAAAACCAAGTTGCAGATGGCCCAAGATGCTCAAGATCCTAACTTTGACAAGAGCAACTGGGACATAGAGGGCTGGAAGGCTAGGTTGGCTGAGCTGGATAATGAAGAAGAGGCTGGTGAGGTCCTAGCAATTGAGGCTGGAAGCAGTGGGGTTAAGGATCATGTGGGTGATGCAGGAGCTAGAGGAGCTGGTGAAGGTGATGGTGATGCAGCAAAGGTGTAATCTGCAGGAATGGGCGATGATGTACATTTCTAGACGCGGCCGGAGCCCATTTTTTTTTTGGATTTAGTAGTGGTTTTTTGTTATGGTGTTTTGAAACAATGTTGGGTTGTATTCGAACAATAGTTTCTAGGGTTATGGATCATGGATCCTTAGACAATAGGTAGGATAACGGGTGGTGGATGGATCCTCTGTTTGGGGGATGAAGCCACTTGTTATCCTGCCATCTTTTACTTCCTGCACTCTTAAGACCCGTTAACAATGGACACCCTTTGCCAACCCATGTGGACGGGCCACGTTTTGCTGGTAGAAACGTGGGTTGGCAATTTTGACAACCTTGAAGGGTTTAACATTTTGTGAATAAATAAAACCTTAACTTTTTGGCTATTTCCCGTGTTGTTATCCTTGTGAATACTTTAATTTTCAATTGTTGTGATATATATTTTGTCTGAATTTATTAAGTAAAGTAGAAAAAATTAAATAAATATCCTCAAAAAGTTTAGGATATGATCAAGGATCACATATCCTATAGTCGACAAGTTCTGAAAAGTAGTGTAGTTTAAGGATCATAAGTTCAGTTGTCAAAGGATAAGGGTCACACATGTAAATAATAAATCAAATCAAAGTAATTAAGGATCATACCTGAGAATCCAAATTAGGATCCTAAGATTTAACACTTATAATCAGGATAACCAAAACACAAACTTTAGTAGAAGGTAAGGATCAAGGATCCTTGGTTGTTTAGCTTCAAAAACCTGAAATAGGATACAACTTGGGACTAAGCCAATATAAGATAGTTAGTAACTGGGGACAAGCCCAACAATTCTGGGGATATGCCCAATATACTGGGGACAAGCCCAAAGGATAACTGGGGACAAGCCCAAAGGATAACCGGGGACAAGCCCAAGGATAACTGGGGACAAGCCCAAAGCATAACTAGGAAGCCCAAGGATAACTGGGGACAAGCCCAAAGGATCGTGTGTAAACTGGAGTATGGCCCTCACTGGCGACTATCCAAACTTAGTGACATGAAAATGCCAAAACCTTAGCTAACATGAAAACGTTAGAAACCTTAGGAACATATGTATGGTACGTCTACCATTATACGTAGGATCCTTAATACAGCCAGTACAATGAAATTGTCAGCCCCTAAAGCGAGTGTTAGTGCATTACGTCTATTGACTTCATCTTGTATCATGTAACGTAATAGGTTAGATTAGAATAATTAGTACACGAGGTTCGAGAAACAGAAGTTAGTGGTTAAGGAAGTAATTTCGCTTATATGGACAGTAACCATAAAAGCGAAATCACAAGGATCTAATTTCGCTCATATGGCATGTCCATATAAGCGAAATCAGGTTTAGTATAAATAGGTGCAATGTTGTTTCATTTGGTACGGTTCTGAAAATTGTAACGAAGTGCTACCAAGTTGTTCTCAGGTTGTATCAGTGTTAAATCAATCCAAGAGACATTATAATTAGTTTGAGTGTCTGATTCATTGTTTCCGCCTTTGAATTGGATAGAAAACTCTTCTGATTGACTCATTCGGATCCAACAACGATCCTACACCCCCTTTCCTGCCTCAGCTTCAATAAGATAGGGGCCTTCTCGCTATGGTGCTAACTTGCCATCAGCAGGATTTGTGGTATTTTGGAATGCTTTCCTCAACACCATATCACCAACTTGGAACTTTCTGATCCTAACATTCTTATTGTAGGCTCCAGCCATTCTTTGCTGATAACTAGCCATCCTTATCCTTGACAAATCCCTGAGTTCTCCTATGGTATCTGTTAGGGGACGATTTTCCAAAGATCAGTGATCCTCAATTACTGTCGCGCTTAGGGATCCTCAATTCTGTTGAATTAGTGATCCTCAGAGAGTATTGTAGGATCAGGATCCAGGATCATCATAGTGATCCTTACACTAACGATTGTCTGCTTTGAATATGAAGTTGTTTTGCAGGAGTACGTGCTTGGACTTGGTCTTGGCGATATTCCTGGAGCATATTCCCTTTTTATTCCGCACGTGCTTAACTTATATGGACGTTATGGAGGTCGTGGAAGACTTACACGAAATGCGGATAGTTAGTTAGCTTAGATATTTTCCAAATTTATAAGGGGATAGCGAGCTAGATTAGAACACTTGGCTATTTTTGGCTAAACACACACACTCGTGACTGCTCTCATTAACTCTCGACAGTTTGCTCGACGATTACACACTTTTTTGCACATTACACTCTAGTGATCCTTGTAACAAGCTCGCTATCATCCAAAGTTGTAATACATTTTCTGTTTAATCTGAGTTGGTGATCGGTAGTTTCCATCACCCGAGGTTTTTTATGCCGGAGATCAACTCTTGATCAAGGGCTTTTTCCTCGTATAAATCATTGTGTCACTTGTTCATTACATTTCTGAGTGATCCTTAATATTGTTCATTGATTCAAGCATCACACCTCATAACAAAAGATTTGGTTGCATTATCTTTGCTTGATTTTTGACCAAAACAGTTTGGTACCCACCGTGGGGCAATTGGTGCTTCATTCCTAAGAAGATTCATATTTTTGTGGTCATTTCGGTTCGTTACAACCAAGCAGATGGCTTCCTCAGCGAAGAACACTTCAAGTTCAATGCCGACAATCAGTTCTTCACAAGGCGTTCCACCTTTGCCTCCACCACCTTTTGGATCTCAGAAGAATGCTAAGAATGCTGCAAAGAGACCAAGCCCAATTTTTCAACCACCAACTTCTTCTGTTTCCACTAATCCTACTAATAGTGATCTCTTTACTTTGATTTTGCAGATGAAGGATCACATGCAAGAGTAGGATAAACCCAATGAAATGATCCTCAGGGAGATAGGTGATATCAAGAAACAAAAGAAATCGATGGAGGATCATTCCCCATTGATGCCCAGATCGCTGAATTTTGACACTCCGGTCATAACTTCCCAGTATTCAGCAGCTCCGGACGTGTAATACTTGGGTGGATTACCAGGAAGGCGTTATGGAACAACAACAATGACTCAGGCTCTAGGATCTTACTTTCTACCTTCCGGAACCTCTGTCCAGCATCAGGGATCCTTCGTCAGCTCAGGACGATATGTGGCAATGCACACGGTCCAAGGATCCTCTATGGTTCAAGAATTCTCCATGGTTCAAGGATCCTCCATGGTTCAAGGATCCTCCTCTCAGCCTCGAGGATCCTTTCAGGTTCAAGGACCCTCTCAGCATCAAGGATCCAACATCTTTCGGGAACAAGGATCCTTAAGGAGTATGCAGCCTCCAAGTTCGGATGTTCATCAAGGAGACTTCATACCAATGCAGACCATTGCTTCATCTGGTCCTTCGATCATACCGGAGTCCCGTCAATATGGATTCACATCTGGAATTCCAAACATGAATCCTCTGGGAGGTAACACTTTCAATAATTCTTAGAACACTAACTGATTTGGTCAAAAATTACCGAAGCAATTTAGTGATCAAATTAGTTAAGTGAGGTAGTGTGCTAAAATTATGTGTGAAAAATATGTTAACCAAGTTAGTTATAAAAACAGTTTCAGGATACGGCTCAAGATATAGAGCTGTATCTATGATCAAACAATGAGCAGAAAAGTAAAGGTTGACACATGATGTACGAGGAAAGCCCTTGATCAATTTAGATCGCCGGCATAAAACCTCGGAAGCTGACAATCGCAGCTGCCTTGTTCTTCTATTGCCTCAAATATCAGGATACAGTGCAGGATGTGGTGCGGATCAACTAGGTGTTACAATGTAATTCGACTACAAGTGTTTGTGTGTAGTGACTGCTGAAAGCTAAAGAGAAAAAGTGTTCGAGAGTGTGTGAAAGTTTTTTTGTTTCTTAATCTGATCCGCCCCCATCTATTTATAGTAAAACAAATGTAACAAACTATCCTAAATAACCGGGATCCAGCGAATATTCCTCAGTCGAACGTTGTAGACCTAGTCTTTCGGGTTCAATGTCTCTCCCATAACAAACACGTCCGAGTCTTGAGGAGAAACTGACCCATAACAATTGTCCCCAAATATATCGGTTGGTATACCAATCCAACGGATATATTTTAAAAGTTTTATCTCATAACTTAAGGCAATCAATACGACGAGACCCTTGAAAGGACAGTGGTGCAACTTCCAAAGCGTTATTTACTCTTTACCCCCTACATTCAGCCTATATTAACCGAGGGACTTCTCATTATGATTATCTTTATCTTCAACCGTATATCAGGTACTTTTCTCTCTCTCTTTTCTATTTTCCTTGTTTACATCTCCTTTTCTCCGATTGTGATCCTTCATGGCGACCCGCACCAGATCGCAAATGGCGGACTCTGTTTCCCCCTTCCACAAACAAAATTTGCTTCAGAATCCTTCAAAAGAGGTGTGTTCTTTCGATAATTCTGACATCGCGGCACTACGAGCTTCCGGTGCCTTTCCCGCCGGAACAATCTTCCGTCCATTCGACCGAGTGGTTCGATCGGATTTTTGTTCCGATGAATAGGTCTGCTTTTTTGCCTACCCTTTCTCCATAGGACTTCAATACCCGTTTTCACCTTTTATTTCAATTTTCTTTGAACTTACTGGCCTTAGCTTTGCCCAAATCATGTCCATGGTTTGGCGAATATTAGTCACCTTGGAAGGAATTAAGGCTCGCCACATACCCGACCTGTGCATTGAGGATTTGCCGATGGCTTATCGTTTAAGATCTCATGGTTCCAGCCGATTCCTTCTATTCTCTATTTCCAAAGATCCTCTCATCCTCAAAGCTACCAAGAATGAGGATAAGTGGACAAGAAAATTCTTCTTTGTGAAAAGAGACTCCATTGATAAGGGTTTTGACCTTCCTAAAAGATGGTTGACTTCTGGTAGGACTTAGGGTTTTAGGAATATCCCTAATCATATCCTGAACCTCCATCCTGAACCAATATCCTAATGTGTTTATATCCTTTCTTGCAGCAAACTTCAAGGAACTAGCTCCCCCTAGTGCTGATTCAAAAGGAAGAATAAAAGAAATCTACAAGCTTCCAGAGAGTGAAAGAACCTTTAACCTGCTACTCACAAGCTCAAGTCAAAGATCAAGTTCCAACAAGTCTGGTAAGCATATTTTCAGGAATTATCTTTATATTAAATCGATTATTATTTTTAGAGGTATAATAAGCCTAAAACATCTTCCCTTGTGCAGTGCCAGTTATTAACCTCGAAGGCTTCCAACTCGATGAGTTGGACAGCTACTCCAGCCTCGCACCTGCCAAGCAAGAATCCAATCCAAAGTCATCCATCACACCGAAGCCTACCAGCTCGAAGACCACTACTGCTCTCAAAGCTCCTCCGGCATCCCGTACCCGGGCCTCTAGTTCCCGAAAGAGAAAAGAAGTTGAACCTCCTGCTACATCTCACGTGTTCCCATTTGAGAACTACGGGTTTACGGAATCCAGCAAATTTATGACCGGCTTCCTCAACCAGGTTAGTATCCTGACCTGTATCCTGCACCATATGCTAAGTAGAAATGTTCATTTAGAATAATGCCTGTTTCTTTACCTTGCAGGGCCTTGAACGCCTGGTATTCCTTTATGAGGACGCATGTGGTTTAAACGTCATGCTGGAAAGCAAACTAAAGAAGGCTGAAGCTACCATCACGGATCAAGCAACAATCGCCACCGCCAAATCTGAACACTACGAAGCTAAGTATAAGGCCATGACCCAAGATCACCAAGCTGCCATCCAAAAGATCACCTAAGAGGCTCAAGCTAAGTCTGACGCAGTCCAGGTTCAGCATGCACAAGATATGGCCTCATACCGGGAGAGCCTTAAGAATTCAGTCATCATCTCCCTCCTCCAGGCCAGACTGAAAATGGCTTACGAGGCTAGGGCTTTGGGCGTCGAATGTCCCTCATGGAACATCAAAGCCTGGGAGATGAAATTGAAAGATCTTGGTGGCAATCCTGTGGAGCCCCCTTCAAAACCTATCATAGAGGAGCCCACCAAGGTAACTTAGAAGGTGGATGATGCTGGTGCTTCAAAGGATGCTGGTGGTGATTCTGGAGAAAATGCTGATGGAGAAGATGATGCTGAGGAGAATGTTGGAAGGGATTCTGGTGGAGATGTCACGATGAAGGAGGGAGCTGACCCTTAAATGCAGCGACGTGGGCGATGATGGATATATGTACTGAGGCCGGAGCCCACTTTTTAAAATTTCATGGTTATGGTCTTAAAAAAATTTACATTTCCTGTCTTTGAACAATTTATATTTCCTGCATTAGAACAATATGATGACCAAAGGTGGATGGGTCCTAGGTTTTAGGATGAAGCCCTTGGTCATCGGTTAGTATAATCTGTTTTGAATATCGTAACGGTTGAAGGTGGACAGGTTTCGTTTTGAGATAAAACTTTCAACCGTTATGTAGGTATGGTAAAAACTAAACGTGCTTTTGGCGGATGGGCCTTGGTTTGAGGTGAAACCAAAAGCACAACTTTTGACTTGTTAATAATATAACTATCTCTTGACATATTTGTTGTTGCCTTTTAATTTCTGTCATGCATTCCTTAACGTAGATTTTAGTTTTGCAAAATTTTGTACAACAATCTTTTGAAAATATTCCGATCAATATACTTAGTGATATATTACCAAAACTTTTATTAAACAGAATTTCTAAAAGTTCAATCACCTTTAGAGAAAGTTAAAAGATAGTCCATTTTAAAACCTATTATGACGATACTTGCTTAATTAAAGTTTCAAACTAGTACCAGTTTCATATATCTTAGTCAAATATCCTGAAAAATATTTTGAAAATATATTTTGAGAATATATCCCGAGAATTTATCCTAATCAGGATGTTTAATCTTTTACCGAACATAGTATTGTCAAAAACGTAAACGATGTTTACAAAGGAAAGATCATACCAGGAATAGGGTATAACCATATTCTCAAACTTCAATCCCCTTGCAACTCTTCCAATAAAGATGTCCCCTGTCTGAGACACTTAGTGTATTAGTTCCGAGCCTTATCCTTTGAGCTTTACACCATTGCCTTAGTAGGAATGTCCCTTGTGTACAATGTCTTCAAATACTTAGAAATCTTCTGGATATCAGTTCCCATTGTATAGACAATTTTTCATGTTACAGGGGTAAAACCCAAGAATGTACAGGAGATAAATCCCTTGAATTATGGGGGAAATCCCAAATTCTCGTGCACTACAGGCGGGGGTGTATAAACTCCAAGACTTAGAAAGGTGAAAACCTTTAAACCTTAGAGAGTATGAAAATACCCTTTCATGAGAGAGGGTGATCAATCCTCATATACCTTTAGGATTCAGGATATAGCCAATAGTAACGAAATTGTCAGCCACTTTTACATGGACTGGTCCTGCCACCTTGAACTATTCCCGAATAACTTGCGCTCCAGGCGGGGTGTTTAAACCCAATTCGGAAGAAAGGTGAATACCTTTAAACTTGTGAAGGGATCGGGATCCCTTATACGTGAGAGAGGGGGCCAATCCTCTAATCTTCCGAAGTATCCTGAGTGAGCATCCTGGGGCTATATCCTGGAGCATATACTGCAAAACATCCTTAAACTAAGGTGGATGTTAGCTTGGCTAACACCCCTCCGATGCTTAAGTTAGTATTGGGTTTCAAAGAACAAATCAAATCAAACATATTTAAAAGAGATAGAATTCATACCATCTTGAGATAGAAATTACATTCTATTCTTACTTGAAATAGAGCTTTAAGTGTATTGCATTCTAGGATCTCGGTAGCATATCCCCTTCCATATTCTTGAGTCTATATGCTCCTTTCCCTGCTTCTGACTCAACTTCATATGGTCCTTCCCATGTTGGAGCTAGCTTGCCATCGGCAGGATTAGTGGTATTTTGAAAAGCCTTTCTTAGCACCCAATCACCAACTCGAAATCTCCTAGTCCTTATATTCTTGTTATATGCTCTGGATATTCTTTGTTGATATGCTGCCATCCTTAGCCTTGCTGCATCCCTTTTTTCATCTATAGTATCCAAATCCTGACATAAGGCTTCAGGATTCTGTTCAGGATCCCGTAGGATAGATCTTTGCAGTAGGTATCGCCATTTCCGTTGGAATCATTGCTTTTGCTCCAAATACCAAGGAAAATGGGGTTTGGCCTGTTGCATTCTTTACCGTTGTCCTATCAGCCCACAAAACAAAGGGTAATTCTTCTGCCCATCTTCCTTTTTTGGCTCCAAGTCTCTTCTTTAAGTTATTGACAATTATCTTGTTTGAGGATTCTGCTTGTCCATTTGCTTGAGGATGTACCGGAGTAGATGTTATCATTTTGATTCCCCAACTCTTGCAAAAGTCAGTAGTTCTCTTGCTTATAAACTGAGAACCATTGTCACAGATTATCTCGGCTGGTATTCCGAATCTAGTCAGGATATTTCTCTTTTTGAAGGATACTACTTCTTGATCCCTGACTTGGACAAATGCCTCGGCTTCAACCCATTTGGAGAAATAATCTGTCATTGCCAACATAAAAACCTTCCCTCCTGGATCATTTGCAAGCTTTCCCACTATATCCATACCCCACTTCATAAATGGCCAAAGGGAAACAATAGGATACAGTGGTTCAGCAGGCTGATGTAATATGTTACTATGTCTTTGACATGCATCACATCTTCGAGCATATTCTGCGGCATCTCTTCTCATTGTCGGCCAATAATATCCTGTCCTTAATACTTTTGAGAATAATGACCTGCCCCCAGTATGGTTACCACAATCCCCTTCATGTATTGTTTTGGTCAAAAATTACCGAAGTAATTAAGTGATCAAATTAGTTAAGTGAGGTAGTGTGCTAGAAGTAAGTGTCAAAAATGTGTTAATTAAATTACTTGCAAAAACAGTTTCAGGATACGGCTCGGGATATTGAGCTGTAACGACGATCAAACAATGAGCAAATAATGTGCGAAAAGTAAAGGAAGTGACACGAGATGTACGAGGAAAGCCCTTGATCAATCTAGATCGCCGGCATAAAACCTCGGGAGCTGACAATCGCAGCTGCCTTGTTCTTCAATTCCTTCAAAAATCAGGATACAGTGCAGGATGTGGTACGGATCGACTAAGTGTTACAACGAAAATGAAATACAAGTGTGGTGTTTGCAACTAGCTAGAATGTGATTGTGTTCGAGAGTGTAAGTGTGAAATGATGTGTTCTAAGTTGATCCGACCTCATCTATGTATAGTAAAGATAAGATAACTAACTACCCTAAACTCGCGGGATTCACCGAATATTCCTTCTTGGAACGTTGCAGACCTGGTCTTTCGGGCTCAACGTCTCTTTCTCAACAAATTCGTCCGAGTCTTGAGGAGAAGAAGTCCTTGTGACCGTTAGCAAGCCTCTGCCCTTAACCTGCACGTGTTTAATTCAATAAGCTTCAGGATATCACCCAAGATGTCAGCAATATCCTCTTCCAGCATCCTGATTACAAATAACCAAACAAAGGCAGGATATTGGTCAGGATACATATGTTAAGAAAATGACCCCTAACAATTGTCCCCAAATATATCAGTTGGGATACCAATCCAACGGATATATTTCAAAAACCTTATCCCACAACTCAAGGCATTTAAAATGAAGCGACGGTCAAGATCACATCATAACTTCCAACGCGTTTTTTACTCCATGGAGATCCACAATGCCCCTATATCTTCTCTTTTCTTGTTTGAAAAGCAGATATCTTCAACAGACCCTTCAGGTAATTCTCCATTTTCGACTTTCTTCCTGTCAATTTACTTCATCTTTCTAGCAATGGCCGCCGAGACCTTCACCCAGCAGAATCTTCTCAAAAATCCCGAAAAGGAGATCTGCGCCTTTGACAACGCAGATATTGCAGCTTTAAGAGCCTCCGGCGCTTTCCCTGATAGCACAGTCTTTAGGCCATTTGATCGGTCAATCCGATCGGATGTTAGTTCTACCGAATGGATCTGTTTTCCAGCATATCCTTTTTCACTAGGCCTTCGATACCCCTTCCCAGAATTCATGATGCAATTCTTTCGTATTACTGGCATCTCTTTTGCTCAAACCATGCCCATGGTTTGGAGAGTACTAATTGTACTCAACCAAATCAAAAACCTCCACTGTTTTGACCTCTGCATCGAGGATCTACCTATTGCTTATCGCCTCCGATCCCACGGCTCTAGCCGGTTTTTGCTTTTTTCAACCTCCAGCAAACCCCTGATCCTCAAAGCCACGAAAAATGAAGACGGATGGCAACGCAAATTCTTCTTTGTCAAACGAGATTCCATTGCTGAGGGTGCTAACCTTCCGGTGGAGTGGTTAACCACCGGTAGGATCATAAATATCCTTACAGACGATTTAATTGTTATCCCCTATTAATATTCTTCTTTATGCAGTGAACTTTAAGGAAGTTGCTCCTCCTACCGCCGAGTCAGAAGAGAGAATCAACACCGTTTACCGGTTACCTGCAATAGACAGGACTTTTACCACACACGTTCCGAGTTCAAGTCAGTACTCGTCATCCGAGATGTCTGGTAAGAATTCCTTTCAGAATAATTAGTCAAAACAATATAATGATAAAGAATAAAACTTTTTCCTTTACACAGCGCCAGCTAAGATCCCTGAAGTCTTTGATCTTGACGAACTGGATAGCTATTCTGACCAGATCCAAGTCAAGAAAGAACCTGGCTCCAAGACCACTGCTACATCCAAACCCAGTAGCTCCAAAGCCATCATCATTCCTAAACCTTCACCGGCTACCAAACCTCGGAGTTCGAGTTCCCGCAAGAGGAAAGAACCTGATTCTCCTGTCGTTTCTGACACATTTCCTTATGAAAAGCATGGATTCATCGAAGCCAGCGGTTTTATGACTTCTTTTCTTAACCAAGTTAGTATCTTTATATCATATCTTGCAATTTAGACTGCTTTCATAGACTTAATAATAATATTGATCCCTGTCCTTTTACCTTTGCAGGGTCTTGAGCGTTTGGTTCACCTATATCAAGAATCCTGCAAGCTTAACAAAACACTTGAATCCAAGCTAAAGGAAGCAGAAATCACAATTTCAGACCAAGGTATGATCGTGGCCGCCAAGTCTCGTCATTACGAGGAGAAATACAAAGCTATGACCCAGGAACACCAAGTTGCTCTCAACAAGGCTACTCTTCAAGCCCAAGCTGATCTGGAAGCTGCCCACGTGCAGTACGAACAAGATATGGTCAGTTACCGAGAAAGCCTCAAAAGTTCCGTCGTCATTTCTCTTCTCCAGGCTAGGTTGAAGATGGCTCACGAAGCCAAAACATTAGGCTTCGAATGCCCTTCTTGGGACGTTGGAGCCTGGGAGACCAAACTGAAGAATCTTGGTGGTACCTCTTCCAAATCAATTGTCGATGATCCTTCTAAAGTAGTTAAAAAGGCAACCGATGCTGACAAGGATGCTGAGGCGGATCCCAGGATGAATGTTGCTGAAACCGCTATGGAGCAAGAAGGCACTACCCCCTAGAGCTTATTTTTATTCGAACAATTTTATGTCTTTATGAACAATTTTCATTTCTATCTCTAAACAATTTGATAACCGAAGGCGGATGGGTCCTGGGTTTCAGGATGAAACCTTCGGTTATCAACCAGTATTGATCGCTTTAAGAATAATTTCATCTTTTGACTTATTTTTCTGTTGCTTTGCATTATTTAGTGTAAGTTTTAGCTTTGTAAAAATTTCATACTGTTATTTCACAAAATATCTTGACCAGTATGCTTAGAAACATACTGCAGAAGCCTTTTAAATGGATCTTCCATACGTTCTTTCAATTTTGTAAAAATTTCTTTAGAAAGTAAAAAATAGTTTATCTTTTTAAAACCAAGTTTTGATGATGATCAGAGTTTCAAGCCAATGCTAGTTTCAAACATCCCAGTCAAATATCCTTAAAAGGACTTTTAGGATATGTGTCAAGATACTTAACATGATGTTATTAAAAATTTAAATGAGGCTTGCAAAGGAAAGATCATACCAGACATAGGATATAAACCTATTACCAAACTTCAATCCCTTTGCAACTCTTCCAATGAAGATGTCCCCAGTGCAAGGTACTTAATGCATTAGTCGCAAACTTCATTCTTTTAACTTTACACCACCATCTTGGCAGGGATGTCCCCTGCGTACAATGTCTTCAAGTATCTTAGAAATCTATTTAATGTCAGTTTCCATGGCATAAGCAATTTTTCTCGTTCCGAGGGTATAACCCAAGGATATACTGGAGATAAATCCTTTGTATCCTGGGGAAAATCCCAATTTTTCATGCGCTACAGGCGGGAGTGTATAAACTCCAAGACTTAGAAAGGTGAAAACCTTTAAACCTTAGAGAGTATGAAAATACCCTTTCGTGAGAGAGGGTGATCAATCCTCATATACCGTTAGGATTCAGGATATAGCCAATGGTAACGAAATTGTCAGCCACTTTTACATGGACTGGTCCCGCCACCTTGAACTATCCCTGAATAACTTGCGCTCCAGGCGGGGTGTTTAAACCCAATTCAGAAGAAAGGTGAATACCTTTAAACCTGTGAAGGGATCAGTATCCCTTAAACGTGAGAGAGGGGGCCAATCCTCTAATCTTCTGAGTTATCCCGAGTGCATATTCGGGAGCTATATCCTGAAACATATCTTGCAAAACAAATGTAAACTAAGGTGGGTGTTAGCTTGGCTAACACCCCTCCGATGCTTAAGTCAGTATCAGGTTATAAAGAACAAATTACACCAAACACATTTAAAAGAAGTAAGAATTCATACCATCTCGAGTTAGAAATTAAATTCTAGACTCACTTGAAATAGAGCTTAAGGTGTATAGCATTCCAAGATCTCGGTAGCATATCTCCCTCCATATTCTTGAGTCTATACGCTCCTTTCCCAGCTTCTGATTCAACTTCATATGGTCCTTCCCATTTTGGAGCTAACTTGCCATCGGCAGGATTAGTAGTATTTTGGAAGGCCTTTCTTAATACCCAATCTCCAACCTTAAATCTTCTGGTTCTAATATTCTTGTTATATGCCCTGGATATTCTCTGTTGATATGCTGCCATCCTTAGCCTTGCCGCATCTCTCTTTTCATCTATAGTGTCTAAATCCTGACTCAAGGCTTCAGGATTCTTCTCAGGATCACTTAAGATAGATCTTGCAGTAGGTATTGTCATCTCCGTTGGAATCACTGCTTCTGCTCCAAACACCAACGAAAATGGGGTTTGACCTGTTGCATTCTTTATCGTTATCCTGTCAGCCCATAAAACAAAGGGTAATTCTTCTGCCCATCTTCCTTTTTTGGCTCCAAGCCTTTTCTTTAAGTTGTTGACAATTATCTTGTTAGAGGATTCTGCTTGTCCATTTGCTTGAGGATGTACCGGAGTTGATGTGATCATTTTGATTCCCCAACTCTTGCAAAAGTCAGTAGTCCTCTTACTTATGAACTAAGAGCCATTGTCACAGATTATCTTAGCTGGTACTCCGAATCTGGTCAGGATATTCCTCTTGATGAAGGATACTACTTCTTGGTCTCTTACTTGAACAAATGCTTCAGCTTCAACCCACTTAGAGAAGTAATCCGTCATTGCTAGCATAAAGACTTTTCCTCCCGGAGCTTTCGGTAACTTTCCCACTATATCCATACCCCACTTCATAAATGGCCAAGGGGAAACAATAGGATATAATGGTTCAGCCGGTTGATGCAGTATGTTACTATGTCTTTGACATGAGTCACATCTTCGAGCATATTCTGCGGCATCTTTTCTCATTGTTGGCCAATAATATCCTGTTCTTAATATTTTTGAGAATAACGATCTGCCCCCAGCATGGTTACCACAATCCCCTTCATGTATATCCTGAAGGACTTCTTTGGCTTCAAGATCCTCCAAGCATCTCAAATACGGTCCTGCAAGAGATTTCTTGTATAAAATATTATCTATAATAGTGAATCGTGATACCTTCATCCTAAATGCCTTAGGATTTTCATTTCCAGGAATGTGTCCTTCTTTGAGATATTTCATGATTGGAGCCGTCCAGGTTTTAGGATCCTCTTCAGGATATTCTGCCCCAGGATCCTGAATACCAGCTACTTCTTTATCCTGAGGATTCGTTGCAGGATATAAGACATGTACTATTGGTATTTGTGTCCCTTCAGGTATCCTGATCGATGATCCCAGATTTGCTAAGGCATCTGCTTCAGCATTATCTTCCCTTGGTACCTGTTCAAGTATAAAAACATCGAAATATCCTGCTAATTTTTTGAGAATATCGAGATATTCGATTAATTTCTCTCCCTTAACTGCATATGATCCATTAAAATGGTTAGTAATTAACAGAGAGTCAACATATACTTGCAAATTTTTGATGATCATGCTCTTAGCCAACTCTAATCCTGCAATTAAAGCCTCATACTCTGCTTCATTATTAGTAGCAGGAAATTCACACCTAATAGCCTGGGGTAATATGTCCCCCTGTGGCGATTTTAGTAGTATTCCTAATCCTACTCCTCTTACATTAGATGCACCATCAGTATATAATGTCCAGGATCCTGAGGATTCTCCTAGTTGTTGAACTTCTAGATCTACCTCATCCTGAATGTCACTACTAAAGTCAGCCACAAAGTCAGCTAAAGCCTGAGACTTTATGGCATTCCTAGGTTCATATACTAAATCATAAGCACTCAACTTTACTGACCACTTGGCCATCCTGCCTGACATCTCTGGTTTCCTAAGCACATTTTTAATAGGATAGTTTGTTTTAACATGAATCCTATGTGTCTCGAAATAATGCCTAAGTTTCGTTGATGCCATAATTAATGCTAGTATCAATTTTTCTAAATGAGAATACCTAGTTTCAGCATCTAACAAACTTTTACTAACATAATAAACAGGGTACTGCTGACCTTCATGGTCTTTTATAAGAACGGCACTTACAGCATTCCCTGATACAGCAAGGTACAGGGATAGTGGTTCACCATTTTCCGGCTTCATCAATAGAGGTGCGGTTGAGAGATACTGTTTCAAATCCTGTAGGGCTGCTTCATGCTTTTCCCCCCATTCGAATCTTTTGTTCTTCTTTAGGATATCATAGAAGTCTTTGCATTTCTCCGAGGATCTTGAGATAAATCTGTTTAGAGCTGCTACTCGGCCTGTTAATCTTTGTACATCCTTCATATTCGAGGGTGATTTTATATCCAGGATAGCCTTAATCTGCTTCGGGCTTGCCTCTATCCCCCTTTTCGTCACCATATACCCAAGAAACTTTCCTGCCCCCACTCCGAAATGGCACTTAGCAGGATTCAGCTTCATATTATACTGATCCAGGATATCAAATGCTCCTTTAATATCCTGGAGGTGATCCTGAGCTTTCTTTGACTTTACTACCATATCGTCAATGTATACTTCCATGGTGTCCCCCAGTTTGTCTTTGAACATCATGTTTACCAATCTTTGGTATGTTGCACCTGCATTTTTCAAACCAAAAGGCATAGCTGTATAACAATAAATACCTGTTGGCGTCATGAAGGCGGTATCCTCCTGGTCAGAAGGCTCCATTTGTATCTGTTGAAATCCTGAGGATGCGTCCATGAAAGTCAGCATTTCATGCCCAGCAGTGGCATCTACCATTGCATCAATATGGGGGAGAGGAAATGGGTCTTTAGGACAAGCTTTGTTCAAGTCTGTGTAGTCTACACAAACTCTCCATTTCCCATTCTTCTTCTGTACTACAACCACGTTCGCTAGCCACCTTGGGAACTTAACCTCTCTGATCATTCTTGACTTTAATAATCTCTCAACTTCCTCTTGGATAATCGTGTTCCGCTCAGGAGCAAACTTCCTTCTTTTTTGTTGCACAGGCTTGAACGACTTATCAATTCCAAGCTTGTGAGTGATGATATCTTTGGATATGCCAGTCATATCCTCATGTTTCCATGCAAACGTAGACATCCTGCATTTCAAAAAGTTAATTAATTGTTCCTCAATATCCTGAGGGATATTGGTCCCTACGAGCACCGAAATATCGAGGTTATCCTGGTCCAGGATAACTTTCTTCACATCCTGCTCCGGATCCTCCACGATATCCTGGGCCCGCGTCTTTAATTGCTATGCTGCACTAGTTCTGGCTGAGGATTTCATCGAGGAGGAGTAGCATTCTTTCGCCTCCTGCTGATCGCTATCAACTTTAACAACTCCCCAAGGGGTAGGTATCTTGATGCATTGGTGATATGTTGATGGCACGGCCTTCATATCGTGAATCCATGGTCTTCCTAGTATGATGTTATAGCAGGATAGAGAGTCCATCACACAGAAACGTTGTATCGAGTTGACTCCTTCAACGTACACCGGCAACTTTATCTCTCCCACTGTGTTTCTGGCTTCTCCGCTGAATCCAACAAGCACAGTGGACTTCGAAGTTATATCCATTGGAGACACATTCATTCTTTTAAGTGTCTCTAGCTGGATTATGTTGACGGAGCTGCCATTATCAACCAATATCCTGCGTACAAAATGGTTAGCCACATATAACGTTATTACCAGAGCATCATGGTGAGGATCCTGGACAGTATCCCTGTCATCAGCATCAAATGTGATCACTTTGTCAGTTGTGAGTGTAGCCATCCTGACAGGTTTGTCTCCCCTTTCGGCTTTGGCTTCCTTTGCGTGTCTCTTTGCTGCCGAATACGAAGTTCCACAAATGTCGGATCCCCCCGAAATGAAGTTGATTATCTTGGCATCCGCGGGAGGTGATGCAGCTCGCTCAGGATCCTTCTCAGTATCCTGACCCTTATTCTTCTTATTTCCTAAGAGATCTTTCAGATATCCCTTGCTTAGAAGATAGCTTATTTCTTTCCTTAAAGCAATGCAATCCTCAGTCATATGTCCGAAATCTTCGTGGAAAGCACACCATTTCGACTTATCTTTCCAGTCAGCCTTTTGTTGATTCTTTCGAGGCCATCTAGCCTTGTCTCCTAGACCCTGCATAGCATACATCAATTCAGGAATATTAACAGAAAAGCAATATTCAGACAACTCAGGATACTCTTCAGGATCCTCATCTTCGACAGCATTCACTCTCTTGTTTTCATTTCTACCATATGGCTTAGGCCTATATGACTTAAATGAGGATTCTGACTTCCTGTTAGTCGATTCATAAGTGTTGGATGAGTTCATCCTTTCTTGCATCTTCTTGTCATCTTCCAGACGGATATATCTCAAGGCCCTGTTACGAGCTTCATCGAGATTCCTGCAGGGATTCATTACAAGATCCTGATAAAACTGAGAATCCTTTTGTAATCCCATCTTAAAAGCTTGCACAGCTGTTGCAACATCAAGATGTGGGATATCCAAGGATTCTCTACTAAATTTGTTCACATAATCCCTCAAGGATTCTTGAGGCCCTTGAGTTATCCTGTAAAGATCACTGGTTAGTTTCTCAAAACTCCGACTACAAGAAAATTGACTGTTAAATAAATTAACCAAATGAGCAAATGAAGTAATTGAGTGAGGAGGAACGTTCAACAGCCATTTCAAGGCTGATCCTGTTAGAGTAGAACCAAATCCCTTGCACAAGCACGCTTCCTTGAGCTCCGGAGGGATAGGGTTAATCTCCATTCTTTCCCTATACTGGGCAATATGCTCCTCAGGATCCGTAGTCCCGTCATAAAGCTTCATGTTGGGAGTTTGGAATCTCTTTGGGATCTCAGCATCACATATAGGGTATGCAAAACGAGATATCTTGTGGCTATCTTGAGATACTTCCGGGATTGGCTGGACCACCCCAGGTACACTAGATATCATGTCTTTCAACTTCTGAAGTTCCCTGGTAAATGCTGATGTTACACCTGTATCCTGCAAGGATCCACCACTGTTAGTAGCATGAGTATTATTATTATTAGACACGTTACCAGTTGGAGGATTCTGCCCATATCCAGAAGCATATCCTGAGCTCCTTATGGTTGACATCCGGGCCAAGGAGGGTATTTCAGGAGTATGATTCTGAGGAAGACTGGGCACGATACTCCCCCTATTATCCTCGGTGTACACAGCTGAGCTAAAGTTCAACGCTCTGGGGTGTAACGGGGTGACATTGTCCTCCGCAGATCTGCTCGAGCCAGCCTTCAGGAGTTGTATCTCCCTCAAAAGCATTTGGTTTGTTTCCTGTTGCTGCCTCATTTGTTCCTGTACACTTCCAAATAAGGTTAAAATTTCATCATTAGAAGCTAAAACGGGAGCAGATCCCTGGACACTCCGAGTTGGGATAACATCTTGAGATTGTGTAGAGGCTGGCATCCTTGGAGGAGGTGGTGGAAGCACCGAACCGGTAGTGGCAGAAGTCATAGCAGACACAGTAGAGGAACTCATGTTTGATCTTGAGGCCATTATAGATAATGTGGCAAAAAGTTTTGAAAATAGAAAACCGATTAGCGATTTGACAAAAAGTTTTAGTAAAAAGAGCACCACTTGCCCCACGGTGGGCGCCAAATTGTTTTGGTCAAAAATTACCGAAGTAATTAAGTGATCAAATTAGTTAAGTGAGGTAGTGTGTTAGAAGTAAGTGTCAAAAATGTGTTAATTAAATTACTTGCAAAAACAGTTTCAGGATACGGCTCGGCATATTGAGCTGTAACGACGATTAAACAATGAGCAAATAATGTGCGAAAAGTAAAGGAAGTGACACGAGATGTACGAGGAAAGCCCTTGATCAATCTAGATCGCCGGCATAAAACCTCGGGAGCTGACAATCGCAGCTGCCTTGTTCTTCAATTCCTTCAAAAATCAGGATACAGTGCAGGATGTGGTACGGATCGACTAAGTGTTACAACGAAAATGATATACAAGTGTGGTGTTTGCAACTAGCTAGAATGTGATTGTGTTCGAGAGTGTAAGTGTGAAATGATGTGTTCTAAGTTGATCCGACCTCATCTATTTATAGTAAAGATAAGATAACTAACTACCCTAAACTCGCGGGATTCACCGAATATTCCTTCTTGGAACGTTGCAGACCTGGTCTTTCGGGCTCAACGTCTCTTTCTCAACAAATTCGTCCGAGTCTTGAGGAGAAGAAGTCCTTGTGACCGTTAGCAAGCCTCTGCCCTTAACCTGCACGTGGTTAATTCAATAAGCTTCAGGATATCACCCAAGATGTCAGCAATATCCTCTTCCAGCATCCTGATTACAAATAACCAAACAAAGGCAGGATATTGGTCAGGATACATATGTTAAGAAAATGACCCCTAACATGTATATCCTGAAGTACTTCTTTGGCTTCAGGATCCTCCAAGCATCTTAAATATGGTCCTGCAAGAGATTTCTTATATAAAACATTATTTATAATAGTGAATCGTGATACCTTCATCCTAAATGCCTTAGGATTTTCATCTCCGGGGATGTGTCCTTCCTTGAGATATCTCATGATTGGAGCCGTCTAGGATTTAGGATCCTTTTCAGGATACTCTGCTCTAGGATCCTGAATACCCGCCACTTCTTTATCCTGAGGATTCGTCGCAGGATACAAGATATGTAATATTGGTATTTGGGTCCCTTCTGGTATCCTAATTGATGATCCTAGATTTGCGAAGGCATCTGCTTCAGCATTATCCTCCCTTGGTACCTGTTCAAGTGTAAAAACATCGAAATATCCTGCTATTTTTTGAGAATATCGAGGTACTTGATTAATTTCTCACCCTTAACTGCATAGGATCCATTAAAATGGTTAGTAATTAACAAGGAGTCAACATATACTTGCAAATTCTTGATATTCATATTCTTAGCCAACTCTAATCCTGCAATTAAAGCCTCATACTCTGCTTCATTATTAGTAGCAGGGAATTCACACCTAATAGCCTGGGGTAGTATGTCCCCCTATGGCGATTTTAGTAGTATACCTAAACCTACACCTCTTACATTGGATGCACCATCAGTATATAATGTCCAGCATTCTAAGTTTTCTCTTAGCTGCTGTACTTCTAAATCTACTTCATCCTGAATGTCACTACTGAAATCAGCCACAAAGTCAGCTAAAGCCTGAGACTTTATGGCATTTCTAGGTTCATATACTAAATCATAAGCACTCAACTTCACTGACCACTTGGCCATCCTGCCTGACATCTCTGGTTTCCTAAGCACATTTTTTGACTGGATAATTTGTTTTAACATGAATCCTATGTGTCTCAAAGTAATGTCTAAGCTTCGTTGATGCCATAACTAATGCTAGTATCAATTTTTCTAAATGAGAATATCTAGTTTCCGCATTTAACAAACTTTTACTAACATAATAAACAGGATATTGCTGACCTTCATGATCCTTTACAAGGACGACACTTACAGCATTTCCCGATACTGCGAGGTATAGGGATAGTGGTTCACCATTCTCAGGCTTCATCAGAAGAGGTGCAGTCGAGAGATATCGCTTCAAATCTTGCAAGGCTGCTTCATGCTTTGCTCCCCATTCGAACTTCTTATTCTTCTTGAGAATATCATAGAATTCCTTGCATTTTTCCGAGGATCTTGAAATAAATCTGTTCAATGCTGCTACTCGGCCTGTTAATCGTTGAACATCCTTCATATTCGAGGGTGATTTTATATCCAGGATAACTTTAATCTGCTCCGGGCTTGCCTCTATCCCCCTTTTCGTCACCATATATCCTAGAAACTTTCCTGTCCCCACTACGAAATGGCACTTAGCAGGATTTAGCTTCATGTTATACTGATCCAGGATATCAAATGCTCCCTTGATATCCTTGAGGTGATCCTCAGCCTTTGTAGATTTCACCACCATATCGTCAATATATACCTCCATGGTGTCCCCCAGCTTGTCTTTGAACATCATATTTACCAATCTCTGGTATGTTGCACCTGCATTTTTCAAACCAAAAGGCATAGCCGTATAACAATAAATACCTGTTGGTGTCATGAAGGCAGTATCCTCCTGGTCAGAAGGTTCCATTTGAATCTGCTGAAATCCTGAGGATGCATCCATGAAGGTCAACATTTCGTGCCCGGCAGTAGCATCCACCATTGCATCAATGTGAGGAAGAGGAAATGGGTCTTTAGGACAGACCTTGTTCAAGTCTGTGTAGTCTACACAGACTCTCCATTTCCCATTTTTCTTCTGTACCACAACTACGTTTGCTAGCCATCTTGGAAATTTAACTTCTCTGATCATCCTGGACTTCAACAGTCTTTCAACTTCCTCTTGGATAATCGTATTCCGCTTAGGAGCAAATTTCCTTCTTTTTTGCTGAACAGGCTTGAATGATATGTCAATTCCAAGTTTGTGAGTGATAACGTCTTTGGATATACCTGTCATATCCTCATGCTTCCATGCAAACGTTGACATCCTGCATTTCAAAAAGTTAGTTAACTGCTCTTCAATATCCTGAGGGATATTGGTTCCTACGAGCACCGAGATATCAGGATTATCCTGATCCAGGATAATTTTCTTCACATCCTACTCCGAAGCTTCCAAGGTATCCCGGGCCCGCATCTTTAATTGCTATGCTTGATTAGGCTTGGTTGAGGATTTCATCGAGGATGAGTAGCATTCTTTCGCCTCCTGCTGATCACTTTCAACCTTGACAACTCCCCAAGGGGTAGGGATCTTGATGCATTGGTGATATGTTGATGGCACAGCCTTCATATCGTGAATCCATGGTCTTCCCAGTATGATGTTATAGCAGGATAAGGAGTCCATCACACAGAAGCGTTGTTTCGAGTTGACCCCTTCAACGTATACTGGTAACTTTATCTCTCCTACAGTATTTCTAGCTTCTCCACTGAAACCAACGAGCACAGTGGACTTCGAAGTAATGTCCATCGAGGATACATTTATCCTTTTCAATGTTTCCAGCTGAATTATATTGACAGAACTACCGTTGTCCACCAATATCCTGCGTACAAAATGATTAGCCACATATAATGTTATTACCAAAGCATCATGGTGAGGATCCTGAACAGTATCCCTGTCATCACTATCGAAAGTGATCACTTTATCAGTTGTGAGGGTAGTCATCCTGACTGGTTTGTTTCCCCTTTCACTCTTAGCTTCCTTTGCATGTCTCTTAGCCGCCGAATACGAAGTCCCACAAATGTCGGATCCTTCTGAAATAAAGTTAAATATCTTGGCATCTACTGGGGGTGATGCTGTTCGTTCAGGATCCTTCTCGGGGTCCTGCCCTTTATTCTTCTTTCTTCCCAGCAAGTCCTTCAGATACCCTTTGCTTAACAGGTAACTTATTTCTTTCCTTAAAGCAATGCAATCCTCGGTCATATGTCCGAAGTCTTCATGGAAGGCACACCATTTGGATTTATCCTTCCAATCAGCTTTCTGCTGGTTCTTTCGAGCCAACCTAGCTTTGTCCCCTAAACCCTGCATAGCATACATTAACTCAGGTATATTAACAGAAAAGCAGTATTCAGATAAGTCAGGATATTCTTCAGGATCATCGTCTTCAACAGCATTCACTTTCTTGTTATCATTTCTGCCATGTGGCTTCGAGCGATATGGCTTATATGAGGATTCTGATTTCCTTTTAGTTGATTCATAGGTTGAGGTAGAATTCAACCTCTCCTGCATCTTCTTGTCATCTTCCAAACGGATATATCTCAAAGCCCTGTTACGAGCTTCGTCGAGATTCCTGCAGGGATTCATTACAAGATCCTGATAAAACTGATAAAACTTTTGTAACCCCATCTTAAAAGCTTAACAACTGTTGCAACATCAAGATGTGGGATATCCAAGGATTCTCGACTGAATTTGTTCACATAATCCCTCAAGGATTCCTGAGGCCCTTGAGTTATCCTGTAAAGATCACTGGTTAGTTTCTCAAAACTCCGGCTGCAAGAAAACTGACTATTAAATAAATTAACCAAATGAGCAAACGAAGTAATTGAGTGAGGAGGAACATTTAATAGCCATTTTAAGGCTGATCCTGTCAGGGTAGATACAAAACCCTTGCAAAAGCATGCTTCCTTGAGCTCCGGAGGGATAGGGTTAATCTCCATTCTTTCCCTATACTGGGCAATATGCTCTTCAGGATCCGTAGTCCCATCATACAACTTCATGTTGGGAGTCTGAAATCTTTTTGGGATTTCAGCATCACAGATAGGATATGCAAAGCGGGATATCTTGTGGCTGTCTTGGGATACTTCCGGAATTGGCTGGACCACTCCAGGTACACTGGATATCATGTCCTTCAGTTTCTGGAGCTCCCTGGTAAATGTTGACGTCATACCTGCATCCTGCAAAGAGCCATTGTTGTTAGTAGCAAGAATATTATTATTTGACACATTACCGGTCTGAGGATTTTGGCCATATCCTGAAGCATATCCTGAACTCCTCACAGTTGACATCCTGACCGAGGAGGGTATCTCAGGGGTATGATTCTGAGAATGGCTTGGGACGATATTCCCCCTGTTATCCTCAGTGTAAACTGCGGAACTGAAGTTCAAAGCCCTGGGCTGTATAGGAGTGACAGTTCCTTCAGCAGGTCTACTCGAGCTAGCTTTTAAGAGTTGTATTTCTCTTAACAGCATTTGGTTAGTTTCCTGTTGCTGCCTCATTTGTTCCTGCACACTTCCAAATAAAGTTAGAATTTCATCATTAGAGGCTAAAACAGGAGCAGATCCCTGAACACTCCGAGTAGGGATAACATCTTGAGGTTGTGAAGAAAATGGCATCCTTGGAAGAGGTGGGGGAAGCACCGAACCGGTAGTAGCAGAGATTGCAGCAGACATAGTGGAGGAGCTCATGTTTGATCTTGAGGCCATTGTAAAAAATGTGGCAAAAAGTTTTGAAAATAGAAAACCGATTAACGATTTCACAAATATTTTTAGTAAAAGTAGCACCACTTGCCCAACGGTGGGCGCCAAATTATTTTGGTCAAAAATTACCGAAGCAATTTAGTGATCAAATTAGTTAAGTGAGGTAGTGTGCTAAAATTATGTGTGAAAAATATGTTAACCAAGTTAGTTATAAAAACAGTTTCAGGATACGGCTCAAGATATAGAGATGTATGTGACAACCCGAACTTCCAAGGTTTGTGTCATTCGATCTTGTAGTTACAACCTCTCATAATTTTCTTTCTTCCACGCTCTTGTCGTATAAAACTTTTATTATAACATGTTGCCATGATTAAATTGTTGAATGTGAATCTATTTGAGTATATTTAAGAGTATGGTTAGGTCCGTTAAGTGTTTCACCACCACACACACACACGACCTACTTTGGGCCGTGAGTATCATCTCAGCCCATGCGCACACATTGGGCCGCACACATTTTGAATTCTCATCTTACTACACATCGGCCTACACTCAAATTACCACTTAAGCCCAGACTGCCTTTGTGATAGATAGCAAACATATGGGCTTGAGCCCATTTCGGTTAAGTAATGAACCGCCCCAAACCTTGAGTATTTAGTTATATTAACATGCTATGGATTAACATAAAACTAAACAAACAAAACCCTATTCCTCCCTTGTTTCGCGTCGGCAGTAGATCCCGAGACCCCCCTCTTTCGGGTATCATTCTGCTTGATCAAATTTGTGGTTAGTGAATTCTTATTTGCGTTGAATATTACTTGCTGGATCTTGTTCATGTATGAGTTTTATATGTGTGCCATCATTATGTTATGTGTAGATATGTATGCATGAAATTTAAGTGCTGAGGTTAGTGGATGTTGTGGTCCAATTGCAATAAAGATTTGATAGTATGATTGTCAGCCCATATGTTTGACTAAAGGTTGAATTGTTGTCGGTTACTTTTGTTTGTATTAAATGGAGCTATGATGATGATGTTTGTCTGATGTATATATGTTGAAAACAACCAAATTGCTATTTTAGGATTATAATTATGTTCATGATATTAGAATTATAATATTAGGGTTATGATAACTACCGTATTACACTTCCTGTTGGATTTAATCAAGTATGATGATAATTGACTTGTATGTTAGTGTGTAATCAAACCTATGTTTCGATTGAATATTATTAGACTAGGTAACAAAAACTGGTTGTTAATAATTAAATGGACTTTAGCGATGGGTTGATGATAATGAGAGTAATTGCTTGCATGATAATAGGTCCGTTATGAATACAAAGCTCGTATGATGTTAACCGATTGTGTAGAATGGTTAGGGAGCCATGTAGTCATCATTTATGGTTAGGATACATAGTGATAGTTGAATTACTGTGTAAAGAATGATCGATCAGGAAGCTTCACAGGGTAATGGAAGTTGTGATTTTAGAATGATAAAAGGGTGGTTAAGGGGTTTAATAAACTGGGCTACATATATAACTAAGTTTCATACATACTTGGGCTTTATATATATATAACTAGGCTGTGGGAGTTAAATTAATGTTGATCATGTATTCATGACATTGTTATCTAAGAGGAATGATGGCCGAGAGGATCATCAGGTCACTCGAATTATTGGGCTCTAGGCATCATTGGGATCTCACATTTTAGGCCACACACTTCCTGGTTGAGGTGATGAACATGTCATTAGATCATTTAGTTATGTAAAATCATTGACCGAACCATGAGTTGTGTTAGGAGTGTTATAGGACATGCATGATTACAATGAGTTAAATGATAATTGTTGCCTGATACGTGCAATAGGTTAAGTGTTGTGTGAGATATGAACAACACTGAATAATTTATACAACTTGTACAACATGTTTACTGATGGTGCATTATTTGAATGACATGTGAAAAATATATAATTTAAGTGATTGGGAAACTGATTATTATTGGTATCAACGCTAAGGTTTGTTTGATCAACGTGGCACAAGTAGTTAATCTTACCGAGCAAAACTAAGGTGAGTTCACTACATTCGAGCATGCGTCCTAGTGGTTGGGGACAGTCAGTGGTCTGGGTAATAACGGGTATATTGGTTAATATTCTCACCTATCATTTTTGTAAGTCTCTTATTATGTTACCTGGAGGGTAACGGGTATTAGTTGGTAGCGCTACTTAGGTTTGGCACCCTCACACCGCTCCTAGATAGGACGGATGTGAACTAATGTTCCAGTCGGGGCCCAGTACTAGATAGGAGTACGTGGGAAGGGCAGTCATGTATTTCAGGAGCCGTCTTGTTCGGAATTGAGATATTAACAATATTACCTGCATTTGTCAGTGAACTGTTTTACATACAACTGGTAACAAACGTTTTCTAAAACTGTGAACTCGCCAGCTTTGTCTGATACACTTGTTACATGCTCGCAGGTCGTTAGGTATCTTGGATTTGGAAACTTGCTCTCTGGAGGAGCAGGAGTGGTCATGGGTCGACTGAAGGGACTCATGTGATTATCTGTTACTATTACACTTTGGTTTTTGTACAATTTAACTATGGATTATTAATTGCTTCCGCTGAACATATTGGTTTTCGTACAAACTTGTTGATGGTATTTCATTAATGTTGGAGAACTTTATTTGAAACTTGTATGGTTCAATGTAATTAGTGGCTCATTATCGGTACGTCACACACCTATTAGGGACACTCCCTAGGTGGTATTTTGGGGGTGAGACAGTTTGGTATCAAAGCCACTGGTTATAGTGAACTTGGTTTTAAAATGTTCTTATAAAACTAGACTATAACCAAACAGATCTGAAATCGGCCATGACACTCAGCTCCAGATAGCAAGGTTCGTCTCTCGTTTACTCATTGCACAGCCTAACAAGTGAACACTTACAAATGATATTGCATGTATTGCACGTTTAGCACAACAGTATGAATTCATGTATTACTTGCATGCGTTATGTGACTGATAGGGTGGTATATCCCTAAACATTCGTGACTTACGTTTTTTGATGCTCTTTGTTGCTACTCGAGTTTGAGGAACCATTTGACATGAGTTAGGAGGAGCTGAGATAAGCATGCAAATCACAATATTATTGTGGGTGCACACATAATAATAATGTGGGGTGCATGCGAGTCCCAGTAAGACTTAACAAGTGAAAAAGGGGTTCCGTTCCATTATTTGGTTGATGTGAAACACCATAGTCTATAGGAGTTATAACAGTAATTGTCTCCTACTCAAACGTGATTATCACACTTCTCTCTGAATCCTTTCGAATCTCGATATTATTGAGCATCACCCGAACACCCATCTGAACGTCTAGCGAACTATGTAGAATGCTAGGTGCTTGTACGGACGTCCCTGAGTTGGATGTCACAGCGTCGAATGATTGGTCTATATCTCCCTCACTTTTCTCTGTTTGCTGGAACGTAATGTATTGACGTCTTAGATCCCGAAGTGCGAACACCTCTGCAACACTCTCGAAACAAACCATGTGTTACTCAAGCAACTTGCAGCATCGGTGGACAAAAGGATGAGGGTAGTACTGTACCGACTTCAGCATTTGGATGGCCCTGATTACCAACAACGAACACCAGCAATTTGATGCTAATCGGATCTTTAACCCCAGTCCGCGGCTCATGGGAGCCATCTCCTACGAATAAATCGGGACATGAACGATGACAATTGACCGTGGTGCGAAAATGTGAAACGGCCAGCACAATGAGTAGCATCTTAGGACGTGGCACGGAAATGTGACAAGATGGACCTTGTAGGTGAAGAGTTGTAGGACTCCGTTTCAGGCAATGACGTTAGAGGTAACAGTCACGGCAACAACAAGATACTCGTAATTGTAACTAACGGTATGGAAATAGAGGTGCCAACCACATGGATTGGCCATGGTTAGATCAAGACGACAACAATCAGAGACACGACATAAGTACTGGAAATCCTTGTAACGATAACAACAACACGGGAAATGATGCTCATGGAAGGGCATTTAGGATTGGCGTGGGCGACGCCAGGATAATAACCACATGGTAGCCTGCACGTTTTTGGTAACGAATCGCTTCGTCTCTGTTCTACTTAACCTTGATGCTTCTTGAAACCAAATCTGTTGTGGAATCGGCTGACGGCAGGACAAACGAAACCTCATATGTTTGTTGGGATGAAAACTCGACCTTGTAGGAAAAAGCGTCTGACATCGACCATCCTTCTACTACCCTTGATGGCTGCAATATAGCAATTAGTGTGGATTGGTTATTTAAAGATCGCCCAGATATACCAGTGAGGAGAAAGTTTGTACGGAGAACCGATGTCTGTTCTAAAGCGTCAGAGGGGTGCAAGGGTTAGCGCCCTTCCAGCTATGAGGGCCCCGAAGTGTCTACGGAGGGATGGCCCCGCTATGCTAGCAACCGTTCCTGATGATAAGGCTAATGAAATAAAATCGAGGATCCACCAATTGTTCTTGATTCTTCTCAGTGTGCTACCCGAGGAGCTTACAGATTTACTTCCACCACTTTTAGGCATAATCTCAGTTTGATCTCATGACAGGGGCAGCCCTGACTACTCGTGCTACATACCGTCTTGCACCAAGAGGGTTGCAAGGACTATCTACGGGAACTGTTGGACAGGAATTTTATTGGACATAGTTTTTGTTCGCTTTGGGGAGCCCCAGCTATATTCGGGAAGATAAAGCCTTTTTGTATGTGTACTGATTATCCAGAACTCAGCAAGGTGACAATCAAGAACTGTTTGCCTCGACCGTGTATTGACGGGAGACCAAGAGGAGAATGTTCCTGAAACGGCATATCGAGTGCAATACGGCCATTGCGACTTTGTACACCATGACCATTGAGTTAATCAACACACCAGCAGCTTTATGGACCACATGAATTGACCGTATTTAGGGATGACGTTCTGGATCATTTCCAAGAGGAAGGAACATCATGGGCGGCATCTGTATATTATTTGAGAGCTCCTGAGGGAGGAGCCACACCGCGCGAAGTCTTGATAAAAGTAACTTCTGGATTCGAGAGGTACCCTTTTTTTTGGTCATATGATCAATGAAGTGGGAATACACGTGGATCTCGCTAAAGACCCATTTCGTTAGACATTGTTCGGCACCAAAGACCCCTTCGAGGATGCAGCAATTTCTTGGTCACACTAGACTCTATCGCAGATTCACCACGGGATTTTCGAAGATCGCGCAGCTTAAATCTCCTTAGCACAGTAGGGTGCTGGGTTCGTGAAGGACAAAACAGGAAGACGTCTTTTCAGCTTTCGAATCCCAACTCTGCAATGTTTACACTCCGACGCAACACGAGAAGGTGATGACTTAGGTATTGGGCTTACAGGAAGAACTACACGAGTCACGACCTGCGGTGGAAGCCCTGGTCTTTGGATTTAAGTTGGAGGCATTACTTGGACGGTACCAAATGCACTACCTAGACCGATCACAAGGGCCTCCCGTGTGAGCTAAACATGTGATGGCACCGCTGGATGGAACTTTTGAAAGAATACGACTGTGAAAACTGGACTTGCACGCGCTTTGCAGCTTGCTATCGACTCTAACATACCTGATTAGACTCGCCTTATTCAAACTGAAGAACTGAAGGAAGAGAGTTCACAAGATTGACCCATGCGGGGCATGGGGAAGCAACCTTTAGCAGGTCGGACGATATTTGCTACTTCATGGAACGAATATGGACCTCATTATACAACAACCTTAGGGAGCTGGTGCAAGCGGAGCACACGGGTCTCGATATCATATTCATTTGAGTTTTGATAGGATGTATTAAAACCTGAAGACCATGTACAAGTGACAGGGCCTGAAGGCCCACATAGCGACGCATGAGAACGATGTTTGACTTGTGGGAAAGTCAAGGTGGAATATTAGCAACCAGAAACGCATATATGGAAACGGGAACAGACTACCATGGATTTTATCACTGGTCTACTTACAACTCGAAACCGAAACATTATCACCTGGATGATCGTTGAGGGATACATGTTACCAGCACACCTTCTTGCAATCAAGAAAACTGACGAGTCTTCACACTTGTGAATGTTCCTCTGAGAGAGGTGGCTTTTAGGCATGAGGTGCCAACTCCTGATACCTCTGAATTTGATCTATGCATGGTTTATGACAAGCAACTTACAACACCATTGGCTCACGTTTAGACATGCACATTGGACAAACAGACAAAGTAAATGAACCATTCTAACACTCGAAGACATGCTGTGAGCATGTGTGTGATTGGCTTTAGTAAGAGATAGGAGGACATTTACCTTTAGTTGAGTTTTACTGCAACAGTTACCATTCTAGTATTTAGACAAGTGTTTGGGACAGTAACACAAACCTCCTTGTTGGATTAAGGTGGGTGACAACCTAATCACAGATCCAGGACTTGTACTCGAAACTCTAGGGAAGATTGTTTGGATTGCAAATCGTTGGTGGCAAATGCGTGACCGCCAGAAAAGCTGATAAGCTTAGGAAACACTGATAGTTCGCTGCAAGAGAACGTGTCAGGATTGGAAGTCTCACCCTGGGAGGGTGCGGTGCGCATTGGGAAGCGCGGCAAGATGAATTTACGATATGGCCTACAAACTCGACTCGCCCGACGAATTAGGTAACGTTCACGATGTAATTGATGTCTCGAACCTAACGAAGCGTTTGTTCAATGAAACACTTGTGATACCCTTACTAGCACCTAAGGTTAACGACAAGTTGCAGTTGTCGAGGAACCTATTAGAATCATGGACCAGGAAGTCAAGGTTCGTTAACCTAGTTGAATCCCAACCGTAAGAGTTCGTTGGAACTCAAGACGTGGACCGGAGTTCCCGTGAAGCCCTATTATCCTCGATTGTTCAAACAGTTGAATCCACTTGGATGTCACTGGCAAATTTCGGGACGAAATTTCTTTCAAGTTGGGGATGATGTGGCACCTGGGGATAATCCACAGTCATCCTGACCTAACACTGTGCTACTCTGGATTACTTATCAAATTTCGGGACGAAATTTCTTTCAAGTTGGGGATGATGTGACAACCCGAACTTCCAAGGTTTGTGTCATTCGATCTTGTAATTACAACCTCTCATAATTTTCTTTCTTCCACGCTCTTGTCATATAAAACTTTTATTATAAAATGTTGCCTTGATTAAATTGTTGAATGTGAATCTATTTGAGTATAATTAAGAGTATGATTAGGTCCGTTAAGTGTTTCACCACCACACACAGACACGACCTACTTTGGGTCGTGAGTATCATCTCAGCCCATGCGCACACATTGGGCCGCACACATTTTGAATTCTCATCTTACTACACATCGGCCTTCACTCGAATTACCACTTAAGCCCAGACTGCCTTTGTGATAGATAGCAAACATATGGGCTTGAGCCCATTTCGGTTAAGTAATGAACCGCCCCAAATCTTGAGTGTTTAGTTATATTAACATGCTATGGATTAACATAAAACTAAACAAACAAAACCCTATTCCTCCCTTGTTTCGCGTCGGCAGCAGATCCCGAGACCCCCTCTTTCGAGTATCATTCTGCTTGATCAAATTGTGGTTAGTGAATTCTTATTTGCGTTGAATATTACTTGCTGGATCTTGTTCATGTATGAGTTTTATATGTGTGCCATCATTATGTTATATGTAGATATGTATGCATGAAATTTAAGTGCTGAGGTTAGTGGATATTGTGGTCTAATTGCAATAAAGATTTGATAGTATGATTGTCAGCCCATGTGTTTGACTAAAGGTTGAATTGTTGTCGGTTACTTTTGTTTGTATTAAAAGGAGCTATGATGATGATGTTTGTCTGATGTATATATGTTGAAAACAACCAAATTGCTATTTTAGGATTATAATTATGTGCATGATATTAGAATTATAATATTAGGGTTATGATAACTACCGTATTACACTTCCTGTTGGATTTAATCAAGTATGATGATAATTGACTTGTATGTTAGTGTGTAATCAAACCTATGTTTCGATTGATTATTATTAGACTAGGTAACAAAAACTGGTTGTTAATAATTAAATGGACTTTAGCGATGGGTTGATGATAATGAGAGTAATTGCTTGCATGATAATAGGTCCGTTATGAATACAAAGCTCGTATGATGTTAACCGATTGTGTAGAATGGTTAGGGAGCCATGTAGTCATCATTTATGGTTAGGATACATAGTGATAGTTGAATTGTTGTGTAAAGAATGATCGATCAGGAAGCTTCACAGGGTAATGGAAGTTGTGATTTTAGAATGATAAAAGGGTGGTTAAGGGGTTTAATAAACTGGGCTACATATATAACTAAGTTTCATACATACTTAGGCTTTATATATATATATAACTGCGCTGTGGGAGTTAAATTAATGTTGATCATGTATTCATGACATTGTTATCTAAGAGGAATGATGGCCGAGAGGATCATCAGGTCACTCGAATTATTGGGCTCTAGGCATCATTGGGCTCTCACATTTTAGGCCACACACTTCCTGGTTGAGGTGATGAACATATCATTAGATCATTTGGTTATGTAAAATCATTGACCGAACCATGAGTTGTGTTTGGAGTGTTATAGGACATGCATGATTACAATGAGTTAAATGATAATTGTTGCCTGATACGTGTAATAGGTCAAGTGTTGTGTGAGATATGAACAACACTGAATAATTTATACAACTTGTACAACATGTTTACTGATGGTGCATTATTTGAATGACATGTGAAAAATATATAATTTAAGTGATTGGGAAACTGATTATTATTGGTATCAACGCTAGGGTTTGTTTGATCAACGTGGCACAAGTAGTTAATCTTACCGAGCAAAACTAAGGTGAGTTCACTACATTCGAGCATGCGTTCCAGTGGTTGGGGACAGTCAGTGGTCTGGGTAATAACGGGTATATTGTTTAATATTCTCACCTATCATTTTTGTAAGTCCCTTATTATGTTACCTGGAGGGTAACGGGTATTAGTTGGTAGCGCTACTTAGGTTTGGCACCCTCACACCGCTCCTAGATAGGACGGATGTGAACTAATGACCCAGTCGGGGCCCAGTACTAGATAGGAGTACGTGGGAAGGGCAGTCATGTATTTCAGGAGCCGTCTTGTTCGGAATTGAGATATTAACAATATTACCTGCATTTGTCAGTGAACTCTTTTACATACAATTGGTAACAAACGTTTTCTAAAACTGTGAACTCACCAGCTTTGTCTGATACACTTGTTACATGCTCGCAGGTCGTTAGGTATCTTGGATTTGGAAACTTGCTGTCTGGAGGAGCAGGAGTGGTCATGGGTCGACTGAAGGGACTCATGTGATTATCTGTTACTATTACACTTTGGTTTTTAAACAATTTAACTATGGATTATTAATTGCTTCCGCTGAACATATTGGTTTTCGTACAAACTTGTTGATGGTATTTCATTAATGTTGGAGAACTTTATTTGAAACTTATATGGTTCAATGTAATTAGTGGCTCATTGTCGGTACGTCACACACCTATTAGGGACACTCCCTAGGTGGTATTTTGGGGGTGTGACACTGTATCTATGATCAAACAATGAGCAGAAAAGTAAAGGTTGACACGTGATGTACGAGGAAAGCCCTTGATCAATTTAGATCACCGACATAAAACCTCAGGAGCTGACAATCGCAGCTGCCTTATTCTTCTATTGCTTCAAATATCAGGATACAGTGCAGGATGTGGTGCGGATCAACTAGGTGTTACAATGTAATTCGACTACGAGTGTTTGTGTGTAGTGACTGCTGAAAGCTAAAGAGCAAAAGTGTTCGAGAGTGTGTGAAAGTTTTTTTGTTTCTTAATCTTATCCGCCCCCATCTGTTTATAGTAAAACAAATGTAACAAACTATCCTAATTTACCGGGATCCAGCGAATATTCCTCAGTCGAACGTTGTAGACCTAGTCTTTCGGGTTCAACGTCTCTCCCATAACAAACACGTCCGAGTCTTGAGGAGATGAAGTCCATTTGACCGTTGGCAAGTCCCAGTCTTTAACCTGCACGTGATTAATTCAATCAACCTCAGGATATCGCCCAAGATGTTAGCAATATCCTCGTCCAGCATCCTGGTCACAAATAAACAATAAAAAGCAGGATATTGGTCAAAATATGTATGCTCAGAAAATGACCCATAACACTAACCATGGCTCCATGCAGGATACAGGTATCAATCAAGCTATGGCTTGGGAATTACAGAAGCTTAAGGATATGATATCCAGTGTTCCAGGAGTGGTCAAGCCCATTCCTGAGATCGCAGACGGTAGCCATAGGATATCTCGTTTTGCACCACCCTTATGTGATGCTGAGATACCCAAAAGATTCCAGATACCATCCATGAAGCTGTATGATGGTTCAACGGATCCAGAGGAGCATGTAGCTCAATACAGGGAGAGGATGGAGATTAATCCAATTCCTGAGAGGTTAAAAGAAGCATGTCTATTCAAGGGATTTGGATCCACACTCACATGATCTGCTCTTAAATGGCTGCTAAGTCTTCCCCCTTACTCTATTACTTCATTTGCTAATCTAGTTAATCTATTTAATAGTCAATTCTCTTGTAGTAGAAAATTTGAACGTTTAACTAGTGATCTTTATAGGGTAACACAAGGTCAAAATGAATCACTTAGAGATTACATCACTAAGTTTAGTAAAGAATCCTAAGACATTCCCAACCTGGATATTGCTACGGCTGTAGAAGCCTTTAAAATGGGATTGCTTAGGGATTCATTATTCTATGATGATCTTGTCATGACCCCTTGCAGGAATCTTGATGAAGTAAGAACCAGGGCCCTTAGATTCATCCGATTAGAGGATGATAAAAGGATCCAGGAAAGACCAGGATCCTCAAAACAGGAAAAGCAAGGATCCTACTTCAGGAACAACAAATCAAAGTCCTACAACAAATCTGTAACCAGAACGTGCATGCAGTGGAACAGGAAGAGGATGATGAGGATTATCCTCCCATTTCTGAATACTATTTTTCTGTTGATAACAATGAACTAATTCTTGCAATGCAGAATCTAGGTGAGAAAGCTAGGTGGCCGAGAAAAAGTGATAAACCAGCTGCTACAAAGGATAAGTCCAAGTGGTGTGCATATCATGAGGATTTCGGGCATCTCAGTGAAGAGTGTATTGCACTTAGAAAGGAAATTGTTTACTTGTTAAGCAGGGGGAATTTGAAGGAGCTTTTGGGACGAAAGAAGTCAAGGATCCAGGATCCTGAAAGGATCCCGGAAAGGGCTCCTACTCCTCCAGCAGATGCACAAGTTATAAACTTCATATCCGGTGGATCAGACATTTGTGGTACCTCCTTTTCAGCAGCCATAAGACATGCCAAGGAAACCAAGATGGATAATGGAGACAGACCCATCCGAACCTCCATTGTTACCCAGGATAAAGTCATAACCTTTGATGAGGATGATCGTGTTGATGTCCAGGATCCTCATCATGATGGTCTTGTTATTACCTTATTTATATCTAACCACTTTGTTCGCAGGATCCTAATCGATGGAGGAAGCTCTGTACACATCATTCAGCTTGATGTCCTCAAGAAAATGAATATCCTGGAGTCTGATATTGTCCCAAGATCCTCAGTCCTTGTGGGATTCAGTTGAGAAACCAAGAACACATTGGGGGACATCAAACTTCCCATCTATATTGAAGGACTTCATTCTTATAAAAAATTTTGTGTTATAGATTGCTTATCATGTTGTAATGTTATCCTTGGCAGGCCGTGGATACATGACATGAAGGCAGTCCCATCCACATATCATCAATGCGTAAAGCTTCCTAGTCCATGGGGAGTGGTGAAAATTGAGAGTGATCAACAAGAAGCTAAGAATTGCTATACCTCATCAATGAAGCCAGCCTCAAGACCAAGGGAGTAATAGCAATTAAAGTATCCTTCAAGAGATGTCTTGGAGGTAAGAGAGCAGGATGTAAAAGAAATCCTCATGGATCCTCATGATCCTGAATCCAAGATCTTCATAGGATCAGGGATCCTTAGCTACATTGAATAGGATCTAGTATCCTTCCTTAAAAGAAGGAAAACTACCTTTGCCTGGAAGCATGAAGAGATGACAGGTATATCTAAAGATATAATTACTCATAAACTCGGCATTGACAGGTCATTCAAGCCAATTCATCAAAAAAGAAGGAAGTTTGCACCTGAAAGGAATGCTATTATCCAGGAGGAGGTAGATAAACTACTTCGGGCAGGTATGATAAGAGAGGTTAAGTATCCAAGGTGGCTAGCCAATGTGGTTGTTGTTCAAAAGAAAAATGGAAAGTGGAGGGTATGTGTCGATTTTACTGATTTAAACAAGGCATGTCCCAAGGATCCTTTCCCATTACCCCACATTGACTCCATGGTGGATGCTACCGCGGGTCATGAGTTGTTGACTTTTATGGTTGCTTCATCTGGATTTCAACAAATTCAGATGGAACCATCTGATC
The DNA here is from genome assembly GCA_030545235.1 of Helianthus tuberosus. NCBI lineage: Eukaryota > Viridiplantae > Streptophyta > Magnoliopsida > Asterales > Asteraceae > Helianthus > Helianthus tuberosus. The sequence continues at coordinate 169,950,066 of CM060366.1, read as the reverse complement.
AAGAGGATACAACCTTTATGACCCCAACTAGTATATATTGTTATATTGCTATGCCATTTGGACTAAGGAATGCAGGTGCTACTTATCAAAGGCTAGTCAATATGATGTTCAAGGAACAAATTGGACACACTATGGAAGTCTATATAGATGACATGGTGGTTAAGTCAAAGAAAGCTTAGGATCACCTTAAAGACTTGGAGGAAGCATTCAATATCCTTGATGAATTTAATATGAAACTGAATCCTTCCAAGTGTCATTTTGATGTTAAAGCAGGGAAATTCCTAGGCTATATGGTGACAAAGAGGGGCATTGAAGCAAGTCTAGAGCAGATTAAGGCTATTGTGAATATCAAATCTCCTGCCAATGCCAAGGATGTGCAAAGATTGACAGGCAGGATCGTAGCCTTGAACAGGTTCATATCCAAATCCTCTGGAAAGTGCAAGGAATTCTATGACATCCTGAGGAAGAACAAGAAATTTGAATGGACTGAGAAGCAAGAAAGTGCCCTCAAAGCTCTTAAGGATTACCTATCCTCAGCCCCCGCCTTGATGAAACCAGAAAAGGGGGATATATTATCCTTATACCTAGCAGTATCCTCAAAAGCAGTAAGTGCGTTCGTTGTTAAGGATCACCAAGGTACACAACATCCTGTTTATTATGTAAGTAAGAGTTTACTTGATGCTGAATCCAGGTATTCACACTTAGAGAAACTTATCCTTGCATTAATTATGGCATCTACTAAATTAAGACATTATTTTGAGACTCATGCCATTATTGTTAAGACTAATTTTCCAATTAAGAATGTTCTCAGGAAACCTGAAATGTCAGGAAGGATGGCTAAGTGAGCAGTGAAGCTTAGTGCATATGATATAAGATATGAACCAAGGACTGCCATCAAATCCCAAGCCTTAGCTGACTTTGTGGCATATTTTAGTAGTGACTTGCAAAAGGAAGCTGAGTTGGAAGTCCAACAGCTAGAAGAAACTAAGGATCCTTGGATCCTCTTCACTGATGGTGCTTCTAATGTCAAAGGAACAGGGCTTGGAATACTACTAAAATCGCCACAGGGGGACATAATACCCCACTCCATAGCTTGTGAGTTCCAAACTACTAATAATGAGGCTGAGTATGAAGCCTTGATAGTTGGTTTGCAAATTACTAAGCATATGAGGATCAGGTATCTTGAGGTACATGTAGATTCGTTGTTAATTACTAATCACTTTAATGGATCCTATGCTGTTAAAGGTGAAAAGCTAATCAAATATTTAGAGATAGTCAAAGAATTGACACTCTCTTTTGTTTCCTTTAGTTTGACACAGGTACCAAGGGAAGAGAATGCAGAGGCTGATGCATTAGCCAATCTAGGATCATCCTTGAAGATCCCGGAGGATATCAAGATCCCTATTATCCACATCCTGACCCCTGCTATCGAGGATCATGTAGCCATGGAGATAGGAAAGGATTCTGCAATCATCCCTAGTGATGATAATCAACCTCATTCAGGATCATGGATCCTTCCAATCATGAGATACATACAACATGGAGAGATTCCTACAGGAGAAAAGCCTAGGGCTTTCAAAATCAAGATATCTCAATTTACAATATTGAATAATATGTTGTATAAACGATCTCTTGCAGGACCATATCTAAGATGCATTGAGGATCCTGAAATCCAAGAAGTCCTAAAGGATTTCCATGAAGGAGATTGTGGAAACCACACTGGGGGCAGGGCATTATTCTCCAGGATCCTAAGGACAGGATACTATTGGCCTACTATGAAGAAGGATGCTGTGGAGTATGCCAAGAAGTGTGATCCTTGTCAGAGACATAGTAATATCCTCATCAACCAGCAGAACTTTTGCATCCCATATCCTCTTCTTGGCCATTTATGAGATGGGGAATGGATATAGTTGGTAAGCTTCCTAAGGCACCTGGTGGAAAAGTATTCATGCTTGCTATGACTGACTACTTCTCCAAGTGGATAGAGGCTGAAGCCTTTGCTCAAGTCAGAGAAAAAGAAGTGATATCCTTTAATAAGATAAATATTATTACTAGATTTGGTATCCCTTCTGAAATTGTTTGTGACAATGGATCCCAATTTATTGGGAGTAGAACTACTAACTTTTGTGACAGCTGGGGGATTAAGATGATAACATCAACACCAGTCCAACCACAAGCTAATGGTCAGGCAGAATCATCTAACAAGATCATCATCAACAATTTGAAGAAGAAGCTTGGATCCAAGAAAGGAAAGTGGGCAGAAGAACTACCTTGTGTACTATGGGCTGATAGGACAACTCCCGAGAATGCCACTGGCCAAACTCCATTTTCTTAGGTATTTGGGGCAAAATCAGTGATCCCTACAGAGATGGTGGTTCCTACTGCAAGAACAAGCATTCGTGATCCTGAAGAAAATGCTGAAAACTTGGTTCAAGATTTGGATACTATAGAAGAACTCAGGGATTTGGCAAGGATAAGGATGGCCAGTTATCAACAAAGGATGGCTGGAGCCTACAACAAGAATGTCAGGATCAATAAATTCCAAGTTGGTGATATGGTGTTAAGGAAAGCATTTCAGAATGCCACCAATCCTGCTAATGGGAAGTTAGCACCAAAGTGGGAAGGCCCCTATTTGATTGAAGTCGAAGCAGGAAAGGGGGCATATCGAATGCTAACAATGGAAGGTGATTTGCTACCAAGAGCTTGGAATGCTATCCACTTGAAGAAATATTTCATGTAATAAGGATCCATGATCCTTAGCTAACAAGTATCCTTGAAGGATCCTTACAAGACAGAAGATCCTCATTTTGGTAATGATCTGATCTTAAACTATTTCACTTTTTAATTATCCTATATATAAGGATAAGGATCCTGGATCCTTTATCCTCCTTTCACTTGAATCTGAGTTATGCAGAAGGTTTAGGTATCCTTAACAAAGGATTGAGTATCCACAGAAGTATCCAGTTATTTGGGCTTGACCCCAGTTTGGGCCTGTCCCCAGTATCGCCAATAGCGCACGATGATCCTGGTACAGTTCATGGCAATGGGACCAGTACTCGCTATAGGATCGTTGTTGGACCCGAATGAGTCAACCAGAAGAGTTTTCTATCCAATTCAAAGGCGGAAACAATGAATCAGACACTCAAACTAATTATAATGTCTCTTGGATTGATTTAACACTGATTACAACCTGAGAACAACTTGGCAGCACTTCGTTACAATTTTCAGAACCGTACCAAATGAAACAACATTGCACCTATTTATACTAAACCTGATTTCGCTTATATGGACATGCCATATGAGCGAAATTAGATCCTTGTGATTTCGCTTTTATGGTCAATGTCCATATAAGCGAAATTACTTCCTTAACCACTAACTTCTGTTTCTCGAACGTCGTGTACTGATTATTCTAATCTAACCTATTACGTTACATGATACAAGCCGAAGTCAATAGACGTAATGCACTAACAGACTCCACCTCAGATATTGACGAAGTCTTCAGTGACTATTCTCTGTTATGACACCTCTTCAGTCTTGATCATTTTGCCTTCTCATTCAGATTGTAACAAAGTAAGTATCCATCACTCTCTTGATCAGCTTCACACTTTGACTCTTACACCAGAATCTCATCACTGGCTCTATCATCAACAACTTCATCATCAACAGGCTCCCCCTTTCGTCAAGCTTCCGTGCTTTTAGGGATCGACACCTAGCTTTCCAGCTACAAGTTCCTCTTAACTTTCAGCTTGTCTTCAGACTCCCCCTTAGACTCTGCTCTCGGGATCGTAGTCTGGACTTTTCCTGCAATCACTCATACAACTATAAGTAACAACATTTTAAACTTCCATATATTGTAATCTAACAATTCAATCTCCTCAAAATCACTTCTCATAAATTTGGCAGTTTCATCGAATCGTATCGGAAACTAGCTCTATAACAATATAAGCATCCAAATCCCCCACAGTTAATCATCCAAGTCCAACTTAATGACCTTGGGGATATCACAAACTCTTTTTGAATTTTTGATTTTAAAAATTCAAGTTTCAAATTAATGAACTTGTTTTATTTTCAGAAACACGATCAGCTTACTTAGATTTTGAAACTCAGCACTCAGACATCAGTTGTCGAAAATAAAGCAGAAATCAAAATCTTTTTGTATTTTTCTAAAATATAAAGCAGTAAAGAAATATGTACAAACATATTTACATACAATATTTTTGTTTGAGTAAGCGTTAGAGGATCATATCAGTTTCTGACAAGTCACAAGTACCGCTGAGGTTAGTTACACATTAAGAATTAAACAATTCACTTAGATTGTCGATATACTGGTCCACTTAAATTTTCATACAAATTTCAACTGATTCAGGATACGAATTAGGTATTTTAAGAACTTAAACTCATTCATGTGTCCCACCTCTGGAATATACTCCCGTATCCAGATCCCAATATTCAGTCTTACAGGTAATTATAACACAAATGATATCTGTAAGGGGTTAATAAATTATGAAGCATCATGAGAGCTCAGGTCAGAACTACCGTTCAGCAGAGAGATCATGACTCAACTTGGGTGTGTCCCCTTTAGAGGATCTTTTTTACAACAGCATTTCTAAGCAATTTTATTGTCTTATCATATATGCTGAGGGTGATGCTATGTTTCAAGCATTTGCGGAAAGTATTATTCGAGGACTAGGTCAGAACTTCCATTCAGCAGAAGTCCCGGAATAATACCCCAGACATCATTGAATATAAAGACCTAGTATATCAGAAAAAGGAATCTTTCAAACGAGATTTCAGGGGTTACCTATATATCCAAGTAGTGTTCCCCACGAAATAAGCAAGTTTGAATTTTAGGTTTATATCCCGAATAAATCTACTAAATGTATAAAAACCTATCGACATATCATCAGTGAGACTGTTTAACACTTTTTAATCCTTACATTTCTTTAGCATACTCTAACTGTCTACTGATGTACTATCATTTCCTCTTTTTACGCAATACTCAAAAATTTTTTATTAAATTTTTATCATGTTTTTGGCTTTTTCAAATTTTCTAATGTTTTTGGATTTTCTAACAACAATGTATCTCCCCCTAAAATGCAAAACCAATTAAAGAAAATTTGACAACCAACACTGATAGCTTTGTCTCGCCATCCATTTTCTGTTTAAAGTGCTCTGATTTGCAGAAAATATACATACCCCCATGATTTACAACACATTGATATTTTACAGTTTGAAAACCGTTTTCAATCTGATGAAAGTAATCATGTTTGTTCAGCCGTGAGGGTTTCGGCGTATTCAATCAACATACATTCAAACAAAATTAAAAACAAACATATTTTTGGTTTTTCAAATTTTAACAAACTAGAAACATATTTTTGGTTTTAAATTTTTTCAATTTTTAGGATTTTGAAAATATTGTTTATTTATGTACAGAAAAAAATCAAACTAAACTCCTTGTTCAACCAAACCAGGGTCCTGCAACCTCTTCCTGTGCCATGCTGCTCCAACTACCATTCTCACAATCTTCAGCTTCGTTGAGCACCTGCACATTCAAACTTTATCAATCATTTGAACAATTTAGCCCAGGTCTGTTAGACCTTAGGCATTTCAATACAATAATGTTCATTTAATTTCGGAAACTCTTTGTCATTTAAAACTTTTTCAGCATTGACTTCAACTTTCTCATCTTTTTCCGACGTCACTTGTTTCTTAGCACTCCACATTTGACCTTCCGGAGTACCTCTTTTGTAAAAGTTTGTCTCTTTTTGAACCTTTTGATTTTGAATAACATTTTTAGGTTTCCAAAACTCGTGAGGTTTTGTCATATTAACAGATGTTCTCCAATTCTGCGTTGTTCTGAATCTGGGTGTGTGAGAATTCCAGGTTTGTCTTGAATCGAACCTGTTCAGGTTTGATTTCCAATTTTGATTTGAAGCAAACTTGTTTGTATTGTACCTCCAAGTTTGTTTCGATTCAAATCTGGTTGACCTTGGTTTCACATCCTCAGATTGCTGTTTTTCAACATCAACATGCTTTGGATTTGGACACTTTCGTGCAACATGTCCAATCTGATCACATTTAAAACACACTTTCTTTGAGACGTCCTTGGCCTGTTGTTGTTTCTTTTTCATAGTCTCAAACTCCTCATTAGACTATTGTCCAAATTTGAGTTTTTCCTCTTCTTTCAAGCTTTTCCCTTGAACAAAACTCATCTTTTGTTGCAATTTGGTTTTTTACTTTGATTCCAATTCCGTTTCTTTTTATAACCCCAACCAGCCTTCATGTTTTTCTTCTTAAAACCAGGTTTGTTATAAAAAGATTTATGACCTTTACCAGCAAACTTTAGAATCTCAGACTTCTCAATCTCAACCATTTTGAAAATTTATCAACCTTTTCTGAAATCACATTCTGAATCGGGAATACAATATCTAAGAATAATTTGTCCGATCCAATCATGGTATAAACCAATCCTTTTGAATCATCATTCAAATTTTTCTCGGATTTTGTGTTTTTCAGATAACCATCATAAAGATTTCCTTCATCTTCATCCTGTGATTCAGACTTACCTTTTGTAGACTCATCTTTAAAAACGCTTTCAACAACCTTACTTACCACCTCTGAATCATTAGCATCATCAGATTTGGAGTAAGTCACATCGATACTTTCAGGTAACTGGTCAGATATGTTCAAACCCTTTGCCACCTTTTCCTCATCATAAAAAGTATAATTGTTTCTCAATGGTGGTGGTACCTGATGAAATTCAGAACCAATACCCTTTTTGCAATTTTCAGTATCTTTGTCATCTGGTGTGATGTTGAAAATACGTTCGAGAATGTACGAAGAGTTATGTTAACTTTGAAGTTTTGTAACAATCTTTTCTTTTTTAGCCAAGACTTGTTTAAGATTAGCAATTTCATCAACACACTTGTTCAATTCAATTTGCTTTTCTTTAAACTTTCTTTCATACATTTCTTTAGTGACTAAAGTTTCTGACAATCGTTGATCAAAACTTTTGACTTGGCTTTTCAAAGAATCATAAGCTTCTTGTACTCTCTGACTCGACCACTTTAAAGAATCATACTGTTTTTGTAAATCTTGAAATTTAGATTCTTTTTCAACACAATCGACACATTTTGCTGAACACAGTTGTCTATAAACATCATTATCCTTTTCAAGACCTTGACACTTCTGTGTCAGCTTTTCAAACTTTAGTTTCAAAATTTCTTCTTTTTCAATCATATCTTTACATTTTGTTGTGAAAGCATTTTCAAGTTTAACTATGTCATTGTCTTTTGTTTTTATGATGTCATCTTTTTCAATACAGGCTTTGCACATTTCTATGCAATTCCTGCATTTGTTTTCTTTTTCATCAACCAATTCAACATTCGATATATCAGAAGATTTTCTAACCTCAGTCTTTTTCAGCACCGGTTCTTCTGACTCAACTTTCTGATCTTCCTCCATTTCTTCTTTCCGAGTTTCTTCATTCTTCTATTCTTCTTCAGCTTTCTGGTCTTGTTCAGTAGCAATCTTCACAACATTCTTTACTTCTTCAATCATCTTCTTCAATTCTTCTTCTTTTCTCTTCTTCATTTCTACCACCTTCGGTAGACTTGCTTCACAAACCTCTCTTATCTTTTTCTCCAAATCAGGCAGATATGCTTTATCAGATAACCTTCGTGTGTTGAAAGTAGCCTGCCTTGGAAGCAAATTTGTTACAACTTTGAAATCCACTTTTGATGGGTCAACAACTGGATTACCCCGTGGATCCATGTAACATTCCAACTCTTCATTCCATCTTTTTGCTCTCTGAGCTTCTTTGAATGGTTCGTTTAATTTTCCGATTTCCCATCTTGCATAATTTGCTTTCCACCATCTATCAGGATCAGCATCAGCCACAAATGCATATCCAACTGCATCCTCTTCAGGGCAAACTTGACTCCAGTCGTAACCTTCATCATCATATATAACTTCTGTGACAACCCGTAATTTACGGCTCTTAATTACGTAATTAACAAACGATTAACGCGACAATAAATAGTGGTTACAGCGCGAATTAACTTAATTAGGCCATTGGAGTGCCTGGGAACGTCTATCCGTCTTTACAATGCGCGAACGGTGGTTTACAGAGAAACATGTGAAACGTTAAACGGCAACGGATTGAAACCGAACAGGATACTGACAACGCCGACTGATATTAAATTGTTACAATATATTTTAGCTTCGTAATTAAATTTTAGTGACTAACAGTCGAAACCGGATCGAAAAAACGGATTAAAGACGGCACCAATGGAATTTTTCGCGATTATTACCGTGACCGACGAACGGGCGTGCAAACAACGACCACCGACCGTAATTTTTGTGTATTTTTGACGCTAAACGGAGTTCGGGTTTTGACAACGGGTCTCGTAGAAATTACGGGCCACTTACACACGAGACGGGCTTGTGGACCCTGGGCCTAAGCCCAAAACCCGCAAGCCCAAACCTGCACATAAAATACTAGATCTATTTCTTAAAGATCTATACATATCTCACAAAATCCATAGAAAATCTTGGCAAAATATTATTAGGATCTATAAAGATCTCTGCAAGATATGGAAATCCATCCAAAATCTACACTAGATTTTACAAAATCCTAATAAATCTCTTCAAGGGATTTTAATTCATGGAACAAAGCATTTGACCTGAATGTATTATAATTACACAAAAGAACATTAAGTCTCAAGTCTCTATTTAAAGGATCCTTTGTCTGCATACCCACAAAACAAATCAACTCGTATTACTCTCTCCCTCTCTCGACCTCTACATACTCAAAGAAACACAGAGAATCGGTTTCCTCATAAACAAACAACCGAACACACACACACCAACACTCTCGGTCCCCCTTTCTTCCCCGATTGCACCCGACAAACAACCCCCCCCCTTTTCTGTCTTCTGCTTATCGGCAGCCACCACCAGATGGTGGTGGCGTGTGGCGGCTGCAACAGGACGGAACGAGAAGAGAGAGAGAACTGCGGAGAGGAGAGAGAGAGAGAAACCGGCGGTCGGCTCGATTACCCGGCGGTCAGTTCTGTTATCCGGTGGTCAATTCGCTATTCCGGCCGATTGATGGTTGTTTCAGGTAGGGGTGAGCCACGAAAGTGATGGTTCCGGCACGATGGTGGTCCGACAGCGGCAAGGGTAGGGGTGGTGTCGTACGACTCGGTTCAATTGTGGTTCGGGTCTCGGTTAACTCAGATGTTATCTCGGTTCGGTTGACTCGGTCAGACCGAGTCAACAGCGGTCCAACAGTCAACAACAGTCAACTGGTTAACTCGGTTCGGGTTCCCGGTACAAGACGGTCAACGAGTTTCGGTTCGGTCAGGCGGTTCGGTCGTGGATCAGCTTTGGCTCAGATTCAGTCTCGGTTTCGGTTGACTCGGTCAACCGAGTCAACTCAGGCAGCGGCTTCGGAGACGGGCTCGGCTCAACTCGGTGCATTTCGGCTCGATCCGATCCAACTCAGTCAAACTGAGTCAACCCAGTCAACTCAGCGAGTCAACTCGGTCAACCCAGTTGACTCGGCCAGCTGGTCAACTCAGCTAACATAACAACGAGCGTTTTGGGTAATGGTTTAAACCGCGATTACTTTCGTTAACTATTCCTTATTTTAATTATGCGTGATAACGAGCTCGAACCGACATGATTATATTTTACATTCTATGAAATATTTGTCAAATTGATATATTGTTGATTGAATATTGGTTGCTTTTTGATAAAAATAACGACACTTTAGTTGTCGGGGCCGTCCAAAAATAGAGGAAACTCTGCCCGTTTTTCGAGAAAAACCCTTAAACACGACACGTGTTATATTTCAAAAAACGACGCTTAAAGGAATTCGATTTTATAATACTTCAAACCTTGATAATTCCAAACGCTTTTACAAATAAATATAATGTTAAATTTATTTCGAACGTCGTCAACTCGTATACTTTTACAAAATAAATATAGTTATATATTTATTCTAAATGTCGTACAACGCGAAATCATTTACAAAAATAAATATGGTTTATATTTATTTTCAAACATAACAACTCGACGATTTCTTTATAAAATAAATATAACTCTTCATATTTATTTTATACGCCTAAACGGCCTATACGTATATTTTTGGCAAATATACACAAGATGTGATATATATAATACAAGTTATTATATATTATTTTCGTACGATTACTCGATACATACTTGTACGACTACTCGTGACGGCTAACACACTTACAACGATATATTTATATATTTTTATACTTATTCATTTTAAGTCTCTCGGAAACTAAGTCTTTTTCAAGACTTATTAAATTGCTACTGACATTAAACGAGACTTAACAAGTATAACTTAATTATTTTCGAATCGTTCGATTAACGATTCGGTAGAGCTCGGTGACACGTAGTTAGTTACTACGTTTATTTAGAAACTTATTAGATATTCCGTGTTAGGAATATTGTAGAATGCACACTAGCGAGTCTCATCTTGGAAACGACATCACGAAGTCGTAATTAGCTCGCTTTGCACAAGAATATTCAGGTGAGTTCATAACCCCACTTTTACGGCTTTACATTTTTATAAATGTTTTCGGGGTGGAAAGACATGCACGTTTTGCAAAAACATACAAATTTTAGAACAAACGCAAAACTCGTATTTCTAAATCATATTACGAAGGGATTTCGAGGAACTCAAATGATTTACGAAAGGTTTATACTAAACATACCGGTTTTTACAAAACAAATGAGTATTATCAAAATGTGAATGATTTTCATGACTAAGGACGGATCAATTGGTGATAATATATAGAGAATGAGGAGCCAGCCTTTGTGGCTGGGGAGGATCAGCCTTAGTGGCTGGGGAGGATCAGTCTTAGAGACTGGGGTAAAGTACATGTACAATGATTACAGACATTTTTATACATGGTATGGTTAGCGTAAGGAGGTTTACTACTTAGATCATGTGAGTGGGTAGGAGCAACATGAGGCCATTAGTCCTCATGGTAGGACCGAGGGACAGGAGCGGTAGATCTATCTGGGTGTAGCGAGCCCAGCCCCAGGCCAAACTAGAAACGGACCTCGGGGTGACTTTGTCCACATACTAATGCCGTGGCATAAATCTGCTAGGTTTGAGTCTCCCTATTTGCACTTCACATATATCAGTGGCCTTGCAAACCATTGGTGATCTCAATTCCCTTATTTGCTACATACCAGGGACATATATATTAACGAAACTACTTGTTCATACAAATTAAAATACCATGTTTTATACAAAATTTAAGGCATAGGATTATGCGGGTCAAAGTCAGGGTGGGCATTGATGATTATACGAACATTACAAATACATGGTTTTATGAACATAACGTGTTACAAACACAACGTTTCCATATAACTTGGCAAGAAAATGATTTTTAAATTCATTTTCTCAATACTATTTCAAAAACCGGTTATTCTAAAGATTTATTTCAAATCTTTCACAATTCCAAAGATTTATTTCAAACCTTTCACAACTCAAAAGATTTATTTCAAATCTTTTACAAACAAACTATGAACTCGCTCAACTTTATGTTGATTTTTCGCATGTTTCTTTCTCAGGTTACAGTTCTAAGACAAGGCACGGTTGGAATAGGAGTACCATCGAGATACGAGTACTTAGTGGGCGTTCAATTTCTAGAAAGACTTAGCTTTATTTGCTTCCGCTGTGCAATGAAGATACCAGTCCAGTCACGCCAAGCTCTGATAATTTCGGGGTGTGACAGATTGGTATCAGAGCTATAGGTTACAGCGAATTAGGTTTCTGTTGTGATACCTAGGCTCTAACCTCACTTTCCTCTGGAAACTTAGACTATTAAAGACGTTGAATACATACAGAACGCCTAGTACTCGAATATGGTCTCTAACAGTTGCCGACAAGCAAACAGTCAAAATTTTGTTTCCAAACATACGCCAAAGTTATGTTTTACACACGGTACACGAAACGATTACATACAGTACCCAACACTCTGAGAGTTTAGGAAACATGCATTTAAGACCTTCGGAAAGGAAGTGTAGTCTGAGAGGCTGAGAGGCTAGTGGGACTAGGAAGAGCAGTCTGAGAGGCTGGGAGGATAGTCTAGTGGGACTAGGAGATTCAGTCTGAGAGGCTGGGAGGATAGACTAGTGGGACTAGGGGAGATTACTTGATCGTTTATTGGTGACCAACATGCTTATCTGATTACATGATTGATTAATTGTGCATGTGTGTGTTTATTAAAGGTCATCACGAAGGAACCGCGAATATTAACTCGGGCACACACTATATTGCCTATAATATTTTAACTCCCCGAGCAGGCAGCCTACACATAACGAAACGGTAGTGCACGAGAATACATGAAACTCGAACTTTACGTCAACGGATGTCGAAGTACATCACCTTCTACGCGGCACACAACGCTAGTGCACAGGTATACGTGAAACTTAAGCTATACGTCAACGGAGGTTGAAGTACGACACGCACGCTTATTGAGGCGAGGCCTTTGAGAAGGAACGATGACGCAATTTAACGACGACGCTAGATCCCTGTCAGCAGGAGAACTAACGATCAGGAAACGACAACGGGTCACGCGATCCTGCAACAACACGAATCACGCCAGGGAGAAGACGATTGTCCCGCATTCCCCCCCCTACCTAACTAACGACGAATACGCTATGTTCGACATTCCACGGTAATGTCACCTAACAATTGGTCGTCACATGCAAACCCAGGTAAAGTCCTCAAATTTCTTTTATTGAAATTTCGAATTTCACACTTACTGAGTAGATTTTCGTATCTCTACTCCTCTTAATGGTCATTGTGTCGCGATCATTTCTTTACAAGTTACATACATGGTTTTTCGTTGTGACCATGCCGAAAGTTTTCTTATCGATACATATATCTATTGTCGGATTGCGCTAAAACCAAGTTCAATTGTTTGAACTTGCTCATCACACTTATTCGATTCGAGACACCATATGATGTATTGGGAGCATCATATTCAAACCAATTTTTAACGAACACTTCATTTGTTCCGAGTCGTAGTAGACTTGTTTGGCCTACGACTCCAATAAGTCATTTGTTAATTTCGACACCTTGTGGTGGTGTTTTCACTTATTCGAACCTTGCGCTAAACTCGTTTACGTATCTTATGCACGGATTTAATTATTTATTTATTGATTCAGATTAAATCCGCTTTGATTTATCACATTACAACAGTCTTAACACAATTGTGTGTTAAGACAATGGTACACGAATTCATTTCACATTCCGGTGTACCTCATAACGGTTCTTTCAACATCGATCGAATGCTTTGCGACATTCATTGTTTCTTCACCTTCGATCGAAAACATTGTTTCATTGATGTTCCATTTTCAATTGAAAAATCCTATGATGTCATTTAAAACAAACTTTCAAGATTTACTTCATTGCGCTTTCAATTGACTTCAAACACGGTGAATTTGTTTGATCACCGCTATTATTGAATCATTTGAATCACTACGACACCTTGTGGTGTCAGTACAAACTTGTAGCTTGGGCTAATCACGATTGAGCGTTTCATGCAAAACACAGGTGATACTTGTTCGATCCCCCCTATTATTAAATTGTTTCATTCATTGCGACACCTTGTGGCGTCGGTATAACTTGCAGCTTGTGCTGATCACGATCGAACGTTTCATGCAAACTATTACATTTGAGATTGTTGATTCTAAGTTCATCCAGTGGATGTTATTGCTTCTAGAACTCATTTATACGTTCATATGGAATTCGATTGGTCGAAGTTCCTGTTCATTGTTGAATCCCTGTTAACTCAGTCACATTAGTGACTGTACCTATACGTCTCGTTTCCTTTGGACATCAATTACTGAGACACATTTTTTTTTAAACTGTTGGGATTCCTATTGTGAAGGAATGTCCTTGAATTCACATGATTCGAATAAGTCTTGTTTCGATTACGCGGTCATTCATTTTGTTATTATTCGGACTTACCTGCGAACAACACAATTCTGAGGGGATAACATGGTCTAAATTTCGAGGACGAAATTTCTGTAACAGGGGGAGAATGTGACAACCCGTAATTTATGGCTCTTAATTACGTAATTAACAAACGATTAACGCGACAATAAATAGTGGTTACAGCGCGAATTAACTTAATTAGGCCATTGGAGTGCCTGGGAACGTCTATCCGTCTTTACAATGCGCGAACGGTGGTTTACAGAGAAACATGTGAAACGTTAAACGGCAACGGATTGAAACCGAACAGGATACTGACAACGCCGACTGATATTAAATTGTTACAATATATTTTAGCTTCGTAATTAAATTTTAGTGACTAACAGTCGAAACCGGATCGAAAAAACGGATTAAAGACGGCACCAATGGAATTTTTCGCGATTATTACCGTGACCGACGAACGGGCGTGCAAACAACGACCACCGACCGTAATTTTTGTGTATTTTTGACGCTAAACGGAGTTCGGGTTTTGACAACGGGTCTCGTAGAAATTACGGGCCACTTACACACGAGACGGGCTTGTGGACCCTGGGCCTAAGCCCAAAACCCGCAAGCCCAAACCTGCACATAAAATACTAGATCTATTTCTTAAAGATCTATACATATCTCACAAAATCCATAGAAAATCTTGGCAAAATATTATTAGGATCTATAAAGATCTCTGCAAGATATGGAAATCCATCCAAAATCTACACTAGATTTTACAAAATCCTAATAAATCTCTTCAAGGGATTTTAATTCATGGAACAAAGCATTTGACCTGAATGTATTATAATTACACAAAAGAACATTAAGTCTCAAGTCTCTATTTAAAGGATCCTTTGTCTGCATACCCACAAAACAAATCAACTCATATTACTCTCTCCCTCTCTCGACCTCTACATACTCAAAGAAACACAGAGAATCGGTTTCCTCATAAACAAACAACCGAACACACACACACCAACACTCTCGGTCCCCCTTTCTTCCCCGATTGCACCCGACAAACAACCCCCCCCCTTTTCTGTCTTCTGCTTATCGGCAGCCACCACCAGATGGTGGTGGCGTGTGGCGGCTGCAACAGGACGGAACGAGAAGAGAGAGAGAACTGCGGAGAGGAGAGAGAGAGAGAAACCGGCGGTCGGCTCGATTACCCGGCGGTCAGTTCTGTTATCCGGTGGTCAATTCGCTATTCCGGCCGATTGATGGTTGTTTCAGGTAGGGGTGAGCCACGAAAGTGATGGTTCCGGCACGATGGTGGTCCGACAGCGGCAAGGGTAGGGGTGGTGTCGTACGACTCGGTTCAATTGTGGTTCGGGTCTCGGTTAACTCAGATGTTATCTCGGTTCGGTTGACTCGGTCAGACCGAGTCAACAGCGGTCCAACAGTCAACAACAGTCAACTGGTTAACTCGGTTCGGGTTCCCGGTACAAGACGGTCAACGAGTTTCGGTTCGGTCAGGCGGTTCGGTCGTGGATCAGCTTTGGCTCAGATTCAGTCTCGGTTTCGGTTGACTCGGTCAACCGAGTCAACTCAGGCAGCGGCTTCGGAGACGGGCTCGGCTCAACTCGGTGCATTTCGGCTCGATCCGATCCAACTCAGTCAAACTGAGTCAACCCAGTCAACTCAGCGAGTCAACTCGGTCAACCCAGTTGACTCGGCCAGCTGGTCAACTCAGCTAACATAACAACGAGCGTTTTGGGTAATGGTTTAAACCGCGATTACTTTCGTTAACTATTCCTTATTTTAATTATGCGTGATAACGAGCTCGAACCGACATGATTATATTTTACATTCTATGAAATATTTGTCAAATTGATATATTGTTGATTGAATATTGGTTGCTTTTTGATAAAAATAACGACACTTTAGTTGTCGGGGCCGTCCAAAAATAGAGGAAACTCTGCCCGTTTTTCGAGAAAAACCCTTAAACACGACACGTGTTATATTTCAAAAAACGACGCTTAAAGGAATTCGATTTTATAATACTTCAAACCTTGATAATTCCAAACGCTTTTACAAATAAATATAATGTTAAATTTATTTCGAACGTCGTCAACTCGTATACTTTTACAAAATAAATATAGTTATATATTTATTCTAAATGTCGTACAACGCGAAATCATTTACAAAAATAAATATGGTTTATATTTATTTTCAAACATAACAACTCGACGATTTCTTTATAAAATAAATATAACTCTTCATATTTATTTTATACGCCTAAACGGCCTATACGTATATTTTTGGCAAATATACACAAGATGTGATATATATAATACAAGTTATTATATATTATTTTCGTACGATTACTCGATACATACTTGTACGACTACTCGTGACGGCTAACACACTTACAACGATATATTTATATATTTTTATACTTATTCATTTTAAGTCTCTCGGAAACTAAGTCTTTTTCAAGACTTATTAAATTGCTACTGACATTAAACGAGACTTAACAAGTATAACTTAATTATTTTCGAATCGTTCGATTAACGATTCGGTAGAGCTCGGTGACACGTAGTTAGTTACTACGTTTATTTAGAAACTTATTAGATATTCCGTGTTAGGAATATTGTAGAATGCACACTAGCGAGTCTCATCTTGGAAACGACATCACGAAGTCGTAATTAGCTCGCTTTGCACAAGAATATTCAGGTGAGTTCATAACCCCACTTTTACGGCTTTACATTTTTATAAATGTTTTCGGGGTGGAAAGACATGCACGTTTTGCAAAAACATACAAATTTTAGAACAAACGCAAAACTCGTATTTCTAAATCATATTACGAAGGGATTTCGAGGAACTCAAATGATTTACGAAAGGTTTATACTAAACATACCGGTTTTTACAAAACAAATGAGTATTATCAAAATGTGAATGATTTTCATGACTAAGGACGGATCAATTGGTGATAATATATAGAGAATGAGGAGCCAGCCTTTGTGGCTGGGGAGGATCAGCCTTAGTGGCTGGGGAGGATCAGTCTTAGAGACTGGGGTAAAGTACATGTACAATGATTACAGACATTTTTATACATGGTATGGTTAGCGTAAGGAGGTTTACTACTTAGATCATGTGAGTGGGTAGGAGCAACATGAGGCCATTAGTCCTCATGGTAGGACCGAGGGACAGGAGCGGTAGATCTATCTGGGTGTAGCGAGCCCAGCCCCAGGCCAAACTAGAAACGGACCTCGGGGTGACTTTGTCCACATACTAATGCCGTGGCATAAATCTGCTAGGTTTGAGTCTCCCTATTTGCACTTCACATATATCAGTGGCCTTGCAAACCATTGGTGATCTCAATTCCCTTATTTGCTACATACCAGGGACATATATATTAACGAAACTACTTGTTCATACAAATTAAAATACCATGTTTTATACAAAATTTAAGGCATAGGATTATGCGGGTCAAAGTCAGGGTGGGCATTGATGATTATACGAACATTACAAATACATGGTTTTATGAACATAACGTGTTACAAACACAACGTTTCCATATAACTTGGCAAGAAAATGATTTTTAAATTCATTTTCTCAATACTATTTTAAAAACCGGTTATTCCAAAGATTTATTTCAAATCTTTCACAATTCCAAAGATTTATTTCAAACCTTTCACAACTCAAAAGATTTATTTCAAATCTTTTACAAACAAACTATGAACTCGCTCAACTTTATGTTGATTTTTCGCATGTTTCTTTCTCAGGTTACAGTTCTAAGACAAGGCACGGTTGGAATAGGAGTACCATCGAGATACGAGTACTTAGTGGGCGTTCAATTTCTAGAAAGACTTAGCTTTATTTGCTTCCGCTGTGCAATGAAGATACCAGTCCAGTCACGCCAAGCTCTGATAATTTCGGGGTGTGACAACTTCGGTGCAAGAGCCCTTAATTTTTCTTCAGGTTGTTTCAACCTTGGAGGCTCAGACTTGTTCTGATGGTAGATCGCTTTCTTGTAATAATCTTCGTTGAACGGATTTTCAGAATCATCAGCATACGCATTTCTGCACTCGCGCTTAAAGTGACCTCTTTGTTTGCATTTGAAGCATGTCACCTTAGATTTATCAAATCCCAGTTTGCTAGATGGTCCACCAATTGACTTTCTCCTCATGATCTCCATGAACCGTTGTGCCCGACGAACCGCACTGGCCATGCACCATCTTATATCCATTAGTTCCATCTCCTCGGGGTCTAATTGATCATAATCTTCTTTCGTCAAGTTGGTATTGCCAATCTTCCCTGCAACGAGGCTTTCATACGATTCAAGTACAGATGCCAAGAAAACCATCTGTTGTTTTGCCGACTCTTCGCTGAAATTCTGCCCATTCTTCAGATCCACTGCGATATTACACTGAAACAGATTCTTGGAAGCAGATTGACTTGGAGTGTTTGAAGAGGATCCACTGTGAAAACCACTGTGAAGACTTTCATTGTTCACTGAACTTGAACTTTCTGCAGAAAATGCTGTTTTTGGAGACCCAGCCTGTGGTACATTTCCTCTGTAGTAAAGCTCTACATTCTGCTGATAAGCCGGATTGTTGACTTTAGATCTCTTTATCTCCAACTCATGGCTTTCAAGCCTTTCAATCAGCAAATCCACTTTTAAATCTTCAGGATTTCTTTGTGTTACAAAAGCGAAATCATGTGTTCTTGGAGCGAAATCACTGATTATGATGCACTTTGGAGCGAAATTAGGCTGATCTATAAGCGAAATCACAGATTGTTCAAATAAGCGATATCAACTCGGATATCAATTTTGATCATTTTTAGTTCGAATTTTGTCCTGTAACTTTCAAGGCTTTGTTAATATCCACTAATACACATTCTGTGAAAAAATTGGCCGATTTTAACCATGGAAACTTGTTCAAATCGAAAAAGAAGGTGTAGAAGACAGAAACTGATGCAATTGAGCTAAACTCTTCCTCCTGAGCTCTGATACCACTTGTAGGATCGTTGTTGGACCCGAATGAGTCAATCAGAAGAGTTTTCAATCCAATTCAAAGGCGGAAACAATGAATCAGACACTCAAACTAATTATAATGTCTCTTGGATTGATTTAACACTGATTACAACCTGAGAATAACTTGGAAGCACTTCGTTACAATTTTCAGAACAGTACGAAATGAAACAACATTGCACCTATTTATACTAAACCTGATTTCGCTTATATGGACATGCCATATGAGCGAAATTAGATCCTTGTGATTTCGCTTTGATGGTCAATGTCCATATAAGCGAAATTACTTCGTTAACCACTAACTTCTGTTTCTCGAACCTCGTGTACTGATTATTCTAATCTAACCTATTGCGTTACATGATACAAGACGAAGTCAATAGACGTAATGCACTAACAGGGGGCATATCAATTATTAACAATGGAAGGTGATTTGCTACCAAGAGCTTGGAATGCTGTCCACCTGAAGAGATACTTCATGTAATAAGGATCCAGGATGCTTAGCTATTTTCATGTCCGATATCCATGAAGGATCCTTAGAGGATAGATGATCCTCACTCTGGTAATGATCTAACCTCAATTTATCTAATTCTTTAATTAATTTGTTTACAAGGAGAAGGATCATGGATCCTTTATCCTTCTTTCACTTAGTTCTGAGTTTTGCAGAAGGTTGATGTATCCTTAACAAAGGATCAAGTATCCAAAGAAGTCTCCAGTTTTTTGGGCTTGTCCCCAGTTATTTGGGCTTGTCCCCAGTTTTTGGGGTAGTCCCTAGTTTTTGGGCCTATCCCCAGTTTCGCCAGTAGCGCACGATGATCCTGATGCAGTTCAAGGCAATGGGACCAGTATGTCACACCCCCAAAATCCACACGCGGAGTATCACCGCTTGGAGGCGTGACTGACCAGGATCAAGCCACCAATCATATTGAACATAATAAGTAATAAGTAAAAATCAACCACACAATATGAAAGGTGGTTCAAACCAAAAACGTAGTTAAGTGTTTAGCGGAAGCATAATTGTAAAACCCAATGTAAGTATTAAGTACGAAATAAAGTAATGTTCTTAGCATGTCACACACTGCCATGTCCCACAACGACTGCGCCACCCTGTGCAAGCTCCATGAGTACCTAACGACCTGCAAGGCATGTAGCAACAAATCAACAACAAAGTTGAGCGAGTTCACAGTTGGTGTTCATGATTAAGTTGTTTCAAAACCAGGAGTTCATTTGTAAGTTGTAAGTTAATCAGTTTACCCTATTTCCCGAACATATCCATAGTTGGTGGGGGCTTCCCCATGTTAACCACTAGACCTGTTTACCATATCGACCACTGACTAAAGTAAGTTGGTGCCCTGACGTCAATGTCTATCATCATTGACTAGTGCCCAGATCCATCAATTCACGCCCGTCCTCTGCGGCACGGTGTGAGGCTTGTCAAACCTAAATAACGCTATCTAACTAATGACCCGCTCGCCATTGGCTCGGCGATTAAGTCGATATAAAAAGGTGGGACTTCATGATAGAGAGTTTTGGTCTAGTATCTGTGTTATCACCCTTCAAATAAGAGGGTGTGTACGTAATCCCAAACCAGGAGATTACGCAGGTTCCGATTAAGTTCTTCGTACGTGTTGTCACCCTTCAATAAAGAGGGTGTGTACGTGTTCCAAACCAGGAGATCACGCAGTTTCAGTTCAAATTCTTTACCCATTCCCAACCCCTGGGAATCCCATGCCTTGTAGAAAGTGTGAACTCACCTTGGTTTGCTCGGAATGACTCTAAAAAAATAGCTAACAGTCAAGGTCGGTCAATCACGTCCTAGTATGGTTAACAAGGCCAATCAGTTTCACATAGACTCATGTCACATAACTTCTTAGTTTTCAACACAAACTATACACAGGTACTTCACGTATTATCATACTAGCCACACTAGCTAGCCATGTCACAAAACAGTCCATCAATTCAATTCATATAATAAGTAACTGTAATATCATATAATATAATTTTAGCTCGAGCACTAGTACATATATATAGACCATTCGAAGTTTTAAACACTCATGTAGTGTAGGCTTTTCAACTAACTTGTACACTTGTAGCCAAACAGTTTACAAAATAGAACTACATCAATATATAGAAACATCATCTCTTACTAAATACTATAGCCCAAAGTGTGCAACTAGCACATAATATGCAAACATGCTCAATACATCCTACAGCACATTAATGAGCACACAAAACAGTCATAACACCAACTATTATAATCTAAATCTTTCCATGTAAATTTATTATTCAATAGTTTAATCAATAGTGGTCCAATAGGAAAATAATTGGAATTCAAAGTTGTCGGCCATCATTCCATATCCTTTAACTAGATTAGATCACATGTGTTTATTTGTTTTAGGTTGACTTTGTGCACCTCTATTATGCATTGAGCAGACCACCTACAAACAATCAATTGTTTACTAACAATTCTACCCATATTAATTTTTTTTTTAATAACAAACAATGTTCCATCACATAACCAATCAACCATAATACAACCACATCATCCGATCATTCATTAACACATTAACAGACATACACGATTAATCAAATCATCCAATATACATGGCAGTTTGTCGATAATATAAATATATATAACGATCACGAATCACCACAACACTCAAGATTCAAAGCATCTAGATTCTCAACCCTAATTGTCATCATCATCAAATCCAACATGTTCAATATGTATAACATAATGTAACTGATCATACACAATCACAGATTATAAAAATTCCTAACAAACCCATCCATACAATACACAACAGAATCACCTAACAGTTGATCCATGGTAACAAACATATAGTGCATGATGAATTAAATCAATTAACTATTAGCAGCAGGTTACTAACCCAAACGAGATACACAACGAATACGTAAAAAGGCTTCGAGATGCTAGACTTGCCGTCGCACAGGGATGAGGAGAGAGAAGTGGTTAGGGTTTTCGGATTACACCTTCACGTAAAGGGTCGAAATCAAAACATATATTAGCTCGATACTGGGCCAAGGCCCATTTCTGCTTTTCGCCGGCCCACCTCCTGGCGAAAACACTTTTGTGTTTTCATCTATGAATGATTTCGTGAGGACAGTGGTAATCTACTAAGGTTACATATTTAATTACAAGACACAAGTTGACACAAGGCACATTATTATCATACACACAATATAATAAATATAAAGCACCCCAAATATATAACACACTTTGCAAATAAGTACCAGGTTAAGTCAAATAGAGATCTTGAAAACTCGGGTTGTCACATTATCCCCAACTTGAAAGAAATTTCATCCCAAAATTTAGCACGCGGTTACTGAGGAAGCTAGTTGTGTTGTGTTGTTTACTGGTTTTACTGGGGTGTCACACAGTACCCGCTTTAGGGGCTGACAATTTCATTGTACTGGCTATATTTAGGATCCTACGTTTAATGGTAGACGTACCATACATCCGTTCCTAAGGTTTCTAACATTTTCACGTTAGCTAAGGTTTTGGCATTTTCATGTCACTAAGTTTGGATAGTCGCCAGTGAGGGCCATACTCCAGTTTACACAAGATCCTTGGGCTTGTCCCCAGTTTTTTGGGCATGTCCCTAGTTTATTGGGCTTGTCCCCAGATTGTTGGGCTTGTCCCCAGTTACTAACTCTTCTCTTATATTGGCTTAGTCCCAAGTTATGTTCCATTTCAGGTTTCTGAAGCTAAACAACTAAGGATCCTTGATCCTAACCTTTTACTAAGGTTTGTCTTTTGATTATCCTGGTTGTGAGTATTAATGGTTTAAGATCCTAACTTGGATTCTCAGGTATTATCCTTAATTACCTTAATTTTATTCTTGATTTATTTAAGTTACCCTTATTCTTTGACAACAGGATACATGATCCTAAAATTACACCACTTCTTTCAAACCTTCGATTATAGGATATTTGATCCTTGATCATATCCTAAACTTTTTGACATAATCTAATATATTTTCATTCTTAACTTGTGAATTCAAAGAAGTGGTACCATAAATATTGAAAGATAAATATGCAAACAATGGACAACATAAGATAGCCAAAAGATTAGAGTTTTATTTCTTTATCGAAAGATTAACGCTTAGAAGGTTGTCAAAATTGCCTACCCCGAGCATCTACCAGCAAAACGTGGCACGTCCGCTGGGGTAGGCAAAGGGTGTCCTTAGTTAACAGTTCATAAAGTGCAGGAATAGAAGGGCGACAGGATAACGGTGGTTTCATCCCCCAAACAGAGGATCCCTCCACTACCTATTATCCTACCTATTGTCTAAAGGATCCATGATCTTAAACCTAAAGGCTATTGTTTATGTACAGACCAACATTGTTCATCATCAAAACATCAACAACCAAAAAAACTACCAAACCATAAAAAATGGGCTCCGGCCACGTCTAGAAATTTCCATCATCGCCCATTGTTGCAGCCTGCACCTTCACTGCATCACCACCAGCCGCTGCATCCTCAGCTTGATCCTTCAACCCGCTGCCACTAGCCTTAATCGCCAGAACCTCTCCAGCAACCTCTTCATCATCTAGCTCAGCCAGCTTGGCCTTCCAACCTTCCTGGTCCCAGATAGTCCGGTCAAAGTTTGGATCCTCAGCTTCCTTTGCCATATGCACTTTAATCTTGAGCATGGCAATTGTGGCAGAAAGCTTAGCACCCTCCATCACTTCAGCCTTCTCCTGATTAATTGTGATGTGGGCCAAGACCAGTTCCCTCTTCGCCAGGTTGACTTCATTTTCGAGGGAGGCGATCTTTTGATCCTTTGCCAGGTACAACTTTTGGAAGTCCAGCTCCTTTTGCTCTGCCTCTTCAGCATAGGAATCCATGAGCATATGGATCTCAGTGAATTTCTACAAAAGAATGACACACGTCAGGATCCGTTATCCTTAATATGGGCAGAACAGACTTAAGGATCAGGGATCCTTACCTTAGAGACATACTCTTCAAATTGGTGTTGTGTGAGAGGCAGGCCTTCAAGAGTGTCAGCAGTTTTCCTCTTCTTTCCACCCTTGCCCTTGGTGCTAACAGCCTTAGGAGCTGAGATGCTAGGACTAGCAGCAGGTTGTTTCTTGCCAGACCGAGAGGAGGCAAATGCATAAAGATCACTGACACTGAAGCGAGAGGCTGATTTTAAAGATTTTCCAGTGCCTGCAAATGGCAAACAACTGATAAGTATCCTTATTCTACATCTATTTAAATATTTAATTATACATGAATATGAATACTTACTTCACATGGTGACTGAACCAGAGGATACTTCTTATGAATCCTTTGTTTTGGCCTGGAATGTTCTAACAGCAGGATCAAGGTTCCAAAAGGTAGCTACCCTTTCCTTTGTTGCAGGGGATTCTAAAAGGTGAGAAACTGAGATAGCTGCACAATAAACAGAAAAAAAGGATCAGTTATCCTCAGAACGGACAGAGTCTTCCTATGATCATTCTATAAGGATCCTATATCTTACCATGGGTGGTCCACTTCTTGGGAAGGTCTTTCCTGTTCGGGATAGAGTCCCTCCTAACAAAAAAGAAACGGTTTTTTCAGTGGGTATCATTTTTTGTGGTCTTGAGGATCACCAGGTTTGTGTTTGAACAAGAAGCGTTGTGAACCGTGGCTAACAAGATTATACAACTTGGCCAACTCCGGCATTCCTATTTCTATGCCCTCTTGCTCGATGATGTTCTCCATGGTGTACAGTACCCTCCACATCATCGGCATGGCCTGAATATAGCACATGCCGGTGAGTGCAAAGAAAGATTGAGTGAAGGCAAGGAAAGGATAGGAGAATCCTATGAAGAATGGGGTGGCCGGAAAAGCAACCCAGGTGTCAGAGACAGAATCACTTTTCACAGAAGGATCGAAAGGTTTGAAGACGGTATCCGCCAGGAAACAATGGCAAATCCGGTCAATCCCCGGGTCGGTGAAGCGGCAGAGTTCCTTTGAAGGATTTTGGATGATGCCTTGGCTTTTCAAGGGACTATCCTTCTTTGGATCCTCGCCATGGATGATAAGAGAAGAGAAAATCAGAATAAGCAAATGAAGAGAGAAGGAGAAGAGAGATACCTGATCAGTCTCCGAATGAGGATTTAAAGGGAAGTAATGCACGAATTTAAATGCCTCTTGATCTTTATCTCCAATTTCGAATTTATAATGATGATTTTGCTGGTTGTCATGTCGCTGACGTATGATTTGCAATGGCTAGTCAGATAATAACGGCTATATTTACGTTGGCTAGTTCGTTGCAGATAAGCATAAAAATATGACTCATTAAGTTGTATTTTATTCCTCATATTTTGGGGGGAATTGTTAGGGATAGATTTTCTAAACCTAAGGATAGCGGATCCACAAGTGCGGCCAGGATCACGGATCCTCAATTCTGTTTGAATTAAGGATCCTTAGAAGACGTTGCAGGTTTACGGATCTAGGATCCTCATTGTTATCCTAACACAAATGGTTGTTTCCATTATATTTAAACTTGTTTTGTAGGAATGAACGAGTGGGACTTAGTCTTGCCGATTGTCACACCCCTTTCTGCGGCGGAAGCACGAGGTGTGATCATGAAAGGTTCTTATTGCATACGAAAGGTAAACATGCTACGTGCTCGTAAAAATAACATCAAATACCATAATTTGAAAACATAAGTTTAGCGTTTACATCGCTAAGTGGCATAAAACATTGTCTTAAAAAGTTTACAACTTTATTTAAAGATAAACATAAGCGACATCCACAAGCATAAGCAAGACCACGCGCACACCCATCCTAGTTACCTGAAATACATGTGAGTTTTGTAAAAACGTCAACATAATGTTAGTGTGAATTCATGCAGTTTGTGTATTTCATGTTTGTATACTTTGTATGAAAACATAGTTTGTGTCATGTATAAATCAAGTTTTCATATATATATATATATATATATATAGGACAAAGATCCGTTAGGAACCACCCCTTATTGCGAGAACCGCGAGAACCAGTGTGAACACAAACAGTAATTCCTAAAAAAATCTAAAAAACACCCAAAAATTTTTTTTTTTATTTTTTTACTATTTTTTTTGAAAAAATCGCAATATTTTGTTAATAAAAAAAATAAAAAAAAATTTCAAAATTTTTTTTTTTCGAGTAACAGTTATCCATGCACATGTGCATATGTATCGTTTCTTTGTCAAATTCCGTAATTCATTACAAATAATAGTCAATTGCACTTTCATTTACACTACCACGTGTAATACACTACTTTTTACGTTAACAATGTTAGAAATGCACATGTGCATTTATATGTATTAACAGGAAATAAGGTGTTTTGGTACACTACTTTCTCTTTCATCTATCGTTTCATCCATAATACACAAGCATGCACATGTGCATTTTTGTCATTTCTTTGACAAATTCCGTAATTCATTACACATATTAGACAATTGCACTTTATTTACACTACCATATGTAATACACTACTTTTTACATTACCAATATTAGAAATGCACATGTGCATTTATATGTATCAACATTAAATAAGGTGTTTTGGTACACCACTTTGAATACACTTTCCTTTTTCATCTATCATACCATCCATAACACACTACCATTACCTCCTACCATCCATAATACAATACCATTATCTCCTACCATCCATGATACAATACCATTAACAATATTTTCACTTTAATACATGTATGTAAACACCATTTATACCATCCAATCAACATATTACATAAAAAATTGACAACTATAACCAAACCATCAACCACTAGATATAACTAACCAAAAAACATGTATATAAGCCTACTTCTCCATTCAAAATCACAAACTTTTTGTAACAAAACACGTTATATCATGGTTATACCTAATTATGCACATGTGCATTTTAAATATTGGTAATGTAAAAAGTAGTGTATTACTAATGGTATTGTAAATTAAAGTGCAATTGTCTATTCCTGATAACGTATTACTGAATTTGTTGAAGTAATGATACATATGCACATGTGCATAGATAACTGTTACTCGAAAAAAAAAGTTTTTTTTTTTTTTTTTTTTTTTTTTTTTTTTTTTTATGGTAACGAAATATAGCGATTTTTATTAAAAAAATATTAAAAAAAAAAAAAAAAATTTTTGAGTGCTTTTTTGATTTTTTTTAGATTTTATTTTGTGTTCACATTGGTTCTCGCGGTTCTCGCAATAAGGGTGGTTCTCGCATGAACCTTATATATATATATATATATATATATATATATATATATATATATATCAAGTATTCATGTGTACACCACGTACTCATGTATATTTCAAGTTTTTCTTGAGTACCCCACGTACTTCAAGTATAATTCAAGTTTTTCTTGAGTACCCCACGTACTCAAGTATTAATCAAGTTTTAGAATGGTATGAATTTCATGTAAATAAAGTATTCCTGTAACTATCAGGATTGTTAATGGGTTGCACAACCATTAACATGTGACACGACATAGGAAGTCACCAAACCTTAGACATTTAATTGGCATATTCTGAGACACAAAAGCACTACTCAATACTCGCCCTCGCCGAGAGTGTGGCTGCCCGGCACCCGTTAGATCTAACCTTTTGTTCTGCGGTCTAGGTATATTGTTGATTAATGGTGCTTATGTACCCTATTCGTGACACGATTTCCCGTATCATTTCTCATAACGCATCATACTTGGTACACGTCCTCACCAAGTGCGCTTCTTGTATTCTTATATCTCGTCACACTAGGTACTCGTTCTCACCCAGTGTGTTTCTTGTTATCATACCATTAATAAACATAGTAATATTTGTACATGTATTTCACCCCCGAAGTTATAAAACTAAAAACAGTTAAAAGAAAAGGGGAGCATGAACTCACAACTTTGGGTTCCTTGCGTCGTAAACTTCACTGGATTTGCTTAATTAACGTCGTATCCTATACGCGTTTTCTTAACGTTAGTCACTAGACTTGCGTCGCACAAGCACAGTCACTCTCCTTTGTGTATATTTTCTTGTGTTAAAAATAAATATAAGCTTTTTGTATGTTGCACTTTGCACCCGAATTATGTATAGTATGTGTATTTTGAGTTTATACTTCTCATCAGTAATTAGTGTATTTTTAAGTCTTAATACACTAGCACGTATAACACATACTATATACACTTAGCACAAAAGTTGGTGATCAAATAATATATATATTTCTCTTAAAAATATACATACTTAATATCCATTTTTATCTTTGAAGAAATCCTCATTTCTTATCACCAAAAATTAGGGAAACCTTGGTAATATTTTTAGATACATTTTTAGGGAATAAGTTTCTCAAAAACTTATATTTTTTCTAAGTGTCAAAATTTATAGATATATTGACAGAGTTTCCCCTAAAAATGGAGGTTTCTCATGTTTTCAAAACATGTGTTTATTTTCTTTTAAATCATCAACAATATCAACAACAAGATTTTTAATTACCCAACTTGTCAAAACAAGCATATACCACAAACTTATGAACTTGAAAGTTTGTAAAAATATGTAGTAACTTACTAGCACATTTAGTAAGTCTTGTTATCTTTAGAAATAAGTTTAGTTCCTTAAAAACTATTTTTTTAAAGAATATGAAGTTTCACAACTTCTAGTCAAGATTCACAGAGATATTTCTTTGTTGAACTTCCTTGTTACACAAGTGTTTACACACTTGTTTATTTACTAAAAATTCTTTTAGTTCGGATAAGATCCGGGTTTTAACAAAACTAATATTTTTGCTTGGTTCTTCCGAAAAACCACTTGTAGATCTTTAGATTTACAAGTTTAGAGTCTTATTTTACAAGAACGATTACTTTTACACAAGTTCATGTTCATGAGTGGAAGGGTTCATCATCTTTCACAACTCTAGCACTAACATACTACTAGTTCATGTTCTATGAACATGATCTAGCATGTCTACATGACGATCCGTTCCACTACTAGCAACTAACAACATCAAATATTCACAACAAAGCAAGATTTACAAGATTTACACACATATCTACTCTTTATCCATCCTTTAACACTCTATGTTTAAGACTTTAAATTATGTTCATAGTGTTCTTTAACATTTCCCCATTTATTCATCTATTAACCACAAAAAATAAGAACAATATGAAGATTTGAAGCACTTACTACTAGCACAAGGCTAGGGGAGTTCAAGAGTATAAATGTGGTGGTTAAAAGAAAATAAACAAGGTCCTTCAAGCTCCGTTGCTTCCAAGCTTCCTAATTATGCTTCTTACACCTTAGGATCTTCTTAGAATGCTTGGTAATGGATTGGAAATGGATGTATGTGGGTGCTTGGTTTGAGCCATAACCCAAGGGAGGAAGAAAGAAAGTTGAAGTGGTTTATGTGTTGTGATGAGAGAGAATGATGATCCATAGGTATATTCTAAACTAATCTTCCAACAACCAATCAACCCTTGGGTATTATGTCTCAAAGATACCAAACATATCCAATAAAATAACTAAATGAAATCTCTTGTGTGGGACCATTGTCCAACCGGTTCTGGGGGGGGGGGGTAGTTTAGTTGGTTTGTGATGATTTAGTTAAGATTTAGTTGAAATCTAATGATATTTAGTTAAGACATTTGAGTGTTTATTAATATAAGGGGTGTTAGGGTGTTCGGGGACCCTAACTAGCTTGGAAAAATAAAAACAATGCTTCTAGCATTATTTTGGTGTCCCGGGTAATATCCGGTTGTTCGGTTATATACCGGTTCGTTAAAGTGGTAAATCACACTTTTTAGTGTCTTTTAAGTACCTTTTTGTATCCTTTCCGTTCCCAACACTTAGGGAAGTATTCTGGATGATAAAACAACCTTTTTGCATGATATTTATGTTGTTAAAAGCTGATTTGAGCTGAATTATATAAAATTCTGCACTTAAAGTGCGTTTCGGGTGCTTTTTAGTGCTTATTTTTGCTTCCGGAGAGTATATATTAAACCCTTGTATGTACTCTTGTGTTTTAATGTATTATTGTTGTCGGACCTACACCTAGGCTCCAATTTTTATTGTCTGACTGCTTTCTGCAGTTCTGTTGACACAGTGTGTTTTACCGGTGAGTTTACTAGTATATCTGATGCAACGCTTTTGTTTATGCATAAAGCAATATTTTGTAGTATACAACGTGCATGAATTCACTTGTTTAGTATGTGTTCAGACATTGCTGACAATTAAGCACATAATTGCAGTCATTAAATAATAATTAAAGTGTACGGAAATTACCGGTTTGGTGCCATTTGTCACAGTCTCCCCCCGTTAAAAGAATTTCGTCCCGAAATTCAGGCTGAACTAACTCTCGCTGGAGTCTTCTTGAATAGGTGGGGATCCTTTTATTTGAACTGGTCTTCACGTTCCCATGTGTACTTAGGTCCGTGCTTAGAGCTCCAACGTACTTTGACAAGTTTAACAGTGCTCCTCCTCGACTTCTTGACTTTCCAGTCGGTAACCTCAACGGGTTGTTCTGAAAATTGGATGGCGTCATCAATATGCACTTCATCCACAGGGATGATCAGGTTTTCTTATGTTGGACTCTTCTTCAGGTTGGATACATGGAACGTATCATGTACTCCATTAAGTTCTTCTGGTAATTCCACCTTGTATGCCACGGTACCAATTCTTTCCAATATTCTGAATGGTCCGATGTATCGTGGATTCAGCTTTCCACGTTTTCCAAATCTTACTACGCCCTTCCAAGGTGAGACCTTTAACAACACTTTGTCTCCCACCTCGAACTCTACTGGTTTTCTCTTCAGATCAGCGTAGCTCTTTTGTCGATCTTGAGCCGCCTTAATGCGCTCTCGGATCTGCGCAATCTTGTCGGTTGTCTCTTGTACAAGTTCAGGACCAACCATACGTTTATCTCCAGCATCTGCCCAACATAAGGGCGATCGGCACTTGCGGCCATACAGAGCTTCGAACGGTGCGGCTTTTATGCTTGTATGATAACTGTTATTGTAGGAAAACTCAACTAAAGGTAGATGAGTATCCCAGCTGCCGCCCAGATCCATGACACATGCGCGAAGCATATCTTCTAACGTTTGTATAGTCCGTTCGCTCTGGCCGTCTGTTTGTGGATGGAATGCCGTGCTTAGATCTAACTGAGATCCAAAGGCTTCCTGAAATGACTGCCAGATTCTTGAGACAAAGCGTCCATCTCTGTCTAAAATGATTGAGATAGGCACTCCATGTCGTGCCACAATTTACCTTAAGTATATCTCAGCAAGCTTTCCAGTGCTGTCCTTTTCTCGGATCGGTAGGAAATGCGCAGATTTCGTCAATCGATCAACTATCACCCATATCATAGCGTGCCCTCTCGGGGTCTTGGGTAATTTCGTTACGAAGTCCATCGAGATTTGCTCCCACTTCCACATGGATATCTCTGGTTGTTGTAGTAGGTCGAACGGTTTCTGATATTCAGCCTTAACCTTAGCACAGGTTAGGCATTTTCCAACATAAAGAGCAGCGTCGCTTTTGAGTCTTGGCCACCAATAGTACTCTTTCAAGTCTTGATACATCTTATCTGATCCTGGATGGATCGAGTATCTCGATTTATGCGCTTCATCAAGGATGACTTCTCGTAAGCCACCATAGAGTGGAACCCAAATACGCTTCTTGAAGTATAAGGCTCCCTCTTCGTTTGGCACCATGTATTTCAGCATACCCCAGAGGTATTCAACTTTACGGTTCTCTCCTTTAAGAGCCTCTTGTTGTGCATCACGAATGCGTGCAGTGAGGTTCGTTCGAATATGCATTTCTAACGCTCGAACCCTTAGGGTCTTAACCCTTTCTTTTCGACTTAGCGCGTCTGCTACCACGTTAGCCTTTCCAGGATGGTACTTAATCTCACAGTCGTAATCATTTAGCAGCTCGACCCATCGCCGCTGGAGCATATTCAATTCCTTCTGATCAAATATGTGTTGTAAGCTTTTGTGATCTGTGAAAATTGTACATCGAGTACCATATAGATAGTGTCGCCAGATCTTCAAGGCGAATACCACCATGCCCAGCTCCAGGCCGTGAGTGGTATAGTTTCTTTCATGTACCTTCAATTGTCTTGAAGCATAAGTGATGACTTTTTGGCAGTGCATAAGCACGCAACCCAAGCCTTGTCGTGAGGCGTCGCAATATACCACGAAGTCTTCTGTGCCTTCGGGTAATGATAGTATCGGTGCATCGCATAGCTTGTTCTTAAGTAGCTGAAAGGGTTCTTCCTATTTGTAACCCCAGTCGTATTTCTTATCTTTTTGAGTAAGGGTCGTTAGCGTTGAGCTATTTTTGAGAAATTCTCGATGAATCGCCGATAATAGCCTGCTAAGCCCAAAAATTGTCGAACTTCTGTTGGGGTCTTGGGAGCTTCCAAAATCTTTATTGCTTCAATCATGGATGGGTCTACATGAATGCCCTTCTCATTCACAACGTGACCAAGAAATTGTACTTCGCGAATCCAGAATTCGCATTTCAAGAACTTTGCATAAAGCTTCTCTTTCTTCAGTAGTTCCAAGATGGTTCTGAGATGTTGCTCGTGCTCTTCTTTCGTTCGCGAGTAAATCAGGATATCATCAATAAATACAATCATGAATTTATCGAGATATGGTTTCCATACGCGGTTCAACAAATCCATAAAGACCGCTGGTGCATTCGTCAGCCCGAATGGCATCACTAGAAATTCGTAGTGCCCATAGCGTGTTCTGAATGCAGTCTTTGGTACGCTTTCCTCTTGGATTCTCAGCTGATGGTATCCAGATCGAAGGTCGATCTTGGAATAGTAGCTTGATCCTTGCAGTTGATCAAACAAGTCATCAATCCTCGGTAGCGGATACCGATTCTTGATAGTGAGCTTGTTCAGTTCCCTGGAATCGATACCCATCCACAGTGTTCCATCCTTCTTCTTCACGAATAATAATGGAACTCCCCAGGGTGAGAAGCTTGGCCTTATAAATCCTTTATCCAACAACTCCTGAGTTGTGTAGACAATTCTTGCATTTCGGATGGTGCAAGTCGATAGGGAGCCTTGGCCACAGGAGCGGCTCCTGGAACCAAGTCTGTATGAAATTCGACTTGTCGTTGCGGAGGTAGTCCTGGCAGATCTTCGGGAAAAACATCAGGGAATTCCTTCACCACAGGAATGTCTTCGAGTTTTGGCTCCACAGCCTTCTTGTCTACCACGTGTGCTAGGAAGGAAACACATCCTTTCCTTAAGCACTTCTGTGCCTTCATACAACTGATGATTCGTAGAGGCGCGTTTCGTCTTTCTCCATGTACAATGAGAGTTTCATCATTTGCCAAAGGGACGCGAATGATTTTCTTATGACAAATAATCTCAGCTTTGTTCTTGGACAACCAGCCCATTCCGACTACTACATCGAAGCTACCCAATTGAATAGGTAAGAGGTCGATGCTAAAATTTCGTTCGCCAAGTTCTAATGAGCAGCTTCTAACGACTTCACCCGATTCAACAAGTTTACCATTGGCTAGTTCTATGGAGTAAGGAATTTCTAATCTACTAGATTCTATTCCAAGCATGCGTTTAAATTCCACAGACATGAAGCTATAATCGGCGCCAGTGTCAAATAATATGGATGCAAAGTGATTGTTAATGAGAAACGTACCGGTGACCACGTTAGGGTCCTTGCGTGCGTTCTTTGCTCCAATCACAAATGCTCGAGCCTGAGCATTGTTTCCCTCTGGGCAGTCCTTCATGAAATGATCATTTCTTCCACATCTGAAGCATCCATGGTTCCGCCCTTTACCGTTACCATTCTTTTTACTAACACCATTTCCATTCCGGTTCTTTCCTTTTCCCCAACAGTCTTCTGCTTGATGACCCAACTTACCACATTTGTCGCACCTTGGAATGCGACAAGCTCCTTCATGATGATACTTACATTTTTGGCATTTAGGCATGGAGCCTTGGTATGCTTTGGTTGCAAGGGTTTTCGTCTCCTGGGGCGGGTTAGCGTTACGCTTCTTGCTGAAACCCTTGTTGTTGCGAGTTGCTTGGTTCAAACTTGTATGCTTTCTCTTCTTGTCACCAGACGACTCAGCATGTGTCTCAGTCTTTTTTGTTGGGTTCAGTGATAACTTCTTCATACGAACACAATCTTCAGTCATGCTGATAGCCAGAGTTACAGCCTCGGTGATCGTTTGAGGTTTAGCCGAAGTTACCATGCCACGAAACTCTAGGGCCAGTCCCCAAATGTAGCGTTCAACGCGCTTAAACTCAGGAGTCACCAAATAGGGGATTACCCTAGACAAATCATGGAACCTTCGTGTATACCCAGTGATGTCTGCACCTACCATGGTTAAGTGCCAGAACTCAGTCTCCAACCTTTGAAGTTCAGCACGAGAGCAATACTTTTCTCTCATTCTTTCTTTCAGTTCCTCCCAAGTTAGGCCATAAGCGGCATCATCGCCCAAAGTTTGGACTTGCAAGTTCCACGAAGTCAGAGCTTCATCGACAAACAACCCAGTAGCAAAGGTGACTTGCAGATCCGCGGTACACTTGCTCATACGGATAGTAGCTTCAGTCTTCTCCGTCCAGCGCACAAATGCTACTGCACCTCCTGTGCCGTCATAGTTCATCGGCTTGCAGTCGAGAAACTGCTTGAAAGTGCAGCCTGGAATTGATTCTACCAATTCTCATGTGAGCAACCGAAGAAATAATGAAACAAAGGCCGTTCATAAATTTCTCCATGCTTAGCAAATCGTCTTAAGGTTACCTTGAGCTGTTTTTCCTCCAGACGAATCTACATGCCCGTTACGTCTAGCATTGCTTGGGCCACCACTTTCTTGGGTACGGTTTGCCTCGTACTGGGCGATAGCAGCGGAGATCCTTTCTTCTAGTAGAGCGTTCAGCTCTTCAGCAGTTCTCGGCAGTGGGGGAGGAGGAGGTTGATCATCATTGCGAGCATTCCCAGCTTTCCTGGGTGCCATGTTCTGACAGAACATAACACAACAGGGTTAAACATTTGTTTGATATCTTCATACTAAACAGTAGTAGTATATATATTGTGACAACTCGAGTTTCCAAGATTTCCATCTTCGCATTTATTGCACGTTAATTGTTTAAGTTGTTTGTTAACACGACTTGTTTGTTCAGAACTGTACACGTTTGTAATATGTTAAATCATATTTGTGATTGTTATGTTATATATGGTGTGCCTTATAAGTGTGTATGTTAATATACGTTTTATATTAAAATTATGTTTGGTATTAACAATATGCTTTGTATAATTAATTAAAAGTGGAATCCTTGCTAAACACCATCCCCACCCGAAAACACCCCTTGACGAAAACCCCTCCTCACCCGACGAAAACCCATGTTTTCGTCGCTTCTCATTTTCGCCGAAGCGCACTAATTAAGGGCCCAGTTCGTATAAGTGTGTATATACTTGGTGAACTGTTATATTCATGAAATAACAGGCCGAATAGGACACCCTTGAGCACCTGTTTCTCGGTGACGACAACTTTGATTTCTGTGAAACTCTCAGACATTCGTACCGGTTAGTGGCCTCTTATTGTAATCTGTTATGTGCATGGTATTTGTATGATTGTGGATGATTAGGGTCTGAGGATTTATATCTTCCTAATGTTTAGAATCCTTATGATATGTAAATGTGCATGCTGATTGTGTACTGTAGGATTGTCATGGAATTGATCTTATGATTATGTTATCATGATAAACCGTGTGATCGGTTTAGTTTTACTCGTGAGCCGGGTTCAATAATATGTGTTAGGTGCTGTATGTATCGATGTGTATTTGTGACTTTTATATGATCTGATGGTGGTGACAAATCGATTGTAATGTGATGATTGTAGCCGTAACCTGCTTGAAAAAGTGAATATAACTGTTACTTGGATTGATCCAATAATGTTAATCGTATGATAGGATTTATGGTGTGATTCTAGATGTCTAGCAGATTGGGGTTCTTGATATTCACAACAACTTGCTGATGATTGAATGATGATTGTATGATGAAGACGATGTAACTATTAGAATGCAAACTAGGGTTTCGGCCATGGGGAGGTTGATGTCGATATATTGTGATATGTTTTGAGAGTGCTGCCAATTTAATAAGAATCATTTCATGATGTCGGCCACTATGTTTCAAAGTTTGCATGAGTATTAGGTATAGATTTTTGTTGTTTATTTTCACAAGTCAAAAGTCATTATTCTTTTCTCAATTTGATGGCAGTAGTGCTCTAGTTGCAATAGGGTTCCATGTGCTAAGCTACATATCTAAATTGATTATACTAAATACCAATGTAAATTATTAAATGGTGGCTTACACGAATAGACATACTTTCGAGGATCTAGTGTGAGGTCCAGAAACTTATGAGATGATGTCACAATAATAATTGACTAAATTGAGTTGCACTATTTCTTGTCATAACTAACATGATACTTTAAAGTTGAACTGAACTACTTGATGTGGGCTATGGTGTAATGTGAACTTGCGTCATGAATGTAATAATAATCTAGATATTTCCTATGACTTAAGTAATGATATGTGCTAAGTTTGTTGTTACGTGAGTACTGTGTGCAATACATGTGCTTGATGTGAACAATGAATACGTGGATTATTTGTACGTGAAAGGTGTGGTGCATGTGCATGATGATATATGCTTTATTGTTCACTACTGTGTGATATAATACGTGATTAATGTGTGTTCAAAACTGACTGTTACATGGTAACCATATTAGGATTTGGTTGATCAACTTGAATACGTGAATAGACATACCGAGCAAACCGAGGTGAGTTCACACTCCTTCCAAGGCATGGGGTTCCCAAGGTTTGGGAATGGAATTGAATAACTACTCGTACTATCATTACTATTAAACTACTTTTTACTGTCCTCGGATTGAAGGGCACGTACGTAAAACCTACGTACACAACGGTAACTACAAACTTGCGT
Source organism: Helianthus tuberosus (assembly GCA_030545235.1). Lineage (NCBI taxonomy): Eukaryota > Viridiplantae > Streptophyta > Magnoliopsida > Asterales > Asteraceae > Helianthus > Helianthus tuberosus. The sequence continues at coordinate 169,913,124 of CM060366.1, read as the reverse complement.
ATTCCCCATACAACAGGATACGTACGATCATAAGACCATCAACTCTATCATTTTAAGTCCCTCATTTATCGACTTAATCGCCGAGGCCTATGGCGACCGGGTCATTAGTTAATAGCGCTATTAGGTTTAACAAACCTTACACCGTGCCAGTCGGACGGGCGGGTACTAATGGACTATGGGCAAAGGGTCAATGCTGATAGACATTGACTTAGGGCACCCTTTACATTTTAGTAGCAGTCGATACGCGTGGTCTGGTAACACATGGGAATCCCCCACCAATCTTCGCAAACATGTCTGGAAGACCGCGATACGAATTAATACGATACATGGTTTACAAAACGAACATACAATTTACGAAACGAATGCTATAACTTAGCAACCAACTGTGAACTCGCTCAACTTTGTTGTTGATTCGTTGCTACATGCCTTGCAGGTCGTTAGGTACTCAGGGAGCTTGCACAGGGAGGCGCGGTCGTTGTGGGACATGGCAGTGTGTGCCATGCTAAAAACATTACTTTATTTCATACTTAATACTTACATTGGGTTTTACTATTATGCTTCTGCTTAACACGTAACTATGCTTTGGTTTTGAGCACCTTTCATATTGTTTGGTTGAATTATATTTACTACATACATTTTTTCAATATGATTGGTGGCTTGATGCTGGATAGTCACGCCTCCAAGCGTGATAATCCGTGTGTGGATTTTGGGGGTGTGACAGATTGGTATCAGAGCCATTGGTTATAGTGAACTTGGTTTTAATAAGGGAAAAGGTTTTTTTGTTAAAATTAGACTATAACCTGAATAGTGCTCAACGATCCACAACGACGCTTCGCTCCACGTGCAAGACTCGACATTCTAGGTGATACGATTTATGTTTACATTGCCTACTTGCTAGATACATAGAACTTTGCTCATAGTATGCTTAGATAAACGTAACAACTATTGATTGAAAACACATGTGTGCTTACTCTCTTCTGTCATCGCACTTTCGCGAACATTTCTCACTCATGTTTCCTTTGACCTGAAGATCATGAGTGGACGCGTTAACCTAACTCAAGCCCAATTGACGGCTTTGATCACTGAACAAGTTACTGCAGCACTCGCAGCTGCCCAGGCAGGAGGTATAGCCTGCCATCACAACTTACTCTAGGATCTTTAGATCCTACTCTCGTAACCCAACACTCGTGCTTTATTTTGTTTACTCTTACGCACACAACGGGTCAGAATGCTCAGCCACCTGTGTGCACGTTCAAAACTTTCATGGACTGTCGTCCTACTACTTTCAGTGGCACTGAACGGGCCGTTGGACTCCTCCACTAGTTCGAGAAGCTTGAATCGGTCTTCGAAATGTGTGAATGCCTCGAGGCTCGTAGGGTGAAGTACGCCACTGGTACTCTCGAAGGCACTGCGCTAACTTGGTGGAACGCGCAAGTTCAGATGTTAGGGCTGGCGGCTGCTAATGCCACCCCATGGAATGATTTTAAGGAACTGGTCAAGCGAGAATAATGTAACCGTTATGACATCCACAACTGGAAGTGGAGTTCTTTAACTTAAAGATGACGGGGTCAGAGATAGAAGCGTACACGAAACGATCCAACGAACTGGCAGTGTTATGTCCAACTATGGTGGATCCTCCCATCAAACGCATTGAGTTGTACCTCAAAGGCTTAGTACCAGAGATTCAAAGTCATGTGACTTCTGCCAACCTTGCTACTATCCAGGATGTTACTCGTCTTGCTCATCGTCTCACAGACCAGGCAGTTGAACAGAACAAGCTGCCTAAACGTATCGGTGCTACTGCTACTACTACTTCTGCTATCCCCAGTGACAACAAACGAAAGTGGGATGGAACCTCCAGTAAGGGTTCGACTTTGGTTCAGTCCCAGGCACAGCAGCGAAAGATCGATGACTACCAGAGTCCTGGTCAGCAATCTTCTGGTTGTCAAGGGCAGGGTGGATATCGAGGAAATCACCCAAAGTGCAATAGATGCAACAGACACCACAGTGGTCAGTGCAAAAAGGGTCGTTGTCAGAGGTGTCTCAAGATGGGGCATGAAGCCAAGGATTGCAGGAGCTCACGACCTGCGAATCAGAACCAACAACAACAACCACCAGCTCCACAGAACCAGTAGCGACAGCGAAGTAACAGGGGATGCTTTCAGTGTGGTGCTGAAGGCCACTTCAAGCGGAACTGCCCTCAGTTAAACCAGAATTAGAACAACAACAACAATAATCAGGGCACTGGGAACAACAACAGGGGAAACAAGGATGGAAACAATGGTGCCGATACTAGTTATGTGTCTCCAAAAGTTAGTCAAAGGTTAAAACGCACACCAACTCCCTTAAACACCAAGCATATCATAGAGTTAGCAAACGGTAAAAGTTTAGAGGCCACTCACATAGTTAAGGGTTGTAATCTTATCCTCGCTTGTCAGACTTTCTCTATCGATCTCATTCCTATAGTTCTGGGTAGTTTCAACATCGTCATTGGGAAGGATTGGTTATCCCAACAGCAAGCAGAGATCCTATGCAAAGAGAAGATTGTTCGTATTCCCCGTTCTGGCAAAGAACCTCTTGAAATTCAAGGCGACAAGAGTGGTGCTGTAGTGGGCATCATCTCCTTCCGCAAAAGTGTTTACAAAAGGGCCACACCGCTATTTTAGCACTTGTTACTAACGCATCGTTGAAAGAGAAGAAAATAGAGGATATTCCAGTTGTACGCGACTTTCCTCAAGTGTTTCCTGAGGAATTACCTGGTCAACCGCCTCATCGCCAGGTCGAATTTCAAATCGAGCTAGCTCCTGGAGCAGCACCCATAGCTCGATGTGACACCTGTGCCTTCACGGCCATCAAAAAAATACTGAACCAATGAAATATTGTATTTCATACTTAGTATTTGTATAATTATGTGTATCATTTTCACATATCAATTCTTGTTCGATTCCAAACTCTAAATCGCTTTCTAGAAGGTTATACGCGCACCGATGCGTAAATATAATCAGTTTAATGCAACGAACACTCCGGAATAGTATAATAGGCTTAACATACCTTAAGTAACCTTTACATAACTTAGAAATAAGTTTTGAAGGCTCTGGTATGGCAAAATCTAGTTTATTCGCTTACAGCGACTAAACTTGACAAAGTGCGAAAGTATGCCAATTTGAACTGTAACGAACATTCCGGAACATGACCATAAGTTAAACACACCTTAAATATCCTTTACATAGCTTATAAATAGGCTTTGAGGGGTTCGGTGTGCTAAAATAAACTTTTGAGTCATTCAGGGACTAAAAGTGTCAAAAAGTGCATAAGTTTGCATTTTCGCGCATAACTCACGTTCTGAATACATCTGGACATCCAAAACTTTTTGTAAGCACTGAAATATTTTATTTTAGTGTTTGGCATAAGAAAAATCCATTCGTTGCATCATTTGGATCGTTTTTCGCGCCTATGCGAATTCCGTCGTAATTAAGCGAACATCGCGTTCGTACGACCAAACGAACCAACACCCGGCATATTTTTGAGCTTGTTTCATTTCCACAATGTTTAGGCATCATTTTAGAGCCTTAAAGTTGGCTTGACGGGCCTTAGAAGTGCCGGAAATGGGCTGAAAACACAACATGGACAAAAACTGTCAGTTTGGAAACTTGTTTTCTGATCAGAAGCTCCAGGCGGCCCGCCTGAGCTTTGGCTGATCCTGAAGCGGGCCGCATCAGCCTCTCTGATCAGATAAGATCGCTTAATCAGCAGATTCCAACTGTTTAATCCTCAACCACATACTCAGACTTGACCTTTCAGCTGATTATGGGCCATTTTTAGTCACCATGACTTTCCAACAAATGTACGCATGAGATTTGAGCACGGTTTCCATGAAACGATCTTAACGGTTACCCGAAAACTATAAATACCCCACGCCCATTTACTTCAAACTCACTAGAATCTGATCTAAAAGACTCTAAGTTGGAACCATTGTTTCATACCTGAGTTATTTGGATCTAGATTAGCATTCGGGGACCCTTCGTAAGTATTCCTTCGTTCTTTTATTGCTTTTCGAGTCTGAAAGTCAAACTTTGTTTGACTTTCTGCGTTGACCAGTTTATGGTCAATGCGAAGTTCGTTTGAACTTCGCAATGTGAGTGTAATCACGTTGGTTATAGTCCCTTGGGACTATGCCTACTGATTACCACGTTGTATAGGGTCGTAGGGTAAGCGATCTAATAAATCGCTTATACCTTCGAACCCGACCCATTTGGTCGATCATTAGGATCCGACCAAACACATTAGGTGACCATAGTATATAGGGAATAACCTTCCGAGGTTATACCTTATGGTCGCTTCGTTTAAGTAGTTGTATGATAGGTAGTTTATATGCCTTAGGTAAATTACCAAAATACCCCTTTGATGCCAAAATTCGTTTTAAACATATGTAACATAACTTTTGTTGGACCGTTCTACGACCTTAAACCGTCAGTTAAGGCAGTTCATCTTTGCGTACGAAGGCGGAATCAACGTAAACAAAGTCATAACAGCTCTAATCCTTTTAATCCTTCTTTTCTGATTAATATTCGTGCTTTTACAACGTATTCTGATACAAAACCGGCAGCACTTCGTGTTTCACACAATGACCTCTCTCTTTCAAATGAACAACACAACATCCTATTTATAGACTTGAGATTTCGCTTGAGACTGCTTGAAGCGAAATCATCATATGTTGATTTCGCTTGAAGCTGTTTCAAGCGAAATCTTCAAGTTTAACACATACAAACCCTAATTAAACCCTATTGTGTGATCATTCAAACAATTCTAAAACACAAGACTTGATTATGACGTAATCAGCAGACATTTAGTGCACCAACAGACTCCCCCTTGGATGTTGATGAAGTCTTTGGCTTCAAGTCTTTGCCTTTAACAATCTTCAAACATTGTAAAAACTTTCTTCAATCTTTATCTTCAATCTTCCCTTTGACCGTTGATCCAGACTCCCCCTTTCACAGACTCCCCCTCTCGATATGCTAGAATCTGAGAAATCTGGTTCAAGCTTTTGACAATTAGCCTCCATTGGGAATAATGAAATCCAATCCTGTTACTCAACCAACAAACATTACAATTCTATCTTTTCAACAATAATTCACAAACTCAATCAGTTTTAGAAATCCACTCAAGTATTCAGGTCCAAATTAATGACCCTGATCACTTGATTAATCTACCAAGTCCAAATTAATGACCTTGGTTGATCTTTTGACGAATCACACTGATTTTAAAAACAACAATTTCAAAAATTTTCTGAAAATAACAAGTATCAAATTAATGAACTTGTTTTTGACTTTTCAAACAATTCAAACTTCATCAAAGATAAGCTCTCCTCATTCTTCAGTCCAGAATCTCCTGCATCTGCTTCAAACATCTGAGAATCCAACAATTAACTCTCCACTTTGGTTTGTCGGAAAAATAAAGCAGAAATAAAATCTTTTTGAATTTTATAAAGTGTTCTAAACTAAAAAAATGAAATACAGAAAACTTAAATTGCAGAAAATTAACAAAGTAAACTATTTACAAACATATTTTTGACGAGCGTGTCAGGGAATCATATCAGCTTTTCAGACAAATCACAAGTACCGTTAAGCTTCATTTCATACTCAGACTTAAACAATTCACCTCGATTTGTCGATATACTGATCCATCTTAAATTCCCACACAAATTTCAATTTACTCAGGATATGATTTAGATGAATTAGGAACTTAGCTCATTCATGTGTCCCACCTCTTGAATATACTCCCGTATCCAGAATCCCAATAATCAGTCTTACAGGTGAGAATACTACAATGATATCTGTATATAAATTAGGTATGCGAGGGCCGAGGGATCTCAGATCGATACTTCCGTATACGCAGAGAGATATCAGCTTCGACTTTTCGGTGTGTCCCCTTTAGAGGAACTTTTTGCTTACAACAGCAGCATTTATCAATTTTATTGTTTCAGCATGCTGAGGGTTTAATGCTGTGTTTCAAGCATTGAAGCAAGTATTAGCCAAGGACTAGGTCAGAACCACCGTTCAGCAGAAGTCCCGGAATAATACCCCATACATCATAGAGTATAAAGACCTAGTATATCAGATTACGAGACCTTTCAAACGAGATTTCAGGGGTTACCTATATATCCAAGTAGTGTTCCCCACGAATTCACAAGTTTGAATTTTAGATTTATATCCCGAATAAATCTACTGAATGTATGAAAACCTATCGACACATCATTAGTGAGATTATTTAACTCTTTTATACTTTACAAATCTTTAGCATACTGTAATCGTCTAACTGATGTACTATCATTTTCCCTATATACACAAGCTCTTTTTCATTTTATCATGTTTTTGTATTTTATCAATTTTTTTACTGTTTTTGTATTTTCTGAAAATAACTATGTACAAACATCTACTCCCCCTAAATACCAAAACAAGTAAAAATTCGACAAACCATTGCAGATTGTTTCTCGTCTTCATCCGCAACAGTACTCTCATCAACGCCAAGTATGCCATCCGACACCGACAGAAGCTTCATACCATTCAGTTTTAACAAATATTTAAACCGATTTTTATCAAAAGCTTTGGTATGTAAATCAGCTTTCTGTTCATCAGTGTGGATTTTCTCAATTCGTATCAACTTTTTCTCAAAGCAATCACGAATAAAGTGATGACGAATTTCTATGTGTTTAGTTTTAGCGTGATGTACTGGATTTTTAGTTATATTTATTGCGGCCTCATTATCAACAAAAAGAGGTGTGTTAAGAAACTGCAAACCGTAGTCGCGCATCTGTTGCTGTATCCACAAGATCTGAGAGCAGCAACTGCTAGCAGAAACATACTCCGCTTCACATGTAGATAACGCCACAGACATTTGTTTCTTACACTGCCAGGTAACCAATCTAGGACCAAAGAACTGGCATCCTGTAGTTGTTGATTTTGAATTGACTTTGCAGCATCCGAAATCCGAATCAGAAGATCTGGGTGAATCCCATGATTTGTTGCAAGTGGAGTAGCAGCTGGAGTAGAACTTGACATCCCAAATTTCTCTAGAATACCATGAACGTACTTTGACTGATGAATGAAAATTCCCTCAGGAAGTTGTTCAACTTGTAAACCCAGAAAGAATTTCATCTCCCCCATTGATGACATTTCAAACTTTTGCTTCATCACTGATTCAAAATCTTTGCATAGATTTTCATTTGTCGACCCAAAGATTATATCGTCCACATAAATCTGAACTATCAGAAGATGACCATCGACCTCTTTAGTGAAGAGAGTGGCATCCACTTTTCCACGAATGAACTTGTTGGCTAGTAGGTGTTGAGACAAAGTCTCGTACCAAGCTCTCGGGGCCTGGTGTAAACCATACAGCGCTTTGTCCAATAAGTAGACCTAGTTTTTGTGGATTGGATCGGTAAAGCCTGGTGGCTGACCGACATAAACCTCCTCTTTAACCTTCCCATAGAGAAACGCCGATTTAACATCCAACTGATAAACTTTGAAGTTCTTCCAAGACGCAAATGCTAGGAAAATTCTGATTGCCTCTAGTCGTGCTACAGGAGCATAGACTTCGGTAAAATCAATTCCCTCCTGTTGACTAAATCCCTGAACAACGAGTCGAGCTTTGTTCCTTACAACAACTCCTCTATCGTCCCTCTTACACTTAAACACCCACTTAGTGTTAATCTTTCTTTGACCATCCGGCAAATCAACTAACTTCCACACTCCCAATTTCTCAAATTGACTAGGTTCCTCCTGCATTGCATTGACCCAAGAGTCTTCAGTAAGCGCCTCTTTGTAAGTTCTTGGCTCAACCTGCGAGATAAAACAACTTAATGAAAATTCAGTTTGCAAAGAAGCAACTTTTGTATAAAAACATGTAAGCCCTTTATCAATCTGATTTCGAGTGCGAACTCCAGCTTGCAATTCTCCTATAATCAACTCCTCTGGATGATATGAAAAAGTTCGCGGCATCACTTCACTCGGAACATCTACATTTCCCTCCAGATTAGTAACATTCTGTTCTGCATCTTGTTCACCAACTTCGTTTGTTTGACTTGAAATCTGAATTTACTCCCCCTCAGAATCTGAATCTGAGTCACCATGATCAAATACTGGCATGTTTTCAGGTTCTAGATTATCATTCTGAGCCGACTGATTATCCTGAGCAACTTCATTCTGTTAGACATCATCATGTTCACCAGCATTACTCGGACCTGCTTCATCATCATTTGAAGTTTCCCGTGGTCTCCTCGAATACTCAGCTGGGAACCTTAACTGCGACTTATATTCACGCAAAATATCCAACTCATCAAAGAAATCTTCATCATCCTCTGATTCTTCTCTCATGTCAAACGAATCCCAAAGTTTGTCATAATGATAACGCCATGAATCACCAGGATTCTGTGGCGGCATAGTATAACCTTGACATTCAACATTTGCAGCTTCAATAATCCGCTTCTCACTTGGAACGAAGACACGTCGCAATGGATTGGCATAACCAACAAATATTCCCTCAATGCACTTCGGACTAAACTTTCCAAAAGGCTCTATAACCGTACAGGGTGACCCGAATGGTTCTAGATACGTTAAATTCGGTTTGCGATTATTGATTAGCTCAAAACACGTTTTGTTGAACTTCTTGACAGTAAGAACCCTGTTGAGCGTATAGCATGCGGCGGAAACAACTTCAGCCCAAAAATTAATCAGTAACTTTGAATCTGCGAGCATAGTTCTAGCCGTCTCGATTAGTGTCCGGTTTTTGCGTTCTGCGACTCCATTCTGCTGCGGAGTGTACGGAGCACTAAACTCATGCAAAATACCTCTTTCATCATAAAATTCTTCCATCTTGTTGTTCTTGAATTCAGTACCATTATCACTTCGAATTCTCTTGATACGCCTTTGGTACAAATTCTCAATCTTCCTGAACAACCCCATCAAACTGTCAAATGTTTCATCTTTCGTCTTCAAGAAAGAAACCCATGAAAATCTGGAATAATCATCAGTAACGACCAAACAATATTTATCTCCTGTAATACTTTTGACATTCACCGGACCAAACAAATCCATGTGAAGTCTTTCCAGAAGTCTCGAAACTGAATTGACTTGCTTTGTAGGGTGTGACTTTTTCTTCTGCTTGCCTTTGATGCAGCTAATGCACTCCCCTTCTAGATGAAAACCTTTGATATTAACTCCCAATACCAAATCATTGTGCACCAAATGATTCATTTTTCTAAGATGTATATGCCCCATCTTTCGGTGCCACAATCTTGATTCTTTCTCAGTTGCTCTAGACACAAAACAATGTGCTTGACCAGTAGTTGTAGTTGCTACAGACATATCTAACACATATAAATCATTCACTCTAGGTGCCCTCATGATAATCAATTCTTCAGGAATAACAAAACCAGGTTTCAAAATCAAACATTCTTTATCAGTGAAGTAAGTAGTATACTGATTGTCACAAATCTGCGAGATACTAAGCAGATTGTTCTCCAGCTCAGTGATGTAGTTAACTCTCTCAAACGTTACAATCCCATTGGATAACGTTCCTTCACCAACAATTCGACCACCTTCATGACCTGCAAATCCCACATAACCACCATTGATATTCTTCACATCATACAGTAATGCAGTTTTTCCTGTCATATGTCGAGATGCGCCACTATCCATGATCCATCTTGAAATGGCTCTTGGAAGATCCTGCACATAACAAACTTCAAATTAACCAACTTTAATAAAGATGCCGATTCATGCTTCGCGAACAAGGAAGCTCCGATAATTCAAACTGCTTATTCGAACATGGTGTCCACCCAGGCCTCATTAGCCTTAGGTGTAACCTTGACTCTAGCAATTTGAATTTTGAAATTTTCAGCCTTCAAAGATGGAAAATTTGCATCATAATCAACCGAAATTGATTCTTCAGCCTTTTTCACTTCAGAAGTTGAAATTTTCATTTCAGTTTTTGGTTTCCAAACTTGTTGAGATAATGCAACCTGTTTATAAAACTTGTCGTTTGTAGTTACCACTTTCTTTACAGGTTCATTTTTCACTTTGTGTTATTATTTTTCACACTCTTTTTCTCAACAACGATTGGTGCTTTACCCTTCACATCAACTTTCTTCTGTTGAATCTTCACATTTTCAATCTTAGGCTTGGAGTTGGTGCAATTTCTTGCAATGTGACCAACTTTGTTACATCTAAAACATGTACGAGTATCAACAACTCGACTTGTGCCTTCAGACTGATAATGTGAAGCTCTTTTCTCAAAGAATTCTTTATTTGATTTTGAAAAAATTTCATTTTCCTCATCAGAAAGTGAACTTGAACTGTTCACAAACACCTTCTTTTCAGCAAACCTTTTGTTTTGAAAACTCTTTTTCTGATAACTCTTACCATCCCTATAACCACCCGACCAATTGTTTCGATTGTTATTATAAAAACGTGGTGGAACAACAGGCTTTTTGTAGTAAGCTTTATCTTTCTCAAAATTCATTTGCCTTTTTGTTTGGCTCAAACTGTTCACTTCTGACAATTCAACTTCAACTAATTTGAAAACATTTGTCAATTTTTTCATATTAACATTCTCAATTGGAAACTCAAAATCCGAATACAACTTATCAGATCCAGCCATCTTGTACATCACAAGACCCGGTTCATCACTTAAGTTGTTTTTGGACTTTGATTTCTGAATGTATTTGTCCAAGAAACACCCATCATCTTCAGTTGAATCAGACATCAAAACACTTTCGGCTGTGCTCTTAACAATCTGTGTCTGAACACTATCATCAGATGATGTAAAAGTAACATCAATGTTCTCAGGAAGTTTAACTACACTTTCTTCCTCAATTTCAACCAAACCAGACTGCTTTTTAGTGTAATTATCAAGAACAGGTGGTGGAACTTGATGAAACCCCACCCCAGTTCCATCACAATACACATCTTCGCATGCTTTGTCTTTCCCGATGGGTTTGGGAATGATATGTTGCAAAACAAAGCTTGCGGAGCTGTAACTGTTAAGCTTCAACTGGATTCACTCATTTTCGATTACAACCTCTTGAATTTTAAGTTTCAATTTAGCGATTTCATCCAGTTGTTGATTGATTGATTCTTCTTTGACTCTAAGCACTGCTCTTAGATGTTCATTTTCTTTAAAAGTTTTACCATTTCGATCATCACAATCTTTCAATGTGCTTTTGAGTTTTTCAAATTTTTCAGAAATCTGACGGTTTTCAAGAATCAACTTTTCATTTTCTTGTTTAATTTTATCATGATCAATTTTATCATTTTCAATTTGTTTAGTTAATTCTCTTATCCGTTCAGTTGAAGCTTTAACTGTTTTGTCACGTTCAAGAATCTGATTCTCAACGCTTCTGACTTTAGCTGTCAGATCATCAACTTTCTTCCCCTTGAGATACGTGACTGTGCTACAAAATTTGCAATCTTTGTTGCAATTTTTGCAATCAGCATTTCCTTCAACTTTCTTACCTGACACATTTGTTCACACATCTGAACTGACCTGGCTTTTTGACTCAGACACGGAGTTAGAGTCTACCTCAAGTGCCTTAGCAGCTAGCACTTTGTCAGCCATTCTTCCAAGATTTTCAGCAGTCAACTCCTGCGTTGTGTCAATAACTCCAGTATCAATCTTCTTTGCTTTCTCGATCTCTTCTTTCTCTTCTCTCTTTCTCTTTCTCTTTCTCTTCTTCAATCATTTTCGAAGTTGGAGTTCCCCACCATTTGTGTTGCCAATACTCATCATCTTCTTTGTATTGCTGGATTATGGCTTCAATATCAAGTGTACTATCATCGATTGCAATATTTCCATACTCATCAAGATAGCACTCTCTATCTGGATCCCATCTATTGGCTCTCCTTGCTTCCAGAAAGATACGATATATTCTAATGATTTTGTTTTCAGCTATCATTTTTCTGTATCTATACTTTTGCTCTTCAGTTCGATCGTCTTTCCACGGAATAGGATCGTCATTTTTCGCCATGAATGCGTAACCAACCGCATCTTCTTCTGGTAGAACCTCTTGACTCCAGTCATAACCCTCATCATCGTAAATCACCGCAAGAGCTCTAGATTTCTCTCTGTTGTCTTCAACCTGCTTCAATCTAGGCGGCTCAGATTTATTTTGGTGATAAATCGCCTTCTTGTAGTAATCATCTCTGAAAGGGTTCTCCGACTCATCAGCATAAGCGTTTCGGCATTCTCGTTTGAAATGACCCTTCTGCTTACACTTGAAACAAGTCACCTTCGATTTATCAAACCCGAACTTAGTAGACGCACCACCAATTGTCTTTCTTCCGGTAATTTCCATGAATCTTTGTGCACGACGAACAGCACTTGCCATAGCCCAACGAATATCGATCAATTCCATTTCCTCCGGATCAATCTGATCGTAATCTTCTTTCGTCAGATTTGTGTTGCCTATCTTCCCAGCTACCAACCCTTCATATGATTCCAACACCGATGCTAGGAAGATCATCTGCTGCTTGGCCGATTCCTCATCAAAGTTCTGAGCATTCTTCAAGTCTATTGCGATGTTGCATTGAAAACGATTCTTTGCATCAGAATGACTTCCAGAAGGTGAAGATCCACTGTGATAACCACTGTGACTTCCACTACTTTGACCACTTTGACTTTCTTTGCCGGCTGACACATTTTCAGCAGAAAACACAGTTTTTGGAGAAGTTTCTTTTGGCATCATGCTCTTTGGATAATACAAATCCAAATTCTGCTGGTAAGATGAATGATTGACTTTATACGTCTTTTTCAACTCCAACTCGTGACTCTCGAGTTTCTCAATCAGCAAATCTAATGTCAGCTTTTCTGGTTCTTTGATGGTATTCTTCAGCATCAGCGCATAATATCTCCAATCCATCTCGTCAGGTAACGAATCGAACAATTTGTCGATAAGATCTTCTTCAGAAATTTTGATATCATGTCTTGATAATTCCAGCTTCAGATGACCGAACCTTTCTATCATTTTACACACTGACTCATTCTTAAGATAACCAAACAGATCAAACTCTTTCCTAAGAAGTTTCTTTTTGTTTTTTATGATTTCAGTACTACCTAAACATTTCTTTTCTAACTTTTCCCAAAGATCTTTTGCATTTGAATAATCGATCAATGAGATTATGTCTTCCCGGACCGACTGAAATAACAATGCCACACACTTTTGTTCAGCTACAAACGAGTCAATCTCCTCGGCTGCTCTTAAAGTTTCACCATGTTTCTTTCCATTGGCATAACCGTTTTTCAAACTTTTCCAGCTAGGAAATGCGAATGCCATCAACCAGTCTTCAAACTTTCTGGACCATCGACTGTATTCCTCAATAGCCATTAACTTTGGAGGTTTATTGAAAGTTCCGAAAGCACTTTCCGATTCCCAAGCTTCCTTTTTCTTCTCCTTTGGCGGGTTATCATTCACATTGCTTGACGAAGTATCAGTGTTTTCGGAATCTCCAGCGAACACGTACATATCGCTAAACGGGTTCATGAAAAGATCATCCATCGTGAATGTTCCTGCAAAATCAGCAAAACACTTAGAAATTTTCAAAGTTTTGAAAAATCAGCAAGTTCAAGCGAAACTGAATAGTTTGAAGCGAAATCCACACTTTAAACTATTCAAGCGAAAACACACTATAAACTTGTTCAAGCGAAATCTCTCTTTAAAAATGTTCAAGCGAAACCTGATACAAACTAGTTTCAAGCGAAAACCAGCAATCCAATTTCGCTTCAATAGATTCAAGCGAAATCTGCTATAACCTAGTCAAACAGTCTCAAGCGAAATCCAGATGATCTATTTCGCTTCAACTGTTTCAAGCGAAATCCGAAATAACAAGTCCAGCAGATTCAAGCGAAAACTCATAACACTATTTCGCTTCAAATGTTCAAGCGAAATAGTCCAAATATCAAGTGAAATTGTCTGTTTTTCAAGCGAAATCTATATAAACCTACGAACTCTTTCAAGCGAAAACCTGTTTTAGATCATTTTTAACATGTTTTAGTCTGAATTTTAGTCCGAATCTTTGTAGGCTTTGTTAAAACTCAGTTTTACACAAGATACTCGAAAATCAGACCATTTCGACCTTTGGAACTTGTATAGATCTGAAAAATATAAAAAGAAATGAGTAGAAAGAAGAGAATCCGCTGCTATGGTATGAACTCCTCGTCCTGAGCTCTGATACCACTTGTTGGACCGTTCTACGACCTTAAACCGTCAGTTAAGGCAGTTCATCTTTGCGTACGAAGGCGGAATCAACGTAAACAAAGTCATAACAGCTCTAATCCTTTTAATCCTTCTTTTCTGATTAATATTCATGCTTTTACAACGTATTCTGATACAAAACCGGCAGCACTTCGTGTTTCACACAATGACCTCTCTCTTTCAAATGAACAACACAACATCCTATTTATAGACTTGAGATTTCGCTTGAGACTGCTTGAAGCGAAATCATCATATGTTGATTTCGCTTGAAGCTGTTTCAAGCGAAATCTTCAAGTTTAACACATACAAACCCTAATTAAACCCTATTGTGTGATCATTCAAACAATTCTAAAACACAAGACTTGATTATGACGTAATCAGCAGACATTTAGTGCACCAACAACTTTTGTCATCTAAACGGATTTGACAACCATATTAGACATGTTAAGGCATATTTTACTTGTCATAGGACTAGTTAGGCGTTCCGAACGCGTTTTACGCGAACGACGCGTTAAAGTAGCATAAGCTACCTAAACGGGTCGTAATGGGTCACAAACGCTTAGGTTAGGTTTCATTTAGCATGAAGGCTTTGTTAAACCATATGACACGAGTCTCTATACTCATTTGGTTTACGAACCCTCATTCTATCCAATCATCCGATTTAGGTCCGGTTATTAACATAGTTACCTATATTAGGTGTCGTTTGATATCCGCGATCTCATGCATTGTTTGGTTGTTACTCAAGGACTACTAAGCAATCTCAAGTGAGTACATAGACCCCTCTTTTACTGTTTTCCAAACTGTTTTGGGGTGAAACACATGTGCCAACTTGTTACTTTCATGCTTTCCTGTTTTCACATCATATACTTCCTATGTTCATTAGTACATTATAGTACATGATTTCATTACATTTTATACTATGTATGTCCATTGTGTGCATACTTAGTACATCGTTCTACATTACATTTCTGCTATGTATGTTAACTGATAGCATGCTAGCACATTGATTTACATGACTTTTCTGCTTTGTATGTTAACTTAGCATACTTAGTACATTTCTTATTCATCATATGCTTACATTTTGGTATGACATTTGGTTTGTTTAAACTATACTATACATTCATAACACCGATCATGCCGCTCGGTAGTAGGTAGTGGTACCTTAGGACTTGACAAATCCCATTCCTGAAATCTCGGGTTTGTTTGGACGTAAGGAATGACCGAATCCGAATACATATTCTTTTGATAACCCATTTTTACATGGTTATCCGACTGTCGCAAGGCTTGGATGTATGAATTTTCACAATACCGCATAAATGTCTAATATCAGTATAGCATACATTTACTACACAAAATATAACTTTGATTTAAACCAAGTTTTACTTCAATACTTTGTTTTGTGCATTTCACCTATGGTTTAGTTGATGCATTTCACTAGCCATACATATCATTTTGGTTACACGTTACATGATTTACATTTGAGAAATAAACATTTTCAACATTGGTTATACGTTGCATGATTTACATCTTGACATAAACATTTTGGTATATTATTCAATACATTTGACAATTGGTTTAAACATAGACATCTTACATTGGTGGTTTGGTTTGATTAAGTGATTAAGTAACGATGCGTGTGTAATATGATACAAGCATGGTGGATACGCCGCTGGTACTTCCTATATATAAGTGTTTGTATGGTATTACATATCGTAGTGTTATTTGAATCATTTCAGTTTGAGACATATAACATTTTATACAAATAACATACTTTTCACAAGACATTGATTTACAAACAACTTATCTTATACAAACTCATTTTACAATGGTTATTCATTTAACCATACATTATTCTCTTATTTATACATATCATCTGATCTTATCGTTTTTCAAATGATTTACAAAACAAAGCAAATTACAAGGTTCATGACTAAACATCTTCTCAAACATAAGTCATGAAACCTATTTTCACACAACCTATGTATCTCACAGGCATTTTTATGCTGACGTACCTATTTTCACATGTGTTTTTTTCAGGAGCTGTTGCATAAGATGATCAAGATACACATAGGCAGACTTGGGCTTTAGTGACAATAAAAGATGCAAGACTAGTTAATTATGTTGTATTTCCTTGTTTGTTAAGACATTGTAACACTTTTAATCAATAAAACGAAACTTCAATTGCCATTGATTTGAAACAATTAATTCTGTTACAACACTCCCCGACATTTCCGCCACGTTTTGTATGTTCTACGTGGTCGGGGTGTGACAGAAAAGATGGTATCAGAGCCCATGGTTATAGGGAATTAGGTTATTAGTAATACTTTGACCTAGTCTATAACCTTCTTTGGACCCTAACGCAAGTTTACTTGCGTTTAGTCATAAAACGATACCATCACCTATCCTTAGGCGACGACCTCAAGAAGAACATAAATTTCCAAACCGCTTTGAAAACTAATCATCTGTTCTAGGATGATTGATTACTAGGTTTTGAACCCTCTATTGTAAGGTTTTGAACTCTCTGTTATATGGTTTTGAACCCCTTTGAATTTTCAAAATCTCGTCAAAGTTTGGGTGTTATAATGTGAACATGTGCAAACTGGAAGGGTGAATGCCTGTATCCTGGGTTTTCTGTCTAGGCAAGCACTTCGTATATATCTCATCAGACGCGAGACCAGTTGTGCTTACCTGGGAATTCGTGGGATGAGTGTTCACTTATAGGCGAGCATGTCTTCAGTGATACATTAATAAGACCTGTTTACTTTGATTAGTCACCGTCTCATTTGTTTGCCTTAGGTAACAAACAAATGATCGCAATTTCTATGCGTTGTCATTTTGTTTTATTCGTCCAATAACCTTTCACTTGTTTCTTCCTATGTATTTCATTTTCTTCTAGAATGTCTATTCCTCTCAGCACTGGTCAAATGTCCGAGCGAACAGCCAAATTTGCCCAGCAAATAGGCGAAGTGATTCAGAAGACTGTGGATTTAGGCATTGCCATGGCTCGTCTCAACAATGAAGCCTCCCGTCTCGACAATGAAGCCACTCAAGAGCCACCAAAGGAAGTAGAAGTCAAGCCAGCACCAAAATCAAGGAAGCGTAAGGCTTCAAGGAAACCCGCAGCGGTTACACATAATCAAGCGAGACCTAGCCATGTGGCAAGGCCACCAGCTAGGAAGCCATACAATGGAACTTCACCCTTGTGCAACCAATGTAACCTTCATCATCATGCTAATGTGAAGTGCCGTGAATGCCAAATTTGTGGACTTATAGGTCATACGGCAAGGGTTTGCCCAACTACAGCAGTACCAAATCAAACAGGACCCATCCGGGTGGCAACACCACCTGCTAAGAAGCAATACAAGGGAACGGCACCAATATGCGACAAATGTAATGGGCATCACCAAGCTCACTTACCGTGTCGTCTGTGTGTATCATGTGGGCGAGTTGGTCACCTGGTAAGTGATTGTCGATGTAACCCGAACCAAGGTGGTCCAGAACAACCACAAGCCAACTCTCCTCAAGCTCGTTTCTCACCAGGGTCTTGCTACAACTGTGGCGAGATGGGCCATTTCCTAAGGGATTGCCCAAAGCTTGCTAGTGCAAATCCAACCCACGTATGAGCAGTTGGCTGACTAGAAGATGTTGATGTCTTATGCTTTTGTTCTTTTGTTTTCTTGTAATGTGAAACAATCTGTTTTGTTCATAAATAAATTATTGTTCACAAATTCTGATGTACAAGCGTCGTTACATGTGTGTATGTCATTACCTATAATACCTGTATTAAGGAACTATGTTCCTTACAAACTACTCTTGTGATTCTCTCTTTCAAATGATCGCTCATGATTCCCTCAAAAATTTTAAGTACTCGTTTCATTCTAAGATACGAAGTACAGAAAATAAAGTGACATTATGAGTAATCATGTTTCTGCACATCAGTGCCTTTGAACCCTTGGTTAGATAACTAAGGGTATTTTCAAAACTCAAACCCATTACGTTGTGATTTTTTTTCAACATACAGAGTACAAGTATTTCAAAAACAATCTTCATGATCTCAAAACATTTCATATAGTTTGAAAACAATTTTTCTAAATGCATTGCCTATGTTATTTCAAAAACATTGGCCATGTTATCAAAACCAACCTTCCTAATTTCAAAATATTTCATATAGTCTGAAGGCAATATTAACACAGTACATTTTCTTATCAAGTGCATGATTTTAAAACATTTTTATAAATATACTTACCTAGTACACCTACTTTATAATTTCAAATGTATTATATATAAGGTTTCAAAAACATTGAACACATTTTTTTTTAGAAACTCATGCATAGTTTTCAAAAATATTTTCCTCATACATTGACTTAGCCTTCAAATTCCGCTTCATATGTCGCCTTGACATAGCTAGCATCTCAACTTCATAAGCATTCTTACTTCATGTTTTGACATAAGCACATCCAGTGCAAGGTTTCAAAACATCTCCAACTTCCAAAATCCATAAGGGATCTTTTTATCTTCACAATTAGATCCTTGTGGATAATTATCATTCAAATCAGAGTCCTTAATTGGATTCCTTGTGTACCTAAATTCGAACATTTCGGTTCCTTATAATCAAAATCGAATTTTTCTTTTAAAAATCTTTCTATCTTTATAATTAGATTCTTGATAATGTTTAAAGTACCAAATGAAATCCACGAGATGGATTCCTAGTGTGCTTTAAATACATGCGCTCTGTAGCAAAACAAATCAACAAATTAAATATCTAGATAAACAATCTTTATGGTTATATGACTATGTGTTTATGCATCTAGTGTTTTCTTTTATGCATTTCGTGTTTTTATACTCTGGATATTCGTTATCCAAATCCTCGCAGGATCTTTCATATCTCCATATGAGGGATTCGTAGCAGGGTAGTCAAAAGGTACTACCTTAAATCCTTAATGGGCTTCTATGTAAGAGTTAAGACCCTTGGATTATATAGTACCACTCCATGATTCATAAGAGACCCTTAAGTGGTCTAGTCAAAAAGATTGATTCACAATTTGGTTAAAGAATGACATCTAGTGATATAGCTAAACAGACTCCTTGATAGTCTTTTTAGATCATTTATTGATTTAATTAAAAGGACTCTATGGCGGTCTAGTCACACTCATCACAGGATTGTTCATTTGGTTTTACCCTACATATTATAAAATAGACTGTGTGAACTGTGCAAGGAATTGTCTAATTATGGACGCGTACATAATTATGAGATTCAGTGCACGGTAACCACAGTAAGATTTATTATGTGTAAGAACCGATAGTGACAACAATAACGAAATGAGAACGATGTAATGGAGGTACGGTGGACGCACCAATGACGCTTCATATATTTGTATATAAGTATCCCTCTTACATTGCAAGCATGATGTTATTAAAGTTACTAGAAGTTCAGAACCCTAACCAATGTTGTTCGATCTTTTCAACTTCATGTTTTCAAGCTCTCACAAGTTTCCTCTAAATAAATTTCGGGACGAAATTTCCTAAAGTAGGGGAGACTGTGACACATGTGCCTTCACGGCCATCAAACAAATACCAAACCATTGAAATATTGTATTTCATACTTAGGATTTGTATAATTATGTGTATCATTTGCACATTTCAATTCTTGTTCGATTCCAAACTCTAAATCGCTTTCTGGAAGGTTATACGCGCACCGATACGTAAATAAAACCAGTTTAATGCAACGAACACTCCGGAATAGTATAATAGGCTTAACATACCTTAAGTAACCTTTACATAACTTAGAAATAAGTTTTGAAGGCTCTGGTATGGCAAAATCTAGTTTATTCGCTTACAGCGACTAAACTTGACAAACTGCGAAAGTATGCCAATTTGAACTGTAACGAACATTCCGAAACATGACCATAAGTTAAACACACCTTAAATATCCTTTACATAGCTTAGAAATAGGCTTTGAGGGGTTCGGTGTGCTAAAATAAACTTTTGGGTCATTCAGGGACTAAAAGTGTCTAAAAGTGCATAAGTTTGCATTTTCGCGCATAACTCACGTTCTGACTACATCCGGACATCCAAAAATTTATGTAAGCACTAAAATATTTTATTTTAGTGTTTGGCATAAGAAAAATCCATTCGTTGCGTCATTTGGATCGTTTTTCGCGCCTATGCGAATTCCGTCGTAATTAAGCCAACATTGCGTTCGTACGACCAAACGAACCAACACCCGGCATATTTTTGAGCATGTTTCATGTCCACAATGTTTAGGCATCATTTTAAAGCCTTAAAGTTGGCTTGACGGGCCTTAGAAGTGCCGGAAATGGGCTGAAAACACAACAGGGACCAAAACTGTCAGTTTGGAAACTTGTTTTCTGATCAGAAGCTCCAGGCGGCCCGCCTGAGCTTTGGCTGATCCTGAAGCGGGCCGCATCAGCCTCTCTGATCAGATAAGATCGCTTAATCAGCAGATTCCAGTTGTTTAATCCTCAACCACATACTCACACTTGACCTTTCAGCTGATTATGGGCCATTTTTAGTCACCATGACTTTCCAACAAATGTACGCATGAGATTTGAGCACGGTTTCCATGAAACGATCTTAACGGTTACCCGAAAACTATAAATACCCCACCCCCATTTACTTCAAACTCACTAGAATCTGATCTAAAAGACTCTAAGTTGGAACCATTGTTTCATACCTGGGTTATTTGGATCTAGATTAGCATTCGGGGACCCTTCGTAAGTATTCCTTCGTTCTTTTATTGCTTTTCGAGTCTTTTCGAGTCTGAAAGTCAAACTTTGTTTGACTTTCTGCGTTGACCAGTTTATGGCCAATGCGAAGTTCGTTTGAACTTCACAACGTGAGTGTAATCACGTTGGTTATAGTCCCTTGGGACTATGCCTACTGATTACCACGATGTATAGGGTCGTAGGGTAAGCGATCTAATAAATCGCTTATACCTTCGAACCCGACCCATTTGGTCGACCATTAGGATCCGACCAAACACATTAGGTGACCATAGTATATAGGGAATAAACTTCCGAGGTTATACCTTATGGTCGCTTCGTTTAAGTAGTTGTATAATAGGTAGTTTATATGCCTTAGGTAAATTACCAAAATACCCCTTTGATGACAAAATTCGTTTTAAACATATGTAACATAACTTTTGTCATCTAAACTGATTTGACAACCATATTAGACATGTTAAGGCATATTTTACTTGTCATAGGACTAGTTAGGCGTTCCGATCACGTTTTACGTGAACGACGCGTTAAAGTAGCATAAGCTACCTAAACGGGTCGTAATGGGTCACAAACGCTTAGGTTAGGTTTCATTTAGCATGAAGGATTTGTTAAACCATATGACACGAGTCTCTATACTCGTTTGGTTTACGAACCCTCATTCTATCCAATCATCCGATTTAGTTCCGGTTATTAACATAGTTACCTATATTAGGTGCCGTTTGATATCCGCGATCTCAAGCATTGTTTGGTTGTTACTCAAGGACTACTAAGCAATCTCAAGTAAGTATATAGACCCCTCTTTTACTGTTTTCCAAACTGTTTTGGGGTGAAACACATGTGCCTACTTGTTACTTTAATGCTTTCCTGTTTTCACATCATATACTTCCTATGTTCATTAGTACATTATAGTACATGATTTCATTACATTTTATACTATGTATGTCCATTGTGTGCATACTTAGTACATGGTTCTACATTACATTTCTGCTATGTATGTTAACTGATAGCATGCTAGCACATTGATTTACATGACTTTTCTGCTTTGTATGTTAACTTAGCATACTTAGTACATTTCTTATTCATCATATGCTTACATTTTGGTATGACATTTTCTTTGTTTAAACTATACTATACATTCATTAACACCGATTATGCCGCTCGGTAGTAGGTAGTGGTACCATAGGACTTGAGAAATCCCATTCCTGAAATCTCGGGTTTGTTTGGACGTAAGGAATGACCGAATCCGAATACATATTCTTTTGATAACCCATTTTTACATGGTTATCCGACTGTCGCAAGGCTTGGATGTATGAATTTTCACAATACCGCATAAATGTCTGATATCAGTATAGCATACATTTACTACACAAAACATAACTTTGATTTAAACCAAGTTTTACTTCAATACTTTGTTTTGTGCATTTCACCTATGGTTTAGTTGATGCATTTCACTAGCCATACATATCATTTTGGTTACACATTACATGATTTACATTTGACAAATAAACATTTTCAACATTGGTTATACGTTGCATGATTTACTTCTTGACATAAACATTTTGGTATATTATTCAATACATTTGACAATTGGTTTAAACATAGACATCTTACATTGGTGGTTTGGTTTGATTAAGTGATTAAGTAACGATGCGTGTGTAATATGATACAAGCATGGTGGATACGCCGCTAGTACTTCCTATATATAAGTGTTTGTATGGTATTACATATCGTAGTGTTATTTGAATCATTTCAGTTTGAGACATATAACATTTTATACAAATAACATACTTTTCACAAGACATTGATTTACAAACAACTTATCTTATACAAACTCATTTTACAATGGTTATTCATTTAACCATACATTATTCTCTTATTTATACATATCATCTGATCTTATCGTTTTTCAAATGATTTACAAAACAAAGCAAATTACAAGGTTCATGACTAAACATTTTCTCAAACATAAGTCATGAAACCTATTTTCACAAAACCTATGTATCTCACAGGCATTTTTATGCTGACGTACCTATTTTCACATGTGTTTTTCAGGAGCTGTTGCATAAGATGATCAAGATACACATAGGCAGACTTGGGCTTTAGTGACAATAAAAGATGCAAGACTAGTTAATTATGTTGTATTTCCTTGTTTGTTAAGACATTGTAACACTTTTAATCAATAAAACGAAACTTCAATTGCCATGGATTTGAAACAATTAATTCTGTTACAACACTCCCCGACATTTCCGCCACGTTTTGTATGTTCTTCGTGGTCGGGGTGTGACACTCGAGCACCTTATCGCTTAGCTCCAACCGATCTGGAAGAACTGTCCAAACAATTTCAAGAACTCTTGGATAAGGGTTTCATTCGTCCTAGCTCTTCGACCTGGGGAGCTCCAGTATTATTTGTGAAGAAGAAAGACGGTACCTTCCGCATGTGCATAGATTACCGCGAACTGAACAAGGTGACCGTGAAGAATCGCTATCCTCTTCCACGCATTGACGACTTGTTCGACCAGCTGCAAGGGTCGAGCTACTATTCAAAGATTGATCTGAGGTCAGGCTATCATCAACTGAGAGTCCGGGACGAGGACGTCTCCAAAACAACATTCGGAACACGCTACGGCCATTACGAGTTTCTGGTCATGCCATTCGGGCTAACGAACGCACCTGCAATTTTCATGGATCTTATGAATAGAGTGTGCAAGCCTTACTTGGATAAGTTCGTGATTGTATTCATTGACGACATTTTGATCTTCTCCAAGATTACACAACCCCTCACCTCACTAACTCAGAAAGGTGTTATCTATCATTGGGGTGATACACAGGAATCAGCATTTCAGCACTTAAATGATAGACTTTGTAGCGCACCTATTCTTTCATTGCCAGAGGGCACATACAATTTCGTGGTTTACTGTGACGCGTCAATTCAGGGTCTTGGTTGTGTATTGATGCAACGGGATAAGGTTATTGCTTACGCATCACGTCAACTTAAGATTCACCAAAGGAACTACACTACACACGATCTGGAGCTGGGAGCTGTTATTTTCGCACTTAAGATATGGAGACATTACCTGTACGGTACCAAGTGCACCATCTACACTGATCACAGGAGCCTCGAGCATATCTTTAAGCAGAAAGAGTTGAACATGCGACAACGTCGATGGGTCGAGCTACTGAACGATTACGAATGTGCCATCAAGTACCATCCGGGCAAGGCAAATGTTGTGGCTGATGCCCTCAGTCGAAAAGATACCACACCTAGGCGTGTGCGAGCACTACAACTTACCATTCAGTCTAGGCTTCCTGCACAGATACGAGATGCTCAGGTAGAAGCATTGAAACCCGAAAACGTCAAGGATGAAGCCCTACGCGGCTCAAGGCAATGGTTAGAACAAAAGGAAGACGGCGCCTATTACGTGACAGGACGCATCTGGGTCCCACACTATGGAAACTTACGCGAGCTTGTGATGGATGAAGCGCATAAGTCTCGTTACTCGGTACATCCTGGTTCGTATAAGATGTACCACGATCTCAGAACTACGTATTGGTGGCTTAGCATGAAAGCTCGCATAGCAACTTACGTTAGCAAATGTTTGACTTGTGCGAGAGTCAAGACTGAATACCAGAAACCATCAGGCCTACTCTAACAACCAGAGATTCCACAATGGAAATAGGAACAAATTTCCATGGATTTTGTTATTGGCCTGCCTAGATCTCAACGTGGGAATGATACTATTTGGGTGATCGTGGATCGACTCACAAAATCTGCACACTTCTTGGCTATCAAGGAAACGGATAAGTTCTCCACCTTAGCAGATGTCTACCTTAAGGAAGTTGTCTCGAGGCACGGGGTGCCAACCTCTATTATTTCCGATCGTGATGCACGTTTCACTTCAGAACTGTGGCAAGCACTGCACAAGTCCTTTGGCTCACGATTAGACATGAGCACGGCTTATCATCCGCAAACGGATGGGCAGTTTGAAAGCACCATCCAAACCGTAGAAGACATGCTGCGGGCATGTGTAATCGATTTCAGCAACGGCTGGGAAAATCATCTCCCTCTAGTGGAGTTTTCGTATAATAACAGCTACCACACTAGCATTCAAGCCGCTCCATTTGAGGCATTGTACGGGCGTAAATGCCGATCACCTCTTTGTTGGGCAGAGGTGGGTGACAGTCAGATCACGGGTCCAGAATTTGTAGTAGACGCAACGGAAAGAATTGCTCAGATACGACAACGCATGGCGGCAGTTCACGACCGTCAGAAAGCCTACGCAAACAAGCGCCGGAAATCTCTAGAATTCCATGTCGGGGACCGGGTTCTACTCAAAGTCTCACCCTGGAAGGGTGTGGTTCGTTTTGGCAAACGTGGCAAGCTCAATCCACGATATGTCGGACCATTTGAAATCATAGAGAGAATAGGCAAAGTGGCCTTCAAACTAAACCTACCCGCAGAACTCAGTGCAGTTCACAACGTTTTTCACGTGTCAAATATGAAGAAGTGTCTGTCAGATGAGACCCTCATAGTCCCTTTGAAGGAACTCACTATCGACGATCAGTTGTGATTAGTCGAGGAACCAGTTGAAATCACGGACCGGGACGTTAAGGTCCTCAAGCACACCATAATACCTCTTGTTCGAGTTCGTTTGAACTCCCGCCGTGGCCCAGAGTTCACCTGGGAATGAGAAGATCAAATGAAACTCAAGTATCCCCAGTTATTCGGAAACAGTGCAACCACTACTGAGGCTGAAGCTACTACAGAATTTCGGGACGAAATTGCAAATCAACGGGGGGATGATGTGACACCCCAGGAAAACCAGTAAACTACACAACACAACTAGCTTCCTCAGTAACCACGTGCTAAATTTCGGGACGAAATTTCTTTCAAGTTTGGGATAATGTGACAACTCGAGTTTCCAAGATTTCCATCTTCGCATTTATTGCGCGTTAATTGTTTAAGTTGTTTGTTAACACGACTTGTTTGTTCACAACTGTACACGTTTGTAATATGTTAAATCATATTTGTGATTGTTATGTTATATATGGTGTGCCTTATAAGTGTGTATGTTAATATATGTTTTATATTAAAATTATGTTTGGTATTAACAATATGCTTTGTATAATTAATTAAAAGTGGAATCCTTGCTAAACACCCTCCCCACCCGAAAACACCCCTTGACGAAAACCCCTCCTCACCCGACGAAAACCCATGTTTTCGTCGCTTCTCATTTTCACCGAAGCCCACTAATTAAGGGCCCAGTTTGTATAAGCGTGTATATACTTGGTGAACTGTTATATTCGTGAAATAAACGGCCGAATAGGAAACCCTAGAGCACCTCTTTCTCGGTGACGACAGATTTGATTTCCGTGAAACTCTCAGACATTCGTACCGGTTAGTGGCCTCTTATTGTAATCTGTTATGTGCTTGGTATTTCTATGAATGTGGATGATTAGGGTCTGAGGATTTATATCTTCCTAATGTTTAGAATCCTTATGATATGTAAATGTGCATGCTGATTGTGTACTGTAGGATTATCATGGAATTGAACTTATGATTCTATTATCATGATAAACCGTGTGATCGTTTTAGTTTTACTCGTGAGCCGGGTTCAATCATATGTGTTACGTGATGTATGTATCGATGTGTATTCGTGACTTTTATATGATCTGATGGTGGTGACAAATCGATTGTAATGTGATGATTGTAGCCGTAACCTGCTTGAAAAAGTGAATAAAACTGTTACTTGGATTGATCCAATAATGTTAATCGTATGATAGGATTTATGGTGTGATTCTAGATGTCTAGCAGATTGGGGTTCTTGATATTCACAACAACTTGCTGATGATTGAATGATGATTGTATGATGAAGACGATGTAGCTATTAGAATGCAAACTAGGGTTTCGGCCATGGGGAGGTTGATGTCGATATATTGTGATATGTTTTGAGCGTGCTGCCAATTTAATAAGAATCATTTCATGATGTCGGCCACTATGTTTCAAAGTTTGCATGAGTATTAGGTATCAATTTTTGTTGGTTATTTTCCCATGAAGTGGCACAAGTCAAAAGTCATTATTCTTTTCTCAATTTGATGGCAGTAGTGCTCTAGTTGCAATAGGGTTCCATGTGCTAAGCTACATATCTAAATTGATTATACTAAATACCAATGTAAATTATTAAATGGTGGGTTACACGAATAGACATACTTTCGAGGATCTAGTGTGAGGTCCAGAAACTTATGAGATGATGTCACAATAATAATTGACTAAATTGAGTTGCACTATTTCTTGTCACAACTAACATGATAGTTTAAAGGTGAACTGAACTACTTGATGTGGGCTATGGTGTAATGTGAACTTGCGTCATGAATGTAATAATAATCTAGATATTTCCTATGACTTAAGTAATGATATGTGCTAAGTTTGTTGTTACGTGAGTACTGTGTGCAATACATGTGCTTGATGTGAACAATGAATACGTGGATTATTTGTACGTGAAAGGTGTGGTGTATGTGCATGATGATATGTGCTTTATTGTTCACTACTGTGTGATACAATACGTGATTAATGTGTGTTCAAAACTGACTGTTACATGGTAACCATATTAGGATTTGGTTGATCAACTTGAATACGTGAATAGACGTACCAAGCAAACCGAGGTGAGTTCACACTCCTTCCAAGGCATGGGGTTCCCAAGGGTTGGGAATGGAATTGAATAACTACTCGTACTATCATTACTATTAAACTACTTTTTACTATCCTCGGATTGAAGGGCACGTACGTAAAACCTACGTACACAACAGTAACTGCAAAATTGTGTATTCCCCATACAACAGGATACGTACGATCATAAGACCATCAACTCTATCATTTTAAGTCCCTCATTTATCGACTTAATCGCCGAGGCCTATGGCGAGCGGGTCATTAGTTAATAGCGCTATTAGGTTTAACAAACCTTACACCGTGCCAGTCGGACGGGCGGGTACTAATGGACTATGGGCAAAGGGGCAATGCTGATAGACATTGACTTAGGGCACCCCTTACATTTTAGTAGCAGTCGATATGCGTGGTCTGGTAACACATGGGAAGCCCCCACCAATATTCGCAAACATGTCTGGGAGATCGCGATACGAATTAATACGATACGTGGTTTACAAAACGAACATACGATTTACGAAACGAATGCTATAACTAAACCACCAACTGTGAACTCGCTCAACTTTGTTGTTGATTCGTTGCTACATGCCTTGCAGGCCGTTAGGTACTCAGGGAGCTTGCATAGGGAGGCGCGGTCGTTGTGGGACATGGCAGTGTGTGCCATGCTAAAAACATTACTTTATTTCGTACTTAATACTTACATTAGGTTTTACTATTATGCTTCCGCTTAACACTTAACTATGCTTTGGTTTTGAACACCTTTAATATTGTTTGGTTGAATTATATTTACTACATACATTGTTCAATATGATTGGTGGCTTGATCCTGGTCAGTCACGCCTCCAAGCGGTGATACTCCGAGTGTGGATTTTGGGGGTGTAACATATATTCACAGGTATATACCACATAAGTGACATCAAACAATTATTACTCTAGCAGAGTACTTAGTAGGCTTGCACTGAGGGAATCTATACGTGACAAGACTTGCTGTGGTTTCTGTGCACTGAATTCCATAATTATGTATGCATCCATAATTACGCAACTCCTTGCATAGTCCGCACAGTTCGTCTCATCCTCGCATCTCTTCCTTCAGATGGGCCATCGCTTTCAGGTAAAGTCACGTATACTTGTGACATTCTACTTCTCGTATATGCTAATTATCACACATAATTGCAAGTAATTTCTAGTCAACGACAAGTGCTACTCAAGTGCACTCTAAGTCTCGTAGTGTCCTTCTAGACTCATGTAGACAGTTTCAGGTAGTGGATGTCGCGGGACGTTTTATGCAATGAAAACTCTCTGAAAATTTGTTTTTGTGAAAGGATCCTAGAGATTGTAGACTAGACTCGAGAAGGAATCCTGCTTCACTACAATCGCAGCTCTGATATCAATCTGTCACACCCCTTTCTGCGGCGGAAGCACGGGGTGTGATCATGAAAGGTTCTCATTGCATACGAAAGGTAAACATGCTACGTGCTCATAAAAATAACATCAAATACCATAATTTGAAAACATAAGTTTAGCGTTTACATCGCTAAGTCGCATAAAACATTGTCTTAAAAAGTTTACAACTTTATTTAAAGATAAACATAAGCGACATCCACGAGCATAAGCAAGACCGCGCACACACCCATCCTAGTTACCTGAAATACATGTGAGTTTTGGAAAAACGTCAACATAATGTTGGTGTGAATTCATGTAGTTTGTGTATTTCACGTTTGTATACTTTGTATGAAAACATAGTTTGTGTCATGTATAAATCAAGTTTTCATATATATATATCAAGTATTCATGTGTACACCACGTACTCAGGTATATTTCAAGTTTTTCTTGAGTACCCCACGTACTCAAGTATAATTCCCGTTTTCTTGAGTACCCCACGTACTTCAAGTATAATTCAAGTTTTTCTTGAGTACCCCACGTACTCAAGTATTAATCAAGTTTTAGTATGGTATGGTATGAATTTCATGTAAAAAAGGATTCCTGTAAGTATCAGGATTGTTAATGGGTTGCAAAGCCATTAACATGTGACACGACATAGGAAGTCACCAAACCTTAGGCTTTAGTTGGCATATTCTGAGACACAAAAGCACTACTCGATACTCGCCCTCACCGAGAGTGTGGCTGCCCGGCACCCGTTAAATCTAACCTTTTGTTCTGCGGTCTAGGTATATTGTTGATTAATGGTGCTTATGTACCCTATTCGTGACACGATTTCTCGTATCATTTCTCATAACGCATCATACTTGGTACTCGTCCTCACCAAGTGTGCTTCTTGTATATTTATATCTCGTCACACTAGGTACTCGTTCTCACCCAGTGTGTTTCTTGTTATCATACCATTAATAAACATAGTAATATTTGTACATGTATTTAACCCCCGAAGTATAAAACTGAAAACAGTTAAAAGAAAAGGGGGAGCATAAACTCACCACTTTGCGTTCCTTGCGTCGTAAACTTCACCGGATTTGCTTAATTAACGTCGTAACCTATACGCGTTTTCTTAACGTTAGTCACTAGACTTGCGTCGCACAAGCACAGTCACTCTCTTTTGTGTATATTTTCTTGTGTTAAAAATATTTTATATTTTTAACTAAGTGTCTTACTTATATTATTTTCTAAAAAATAAATATAAGCTTTTTGTATTTTGCACTTTGCACCCGAATTATGTATCTTGTATGTTGTATGTGTATTTTGTGTTTATACTTCTCATGAGTAATTAGTGTATTTTTAAGTCTTAATACACTAGCACGTATAACACATACTATATACACTTAGCACAAAAGTTGGTGATCAAATAATATATATTTTTCTCTCAAAAATATACATACTTAATATCCATTTTTATTTTTGAAGAAATCCTCATTTCTTATCACCAAAAATTAGGGAAACCTTGGTAATATTTTTAGATACATTTTTAGGGAATAAGTTTCTCAAAAACTTATATTTTTTCTAAGTGTCAAAATTTATAGATATTTTGACAGAGTTTCCCCTAAAAATGGAGGCTTCCCATGTTTTCAAAACATGTGTTTATTTTTTTTTAGATCATCAACAATATCAACAACAAGATTTTTAATTACCCAACTTGTCAAAACAAGCATATACCACAAACTTATGAACTTGAAAGTTTGTAAAAATATGTAGTAACTTACTAGCACATTTAGTAAGTCTTGTTATCTTTAAAAATAAGTTTAGTTCCTTAAAAACTTTATTTTTAAAGAATATGAAGTTTCACAACTTCTAGTCAAGATTCACAAAAATATTTCTTTGTTGAACTTCCTTGTTACACAAGTGTTTACACACTTGTTTATTTACTAAAAATGCTTTTAGTTCGGATAAGATCCGGGTTATAACAAAACTAATATTTTTGCTTGGTTCTTCCGAAAAACCACTTGTAGATCTTTAGATCTACATGTTTAGAGTCTTATTTTACAAGAACAATTACTTTTACACAAGTTCATGTTCAGGAGTGGAAGAGTTCATCATCTTTCACAACTCTAGTACTAACATACTACTAGTTCATGTTCTATGAACATGATCTAGCATGTCTAGATGACGATCCATTCCACTACAAGCAACTAACAACATCAAATATTCACAACAAAGCAAGATTTACAAGATTTACACACATATCTACTCTTTATCCATCCTTTAACACTTAATGTTTAACACTTTAAATCATGTTCATAGTGTTCTTTAACATTTCACCATTTATTCATCTATTAACCACCCAAAATAAGAACAATATGAAGATTTGAAGGACTTACTACTAGCACAAGGCTATGGGAGTTCAAGAGTATAGATGTGGTGGTTAAAAGAAAATGAACAAGGTCCTTCAAGCTCCGTTGCTTCCAAGCTTCCTAATTATGCTTCTTACACCTTAGGATCTTCTTAGAATGCTTGGTAATGGATTGGAAATGGATGTATGTGGGTGCTTGGTTTGAGCCGTAACCCAAGGGAGGAAGAAAGAAAGTTGAAGTGGTTTATGTGCTGTGATGATAGAGAATGATGATCCATAGGTATATATAAACTAATCTTCCAACAACCAATCAACCCTTGGGTATTATGTCTCAAAGATACCAAACATATCCAATAAAATAACTAAATGAAATCTCTTGTGTGGGACCGTTGTCCAACCGGTTATGGGGGGGGGGTAGTTTAGTTGGTTTGTGATGATTTAGTTAAGATTTAGTTGAAATCTAATGATATTTAGTTAAGACATTTGAGTGTTTATTAATATAAGGGGTATTAGGGTGTTCGGGGACCCTAACTAGCTTGGAAAAATAAAAACAATGCTTCCCGCATTATTTTGGTGTCCCGGGTAATATCCGGTTGTTCGGTTATTTACCGGTTCGTTAGAGTGCTAAATCACACTCTTTAGTGTCTTTTAAGTACCTTTTTGTATCCTTTCCGTTCCCAACACTTAGGGAAGTATCTTGGATGATAAAACAACATTTCTGCATGATATTTTTGTTGTTAAAAGCTGATTTGAGCTGAATTACATAAAATTCTGCACTTAAAGTGCGTTTCGGGTGCTTTTTAGTGCCTATTTTTGCTTCCGGAGAGTATATATATTAAACCCTTGTATGTACTCTTGGGTTTTAATGTATTCTTGTTGTCGGACCTACACCTAGGCTCAAATTTTTATTGTCTGGCTGCTTTCTGCAGTTCTGTTGACACAGTGTGTCTTACCGGTGAGTTTACTAGTATATCTGACGCAACGCTTTCGTTTATGCATAAAGCAATATTTTAGTATACAACGTGCATGAATTCACTTGTTTAGTATGTGTTCAGACATTGCTAACAATTAAGCACATAATTGCAGTCATTAAATAATAATTAAAGTGTACGAAAATTACCGGTTTGGTGCCAGTTGTCACACCGATATTCCTGGGGAATATGCTCTAATATTCTGCACATGTATAGCTAGAATCACCGTTATGGAAGTCGTGGGTAGCTTGCACAATTTGCGGATTGTTTGTTACTTAGTTTATTTCTATTTTTAAAGGGGATAACGAGCTTGATAGTTAGAAGAAGTTAGCAAACACACACACTCGCAAACTCTCTGCAACTCATTGGCATTTACATACACTCTGCACACCAGTGATCCTTGTAACAAGCTTGTTATCATCCCGAGTTGTAACCTTTACTTTTTTAATTATAGTTGGTGATCGGTAGTTTCCATCACCCGAGGTTTTTTATGCCGGAGATCATACATTGATCAAGGGCTTTTTCCTCGTACAAATCCTTGTGTCACTTATTCATTTCATTTACAAGTTGTTCATACATTTGTTCATTGATTCAAGCATTATACCTCACAAAATAAGATTTGGTTGCATTATCCTATTCTGATTTTTTGACCAAAACAGTAGCGATATCCAAATTAGGAATTTCTAAGGATTCTCTACTGAATTTAGTGATATAATCTCTAAGTGATTCATTTTGACCTTGTGTTACCCTATATAGATCACTAGTTAATCGTTCAAATCTCCTACTACATGAGAATTGGCTATTAAACAAATTAACTAGATTAGTAAATGAAGTAATAGAGTAAGGAGGAAGACTTAGCAGCCATTTAAGAGCTGATCATGTCAGTGTGGATCCGAAACCATTGCATAGACATGCTTCTTTCAACCTTTCAGGAATGGGGTTGATCTCCATTCTCTCCCTGTATTGAGCTACATGCTCTTCTTGATCGGTTGAGCCATCATACAGCTTCATGTTTGGTGTTTGAAACCTCTTTGGTATCTCTGCATCACAAATAGGTGGTACAAATCTAGATATCATGTGACTTCCGTCTGGAATTTCAGGAATGGGTTTAACCACTCCTGGACCACTGGAAATCATATCCTTGAGCTTTTGTAACTCTCTAGCCATAGCTTGGTTGATTCCTGTATCCTGCACAAAGCCATAGTTAGTATTATAAGTAGTATTTAAAATGTTACCTCCTGATGGATTCAAGGGTGGAATTCCTTATGTGAATCCATATTGATGTGATTCTGGCATGATTGAGGGACCAGACGAAGCAATAGTCTGCATCGGGATGAAGTCTCCCAGGTGAATTTCTGAACTTCTGGGTTGTACAC
Organism: Helianthus tuberosus; assembly: GCA_030545235.1. Classification (NCBI taxonomy): domain Eukaryota; kingdom Viridiplantae; phylum Streptophyta; class Magnoliopsida; order Asterales; family Asteraceae; genus Helianthus; species Helianthus tuberosus. The sequence continues at coordinate 169,879,396 of CM060366.1, read as the reverse complement.
TCCTTAAGGATCCTTGATCCTGGAAGATGTTGGATACTTGATACACCGAGGCTGGGGGTCTTGGAGGGTAATCCATGGATCTGTGAACCTGAGATGAGGATCCTTGAACATGAGATAAGGATCCTTGAACCTGAGAGAAGGATCCTTGACCCTGAGATGAGGATCCTTAAACCGTCTGCATTGCCATATATCCTCCAGAACTATAGAAGGATCCCTGATGCTGGAAGGAGGATCCTTGAGGCTGAAGAGAGGATCCTGAAGGCTGAAAGTAGGATCCTTGAGCCTGTGTCATTGCCGATGATCCATAGCATATACTCGATGATCCACCCTGGTACTGAATGCCTGATGTTGTGGAGTGCTGGGTGGTTATGGTTGGAGAATCAAAATTCAATGATCTAGGCATCAATGGAAAGTGATCCTCCGCTGATCTTTTCAATTTCTTAATTTCATCAATTTCTCGAAGGATCCTGTCATTAGTTCTGTCCTGCTGTTGCATGTAATCCTTCATTTGCAAAATCAAAGAATAAAGATCATTGTTAGTAGGACCAAAGAAGCAGCAGTAGTTGGTTTTGAGAAAACAGGGGTTTGTTTCTTCGCAGCATTCTCAGCATTCTTCTGGGATCTAGAAGGTGCAGGAGGCAAATGTGGAATGCCCTGTGAAGAGGTGATCGCCGGCATAGAGCTTGAAGTGTTCTTCGCTTGAGAAGCCATGTATTTGGAGGTAATGAAGAGAAATGAATGAAATGAACAAAATTTATCAGAATTGAAGCACCAATTTCCCCACGGTGGGCGCCAAACTTTTTTGGTCAAAAATCACACAAGGATAATGCAACCAAATCCGATTTTGTGAGGTGTGATGCTTGATTAAATGAACAAATGTATGAACAATGAAAGAATGAAATGAATGTTGAACACAAGGATTTATACGAGGAAAATGCCCTTGATCAATGTATGATCTCGGGCACAAAAAATCTCGGGTGATGGAAACTACCGATCACCAAGTATATTAAACAAACAATGTTTACAAATCGGGATGAAAACAAGCTTGGTACAAGGATCACTAGTGTGCAAAAAGTGTGTAATCACCAATAACTTGCAGAGAGTTCTCAAGAGTAGTGTGTGTTGCTAATAATTCTGTCTAAACAAGCATGTTATCCCCATTAAAAATAGTAACTACCTAAGCTAACTAACAATCATAAAATGGTGCAAGTCCCCCACGTTCACCATAACGGTCGAAGAGCTTGTGCACGTGCAGAATAATGAAGCATATTCCCCTAGAATCTCGGTTACACCAAGTCCTATTCGAATGCTCATGCAAACCAAGTTTAAAAAGGATGGAAACAATTGTTAGTATTAGGATAATAATGAGGATCCTGGATCCTTATTCCTGCAACGTCTTTTGAGGATCCTTAATTCAAACTGAACTAAGGATCCATCATCCTGGCTGCATTTGAGGATCCGTGATCCATATGCTTAGAAATTCTATCCCTAACAGTTTTGCTGCTGATAATAGTGTACTAATCCTTGCTATGCAGAACCTAGGTGATAAAGCTAGATGGCCGAGGAAAAGTGACAAGCCAGCTGCTACCAAAGACAAATCGAAGTGGTGTGATTATCATGAAGACTTTGGTCATCTCACAGATGAATGTATAGCATTAAGGAAGGAGATTGGCAAACTTTTGAGCAAAGGATATTTGAAGGAGTTGTTCGGAAGGAAAAAAATCAAGGATCCAGGATTCAGAGAAAGTCCCTGAGAAGGCTCCTCCTCCACTAGCCGATGCTCAAATTATCCATTTCATCTCTGGTGGCTCTGATATCTGTGGCACTTCATTCTCGGCAGCTAAGAGGCATGCAAAGGAGACAAAGATGGAGAATGGGGACAGACCTATTCGAACTTCCATCCTTACCCAACAGAAAGTAATATCCTTTGATGAGGATGACCGTGTGGATATATTGGATCCTCATCATGACAGTCTAGTTATTACATTATTTATCTCTAACCATTTTGTTCGTAGGATTCTCATTGATGGGGGAAGCTCAGTGAACGTTATCCAGTTGGATGTCCTAAAAAGAATGAACATCCCTGAATCCGATATTGTCCCAATATCATATGTCCTTGTGGGATTCAGTGGAGAGACAAAGAATACATTGGGGGACATCAAACTTCCAATATATATAGAGGGAGTAAATTATGTTCAAAACTTTTGTTTCATTGATTGCTTATCTTGCTGTAATGTTATCCTTTTCAGGCCATGGATACACGATATGAACGCAGTCCTCTCAACACATCATCAGTGTGTGAAGCTCCCTACTCCATGGGGTGTGATAAAGATTGAAAGTGATCAGCAAGAGGCCAAGAATTGTTACACTTCTTCGATGAAACCAGCCTCAAAACCCAGGGATGTATAGCAATTAAAATATCCTCCAAGGGGCATCCTGCAGGCAAGAGAGCAAGATGTTAGGATATACTGCTGAACCCAGAGGATCCTGAAGCCAAGATTTTTATAGGATCCGAGGTCCTTGACAGTATTGAGCAAGATTTAATATCATTCTTGGAAAGAAGAAAAAATACCTTTGCTTGGAAACATGAAGACATGACATGTATCTATAAGGATGTTATTACTCACAAACTTGGTATTGACAGGTCCTTCAAGCCAATATATCAGAAAAGGAAGAAGTTTGCACCTGAAAGAAATGCCATTATCTAAGAAGAGGTAGACAAATTGCTCAAGACAGGTATGATCAGAGAGGTAAAGTATCCAAGATGATTAGCCAATGTGGTTGTTGTTCAGAAAAATAATGGAAAGTGGAGGGTATGCGTTGACTTTACTGATTTAAATAAAGCATGTCCCATGGATCCTTTCCCTCTACCCCACATTGATTCCATGGTGGATGCTACAGCAGGTCATGAGTTGTTAACTTTTATGGATACTTCATCTGGATTTCAACAAATTCAGATGGAACCATCTGACCAAGAGGATATAGCTTTTATGACTCCCACTGGTATATATTGAAATATTGCTATGCCTTTTGGACTAAGAAATGGAGGTGCTACATACCAAAGGCAAGTGAATATGATGTTTAAACAACAGATTGGACACACAATGGAAGTCTACATAGACGACATGGTGGTTAAGTCCAAAAGAGTTGAGGATCATGTTAAGGATTTGGAATAAGCATTTGATATCCTCGATAGATACAATATGAAACTGAATCCTTCCAAATGCCATTTTGGAGTTAAAGCTAGTAAATTCTTAGTTACATGGCGACAAAGAGGGGAATAGAGACAAGTCCAGAACAAATCAAAGCCATTGTGAACATTAATTCTCCTTCCAATGCTAAGGATGTGCAAAGGTTGACATGATGAATCGCAGCCTTGAACAGATTCATCTCAAAGTCGTCAGAGAAATGCAAAGAGTTCTATGACATCCTGTGAAAGAATAAGAAGTTTGAATTGATTGAAAAGCATGAGAATGCCCTCAAAGCCCTCAAGGATTACTTATCCTCAGCTCCAGCTCTAATGAAACTAGAAAATGGGGAAACATTATCCTTATATCTAGTTGTTTCCACTAAGGCAGTAAGTGTTGTCCTAGTTAAGGATCATGACGGTTCTCAACATCCGGTATACTATGTAAGTAAAAGTCTACTTGATGTTGAGTCTAGGTATTCTCATTTAGAGTAACTTATTCATGCTTTAATCATGGCATCTACTAAATTACGTCATTATTTTGAAACTCATCCCATTATTGTTAAAACTAACTTTCCTATCAAGAATGTTCTCAGGAAACCTGAAATGTCAGGGAGGATGGCAAAATGGGCAGACAAGCTTAGTGCATATGACATTAAGTATGAACCTAGGATTGCCATCAAATCCCAAGCCTTAGCTGACTTTGTGGCTGATTTCAATAGTGATCTACAAAGGGAAGCTGAATTGGAAGTTCAACAACTTGAAGAGACCAAGGATCCTTGGATACCCGTCACAGATGAGGCTTCAAAAATCCCCACAGGGGGACATTATACCCAATCAATTGCTTATAAAGGACTTTCATGAAGGAGATTGTGGGAACCACACTAGGGGCAGAGCACTATTCTCAAGGATCCTTAGAACAGGATATTATTGGCCGACAATGAAGAAGGATGCTATGGAGTATGCAAAGAAGTGTGATACTTGTTAGAGACATAGTAATATCCTTTATCAACAAGCGGATCCTCTGCATCCTATATCCTCTTCTTGGCCATTCATGAGATGGGGAATGGACATAGTTGGCAAACTTTCTAAGGCAACAGGAGGAAAAGTATTTATGTTGGCCATGACTGAGTACTTCTCCAAATGGATAGAATCAGAAGCCTTTGCACAAGTTAGAGAGAAAGAAGCTATATCCTTTATCAAAAGAAACATCATTACCAGATTTGGTATACCTTCTAAAATTGTTTGTGATAATGGATCCCAATTCATTGGGACTCGAACTACTAACTTTTGTGACAGCTGAGGAATTTGGATGATAACATCAACACCAATCCACCTACAAGCTAATGGTCAAGCAGAATCATCCAACAAGATCATCATCAACAACTTGAAGAAGAAGCTTGGATCCAAGAAAGGAAAATGGGCAGAAGAGCAACCATATGTATTATGGGCTGATAGAACAACTCCCAAGAATGCTACTGGTCAAACTGCATTCTCTTTGGTCTTCGGAGCTGAATCTGTGATCCCTACAAAGATGGTAGTCCCTACTGCAAGAACAAGAATCCGTGATCCTGAAGGAAATGCTGAAAACTTTACTCAAGATTTGGATACCGCAGAAGAACTCAGGGATTTAGTAAGGATAAGGTTGGCCAGGTATCAACAAAGAATGGCTGGAGCCTACAACAAGAATGTTAGGATCAGGAAGTTTCAGGTTGGTGACATGGTGTTGAAGAAGGCATTCCAAAATACCACAAACCCTGCTGATGGCAAGCTAGCACTAAAATAGGAAAGCCCCTGTCTAATTGAAGCTGAGGCAGGAAAGGGGGCATATCGTTTGTTTACAATGGATGGTGATCTCTTACCAAGAGCTTGGAATGCTGTTCATTTGAAGAAGTACTTCATGTAAGAAGGATCCAAGATCCTTAGATATCCTGATACTTAGTTCATGGTGAGGATCCTCAGAGGATATATGATCCTCATTCTGGTAATGAATTACTTATTATTTCACAAGTTCATTAATTTATTTGATTATGAGGAGAGGGTATTAGAATCCTTTATCCTTTTTCATCAAGTTTTAAATTTTGCACAATTAGATACATTCTTGACAAAGGATCAAGTGATTGGTTGAATCTCCAAAGTTTTTGGGTTTATCCCCAGTATATGGGCTTGTCCCCAGTCTAAGGTATCTATTACCGTTTACGAATCAGGTTTCAAGACCTTCGCTAGTTACGCACGATTATCCAAGTATAGTTCAAGGCAATGGGACCAGTACCCGCTTAAGGGGCTGACAATTTCATTGTTGTTGACTGTATTTAGGATCCTAAGTATAATGGTAGACGTACCATACATCCATTCCTAAGGTTTCTAACGTTTTCACGTTAGCTAAGGTTTTGGCATTTTCATGTCACTCACGTTGGGATAGTCGCCAATGATGTGCGTTAGGTGTTATATGTTTTTATGTATATTTTAAGCCTTTTTAACACTTTAGTCAAGTTTTAAATTTATAAAACTCGATATTTTACTAACACAAAACACACATATGGGCAAGTGCACCCATCGTGGGCGTAGTATAGCGTTGGTAAGATACCGAGGTCATCCAAGGACACAAGAGCTTTTAATACCGGTTTATCCTCAACGTCTAATCAAATCAAATCAAAATTTTAGAAAAAGTTTTAAACATGAAAATAAAAACTAAAAATGCTTAAAAATAAAAATAAATAAAATAAAAATAAAAATAAAACAGATAGACAAGATGAATCACTTGGATCCGACTCGCCTTTAGTGTAACCTTTGATGATTTCCGCACTTTTGGACTTTTTAAGAGATTATCTTAGTTATAGTAGTAGGCCCCTCTTTTGAAGGTGACGTTACCCTAAACCCAGTAGTTTGAATCAGCAAGGATACAATCCTAAAGGGTCGGAATATTGAAAGATAATTAATTAAGTTATTAATGCGTAATGTGGTAGGCCCCTCTTTTGAAGGTGATGTTACCCTCAGCTAAGTGGTTTGAGTAAGCGGGGATACAATCCTAAGTAGCCGGGTTAATGTATTAATAGTAGTTTACATATGAGGGGATCAAGCCATTCGCACCCCCGCCATCCAATACCAGTGGGTATTGAAGGAGGTCCTAGTAGGCTTGACCCAGGTCCTTGTAGGATCTATACACTGAACAAGGCAAGAACCATACCAAACCATTCCCTTAACCCCCGACCAGGTAGCCAACATATCTCTATATAGACCGTAGAGATATGAATGGTGTAAATCTTTTATTTTATATAGACACTAAAATAACGCCAAGACACCACGGACAAATGATAAGGAAGTTTCACCATCAACATAAGAAACAAGTTATTAAAGTCATTAATACAAAACCAAATAAAAAGTGCAAAAATATTAAAAATTAAAAGTATTACACAAAATGCTTGTCTTCACCAAGTGATGTAAGATGGATGATGGTGGTGGATGTGGGTGTTGTGATGGTGGTGGAATGTGGGTGAAGTGGAGAGAGGTGGTTTGCCAAGTGATGATATGGAAGTGAGCCAAGCACCCCTATTTATAGCCTGTTTAGAAGCCCGGACACGGCCCCGTGTCCATTGGGCACGGCCCCGTGTCCATCCTCTTTCTCTTTCTTCATTATTGCAATTTGTCTGCATTAGCTCCACACGCCCTCCGTGTCCGCTGGGCACGGCCCCGTGTTGTAGGTCCCCTAGTCCGTACGGATCATCTCAGAATTGTCAATCCAATCTAGAGTGCAGAATCCTCTAGACCAGAATATCACAGAAACGAGTAGAAACACAGAATTCACAATTAAACAGGTCTTCTATTGATTATCCAAACTATAAGTTTTACAATCAACTCAAGACCTCACAACCTCAGAGCCACTCTCTGTGATCTTGTCTCCAAATCCTAATTTCGAAATTCTTCTCTCTCTAGACTTTCTCTCTCTAGAATTCTCAAACTCTTCAAAAGCCTAATCACAAAATATGTTTATATACCACATGTCTGTGAACTGGGCTTCCTACTAGGCTAGGCCATTTTCCAAGCCCATTACAACAATAAACTCACTAACCAATAAGGTAAGCCTATTACAAAATATCCAAAGACTAAATAAACAAACTATTAAGCTGTTGTCACAGAATATGCACCAACAAACTCCCCCTTGACAATAGCTTTATAGTGTAACTTTCTTTTCAAACATCATGTGTTCTTTTGGTCTTTGGATAGCATCAACTACACAGTTTCTGACATCAATAGACTCCCCCCTAGCTGATGCTTCCAATCTCCAAAACTTTCATTCATTGTAGATCAGTTAGCTAGCAATCTTTGATTAAGCAAGTATCTCCAAATTCTTCATATCACTTTCTCTCTGCAATGTAGTAGAAGGATCCTACCATGCATCTTCCCACATCTTCACTCTCAAACTACACTTTACTTGTATTCTGCACTTCATTTTCATAACTGCATCAATCTGTTTAGCAACACAAGCAAGTATCTCGAAATACCATTAACCTTTTTCACATTTAAAGATAAACCAATATTTTATCTTATCATGAAAAAACAACAACCTGTCAATTCAAAATGGAAGTCTTTTGAAAGATAATTTTTTTTGGGATTTTTGTTTTTTTTCAAAACAAACTAACAAACTAAACTAAACTCAAAAATATTTACAATTTAATCTTTTTGTGAGAATCATGTGCAAGAAGATCATATCAACAAAATCAAACTGTTTCACACTTGTAGATAATTCTTTATTTATTTTTTTGTGAAAAGCAGTCCAAGACGATTACCAGTATGTTTGTCCACGACAACAAAATGGATGAACATTTCAACTTCCATTACCGTATGATACGTTAAGGTAATATTATTACTGAAATATCAGCGTGTCCCACTTCAGGATGTACCCCCGCGATCAAGGTATGCACAAAGATTTATCGTAGTAGGTGAGTATACTGAATTCATCCGTTTTGTTTTTCAACGTTTAGATAATTGTTATTAGGTCAGTACTTTCGTACAACAAAGAGACCAAAATATCTAACGAGGGCTAAGATAAATACCATTTTTGGTATGAATTATGCATTTTGCACATTTGAATGACTCTCTAGGAGAACTTCTTCATTTATGGGTTTTGGCATTTTTAGCTCTTTTAAGATATCTTGGTTGTGCCTAGGTCAGCATGTATCTGGATGCAGCAGAAGGACAACCCTGATATCCCCGGATGAAATAACAGTATAAAGTCCCAAAACCTCAGATTTTGGCAATCTATCAACGCAAAATTTAAGGTAATTAAACCATACACCACTGATGTGTTCCCCATTCATATTCAGTTCATTTAGGTTTATATCTCATTGGTAAGTTGATTATTTCATGCTTTTTGCCTACCGGTACATCGTATGATGAAGCTGCTACCACACTTAAGCAATTTAATTCATTTTCAGTGTGACAGTCTAACTTGCTGATGTACTATCATTTCTTCTTTTTCACACAGTGATAACTCATTTTTGTTTTTCTATTTTTTATGTTTTTTATTTTTCAATGTTTTTGGATTTTTTTTTAATTTTATAACTTACTCCCCCTAAACACACGCACTAACTAAACTCTTTTTGGCTTAGGAAAATTTCTCCCCCTAAATTTTTGTTTTTATGGAGCAAGTTTCGAAAACACAAATTTACAAACACAAACAGACTCCCACTCTAATCCGACAATAAGTTTTTCACCAATAAATCCTCAATCAATCACTAAAGTAAATAGTTAGTTACCAATTTTAACCTACTATTCACCTCAGACGCTTTACGTGAACAACCACTGTTGAACACATCAACAGTCCTTCTTGGTTATCCTGCACACACTCACCAACTCAGTTAGACTTAATAACCCAAACCTGACTGGTTTTGGGTTGACCATGTAAATACATATACGATGCTTCTAACCAATATCCATCACACCTTTCTGGTGTCTTGGATGTTTTACCCGTTGTTGAAAAAGATTTATAACTTCCACTAGGTCTTTGATCATAAGAGTTCCAATAAACTCTCGGGTTTTCTGACCTTTGAAAATTATTATCTTGATACCTTCTTCTCCCATAATCATACCATGAATATTGAAAAAAATTTGGATGTTGTTGAACATTTGAGTTACTAAAACCCCTATGTTCTATTCTTCTTTGAAAATTTTGATTACCGTTAGTATGGTATCGATTTTGATATCCAAAATTTCTATTTTGATTTTGAAACCGATTTGATTTACCATTAAAATGACTAAATTGTGTAAAATTGCTTCTTGGTTGATTATATTGACAATGTGGTTGCACATTATTATTTAAACCAACCCTATTCCCATCCTTAACTTCATCAACTTTTTGCTTATTTTTCTTTAAAGGACAACAACTTGCCACGTGTCCTTTAGTGTGATATTTAAAAAAAGATTTTGTCTTATAAATTCTCTTTTTGTTAAATCTCTTTTTAAATGTTTTCTTCTTTTCGTCTTCAATATCCTCATCCGATTTATGAGGTGTACTGTTAGACCCTATAGATTCTTTCAAAGAAACCGGACTATTTGGCAAGTCCACAGCTATCGGATCTGCTACTACTTGTGTAATGCTTACAAAATCAGTTAACACTTTCTCATCAGGTAAAAAAGAGTAGTCTTGATCCTTAGAAGGTGAAGCTTTACTAAACCCCACTCTTGTTCTATCATTACTCTTTTCAGCCCTTTTTGAATTTGAGTCCTAACTAATGAAGATTTTCCAAATTTGTCTAACTTTCCTTTAAGTTCAACAATTTGGTCTTGTGCAATGGCTAATTCCTTGCACTTTTTAGAAATTTCATTAGTTTTATCCTTAACAGTTTCACGAGCCAAATCAATGACCTATAACAGTTCATTGACTTTGCTTGTTAAACTGCTGATTTCCTGTTCATGTGAATTAAGTTTATTTAAACAGTTTGACTCTCGTTTAATCAAAAGAACATTTGACTCTTTCAGTTTTTCCAATTTAGCTAACATGATTTTGTTTTGCTCCGATAGTGTGTTAACTTTACCTTGTAGCTCAGTGCAATTATTACATGTATGACTTACCTCTACTGTAAGTCCATTCACATCAATCAAGCCCTTTGAAACTTCTGTCTCCTTCTTCTCAACATTCTCATTCTTCTCTTCTTTTACAACATCTGCTTCTTCATCTAAAGCACGACCTCCTATACTCTGTCTTGATGAACTCTGCTAACGTTTTTCTAAAGCTTCCCACTGCTCTCTAGAAGTCCCATATTTCTTGAAGATATGTTTAATGCCCTCAGGCAGGGACATCTTTATCACTACTAAAGCTTTCTTCTTAGCATCAACCATAAATTTCTCGGATTCGTCCATCTTCTCATAAGAAATCACTTTAACCCTTCCTTCAACACGACGCGTAGTAGCAACATATCCATCAATCACACAGCTCCACATTCTCGCATCCTCACTTTTCAAAATTACCTCAAATTCCTCTCTCCAGACAGCATATTGTTTAAAGTTTATCAGCTTTGTCCAATTTTTATCTGTCTTACTAACATTGTCCACATTAACCATCTTTAAACACGTTTTTACCATAACCGTACTGTTATAACCGTATAATTTTTTTCCGAAAACTATGATTACCAAATTATACCTTTAGAATCATCTAAAAAACGAATCTAATGATATATAATATCAAAAACACCTATTTCGGGAGTTTCCAGAGTCTTTTTTTTTGTCCTAAAAATCCAAGGAATTCAACGGTGCAAACGGTTTAGGCAAATGAGCTACAGATCACTTTCTATTTTCAAAAACATTAATTCCTCTACACGTATCTAATTACTCCACCAAATTAAATACTCCACCTTTTTAATTCCTCTATCAAATTCGCTGGTTAACAAAGTTAATTTCGTTGTGTAATTTCACTGATCACTTATGCTGTTTAATTATGCTATGCTGCATAATTTCGCTGTTTAATTATGATGCACAATTTCGCTAGCAGGTAAACGTCGCTGAGGACAATTAAAATGGTTACCAAAGTCACCTTTGGATTTTAACTTCGCCGGTAAATTAATTATGCTGGTCGAGTCTGCGAATTTATTAAATACTACAGTAAATTTGGAAACTCAATCTATTCGGAAACTCAATCTATCCTGCAGAATCAAGAAGCACAATATCAGTAATATTTTCTAAAAATATAAAGAACACGAAGAATACTCTTCGAATCTTCAAATCTTTCCAGCCAAAATTCTTCAAGAAATCAAACAAAACTGTCCCGAAAACCTGCAATTCAGCAAAACTAAAAACACAATGATTTCAAAACAGCCACAAACTCGCAGAAATATATCAAAACTCAAGAAATTACGAAACCCTAATTTTCAGGTTCAAAATTTTCAAAAATTTCAACACTTCCACCCGAATTCTGCATATCACGATTCTGAACCGAGCTTCTTCAAGAGCCTAAAGCTCTGATACCAATTGTAGGTCCCCTAGTTCGTACGGATCGTCACAGAATTGTCAATCCAATCTAGAGTGCGGAATCCTCTAGACCAGAATATCACATAAACGAGTAGAAACACAGAATTCACAATTAAACAGGTCTTCTATTGATTATCCAAACTAGAAGTTTTACTATCAACTCAAGACCTCACAACCTCACAGCCACTCTCAGTGATCTTGTCTACAAACCCTAATTTCAAAGTTATTTTATCTCTAGACTTTCTCTCTCTAGAATTCTCTAACTCTTCAAAACACTAATCACAAAACATGTTTATATACCACATATCTGTGAACTGGGCTTCCTACTGGGCTAGGCCATTTTCCAAGCCTATTACAACAATAAGCTCACTAACCAATAAGCTAAGCCTATTACAAAATATTCAAAGACTAAATAAACAAACTATTAAGTTGTTGCCATAGAATATTCACCAACACGTGTGTAGAAGCGTATCTGTACTATCAAGATTTGCTTGGATTCTGCGAATCTTAGCGTTGACCATGGCCCGTGTTGAGCTGGGCACGCCCCCATGTCAGGAATAGAAGCTTCTATAGCTTTGTCCTTTCTGCAGATACCTGGCCACGCCCCCGTGTCCGCTGGGCACGGGGCCGTGGTCAGCCTTCTGTTTTATTGTTTTTGCTTGGGAAGATGCTGTCGAGGGGTCGGGCATGCCACGTTTGTTCCTTTTCTTATATTTATGTTAGATTTTGCTGCATATTTGTTCCTTTTGTTCATTTACGCTCATTTAATCCTGAAAATACAAAAGGAAGACAAAAGCACACTTTTTCTGACACCAGTACTAAAAAATGTTAGTTTTATGCCTCATTTGATGTAATTTATATGTTGCATTTTATACACATCAAATACCCTCACACTTGAATCTTTGCTTGTCCTCAAGCAAAACTCTTTATAATGTGGCTTACACTCCCAAATCGAATGGGTAGAAGAGAAGTTTTGGGCTTGTCTTGAGTGTCGGGAATCCAAGATCTTTATTAGGCTTTATTTTTATGTTATTTACAATCCTATTCGTTATGATTTATTTAGAACGTTTCATAAGAGAAATTACTTGTTTGGGCATAACATGCCTCTTTAAAATTCCATTTATATACAAGTTCACATACCTCAAAGGAGATCACTCAACACTCGGCCGAAGATGTATTTTTGTGAAACACTCGAGACCGGCATGGAACTTATTTCTACCATATGCTTGCCAATCAATCAATCCTCCTCCTTTTTAACTATACACCTTTGTAAATATCAAGAGGACTTGGAGAAGGGTTAGGCTTGGGTTAAAGGTAGGTTTTTTTGGGTTAGTGGTTAGTAAAAAGGGCGAAGAGCGTAAAAAGCGTCGGTCATCATAAAACTTTTTGTTTTTGTGACTTTTATTCAAATAATGCATTTTCAAACAAAGTTTCTTTTGAGGAACTTGTTTGTTTATTGCTATTCTTTTTTTTTTTTTTTTTTTTTTTGATAAGGAGCGTCACAAGAAAACCGAGCTTTTTACTAAAATAAAGGGTTTAAAAATAAAAAGGGTTTTGTGGGCAAAGGGTGTTTGTTTGTTTTTAGGCTCAAAGGGGTTAACTAGGAGGATTTTGGGTAGGTTAAAAGAAAAAGAAAAATAATGGTGTTGAAAAGAAAAAGGGTTAGTCCTAATGCCTCCGTCATTTACTTACTTGGGTTTAAGTTGGTAAGGACCGGGAATGTATCGTCATGGAAAGTTCTAGAGACGTAAGAAACCAAGCGGCTATTAACACAAGAAACGAAAAATGAGCATTTAGTTTAAAAATATTTATTTGTATGCTCAATAAAGGCTCAAAACTCACTTTTTGTGGAAATGGGTTTATAATGTGATCAAGTTGTAAATTTTAACTAGATTTGTCATGCCTTTTCGTAATTTTCTTATGTTGGTTCTTTTTATCATGACGCTATCAGTTGTAAATTTGTAAAAATATAACCTTTTTAGAACTTTTTATTCCCAAATTAAACCAAGACAAGTAAAAAAAATGAAAAGTTTTTGAAAAAAATTTGGGGTGATTAGCGGTTCCAATAGAGTTTTGTGTAAGGCTTGTTGTTACGACTTGCAAAATTCAAGGTTTTAGCATCCCCCCATACTTAAATTACACATTGTCCTCAATGTGTCCCAAAAATATGTTTTTAGGTTGATTGAATGTGTAAGAAGGTGTTAAAAACAAAATTTTATGTTACTGGGCGTCTAGACACAGGCCCGTGTTGATCCGGGCACGGCCACGTGTTCAGATTGCCAGTATCATAATTAACAGAAGGTTGGGCACGGGGGCGTGTTCAGTGAACACGGCCCCGTGTCTAGTTACCTGTACTGGGCATTTTCTGCAGAACCTTGGGCACGGGGCGTGTTGGGCTGAGCACGGCCCCGTGCTGAACTTGATGTAATGAAGAAAAATTGTCAGGAGGCTCTGTTTTTGTGCATGGGGTGTGGGTTCAAGTTTCCCTTAGTAACCTCCATCATCCCGAGTGTGTTTTATTCATTACAACATCATCCAAACACCATTTTAATACCTAATAACCATCATTCATTAAAGAGTGAATTACATAAGTTCCTAGGAAATAAAAGCCTAAAATAAATCTGGATAAGTACGTCATGAAACACAAGAAATCTAAAACCACAAAGAAGTTCTAGCCTATAGTTTATTTTAAGAACAAAATTTCCGAAAAATATAATTTTCTCGGTTGAAAGTGGCTTGAAGAACTTCTCATCCGGGAAGGGCCCTTCATACATCGTTGAGCCATTCTTCTATCGTGTGAGGGAGAAGGAAGGTGGGCTCATTGGCGTCCTCGTTATGAGGGGGTGTGACTTCCACCGGAACCTCTTGTAAGTTGTCAAGAGGAGGTTTTGTGGGGATGTCATCCCACCCGGTGGGGTTAATGACTCCTTGAGCTAAGTTCCAATCTTCTTGAGGAAGGATTGGTTCCATGAGAGGTGTTACAAGAATGTTCAACCTCTGGTGCAAGAGATTGATTTCTTGGAAACTGTTTTCTAGCCCCACCGTGAGATAATTGATACGATCAATTAGGACTTCTTCTACGGATGTCATTTCGTCGAGAGCTTCTAATAGTGCCATCACATAGCGCACAAGAGTTGCTTCGATTGAAGGCCATCGTTCTCTACGACTGTTCCTTGAATGTGCTGAAGAGATTCCACTATTGTGGCTCGACATTCTATGAAAAACAAGTCGAAAAGAGTTCAATTTAATGAAACAGTACCTCGGACACGGCCCCGTGTCCACCTCTCTGCAGATTTTTGAAACAAGGAATCTGTCACACCCCCAAAATACCACATCCGGAAACCCCCGTGAGGCGTGTGATGTACAAGGATCTAGCCATCAATCACATTGAACTTATAAAGATATTTCAAATAAAACTTTCATGTATTAAAATAAAGTGTTACAATACATTATCTATTTTCCAGCGGAAGCATATTACATTTTGTTATGAGTTTCATAAAGCAGGTGTATAAAAACCATTAGACTTGTCTCGTGATACCATGAATCTCAACCCCTGACCACTCTAGCATCCCAGACAGTAAGTTCCAACGACGTGTACCTATAAGTATGCAAGCATGCAGAAAAGTGTATCAGACAACGCTGGTGAGTTCACTGATTTGTTAAACTGTTCGTTACCGATTACTGATTTATGTTACGTTGATAATAACTCGATACCGCAGACGGCACTTTTTGCCCTTATCCAATGCTCTATCAAACATTGGTCATGACTTTAAAGTTATTAGTTCACGCCCGTCCTATCCAGGTACGTCGTGAGGGTGCCAAACCTAATAGCGCTATCAACTAATAACCCCGTTGCCCTACAAGCAACTAACCCGGTAGTATGATGGGACTTAAGTGATAGAAAGTGAGGTTATTATCCAACATCAACATTTACTGAAAACTGTTTCATATCCCCTGCAAGTATATGGGTTGTGAAATCCGCCTCACATCCCCTACAAGGATGTGGCTTCTTTTGAAAACTGCCTCACATCCCCTACAAGGATGTGGGTTTATGAAAAATCCGTTTATTCGTTTGTCTGTTTGATTGTCCCCACCGGACACATGCTTGTTTTGAGAGAAGTGAACTCACCTTAGGTTTGCTCGGTAAGACTAGTTACTTGCTTACGTTTACATTTGGTCAACCAACTCCTAACATAGTTACCAATGATAATCAGATTATATGCACCTAAGTCATGTATTCCACATTCACATTACACAAGTAGCGTACACATAGTCACACATCGTTATACAAGTCGTAACAAGAGTTCACGTAACATAACAATTCATAACAACATGTTCAAGTAATTGAGTCTCATGCAAGGCTCACATCTCATGTTCATAATTCACCATAGCACATATCGGTATGCAAGTTCACAACCATGTAACAACTTAGCATTTCAGATCATAAACATTCAAGTGTTAAATCTTATCATGAATTCATGCCGCCCAAACAACTTACAGCCCAACAAAATGAGTGATCAAATTAAAGTGTGTGTGTGTACTCCAACACGAAGGTTCGGCCCAACATATAGAGTCCAATCCCCAACTTGTGCGATTGAACTGGACTTGTGCGACTGGGCCACTTGTGCGACTTAATACTTTTGTGCGATTCAACCCAAACACCCGACCCAAGCATATACCGGCCCAAAGACTTATGCGACTGGCTATGTATTATGCGACTGGGGTGTTAATGTGTGATGCCAGTTAACTGTGTCCTTGATTTACGTAAATAAGTTACATAACTAATTCAATCAACATTCCATGATTCATGCAACCTTAATCACCTAGCTGTTTCACCACATCCCATTATTGGACAAGCAATCACATAACAGTTTTGGTAATTAATCATTAACAACATTTAACATTTAAATCATCCCTTAATCAGATAAACCAACAAAATCAGATGCGAATTTCTTTAGTAATAACCGTAATCACTAACAAGACCTCCAATATATTCCTATCACGTTAATTAGAATTATAAACACCTTCCACTAAGTTCTAACTGATTAACCATTACTAGAGATTTACTAATGTCCATAGCAGAATCATCTATCCGTGCTCATGAAATCCTCTCAAGAATATCACAACACACAACATCATCGATTATCATCAAAGAATACTGATTATACATTATCATTTCGAGTTCAATCAGATTTTAATTCCGTTTGCAAACTAAACCCTAAATCATTCTATCATGTGATTCATAAACCTCGTGCATAACAATAACACTTTGCACTTAACCAAAGATAACCAATCAAAATTAAAGTCAAGATAAGCATACTAACCGAAAGGTGGATGCTGCTAGACTCGAGAGAGACAAGCTTCGAGAGAGGAGAGGGCTTCAAGTGGAGTAGGTGTCGTCGATCCTAGACGAGAGGGAGAAAGGATGCTAGGGTTTGCTATTTGTGTTTTGTATTGTGATAATGATAGGGGTTTACACACAATCCGTGTGTATATTCCCTCAACATGGGCCGAACCCAAGAGATGGGTTTCATTTGGGTTTCGAGTGGGGTTTGGGCCGGGAGTTAAGTGAAGCACAATCCAAATGTGCGAACGTGTAAAGGTATACGATCCGAGAAGAATGTGCGGCCCAAACTCTACTTTACATTTACAAATTAGATAACATAAACATGTTCAAACATAACTATATTGACTGAAGGGTTGTGGAATTAGGTAAGGCTTAACCTTGAGAGTTTGGGTTGTCACATCATCCCCAACTTGAAAGAAATTTTGTCCCGAATTTTGATAAGCATTCTCGTGAACGTGAAATGACAGACTAGGATGACTGTGGATTTCCTCGGGTGCCACATCATCCCCAACTTGAAAGGGAATTTCATCCCGAAATTCGCCAGTTGCATCAGTATTTCAATCAACCGTTTTAAACGGGTTAGGGTACCCGATATTCACCGGGTCCTCACGTTCCCACGTGAACTCTGGTCCCTGTTACGACTTCCAACGAACTCCCACAATTAGAATTTCGACTATGCTTACGAACCCTAACTTCCCTAACTCTGGTCTTGTAATTAGTAAAACGATAAACAGTTAGCGGGTTTAGCTTTGTATTAGTGGAATAATAGAGTTTTGGCTAAACAAAACCCACATTGGGTCTAGGGGGACGAATTGGGCTTTTCCCATGTAGGAAACCTTTGCCCAAGTAGCAACCTTGTGTTATATAAACAAGGCTTTGCTTTAGGGTTGAGGTTAATCAGCCAAAACAGTTTTAGAGTGAGAATTCATGAGAGCATTAAGGCTTGGACGAATTTGGGTTGTTAGGGTTTTAATTGATTGTAATTCTTGTGATTGATAATCAATAGAAACCCGATTTGATTGTGAATTGCTATGTCTACATGTTTTTGTGATATTCTGATCAAGAGGATTCCACACTCTTGATTAGATTGACATTTCTGTGAAGATCCATACGAATAGGGGACCTACAAATTGGTATCAGAGCTTAGGCTCTTGAAGGCTCGGTTCAGAATTGTGCTTGGCAGAAACAGGAAGTTTTCGAAAATTTTGAAACCTGAAAAATTAGGGTTTCGAAATTTTTGTTTGTTTGATAAAATTTTCGAAATTTTTTGGCTGTTTGATCTTCTGCTTTATTTGGTTGCTGTTTTGCAGGATTTCTGGAAAGATTTTGCTGATTCTGGAAAAGTTTTTAGCTGAAAGACTTGAAGATTCGAAGATTGTTCTTTGTGTTTTTCGATCAGTTCTTCATATTTTTTGAAAATATTGTGCTGATTAGGTTGTTTGATTTTGCAGATTTTCGTTGGAGAGGAGATAAAATCTTCAAAATTTCGAACAGATTAAGTTTCTGAATTTACTAGATCAGCGAACTTAACAGACCAGCGAATTTGTGACTTGATATCTCGGTGACCAGCGAAATTGTTTGACCCTGCGAACTTAAAATCCAAAGGAGACTTTGGTAACCGTATAATTTTCCTCAGCGAAATTATTACGGTGTTCGGCGACTTTACCAGTCGTCGTAATAGCGAAATTGACCAGCGAATTTAAGTAACCCAGCGAAATTAATCAGAGGGCATAACAACCAGCAAATTTAACCAGCGAATTTAGCTTGGCTCTTCAGCATATTTAATAGCAAAACTAAAAGGGGTGGAATTTTTGTTGGCAAGCGTCGATAAAATTTGACTGTTTTGCAAATAGAAATTGCTCCGTAGCTCGTTTGACAGAACCGTCTGCACCATTGAATTCCTTGCATTTTTAGGACAAAAAAAATGTTGAACATTATATATCATTGGATTCGTCTTTTCGAGACGATTCTAACGGTGTAATTTGGTAACCACTGTTTTCGGAGATATTTTGTACGGTTTTAACAGTCTGCAACATTTAAAATGTCGAACATATCTACTTTGAATGAGATTTTGAAAATGGAGCATAAGGTTGGCACTGCCAACAAACCGCCTAAGATAATGAAGGTGGAAAATTATTTGACATGGAAGGATCGTTTTCAATCCTTCGTTGAAAACTCCACTAACGGGAGGTGTTTTTCCCAAACGGAGCGACCGGGATGCTGTTGTGGTAATTGTTATTATATGAAAACTCCACTAACGGGAGGTGTTTTTCCCAGCCATTACCAAAATCGATTACACATGCCCTAAGCATGTCTTCCAGGGTTTGGATGGTATGCTCAGATTGCCCATCTGTCTGTGGATGATATGACGTGCTCATGTCTAATCGAGAACCAAAGGACTTGTGCATAGCATGCCACAATTCAGATGTAAAACACGTGTCAAGATCAGAAATGATGGAGGTTGGCACTCCGTGCCTTGATACTACTTCCTTTAGGTAAACGTCTGCTAGAGTAGAAAACTTATCCGTTTCCTTGGTAGCCAGAAAATGTGCAGACTTGGTCAGTCGATCCACGATCACCCAAATGGTATCATTTCCTCGTTGAGATCTGGGCAGGCCAGTAACAAAATCCATGGAAATTTGCTCCCATTTCCATTTCGGGATCTCTGGTTGTTGTAGTAGGCCTGATGGTTTCTGATATTCGGTCTTGACTCTCGCACAAGTCAAACATTTGCTAACGTAGGTCGCTATGTGGGATTTCATGCTGGGCCACCAGTACGTAGTCTTGAGGTCGTGGTACATCTTATCTGAACCAGGATGTACCGAATAACGAGACTTGTGTGCTTCATCCATCACAAGTTCGTGTAAGTTTCCGTAAAGTGGAACCCAGATGCGCCCTGTTACATAGTAGGCGTCGTTTTCCTTTTGTTCTAGCCGCGGCCTTGATCCTCGTAAGGACTCGGCCGTGATGTTCTCTGCTTTCAATGTTTCAACCTGAGCATCGCGAATCTGAGCGGGAAGGTTGGATTGGATGGTAAGCTGCAAAGCACGTACATGCTTAGGTATAGTATCCTTTCGACTGAGGGCGTCGGCCACAACATTGGCCTTGCCTGGATGGTATTTGATAGCGCATTCATAATCATTCAAGAGCTCAACCCATCAGAGTTGATGCAAGTTTAACTCCTTTTGCTTGAAGATATTATCGACACTCCTATGATCGGTGTAAATGGTGCACTTGGTACCGTACAGGTAATGTCTCCATATCTTAAGTGCGAAAACAACTGCTCCCAAGTCCAAGTCGTGCGTAGTCTAGTTCCTTTCGTGAACTTTAAGTTGGCGTGATGCGTAGGCAATGACCTTGTCATGTTGCATCAACATGCAACCAAGTCCTTGGATGGAAGCGTCGCAGTAAACCACAAAATCATATGTACCTTGAGGCAATGAGAGGATAGGCGCGCTACAAAGTCTATCCTTCAAGTGCTGAAATGCGGACTCCTGTGCATCACCCCAATGATAGGTGACACCCTTCTGAGTCAGTGAAGTGAGAGGTTGCGCAATCTTTGAGAAATCCTTGATAAACCTTCTGTAATACCCTGCCAAACCCAAGAATTGGCGGATTTCTGTTGGTGTGCAGGGTGCAGGCCAGTTCTTGATCGAGTCAACCTTGGATGGATCTACATGAATCCCATCCTTGTTTACCACATGGCCTAGAAAGTGGACTTCGCGAAGCCAGAAGTCACATTTCGAAAATTTGGCATACAGTTGCTCTGCTCAAAGAAGTTCCAGCATAAGTCGTAGACGCTGCTCGTGTTCCTCCGGACTCTTAGAATAGATCAGGATGTCGTCAATGAACACTATGACAAACTTATCCAGGTAAGGCTTGCACACTCGGTTCATGAGGTCCATGAAGACCGCAGGTGCATTCGTTAATCCGAAAGGCATAACCAGAAACTCGTAATGGCCGTAACGAGTTCTGAATGCTGTTTTGGAGACGTCCTCCTCTCGGACTCTCAGCTGATGGTATCCCGATATCAAATCAATCTTAGAGTAAAAGCTTGATCCTTGTAGATGGTCGAACAAGTCTATACACATTCTGAAGGTACCGTCTTTCTTCTTCACGAATAACACTGGAGCTCCCCATGGCGAAGAGCTAGGACGTATGAAACCCTTTTCCAGGAGTTCTTGTAGTTGCGTAGACAGTTCTTCGAGTTCTGATGGAGCTAGACGATAGGGTGCTCCAGCTATGGGCGCTACTCCAGGAGCTAGCTCGATTTGAAATTCAACTTGACGATGAGGTGGAAGACCAGGTAATTTCTCAGGAAAATCACGTACAATAGGTATGTCTTCTATCGTCCTTTCTTCCCCAGATGAATCAGAAACGAGGGCTAGAATAGCGGTGTGGCCCTTTCGCAAACACTTCTGGGCCTTAAGGAAAGAGATGATGCCTACAAAAGCACCACCCTTGTCGCCATGAATCACGAGGGGTTCTTTACCAGAACAAGGGATACAGATGATTTTCTCCTTGCAAATAATTTCCGCTTGGTGTTGAGATAACCAATCCATCCCAATGACAACGTCAAAACTACCCAGAACGATAGGAATGAGGTCGACAGAGAAGGTCTGATCGGCAAGGACAAGCCTGCAACCCTTAACTACATGTGTAGCCTCTAAACTTTTACCATTTGTTAACTCTACGATGCGCTTGGTGTTCAAAAGTGTTGGAGTACGCTTAAGCATCTGACTAACTTTTAAGGACACGTAGCTAGTATCGGCACCCGAATCAAATATAACATTAACAAAGGAATCATCCAGAAGAAACTTACCCATCACAATGTTGGGATCGTTCCTTGCATCACCCTGACCAATCACGAACGCACGACCCCTTGCTCCATTACCATTGTTGTTTCCCCCATTGCAATTTCCATTCCCCTGATTGTTGTTGTTCTGGTTCTGATTTAGCTGGGGGCAGTCGTTCTTGAAATGGCCCTCAGCACCACATTGAAAGAACCCTTTGTTGTTACCTTGTTGTTGCTGCTATTGGCGTTGATTTGGTGGGGCTTGCTGTTGCTGCCGGTTCTGATTTGCTGGACGCTGACTCCTGCAATCCCTTGCAACATGACCAGGCTTGTTGCACCGATGACAGTTGCCTTTACTACATGGCCCGTTGTGGTGCAAGTTGCAGCGATTACATTTGGGGTGATTCCCCTTGTATCCACCCTGCCCTTGATTTCCAGAAGGCTGCTGACTAGGGCTCCTATGGTCCTCAGTCCTTCGTTGCTGAGACTGAGACTGAACAGAGGTAGTGCCTTTGCCCGAATTTCCATCCCATTTTCGTTTGTTATCATTGGGGGCATCAGTAGTAGCAGCGCTAATACGCTTGAGCAGCCTGTTTTGCTCAACTGCCTGATCAGTGAGACGATGAGCCAACTTGATGACTTGCTGAATGGTGCCAAGATTAGCTGAGGTTACGTCGCTTTGAATTTCTGGCACCAAGCCCTTAAGGTACAACTCAATACGTTTGATGGGAGGGTCCACAATTGTAGGACACAAGATGGCCAGCTCGTTTGACCGCTTCGTGTATGCCTCGATCTCAGACCCCGTCATCTTTAAATTGAAAAAATCCACCTCCAGCTTGTAGATGTCGTCAAGACTGTAGTACTCTTCTTTGAATAGTTCCTTGAAGTCATTCCATGGGGTGGCATTAGCAACCGCTAGCCCTAGTAGTTGAACCTGTGCTTTCCACCAGGTTAACGCAGCACCTTCGAGTGTCCCAGTAGCATATTTCACCCTACGATCTTCAGGGCATTCACACATCTCGAAGACAGACTCAAGCTTCTCAAACCAGTGAAGAAGGCCTACCGCTCCTTCTGTGCCGCTGAAGGTACTGGGTCGGCAATCCATGAAGGTTTTGAACGTGCATACAGGAAGCTGAGCATGTTGACATCCTGCAGGGACAGCTGCGAGTGCCTCCGCAACTCATTCATTGATCAAGGCCGTCAACTGGGCCTGATTTAGGTTGATACGTCCTCCGCATCCGTTCATGATCTTCACAGCGTAAGTGAGAAAAGTGTCTCGAAAGTGCGTACTGTGGGACGACAGTAGAGAGTAAGCACACAAGGTTCGAATAGCAAATATCACGTTAATTAATGCACAGTGTGAACTATCTAACCGACAATATAACTTAAATCATACCACCTATTGTGTCGAGTCTTGCACGTGGAGCGAAGCGTCGTTGTGGATCGTTGAGCACTGTACAGGTTATAGTCTGGTTTTATCAAAAAGCTTTTCCCTTTTTAAAAGCAAATTCACTATAACCATTGGCTCTGATACCAATCTGTCATACCCCCAAAATCCACCATGCGGAGCATCACCGCTTGGAGGCGTGACATGACCAGGATCGAGCCACCAATCATATTGAACAACGTATCTAAGTAAATAAAACTAACCACAATACAATTGGTGACCAAAAGGAAGTTAACCAAGTTCAATTTAAATAGCGGAAGCATAAGACGTTAAACCAAAACATAAGTTCGTAGTTCATAAGTTTAAAGACCCAAAACAAAAGTTTCATAAGATCATAAAGTTTATTTATTAAGTACGGGACATAACAGTTCGCATCCCACAACGACCACCTCCTTGTGCAAGCTCCATAGCATCTAACGACCTGCAAAGCATGTAATAACGAGTCAACAACAAAGTTGAGTGAGTTCACGGTTGGTTTGTCCATTTTATAGTTGTTTTCAAAAACGTAGTTTAATCTTACTCAGCTATCCAGCAGTGGGGGTTACCCCATAGTTCGAAAACATTTATCAGTTAACCATCCTATGTCCACCTTTCCTGGCTATCCAGCCCGGCACTCCGGCTGTGGGGGCTACCCCATTATTTAAACTACCAGACTCGTTTATCATATCGACTACTAACAAAAATTAATTGTGCCCTAGCGTCGGTGTCTATCATCACCGACGTGCCATAGTCCATTAGTACACGCCCGTCCGACTGGCACGGTGTGAGGTTTGTTAAACCTAATAGCGCTATTAACTAATGACCCGCTCTCCATAGCCTCGGCGATCAAGTCGATACAAAAAGGGAGGGACTTCGCTGATAGAGTTCTAGTCCAGTAAGTATAAGTACGTCCCAAGGACGAGGAATTCACATTCGTGAACGCGTCCCAAAGGACTAGGAATCCCTATTCCTGAACCCATTCCCATTCCCACCGGGAATTTACCATGCTTTGTAGAAAAGTGTGAACTCACCTTGGTTTGCTCGGTTAGATTCTCAAATATAGCTAACAGTCAATTTCGGTCAATCACGTCCTAATATGATTACCAGTTAGTCATTTAGTGGTTTCAAATAAAGCACAAAGTTCCTACACATATCTACTACATAACATGCATTCATTTTAATAGTTCACGCTCATATAAACATTCCACCTATAGCTACTCAAGAACAAGCATACGATATTGCACATATTACTTTCGTCGATATATAACATGTTAGATTCATCCTCAGATAACATACTCGATATTTAGACACGCAAATTATTACTTATGTCATTTCAATTTAAATATCCAAAACTGGGCTATTTTTGGTCATTTTAATAAAATAGTTAACTTATTCCAAAAATTCCCAAATTTTTACAGAATATCTTAAATGATCCAAGTATTATTGTGTAAAAATCTCGGGATCCAATTCATTACCAATATTTTGTAAAAATTCAGTTTCCGGACTGCAATCAGATTCATCTTTTTCTGACTGCAGTCCATAGAATAATTTATTTAAAATTCATCGAGAGTCCGATTTACGAAATTCAAGTGGGACAATTACAAATACATCGATGGTCATCTATATTAAAAATTTAATGAGCTAACTCTACACATAATTCAAGTTATGATGGAAAACAAAACGCATATTTTCAGCAGTAAAAATGCAGCTTTAGCTGCTGTTACAAAACGACCCTTTAAAAATAGTAAACGAAGTCCAAAAATTATGATTCCAGTGCCATTAGAACCGTATTTCATAATAACACGTTGTGGACTCAAGAAAATCAAGTTTTTGTTAAATATTGACCTGTTTACAGCCAACTGAAATTGGCTGTAAAAGCTTGGACAGAAGCTGTTTTCAGCTTTTAGCTTTCTAACTCGTGTTCGGTTGATTCCGTTAATGTGTTTAGTGATCACAACGACATCAAACATCAATATTAACAAGCAAATCATTAGGTAATCAACAAGAATCAAAACAACTTCATATTAACATCACTTCATCACATTTCAACAATATTTCATCATTAAGTTAGCTCTATGTTCAAGACTTTGTTTATGATCCTTTAGTATTCATGGATTCTCATCATCAAATAACTATTAACCACTCTAAATATGAAGCAAATGAAGATTCAAGAGACTTACTACTAGCTTTTAAGCTAGGGAAGATCAAGAGTAGAAATGAGGTGGTTAATAGCAAATAGAGATGGTCCTTGGTGATCCGAAAGTTCCTAGCTTCCTTATTCACCTTGATACACCTTAATATCACTAGAGAATGGATGGAATGGAAGTGAAAAATGGTGGTGGTGGTGGTGGTGGCCTTGATCTCGGCCGAGACTAGAGGAAGAGGGATAGAGAGTTGTTTGAGTGAAATGTGTGTTGTGAAGTGATGAGTCTTGGTCTTGTGGTTTCACATATAATCCTCCATCATCTAATATCCATTAGACTAAATGTCCCCCTAAGTACATGGCAATCTCATTAAACAATTAGAAGAAAATCATGGGGGATTTCCCATGTTTCATAACCGGTTGGGGGGGGGGGGGTTGGTTTAGTGGGGATGCAACTAGATAGTTAGTGATCTTGGTTGGAATTCAAGAGTTTAGTTGGTGTTTATGCGTGTGGTGTAATATATAGTGTGTTAGGGTGTTCGGGGACCCTAACTAGCTTAGAAAAATAAGAACAATGCTTTTAGCATTATTTTGGTGTTCCGGGTAATGTCCAGTTGTTCGGTTAGGTACCGTTCCGTTAAAGTGCTAAGTTATTCTATATAGTGTTCTTTATATATCTTTTTGTAACGTTTTTAAATCTCAACATTCAGGAAAGCATACCGGACTATTTAGTAACTTTTCTGCACACTAATAGTATGTTAATAACCACAAATAAGTATAACACAGAAATCAGAAAGCAGTTAAATGATTCAGCACAGTCATCAAGCACTTTAATTATCATTAATAAATTGTACGGATACATGGAATTATGAGGGTTGTTCATGGTGAGCCACTCACCATTCAGGGAGACACCCAGTATGGATTGCCTGAGCAAGTATCTATGCTCAAGGCATCTAGATGCTTGAAGAAGGGTTGTGCATTTACATGGCACAAGTGACTAATGATGAGCTGAAGCCTAAGATTGAGGATATCCCTGTCATTTCGGAATATCCCGAAGTTTTCCCTGAAGAACTACCTGGCTTACCACCAGATAGACAAGTAGAATTCAGAATTGACATCATCCCTGGAGCAGGACCTGTCGCGAGAGCACCTTGTTAGTGCATTACGTCTACTGACTTCGTCTTGTATCGAGTCTAGTATTAAATTGTTAGATTAGATCTTGTTATATGAAAGTATAGGAGGTTTTAGAGTATGTTTAATGTAATTTAGCTTGAAAGTGGTGATTTCCCTTGAAAATGTCACTTGACAGTTTCAAGCTAAATCAATTCTTATTGATTTCTGTTGAAAGTGTCATGTGTCATTTCAAGCTAAATCAAGGTTTCCCTTGAAAGTGGTGTGACAACTCGAATTTCCGACATTATTTATTCGCATTTAATGCACGTTGACTTTGACTGTGTAGTTGTTTGACTTGTTTAACTTGTAACTGTACACGTTATGTGACGTTAGGTTATAACGAAATGCATTGTGTTTGCATAATTTGGTGTTTGGCTGTATAACATGAAACTGTTTAGAAAAAAAACCTAAAATATTACCGCATCAGTGAACCCGACGAAACAGAAGTTGATTCGCCAAGAACATCCCGACGAAACAGGATCCGTTTCGTCAACCCAATCTCGACGAAACAGATTTTGTTTCGCCGAGCCCAGTTTCGCCAAAGCCCAGCTTGGGCCCAGTACGTAAACTTGCATATTATTACGTGAACCAACTTCTTGTTTCACACGCTTTGGCAAACAGAAAACCCTAGAACTCTTGTTATTGTGTGACGGCAGCCTAACATCCATTGGAGAGTAGGGATCGCTCTAACCACTGTTCTAATACTTTCCGGTTAGTTTAATCGATTGTTTTACCTACTCCAATTCTCGTATATGTGTTAGATGTTATATCTTAGTCGTTTGATCGATCTGCATGATGAATATGGTCTGATTGTTGTTTAGCCGATAACATATATATATATATATATATATACAAGGATTACATGGAATAAGGTGTGATGATATCATTAAATAATATTGATGTTTGTGATGTTGTCAGGAAGCATGTTATGAGATCATGATTAATTTAACTATGATAGTGGATGAGTAACAGTTGTAGGTCGAATTGTTAATTGGATGCTGATTTCAATTGCATGATCATTAAATATTGAAATCGAATTGATGTGTGTCAATTAAGTTAGTTGTCGGCCATCAATATAATAGTCAACTATGACATAATATGAATTCATGTATTATTGATTAAGAAACAATTGTCAGATCTATAGCTTTCGGTCCAATAGATTTGTAGTGGGTTGGTGTTGGTCAAATAGCAACATGAAGTTCAATCTACATTTGTCGGCCATGATTGATTACTTTATTGATGATTCTAATTGTTTTAATGATTTAATAAGTTACATGATTGTTTGAACTGTTGTGCTGGCCACCGATTTATGGGATAATGATTTAATATTGATGTCGGTTGTTAGTAATGATTAGGGTTCTGTGATATCCCGTAGCTGATGTAACGGCTCGACGTAACTGACACCTTAGACGAAACAGAGGTGACGACGAAACATATGTGTTTCGCCGAGACCAGCCTTGACGAAACAGAATACGTGTTTCGCCGAATTGTGTTTCGCCAAATGAGTGTTTCGCCAAATGGATAACCTGCACAGTAAACTATTTCTGTTAAGACTTAACCGGGTTAACTAACTGCTGTTAGATTCTATGCATGACTTGTATGATTATGAATACGTGCCATGTGTTACTTGCTTATCGACTGTGTACCTATACGTTAACAAGTTGGATATAAACTGATCATGCATACGTGCGTATTTAGGACGTGATTGATTATTTACGAGCACCTACTTAGCATACCGAGCAAACCAAGGTGAGTTCACACTCTTACCAAGGCATGGGATTCCCCGGTTGGGTTGGGAATGGGAATGAATGATTATCTGCACTTACATTAACACTAGACTATTTACCACGGTCCTCGGATTGGGAAGGATGCCTGTGCCAAATTCTATGCAAAGCCTACGTACTGTCCTCGGATTGGGAAGGACACCAGCACTAAACCTACGTAAAACCTACGTACTACCGTCCTCGGATTGGGAAGGACGCCAGTGCTAAACCTACGTACTACCGTCCTCGGATTGGGAAGGACGCCAGCGCTAAACCTACGTACTCGCTACGTACTGTCCTCGGTTGGGAAGGGCACTTACATAAAACCTGCGTAAACCTATACATACTACTATCCTCGGATTGGGAAGGATACTTATGATTACGAATAGTCTAGGGGATATATAACATGGGAAGCCCCCACCAATAGAACGTACTATCGGCCCAGTAGAGCCACATGTTACATACGAACTTACTATCACGCATTTACATTCTGTGAACTCGCTCAACTAGTTGTTGATCCTCTGTTACATGCCTTGCAGGACCTTAGGTACTTATGGAGCTTGCACGGGAGGCGCAGTCGTTGTGGACAAGGATCGTGAATACTTGATTAGACATTATGACAATTCACACTTTATTGTGTTGGGTTTATTTATACGCTTCCGCTAAACAGTGATAATATATTTATGTTTTGGAACACCTCTCATATGGATGGGTTGATTTAATTGCAATTACTTTTACTTTATATATTGTTCTATGTGATTGGTGGCTTGATCCTGGTCAGTCACGCTCCCAAGCGGTGATACTCCGCAGGTGGATTTTGGGGGTGTGACAGATTGGTATCAGAGCCATTGGTTATAGAGAACTCGTTTTAATACGGGGAAAACGATTTTATTAAAACCAGACTATAACCAGAACAGTGCTCTCAACGATCCACAACGACGCTTCGCTCCACGTGCAAGACTCAACATCCTAGGTAATAAGGTTTATGTTTATTGCCTACATGTTAGAATTACATAGAACTTTGCTCGTGGTATGCTTAGATTACATTGCTCACTAATTGTTGTTGCATGAGAATACTTGTGTGCTCACTCTCTTCGCACTATTCGCGAACCTCTCACCCACATGTTCTCCCTGATGTCAAGATCATGTGTGGACGCGTTAACCGAACTCAAGCCCAGTTGGCGGCTTCGATCACTGAACAAGTTACTGCAGCACTCGCAGCTGCCCAGGCAGGAGGTGTAACCTGCCATCACCACTTACTCTAGGATCTTTAGATCCTACTCTCGTAACTCAACACTCGTGCTTAATTTTGATTACTCTTACGCACCCGACAAGACAACACGCTCAGCCATCTGTATGCACATACAAGACTTTTATGGACTGTCGTCCTACTACTTTCAGCGACACTGAAGGAGCTGTTGGACTCCTCCATTAGTTCGAAGAAATCGAACCGGTCTTCGAATGTGCGAATGACCTGAGGCTCGTAAGGTGAAATATGCCACTGATATTCTCGAAGGCACTGCGCAAACTTGGTGGAACGCGCAAGTTACGATGCTGGGGCTGGCGGCTGCTAATGCCACCCCATGGAATGATTTTAAGGAACTGATCAAACGTGAATACTACAGTCGTGATGACATCCACAAGCTGGAAGTGGAGTCCTTTAACATGAAGATGACGGGGTCAGAGATAGAAGCGTACACGAAACGATCCAACAAACTGGCAATTTTGTGTCCAACTATGGTGGATCCTCCCGTAAAGAGCTTTGAGCTGCACCTCAAAGGCTTAGTACCAGGAATTCAAAACTATGTGATGACGGCTAATCTTGCTACTATTCAAGATGTTACTCATCTTGCTCATCGTCTCACAGACCAGGCAGTGGAACAGAACAAGCTGCCTCAACGTATCAGCGATACTACTACCACTACTACTTCCACTACTTCTGCTACCCTAAGTGCAAACGATGTAACTCGCACCACAGCGGGCAGTGCAACCGAAACTATTGTTAATGATGCGACAAG
This sequence comes from Helianthus tuberosus, assembly GCA_030545235.1. NCBI lineage: Eukaryota > Viridiplantae > Streptophyta > Magnoliopsida > Asterales > Asteraceae > Helianthus > Helianthus tuberosus. The sequence goes on along the minus strand of CM060366.1, from coordinate 169,849,081 downwards.
CTGGGTCATGGAGCCAAAGATGGTAGAAACTCACGTCCTGCAAGCCAGAACCAACAACAACAGACACAAGATCTTCAGAATCAGCAGCAACAGCAGGGTAACAAGGGATGTTATCAGGGTGGTGCTGAAGGTCTCTTCAAGAGACACTGCCCACGGTTGAACCAGAACCGCAACCAAGGAAACGGGAGCCAGGGAAGACAACAACGGGGGTAATAAAATGACGGCAATGGTGCCAGGGGTCGAGTGTTCGTGATTGGTCAGGGTGATACTAGGAATGACCCCAGCGTTGCGATAGTTTCGACATCGTCATTAGTATGGATTGGTTATCCCAACAACAGGCAGAGACCCTATGCAAGGTGAAGATCATTCGTATTCCACGTTCTGGTAAAGAATCTCCCGAAGTTTAAGGCGACAAGAGTGGTGTCGTGAGTGGCATCATTTCTTTCTTGAAGGCTCAGAAGTGTTAACGAAAGGGCCACACAGCTGTTTTAGCTCTCGTTACGGATACATCGAAGAAAGAGAAAAAGATTGAGGATATTCCGGTGGTACGCGATTTTCCTCAAGTATTTCCAGAAGAGTTGCCCGGGTTACCGCCTCACCGTCAGGTTGAAGTTCAGATCGAGCTCGCTCCAGGAGCAGCACCTATAGCTCGAGCACCTTATCGCTTAACTCCGACGGAACTGGAAGTACTGTCTAAGCAATTGCAAGAACTGTTGGAAAATGGTTTCATATGTCCTAGCTCATCGCCCTGGGGAGCTCCAGTACTATTTGTAAAGAAGAAGGATGGTACCTTCCGCATGGGTATAGCTACCGCGAACTGAACAAGGTGACTGTGAAGAATCGCTATCCTCTTCCACGCATCGACGATTTATTCTACCAGATGCAAGGGTCGAGCTATTACTCGAAGATTGATCTAAGGTCAGGGTATCATCAACTGAGAGTCCGGGATGAGGACGTCTCCAAAACAGCGTTCAGAACACGCTACGGCCACTACGAGTTTCTGGTCATGCCATTCGGATTGACGAACGCGCCTGCAGTTTTTATGGATCTTATGAACAGGGTTTGCAAACCTTACCTCGACAAGTTCGTCATTGTTTTCATCGACGACATCCTGATCTACTCGAAGAATCATGAGGAACGTGAGCAGCACTTACGACTCATTTTGGAACTTTTTCGAACGGAACAACTTTACGCTAAGTTTTCAAAATGCGACTTCTGGCTTCGTGAAGTCCACTTCTTAGGCCACGTGGTAAACAAGGATGGGATTTATGTCGATCCATCCAAGGTGGATTCGATCAAGAACTGGCCTGCACCTCGCACACCAACAGAAATACGCCAATTCTTGGGTTTGGCGGGTTATTACAGAAGGTTCATCAAAGACTTCTCAAAGATTGCTCAGCCGCTTACACTACTGACACAGAAAGGTGTTGTTTACCGTTGGGGTAATGCACAGGAAACAGCGTTCCAACACTTAAAGGATAGACTCTGTAGCGCACCTATCCTCTCATTGCCTGAAGGCACGGATGATTTCGTAGTCTACTGCGACGCATCCATCCAAGGTCTTGGATGTGTATTGATGCAAAGGGATAAAGTCATTGCTTATGCTTCGCGCCAACTTAAGATCCACGAACGGAATTACACAACACACGATATAGAGCTGGGAGCGGTTGTTTTTGCACTTAAGATATGGCGACACTACTTGTACGGCACCAAATGTGCTATCTACACTGACCACAGAAGCCTCGAACATATATTCTAACAGAAGGAACTGAATATGCGACAACGACGATGGGTCGAACTGCTAAACGACTACGAATGCTCAATCAGGTACCACCCAGGCAAAGCCAATGTTGTGGCTGACGCCCTCAGTCGAAAGGACACCGCGCCTAAGCGCGTGCGAGCTTTACAACTCACTATACAGTCTAGTCTTCCTTCTCAGATACGAGATACTCAGGTAGAAGCATTGAAGCCAGAAAATGTCAGGGCTGAAGCCCTACGTGGGTCAAGACAACGTTTAGAACAAAAGGAAGATGGTGCTTACTACGTCACAGGACGCATTTGGGTTCCACTTTACGGCAACTTACGTGAGCTAGTAGTGGATGAAGCTCATAAGTCTCGCTACTCGGTACATCCTGGTGCGGATAAAATGTACCACGATATCAAAACTACATACTGGTGGCCTAGCATGAAGGCCCACATAGCCACATACGTTAGCAAATGCTTGACTTGTGCGAGAGTCAAGGCAGAATATCAGAAACCGTCAGGACCACTTCAACAACCTGAGATACCGCAATGGAAATGGGAACAAATTTCCATGGATTTTGTTACTGGCTTACCTATATCTCAGCGCGGAAACGATACTAATTGGGTGATCGTGGATCGACTCACAAAGTCTACACACTTCTTGGCCATCAAAGAAACAGACAAGTTCTCTACACTAGCAGACATCTACTTGAAAGAAGTGGTCTCAAGGCACGGGGTGCCAATCTCTATTATCTCTGATCGAGACGCACGATTTACTTCAGAGCTATGGCAAGCAATGCATAAATCTTTTGGCTCTCGTTTAGACATGAGCACAGCTTATCACCCTCAGACGGATGGGTAGTCTGAGCGCACTATTCAAACTCTAGAAGACATGCTTCGGGCGTGCGTAATTGACTTTGGCAATGGTTGGGAAAAACATCTGCCACTTGTAATATTTTTCATACAATAACAACTACCACACCAGCATTAAAGCTGCTCCATTTGAGGCATTGTACGGACGTAAATGCCGGTCACCTCTTTGTTGGGCAGAGGTGGGTGATAGTCAGATCACAGGTCCAGAAATGGTTGTTGATACTACAGAAAAGATTGCTCAAATACGACAACGCATGGCGGCAGCTCGTGACCGTCAGAAAGCATACGCCGATAAAGATAGAAAACTACTCGAATTCCAGTTTAGGGATCGAGCGCTACTCAAAGTTTCACCCTGGAAGGGTGTGGTTCGTTTTGGCAAACGCGGCAAACTTAATCCACGATACGTTGGACCTTTCGAAATCATTGAGAAGATAGGCAGGGTAGCCTACGGATGGAATTTACCAGCTGAACTCAGTACAGTTCACAACGTCTTTCACGTGTCGAATCTGAAAAGTGTCTGTCAGATGAGACTCACCTAGTTCCTTTGAAGGAACTCACCATCGACGAGCGGTTGCAGTTCGTCGAAGAACCGGTTGAGATCACGGACCAGGATGTTAAGGTCCTCAAGAACACGAGAATCCCTCTTGTACGAGTTCGTTGGAACTCCCGCCGCGGCCCAGAGTTCACCTGGGAGCGTGAAGATCAGATGGAACTCAAATATCCCCAGTTATTCGGAACCAATGCAACTACTACTGAGGCTGAAGCTACCAATACAGAATTTCGGGACGAAATTCCAAATCAACGGGGGGATAATGTGACACCCCAAGAAAACCAGTAACCTTCGCAAACCTGCTCGGGGAGCCGCGATACAATACAGGTAAACAACGTCACACCATTAGCTTCCTCAGTAACCGCATGCTAAATTTCGGGACGAAATTTCTTTCAAGTTGGGGATAATGTGACAACTCGAATTTCCGACATTATTTATTCGCATTTAATGCACGTTGACTTTGACTGTGTAGTTGTTTGACTTGTTTAACTTGTAACTGTACACGTTATGTGACGTTAGGTTATAACGAAATGCATTGTGTTTGCATAATTTGGTGTTTGGCTGTATAACATGAAACTGTTTAGAAAAAAAACCTAAAATATTACCGCATCAGTGAACCCGACGAAACAGAAGTTGATTCGCCAAGAACATCCCGACGAAACAGGATCCGTTTCGTCAACCCAATCTCGACGAAACAGATTTTGTTTCGCCGAGCCCAGTTTCGCCAAAGCCCAGCTTGGGCCCAGTACGTAAACTTGCATATTATTACGTGAACCAACTTCTTGTTTCACACGCTTTGGCAAACAGAAAACCCTAGAACTCTTGTTATTGTGTGACGGCAGCCTAACATCCATTGGAGAGTAGGGATCGCTCTAACCACTGTTCTAATACTTTCCGGTTAGTTTAATCGATTGTTTTACCTACTCCAATTCTCGTATATGTGTTAGATGTTATATCTTAGTCGTTTGATCGATCTGCATGATGAATATGGTCTGATTGTTGTTTAGCCGATAACATATATATATATATATATATATACAAGGATTACATGGAATAAGGTGTGATGATATCATTAAATAATATTGATGTTTGTGATGTTGTCAGGAAGCATGTTATGAGATCATGATTAATTTAACTATGATAGTGGATGAGTAACAGTTGTAGGTCGAATTGTTAATTGGATGCTGATTTCAATTGCATGATCATTAAATATTGAAATCGAATTGATGTGTGTCAATTAAGTTAGTTGTCGGCCATCAATATAATAGTCAACTATGACATAATATGAATTCATGTATTATTGATTAAGAAACAATTGTCAGATCTATAGCTTTCGGTCCAATAGATTTGTAGTGGGTTGGTGTTGGTCAAATAGCAACATGAAGTTCAATCTACATTTGTCGGCCATGATTGATTACTTTATTGATGATTCTAATTGTTTTAATGATTTAATAAGTTACATGATTGTTTGAACTGTTGTGCTGGCCACCGATTTATGGGATAATGATTTAATATTGATGTCGGTTGTTAGTAATGATTAGGGTTCTGTGATATCCCGTAGCTGATGTAACGGCTCGACGTAACTGACACCTTAGACGAAACAGAGGTGACGACGAAACATATGTGTTTCGCCGAGACCAGCCTTGACGAAACAGAATACGTGTTTCGCCGAATTGTGTTTCGCCAAATGAGTGTTTCGCCAAATGGATAACCTGCACAGTAAACTATTTCTGTTAAGACTTAACCGGGTTAACTAACTGCTGTTAGATTCTATGCATGACTTGTATGATTATGAATACGTGCCATGTGTTACTTGCTTATCGACTGTGTACCTATACGTGAACAAGTTGGATATAAACTGATCATGCATACGTGCGTATTTAGGACGTGATTGATTATTTACGAGCACCTACTTAGCATACCGAGCAAACCAAGGTGAGTTCACACTCTTACCAAGGCATGGGATTCCCCGGTTGGGTTGGGAATGGGAATGAATGATTATCTGCACTTACATTAACACTAGACTATTTACCACGGTCCTCGGATTGGGAAGGATGCCTGTGCCAAATTCTACGCAAAGCCTACGTACTGTCCTCGGATTGGGAAGGACACCATCACTAAACCTACGTAAAACCTACGTACTACCGTCCTCGGATTGGGAAGGACGCCAGTGCTAAACCTACGTACTACCGTCCTCGGATTGGGAAGGACGCCAGCGCTAAACCTACGTACTCGCTACGTACTGTCCTCGGTTGGGAAGGGCACTTACATAAAACCTGCGTAAACCTATACATACTACTATCCTCGGATTGGGAAGGATACTTATGATTACGAATAGTCTAGGGGATATATAACATGGGAAGCCCCCACCAATAGAACGTACTATCGGCCCAGTAGAGCCACATGTTACATACGAACTTACTATCACGCATTTACATTCTGTGAACTCGCTCAACTAGTTGTTGATCCTCTGTTACATGCCTTGCAGGACCTTAGGTACTTATGGAGCTTGCACGGGAGGCGCAGTCGTTGTGGACAAGGATCGTGAATACTTGATTAGACATTATGACAATTCACACTTTATTGTGTTGGGTTTATTTATACGCTTCCGCTAAACAGTGATAATATATTTATGTTTTGGAACACCTCTCATATGGATGGGTTGATTTAATTGCAATTACTTTTACTTTATACATTGTTCTATGTGATTGGTGGCTTGATCCTGGTCAGTCACGCTCCCAAGCGGTGATACTCCGCAGGTGGATTTTGGGGGTGTGACAAGTGGCATGCCATTTCAAGCTAAACCCCGTCCACTATGAATACCATTCAAGCTAAATCATTTGTAACTTTCGGATCTGAGTAGCGAAACTCTGCCGAATCGTCTCCAGGTTGTAAATCAGTATCATATCAATATAAGAGACTTTATAATTACATCGAGTGTCCATTTCATTGATTCCGCCTTTGATTTGGATAAAAGACTCTCCTGATCGACTCAGTTAGGTCGTACAGCGATCCAACAAGTGGTATCAGAGCATAGGAGGAAGAGTTTAGCTCGATTGCAATTAGATTCTGACTTCTACACCTTCTTTTTTAAACTAAACAAGATTCCATGGTCAAAATGGATTGAACTTCTCACTGAACATGCAAAACATTAGTTTAACAAAGCCTTGAAAGTTTGAGACCGAAATTCGCATTAAAAATGACTGAAATGGATCAAAAACAAGGTTTCGCTTGAACGAACAGTGCAATTTCGCTTGAAAAACAAAGGATTTCGCTTGAAAAAGTTCAAGTGAAATAGATTTGTTGGATTTCGCTTGAATTGTTGGACTTGTATTAGAAGATTTCGCTTGACAAGTTCAAGCGAAATAGGTTTCTTGGATTTCGCTTGAACTAACTGTTTTAGATTTGATTTCGCTTGAAACAGCATAGTCTTGATTTCGCTTGAAAGTGGATGTTTGTCTAAAAGTCTGATTTCGCTTGAACATATTGTTTGATTTCGCTTCAAAACATCATCTTGAGATTTAGCTTGAGATTTAGCTTAAGATTTCGCTTGGGATTTCGCTTGAAATTATATCAGTTGATTTCGCTTCAACTGATCAACTAGTGATTTCGCTTGAGAGTCCTATTTCGCTTGAAAAGTGGAATTTCGTATCGAGATCATTTCACGTCAACCGAGTGTTAATCTATTTCAAGTTGTTTGATATTGTTTGTACTGATTGTGTTTGATTGTTTGTCTCCAGTTGTTTGAAGATGTCAAGCAGTAAGGTTGATCATGATAGTAACAGTGAAAAAGCCCTCGCTTCTAAAGTTTGTACATTTACGATCAGTGGGAGTAATTTTATGGAACAACACTGGTATTTCTGTTACACATGTGATCTGACCATTTCAAAAGGTTGTTGTTCTGTTTGTGCAGATGTATGTCATCGAGGACATCGTGTTGTCTACTCTCGATCAAGTAGGTTTTTTTGCGACTGTGGAGCAGGGAGTGTACAGGACAGCAGCTGTCAGTGCCTGAAGCCTAGGAAATTCACTGAAGATGATAGGGATCATGATGATGAAATTGCTACTGGTAATCAGTTGGCAGTGAATGATGATCAAGAAGCTAAGAACATGCCAATATTTGATCATGGTGATTCAGATTCTGAGGAGGAGCAGATTTTAAGTCAAACAAAATGTGAAGTTGTGATGACTGAAGAAGTTTTACAAGAAGCTGTTACTGAAAAAAAGCAAATTTTTGATGAAGTAATTTCAAAGAAAGAAGAATCTGAAAAGTCTGTATCTGAGAAATCTGAACCAGTGATTAAGAAAGAGATTGCAGAAGACACACTAGTCTTTGAGATTGTTCAAGAAGAGAAGAAACAGACAGAAGATATTCAGACTTTGAAAGCTGATGATGAACATATTTTGGAGTTGCACTTGAACTGTGAAAAACTAAAAACTGAAAATGTCAAACTGTTGAGTGATGTGGACAGTTTGACATTGGAAAACAAAGTTTTAAAAGAAAAAGAAAAAGAGTTTAAAAATGAAAAATGAAAAATTGAAAAAGATTTTCAAAGTCAAATGAAGGTTTTAGAAGATGAAAAATCTGTTATTCTTAACAATAATCTTGAAAAACAAATTGAAATAAATTCTCATCTTCAGAAAATCATTCGGCTTGAAAATGAAGCTGAAATTGCTCGAAATAAAATTACCGAGCTTGAGAATAAATTGAAAGGTTTTGTGAATTCTACATCACATGTTTGTCCAAAACCAATCAATTTTGTTCCAATAAGTGACAATGTCACAAATTTTGACAAAGTCAAAATTGAAGATTGTGATGACAAAGCTGATGATGAAAAAGAAAAAGAAAAAGAAAAGAAAAAAAAATTTAGATTTACAAGAAAATTTTCAAAATACTGTTTTGCAATCTACTGAAACAGGTGAATGTTCTAAACAAAAACCTGTTAAGAAGAGTGTAGAACAGAAACAAAAAGTTAAAAATTCGAAAAATTTTAAAAATGAAAATAAAAGCTCATCAGTTCAGTCATCAAATAATTATAAAAAAATCACAAAAATTTGTAAATGAAAATTCACAAATTGATGGTAATAAGTGGTGCAGGTTTGATCACAGTGCTCAAAAGCCAAATCTAGCATTGAAGAGGAGAAATGATTATAACCAAGCCAAACAATGTTATGATCTGAAGGTTTGGACTGACAGAAGTGGATGGTACGATAACAGAGTGTGCTACACCTGTGGTGTTAGAGGACACATTGCTGTTAACTGCCAGAATTGGTATTGTGAAACAAGAAGATGCTTTGAATGTAATATCAGAGGACATATTGCCAGAGATTGCCCAAGGAGATCGATGGGAAGATTGAGGGTTGAATCTCAGAGAACGGTAAAGAAACCAGTCACTGTCAAGCCCAAAGAACAGAAAGTGGAAGATAAGAAAGTAAAGCTTTCACAAGGGCAGAAAGACAGACTGAGGAAAAAGAGGAAGAAGGCGAGAGAGTATTTGGAGAAGATTTTGTCTTCGGGTTCACCGGTTGGTTCGAATAAAAGTTTTTGATGAATCGATTCACTCGACGGCAAAGTCAAGCAAATCGAATTCTTCAGATGCAAATCTGAGGACAAACAAGAAGAAAAAGAAAGTTATTGGCAATGAATCTGGCTCATCCAAGTCAGACAAGCCAAGATCGGGCAATGAATCTGATTCCACAAAATCAGATGAGCCACAAGTTGAGGTAAAAAAGGAAGAGACAGTTCCATTAATGAATGATGAGAATTTTCCACCATTACGAGCCACAAACCTAAAATCAAAAGGTGTTGATGCTGGAAAAATGTTTAATAGCAATGTTAAACATATTTTTAGCAAGATGGCTGATGGAAAGGTAAAAGGGGCAAAAGAATTTTATGAAGAAAAGAGAAATGTTCAAAACAAACCCAAGACTGGTCAGGCTTGGGTACATAAATCTGTTGGTTGAATTTCTGACTTGCCGGAGCTTCCAGGTTGGTAAGTGTGAAGCAGGTATCGGTATCATTCTTAAAAAATTCACAGGATGGTAACTGTGATATTTCGTGTTACAAGTGGTTAATCAAGGACATTAAATTGTACTTGATTTTCTACAAGTTATAGTGGTGTTTGACCTAATAATGTTAAATTTTCAAAATGGTTAAAAGAGAACAAGGTGATGTGATGACCCCAAACTCACAAGTGATGGGTAAACAAACTAATTTTTTCCGGAAAAACCATTCTGGTTAAAACAAACTTAAGTGTTTTGAAATCATTATGGGAAAATAGTTTGTTGTAAGGGGGGGTGTTGATTGAATACGCCGAAACCCTCACGGCTGAACAAACATGATTAATTTCACAAGATTGAAAAACGGTTTTCAAACTGTAAAATATCAATGTGTTGTAAATCATGGGGGTATGTTATATTTTCTGTTTAAAGTGTTATATTTTCTGCAAAACAGAGCATGAGATGCAGAAAATGGATGGCGAGACAAAGCTATCAGTATTGGTTGTCAAATTTTCTTTATATGATTTTGCATTTTAGGGTAGTAATTTTGTTAGAAAATACAAAAACATTTGAAAATTTGAAAAAGTCAAAAACATGATAAAATTTAAAAATTTGAGTTTTGCGTAAAAAGAGGAAATGATAGTACATCAGTAGACAGTTACAGTACGCTGAAGAATTGGAAAGTTTAAATGTGTTAAACGATCTCACCGTGGATGTGTCGGTAGGTTTTTATACACTTAGTAAACTTTTTCGGGATATAAACCTAAATTCAAACACTTACTTATTTCGTGGGGAACACTACTTGAATATATAGGTAACCCCTGAAATCTCGTTTGAAAGGTCTCATAATCTGATATACTAGGTTTTTATACTCAATGATGTTTGGGGTATTATTCCGGGACTTCTGCTGAATGGAAGTTCTGACCTAGTCCTCGAATAATACTTTCCGCAAATGCTTAAAACATAGCATCACCCTCAGCATATATGATAAGACAATAAAATTGCTTAGCAATGCTGTTGTAAAAAAGATCCTCTAAAGGGGACACACCCAAGTTGAGTCATGATCCCTCTGCTGAACGGTAGTTCTGACCTGAGCTCTCAGGATTCTTCATAATTTATTAACCCCTTACAGATATCATTTGTGTTATAATTACCTGTAAGACTGAATATTGGGATCTGGATACGGGAGTATATTCAAGAGGTGGGACACATGAATGGGTTTAAGTTCTTAAAATACCTAATTCGTATCCTGAATCAGTTGAAATTTGTATGAAAATTTAAGTGGATCAGTATATCGACAATCTAAGTGAATTGTTTAATTCTTGATGTGAAAATTAAGCTCAACGGTACTTGTGACTTGTTAGAAACTGATATGATCTTCTGACGCATACTCAAACAAAAATATTGTCTGTAAATATGTTTGTACATATTTCGTTATTGCTTTATATTTTCAGAAAATTCAAAAAGTTTTTTGATTCTGCTTTATTTTCGACAACTGATGTCTGAGTGCCGAGTTTCAAAATCTAAGTAAGCTGATTGTGTTTCTGAAAATAAAACAAGTTCATTAATTTGAAACTTGAATTAAATTCAAAAATTTCAAAAACAGTTTGTGATATCTCCAAGGTCATTAGTTTGGACTTGGTTGATTAACTGTGAGGGATTTGGATGCTTATACTGTTATAGAGCTAGTTTCCGATTCATTTCGATGAAACTGCCAAATTCATGAAATTTGTTTGTTTAGAATGTTTAAGTGAGCCAGGTTACAATTCCTGGATTGCTGAAATTTGAAATGCTGTTACTTATAAATGTTTGAGTGATTGAAGATGAGATTCCAGACAAGCTGAAAGTTAGGAGCTTGTAGCTGGAAAGCTAGGTATCGATCCCTAAAAGCACGAAAGCTTGACAAAAGGGGGAGCCTGCTAATGATAAAGTTGTTGATGATAGAAAAGAGAGTGATGGATGCTTACAATGTTACAATCTGAGTGAGGATGCAGTATGATCAAGACTGAAGAAGGTGTCATAACAGAGAATAGTCACTGAAGACTTCGTCAATATCCGAGGGGGAGTCTGTTAGTGCATTACGTCTATTGACTTCGTCTTGTATCGAGTCTAGTATTAAATTGTTAGATTAGATCTTGTTATATGAAAGTATAGGAGGTTTTAGAGTATGTTTAATGTAATTTAGCTTGAAAGTGGTGATTTCCCTTGAAAATGTCACTTGACAGTTTCAAGCTAAATCAATTGCTGATGATAAAGTTGTTGATGATAGAAAAGAGAGTGATGGATGCTTAAAATGTTACAATCTGAGTGAGGATGTAGTATGATCAAGACTGAAGAAGGTGTCATAACAGAGAATAGTCACTGAAGACTTCGTCAATATCCGAGGGGGAGTCTGTTAGTGCATTACGTCTATTGACTTCGTCTTGTATCGAGTCTAGTATTAAATTGTTAGATTAGATCTTGTTATATGAAAGTATAGGAGGTTTTAGAGTATGTTTAATGTAATTTAGCTTGAAAGTGGTGATTTCCCTTGAAAATGTCACTTGACAGTTTCAAGCTAAATCAATTCTTATTGATTTCCCTTGAAAGTGCCATGTGTCATTTCAAGCTAAATCAAGGTTTCCCTTGAAAGTGGCATGTCATTTCAAGCTAAACCCCCTCCACTATAAATACCATTCAAGCTAAATCATTTGTAACTTTCGGATCTGAGTAGCGAAACTCTGCCGAATCGTCTCCAGGTTGTAAATCAGTATCATATCAATATAAGAGACTTTATAATTACATCGAGTGTCCATTTCATTGATTCCGCCTCTGATTTGGATAAAAGACTCTTCTGATCGACTCAGTTAGGTCGTACAGCGATCCAACACACCTTATAGGTTGGCACCAACAGAAATGAAGGAATTGAGGACACAACTAGATGAATTGCTAGCCAAAGGTTTCATTAGACCTAGTTCGTCTCCTTAGGGAGCGCCAATCCTATTTGTCAAAAAGAAGGATGGATCGATGCGTCTGTGCATCGATTACCGTGAGCTTAATATGGTCACTATCAAAAATAGGTATCCTTTGCCCAGGATCGACGATCTGTTCGATCAATTACAAAGGGCAAGCTACTTTTCTAAGATCGATTTGAGGTCAGGCTATCATCAATTGAAGGTTAGAGATGAAGATGTACATAAGACTGCTTTTAGGACTCGTTATGGTCATTATGAGTTCCTAGTGATGCCTTTTGGGCTCACTAATGCACCTACCGCATTCATGGATCTCATGAATCGCGTCTGCAAGCCCTACTTGGATAAATTTGTCATCGTCTTCATGGACGACATCCTCATCTACTCGAAGAACCAAGCTGACCACGAGAAACATCTTCGTTGTATTCTTAAACTTCTACATCGTGAGAAACTCTACGCCAAGTTTTCGAAGTGTGAATTTTGGCTTCGAGAAGTCCAATTCAGTGGACATGTGGTTAGTGAGCGTGGTATCCAAGTGGATCCCGCTAAGATTGAAGATATTATGAACTGGCAAGAGCCCAAGACACCTACGGAGATTAGCAGCTTTCTAGGACTGGCAGGATACTATAGGCGATTTATTGAAAACTTCTCAAGAATTGCAGCACCCCTGACTTTACTCACCCGCAAGGATAGCAACTTTAACTGGGGGCCTAAGCAGCAAGAATCTTTCGATATTTTGAAGCAGAAGTTGAGCAACGCTCCTATGTTGACGTTGCCTGGTGGAATTGATGAATTTGTAGTATATTGTGATGCATCACACACCGGAATGGGCTGTGTGCTTATGCAGAAAGGCAAGGTCATTGCCTATGCTTCACGACAGTTAAAGGTGCACGAGAAGAATTACACCACCCATGACTTGGAACTGGGTGTCGTTGTATTTGCACTAAAACTGTGGAGACATTACTTGTATGGAACCAAGTGTGTGATCTATTCTGATCACAAGAGCCTTCAACATCTGTTCAATCAGAAGGACTTGAACATGAGACAATGACGATGGATGGAAACTTTGAATGATTATGACTGTGAGATAAGATACCATCCTGGCAAGGTAAATGTGGTTGTTGATGCCTTAAGTAGAAAGGAAAGAGTGAAACCTATAAGAATCAATGCCAAGAGCATCGAGATAAAGAATAGTTTGAATGAAAAGTTGTTAGCTGCACAGAAGGAAGCTGTGTTGGAAGCTAACTATCCTGATGAAAAACTAGGTTAACTGAAGAACAGTTATCCTATGGCAAGGACGGAATCCTGAGATTAAATGGACGAATTTGGGTTCCAGTTTATGGAGGGCTTCGGGATGTTATCCTCCAGGAGGCCCACAGTTCCAAATATTCCATTCATCCTGGAGCTGATAAGATGTATCAGGATTTAAGGGCAAACTATTGGTGGATAGGCTTGAAAAAGTCTATAGCTGCCTATGTAGCTAAATGTTTGACGTGCGCGCAAGTCAAAGCTGAACACCAAAAGCCGTCAAGTTTGCTACAACAACCTGAACTTCCCACATGGAAGTGGGAGATGGTGACAATGGATTTCATCACCAAGTTGCCAAAGACCAGGAAAGGAAATGAAACTATATGGGTAATAGTAGATAGACTGACTAAGTCAGCACATTTCCTACCCATTAAGGAGACTTATAGCTCCGACATGTTAGCCCAATTGTACATAGATAAGATTGTATCTCTGCATGGCGTTCCAGTGTCAATTATCTCTGACAGAGATACCAGATACACTTCACATTTTTGGAAAAGTTTCCAACATTCTTTGGGCACGCGCTTAAATTTTAGTACAGCTTACCATCCTCAGACGGATGGGCAGAGTGAGCGTACCATCTAAACTTTGGAAGACATGCTTCGTGCATGTGTGATTGACTTAGGTGGTAGTTGGGATAACCACCTGCCATTGATCGATTTCTCCTATAACAATAGCTACCATACAAGCATTAAGGTTGCGCCTTTTGAGGCATTATATGGTAGAAAATGCAGAACACCTATTTGTTGGGCAGAAGTAGGGGAAACTCGATTATCCTGACCATAAATAGTCTTTGAAACGACGGACAAGATTGTCCAGATTCGTGACCGCCTGGAAGCTGCCAGGGATAGGCAGAAAAGCTATGCAGACTTAAGGCGTAAACCCCTAAAGTTTGAGGTTGGTGATAAGGTTCTGCTTAAGGTATCACCCTGGAAAGGGGTGATGCGATTTGGTAAGAAAGGTAAGTTGAGCCCCAGATATATAGGACCATTCGAGATTATCGAATGTGTAGGAGCAGTGGCTTACAAATTGAACTTACCTGAAGAGCTCAGTGGTATTCACAATGTATTCCACATCTGCAATCTGAAGAAATGTCTAGCAGATGAATCGCTAGTCATACCTCACACAGATGTGCACATAGATGAGAGCTTGAAATTTGTGGAAAAACCTTTGTCAATTGAGGATCGATGGGTTAAGAAGCTTCGGAGGAAGCATGTGCCAATTATCAAGGTCAAATGGGATGCCCGCAGAGGACCCAAATACACGTGGGAGGTAGAATCCACCATGAAGGAAAAATACCCTCATTTGTTTCAATAAATCTCGAGGTCGAGATTTCTTTTAAGGGGGTGAGGATGTAACACCTCGTAAAATCATACCCAATAAAATAAAGACACGTGTCATGTAAGATAAGCGTGTCAGGAACCTGGATCGAGTAAAAGATGTATGGTAGGATTTAAAAGGGTCGACATGTTAATAAACACCTCTGAGCTACCAAATAATAAATCCCAAGACCTTAAATCGTTATGATAAACATCCGATGAATTTAACCGGTTACTCCTAAATTAAATAAAAATCAGTTTATGAATAATTTGAGTACTTAAAATAATCAATTCTTATTCAAAAGAATCTAACTTATTCAAATGCACGACAAGATCAATTTAAAAAGCCATTTAGATATGTCCAAAAACCTCATATGCATGTCATCACATGCAAGGACATGCAAAGCCTGCCCAAATGGCCCCCCCCCCTACTGCAGTGAAGGCATGAGATTCGGAGATAGAATGATTGCATGGTCAAAACTTGGAAGTTTACAAATATTTTGTCTGCTGATGAAGGCTTACGGACCGCAAAGGGGTTACCTTACGGTCCCTAAGGCGGATACGGACCGCAAAGCCAAGGGTTACGGACCGCATGACCAAGGGTTTACGGTTCGTAAAGAGGTGCTTACGGACCGCAAGGCTTCCTCCTTACGGTCCGTAAGACTGTCGCTGGCAGCAGAAATTGGACAGCTGCCTGTTCAGCCTATTACACCGCCATATATGAGTGGTATTCGAAAATCAGGGGCCCTATAACTGGTTTTTAGCATCATAGGGACACCTGGGAACATCTTACAACAATTGTAGACTGATTTGGAGTGATCTTGATGCATCAAAGTTACTATATAAGAAGAACAAGTTGCAACATTTTTGTCACTCATTTGCAACTCGCTTCAAAGGACTTCTCTGGAGCTCCTCTGATCAGCAACAAGCTTCCTTAGGATCCATAAACGTACTTAGGACTCTTTGTAAGTGTCCTTAACCTTCCTAATTCAGTTTAGCTTAGTTAATTAGCTAAAAGTCAAACCGTCGTAATTAAGGTTTGACTTCGAGATTAATCAATAATTGTTCAGTCAAATCTCGAATTAAAAATACCTATAAGTAGGTAATTATGTGAGTAATAAACCCTTAAAAGGGTACTCTCTTATTCCCACTCTAACTAGGTCAATTGTCGGGTCAAACTTGATATTAAAAAGTCAACAGAAAGCTTAAATTCAAATTAATGCATAATTAGCAATGTAGAAGCTATGCAACCTGTTTTATCACTAATATAACTTGGTAATCAATGTAAGAACATGTCTAAACATGTTCCACCCGACAATTTTCAGTTTTGACTCGGTTCGGAACCGAAAGGCGCATAATTTGACTTCGCATTGACTTTCGATTCTGACCCATTATAGCATATTTTAGAAATGCCTTAGAGCCCTATTAGGACCAGGTTTCATGTTAGTATAACCCTCTGTGATTATACACCTGGGTTCAATAGTTATCCGATTCATATGCATGTTCCCGTTAATTGCTTAAATGTTGACTATTATGCCCATATGACCTTAAAACGTGATTTGTGAAAATGTAAAAGAGTAGAAACCTTAGTTACTGATTTATAAGCTTGCACCAAAAATTTGACATCAATTTGAGGTCTAGATTAAGAGTTATGCTCAATAAGGTAATTAGAAAGCTTTTTGTTAATTAAACGGCATAATTAGCATATAGCCTAGTTTAACCCACTTTTTGATATCAAACTTTTTACCCACTAATGTAATATAATATTTTGAGATTTTTGAAGATTTTTAATTAATTTTAGGCTGAGCATAACATAGGGTTGTAGCTTTAATTCGGTTATTGTCGGTTTTGCCCTTTTGAGCTATAAAATGAGTTTTATAAATCTTTTTGACACCAAACCTTTTGCTACTGATTTTATATGATAAATAAATTATTTTAAAACTTCTGGAATGATAAAAATGTCAGCTTTCTATGTAGAACCCGGAAATGGCTCCAAATCGCCTTTTTAAGCGTTTTTAACGCATAGTATGTATTAAAACTACTTTAAACATATAAGGTTGGATACCTACTGATATTTTAAGTATATTTTCATACTTTAACAGTAAGCTAAAGTTTTAAACTTAGATTTCCATATTTGACCTTTTTAGCCTAAGTGAAATTATCAAAATACCCCTAAGGTGCATAGTTTGGTTTTAAATGATAAATTTCACATATGTGTATTACCCTACTGTTATAACTTATTAAATTAAGTATTTTTACTGATTACATCAGACGTGTAACTCAGATTTATACTTAAACTCTTTTATAACATTTAAAATGACCAAAATACCCCTACGGGGCGTAATTCGAGTCTAAATTTGTTTCGGGCATAATAGAAGATATCTTACTGATGTCACAACATATTTAAGGCATATTAACTTAGGAAACATGTATATGACTCATTTGGTTACCCGTTACGCACTTTTCGCGTTCGGATCTGCTTATGTAACTAGTTTGCATAATTTAGCCAAAACGGGTCAAACCATATCGTTTTCTTCTCAAAATCCAGAATGTGTTTAAGTTACCCATATTAAACAAGCATACGAGCTTGTTGGGTCAAAACCACATTCTAAACCGGTCTTCGCTTTATCATGCGTTTGAACCGTGTCTTCCTCTTTGAAAACTAACCGGTCTAAGTCTAGTGGCGAAGTATAGAAGGGGCGGGGAGGGGCGCCCGACCCCCCGAACTTTTCGCCCAGTAGTGTTATATATATATGTAGTTTTCGTATAGAAATTTTTGGGTATATACGTTTTCGACCCCCCGGTTCTATAGAATTTTTTTGGTATATACGTTTTTGACCCCCCCCCCCCCCGGTCATTCGGGTCAAGCTTCGCCACTGTCTAAGTCTAAGCTTAACTAAGGACCCGTTAGGATTCTAATAGGTTATTAAAAACCTTCGTTCCAGATTAGGAGCCCAGTAAAAGCAGTGTGCACTTGCTATATTTGATTTATACTTTGCTCAGGTAAATACTCTTAACTTATTTTCCCTATACGGGCTTGGAATACGGTATTATAATAATACCGCTTGGTCAGGTATGTAATCATTTAAATCGGATTGTGATTAATGTATTCACATAACTCGTTTTATTTTGTATTATTTGGTGTATGGCCTTTGGGGGTTAAATGACCATGTCCCAGATATCCTTGGCATCATTCAAAGAAATGGCCACGACCTAAGCACGGGGTGTAGGCGTACACCTGAGGTGCATTTTGTAAAAACTAGTAATCCAATTAAAAGAAAATAATCCTTGTGGGCATTATACCTGTGGCGTGTTAATTAATCTAGACCGGCCCTACAAACCGGCCCTAATGGACGACAAATAAGTAAAGTGGTATACAAGATTATTTTTAAATAATTGTCCCAAGTTATAAAAATATTTTTGCCGAAGTGCATTCAAATCAATTTTCAAACTCTTTTCAAAATGAGTCAGTTAATTTGTATTTACCAGTGTAAACTGACGTATTTTCCAAAAAGGCTAAGTGCAGGTACTATACGTAATTGGCTGGCTACTCCAGGCATCAATAATCAATTCTCGCAAGCCCTAGATGTCAAAGTCTGCTGAACAATTTTCCTTTTTATTTTGATCCGCCTGTGGATCTGTTTCAACTGTTTTATGATACTTAAATATTACAATTTTATTCGGTTGAAATGAATCTATCTTTTGCTTCCGTTGTGCATTTAAATTTGTGTTGTTTGACTATGATGATATCAACTACGTCACGATACTCCCCACCGGGCCCACCGGTAATACGTGGAAATATCGGGGTGTGACAGCTGGGCTCAGCCTTCTGTTAGCTTGTTTTTTCTTGGGAAGACGATGTCGAGGGGTCGGGCATGCCACATTTATTACTTTTCTTGTAATTATCTTAGATTTTGCTGCATATTTGCTCCTTTTATTCATTTACGCTCATTTAACCCTGAAAATACAAAAGGAAGACAAATGCACACTGTTGTTAGGACCGGTTTTGACTCCGAAACGATTGCGAAACGAACGTGTGGCGTGCGGAATCCATACTCGAACGTGACCTAACACACAAGACGTAATATAACTGTGATTCTATTGATAGATCTGATAATATACAGCACCTGAATCACGATGACATCACTTTCTCTCTCTTGACTCTCTCTCTAGATCTCAAGCTCTTCAAATGACAAATGTAGCAAAAAGTCTCTAATCTAACTCTAACTCTCCTATTTATAGGCCAATGCTTATAAGGAAGTTCACCTTATTTACAAATATGCCACCCTGCCTTTCTTATCTAAATATAACAATATAAAGCTGGATTTGAATTGTTTCAGCTACGACTCGGATTGACAAAGGCGATAGACATAAATGCACTAACAGACTCCCCCTTGGATATTGTCGTAGTCAATCTCGTAGCGTCTTTTCTTTCTCTCTCCCTTTGAGTCTTCTTGAAGCTTTAACACATTTTCATCAACGTAGACTCCCTCTTGCTTGAACAGAATCCCCGTGGATCTGTCTTCAGCTTCAGCTCCCCCTTTCTGTAGACTCTTTTCTTCATCAGGCTCCCCCTTTCATCAAGCTTCCGTGCTTTAGGATCGACACCTGGCTTTCCGGATACAATCTCCTTCAGAATAGTTTCCTGGTACCTTGAATGCACGCTTCCTCTTGCGTTAAGCTCGTCTTCAGACTCCCCCTTAGACTCGGCTATTGGAATCGTAGTCTGGTATCTGCAATTTCTCAAACATTTATAAGTAACAATGTTTTGACCATTCAATTATCCAGGAATTGTGACATGGATCTTTTAAACTTTCTAAATCAAGATCCTGGCTTTAAGATATAATAATATGAATATATCCAGAAATACTTGATTCTCTCCCCCTATCAACAATCTTCATAGATTTGGCAGTTTTAGCGAACATGATCTGAAATTGGCTCTTTTCAATAGATTATAACAATTTAAGCATCCAAATCCCTCACAGTAAATCATCACAGTCCAAATTAATGACCTTTGAGATATCACAAACTGTTTTTGATTTTTGATTTTAAAGTTTCAAGTTTCAAATTAATGAACTTGTTTTATTTTCAGAAACACGATCAGCATACTCAGATTTTGAAACTCAGTTCTCAGACATCGGTTGTCGAAAATAAAGTGAAATCAAAATCTCTTTGTATTTTTCTGAAATGTAAAGCAGTAAGGAAATATTTATAAACATATTTACAGACAATATTTTTGTTTGAGTTCACGTCAGAGGATCATATAATTTTTTGACAAATCACTAGTATCGTTGAGCTTTAAACACTTTAAGTTCTAAATGATTCACTTAGATTGTCAGTATACTGGTCCACTTAAATTATCACAAAAAGTTCAATTGATTCGAGATATGAGATTAGTGTTTTAATGACTTAAACTTATCCGCGTGTGTCCCACCTAAGAATATACTCCCGTATCCAGACTCCTATACTCAGTCTTACAGGTGAATGTACACTAATGATATATGTAAGAGGTTAATGCGAGGCCATGAGAGCTCAGGCTATTGCTTCCCCAAAATCAGAGAGATGATGGCTCGACTTTAGGTGTGTTCCCTTTAGAGAATCTTTTCTTCAACTGCAATTGATTCGTATCTTTTGATATTTCATCATTTTTTTATGCAGAGGGTGGGCTTTATGAATAAAGCAGTGCAGAGTATTATACGAGGATTAGACTATTGCTCTCGCAAAATCAGAAGTCCAGGTATAATACCCCAGATATCATCACGCACAAAGACCTAGTATGTCAGAAATAGAAAGCCCTTCAAACAAGATTTCGGGGGTTACCCATATATCCGAGAGATGTTCCCTACGAGATAAGGAAGTATTTGATATTTAGGTTTATATCTCGAAAACAATCTACTAAGCGTGTAAAAACCTACTGGCATATCATCAGTGAGACCGTTTATCACATTTTAACATTCCATTTCTTTAGCGTACTGTGATTGTCTACTGATGTACTATCATTTCCTCTTTTTACACAAAACTCATTTTTTGAATTTTATCATGTTTTTGGCTTTTTCAAATTTTCTAATGTTTTTGGATTTTCTGAAAATTTCTTACTCCCCCTAAAATGCAAAAACATTTAAAGAATATTTGACAAACCGATGTAGATAGCATTGTTTCGCCATCCATTTTCTGCATCTCGTGCACTGATTTGCAGAAAAATATAACGTACCCCCATGATTTACAACACATTGATATTTTACAGTCTGAAAACCGTTTTTCAGTCTTGTGAAATTAATCATGTTTGTTCCGCCGTGAGGGTTTCGACATATTCAAGTAACATATTTTTGTAATTTTTCGAATTTTTGCAAATTTAAAAACAAACATATTTTTTTTAGATTTTTCAAATTTTAGGGTTTTTGAAATATTGTTTATTTATTTACAGAAACAAACAAACTCACTGATCAACAATCGCAGGGTTCAGTAGCCTTCTCTTCTCCCAGGCTGCCCCGATTTCCAT
Source organism: Helianthus tuberosus (assembly GCA_030545235.1). Taxonomy (NCBI): domain Eukaryota; kingdom Viridiplantae; phylum Streptophyta; class Magnoliopsida; order Asterales; family Asteraceae; genus Helianthus; species Helianthus tuberosus. The sequence continues at coordinate 169,827,841 of CM060366.1, read as the reverse complement.
TCTCACAGTCTTCAATTTCTTTGACCACCTGCACATTCAACTATTCAGTCATTTGAACAATTTAGCCCAGGTCTGTTTGACCTTAGGCATTTCAACACAATATGCTTCATTTAACTTTGGAAAATCTTTGTCATTTTGTACAAAGACTTTGTCAATTTTCACTTCAACTTTTTCATCATTTGCCGAAGTCATTTGTTTCTTAACAGACCATGTTTGACCTTTAGGAGTACCTCGTTTGTAAAAATGTGACTCTTTTTGAACATTTTGATTTTGAACAACATTTGTTTTCCAAAACTGATTTGGTTTCGTTGCGTCAACAGTTGTTTTCCAACTCTGTGTAGTTCTTAATCTGGGTGTGTGAGAATTCCAGGTCTGTCTTGAATCGAACCTATTCGGGTTTGATTTCCAAGTTTGATTCGAAACAAACTTGTTTGTGTTGTACCTCCAAGTTTGTTTTGAGTCAAATCTGGTTGACCTTTGTTTCACATCCTCAGATTTTTGTTTTTCCACATCATCAGACTTCTTTTTCTCAACATCAACAGGTTTCAGATTTGGACACTTGGGTGCAAGATGTCCAGTTTGATCACACTTAAAACATGTTCTCTTTGAGACATCTTTGACCTGTTGTTGTTTTTTCTGAGCATAGAACTCTTCATTAGATTGTCGTCTAAGTTGGAGTTCTTTCTCTTCTTCGGAACTTGTTCCATGAACAAAATACATTTTTGTCTGATAATTTGGCGTTTCATTTCTTTTCCAACTTTGTTTCTTTTTATAACCCAACCCAGCCTTCATGTTTTTCTTTTTGTAACCAGGTTTGTTATAAAAAGTTTTGTGACTCTTTCCAGCAAACTTTGGAATTTCAACCATTTTGAAAACTTTATCAATCTTTTCTAAAATCACATTCTGAATCGGGAATACAATATCCAAGAATAATTTGTCTGATCCAATCATGGTAAAAACCAATCCTTTTGAATCATCATCCAAATTTTTCTCAGATTTTGAGTTTTTCAGATATTCTTCATGAAAACCACCTTCATTTTCATCTTGTGATTCAGATTTACCTGTTTCAACCGACTCTTCTTTTAACACACTTTCAACGACCTTACTTACCTCCTCTGAATCACTAGAATCATAAGATTTGGAATAGGTTACGTCAATGTTATCTGGCAATTGATCTACCATGTTGAAAGCTTTTTCGACCTTTTCATCATCATAAAATGCAAGCTTTTCCGGTGGAGGAACTTGATGAAACTCAGAACCAATGCCCTTTTTGTTTTTCTCAGAATCATCATCACCCGGTTTTATGTTGAAAATTCTTTCAAGCACATATGATGACGCATGATAACTATGTAACTTGTTGTTATCCTGTTCTAAATCAGCTATTTGACGCTTTAGCTTAGCAACATCCTCAATGTACGAATTGACAACTTGTTGCTTTATTGAATACTTTCGCTTAAGCGTATCAGTTGTTTCAGAACAGTATCTTAGTCGTGATTGAACAAGTTTCATTTGACTTTTCACGTCTTCATATGACTTTTTAGTAATGTGATAAGCCAATTTTATTGAATCATATTCCTTTTTCATTTCCTGACATGCAATTTCTTTTAGATCACATTCTTCTGTCTTTTTCAAAACATTTTCTTTCAAAATCTCATTTTCTTTTTCTATTTTTTTACATTTTTCTAAAAGTTTTTCATCATTGTCTTTCAAAACTTTTTCGTTTTCTAACATTTCTTTGCATTTTTCTTTGAAAACATTTTCGATTTTAGTGAATTTAAGATCTCTTGTTCTGAACTTTTCGTCTTTTTCAGTACAAGCACTGCATGGTTCCATGCATTTCTTGCACTGTTCAACGATTTTGATTAGGATTTCAGAATCAGAATTTACCTCAGTGATTGGCACTTTGATGTTCTCTGCTGCATCAGTCTGATCCGCATCTTTCTTCTTTTCTTCTTTATCAACACCAGCATCATCATCAACATCACTAGCAACCTCTAAAATCTCATTTTTCACTCCTCCTTCTTCTTTCTTCTTTTCTTTCTCAACCTGCTGTTCTTCAGTAACAACTTCTTTCACATCTTTTGTAGGATCGGATTGCGACCTATACGAGTCGTTCGGAAGAGTTCTAGTCCGTTTCAGAGGCGGAAACTAAGAAACGAACATGTAAACAGCTTGAAATACACTTTAACTCTTTTTTATATTGATATTACAACCTTTACAATCGAAAGAGAAACCGGCAGCACTTCGGTACACTTGGCCAAAAAACTGTTCGAACTAATACAAATGAAATGACAATTGACCTATTTATAGGAAGCATGATTTCGCTTGAAGCTTCAAGCGAAATCCTTTAACAATGTTGAAGTGAAATCTACAAATTGAACTTTGTCTTCAAGCGAGATCTTTCAAGACTTCAACAATCTGATTCTATGCAATTTTGTCTTCATTTGATGTGATGTAATCAATGATGTCACTAGTATGATGTCATTGATGATGTCATTAGTGTGATGTCATCATCCTAGATGATGACATCATGCTTGATTAGAACCGCACCGAACCGAGACTCGATACAAGACGAAGACGACAGATGTGTGCATCAACAGACTCCCCCTCAGATGTTGACGAGTCTTAAGTGTCGAGTCTTCACAATCTTCAGTCTTTATCAGTCTTTGAACTTTCTTCAGGATCTCTATCTGGCTCTATCCTATCTCCAAATCTCTTTCAGGATCTCTAATAGACTCCCCCTCAAAACATGCTGGGATCGTAGTCTGGCTTTTACAGAATTTCAGAATCCTCAGGTATTGGAACCTGGCACTCTATCTGCTATCCTGCACATTCTCTACCCAAAAATAAGATTCACAAGAATAAAATATTTAACAGTTTATCAAATTTCATGCACCAACACTGATCCTTCTCCAATCAATATGCAAACAAACATTAACAATGATCATTTAACAAATTTTTATCTTTGAAAAACTTTTCAATCAAATTCTCCCAAACTTGTTCGTCATGTTTAGCACTTGGAATTTTGAAATTCAGCTCTTCAACATCAGTTGCCTAAAATCTTTTTGAATTTTTTCAAAACTTTATGCTAAAACACACCGAAAATCTTTTTGGATTTTGAAATAACAGAAATGAAATGCAGCAAAGAAATATTTACATACAATATTTTTGTGAGTTTGTGTAAGAGGATCATATCAATTTATGAGACAAATCACCAACACCGTTAAGCTTGATTTCATATTCAGCTCTAAACGATTCACTTAGATTGTCAGTATACTGATCCACTTAAATTTTCACACAAAGTTCAACTGTTTCGAGATACGAATTAGTGTTTTAGGACTTAAACATCTACATGTGTCCCACCTCAGTATATACTCCCGTATCCAGACCCCAATATTCAGTCTTACAGGTGAGTATACCACAGATGATATCTGTAAGGGGAATAAATTATGCAACCGTGATAGCTCAGGTCAGAACTTCCGTTCAGCAGAGAGCCTAGTTGACTTTTAGGTGTGTCCCCTTTAGAGGATCTTTTGAATTACAACAGCCATGATTAGCATTTTTCAATGTTTCATCATTTTTTAGCTGAGGGTGGTGCTATATTTCAAGCAAGCAGAAAGTATTCTCCGGGGACTAGGCCATTGCTTCCGCAAAATCAGAAGTCCCGGGATAATACCCCAGATATCACTGAGCATAAAGACCTAGTATCTCAGAATACGGGACCCTTCAAACAAGATTTCAGGGGTTACCTATATATCCTGGAGGTGTTCCCCACGTAGACGCAAGTAAATTTTATGTTTATATCTCATCACACTTTACTAAATGTGCAAAAACCTACTGACACATCATCAGTGAGACCGTTTATCACATTTTTACTTTACACTTCTTTAGCATGTTGTGATCGTCCACTGATGTACTATCATTTCCTCTTTTATACAACAAAACTCATTTTTCATTTTTTACTGTTTTTGAATTTTTTAAATTTTCAAATGTTTTTGGATTTTCTGAAAATTTTTACTCCCCCTAAAATGCAAACACATTTTAGGAAATTTGAAAATAAACTGTACAATAAAGTGACAACCGATATCGAATCGCTTCAAATCGCCATTCACTAGGCATAAACAATCAGAACTCCCCCTATCACAAAACTATTTTCTCATTATGATTTCAAAACACTTAAGTTTGTTTTAACCAAAATGATTTTTCCGGAAAATAGGTTTTGTTGATTTTACCACTTGTAGGTTAGGGGTGTAGCTCATCACATTGTTCTTCAAAATACAACTTGTAGAAAATCAAGTACAACTTAATGTCCCTGATTTACCACTTGTAAGTCGAAATCACTTTCGTGAATTTCTCAAGAAATGTGCCGATTCCTGCTCCACTTAAACCAACCTGGGAGCTCCGGCAAGTCATACTTAACCTGTAAAATGCTAACAATTTTAAGAACTTTTCATATAAGCTCACAAAACATGAATGATGCCGATTCCTGATCCACGATTACAAACTTGGGATCTCTGGCAAGTCCGGTTTTTACTCAAACATTACGTCCACCCAAGCCTCACCAGCCTTGGGTGACTTTGGTGGCAAACATCTATCCCACCAACATTTTGATTTATAAAATTCTTGAGCACCTTTTACCTTTCTATCAACCATCTTACCGAAAATATGTTTTACATTCCCGTTGAAAGCCTTCTCAACATCAAATTCTCCCTTATCAGCGAAGAATTGATTTGAGATCTCTACCTTCCCAACTTTCGACTTCCAATTTTCCTTTGACAATGAAGGAAAATTTTCATCGTTCACCTCAGGAACGGAATTCACAATCTTTTTCTCAACAAATGACTCCTCTGATTTTATGGAATCAGATTCATTGTCAGAACTACTTTGAGATTTTACAATCCATTTTTGTTTGGTTAAATCACCTCTTCTTTTGTAAAATCGTTTTGAACTCTCACCTTTTTCAGAAATAGAATTATCAAACACTTTCGATTTTTCAGTTGATTGTTTCTTCTCAAAGACAAGTTTTTCTTTCAGTTTTGAGTTAGAAGTAACTCCCTGTTCTTTGTAGTTGGTCTTGGGGCAATTCCAAGCTATGTGTCCAACTTCCTGGCATTTAAAACAAGTTCTTCGATCAACTCTTTGAGCAAACTTTCTCACATTCTTCTTCACTTCAGCAAGAAACTCTTGATTGGATTGTTTCCAGAATGGTTTCTTCTGCTCATCTTCACAACTTCCACCTGCAACAAATTTTGTATTTGGTTTATAAGTTTTCTGATTTTGATAATTTTCAGGAGGAATAAATCCTAAACCTTTCTTTTTGAGATTACCGTTGTAGTTTGGTTTCTTTCGATAACCATAACCAGAACTATAACCCTTTTTCTTGTTCAATCTCTGTTGAACTCTTGAAGTGTATTTTTTAGGTTTTTCATCAAAATTTAAATCTTTTATATCAGAAAGATTAATTTCTGTTAATTTGAAAACCTGTTTGATCATTTCAGTTTTTACACTTCTGATTGGAAATTCCTCATCAGAATATAATTTGTCTGAATCATTCAAAGTATAAGCCACTTTGATTGATCCGTCATTCAAATTAGATTTTGATAACAGGAATTCTCTATTGTAAACCCTATTAACCGGTGAACTCGGACTCTTTTCTGACGAACTCGGACTTTCAGACTTAGACTCCGGTTTTGACTCCTCATCCGTATCCAACACCTGATCGACAACTTTCTTTACTAACTCAGACTCATGATCAGTGTCAGACGCTGTGAATGTAACATCAATATTGTCTGGTAATTCATCAATGATTTCAGACTTTAACTTGATGTTGACTGCCTTTTTTAGACGCTCTTCATTTGGATTCCTGGGAGAATAAGTTTCATGGATCGGGGGCGGACATCTGTTATACTTGACACTTGGTTTCTTACCAGTATTAGTATCTTCAGTCTTTCTGTCCATGAACGCTTCCAGACCTGCAACAGTAGGATAAACACGATCAATCAAGTAATCACAAGTAGTGTAACTCAACAGTAATCGTTTAATCCTTTCACTCTCAATCTTCTCAAGTTCCACTTCTTTCTTTAACTTTGCACAATCTTCGATGTACTCATTGATGACTTTATGCTTTGTCATTAATGTTGCACTCATTTTATCCATTGCTTTTTCGGTTTCTGTATTCGTCTTCTTCAAACTATCAACTGTCTTGTTCAGTACATCGTACGACTCCTTCACATACTTCACATCAGACAGTAAATCTTCTTTAATCTTCTCTAAATCAGCAATCTTCGTATCTTTTTCCTCACAAGCTTTGCAAGACTCTGAACACTTCACACATGGTTTTTCAACTTCAACCAATTTTTCAACTATCTTTTCAACCTCGACAGTCTTTTCAACTTCAACTATTTTTTCAATTTCAACAAGTTTTTCCACCACTTTCTCCACTTCAACGATTTTCTCAATTACTTTCTCAGTCACTGGTTCAACATTTGCTTCTCCAGCTTCTGTCTTTGTCTTTTCATCAGCTTGCATTTTTGTTGCTTCCAGCTCTTTCCTCAATCTTGCCATCTTCTTCTGATACAGCATCTCCATTTTATCTGCAAAAAACAAATTAAAACTAGTAGGATCAATGCCTTTTCTGGCTCTGTTGAGATGTTCTTCCTCATCATCAGTATCCACATCACTTCCAAGATCTGGAAAAATTGGGATTCTTTTCTGATTCACCTCATCTTCACCTAGAATTCGAGCAACAAAGCCTGATTCTGATGGAATGTATTTATCCCAACTAAATCCCTCGGCAACTTTTTCGTCATCTTGATGAATAAGTAAAGCTTTCTTCTTTACATCACCAGTAGCATGAGCATGTGTAATTTGAGGTTGTTGAGAAGTCTGATGAAAAATTGATTTCTGATAATAGTTGTTCTTTTCTTGATTCTCGGTTGCTACTTGGTTTTTACACTCTCGTTTAAAGTGTCCTTTTCCTTTGCAACGGAAACAGGTAACTTTCGATTTATCAAAACCCAATGGAGAGGTAGCCATTCCTCGAAATTCATCCCTACCAGTAATCTCTTGAAACTTCTCAGCTCTCCTCCAAGCACCTGCTAAGCACCATTTGATATCCATCACTTCAAGTTCTTCAGCATCAATTTGGTCGTAATCTTCTTTGGTAAGCATCGGATTCCCAATCTTCCCACCAATCAAACTTTCGTAAGATTCTAACATAGTAACCAGTGATGCCATGTGTTGCTTGGCAACTTCTGGAGACAGATTCTGACCATTTTGAATGTTTAATGTAACATTGCATTGAAGATTTGTTGAATTCGATTGTTGAGGACTTGATGTTGTAAAGTTTGGATCAAAACTCGAGAATGATGAAGATCCACCACTTTTAGTAACATTACTCTTTGTTCCGGATGAACCATCTGCACTGAAACCAGTTTGGATCTTTGGGCTAGGGCTGGGGGTAGCCTCAAACTTGTTCCCTCGGTAGTACAAACTGACATCTTGTTTGGCATTTGGATTCGTCATGATAGCTGTTTTCTGAATATCCAACTCATGCTCTTCAATCTTTTGAATAAACTTTGCTAGACTCATATTCTCAGATTTTCTCATGTGTTTGATAATCAACAAATAAGTTCCCCATTTCTGTTGTGGTAATGCCTCAGCAAGTTTATCCACCCATTCCTCATCATCCTTCTTTATATCCAATCTCCCCATTTCCAAGACAAGATGACAATATCTGTCAATTGTCTGTTTCGTTGATTCGTAATCAAAAGCTACAAACATATCGAATGATTTCTTTAGCAAAGCCTTTCTGTTTTTAATCATATACGCGCTTCCTTTGAATTTCTGAATCAATGCTTCCCAGATTGACTTAGCTGTATTGTCGTGTTGAAGCAAAACAAATATATCTTCTTTGATTGCCTGTTGAAGAATACTGATCATCATTTTCTCACTAGTATACTTCAATTTGTCAGCTTCTGTAAAATCACAGAAATCCTTTACAAGCCCACGTTCGTTTGTTGGTTTTTCATAGTCTTTCTCCAACGAACACCATGCATCGAATCTGTAAGCTTGAACCCAGTTCTCAAATCGATTCTGCCATCCTTTAAAATCTTCAATGTACATGAGCTTTGGTGGCTTTTGATGAGTTCCCGTCTCATTTTCACTGTACAATGCTTCAGCAGCTGTAACCGGAGCTACTGGTGTGGCAAACGCGTTGTAGAAATCCTCTTCCATGCTTCAGTAATTGGGAAATACTTCGGAAAACACCTTGCAAGTACCTTCAAGCGAAATCCCGAGTAATACAGTTCTGAAGCGAAATCAACTTTTCTGTCTTGAAGCGAAAACAGATGTTAAGTCTTGAAGCGAAATCAACTGTTTGTTGAAGCGAAATCTGATATCAGGTTCTATTTCAAGCGAAATTAACTATTTCGCTTCAAACACTCAATGTTTTCAAGCGAAACTCTGCTGAATGTTATGAACTCTTTCAAGCGAAATCAAGTTTTGTCCAGTTTTTGTCATTTTTACTTTGAATTTCGGTCTCAAACTTTCAAGGCTTTGTTAGACTACTGTTTTATACAATCGGTGAAAAACTCAGACCAATTTAACCGTTAAATCTCGTCCAGATTGAAAAAGAAGGTGTAGAAATCAGAAAATAGATGATATCAAGCTAAACTCTTCTTCCTGTGCTCTGATACCAATTGTAGGATCGGATTGCGACCTATACGAGTCGTTCGGAAGAGTTCTAGTCCGTTTCAGAGGCGGAAACTAAGAAACGAACATGTAAACAGCTTGAAATACACTTTAACTCTTTTTTATATTGATATTACAACCTTTACAATCGAAAGAGAAACCGGCAGCACTTCGGTACACTTGGCCAAAAAACTGTTCGAACTAATACAAATGAAATGACAATTGACCTATTTATAGGAAGCATGATTTCGCTTGAAGCTTCAAGCGAAATCCTTTAACAATGTTGAAGCGAAATCTACAAATTGAACTTTGTCTTCAAGCGAGATCTTTCAAGACTTCAACAATCTGATTCTATGCAATTTTGTCTTCATTTGATGTGATGTAATCAATGATGTCACTAGTATGATGTCATTGATGATGTCATTAGTGTGATGTCATCATCCTAGATGATGACATCATGCTTGATTAGAACCGCACCGAACCGAGACTCGATACAAGACGAAGACGACAGATGTGTGCATCAACATCTTTTTCACTCACAACAGCTTTTTCTTCCTTTTCTTTCACTTCTTCAGCCACTTTCTTCAACTCTTCTACCATACTCTCAACATTTTTCTTCATTCTTTCTTCATCCCTCTTTCTTAAACTTGATGTCATAGCATCTCTTATGTTTTTTTTTTCAGCCTTTTCGCATATGTTTTATCTTTTACAACATTTGAATAGTATTCGACGGATCGAGTAACTACTAAAAGAACATCATCAAAAATTATGTCCCTCTTGGGAACAACAGGTTCACCATCTTTGTTGACATAGCACTCTTGCTTCTTGTCCCATCTTTTATTGCTTACAGCATTTTCATACTCTTCTTGCTTATCGTCAATTCCGTTTCCAGCAATGTTTCTTTCTCTGTATGTTTTTTTCCTTCAGAATCTCTTCTCTGGTTTTCTCTTTGATTTCAGCCATGATGCTGTCTCCTCGAATCACCTGAATCAAACAAAACAACAGTGATTAGATTTAAAAATTATCAAACTGCTGAATAGGACGGGTATCCGATCGAGTAAGTCAACAAAAGTCAACAGAATGAATATATGACAAGGGATTGGGTGGGGATCCGCTTGGGCGAGTATCCGACGCTTTGACCTGAATCACAACAACAAATGAAATGATTAGGCTCGGGTGGTAATTCGTTCGGATTGCCACTCGATTTGTTGCACTTTAAACTTGAACAAACAAAATTCTTTAACTCGGATTGTGACCCAAACAATTTTCTTGTTGTTCGATCGAGTGACCACACAAAGATATTTGACAAACAATACAATCTCACATGCAAAACTTTAAATAAACCGTCAATCTATATCTCTACACATGCAACAATACAATTCACATTATTTACTTTGAATTTAATATGATCATTGGGCCGTTCAAATGACACAAATCAGATATTCACGTGATGGATTTATCAATTTCAAGATTATCAGCCGACAACTTTCTTTTAACCACACCGATTGCAATTAATGAACTTACAATATTTTTTTTTTTGAAAAGTGAACTTCATTAACCAACAAAAAACAGCTACCTCAAACCGAGGCAACCACCACTACAACAACATTAAAAATTTACAAATTTACACCAATCGTCCCATGACGTCGTAATACCCTTATTCTTCTTTTTGTACCATAAAAAAACCCATTTTTTTGACCTCACCTATAATATACTTGAGCTTTACCTATGAAATCTTAAATCTCGCTTCGTTTCTACTTCTCCAGATCACCCAACATCCACTCTAATGATTCCTTTTAGGACCTCTTTCTCCTTACCAACTAGACCCGCATGTTTATGACATTCTATTAGATCCCTAAAGGAAAAAAATAACCAACGGAGGACACTTGCACCAACTGCCGATCCATGACCAAAGCATCACCGCAAAAAAAAACACGAGATGAAAAGGTGCTCCACATTCTCGGATCCTTCGTTACACAACCCACAGCCTGGCCTATCGATAGCAATGTTGCGTTTAATCAGAGCATCAGTCGTGGCAATCTTGTTCATATCCTCTCTCCATATAAAAACATTACACTTCTTCGAAAGCCACTTGCATCATTCTGGAACAAAGTTGTTAACCTGAATCCTGCACTTATCCAGCAATAACCTCATCCCTTTAACGTTGAAATCCTCCTCTTTTCTAATCTCCGACCCCAACCACACCCATTTATCGCAGTTTTGATTGAGATTCACGTGCATCATCAGCGAACATAAACCAACCAGCTCATTGATCTCAACTCCCGTCGACAGCGGCCTGTTCCATCTCCATTTAAACCGGTTTTCCTCTGCACCACTTCCGAAGCACATACTAACTTTACAATTTTTTGTCACCTCAAGCTTAAATAAATTAGGGAAAGCCTCAAAAAACGGCTTATCACCTAACCAATTATCCAGCCAGAAATCAGCTCTTTCCCCATCTCCCACCCGAGCTTTGAACCTAGACTTTAACGGCTCCCCATAAACAACCGGCTTGCTCAATACCTGCACAATGTTATACCAAACTCCTCCAAGCGATTTCTTAGCTGGAATGAACTCCCCTCTACTTCTATTATTATGAAGAGCAAGGATTACTTTGCTCCAAGCGATAAATCTCCATCCCCACTTTGACAGAAGGGCCATGTTAACATTTCTTAATTTACTCAACCCTAAACCTCCGTTCTTAACCGGTAAACAAACTCTTTCCCATGCCACCCAATGTAACTTCCTAATGTGACCGTCTCCGCCCCAAAGGAAGTTCCTCATTTTAGCTTCTAGATCCTTAACTACTTTAACTGGGGCTTTATACAAAGAAAAAAGAATAATTGGGCAGGCTTTCTAACACAGCCTTAATAAGAGTGATCCTACCACCGATAGATAAAAGATTCGCCTTCCATTTAGCCAACCTAGCGTCGAAGACATCATAAATAGGTTTTGTTGGACCGTGTCGTGACCCTAAACGATCAGTCAAGGCAGTTCATCATCACGTATAAAGGAGAATTCAGTATACGCAATGTAACAACAGCTTTTCCTTTCAATTTCTTCTCTTTATTAGCTTTCTAGAATGATTTTGACAGAGTTTCGTTACCAAGCTAATGACCTGATTTCGCTCCTATGGTTACCATGAATGAACACTTGTAGGGTATTTATACTAAGGCTGATTTCGCTTCAATGTCAAGTCCATTAAAGCGAAATCACATGTAATCTGATTTCGCTTTTATGGCATGTACATTGAAGCGAAATCACCATGTGTCCCTTAAAGCGAAATCACCTATAAACATGTACATTAAAGCGAAATTAACAATAAAAACCCTAATCTTGACTTTCTTGATTTAAGACTTGATGAAGATGCAGTCAACAGACATTCTTTTGCATCAACAGACTCCCCCTTGGATGTTGACGTAATCTTCAGATCCTGAGTCTTCAGTCTTAGTCTTTTCTTTAACTCTCTGTCGTCTCATTATAAGCACTCTATCTTCACAGGTTTCAGAATCTTGTCCTCCTGACTCTAACTTCTTTCTTCCCTTTAAATGTTGATCCAGACTTCCCCTTTCACAGACTCCCCCTCTCGATATGCTAGAATCTGAGAAATCTGGTTCAAGCTTTAACAATTAGCTTCCATTTGGGAATAATGAAGTTTACAACCTATTAACCTGCACATCCTCTACCTCAACATAAGTTTCACAAATTTATAACAATTGAATTTAGTAAACTTACTGGTAGACAACATTAATACAATCAATCATATTAGTTACATCAAGTTCAAATGAATGACCTTGATAAACTAACCACACAGTCTTTCAAAACATTTGTATATGACATTCAAAGTTTTCAACATATTCTCCCAACCCAATTCATCATGTTTAGCACTAGGAATTTTGAATATCAGCTCTTCAACATCAGTCGTCGAAAATCTTTTTGAATTTTGATTTTAAAGAAATGCAGTAAACAAATATGTACAAATAATATTTTTGTGAGTTTGTGTAAGAGGATCATATCAGTTTATGAAACAAATCACTAGCACCGTTAAGCTTTAAACATGTTAAGTTTTAAACGATTCACTTAGATTGTCAGTATACTGATCCACTTAAATTTTCACACAAAGTTCAACTGCTTCGAGATACGAGTTTAATGTCTTAGATACTTAAACTTATTCGCGTATCCCACCTCAGAATATACTCCTGTATCCAGATCCCAATATTCAGTCTTACAGGCAATTATAACACAAATGATATCTGTAAGGGGTTAATAATTTATGAAGAATCATGAGAGCTCAGGTCAGAACCATCGTTCAGCAGAGAGATCATGACTCAACTTATGGGTGTGTCCCCTTTAGATGATCTTTTTTACAACAGCATTGCTAAGCAATTTTATTGTCTTATCATTGATGCTGAGGGTGATGCTGTGTTTCAAGCATTTGTAGAAAGTATTATTCGAGGACTAGGTCAGAACCACCGTTCAGCAGAAGTCCCGGAATAATACCCCAGATATCACTGAGTATAAAAACCTAGTATATCAGAATACGAGACCTTTCAAACAAGATTTCGGGGGTTACCCATATATCCAAGAGAAGTTACCCACGATATAAGCAAGTTTGAAATTTAGGTTTATATCTCGTCACAATTTACTAAATTTGCAAAAACCTACTGATACATCATCAGTGAGACCGTTTATCACATTTGACATTACATATCTTTAGCATGCTGTGATAGTTCACTGATTTACTATCATTTCCTTTTTTTCACAACAAAACTCATTTTTGCTTTTCAATGTTTTGGGCATTTTCAAATTTTCTAATTTTTTAAAAATTTTTCTCCCCCTAAAATCAAAATATGTTTCAATTTTGATTTTCTGGGAAAATTTGAAAAACAAACTATACAAGAAAAGTGACAAACTGATATCAAACCGCTTCAATTCGCCATCCACTTGGCATAAACAATCAGAACTCCCCCTGACAACAAACTATTTTCCCATTTAGATTTCAAAACACTTAAGTTTGTTTTAATCAAATGATTTTTCCGGAAAATTAGTTTTGTTTGACTTTTCACAAATTCGGGGTTTCATCACATTGTTCTTCTTTAACCATTTTGAAAGATTTAACAATTAAGACCCTTTGTCAACAACAAACACTAGTAGAAAATCAAGTACAACTTAATGTCCCTGATTTACCACTTGTAAATCGAAATATCACAGTTACCATCCGGTGAATTTCTCAAGAATGATGCCGATACCTACTTCACACTTACCAACCTGGAAGCTCCGGCAAGTCAGGAATTCAACCAACAGATTTTGACACCCAAGCCTGACCAGCCTTAGGTGTGTTTTGAGCTTTTCTCTTTTCTTCATAAAATTCTTTCACTCCTTTTTCCTTACCATCAACCATCTTGCAAAAAATATGTTTAACATTGCTATTAAACATTTTTCCAGCATCAACCCCTTTTGATTTTAGGTTTGCGGCTAGTAATGGTAGAAAGTTCTCATCATTCATTAACGGAACTGTCTCTTCCTTTTTTACCTCAACTTGTGGCTCCTCTGATTTTGTGGAATCAGATTCATTGCCCGAACTTGGCTTTTCTGACTTGGATGAGCCAGATTCATCGCCAATAACTTTCTTTTTCTTCTTGTTTGTCCTCAGATTTGCATCTGAAGAATTCGTTTTGCTTGCCTTTGCAGTTGGGGAAAGTAATTCATCAGAACTTTTTCTCGGATTACCAGTTTTATCCGAGGACAAAATCCTTTCCAGATACTCTCTTGCCTTCTTCCTTTTCTTCCTTAGTCTGTCTTTCTGCCCTTGTGAAAGCTTAATTTTCTTTTCTTGAACTTTCTGTTCTTGAACTTTTGGTTCTTGAACTTTCTGTTCTTTGGGCTTGACATTGACTGATTTCTTTGCCATTCTTTGAGATTCAACCCTTGATCTTCCCATTGATCTCCTTGGGCAATCTTTGGCAAAATGTCCTCTGATATGACAATTATAGCATCTTCTTGTTTCAAAATTCCAATTCTGGCAGTTAACAGCAATGTGTCCTCTAACACCACAGGTGTAGCACACTCTGTTATCGTACCATCCACTTTGTCTGTCCAAACATTCAGATCATAACATTGTTTGGCTTGGTAATAATCATTTCTCCTCTTCAATGCTGAATTTGTCTTTTGAGCACTGTGGTCAAACCTGCACCACTTATTACCAACATTTTGTGAGTTTTCAATTTTAAATTTTTGTGATTTTTGATAATGATTGAATGACTTATCTGATGAGCTTTTATTTTCACTTTTAGGATTTTTCAAATTTTTATCTTTTTGTTTCTGTTCTACACTCTTCTTAACAGGTTTTTGTTTAGAACATTCACCTGTTTCAGTAGATTGCAAAACAGTATTTTTAAATTTTTCTTGTAAATCTAAAAATATTTTTCTTTTCTTTTCTTTTCTTTTTCATCATCAGATATTTCATCACAATCTTCAATTTTGACTTTGTCAAAATTTGTGACATTGTCACTTATTGGATCAGAATTGATCGGTTTTGGACAAACATGTGAAGTGGAATTCACAAAACCTTTCAATTTATTCTCAAGCTCGTTGATTTTAATCCGAGCTTTTTCAGCTTCATTTTCAAGCCGAATGATTTTCTGAAGATGAGAGTTTATTTCAATCTGTTTTTCAAGATTATTTTTAAAAATAACAGATTTTTCATCTTTTAAAATCTTCATTTGACTTTGAAAATCTTTTTCAAAGTTTAATTTTTCATTTTCAAATTCTTTTTCTTTTTCTTTCAAAATCTTATTATCCAATGTCAAACTGTCCATATCACTCAACAGTTTGATATTTTTAGACTTTAGTTTTTCACAATTCAAACGCAACTCCAAAATCTGTTCATCATCAGCTTTCTTCTTGTCTTTCAAAGCTTTGTTTTCCAACGTCAAATTCTCCATATCTTTCAAGAATCTCACACTGTCTGTTTCTGATTTTTCACAATTCGAACATTTTCCATTCATCTCTCCATTATCAGCTTCCTTCTTTGAAATTACTTCTTCAAAAACCTGTTGTTTTTCCGTAACAGCTTCTTTCTTAATATCTTCAATTTCTTCAACATCTGCTGTCTTTTGATTCATCTTTTTTGCAGCAAGTTTATTCTTGAGCTCGTCAATTTGTTCTGCAAAAGAATCATTAACCATTTCAGATGAAAATAAGTGTTTATAAAACTCAAGTTTCTCAAGTTCTTTACTATCATCATCACACTCTTCATCAGATGAGTATGAATGATCAAAAACTGGAACTTTTTCTGAAATAACTTCTGAAACTTTTTCATCTTTTTCAGAACTAACTTCAAAACTCTTTTCTATTTTATCCACAACAATTTTTGAATCAACAATTTTTGAATCCTTGTTTATTGAAAATGATTTTCTAGAATTTTGTTTTCCGGAAAGAATATCAATAATATCCATTTAATTATTGTTAAAAATATCATCTGCAAAGGAACAACCATATTCATCATCACTATCCATATTTTGATAACAATTTTTGCAATGTCAAACACTTTCAAATGAAATATCCTGCTCAAACGAAATCACCTTGAATCACCTGCAAACAAACAAACACTTAGACAAATTTTCGAAATTTTTGACAAACACTGACACTGAAGCGAAATCACTAATAGTGACACAAAAGCGAAATCAACAACAATGTTCACTCGAGCGAAATCACAATGTTCACTTGAGCGAAATCAGACTTTGTCCTTTGGAGCGAAATTAAATTGTCCGTTGAAGCGAAATCAAGTGATGATGTTCGTTAAAGCGAAATCAAGTATGTTCGGATTAGCGAAATCAGTTGATAATGTCCATTAAAGCGAAATTAACTTGTTCATTTGAGCGAAATCAACAATTAATGTTCTTTAAAGCGAAATCAAGTGTTGTCCGTTAAAGCGGAATCACCTTTTAACCATTTTTGACCAAGTTTTAATTCGAATTTTAATCTGATACTTTCCAGGATTTGTTATTACTGTATTTTACACGTTATATTCAAAAATCCGATCATTTCGACCGTAGGAACCAGTTCAATTCGAAAAAGTATCAAAGAAAGTGAGTAGAAATGAGAGATTTTTGTAGATTCAGCTGTAGTAGTATGAACTCCTCTTCCTGAAGCTCTGATACCACTTGTTGGACCGTGTCGTGACCCTAAACGATCAGTCAAGGCAGTTCATCATCACGTATAAAGGCGGAATCAGTATACGCAATGTAACAACAGCTTTTCCTTTCAATTTCTTCTCTTTATTAGCTTTCTAGAATGATTTTGACAGAGTTTCGTTACCAAGCTAATGACCTGATTTCGCTCCTATGGTTACCATGAATGAACATATGTAGGGTATTTATACTAAGGCTGATTTCGCTTCAATGTCAAGTCCATTAAAGCGAAATCACATGTAATCTGATTTCGCTTTTATGGCATGTACATTGAAGCGAAATCACCATGTGTCCCTTAAAGCGAAATCACCTATAAACATGTACATTAAAGCGAAATTAACAATAAAAACCCTAATCTTGACTTTCTTGACTTTCTTGATTTAAGACTTGATGAAGATGCAGTCAACAGACATTCTTGTGCATCAACAGGTTTCTAGTTCGAAACTTTGTTCATGTTAGCTCCTACCAATAGCCCTAGGTATTTAAACGGAAAACTTCCCGCCTGGCACCCCACAATCTCCGCCATGTTAGCAACTCCAACCGGGTGGACCCCAATAGCATAAATACTCGACTTATCAATATTAATCTTGAGACCCGAACAAATATTAAACACCCGAAGAATATGCACCACCGACTTTATATTATCTTCTGACCATTCCCCAAGAATAATAGCATCGTCCACGTATAACAGATGGGAAACACACGGACCATTCGGGATTTGAATTCCTGTGAAAACACTTGAATTTTTAGCTTTAGTGATCATATAAGAATACATTTTCATCACCATGAAGAAAAGGAAAGGAGAAATAGGGTCTCCTTGCCGTAACTGTAACACCCCGAAAACGGGTTTGGTAATCAAACTCCGTTAATACTACAAGACGGGTAAAATACAGTTAGTGGTAAAACTTACCCGGTAAATTTTAGGATTTAAATAAATAAATCTAATAATTATTAAAAGGATGAGAAATACTTTGAGAAAGCAAAGTATATAAAAGGCCCGAGATTTAACGGGACTTAAAATAAAACGAGTTGAGAACAAGATAAAGTAACTAGGTAATAAATAACCTAGTACAAGTCTTGTAATTAAATGAAAGAACAAAATATCAAGTTATAAACTAAATAAAAGTGGAGGGGCCTATGTTGTTAAAATCTAAACTCATATTATTAAGTTTAACAAAAATAAAAACCAAACACACCATTTAGGTGCCTGGTTCGATCAACAGGAGGAGGAGGGCGACCCCCACTCTCAAAACCCTAACAACTCACTAATCTCACAAACTGAAGGCTCAAACCAAGTTAAAATCGAGCATAGATTATTGATCCCATTGCAAGGGGGTTGTAAGGTATGTAAAATTTGATGTTAATTCCCTGTTTGAAACTCTCATGAATTTGGGAAATGTAAAATTTGATGTTGCATGTTTGCTATTTGGATAGAATAGGGATGATACAGTGTCTAGGAGTGAAACCTAGACAATAACATGTGAAATCATGTCTAAATTCTGGAAATTTCATGAGTACATTGAAGGTCATTCATGGGTTTTGTGAGAAAATGATGAACACTAGGGTGTAGAATGCTAATCTAGTGTAAATTGATGCATAGAAACTGATTTCTGAAAATATGATGTGTAATTCTATAAGTAATAGCTCAATTGATGTTAATCAAGGCTAAGTAGCAAGCCATGAATTAGAAAATAAAAGATGTAAAATTCTGCCCGTCAAGTGTTTGTAAAAATGCCCCAAAGAAGGCTTGAAATTGAAATTTGAAGTTAAAACGCATGATTGTGATGATTTAGCAAATTATGCGATACATGATTGAAAAAGGGTTCTAAACGGATTTGCGAATTGAACTCTTTAGGCGAGGAATCCGGATCGTCAAGTGGACAAGCCGGTGGAAATACGCGTTTGAAAAGGATGCTTAAAAGGTACGTAACTACGATCTCGTTACGTTATGCTTGATTTCGTATTTTCGCTAGTTTACCATAAATTAGCATAATACATGAAATAAACATTTATAGTCGTATGTGTCATACTTCAACCTCCGTTGATGTATAGCTTAAGTTTCACGTATACCTGTGCACTAGCGTTGTGTGCCGCGTAGAATGTGATGTACCCCGACATCCGTTGACGTAGAAATTGAGTTCCATGTATTCATGTGTACTAGCGTTTCGTTATGTGTAGGCTGTCTGCTCGGGAAGTTAAAATATCATAGACTATATGGATGATAGTGTGTACCCGAGTTAATATTCGCGGTCCCTACGTGATGACCTTTAATAAACACACACATGCGCAAATGATCAATCATATAATCAAATAGTCCTCCTAGTCCCACTAGCCTCCCAGCCTCCCAGACTGACTCCTTAGTCCCACTAGACAATTTTTCCAGCCTCCCAGACTGACTCCCTAGTCCCACTAGACTATCCACCCAGTCTCTCAGACTGAATCTCCTAGTCCCACTAGACTATCCACCCAGCCTCTCAGACTGAATCTCCTAGTCCCACTAGACTATCATCCCAGCCTCTCAGACTGAATCTCCTAGTCCCACTAGCCTCCCAGCCTCCCAGACTGACTCCCTAGTCCCCCTAGACAATTTTCCCAGCCTCCCAGACTGACTCCCTAGTCCCACTAGACTATCCACCCAGCCTCTCAGACTGAATCTCCTAGTCCCACTAGACTATCCTCCCAGCCTCTCAGACTGAATCTCCTAGTCCCACTAGCCTCCCAGCCTCCCAGACTGACTCCCTGGTCCCTCGACCAGACCCAGCCACCCGGCTGAATTCCCTTTTCCGAAGGTCTTAAATGCATGTTTCCTAAACTCTCAGAGTGTTGTGCACTGTATGTAATCGTTTCGTGTACCGTGTATAAAACATCACAATAGTGTATGTTTGAAAACAAAATTTTTGACTGTTTGTTTTTCGGCAACGGTTGGAGACCATATTCGAGTACTAGGCGTTCTGTATGTATTCAACGTCTTAATAGTCTAAGTCCCAGAGAAAAGTGAGGTTAGAGCCTAGGTATCACAACAGAAACCTAATTCGCTGTAACCTATAGCTCTGATACCAATCTGTCACACCCCCGAAATCATCAGAGCTTGGCGTGACTGGACTGGACTGGTATCGTCATTGCACAATGGAAGCAAAATAAGCTAAGTCTTTTAGAATGTGAACGCCCATTAAGTACTCGAATCTTCAATGGTTCTCCTATTCCAACCGTGCCTTGTCTTAGAAAAGTAACCTGAGAAAGAACATGCGAGAAAAATCAACATAATGTTGAGCGATTCCATAGTTTGTTCGTAAAATATTTGAGATAAATCTTTTGAGTTGTGAAAGGTTTGAAATAAATCTTTGGAATAACCGGTTTTTGAAATAATATTGAGAAAATGAATTTAAAAATCATTTTCTTGCCAAGTTATAAGGAAACGTTGTGTTTGTAACACGTTATGTTCATAAAACCATGTATTTGTAAAGCCTTGTATTTGTAATATTCGCATAACCGTCAATGCCTACCCTGACTTTGACTCCATACCCGCATAATGCTTTGAATTTGTATAAAACATGGTAGTTAATTTGTATGAACAAGAAGTTTCCGTAAGTATAAAATCCCTGGTATGAAGCAAATAAGGAAAAAGAGATCACCAATGGTTTGCAAGGCCATTGATATGTGTGAAGTGCAAGTAGGAAGACTCAAACCTAGCAGATTTTGCGTTGGGCACAAAGTCACCCTGAGGTCCGTTCTGGTTGGGCCTGGGGTTGGGCTCGCTACACCCAGATAGATCTACCGCTTACGTCCCTCGGTCCTACAATGAGGATTAATGGCCTCCAGTTCCCGCCTACCCACTCACATGATCTAAGTAATAACCCTCCTTACGCTAACCATACCATGTATAAAATAAATCCCTGGTCACCCTGACCAGATTTCCTGGTCACCCTGACCATATTTCCTGGTTACCCTAACCAAATATCCCTGGTTACCCTAACCAAATCCCCGGTCACCCTGGCCGAATATCATTCACATTTCGAAAATAAGCATTTATTTTTGTAAAAACCGGTATGTTTAGTATAAACCTCTCGTAAATCATTTGTGTTCCTCGAAATCCCTTCGTAATATGATGTAGAAATATGAGTTTTGCGTTAGTTCAAAACTTTGTATGTTTTTGCAAAATGTGCATGACTTTCCACCCCGAAAACATTTATAAAAATGTAAAATAGTAAAAAGTGGGGGTTATGAACTCGCCTGAATATTCCTGTGCAAGCTAGCTAATTACGACTCCTTGATGTCGTTTCCAAAGTGAGACTCGCTAGCGTGCATTCTACAATATTCCTAATACGGAATATCTAATAAGTTTCTAAATAACGTAGTAACTAACTACGTGTAATCGAGCTCTACCGAATCTTTGACCAAACGATATGACGGTAAATTGTCAATTTAAAGAAGTGAAGAAGTTATACTTGTTAGCTCGTTTTAAGAAGTAGTATCTTGATATAGAGGAATATTCGTATGAAAGTAATATATAATAAACTCGTATTATATATCGTGTTTCGTATGAAAATAATATATAATAACCTGTATTATATATATCACGTCTTGTGTATATTTGCCGAAAATATACGTATATGCCGTCTAGGCGTATAAAATAAATATGAAGAATTATATTTATTTTATAAAGAAATCGTCGAGTTGTTATGTTTGAAAATAAATATAAACCATATTTATTTTTGTAAAAGATTTCGCGTTGTACGACATTTAGAATAACTATATTTATTTTAGTAACACAATTGTAGTGTCGTTTGAAATACGGAATAAATATATGAGCTATATTTATTTGTAAAAGTATACGAGTTGACGACGTTCGAAATAAATATAACATTATATTTATTTGTAAAAGCGTTTGGAATTAACAAGGTTTGAAGTATTATAAACTCGAATTCCATTAAGCGTCGTTTTATAATATGTGTCGTGTTTAAGGGTTTTTCTCGAAAAACGGGCAGAGTTTCCTCTGTTTTTGGACGCACCGGACAACCAAGTTGTCGTTGTTTATCAAGAATCAACAAGCTTTCAAACAAATATTCATAAACACAAGTTTTAAAACATGATAATATATGAAACCGCAACTATATATATGATTTTAGCATTCAGTTCGAGAGCTCGTTATCACGTAAAAATTATATAAAAATAATATAACGTAATAAATCGTGCCGTTTACCAAATCCTCCTGTCGAAACGCTAACTCAGTTGACCGAGTCAACTCGGGTTGACCGAGTTGAGTTGACCAGTAAACCGAACCCGAAACTGAGGCTGTTCCGCACCAAACTGACCCGAACATGCTTGAACCACTGTTGAGCCGAACCCGTCTGTTGACTGAGTTGACTCGGTTGACCGAGTCAACCCAGTCCCGAAATCTGACCTGAAACCTGCTGACTTGTTGACTGAACCGCTCCGAGACATCCGAACCTGAAATAGAATCTAAGGTCGAGACTGAACATGCTGAACCCCAGGGCTGTGATCCGAACCAAAATCATCATCTTCATCGCTGAGCATCATCATATTCGGAAAAACCATCAGTCAGAAACAAGGACCGTCGGATAATAGCGCCGACCACCGGATAAATGGACCGACCGTCGGTCGGTTGGTGTGGCCACCGGTTAATCATCGCAGAAAAAGGGGGGTATCTCGCCTGAAACGTCTCAGCATCGTCGTCAAACCCGACGGGTCGAAGCAAGGACCGCCGGTCCGAGACCACCGCCGGTTTTCCCTCTCTCTCTCTCGCTCCTTCTGCCTCTCTCTCTTGGTTCCGATGTCGCACCACCACCAGACGGTGGTGGTGGTGGTCGTTCAGTTCTGTAACGAGGGGGTGCTTGCAGGTGTAGGAGGGCCGTGAGGGTGGTGTGGGTGGTTGTCGGAGGTCACGGCCGGAAGAGCATGGCCGGCACCGGCCGATGCTCGGCCTGAACAGGAAACTCGAAAGGGAGAGGAGACCGAGAGGTTGAAGGAGTTTTGTGATTTTGTTTGAGGGGATGAAGCTTTGGTTAGCTTATGTGGGTGTGTGTATGTTGTAGAGGAGATGGATGGTTTTTATTTATAGACCAAAGTGTCTTTTATGCCCATTGAGTATTCAAGTTACCTTCAAGTTGCAGGTTTTGTTCTCTGAATAAAAATCCTTTGAAGAGATTTTGCAAGATTATGTGAATCTTGTTTAGATTTTCGTAAATCTTAATAAGATTTTTAAGGGGCGATCTAATATGTTATGTGTAGGTTTAGGCTTGTGGGTTTTGGCTTGGGCCCAGGGCCCACAAGCTCAATCCCCGTGTGTAAGTGGCCCGTAAATCCTACGAGACTCGTTGACAAAAACCGAACCCCGTTTAACGTCGAAAATTAAAATACATGAAATACGGTCGGTAGTCGTTGCAGTCGCGTTCGTGCGTCGTTGCCGTTTGTAACCTGTTACTGTAGTCACTAAAATTAATTACGAAGCTCAAATATATCGTAAAAATTTAATATTTGTCGGCGTTGTCAGTATTATGTTCGATTTCAATCCGTTGTCGTTTAATGTTTCACCGGTTTCTCTGTAAACCACCATTCTCGCACTGTAAAGACGGATAGACGTTCCCAGGCACTCCAAAGGCCTAATTAAGTTAATTTGCGCTGTAAACACTATTTATTATCGCGTTAATTACCTGTTAATCATGTAATTAAGAGCCGTAAATCACGGGTTGTCACATCTATCAACTCTCTGAGCAAACATTCTCACATTCTCCTTCACTTTATCAAGAAACTCCTGGTTTCACTGTTTCCAGAAAGGTTTCTTCTGTTCATCTTCTGAGCTTCCTCCTGCAACAAATGTTGTTTTTGGTTTATAATTTTTCTCATTTTTATAGTTTTTCGGGGGAATGCAACCTAATCCATTCTTTTTGTAATTACGGTTACGGTTCGATTTCTTTCGATAACCTGAACCAGAACTGTAACCTTTTTGCTTGTTCAATCTCGGTTGAACTCTTGAAGTGTATTTTTTAGGTTTTTCATGAAGATTTAAATCTTTTATTTCAGAAATATTAATTTCTGTTAGTTTGAAAATCTGTTTGATCATTTCCGTTTTGACACTTCTTATTGAAAATTCCTCATCAGAATATAATTTGTCTGAATCATTCAAAGTATATGCTACTTTGATTGGTTCGTCATTCAAATTAGATTTTGATAACAGGAATTCTCTATTGTAAATCCTGTTAACCGGCGAACTCGGCCTCTTTTCTGACGAACTCGGACTTTCAGACTCAGACTCCGGTTTTGACTCTTCATCTGTATCTAACACCTGATCGACAACTTTCTTTAATAACTCAGACTCATGATCAGTGTCAGACGCTGTGAATGTAACATCAATATTGTCTGGTAATTCATCAATGATTTCGGACTTTAACTTGATATTGAGAGCCTTATTAACTCGTTCCTCATTTGGCTTTCTGGGAGAATAAGTTTCATGGATCGGGGGTGGACATCTGTTATACTTGACACTTGGTTTCTTACCAGTATCAGTATCTTCAGTCTTTTTCTCCTTGAATGCCTCCAAACCTGCAACAGTAGGATAAACGCGATCAATCAGATAATCACATGTAGTATAACTCAACAGTAATCGTTTAATCCTTTCACTTTCAATCTTTTCGAGTTCAACATCCTGCTTCAGCTTTGCACAATCTTCAATGTATGCATTAATAACACTCTGCTTTGTCATTAATGTTGCACTCATCTTTTCCATTGCATTTTCGATTTCTGAAATTGTCTTTTTCGGATGATCAACTGTGTTATTCAGCACATCATAAGATTCCTTCACATACTTCACATCACACAGTAAATCTTCTTTTATCTTCTCTAACTCAGCAATCTTCATATCTTTCTCCTCACAAGCTTTGCAAGATTCTGAACATTTCAAACATGATTTTTCAACTTCAACCAATGTTTCTACTATCTTTTCAACTTCAACGACTTTTTCTAACTCAACGAGTTTCTCTACTTCGACCAATTTTTCAACTTCGACTATTTTTTCAACCTCAACAATCTTCTCCGCCACTTTCTCCACTTCAACGATTTTCTCTACTACTTTCTCAGTTGCTGGTTCAACATTCGCTTCTCCAGCTTCTGTCTTTGTCTTTTCATCAGCTAGCCTTTTTGCTGCTTCCAGCTCTTTCCTCAATCTTGCAATCTTCTTCTGATTCAGCATCTCCATTTTATCTTCAAAAAACAAATTAAAACTAGTAGGATCATTGCCTTTACTAGCTCTGTTGAGATGTTCTTCCTCATCATCGGTATCCACATCGCTTCCAAGATCTGGAAAAATTGGAATTCTTTTTTCACTAGTCTCATCTTCACCAAGAACTCTAGCAACAAGAGCTGAACCATGTATGTATTTGTCCCAGTTAAATCCTTCAGCAACAAATTCATCATCTTGATGGATAAGTAAAGCTTTCTTCTTTCCATCTTTAATAGCATGAGCATGTGCAGTTTGTGGTTATTGGGCAATATGATGAAAAATTGATTTCTGATAATAGTTGTTCTTTTCTTGATTCCCGGTTGCTTCTTTGCTTTTGCACTCTCTTTTAAAGTGTCCTTTTCCTTTGCAACGAAAACAGGTAACTTTCGATTTATCAAAACCCAACAGAGAAGTAGCCATTCCTCGAAATTCATCTCTACCAGTAATTTCTTGAAATTTTTCAGCTCTCCTCCAAGCACTCGCTAAGCACCATTTTATATCCATCAGCTCAAGTTCTTCAGCATCAATTTGGTCGTAATCCTCTTTGGTAAGCATCGGATTACCAATCTTCCCACCGATCAAACTTTTGTAAGATTCTAACATAGCAACCAGTGATGCCATGTGTTGCTTGGCAACTTCCGGAGACAGATTCTGACCATTTTGAATGTTTAAAGTAACATTGCATTGAAGGTTTGTTGAGTTTTGTCGTTGAGAACTTGATGTTGTACTGTTTGGATCAAAACTTGAGAATGATGAAGAATATCCACCACTTTGAGTCACATTACTACCCTTTGTTCCAGACGAACTGTTAGCACTAAAACTAGTTTGAATCTTTGGACTAGGACTGGGAGTAGCCTCAAACTTGTTTCCTCGATAATACAAACTGACATCTTGTTTGGCATTTGGATTTGTCATGATAGCGGTTTTCTGAATATCCAACTCCTGCTCTTCAATCTTTTGAATGAATTGTGCCAGATTCATATTCTCAGACTTTCTTGTGTGTTTTAAAATCATCAAATAAGCTCCCCACTTTTGTTGTGGTAGTACCTCAGCTAATTTATCGACCCACTCATCATCATCTTTCTCAATGTTAAATCTTTTCATTTCCAAGACTAGATGACAATATCTATCAATGGTATGCTTTGTAGTTTCATTGTCGAAAGCTGAAAACATATCAAACGACTTCTTCAATAACGCCTTTTTGTTTTTAATCATATTTGCGCTTCCTTTGAATTTCTGAATCAATGCTTCCCAAATTAACTTAGCTGTATTACCATGTTGAATCAAAACAAATATATCTTCTGTAATTGCCTGTTGAAGAATACTGATCATCATTTTTTCACTAGTATACTTCAATTTGTCAACTTCCGTAAAGTCACTGAAACCCTTTTCAAGTCCACGTTCGTTTTTTGGTTTCTCATAGTCTTTCTCCAACGAACACCATGCATCAAACTTGTAGGCTTGCACCCAGTTCTCAAATCGATTTTTCCATCCCTGAAAATATTCAATGTACATAAGTTTTGGATGTTTCTGATGAGTTCCCGTCTCATTTTCACTGTACAATGTTTCGGCAGCAGTAACGCGAGCAACTGGCGTGGCAAACGCATTGTAGAATTCCTCATCCATGTCTTCGGAAAATTTGATATACTTTGGCAAACACCTCGTAAAAACACCTGAATGAAAACAAAAACAAAAACAACTAATCAGTTTAAACGAACTGAGAAAATGTGAACGCGTGTAATGGTTGAATTGATCTAGAACTCATGTTGAAAATTTACGGACTCGTTCCAATGTTGTTCGGGTTTCAAATCCACAAGCAAACTGGTTGTTGATTGAACCAAGACTTTTTAGAACAAAAACAACTATCCAATTAAATCAAGTGATTGGGCCGATCAATATTTGCGAATTGATATGATTGGGCCGAGAACTTTAAAGCCCACAACTGTTATAAAGATCAAATGAACTAGATGATTGGACCAATTAATCCACTAAACTGACAACCACAATTGTTTCACATGCAAATCTGAGTAGCCTATTCAATTCTCATGGCCGACAATATCAACTTTTTATAAAAGCTTATCAGAAAACACGTGATATTCTCAATTCAACACATGCAACCGACAACATGCAGCCGACAACAATTGATGCTTTTGTGTTGACTTGGAACTAATGTGGTTGACAAAACAAAAGATATCCTCAAATATGATTGGACCTCAAAACTTTAGTCACATGCAACAATGGTAGACAACAACTTTTTAATCTTTCAATACAAACTTTATTAGGCCGAATCTGATATGAACTTATCTACAACACTTTTACCAACAACTCTGATGTTTAACACAAGGCCCGATATATTCACATGTACCAACTTCACATGCACACAAATACCAATCCCACTTAGCTAACACACTTTTAATTGTTTAATCACAAATTGATGAACTGATAACTCTAGGAATGATGAAAACACATGCAACTACTGATCAACCGATACAACCTGACATCCTTGTTTTACGTATCACACAACACGAAGCACTTTCAAACGATGTTCATGTTTCAAACGGTCATGTCAATTTCAAACAGACAAGGTCAATTTCAAACGGTCAAGGTCAATTTCAAACGGACAAGATCAATTTCAAACGGACAACCATGTATTTTCAAACGGTCAGGGTCAGATTCAAACGGTCATGTCCAGTTTCAAACGGAAGAGTCAGGTTACGTTCAAACGGACACCAGTTTTCAGTCCATTTTTACCATTTTTACTTCGAATTTTAAGCTGGAACTTTCAAGGAATTGTTAAAACTCAGTTACACACACATTGTGAAAGTTTTAGCCCATTTTAACCATGAAAACTTGTTCAGTTTTGAAAAGAAGGTGTAGAAAATAGATTTTCAAGCTGAATATGGCAAGAACTCCTCGTCCTGAGCTCTGATACCACTTGTAGGATCGTGTATCGACCCGAATGAGTCGTTCAGAAGAGCTCGCGTACGTTTCAGAGGCGGAAACTAAGAAACGAACTTGAAAACAGCTTGAAATACACTTTAAATCTCTTGTATATTCAATTAACAATGTTTACAATCAGAGAATAAACCGGCAGCACCTCGGTATCAAAACTTGAATCGTTACAAATGATGAACGTTTGAAGGGTATTTATAGAGAAGGACCTGACCGTTTGAAGGTGGCAAGACACCCTTCAAACGGACATCTCTTCAAACGGTAACCTATTCAAACGGTCACCATCACAAACGGTCACGACATATTTCAAACAACACATCTAAATTTGACTTTCAATATGTTTCTATTTTGTCTTCATGTGCGCATGATGTCATGATGATGCAATATATATGATGTCATCAATAAATAAGATGACATCATGTCTTGATCAGATCCGTAACGCAACCAAGACTCGATATAAGACGAAGACGACAAATGTGTGCACCAACACGAACGAACGACCCTTAAAAGGGGTTCGGAAATGAGTTTTATGATTAAATAAATGCTTAGAATAAGAAAAGATAGTGAAAGATGTAAATTCTTGGGTCGAATGACTTTATATAGGTCTTTGCCGTAAAATGATAATCCGAGGGGTAAAACTCGGAACATATAGATATCCACATTAAATCCAACACACACATAGTTGTGGTGGAAGATTACTTGGTAAGGAATGTAGGAATAAGATGCTAGAAATGTATGAAAGCAAGTTCA
Organism: Helianthus tuberosus; assembly: GCA_030545235.1. Classification (NCBI taxonomy): domain Eukaryota; kingdom Viridiplantae; phylum Streptophyta; class Magnoliopsida; order Asterales; family Asteraceae; genus Helianthus; species Helianthus tuberosus. Next base: position 169,799,020 of record CM060366.1, on the reverse strand, counting down.
GGTTCTAAAGTGCTTAAATACCCTTAACGCGTAAAAAAAAAGCATACGAGCGAAAACGTATTTAAATTGTGTAAGAAACCTGTGATTAGAACCTAACATAATAGATAACATTAATTTGGAGAGGTGCATGTGAAATAAGGATTAAACAAATATGTTTGTTTGATAAAATGTATAAATGGGTTAAAATTCGGTAAAACGGCAAGGAGTCGAAGGCTTTGAAGCCTCAAAATCTATTAGGTAGGATGTTGGATTTTAACTCCATATGATGGAGGATCAAATTACAATCACGTAGGAAGAAAAGGTAGGTCAAACGGACAAGCGGATTGAAAGATACGAAAGTTTTCGTGTCAAAAACGGCAAAATGGAAGGGCCTGATACAGGGGCCACCGTAACTTACGGTGGGCACCGTAAGTTACGGTGGGGGCAGAGTTCTTTATGGCAGTTATCCCCTGCCTTACGGTAGGGGTATGTTATAACAGGGGCCACCGTGGAGGCCAGATTCAAATTCTTGTTTCTAGGATCAAGAGATCAATGTTGGAAATTCCTGATTTCTTTGTTTAATTTGATTATTCGACCCAATTTCCTTGTAGTACCAGTTATTTAATTATCAAAACTGACTTTTAAGTTGGTTTTGATCATAGGTGCACGTCGAGAGTCCGGGTGAAGATCAAGCGTCGAGCAAGAACCGAACACACGTTAAACGAAGCTTCCGCAATGTTGTTTCGTCGTTATTCTAAAACGGCGAATTAAATCATATATTGTTGTATCACTTTAAATTGTAAAAGTTTTTAATAAACCAGTATTTTAACATGAAGGTATAAATATAAATACTCAACAATTGTGATTGTTTATGGGAAAATCGCTAAATAAATTTATGGTTGTTACAGTAACCCCTTGTGGCATTGAAATTCATAAGTAGGCGCTCCGTTAACCAGCACCGCAGACTTGGCCGAATCCAAAATGCCTTTTATCCACAAATACCGTCTCTCCGAAAAGCCCATTTAATTCATAGAAGATAAAAGGAAGTTCCAATTGACATTATCGTAGGCTTTTTCAAAATCAATCTTCAAATAAAAAGCTTTCTTCTTGTTCTTTTTTCCCCAGTTCGTTATCTCATTAATAAGAAGAGGACCATCCAATATATAATTCCCTTTTATAAACGCCGATTGAGCTTCGGAGACAACAGAATCGATCACCTTCTTGAGATGATTAGCAAGGACTTTTGACACTACCTTACTAATAATACCAATAAGGTTAATCGGCCGATATCCGTTAAGCCTGGTAGGATCCTTAGATTTAGGAACCAAAGTGATGAATGAGCTACCACATCCTACATTAATTTTTCCACTATCAAAAAATTCATCCAATACATCTTTAAAATCTTTATCAAAAAGATCCCAGAACAACTTAATGAACTTCATATTTAAACCATCCGGCCCAGGGCTTTTATCATCCCCGCAACCATCAACAGCTACTTTGATCTCCTCCATAGTGAATGGGACAGTGAGCAAGTTCATTTCCTCCTGGCTTAACTTCCTGATATCGTTACATACCAGCTGGGGCCTGAGCTGATAACTCTCCTTGAACCGATCTCTAAAAAAACACATAACCTCCTTTTTAATAATATTCGGCTTCGTGACCCAACATCCATTGATACTGAGACCCGGTATTTGGTTAGAGGCCCGCCTAATATTGACATGAGAATGGAAGAATTTAGTGTTTTCGTCACCTTCGAGCGCCCACTTAATCCTAGATTTCTGCTTCATATCCTTGAACTTATTCAGTTCGTAATTCATCAGCACATTTTTATTTTCCATGAACTCCCATTCCTCTACTTCACTTAGATCCCGCTCCTCCATAATATTCTCTAAATGTTCTAGTTCTTCTTTCGCTTTAACAACCAGCTCCTCCTCCTTTTTTAGAAACTTATGTTCTCCATTCTCTAATAGCATCTCTAATCTTTTGGAATTTTTTCATCAGTTTAATATCTGCATGACAATTGTCTTCCACCAGACCGTTCACAGCTTTCTCCACCGCCTCTCGGAACCCACTAATCCCCAGCCAAGAGTTGTAAACTCTAAACGGTTTGGCCACAAAATTCTTCCTATTAACCGTGAGTAAAAGAGGACAGTGATCCGAATGGGAAAACGACAGACCTCTTAAACATGCATCCGGCCAGCAGTTAAAAAAATTCTGGCACACCAAGAACCGATCAATTTTGCTCATCTTCCTGCCATTATCCCTTATACACGTGTATTTTCTACCCTTAAGATCATATTCCATAAGGTCCCCTTCAAAAATGAAATCGTTAAAATTCCAGGCACAAGCGTTTTTGAAACTAGATTTTTTACGCTCGTCTTGGTTTCGAACCGCATTAAAGTCCCCAACGATAAGCCACATTCCTTCAACCCCAACCATCACTTCTCTAATCTTGTTCCACAGACTCAGTTTGTCCGCCATTTTTTTGCGGAGCATAAACATTAATAACGTTAATTCTCTGTTGAGACCCTTTAATACACCCACTAACCAAAAGGAAATTCCTATTCTTAATATGATTGGACACCTCGAATATCCCTTTATCCCAGATACACAACAGACCCCCAGATAAACCAGTCGCTACTACACCCTCGACCCCAAAATCATGGTTGCCCTAGATCTTATCCACATTTAACTTTGTAAGATCCGAGAGTTTCGTTTCTTGAATCATAAGAAATTGACCTTATTTTGTTGCTTCAAACCCTTTATCCAGCCCTCCTTAACCGACCCCCAATCCCTCTAGCGCTAATAGAAAGGATATTCATTTACTCACCACATTGTTGCCTTCTGAACCCAAAGTTTCCTGGATCATCTTACCATGTTCTGAAAGGTTCACACCAACCAGTTTTCCGATCCGGATTGTTTCCTCGATCTCTTCAGTCTCCACCTCTTTATTATATCTAATTTCCTGTGTATCATCCACCAATGTTTCCCCAGTAGAACCCTCTCCTTCATTGAAGTTCTTATTTGCTTCCATATTGAGGTCAAAGCTGAGATTACCTTCATGTTCCCTGACTTCGTTATTGTCGCCCACATTAGACTCAGGGAAATTAACAGGTTGGGCCGGGAAACTAAAAGACTCCAAAGGCCTGTCCCTATCTGCTCTCGATCGTTTATTGGGCCTTTCCAAGTTCATTCGGCTTGAAGGTTTGGGCAATTGTTTATGTCTGTCTTTTAATAAATTAAAGGGCTTTTTTCTAATTCCCTTGGACTGCAACGTGGGACCCAATTTTTCATGGACATCAAAAGACTTTGGGGAATAGAACACTCCATTTACCTGCCCCCCCCCCCCCCCTCATCATTATTATTCACATTCAATTCCTCCTCCCCATGAACCTACATGCTTGGTCGTTCACCTTCTCCAACCTGCCTTTTTGTTTGTTTGCAATATAGATGATGGCCGACAATTTCAATGTTACTAATTGATTTTAATTGGACTTTAATGACCACTTAACCGACACACACAACAATCAAATTCAATTCTATTGGGCCGCTATTATGGATATGATTGGGCCGAGAACAATTATTCAAATTCAAAGCACATGGGTCGGACACTCAATTTACTTTAATTGGACCTTACTTTAAAAGTAGCCGACAATATTGTTTATCACTTGCACTGTTAATTGGGCTGAGATATCTCAATTAATGTACTGACATATCATATGCAAACTGACTATTTCTTTGATTCTTGTGAAAATTTGATATTTTCTATTTAAAATGGCCGACATTATTTATTGTATCTTATGCAAATTTATGAGACTGATCAATTTTGTGGCAGACAACATTCAGTTTTAAACCAAATATAATTAGGCCGCACATCTTGTTTCAATCAACAAACAAATGAATTCACGTGATTTGGTCAAACAAAATGAACTTTCTACTTTCACGCCAAATGAGATCACTTCAAACGAAATGAAACAATTTTGTTCAATTCATGCGATATGGAACATGATTTCGTACGAAATGATAAGTTTTCAAACGAAATGGTCAACTTCACACAAAATGGAACTATTTTCAAGCGAAATGTGCTACCTTCACGCGAAATGGTAAGTTTCATACGAAATACGAAATGGACAACCAAACCGTACGAAATGATGAATTTTATAACACTTTCAAACGAAATGGCTCATTTCGTGCGAAATGAAGCTGACGTCACGCGATATCGGAACAAAAATCTCAGATTTCTCCCAAACGGCTTCGAATTAAGATCTGAAACTTGGTTGGGTTATAGATCAGGTGTTTTCGCACGACATATCCAAAAATCAGCTAATTTGGACGGTAAAAACCTGTTCAGTTTGGCAAAATTCAGTGAAAAACGTGAAAGAAATGTAGAAGATGAAGAAATCGATGAAATCTCGAGCGAAATTGTGTGTTTGATCTGTGCAATCGAGCTCCTGCTCTGATACCACTTGTTAGGACCGGTTTTGACTCCGAAACGATTGCGAAACGAACGTGTGACGTGCGGAATCCGTACACAAACGTGACCTAACACACAAGATGTAATATAACTGTGATTCTATTGATAGATCTGATAATATACAGCACCTGAATCACGATGACATCACTTTCTCTCTCTAGACTCTCTCTCTCTAGATCTCAAGCTCTTCAAATGACAAATGTAGCAAAAAGTCTCTAATCTAACTCGAACTCTACTATTTATAGGTCAATGCTTATAAGGAAGTTCACCTTATTTACAAATATGCCACCTTGCCTTTCTTATCTAAAATAACAATATAAAGCTAGATTTGAACTATTTCAGCTACGACTCGGATTGACGAAGGCGATAGACATAAATGCACTAACAACTTTTTCAACATTAGTACTAAAAAAGGGTTAGTTTTATGCCTTATTTGATGTAATTTACATGTTGCATTTTACACATATCAAATATCCCCACACTTGAATCTTTGCTTGTCCTCAAGCAAAACTCTTTATAATGTGGCTTACACTCCCAAATGGAATGGGTAGAAGAGAAGTTTTGGGCTTGTCTTGTGTCGGGAGTCCAAGATCTTTATTAGGCTTATTTTTATGTTATTTACAATCCTATTCGTTATGATTTATTTTTAACGTTTCATAAGAGAAATTACTTATTTGGGCATAACATGCCTCTTTAAAATTATATTTATATACAAGTTCACATACCTCATGGGAGATCACTCAACACTCGGCCGAGGATGTATTTTTGTGAAACACTCGAGACCGGCATGGAACTTACTCCTACCATATGCTTGCCAAGCAATCAATCCACTTCCTTTTTAACTATACACCTTTGTAAACATCAAGAGGACTTTGGGGAAGGGTTAGGCTTGGGTTAAAGGTAGGTGATTTGGGTTAGTAGTTAGTAAAAAAGGGCGAAAAGCGTAAAAAATGTCGGTCGTCGTAAAACTCTTTGTTTTTGTGACTTTTATTCAAAACATTTTCAAACAAAGTTTCTTTTTAGGAACTTATTTGTTTATTGCCATACTTCATCATTTTTTTTAAGGAATGTCACATGAAGACCGAGCTTTTTACTAAAATAAATGGTTAAAAATAAAAAGGGTTTTGGTGGGTAAAGGGTGTTTGTTTTGTGGGTTTAGGAAGGAAAAGGTTTAGGCTCAAAGGGGTTAACTAGGGGATTTTGGGTAGGTGGTAAAAAAAATGAAAAATAATGGTGTTGAAAAGAAAAAGGGTTAGTCCTGATGCCTCCATCATTTACTTACTTGGGTTTAAGTTGGTAAGGACCGGGAATGTATCGTCATGGCAAGTTCTAGAGTTGTAAGAAACCACATGGCTATTCACACAAGAAACGAAAGATGAGCATTTAGTTTAAAGATGTGTATTTGTATGCTCAATAAAGGCTCAAAACTCACTTTTTGTGGGAATGAGTTTTTAATGTGATCAAGTATATATAATAAAATTTTAACTAGATTTGTCATGCCGTTTCATAATTTTCTTATGTTGGTTCTTTTTTTATCACGACGCTATCGGTTGTAAGTTTGTAAAAATATAGCCTTTTTTAGAACTTGTTATTCCCAAATTAAACCAAGACAAGTAAAAAAAATGAAAAGTTTTTGAAAAAATTTGGGGTGATTAGCGGTTCCAATAGAGTTTTGTGTAAGGGTTGTTATTATGACTTGCAAAATTCAAGGTTTTAGCATCCACCCCACACTTAAATTACACAATGTCCTCAATGTGTCCCAAAAATAAGTTTTTAGGTTGATTGAATGTGTAAAAAGGTGTTTAAAAACAAAAATTTATGTTACTGGGCGTCTAGACACGGGCCGTGTTAACCGAGCACGGCCCCGTGTTCAGATTGCCAGTATCATAGTTTAAAGAAGGTTGGGCACGGGGGCGTGTTCAGCGAGCATGGCCCCGTGTTCAGTTACCTGAACTGGCCATTTTCTGCAGATCGTCGGGCACGGGGCGTGTTGGCTGAGCATGGGCCCGTGCTGAACTTGCTGTAATGAAGAAAATTGTCGTGAGGCTCTGTTTTTTGTGCATTGGGTGTGGGTTCAAGCTTCCCTTAGTATCCTCCGTCATCTCGAGTGTGTTTTATCCATTACAACATCATCCAAACACCATTTAATAACTAAAAACAATCATTCATAGAAGATAACAAAATACACAAAGTCCTAGAAAATTTAAAAATAAAGAAGAAAAAATAGAAAACTAAAAAGTTCCTAAGATAGATAGGTCAAGTGATACATGAAATCATCCTAAGGAGTTCTACCCTTATTGTAGGAATAGCAAAAGCCCGGAAATAGCTTTCCGGTATTTAAAGGCGTCGTAGAACTCAGAACCGACGGGTGTCCCCAAGATGTCGTTGAATCACTCTTCTATCTCTCTCGGGAGGAAGAATGCGGGCTCATTTTCCACAACATCATGTGGAGGAGGAGTGACGACAACCGGGACCCCAGGTAATATATCTCGAGGGGGTTCCGTGTGCATCGCATACCACTCGGCCGGTATGATGACTTCCGGTACCACATTCCATGCCCTTTGTGTAACGATTGGTACCAAAGGAGGAGAAACGAGAATATTCAACCTTTGGTGCAAAAGGTTGACTTCTCGGAGACATGTTTCCAGCCCCACCGTCAAATGATTGATATGGTCGACCAAATCTTCCTCTACTCCCGTCATTTCATCGATGGCCTCCCTCAAGGCATACACGTAGTTTACAAGATGGTCTTCTACCGATGACATTCTCCATTGTCGGTTGTTCCTAGAGTGTGATGAAGATGTTCCGCTATTTCTGCTCGACATTCTAAGAAAACAAACCAAAAAGAGTTCATTTTAATGAAACAGTTCCTCGGACACGGCCCCGTGTTCACCTCTCTGCAGATGTTTGTAACAAGGAATCTTGGAGCTTTAAATTATTTTCCTGACTTTTGAAGCATTTTTAAGTAGAAATAACTTAAAATAGTGTTGTAAAACTTATTTTTAACAAGATTCCTTGAATAAAAACCTAACAAATATTGCATTAAAGCTTGAAAATATAGAGATTTCAAACTTTAATGGAGGTTTTGAGGAAAAATTAAGAAGAAGGCAATGGACAAAAGTAGAAAAGACAAGATGGTTGTTGAGAACTGTAACAACACTCACCAAAACAACTATTTCTTATTATATTTTGTTCAATAGGAAACCCTAATTAAGACCCCCAAGTGATCCTACATAAACCCTAAAATTTTCAGAACAATCGGAATCAGGATCAGGGCCCCTAAAACTCAGGGGGGAAACCCTCGTTAGTATTATCTCGACAGTTTTACGAGTATAACGAAATTTGACGAACGACCAACTCAGGACGCCTACCTGGACACGGGGCTACCCTATGGTAAAGTGGTGTCCCTCGCGCCACGCGACGGCCCCTCGCGCCACGCGAGGGCGCCGTTTTCGAGGTATAAATATGGGAGTTTGGTTGTTGCAATTCCGCGTTCGTTCGACGTTCAAACTCAAAATGTGCACTGAGATATTGTACAAATAGTCCCAAAACACATATAATCTCGAAGTTCTGCCGTAATAACAGGGTAATAACTCGATCGCTGCTATGATTCAATGCCCGAACGATTGAAACTATCCAATGGATGTTTAAGTGCTGCCCACATTAGGGTTATGCTTTGTCATTCGTCGTGAATTCGATGGATGTTTAAGTATCGCACTTTGTCATTCGTTGTAAGGGTTTAATCTCGTGAGTTATTGTAAATGTTGTATTAGTTACTGACCTAGTTCGTGTGCATGTTATTAATTTAGGTAACAAGGTTAATCAGTAGACTAGACTTTGCCCGTATTAAATCTGCAATGTGAGTCATTCTCTTTTTATCAAAGTGCTTTATAAAATTATTAAATGTTTTCAAAGTTATAATTACAGGGACTAAGTCTTTGTAATCTCCATATTACAGCCCGTATATGGGGTTTTGTATACATTACATGATAATCGTCACCATTGGACAACGGGTTAGCCAATGGGTGATATAACCATAGTCACAGAAACGAGTCGAGTGACAAATACCGTTGGGTAATTGGTTGATATATAAACATTGTAATCGCTCTTAATACTGTAAATTATAACAACGTGTCGTTTTAGTAAAAAGAATGATTCACCAGTATTTCCCTGCTGACAAAACCTTTTTAAACATGTTTCAGGTGATCTGTTGTAATCCAGGAAAAGTGCCGCGAAGCACTACAAGCTTAAGGAAGTGGCTCAATATTAATAAAGAAACATGTTTTGTAAAATAAAGATTTCCCAGTGAAATCATCTGATTGTAAATTACCGAGGTTTTATCCCGAATTATGAAATAAAATAATCGGGCATTTTCAGTTTTTAAAAGATCCTGCTAAAATCTTCCGTTGTTAAACTCAATTAAATAAATACCACGGGATTTCCTGTCCCGCGGCTCCTGAATCGGGTCAAACCGGGTCGGGGGCCGTGACAGAAAAAGGTGGTATCAGAGCCACTGAGTTAAGCTAATTAAGTATTTGAGAAGTACTTAATTTTCCTGATTACCATTTTGTGATTATGAGTTTTATTAACAGACTACTTGTTAATCACAGTATGGGTAAGCAAAAGCTTTCGAACAACTATCTTAAATTAGATAGTTCACCAAAAGAGAAGAGAATCTCTCTGGAAGCAGCCTCTCTATCCCTAGGGGTAGAGGTAAGGTGTGCCTACATCCCACCCTCCCCAGACCCTACAAATAGCTTTGCTATTTGTGGGATTTTACTGGGTATGATTGATTGATTGACCAAAAGAGAAGAGAAGTTTATCCCAATCAAATTCCTCAAGATACTCAGTAGATACTGAGGAGGGAATATTTGTTCGTAAAGTCCATTATGAGGAACCACTTTCTCCTAATAAAAGAAGTTTGATTATTAGGAAAAGTCAGGAGAAAATAAAGAAATCCCAATCAAAAGAAATGAGAGTTAATCAGGAAATCCAGAAACTAAGCAGTAACCCACAATGGGATGACCAGTTAGATGAAAAATGGGCAGATCTCTATATGCTAGCCACTGTAGCAATAAATGCAAATCTTTAAAATACCCTGACCCAGTATTAGCACCCTTATCACCTACAATCCAGAAACTTTACCCAGTAAATAAATAATTTTACAATAAACCCTAGTATGTTTAATTGTCAGTTATCCTTTGTATTAAATTAGTCACACGGTATGCAATAATAATTGAATGTTTATTTGTGAAATTTTATTATAAAAATTTTAACTTAGCATTTTGTGTGCATTTTGTATATATATTAAACAGAATGAATGAGTTATCTGAAGCCCTTCAGAATCTCAATCTTTATCCGGTGAAAATAGAAGTTTCCAGAGACTTTACTAGTTGCATACCCGATATAGAAGAACCTATGGAATTTAACACTCCACCTCCAGAAAAACCAAAGCACAAGAAAAGAAGAAGATTTGTAGGTTGGAGACGTGTACGCAGGAGGAAACCAACAACTAGGAAGATTCCTAAAATAGAGAATCCCATAGATAAAGGAAAAGGAATTGCAATCGGGGAAGATTCTAGGCAAGTAGAAATGGAAATTGGAGAAAGTTCTAAGCAAGTCGAGGAATTGCCATTACGGGAGGAATTGGATCGCGTACTGGCAAGCTACGATATTCTCAGGCCTATAAACAACAACCTTTATCCTTATCCTGTTGAAACTCAACTTCCAATAAATTTGGAAACAGCCATTCCAGAACCTTTAATCCACACTCAACCTTTAGGCGAGATGGACGAATGGTGGACTAACGACTGGCAGTTTCAAAACCTTCTCAATAACCCTTATATGTTTTTCCCTCAGTTCGACCTAGAACCTATACCAAACCCACCAATGAGCAATGAAAATTTAGCTGAACTCCGCCATTTTGGCGAGGAGCTGATGGATGCTGGGAATAGGATCCAGGAGATAGGAGGACAAATCTCCTGGAAGTACGATGAGAGGGAACATCGCTTTTGAAATGCCAACGGATTAGGGATAATGTAGTTGTGAAGTTATATAATAATCAAAATAAAACGTGTAAAATAAAAAAAAATAAAACTTTGTAACATAACAGTGTGTATGGATGCATAATATGATATATAAAAATGGAAGTCAAGAAATTGACAATTTTGGATATATATGTTGTGAATTTTGTGTGATTGTTTTATGTATAATTGTTGTTTACTCTATATTAATAAATTATATATATTAATTATCAGATGGAAAACGCTAATAATGAACCAGTTAACGAGGTTAACCAATCTGAGCAACATCAGAAGGATCACTTTATGACTAAGCAAGATATAGAAAATAGAGGCGGTAACCATACTAGCTGAATTTGCAGGCAATGAAGGAGCGACTGCGGCACTGCGTTGGTTAGAGAAAACTGGGGCAGTGATTATAATAAGTAAATGTGCTGAAAAAGACAAAGTCATGTACGCGTCGAATCTTTTCAAAGAAGTGGCGCTAGAATGGTGGAATACAGTACTTCAAGCCAAAGGAAGAAGTGTGGCTTATGCCATGAATTGGCAAGAATTTAAAAGTCTGATAGAAAGAAAATTTTGTCCTAAATATGAAAAGGAACAAATGGCGAATAAATTTCTGAACCACCGGATGTTAATGTAGGATGTCGAGGTTATACTTCGACATTCTTCGAGTATGCTAGAGTAGTACCAACCCTGGCTTCGCCAGAGTCTGTGCTCATTTCTTGTTATATTTGGGGATTGATTGGCGAAATCCGTAATATCGTTAAAGCTGCGAGACCTTGCACTATTGACGATGCGGTAGAATTAGCTAACACCCTAACTGACGAGCTGATACGCACAAGAAATGAAAACAGGAAAAAGGAATTGGCTCAGAAAATTACCCAAGGATTTCGTGTGGGTAATAATAGCAACTTCAAGAAAAGAGGAACATGGCAATCCTCAACTCCGCCGTTCTGCAGAAATTGCAAAAAGAAACATTATGGAAGATGTAATGTAACCTACAATTTTTGCAAAGTTGTAGGACATCGCGAAGAAGACTGCAGAAAGAAAAAAAGGATATGCTATAACTGTGGAGAAGTAGGACATTTTAAATCAGAATGCCCTAAATTGGTTAAACCAGCAGACAATAAAGCCAAGTCAGCTGACGGAGCTACCAAGAAGAATGTTCGAGCCTTCCAGTTTACTACTTAGGAAGCCGAGCTAATCCCTGATGTGATAGCTGGTACGTTCTTAGTTCACAACGTTTACGCAAATGTATTATTTGACTCTGGTGCAAACCAAAGTTTTATAAATACTACATTCTGCCAAGCTCTTAACTTACCCTTAACCAATCTTAGGCAGATTTTTACAGTTGAAACAGCAGATGGGAATTCAGTTAACATAAATAAGGTTTTGCAAAAAGAAAACATAGAACTTTCAGGTCATAAATTCTCTGCAAACCTGTTACCTATGAAATTAGCCGAATTCGATGTTGTATTAGGAATGGATTGGTTAGTAGCCAACCATGCTCGAATCCTCTGTGATAAGAACTCTATAGAGATTCGTGAACCCACCAGAGAAGTAGTTATGGTTACAGGAAATAAGCCACGCAAGCAACTAAAGTTCATTTCAGTAATGAATGTTGCCAGTTATGAACGAAAGCAAGGAATAGTGTATATGATTTCAGTAATCATTAACACTAAGGGAAAGGAACTTAAGGAAATTCCAGTAGTATCAGAATACCCAGATGTATTCCCAGAAGAACTACCTGGATTACCACCTGATAGGGAAGTAGAATTTAGAATTCATCTAATTCCCGGAACTACACCGATGGCCAAGGCACCTTATCGGTTAGCACCTACTGAAATGCTAGAATTGAAAAAGCAATTAGATGAATTACAAAGTAAAGGATTCATACAACCTAGTTCATCCCCTTGGGGAGCACCAGTATTGTTTGTAAAAAAGAAAGATGGGTCTATGAGAATGTGTATTGATTATAGGGAATTAAATAAGATTACAATTAGGAATCGATACCCATTACCTAGGATTGATGATCTTTTTGATCAGCTTCAAGGAGCTAGATATTTTTCTAAAATAGATTTACGCTCCAGATATCATCAATTGAAGGTACAGGAAGAAGACATACCTAAAACTGCTTTCAGAACTAGGTATGGTCATTACGAGTTTACGGTCATGCCCTTCGGGTTAACAAATGCTCCCGCAGCATTTATGAACATGATGAATAGGATCTGTAAACCGTATTTGGATAAATTTGTAATTCTCTTCATCGACGATATACTTATTTATTCCAAGAATCAGGAAGAACACTGTCAACATCTGCATGCACTCTTAACTTTGTTAAGAAAACAAAAGCTTTATGCCAAATTCTCGAAATGTGAATTTTGGCTACAGGAAGTGCAATTTTTAGGACATATGGTGAATCATGAAGGTATTCACGTAGATCCTACTAAGATTGAAGCAATCACCAAATGGAAGGTTCCGTAATCAGCAATGGAAATTAGAAGCTTTCTAGGATTAGCTGGTTACTATAGACGGTTTATTAAGGATTTTTCCAAGATAGTTGTACCATTAACTAAGCTAACATGTAAATCAGTTAAGTTTGAATGGGGACATAAACAAGAAGAAGCTTTTAGGATTTTAAAGCAAAAGTTAACAAATGCCCCAATCTTAGCCTTACCAGAAGGAACTGAAGATTTTGAAGTATATTGTGATGCTTTAAAACTAGGATTAGGATGTGTGCTAATGCAACGCAGGAAAGTAATTACGTATGCATCAAGGCAATTGAAAAAGCACGAGGAGAACTATACGACTCATGATTTAGAATTAGGAGCTATAATTTTTGCCCTTAAGATTTGGAGACATTATCTGTATGGAAGTAAGTTTATTGTCTATACAGATCATAAAAGTATAAGATACATATTTGGGCAAAAAGACTTGAACATGAGACAAAGAAGATGGATGGAAATTCTAAGTGACTACGACTGTGATATTCAATATCACGAAGGAAAGGCAAACGTAGTTGCAGATGCCTTAAGTCGTAAGTATCATTAGAAACAAAGACGAGTTCGTGCTCTCAGATTAAATCTACAATTAGATTTAATGAAACAACTGAAGAATGTTCAATAAAAAGCAACAGAGGACGATACTGAAGGAATGAAAGGAAGAATAAAGGAATTAGAGCAAGGAGCTGATGGAATTTGGAGATTCCATAAGAAAAGGATTTGGGTACCTAAGCAAGGAGATTTAAGAGATAAGATTTTAGAAGAAGCTCATAAATATAGGTATACCATGCATCCTGGTAATAATAAAATGTATCAAGACTTAAGAAATAATTTCTGGTGGATAGGAATGAAAAAGGACATAGCTAGATATGTTTCTAAATGTCTAACGTGTTCACAAGTAAAGGCAGAACACCAGAAACCTTCAGGTCTACTACAACAACTAGAAATGCCTGTATGGAAATGGGAACTCATAACAATGGATTTTGTTACTAAGTTACCCAAAACCAGAAAAGATAATGATGCGATTTGGGTAATTGTGGATCGATTAACCAAATCAGCTCATTTTCTACCTATGAAAGAAACCTTTAGCATGGAAAAATTGGCAAAATTGTATGTAGATGAAGTCGTATCCTTACATGGAGTTCCACTCTCCATTGTATCGGATAGGGATAGTCATTTCACTTCCCATTTCTGGACAAGTTTCTAGAAAGCAATGGGAACCCGATTAAATCTAAGCATAACATATCATCCTCAAACAGACGGACAAAGTGAAAGGACGATACAAACCTTGGAAGATATGCTCCGGGCATGTGTAATAGATTTTGGTGGAAACTGGGATGATCACCTACCCTTAATTGAATTATCCTATAACAATAGTTATCATGCAACCATCGAAGCTGCCCCATTCGAAGCATTGTACGGACGAAAGTGCAAAACTCCCGTTTGCTGGGCAGAAATAGGAGAAAGTCAATTATCAGGTCCTGAGATATTACAAGAAACTACCGAAAAGATCACTCAAATCAAGGAAAAACTAAAGACGCTCGAGATCGTCAAAAGAGTTATGCAGATAATCGACGCAAGCCGTTAGAATTTCAAGTTGGAGATAGAGTACTATTAAAAGTTTCTCCTTGGAAAGGAGTAGTTTGGTTCGGTAAGAAAGGAAAGCTAAGTCCGAGATACGTACGACCATTTCTAGTCATCCAACGAATAGGACCAGTTGCTTATCGCTTACAACTACCAGAAGAGTTAGCTGGAGTACATGACGTATTTCATGTATCCAATCTCAAGAAATGTCTATCTGACAAGTCCCTGGTAGTACCTCTTCAAGATATAAAGGTAAATGAAAAGTTAGAATTTTTTGAGAAGCCATTACAAATAGAAGATAGAAAAATCAAGTTTCTCAAGCACAAGCGGTTAGTGCTGGTCAAAGTTAAATGGGATTCAAAGAGAGGATCCGAAAACACTTGGGAACTAGAATCGGAAATGAAGCGAAAGAATCCTCACTTATTCCAGTGAATCTCGAGGACGATATTTTTTTTATGGTGGGGAGAATGTAACAACACTCACCAAAACAACTATTTCTTATTATATTTTGTTCAATAGGAAACCCTAATTAAGACCCCTAAGTGATCCTACATAAACCCTAAAATTTTCAGAACAATCGGAATCAGGATCAGGGCGCCTAAAACTCAGGGGGGGGGGGGTAAACCCTCGTTAGTATTATCTCGACAGTTTTACGTGTATAACGAAATTTGATGAATGACCAACTCAGCAAGCCTACCTGGACACGGGGCTACCCTATGGTAGAGTGGTGTCCCTCGCGCCACGCGACGGCCCCTCGCGCCACGCGAGGGCGCCGTTTTCCAGGTATAAATAGGGGAGTTTGGCTGATGCAATTCCGCGTTTGTTCGACGTTCAAACTCAAAACGTGCACTGAGATATTGTAGAAACAGTCCCAAAACACATATAATCTCGAAGTTCTGCCGCGATAACAGGGTAATAACTCGATCGCTGCTACGATTCAAGGTCCGATCGATTGAAACTATCCAACGGATGTTTAAGTGCTACCCATATTAGGGTTATGCTTTGTCATTCGTCGTGAATTCGAAGGATGTTTAAGTGTCGCACTTTGTCATTCGCTGTGAGGGTTTAATCTCGTGAGTTATCGTAAATGTTGTATTAGTTATTGACCTAGTTCGTGTGCATGTTATTAATTTAGGTAACAAGGTTAATTAGTAGACTAGACTCTGCCCGTATTAAATATGCAATGTGAGTCATTCTCTTTTTATCAAAGTGCTTTATAAAATTCTTAAATGTTTTCAAAGTTATAATTACAGGGATCAAGTCTTTGTAATCTCCATATTACAGCCAGTATGTGGGGTTTTATACACATTACTTGATAATCGTCACCATTGGACAACGAGTTAGCCAATGGGTGATATGACCATAGTCACATAAACGAGTCGAGTGACAAATACCGTTGGGTAATTGGTTGATATATAAACATTGTAATCGCTCTTAATACTGTAAATTATAATAACGTGTCGTTTTAGTAAAAAGAATGATTCACCAGTATTTCCATGCTGACAAAATCTTTTCAAACATGTTTCAGGTGATCTGTTGTAATCCTGGAAAAGTGCCGCGAAGCACTACAAGCTTAAGGAAGTGGCTCAATATTAATAAAGAAACATGTTTTGTAAAATAAAGATTTCCCAGTGAAATCATCTGATTGTAAATTACCGGGGTTTTATCCCGAATTATAAAATAAAATAATCGGGCATTTTCAGTTTTTAAAAGATCCTGCTAAAATCTTCTGCAGTTAAACTCAATTAAATAAATACCACGGGATTTCCTGTCTCGCGGCTCCTGAACCGGGTCGAACCGGGTTGGGGGGCCGTGACAAGAACCTTCTTTAGAATATACCTATTATGGTATATGTGAAGATCCCACCAGATCTCTGTCTTTGTAATGGGTCCAAGAGTGCAG
This sequence comes from Helianthus tuberosus, assembly GCA_030545235.1. Classification (NCBI taxonomy): domain Eukaryota; kingdom Viridiplantae; phylum Streptophyta; class Magnoliopsida; order Asterales; family Asteraceae; genus Helianthus; species Helianthus tuberosus. Next base: position 169,782,557 of record CM060366.1, on the reverse strand, counting down.
GAATCTTGCTACATTTATAGAAAACGATAGCATGCTGGACACGGCCCCGTGTTGTCTGGACATGGCCCCATATGCAGACAAAATTCTGACACTTTTTGTATGTATTCTGACCAAAAGTCTGACGGGAATCTTTGGGTGGACACGAGGGCGTGTTGACCTGGACACGGCCCCGTGGCTAGAAGTTGTTTATGAAGTTTCGTCTATTTTCACGGAGTTTATCCGGATCGGGTGGTTCTTTACTAGACGGAACAACACCGAAGTGCCTGAGATACCTAAGTTGCCCTAGTTTTAGACAAGAACGCAAGAGGTTATCAGAAAGGGTGATTCCTAAGCTAAATACCGGTGGGCAAAACCAACCTATATTTCCCTTATCCTGGCTCTCGTTAAAGAAGGTGCATGTCGAATCGCTCAGGTCTATGTATGCATCGGTGGAAACCGATGGGAAGTCCTTCATGGCACAATCGACACAGGGACAACTATCGCTCAAGTCCTCGCAAGAGTTAGAGGTGATTTCGGGAGCAACGATGTTGTTATAATTCGAATGCAACCCCACTAATTTTCCTTGATCGTCGTCTTGAGATGAATTAGTTATATCCATCTCAAGTTCTTTTATCCATCGGAGAATTAGTTCTTCCATTTGAAATAATTATTCAAGAATCATTTCATCTCGAAGGGATGATTGAGAGCATTCGAGGGAGAGATAGGGATTATTTTTACTTTCGCCCATCTTAAGGCTACATGAAAACAATGGGTCTATAGAGTGGGGATTGTAATTTAAAAAATCAAATTTTAAATCTTTATGAGTTCCGCCACATAATTGACACCACGTACCATAAGTCGAGCGAAAGTAAAAATTATCAGTATCGCTCATGATTGCGTCAGAAATTACCAGCCGTCGGGATCTTACGGCTCTGTTTTCAGTGTCTGAAGCTTGGGCACGAGGCGTGTTCAGTGTGCACGACCTTGTGTTCAGCTACTGTCTGACTTAAAACAAGATTTCAAGTACCAAAGATTGGGCACGGGGCGTGTTCAGCGGGCACAGCCCCGTGCTGAGCTTCTGCAGAAATTGAAAATTTAAGAAAAATGCTAAAAAAAAAAGAAAAATAAGAAAAACGATTAGGTCGTTGATTCCTAACTTTTTTAAAATCCTTGTGTCCCCGGCAGCGGGGCCAAAAACTTGATGTGTGCGGTGTGTTATAAGTTTTTATGTATATTTTAAGCCCTCTTTAACACTTTAGTCAAGTTCTAAATTTATAAAACACGATATTTTACTACCACTAAACACACATATGGGAAAGTGCGACCATCGTAAGCGTAGTATAACGTTGGTAAGATACCAATGTCGTCCAAGGACACAAGAGCTTTTAGTACCGGTTTATCCTCAACGTCTAATCAAATCAAAAATTTAGAAAAAGGTTTTAAACATAATAATAAAAACTAAAATGCTGAAAATAAAAATAAAAATAAAATAAAAATAGATAGACAAGATGAATCACTTGGATCCGACCCGCCTTTAGTGTAACCTTTGATGATTTCCGCACTTTTGCACTTTTTAAGAGATTATCTTAGTTATAGTAGTAGGCCCCTCTTTTGAAGGTGACGTTACCCTCAACCCAGTAGTTTGAGTCAGCAAGGATACAATCCTAAAGGGTTGGAATATTGGAAGATAATTAATTAAGTTATTAATGCGTAATGTGGTAGGCCCTTCTTTTGAAGGTGACGTTACCCTCGGCTAAGTGGATTGAGTCAGCAGTGATACAATCCCAAGCAGTCGAGTTAATGTATTAATAGTAGTTTACATATGAGGGGATCAAGCCATTCACACCCCCGCCATCTAATACCAGTGGGTATTGAAGGAGGTCCTAATAAGCTTGACCCAGGTCCTTGCAGGATCTATACACTGAAGAAGGCAAGAACCTTACCAAACCATTCCCTTAACCCCCGACCAGGTAGCCAACATATCTCTATATAGACCGTAGAGATATGAATGGTGCAAATCTTTTATTTTATATAGACAGTAAAATAACGCCAAGACACCACGGACAAATGATAACGAAGTTTCACCTTCAACATAAGAAACTAGTTATTAAAGTCATTAATACAAAACCAATTAAAAAGTGCGAAAAGATAAAAAAAAGTATTACACTAAATGTTTGTCTTCACCAAGTGATGTAAGAGACTTAAGCAAACATGGCCTTTGATTGTCAAGAACTCTTACTATCAATCTAGGATCCCGAGACTACTACACACACTCTATGATGGATGATGGATGATGGTGGTGGATGTGGGTTTTGATGGTGGTGGAGTGTGGGTGAAGTGTGAGAGAGGTGGTTTGCCAAGGGATGCCTTTGAAGTGAACCAAGCACCCCTATTTATAGCCTGCATAGAAGCCCGGACAAGGCCCCGTGTCCACTGGACACGGCCCCGTGTCCATCCACTTTCTCTTTCTTCATTAATTGCAATTTGTCTGTATTTACGTCCCCGTGTCCGCTGGGCACGGCCACGTGTTTAGAAGCGTATCTGTATTATCAAGATTTGCTTAGATTCTGCGAATATTAGCGTTGACCACGCTCGTGTTGGCTGGGCACGCCCCCGTGTCGGGAAATAGAAGCTTCTATAACTTTGTCTTTTCTGCAGACACCTGAGCATGCCCCCGTGTTCGATGGGCACGGGGCGTGTTCAGCCTACTGTTAGCTTGTTTTTGCTTAGGAAGATGCTGTCGAGGGGTCGAGCATGCCACGTTTATTCCTTTTCTTGTAATTATGTTAGATTTTGCTGCATATTTGCTCCTTTTGTTCATTTACGCTCATTTAACCCTGAAAATACAAAAGGAAGACAAAAGCACACTTTTTCCAACATTAGTACTAAAAAAGGGTTAGTTTTATGCCTCATTTGATATAATTTATATGTTGCATTTTACACACATCAACGGTATATGTGAAGATCCCACTAGATCTCTGTATTTGCAATGGGTCCAAGAGTGCAGGAATCTTGCTGCATTTATAGAAAACGACAGCACGCTGGGCACGGCTCCGTGTGCAGACAAAATCCTGACACTTTTTGTCAGTATTCTGACCAAAAGTCTGACGGGAATCTTTGGGTGGACACGGGGGCGTGCTGACCTGGACACGGCCCCGTGGCTAGAAGTTTTTATGAAGTTTTGTCTGTTTTAAGGAGTTTATCTGGATCGGGTGGTTCCTTGCTAGACAGAAAAACACCGAAGTGCCTGAGATACCTAAGTTTCCCTAGTTTTAGACAAGAACGCAAGATGTTATCGGAAAGGGTGATTCCTAAGCTAAATACTAGTGGGCAAAACCAACCTTTATTTCCCTTATCCGGGCTCTTGTTAAAGAAGGTATATGTCGAATCGCTCAGGTCTATGTATGCATCGGCAGAAAGCGATGGGGAGTCCTTCACGGCACAATCGACACAGGGACGACTATCGCTCAAGTCCTCGCAAGAGTTAGAGGTGATTTCGGGAGCAATGATGTTGTTATAATCCGAATGTGATCTCAATAATTCTCCTTGATTGTCTTCTTGAGATGAATTAATTATATCCATCTCAAGTTCGTTTATTCATCGGAGAATTAGTTCTTCCATTTGAAATCATTCTTCAAGAATCATTTCATCTAGAAGGGATGATTGAGAGCATTCGAGGGAGAGATAGGGATTATTTTTACTTTCGCCCATCTTAAGGCTACAGGAAAACAATGGGTCTACATAGTGGGGATTGTCATTTTAAAAATAAAATTTTAAATCTTCATGAGTTCCGCCACATATTTGACACCATGTACCATAAGAGGAGCGAAAGTAAAAAAGATCAGTATCGCTCATGTTTGTGTCAGAAATTACCAACCGTCAAGATCTTACGGTTCTATTTTCAGTATTCGAAACTTGGGCACGGGGGCGTGTTTAGTGGGCACGGCCCCTTGTTCAGCTACTGTCTGACTAAAAATAGGATTGCCAGTACCAAAGATTGGGCACGAGGCATGTTCAGCGGGCACGGCCCCGTGCTGAGCTCTGCAGAAGCTGGAAAATTTAGAAAAATCCTAAAAAAACAGTAAAATAAGAAAAACGATTAGGCCGTTGATTCCTAACTTTCTTAAAATCCTTTTGTCCCCGGCAACGGCGCCAAAAACTTGATGTGGCCAAAAAGTTGATGTGCGTTAGGTGTCATATGTTTTTATGCATATTTTAAGCCCTTTTTAACACTTTAGTCAAGTTTTAAATTTATAAAACACGAAATTTTACTAACACTAAACACACATATGGGCAATTGCACCCATCGTGGGTGTAGTATAGCGTTGGTAAGATACCGAGGTCATCCAAGGACACAAGAGCTTTTAATACCGGTTTATCCTCAACGTCTTATCAAATCAAAATTTTAGAAAAAGTTTTAAACATGAAAATAAAAACTAAAAATGCTGAAAAATAAAAATAAAACAGATAGACAAGATGAATCACTTGGATCCGACTCACCTTTAGTGTAACCTTTGATGATTTCCGCACTTTTGCACTTTTTAAGAGAATATCTTAGTTATAGTTGTAGGCCCCTCTTTTGAAGGTGACGTTACCCACAACCCAGTAGTTTGAGTCAGCAAGGATACAATCCTAAAGGGTCAGAATATTGAAAGATAATTAATTAAGTTATTAATGCGTAATGTGGTAGCTTCCTCTTTTGAAGGTAATGTTACCCTCGGCTAAGTGGTTTGAGTCAGCAGGGATACAATCCCAACTAGTCGGGTTAATGTATTAATAGTAGTTTACATATGAGGGGATCAAGCCATTCGCACCCCACTATCCAATAACAGTGGGTATTGAAGGAGGTCCTAGTAAGCTTGACCCAGGTCCTTGCAGGATCTATACATTGAACAAGGCAAGAACCTTACCAAACCATTCCCTTAACCCCCGACCAGGTAGCCAACGTATCTCTATATAGACCGTAGAGATATGCGTGGTGTAAATATTTTATTTTATATAGACAGTAAAATAACGCCAAGACACCACAGACAAATGATAAGGAAGTTTCACCATCAACATAAGAAACTAGTTATTAAAGTCATCAATACAAAACCAAATAAAAAGTGCGAAAAGATTAAAAATCAAAAGTATTACACTAAATGCTTGTCTTCACCAAGTGATGTATGAGACTTAGGAAACATGGCCTTTGATTGTCAAGAACTCTTACTATCAATCTTGGATCCCGAGACTACCACACACACTCTATGATGGATCTATGATGGATGATGGATGATGGTGGTGGATGTGGGTGTTGTGATGGTGGTGGAGTGTGGAGTGTGGGTGAAGTGGTAGAGAGGTGGCTTGCCAAGGGATGATTTGGACGTGAGCCAAGCACCCCTATTTATAGCTTGTGTAGAAGCCCGGACACGGCCTCGTGTCCATCCTCTTTCTCTTTCTTCATTAATTGCAATTGGTCTGCATTAGCTCCACACGCCCCCGTGTTCGCTGGGCACGGCCCCATGTGCAGAAGCGTATATGTACTATCAAGATTTGCTTAGATTCTGTGAATCTTAGCATTGACCATGGCCCGTGTTGAGATCGGTACGCCCCCGTGTCGGGAATAGAAGCTTCTATAGCTTTGTACTTTCTGTAGACACCTGTCCACGCCCCCGTGTCCGCTGGGCACGGGGCCGTGGTCAGCCTTCTGTTTTCTTGTTTTTGCTTGGGAAGATGATGTCGAGGGGTCGGGCATGCCACGTTTGTTCCTTTTCTTGTATTTATGTTAGATTTTGCTGCATATTTGTTCCTTTTGTTCATTTACGCTCATTTAATCCTGAAAATACAAAAGGAAGACAAAATCACACTTTTTCCAACATTAGTACTAAAAAGGGGTTAGGTTTATGCCTCATTTGATGTAATTTATATGTTTCATTTTACACACATCACCAGTTTGGGCCATACTCTAGTTTACACAAGAATCTTTGGGCTTGTCCCCAGTTTTTGGGCTTGTCCCTAGTTTATTGGGCTTGTCCCCAGCTTGTTGAGCTTGTCCCCAGTTACTAATGATTCTTTTTTGTGATAATTGGCTTAGTCCCAAGTTATGTGTTGTTATAGGTTTCCAAAGCCAAACAGTTAAGGATCCAGTATCCTAACTTTCTACTGGTTCTTGTTTCTAGTTAGCATAGTTGTAAGTGTTAAGGATATAGAATCCTAACTTGGATTCTCTGGTATGATCCTTATTTGCCTTTGCTTTATTTTTAGTTTATCAATATTACTCTTATCCTTTGACAACAGGATATGTGATCCTTGATCATATAATTTTTAATCTTTTAACATAAATTGATTTTAACATACATTTGATATTTTTCTAACAACTTGTAATCTCTAAATTTGTGAAATATAAATTGACAGGTAAAGATAAATAAAACAACATTCAAAGATAAAATTGACAACACAATAGATAGTCAAAAGTTTAAAGTTTTATTTATTTATCATTAAACCCTTTTAAAGATTGTCAAAATTGCCTACCCAAGTTTCTACCAGTAAAACGTCGTCTGTCCACTTGGGTTGGCAAAGGGTGTCCATATTAACAAGTTCTAAGTAGTGTAGGAAATAAAAGGCGAGGGGCATCAAAGGCTTCATCCTCCACAAATAGAAGGATCCATCCACCTTTGTTACCCCCTTATTGTCCAAAGGATCAGTGATCCTTAACCCTAAAGCTATTGTTTAAAGTTATTAGAGACCATAATTGTTTGAAACCAAAACATCACAACCAAAAAACCACTAAACCATAAAAAATGGGCTCCAGCCACGCCTAGAAATTTCCCTCATCGCCCATTTGTGCAGCCTATGCCTTGGCCGCTTCATCCACCTTCGCTTCTCCACCTTCACTGCTGCCACCAGCTGCCGTCGCATCCTCAGGATCCTTGCCACCACTCCCACCAGTTTTGATGGTCAGCACCTCCTCAGGCTCCTCATCATATCCAAGCTCTACCAGCCATTGCTTCCAAGCTTCCACGTCCCATTCTGACCTGTCAAAGGAAGGATCAGCAGCTTCCTTTGCCATCTGGAGCTTGATTTTCAATGTCACAGTGGCAGCAGACTTCTTAGCATCGTCGATCATCTCCAGCCGTTCTTTATTGGCAGTGATGTCGGAAAGGAGGATCTGCTTCTGCAACGTCTTGCTTTCATTCTCCAGGTGAGCGATCATTTTGACTTTAGCAACAGTAATGGTTTGCAAGTCAAGGATACGCTTTTCAACATCGGCTAGATATTGGCCTTGGAGGAGTTGGATTTTAGCAAATTTTTGCAGAGAGAGAGTTAATATTCAGGATCCTTTATCATAGGATAAAACACAAATTTTAGGATCCGTGATCCTTACATCAGAGACTGCTTCGTGGAGTTGCCGCTCAACCAGAGGGAGACCTTCAGAGGATTTAGAGGGATTCTTCCTTTTGCTCCCTTTTCCCCTGGTGCTCATGCCCTTGCTCTCCGGGATGCTTTGGCTTGCAGCCAGCTCCTTCTTGATGGATCTTGGAGAGACTATATCCTGGATATCACTGACGCCAAACCTGGAAGCAGACTTTGATGACTTAGTAGCGCCTACACACATAAAAAATAGATAAGTATTCATCATTTAATTTTTCAATTATATATTTATAAAAGTGGATACTTACTTGACATGGTGTAGGATGTGGAAGAGATTTCTTATGAATCGTTTATCCATGGTGGAAATGTTCTGACAACAGGATCGAGGTTCCAGAAAGCACTCACTCTCTCCTCAGTAACAAGTAAATCTTTTAAGTGTGACAAAGAAATAGTTGCACAGACAAAAGAAAATATGGATTAATTATCCTCTGAAAAGAAAGGAAGATCCTACCATGATCATGGCCTAAGGATCCTATATCCTACCCTGGGTGTTCCATTTCTTAGGAAGATGATTCCCATTTGGCATGGAATCTCTCCTCACAAAGAAAAACTGGTTTCTCCAGTTAATATCAATCTTGGTGACCTTCAGCAACGGATGGGCTTTTTGTGGCTTGTACTTAAAGAGGAAACGGTGAGACCCGTGACTGACCAAGTTGTACAGGCGGCTTAATTCAGACAGACCTATGTCTATTCCCTCATTTTCTATGATGTGCTCAAGTGTGTAAAGAACTCTCCACACCATTGGCATGGCCTGAATGTAGCACAGACCAGTAAGTGTGAAGAAGCTCTTTGTGAACGTCGGGAAAGGATATATGAAACCTATTTGGAATGGAGCGGCAGGGAATGTGACCCAGACTTCCGATTGACAATCACTCTTCATCGAAGAGTCAAAAGACCGGAAGATTGTTCCATCCGGGAAGCAATGACACAACTGATCAATTTCAGGATCAATGAAATGACAAAGCTCCACGGAAGGATTCTTGGTGAGGCCCTGACTCTTCGGAGGGCTGTTGTGTTCAGGATTCTTGGCGGGGGAGGATCAATGATCATCTTTGTCATGGGAGTCTTGAAGGAGCAGAGATTCAGAGAAGAGAAATTTAGAGAGAAGGAAAGAGGAGATACCTGATGAAATATTTGATTGAGGATTTAAAGGGGAAGGATCTCGAATTTAAATGCAATTTTCATCCCTATCTCTAATCCCATCTATAATGATTATTGTTGCAGGGAAGTCTTATCGCTGATGTCATCGCTTGTAACGGCTAGTTTCTCGCTAACAAGTTGTTTGGAATCAAACTAGAAAATATGACTCATTTAGTTGCAGCTAATTCCTCATATTTTGGGGACAATTGTTAGGGCAAGGATTTTATATTAAGGATCATCTATCCTGAGACTGGGCCTGGATCACGGATCCTTAACGGATAATGCAGGGAGTCCGAGGATCGAGGATCCTTACTATTCTTTATGTAACAATTGTTATTTGTGTTTTCAGTTTACGATTGCAAGCATTTGTGGATTGAATCATTGAGAGAATCTCGGAGGAATATGCTTCCATTTATACACGTGAGTGAGGCTGGTGACCGTTATAGTGATTGTGGATAACTTGCTTGATTTTTGGATAGTTAGTTAGTAGGATTTTTATTATTTCTTAAAGGGGTAACAAGCTTATTTTAGGAACACAACTGCTCCCATTCGAACTCTCTGAAATACATTGGCGAACACACACCCATTCACACTAGAATTCATTGTATTGAGCTTGTTATCGTCCAAAGTTGTAACCTTTTTTATCTATATAGTTGATAGTGATAGGTTTCACTATCCGAGGTTTTTTATGCCAGAGATCATTCATTGATCAAGGGCTTTTTCCTCGTATAAATCCTCGTGTTCATTGTCATTTCACTTTGATAATTGTTCTTACATTTGTTCATTTCACCAAGCATCCAACCTCACAAAAATCAGCTTTGGTTACATTATGCTTGTGTGATTTTTGACCAAAACAGTTCATGTGGCTAGAAAAACGATGGCGGTGTGGATCTAATGATTAGAACGTGAGGTGGCAGTGATGGCTTTGTATAATGATGAAGCATAAATGGTCGATAAAGATGAATAAATGTTGTGGCCAGGAAACATAGGTGGTTTGCGATACTTAGAAATGATTTTGGCAAACAAGGGCGGTGACCGGTGGTTATTGGATGGTGCTATAGTCATTCAAGAGACAATGGACGGTGTTGACTTGTAGTTCTTGGATGGCTGCTACAGTTGTTCAAGACAGTGGAGATAGTGGGTCTGGTTAATTACACGAAGGAATCTAGTGGGGGTGGCGTTAAGGAAGAAGATGGAGGTGAGGGAGAGGGTGGGATGGGTGTGGAGGTGGTGGTTAGTGAAAGTGGTGGTTGTGGTTTGTGAAGGTGGTGATGGTGGGGTTGGGGGTGAGGATGAGGATGGTGGTGGTTGATGATTGAAGAAGAAGCGAAGGTTGGGGTGGGCCCGTATGGATTTAATATTTGAGTAAATTACAAGTTTTGTCCTTTATGTTTACATCAAATTGTAGGCGCTGTCCTTTTGGCCAAAAATTTACAGGTGGTGTCCTTAACCTTCTAAAATCTTGCACGTTTTGTCCTTTACGCCAAACCTGGTTAGAAATCTTAGTTAATTCTTGTCATGTGCAATGCACATGAGGGTACAATGGTCTTTTTCCCTCCTAACCCTTTCTATTTTCCCCATTTATAACCCTCACCAACCTCTCAAATCGACAATGAAGACTAATTCCAAACAAACCTATAGACTTGAGTGTCTAATACATAATTCCAAAGGTTTGTTGGTTTTTCAAAAGATTGAATTTTAGAAGAACTGAAAAAGAAAAGGTTGCGTCGTTGATAACCCTAACAACAGAAAGAAGGAAAGGGGACTTGATACGATGATGTTTCGATCTGTGTTCGATGTGCCCTTCATAAGAACATAATTTGATAAATCTGGAATCAATACCCAAGTCATTCCTACAATCTGGAAGTAAAATATCACCCCTCTTCCATCTCCGTTTGAATTTCGTTTCTCTTTTTTTTTCACTAATGAATTACTTGTGTAGATATGTGATATAGAACCCTAATTGTGAATGGTGAGACATTCCTTCATTACCTTCAGCTACTTACTCATTACTTTCATCAAAGTTCAAACCCTGCACTTCTGCTGTTGATTCTGCTTCTGACTCCACTGATGAAGTTACCACCAAACTCCTCATTAACTCAGCATTGGTGGTTTCTAAATGCAAATTAGATGTCTTACTACAAAGTGAATGAAGACTCTGAAGAGGAGGAATCCATTGTCAATTTGAGTCTACAAAATACACCATACCATTGTCGATTTGAGGGGTTTAGGAGGGTTATAAATGGGGGAATAGAAAAGGTTGAGAGGGAAAAAGACTATTGTACCCTCATGATTGCACATGACAAGAATTAACTGAGATTTCTAACCAGGTTTGGCCAAAAGGACAAAACGTGCAAGATTTTGGAAGGTTAAGGACACCGCCTGTAAACTTTTGGCCAAAAGGACAGCGCCTGCAATTTGGTGTAAACATAAAAGACAAAACTTGTAATTTACTCTTAATATTTTGTATATTATTTTGTTTTGTTTTTCAATGGTAAATAAGTAATTTTACACGTAATTAACTGAAAATTTAACGATGTCAGCTACTAAGGACTACCCGTGTTATGTTTTTACAACAATCGGAACTAATTGTATACTTGTTAAAAGTTGAGGTCCAACTATACGAAATCTGCAAACCACATGGACGAATCGATATTTAATATTTGATTTTCATCGCTAGTTTTAAGATGGACTTAGACAGTGGGGTATGGGGCATGGGTTGGGGGAAAACGCCCAAGCCACCACCCCGGGTGGGCTTGGGTTGGGGCGTGGCCCAAGGGGCGGGAGTTTGAAGCCGGGCGTGGGGCGGGTCTAGCAAGCTGACATGGCGGGCTCTCAATGGCCAAACCAAACTAGTCGTTGGGCTAGCCGTTGGGGGCATTATTTAAAAAAACAAAAAATTTTACCTTTATAAATACCTTACAATATTTAACTTTTTTCTCACCCAATATCAAACACATAAAACACAATCTTGCCATGAGTTCTTCAAGTTCAAGTGAATCATCATCATCATCTGACGATGGTGCGGAAATATTGTAACACCCGTGCCTCCACGGCCATCAAAAAAATACCGAACCAATGAAATATTGTATTTCATACTTGGGATTTGTAAACATATGTGTATCATTTGCACATATCAATTCTTGTTCAATTTCAAACTCTAAATCGCTTTCTGGAAGGTTATACGCGCACTGATGCGTAAATATAACCAGTTTAATGCAACAAACACTCCGGAATAGTGACATAGGCTTAACATACCTTAAATAACCTTTACATAACTTAGAAATAAGTTTTGAAGGCTTTGGTATGGCAAAATCAAGTTAAATCGCTTACAGGGACTAAAGTTGACAAACTGCGAAAGTATGCCAATTTGAACTGTAACAGACATTCCGGAACATGACCATAAGTTAAACACACCTTAAATATCCTTTACATAGCTTAGAAATAGGCTTTGAAGGGTTTGGTGTGCTAAAATAAACTTTTGGGACATCCAGGGACTAAAAGTGTCAAAAAGTGCACAAGTTTGCATTTTCACGCATAACTTACGTTCTGAATACTTCCGGACATCCAAAAATTTATGTAAGCATGACTATATTATATTTTAGTGTTCGCCATAAGAAAAATCCATTCGTCGCCTCATTTGGATCGTTTTTCGCGCTTGTGCGCATTCCGTCGTAATTAACCGAACATCGCAACCGTACGGCTAAACGAACCGACATCCGAGATATTTTTGAACACATTTTAAGTTCCCTATACTTTAACTTCATTTTAGAGCTTTGAAATGGGGTTAACGGGCCTTAAACGTGTCGAAAATGGGCTGATTACACTGCAGGGACTAAAATGGTAAATCTGCCAAACTTAAGCTTAGCGGGGCGCTACACTAATTACGTAGCGGTGCGCTAGCCTATGCCAGAACAGATAATAACAAACAGTCAGCAGATTATCAGCTGATTAATCCTCAACCACAAGTTCTAACTTGCCCTTTCAGCTCTTAATAGGCCATATTCAGTAACCATAACATTTTGACAAATGTACGCATGAGATTCGAGCACGGTTTTCATGAAACGATCTTAACGGTTACCCGAAATCTATAAATACCCATCACATTTGCACACATTTCTCACAAGAATCTGATCATTTGTGCTCTAAGTTGAAACCTTTGTTTCATACCTGAGCTATTTTGATCTAGATTAGCATTCGGGGACCCTTCGTAAGTGTTCCTTCGTTCTTTTATTGCTTTTCGAGTCCGAAAGTCAAACTTTGTTTGACTTTCTGCATTGACCAGTTTATGGTCGATGCGAAGTTCGTTTGAACTTCATAACGTGAGCGTGATCACGATGGTTATAGTCCCTAGCGACTATACCTACTGATTACCACGTTACCTAGGCTCAGTGACGAGCCGTAGTTTCGGGCAGAATACGTATTCTTGCGTATTTTGTAACCAAACTACTCTTAGGTATCACAACCGTTTGTTGTGATACCAAACCTGTTTTCTAAACTTAGGTAAGCATGTTTTAACATGCTTAGCTCGTCACTTTTAGTTTAGTGCTTATATAGGGTCGTAAGGTAAGCGATCTAAACAATCGCTTATACTTTCGAACCCGACCCGTTTGGTCGATCATTAGGATCCGACCAAGCACATTAGGTGACCATAGTATATAGGGAATAACCTTACGAGGTTATACCTTATGGTCGCTTCGTTTAAGTAGTTGTATGATAGGTAGTTTATATGCCTTAGGTAAATTACCAAAATACCCCTTTGATGCCAAAATTCATTTTAAACATATGTAACATAACTTTTGACATCTAAACTGATTTGACAACCATATTAGACATGTTAAGGCATATATTACTTGTCATAGGACTAGTTAGGCGGTCCGAACGCGTTTCACGCGAACGACGCGTTAAAGTAGCATAAGCTACCTAAACGGGTCGTAATGGGTCGTAAGCACTTAGGTTAGGTTTCATTTAGTATGTAGGCTTTATTAAACCATACTACATGAGTTCCCATACTCATATGGTTTACGAGCCCTCATCCTATCCGATCTTCCGATTTAGGTCCGGTTATTAACATAGTTACCTATATTAGGTGCCGTTTGATTCCGAGATCTCTAGCATTACTTGGTGATTATCTTTAGACATCTGAGCAATCTCAAGTGAGTACATAGACCCCTCTTTTACTGTTTTCCAAACTGTTTTGGGGTGGAACACATGTGCCTACTTGTTACTTTCATGCTTTCCTGCTTTCACATCATATACTGCTATGTTCGTTAGTACATTATAGTACATGATTTCATTACATTTTATGCTATTTATGTCCATTGCGTGCATACTTAGTACATTGTTTTTCATCACATGCTTACATTTTGGTATGACATTTGGTTTGTTTACATGGGACAATACATTCATTAACACCGATCATGCCGTTCGTTAGTAGGTAGTGGTACCATAGGAATTGACAACTCCCGTTCCGGACGTCCCAGGGAAAGGGGATGAAAGGAATGACCGAATTCGTTGATATAAGACAGATAGACCTTTAATTTGTTTAAAGGGTTTATCACCACAGTCGCAAGGCTTGGATGTATGCATATTCACAATACCGCATAAATGTTCATATTAAATATTTGCATGCATTTACACAAAACATAGCTTTGATTTAAACCAAGTTTTACTTCAATACTTTGTTTTTGTGCATATGGTTTAGTTGAGACATTTCACTTGCCATACATGACATTTGACATGGATATTTGACATAGACATTTGACATGGATATTTGACATAGACATTTGACATGGATATTTGACATAGACATTTGACATGGATATTTGACATAGACATTTGACATGGATATTTGACATAGACATTTGACATGGATATTTGACATAGACATTTTGACATGATTTACATCTTGACATGAACATTTTACATTGTTTGGTTTGGTTTGATTAAGTGATTAAGTAACGAGGCGTGTGTAATATGATACAAGCATGGTGGATACGCCGCTGGTACTTCCTATATATAAGTGTTTGTATGGTATTACATGTCGTAACGATATTTGAATCATTTCAGTTTGAGACATAGAACATTTCATACAAATAACATACTTTTCACAAGACATTGATTTATAAACAACTTATCTTATGCAAACACATTTTACTTGGTTATTCATTTAACCTTACATTTATTTTATACTTATCATCTGATCTTATCGTTTTTCAAATGATTTAAAAGACAAAGCAAATAACAAGGTTCATGACTAAACATTTTCTCAAACATAAGTCATGAATCTTATTTTCACAAAACCTATGTATCTCACAGGCATTTTTATGCTGACGTACCTATTTTCACATGTGTTTTTCAGGAGCTGTTGCATAAGATGTTCAAGATACACATAGACAGACTTGGGCTTTAGTGACAATAAAAGTTGCAAGACTAGTTAATTATGTTGTATTTCTTTGTTTGTTAAGGCATAGTAACACTTTTAATCAATAAAACGAAACTTTAATTTCCATGGTTGTGAAACATTAATTCTGTTACAACACTCCCCGATGTTTCCGCCACGTTTTGTATGTTCTACGTGGTCGGGGTGTGACAGAAAAGATGGTATCAGAGCCAATGGTTATAGGGAATTAGGTTATTAGTAATACTTTGACCTAGTCTATAACCTTTCTAGGACCCTAACGCGAGTTTACTTGCGTTCAGTCATAAAACAATACTGTCACCTATCCTTAGGCGACAACCACAACAAAAACATAAATTTCAAAACCGCTTTGAAAACTAATCATCTGTTCTAGGATGATTGATTACTAGGTTTTGAACCCTCTATTGTAAGGTTTTGAACTCTCTATTATATGGTTTTGAACCCCTTTGAGTTTTCAAAACTTCGTCAAGGTTTTGGGTTTTAAATAATGTGAACACGTGCAAACTGGAAGGGTGAATGCCTGTATTCTGGGTTTTCTGTCTAGGCAAGCACTTCGTATACATCTCATCAGACGCGAGACCAGTTGTGCTTACCTGGGAATTCTTGGGATGAGTGTTCACTTATAGGCGAGCATGTGTTCGCGATACATTATTTTTGACCCATTTACTTTGATTTGTCACCATCTCATTTGTTTGCCTTAGGTAACAAACAAATGATCACAATTTTCATTCGTTACCATTCGGTATTGATTATCCAATAAACTTTCACTTGTTTCTTCCTATGTCTTTCACTTTCTTTTAAAATGTCTCTTCATCACGATGACGACCAGATATCCAAGCAGACTGCTAAATTTGCTCAGCGAATAGGCGAAGTAGTCCTTAAGACTGTTGAATCAGCTACTGCCATGTATCATCTCCAGGATGAAGCCACTCAGGAGTCACTAAGACAGGCAGGACCTAGTCAGGCGACAACACCATCAGCCAATAAACCAATCGAGGAATCAAAGACCATGGATGAATGATCCCCTAAGAAGTCAAAGAAGCGAAAGGCTTCTCAGAACTTCGCCATTGTCACTCACAATGGTCAAGCCTTCCCCAACCAACCAGCTCAACCCCCTGCTAGGAAGCCATACAATGGAACTGCACTCTTGTGCAACCAATGTAACCTTCATCATCACCCTTGTGTGAAGTGCCGCAAATGTCAGATTTGTGGACTTATAGGTCATACAGCAAGGGTTTGCCCAACTACAGCTGTACCAAATCAAGCTGGCGACACTCCTGCTCAAGCTCGTTTCTCACGAGGGCTTTGCTATAACTGTGGCGAGATGGGCCATTTCCTAAGGGATTGCCCAAAGCTTGTTAATGCAAATCCAACCCTTGGATGAGCATTCGGCTGAACAAAGGATGTTGCTGTCTCATGCCTTTGTTTCTTTTGTTTTCGTGTATTGTGAAACAATATGTCTTGTTCATAAATAAAAGTTGTTGTTCACAATTCTGATATACAAGTATAATTACATGTGAGTATGACTTTTCCTATGATACCTGCATTAAGGAACTATGTTCCTTACAAACTACTCTTGTGATTCTCTCTTTCAAATGATCGCTCGTGATTCCCTCGAACATTTTAAGTACTCGTTTCATTATAAGAAACAAAGTACAGAAAAATAAAGTGACATTATGAGTAATCGTGCTTTTTGCACATCTTTACCTTTAAATCCTTGGTTAGATAACTAAGGATATTTTCAAATCTCATACCCATTACGTTTTGATTTTTCAACATATACAGTACAAGTATTTCAAAAACAATCCTCATGATCTCAAAACATTTCATGTAGTTTGAAAACAATTTTTCTAGATGCATTGTCTATGTTATTTCAAAAACATTGGTCATGTTATCAAAACCAACCTTCCTAATTTCAAAATATTTCATATAGTCTGAAGACAATATTAACACAATACATTTTCTTATCAAGTGCATGATTTCGAAAAGCATCATTCATGTCTTTCAAAAACCTTATACATAATTTTAAAATTCATCTCGCATGATTTTAAAACTTTTTTATAAATATACCTATATAATACACCTACTTTATGATTTCCAAAAAGTATTATATATAAGGTTTCAAAAACGTTAAACACATTTTTCTTAAAGGAACCCCATGCATAGTATTCAAAAATATTTTCCTCATACATTGACTTAACCTTCAAATTCCGCTTCATATGTCGCCTTGACATATCAGGCATCTCAACTTCATAAGCATTTTACATCATGTTTTGACCTAAGCACATCCAGTGCAAGGTTTCAAAACATCTGCAACTTCTAAAATCCATATGGGATCTTTTTATCTTCATATTTAGACCCTTGTGGATAATCATCATTCAAATCAGAGTCCTTAATTGGATTCCTTATGTACCTTAATTCGAACATTTCGATTCTTTATAATCGAAATCGAATTTTCTTTTTGAATCTTTCAATCTTTATAGTTAGATTCTTGATAATGTTTAAAGTGCCAAATGAAATCCACGAGATGGATTCCTAGTGTGCTTTAAATACATGTACTCTGTTAGCAGAACAAACTTCTAGTTAAACAATTTTGTGGTTATGTGACTATGTGTTTATTCATCTTATGTTTTCTTTTATGCATTTTTTGTGTTTTTGTATACTCTGGATATTCGTTATCCAAATCCTCGAAGAATCTTTCATATCTTCATATGAGGGATTCGTAGCAGGATATTCAAAAGGCACTACCTTAAATCCTTAATGGGCTTCTATGTAATAGTTAAGACCCTTGGATTATATAGTACCACTCCATGATTCATAAGAGACCTTTAATGGTCTAGTCAAAAAGATTGATTTACAATCTGGTTAAAGAATGACATCTAGTGATGTAGCTGAACAGACTCCTTGATAGTCTCTTTAGATCATTTATTGATTTAATTAAAAGGACTCTATGGCGGTCTAGTCACACTCATCACAGGATTGTTCATTTGGTTTTCTCCTACACATTATAAAATAGACTGTGTGAACTATGCAAGGAATTGTCTAATTATGGACGCGTACATAATTATGAGATTTAGTGCACAGAAACCCAGTAAGATTTATTATGTGTAAGAACCGATAGTGACAACAATAACGAAATGAGAACGATGTAATGGAGGTACGGTGGACGCACCAATGACGCTTTATATACTTGTATATAAGTATCCCTCTTACACTGCAATCATGATGTTATTAAAGTTACTAGAAGTTCAGAACCCTAACCAATGTTGTTCGATCTTTTCAACTTCATGTTTTAAACTCTCACAAGTTCCCTCTAAATAAATTTCGGGACGAAATTTCCTAAAGTAGGGGAGACTGTAACACCTGTGCCTCCACGGCCATCAAACAAATACCGAACCAATGAAATATTGTATTTCATACTTGGGATTTGTAAACATATGTGTATCATTTGCACATATCAATTCTTGTTCAATTTCAAACTCTAAATCGCTTTCTGGAAGGTTATACGCGCACTGATGCGTAAATATAACCAGTTTAATGCAACAAACACTCCGTAATAGTGACATAGGCTTAACATACCTTAAATAACCTTTACATAACTTAGAAATAAGTTTTGAAGGCTTTGGTATGGCAAAATCAAGTTAAATCGCTTACAGGGACTAAAGTTGACAAACTGCGAAAGTATGCCAATTTGAACTGTAACAGACATTCCGGAACATGACCATAAGTTAAACACACCTTAAATATCCTTTACATAGCTTAGAAATAGGCTTTGAAGGGTTTGGTGTGCTAAAATAAACTTTTGGGACATCCAGGGACTAAAAGTGTCAAAAAGTGCACAAGTTTGCATTTTCGCGCATAACTTACGTTCTGAATACTTCCGGACATCCAAAAATTTATGTCAGCATGACTATATTATATTTTAGTGTTCGCCATAAGAAAAATCCATTCGTCGCGTCATTTGGATCGTTTTTCGCGCTTGTGCGCATTCCGTCGTAATTAACCGAACATCGCAACCGTACGGCTAAACGAACCGACATCCGAGATATTTTTGAACACATTTTAAGTTCCTTATACTTTAACTTCATTTTAGAGCTTTGAAATGGGGTTAACGGGCCTTAAACGTGTCGAAAATGGGCTGATTACACTGCAGGGACTAAAATGGTAAATCTGCCAAACTTAAGCTTAGCGGGGCGCTACACTAATTACGTAGTGGTGCGCTAGCCTGTGCCAGAACAGATAATAACAAACAGTCAGCAGATTATCAGCTGATTAATCCTCAACCACAAGTTCTAACTTGCCCTTTCAGCTCTTAATAGGCCATATTCAGTAACCATAACATTTTGACAAATGTACGCATGAGATTCGAGCACGGTTTTCATGAAACGATCTTAACGGTTACCCGAAATCTATAAATACCCATCACATTTGCACACATTTCTCACAAGAATCTGATCATTTGTGCTCTAAGTTGAAACCTTTGTTTCATACCTGAGCTATTTTGATCTAGATTAGCATTCGGGGACCCTTCGTAAGTGTTCCTTCGTTCTTTTATTGCTTTTCGAGTCCGAAAGTCAAACTTTGTTTGACTTTCTGCGTTGACCAGTTTATGGTCGATGCGAAGTTCGTTTGAACTTCATAACGTGAGCGTGATCACGATGGTTATAGTCCCTAGCGACTATACCTACTGATTACCACGTTACCTAGGCTCAGTGACGAGCCGTAGTTTCGGGCAGAATACGTATTCTTGCGTATTTTGTAACCAAACTACTCTTAGGTATCACAACCGTTTGTTGTGATACCAAACCTGTTTTCTAAACTTAGTTAAGCATGTTTTAACATGCTTAGCTCGTCACTTTTAGTTTAGTGCTTATATAGGGTCGTAAGGTAAGCGATCTAAACAATCGCTTATACTTTCGAACCCGACCCGTTTGGTCGATCATTAGGATCCGACCAAGCACATTAGGTGACCATAGTATATAGGGAATAACCTTACGAGGTTATACCTTATGGTCGCTTCGTTTAAGTAGTTGTATGATAGGTAGTTTATATGCCTTAGGTAAATTACCAAAATACCCCTTTGATGCCAAAATTCATTTTAAACATATGTAACATAACTTTTGACATCTAAACTGATTTGACAACCATATTAGACATGTTAAGGCATATATTACTTGTCATAGGACTAGTTAGGCGGTCCGAACTCGTTTCACGCGAACGACGCGTTAAAGTAGCATAAGCTACCTAAACGGGTCGTAATGGGTCGTAAGCACTTAGGTTAGGTTTCATTTAGTATGTAGGCTTTATTAAACCATACTACATGAGTTCCCATACTCATATGGTTTACGAGCCCTCATCCTATCCGATCTTCCGATTTAGGTCCGGTTATTAACATAGTTACCTATATTAGGTGCCGTTTGATTCCGAGATCTCTAGCATTACTTGGTGATTATCTTTAGACATCTGAGCAATCTCAAGTGAGTACATAGACCCCTCTTTTACTGTTTTCCAAACTGTTTTGGGGTGGAACACATGTGCCTACTTGTTACTTTCATGCTTTCCTGCTTTCACATCATATACTGCTATGTTCGTTAGTACATTATAGTACATGATTTCATTACATTTTATGCTATTTATGTCCATTGCGTGCATACTTAGTACATTGTTTTTCATCACATGCTTACATTTTGGTATGACATTTGGTTTGTTTACATGGGACAATACATTCATTAACACCGATCATGTCGTTCGTTAGTAGGTAGTGGTACCATAGGAATTGACAACTCCCGTTCCGGACGTCCCAGGGAAAGGGGATGAAAGGAATGACCGAATTCGTTGATATAAGACAGATAGACCTTTAATTTGTTTAAAGGGTTTATCACCACAGTCGCAAGGCTTGGATGTATGCATATTCACAATACCGCATAAATGTTCATATTAAATATTTGCATGCATTTACACAAAACATAGCTTTGATTTAAACCAAGTTTTACTTCAATACTTTGTTTTTGTGCATATGGTTTAGTTGAGACATTTCACTTGCCATACATGACATTTGACATGGATATTTGACATAGACATTTGACATGGATATTTGACATAGACATTTGACATGGATATTTGACATAGACATTTTGACATGATTTACATCTTGACATGAACATTTTACATTGTTTGGTTTGGTTTGATTAAGTGATTAAGTAACGAGGCGTGTGTAATATGATACAAGCATGGTGGATACGCCGCTGGTACTTCCTATATATAAGTGTTTGTATGGTATTACATGTCGTAACGATATTTGAATCATTTCAGTTTGAGACATAGAACATTTCATACAAATAACATACTTTTCACAAGACATTGATTTATAAACAACTTATCTTATGCAAACACATTTTACTTGGTTATTCATTTAAC
Source organism: Helianthus tuberosus (assembly GCA_030545235.1). NCBI lineage: Eukaryota > Viridiplantae > Streptophyta > Magnoliopsida > Asterales > Asteraceae > Helianthus > Helianthus tuberosus. The sequence goes on along the minus strand of CM060366.1, from coordinate 169,761,190 downwards.
CTTACATTTATTTTATACTTATCATCTGATCTTATCGTTTTTCAAATGATTTAAAAGACAAAGCAAATAACAAGGTTCATGACTAAACATTTTCTCAAACATAAGTCATGAATCTTATTTTCACAAAACCTATGTATCTCACAGGCATTTTTATGCTGACGTACCTATTTTCACATGTGTTTTTCAGGAGTTGTTGCATAAGATGTTCAAGATACACATAGACAGACTTGGGCTTTAGTGACAATAAAAGTTGCAAGACTAGTTAATTATGTTGTATTTCTTTGTTTGTTAAGGCATAGTAACACTTTTAATCAATAAAACGAAACTTTAATTTCCATGGTTGTGAAACATTAATTCTGTTACAACACTCCCCGATGTTTCCGCCACATTTTGTATGTTCTACGTGGTCGGGGTGTGACAAATATTTCTACAAACGATCGCGGCAGTGGTGAAAGCTATCGTGGAAGACGACGACGATGACGAAGAGACTCCGCCACCTAAACGGAGGAGAAGGTACATCGCTCATGAACGGCACATCGCTAATGATTTATTGGTAAGCGATTACTTCTCAGTGGAACCTAAGTATGATGAAAAAATGTTTAGGCGTCGTTTTCGTATGAGTAGAAACTTATTTTTAAGGATATCTAGGGATCTTGAGGAGAAGTATGTTTATTTCCAACAAAAACCGGATGTAACCGGGCAATTAGGATTTAGTACGTGGCAAAAGGTCATGGCCGCACTTAGGTAGTTAGCGTACGGCAATAGTTCGGACATTATGGATGACTATTTAAAAATGTCTGCACGTATAGCTAGAGAAAGTCTTCACAACTTTTGTTCGTGTATTTTAGAACTTTATAGGAAAAGATATTTGAGAAAGCCCTCGTTCAGCGACATGTGTCACACCCCGACCACGTAAAACAACAAAACGTGGTGGAAACGTCAGGGAGTGTTGTAACAGAATCATTGTTTCACAACCATGGATTTAAACAATTTCGTTTTATTGAATTAAATGTATTACATTACATTGGAATTTGAAAAAAAAACATGAACAAATAGACTTTCATTTTTATTAAGTAACTAAGGCCTCGTCCATTCCTATGTGAGCGTACACAAATATCATCAACTATGGTACCTGAAACACACGTGAAAATACGTCAGCATAAAAATGCCGGCGAGTACATAGGTTTTATATGAGTGTCAGATTCATGGCTCGTTTTACATGTTGTAATACTTATTTAAAAACCTTGTTTTGAAAAGTATAATATTGCGACATAATTAACCAACTCAAATCAAGTTGGTTATAATTTGCAAAATCTCGTAGCCATGATTCTTAACTCCAAAACATTTGTTTTATTAAATCAAATTGTAAAATATCTCATAAAAACTCGTTAATAAAACTCGCATGGTTTATATTATTCAGAAAACATCTTTGTGTGACATTGTTTCGAAATCGTTTACCCAAGTGATCTAGATAACGCAACGATATATAATGTGTTAAAAGCACTTATATATAGGAAGTACCAGCGGCGTATCCACCATGCTTTTAACACATTACGCCTGCCCCGTTGCCTAATCACTTCCCTAACTGTCACGACCCCCGACCCCACCCTGGACGGAATCGGGAGCCGTGAGCAGCCAAGTGGTACCGGTGGTTATTTAAAAACATTGCAGCGGAAATTTCATCAGGGCCGTGAGCTAGGAAAAATATCAGAGTTTAGAAAACACCGGATTTTATTTATTTAAATAGATGAGATAAAACCATGTTTTGAAAGGTAGCTTTATTATGGATAAATTCGAATACATAAAACAACTTTACATAATTTAAATTAATTGATAAAAATTAAGCCACTTCTGTAAGCCTTGTTGGTGCCGCATCCAAGTCTAATTCCTGATCTACTATAATTACCTGAAACGCGTTTTAAAAAGGTTTTGTCAGCAAGAAATACTGGTGAGTTCATTCATTTTTTATCAAACATATTTGTTATAATTCACAGCATTAAGAGTTTTTACATTTGCTTCTTTAAGATTGGCAAAGACTTAATCACTGCAAAGTATAACTAGAAAACAATGTTATAAGTTATAGTATTAAGAGCGATTACAATGTTTATATATATCAACCATCTACCCACGGTATTTGTCACTCGACCACCTATTGGCTATCTCGTTGTCCAATGGTGTCTGTGACTATGGTCATATCACCCCTTGGCTAACCCGTTGTCCAATGGTGACGGTTATCAAGTAATGTATACAAAACCCCATATACCGGCTGTAATATGGAGATTACAAAGACTTAATCCCTGTAATTATAACCTTGAAAATAAACATGATTTTGAAAGTACTTTGATAAAAAGAGAATGACTCACATTGCATGTTTAAACGAGCAGAGTTTAGCCTACTGATTAGCCTTGTAACCTAATTTAATAACATGTACACGAACTAGGTCAGCAACTAATACAGCATTTACGATAACTCACGAGATTAAAACCCTCACAACGAATGACAAAGTACAATACTTAAACATCCATCGAATTCACGACGAATGACAAAGTATAACCCAAGTTTGAGCAGCACTTAAACATCCATTGGATAGTTTCAATCGATCGGACATTGAATCGTAGCAGCGATCGAGTTAATACCCGGTATCGTAGCAGCACCCCGTTATGCTAATTTGTGATTTTGAGCAGTGGGAATACGTTTTTGAATTTTGATTTCGACACAGAATGAAAGCTCCTGAGCTAGGCTATTTATAGGTGAAATTCAAGCCTATCGCAGCCCGCGTGAACTCCTGGACAACCTTTACGCGACCCGCGTGGGAGTGTAGATCAGATCGGAGGTTGCTGAGTCACCGGTGGTCGCGACACGTGTGACGACACGTGGCCTTCATGCATATCCGGAGACCTACAAGCTATCGCGGCCCGCGTGACCTTCCGCCTATTCTTTACGTGGCCCGCGAGAAGACCACAATTCTTGATTTCTTATTTTTGATATGGATTGGGGTTTCAGGGGTCCGGGTTTTTACTAACGGGTCAATTTGGGACCTTTTTTAATATAATTATATCCCAAAGAAAAAGGGAATAAAATAGTGAGAAAAGAGAATGGACCCACTTTGTAACTTTAGGGTTCAACTAGAAAAACTCCTGGTAGAATTTTGGGTATAACTTTTGGATTATTTTAAAAATATATAATGCACTTGTGTTAAGTATAGTACCCCTAATTCAACCTTATCCCTATGTCACGAGACAGAACCCCAACGAACTTAGTCAGGCAGAGCCTTGACATATGTTATGGGGCTCAGATCAATCGGAAAGCATATGTTCCTTCAAAATGTAGACACGTATCATTCATTTGTTATTTGGGTGTTCTTTTTAACTTTACACGTACACCATTTCAATTTTAATGCAAACTAGTCAAATCCCTTCGCGCTTCGCGGCGGACATTCAGTCGATATCGATTTGATTCGTTATGATATCAGCACTCGCTATGGTAATCAAAAGAGGAAACTTTACATTGATCGAAATATCGATACATGTACTAATGTTGTTTAATTGATATAAGTCGAGTGTGTTCTATGTTTATTTTTCCAACATTGCGATATAAATTTTATTGAAAATGAATAGCGTGCCGCTATGGTGTCAAATCGAAATGAAACTGACTCAACAATATATGTATTGAAACCAGTATTTATTTTCATCATTTTTGCTTTCGATAAACTGATATTGTATCGTTGTCATACCATGCCGAACATTAGTACTGGTATGTAATCAATTTCATGGTTTCTTGTTTGACAACGGATAGCGTGCCAGTAGTGAACGGAAACGAACAACATCTGTTTTGGTACCAGTATTTATTTTTATTGTTTTTTTTCTTTTGATAAATAGACACTGTAACAATAAAAAAACATAGGTAGCGGTACGGGTATTGATTTTTATGGTTTCCATTTTGGAAGTCTTTTGATTTATACAACTCTACCAAGTGCATGTATCGTACCAGTAGTGTAACAAACTGAACCGATACCGATCCAATGCTTGTGGTAATGTACCGTCAAATGTTAAAAAAATCAATATAGATGTGGAATTAGCTTTTTTTTAATTTAGAATCAAAGTACTTAAAATACTATTAAAATTTAAAAAACAAATACTTAAAAATTGGAGTTATTTTAATTTTAAGTTCAAATAAAATTAATTAAATTAAAATACCATTAAAATTGAAATGGCAAATACTTAAAAATTATAGTTACTGTTCATTAGCACTTTGTATGGTTATATGCCCGTGCGTTGCGGCGATACTTTATCGCGGGCATTTGATTAATGTCGGTTTGGTTCGTTACACTACTGGTACGATACATGCACTCGGTATAAAAATCAATACGTGTTTTACATCAACCGAAAATGAAAAAAACGAACACCGATACTGACACCGATGTTGTTCGAATGGTATCAATCAGTTCAGATTATCAGGTACTCGTACTGATATTCGTTTATGGTCGCATATAGAGTTGTATAAATAAAAATTATCGAAACGGGAAACAATAAAAATGAATACAGATACCGGTATCGATGTTGTTCGTTAGAGTATGGTAGTGACATGGTGTTAGTTTTTCGAAAACAAAAACAACATATATAAATACGGTACTAATACATATATTGTTCGGTCGATTACCGATCGGTGTGGCACGATAGCCGTCTTCAATGAAATTTATATCACAATGTTGAAAAAAAAAACAGTTTCGGTTCGGTTCGGTCTGGTATGATACGACCCAATATACGTTATTAATAAAAATTTATATCGCAAAATTGAAGAAAAAATAAACATAGAATGCAATTTACTAAAATAATCAAATTACATGGTAAATAAAATATAATCAAAAGTTTAAAAATTTTGTTTAAAAAATATATTTACTATTCATGACCACTCTGAATTTGAATTAATGTTCGGACGATATTGGTTAGGTTCATCATGGTGTTAGTATAGATATCGGTTTTATTATCGCAGATGAAGTTTTATAATAATTATCAAAACCGATACAATAAAAAAATATGAGTTCGATTTTAATGTATATAAAACAACTAAATATTTATAAACCATATTACATTAATTATTTTAAAAATAATTCATTGATGGAATTATGATGAATTTATCTTTTTACGTTTGAAAGGTTATATATATATATATATATATATAAAGTTAGCAATCTATTGTGTTATAAAGTTGACCATTTGAAGTTAGCAATCTATTGTGTTATAAGACCACCCGTAGTGGCTTACTTGTGGGACGTTTTCTTTGCCCAATATCGCCCTATCACACCGCGTAACCACTACGCACGGGCGTGTTTGGTGTTTTTTTTTGTTTAGGCGTGCTTATAATCACGCTCTTGGGGCAAAATTTTGACCAATCACATTGAAGCTTCATTTTTTATGGTCAATAGCTTTTTTGGTTGGTTTTTTTATTTATATTTAATTCTCTACACCCTTTTAACATAATGCCCACATCCCCACTACACCCATTTTAGAAAAACGCCCAATAATGCCCCTTGCTGACTGGGCTGCCACATGGCGCAAAACGCCCAAGGGTGGATCTTGCCCACTACGCATGGTCTAATGGTTTATTGTTAAATTAGAATTAGAAATATCATTAAGGCCGGAGGGTGTGGGGGCGCCACCCCCGCCAACTCATCATCTATAGCGCCCCAGGGCGCTATACCTCCACACCCTTGGATTTAAGTGTGTGTGTGTGGGGGGGGGGGGGGGCTATAGGGGGCTCCATCATGGTAACGAAGGAGAATGGGCGATATAGGAGGGGCCCACTTGATTTAAACCAATGAAATCTTTTTTTTTTATTTTGTTTAATAGGGGACTCCATCCACACCATGCAAATTAAAAAGGGCTCCATGGCCGAGGTGGATCTTAGGTGGCTTTGACCATCATGGTAACGAAGGAGAATGGACGATATAGGAGGGGCCCACTTTATTTAAACCAATGAAATCTTTTTTTTTATTTTGTTTAATAGGGGACTCCATCCACACCATGCAAATTAAAAAGGGCTCCATGGCCGAGGTGGATCTTAGGTGGCTTTGACATGACCTGATAAAGCCCCTAGGAATAATTGTTTATTATTAAATAAATAAATTCAAATTAAAATTATTGTTCATGGAGACTTCATATTAATATGTACTAGTGAGGTTCTCCCGCGCTTTGCGGCGGGTGGTGCTATCGTACCAAACCGAATTGAAACCGTACCAAACCGAATTGAAACCGACTGAACAACATATCGGTACGATACTGGCACTTGTTATAGCAATCGAAAGGTAAAACCCAAAAATAAAGTCATTATATGCCCAAAAGAATATCGACGCATATTTTACATAAATTGAAAACCATAAAAACGAATATCAATAATGTCTTTCAAAATGAATATAAGTATTCATTCCGATGGTACCGATACAGGTACTGATGTTGTTCGATTGGAATTGACGTGGTACAAATACTCGTTATAGTTTACGATATTAAAAAAACTCTATACTACTATCGAAGTTGTTTGCACAGTATTAGTTCAATTCGTCATGATAAAGAATAGATGGTATAAGTTCGGTTCGTCAAGGTACTGGTACGGTATTCGTACTTGCTATAGTTTATATTATAAAAAGATACTACATACCGCTATCTAAGTTTCGTATGGTATCTGGTCAGTTGATCACGATAAAGAACAAATAAAAATCAATTGTTCAGTTGATCACGATAAAGAACAAATAAAAATCATTTGTTTGGTTGATCACGATAAAGAACAAATAAAAATCAATTATATTGATCAGTTTGATTTTAAACAAAACTTTTAGCGGAACGAAGAGAAAAATAAACATGTTGCACATATTCAGAACTTTATAAGGTATTACACTATACTATTAGAATAATGAAAAAAAGTAATGTCAATTTATATGTAAACAAACTAAATGTAAGTTAGGTTTGATAACATATATATTTGTGCTTCGATTACTTAAGCTTTACCACTCACAACTCAGTTTCGAGAAAAAAAAAACGTATCAATACAGAAAAAAATTTAGGCTTGTCGCAACGACTTAGTAAAAAGTATATAAGATACCGTATCTTAATAGTTATAAAAGGAAAAAAACATGCAAAATCCATTAAAAATATATTAATAAAATAATTAAATGTTGAAAATAAACAATATTAAAATAATTTTAAAACACTATTCATGGTAACTTTGTATTAATATATATATATATATATATATATATATATATATATAGTGAAATTCCTCCGCCCTTCGCGGCAGAAATTCGGTCGGTATTCGTTTAGTTCGTTACGGTACTTGCAGTCGCTATTTTGATAGAAAAAGAAAACCCGACATCCATCAAAAACAATAAAACAAATATTGATACCCCGATAATGATGTTGTTCAATTGATATCGGTTTCGTTCGTTTGTGTTCTATTTTTATTTTAAAAAAAGCGATACAGATTTTATTGAAACGAATATTGTGCCGCTATCGTATCAAACCAAACCGAGATCAGCTTAACACTAACAACATGGGTATCAATACCGATATTCATTTTTATTGTTTTTTGCTTTTGATTAACTTACATCTTATTGCTACCATACCGTACCAAACCAAACCGGGCAATATCGGTACCGGTATGTATGCATTTTTATGCTTTTCGGTTTGATAACGGATATCGTGTCGCTACCATAGTGAACCGAACTAAAACCGAGTGAACTACAACGGTCTCAGTATCTGTATTTATTATATTGTTTTCTATATCGATAAACTGACACTGTATCACTATCGTAACATATATCAAACAACATCGGTACCTGTATTCATTGTTTAGTTTCCGCTTTCGAAAATTTTTCATTTATACATCTCTGTCTGCAATGATAAATAAATATCGGCACTAATATTGTGGCAATCTAAACTGTTCGATACCGATGATACTGATTGAACAACATCGCTACCGGTACCGGTGTTTGTTTTTATATAAATCCAATGCCCGTGGTAATATCATGTCACAACGCGCGAGCAAATAACTTGAAATGTTAAGAAAATATATTTTTTTAATTACTAAAATATAATGTTGAATAATAAATAAAATACTATAAAATATTATTAAAAATCAAGTAAGATTACTGTTCATCAGCACTTTATTTTCATAGGTATAATGTTGAATTTTTAATTATTTTATTTATTTTGATTTTCGATCCCTTTTGATATTAGCATACGTATACAATTTCAACAATGAATTGTAAATTAAGTTTTATTATTATTATTTTATTAATTTATATATTATAATTAATTTAACTGCTTCACTTATTTGGTGCTTATAACTTCTAAAATATGACGTTTTATAAAATAATAAATATGTCATCAGAACGAGAATATTTTTGTCTACATTTTGAACCAAGTTTCATTAAAAATAGAGTAGATTCAAATATAATGTATTTTTATAGTTTAATATTTAAACGGTTCATGGGCCCGTCTAGGTACTTCATATTTCTATCAGTCAACTTACCCGTTATCTACCCGTCTAATAATATAAGTTTTTTATATACTTTTATTTTAATAGAAATGTCACCCATATACAAGCCAATTAATTAGTATAACATTACAACCAACTATATATAAAATAGTTTTTTTTTAAACTATTTGGGTTGAATAATTTATAAAAAAATAAAACTAGTTACTAGTGGTTAATAAATTTAAACAAACCTAAAATTCTTATATGATAAAAATAGGAATGTTACACTAACCCAATGGCTCAAACAGTTACAAATGGTTCACATAAATCAAATGGTTACAAACGGTTCACATAAATCCAACGATTACAAATGGTTCACATACATCAAATGGTTACAAATGGTTCACATACATCCAATGATTACAAATGGTTCACATACATCCAACGATTACAAATCCTTCAAAACGTAAAACAATTGTGCTAGCATGTTAAGTGAACATACATAGCAATACATAATGAAATAATGTACTAATAGTGTACTAATGAACATAGCAAGTATATGATATGAAAACATGGAAAGCACGAAAATAAGAAGTAGGTACATGTGTTTCACCCCAAATCGTTTGGAAAATAGTAAAAGACGGGTCTATGTACTCACTTGAGGTTGCTTAGAAGTCTTGAGTAACAACCAAGCAAAGCTAGAGGGATCACGGAAATCAAACGGCACCTAATATAGGTAACTACGTTAATAAGCGGACCTAAATTGGAGGATCGGATAAAATGTGGTTTCGTAAACCAAATGAGTGTAAGAACTCATGTAATATGGTTTAACAAAGCTCACATTCTAAAACGAAACCAATCCTAAGTGCTTACGACTCGTTTAGGTAGCTTATGCTACTTTAACGCGTCGTTCGCGTAAAATGCGTTCGGATCGCCTAACTAGTCCTATGACAAGTAAAATATGCTTTATCATGTCTAATATTGTTGCCAAATCAGTTTAGATATAAAAAATTATGTTACATGTGCTTAAAATGAATTTTGGCGTAAAAAGGGCATTTTGGTAATTTTCCTAAGGCATATAAACTACTTATCATACAACTAACTAAACGACATGACCATAAGGTATAACCTCGGAATGTTATTCCCTATACAACTATGGTCACCTAATATGTTTGGTCGGATCCTAATGATCGACCAAACGGGTCGGGTTCGAAAGTCTGAGCGATTGTTTAGATCGCTTACCTTACGACCCTATATAAGTACTAAACCTAAAGTGACGAGCTAAACATGTTAAAACATGTTTAACAAATTTAGAAAACAGGTTTGGTATAAAAAACGGTATGGATACCTATAAGTAGTTTGGTTACAAAATGCGCAAGAATACGCATTTTGGCCGAAACTACGACTTGCCACTATGCCTAAATAACGTGGTAATCAGTAGGTATAGTCACAAGGGACTAGAACCATCGTGATTACGCTCACGTTACGAAGTTCAAACGAACTTCGTGTTAACCATAAACTGGTCAAAGCTGAAAGCCAAACACAGTTTGACTTTCACGCTAAAAACGCGTAGAACGGAAGTTTGACCCGATTATTCTCAGGTATGAAGTGAAATCACTTCAACTTAGAGAGAAATCAGATCAAGGTGTGAGTTTTGAGTGAAGGGGGGTAGGGTATTTATAGGAAAACTAAGACCGTTAGGATCGTTCATCGAAAACCGAGCTTCGATCTGGACCTTACATGTGTGCCCATGGTTTTAGAATACCATGGGTACCCCAAAACAAGCCCCTAGTTTCATTAAAAAGATGTGCAAATGAGGGGAACAGCTAGAACAATCTGGAAATTAGATTATCAATTTTGGTCCCTTCCTAAGATAACTATGGCAGATTGTCAATTTTGGTCCCTAAATGTGCAAAACATGGTTTTTGATGCATTTTTTACACGTTTAAGCCCTGTTAATCCCATTTCAAAGCTCTAAAATGAAGTTAAAGTATAGGGAAAATGAAACATGCTCAAAAATATCTCGGATGTCGGTTCGTTTGGTCGTACGGTTGCGTTGTTCGGTTAATTACGACGAAACACGAACGAATGTGAAAAACGATCCAAATTACGCGACAAGTGGAATTTTATCATGCCAATCACTAAAATAAAATATTTTAATGATTACATAAGGTTTTGGATGTCTGGATGTTTTCAGATCGTAAGATATGCGCGAAAATGCAAACTTATGCACTTTTTGACGCTTTTAGTCCCTGAATGACCAAAAAGTTTATTTTAGCACACCGAACCCCACAAAGCCTATTTTTAAGCTATGTAAAGGATACTTAGGGTATGTTTAACTTATGGTCATGTTCCGGAATGTCCATTACAGTACGAATCGGCATACTTTCACAGTTTGTCGAATTTAGTCCCTACAAGCGAATAAACTTGATTTCGGCACACCAAACCTTCCAAAACTTATTTCTAAGTTATGTAAAGGTTATTTAAGGTATGTTAAGCCTATTTGACTATTCCGGAGTGTTCGTTTCATTAAACTGGTTATATTTACGCATCAGTGCGCCTATAACCTTCCAGAAAGCGATTTAAAGCTTGAAATCGAACATGAATTGATATATGCAAACGATACACATATTTTTACAAATCCCAAGTATGAAAAACAATATTTCATAAATTTGGTATTTTTTGATGGTTGCAGAGGCACAGGTGTCACAGTCTCCCCTACTTTAGGAAATTTCGTCCCGAAATTTATTCGTAGGAGTCTGTCTGTGACGCTGTGTTAAATAATTGCCTTGTATGGAATCTAGGGTGTTTATCCATTTGCGTAGAATAACCCATCAAAGGTATGCAAGGCATAATCCTGTTATTTCTCTCAACGGACATTTTTCAGAAACGAAAATGAACGGGATGAGTCATTTTCCTCAATGGGTATTCTTCAGAAATGGAAATGAAGGAAGAATCAAGGATATTCATTTCCCTCAATGGATATTCTTCAGAAACGAAAATGCACGGAATGAGTCATTTTCCTCAATGGGTATTCTTCAGAAATGGAAATGAATGAAGAATCAAGGATATTCATTTCCCTCGATGGATATTCTTCAGAAACGAAAATGAACGGAATGAGTCATTTTCCTCAATGGGTATTCTTCAGAAATGGAAATGAAGGAAGAATCAAAGATATTCATTTCCCTCGATGGATATTCTTCAGAAATGAAAATGAACGGAATGAGTCATTTTCCTCAATGGGTATTCTTCAGATATGGAAATGAAGGAAGAATCAAGGATATTCATTTCCCTCGATGGATATTCTTCAGAAACAAAAATGAACGGAATGAGTCATTTTCCTCAATGGATATTCTTCAGAAATGGAAATGAATAGAGTCAACTCTAGACACTTGACAAAACTTGTTGTGGTTTCTGTGCACTGAATTCCATAATTATGTATGCATCCATAATTACGTAATTCCTTGCACAGTCCGCACAGTTTGTTTTGTAATGTGAAGGGGAAGAAAATCAAACCTGTGATGAGTGTGACTAGACTATCATAGGGTCCTTTTAATTAGATCGATAAATGATCTCTTTAATTAGACCACCAAGGAGCCTTTTCAGCTATATCATCACATGATATTCCTAACCAGATTTTTGGATCAATCTGTTTAACTAGACCACTCAAGGGGTCTAATTATTGAATAGCACATTATAATCCAAGGGTCTTTACTATTACGTAGAAGCCCATTAAGGATTTAAGGTAGTACCTCTGGATATCCTACCATGAATCCCTTATACGAAGATATGGAAGATTCAATGAGGATTTGGATAACAAAAACTTGGATCACACAAAAACATAAAAGGGAACACATAAGCACATAATCACATATTTGTTTAATTTGACCTTTAATTTGTTATCTTTGGACACGGATATTTAAAGCACACCAGGAATCCAATCCGTGGATTTCATTTATAACTTTAATCATTTTCAAGAATCTATCTATGAAGATAGGATGATCTTCCGAAAATTCGATTTTGTTCTCAAAGAAACGTAATATTCGAATTAAGGTACACAACAATTTTAGGATTTACGGAAATACCCTTAGGTACCCTATTAAGGATTTATAGTGGCACTTTGGGTATTCTTCCAGAGTTGTAACTTGTTCCTTGTACTTCGTTTCTTTGGAAGAAATGGGTACTTAGGATTTTCGTGGAAAACGCAAGAGATCATAAAATGGAAGAATTTTGGGGGTAGTCTGTTCTTCAAGGAATACGATTCCCTGATTGTCGGTATTGTAGGGGATAGGTTGTTTATACATGCAACCACATAAATACATTGCAATGTAAATAAAAGATTTTTTTATAAACAACGATAACAACTGTTTCATGGACCTTGACAACAAAAGAAAAATAATACATAGGACGTGATTATTTCCAAACGGTGTTGTCTTCTAGTCGGTCAGATGCACATACCTGTGCTGGATTTGCATTAGCAAGCTTTGGGCAATTTCTTCGGAAATGACCCATCTCGCCACAGTTGTAGCAAGAACCTGGTGGAAAACGAGCTTGAGCAGGATTGTTGTTAGCTTGATTTGGTGCAACTGCAGCTCGGCAAACTCTTGTTGTATGACCTATAAGTCCACAAATTTGGCATTTGCGGAACTTCACACTAGCATGATGATGAAGGTTACATTGGTTGCACAAGGGTGCAGTTCCGTTGTATGGCTTCCTAGCAGGGGGTTGATCTGGTTGGTTGGGGGCAGCTTGATCATTGTCAGCAACCACGGCGAAGTTCTCGGAAGCTTTTCGCTTCCTTGTCTTCTTGGAGGATTCAGTTTGTTCATCTTTGGGTTTCGATTCCTCGATTGGTTTCTTATCACCTTTTCGGAAAAGTTTACCTTTCCCGATTTAAGATTTAGTCAAGGTAGAAGATAGCTCAATGGCCTGCCTAACCGTAGTGGGGTTACTACCAGTCACAATGTCTTGTACTGGGTCAGAGAGGCCATCAATGTACTTTTCGATTGCCTTATCCAAAGGCGTAACCATATTCGGGCATAACAGACTTAACTCCTCATAACGATCCGTGTAGGCTCGATGCTCACCGCTATCTTGCTTAAGATCGTCGAATTCCGATTCCAAGGCCCTGATCTCGTGACGAGGACAGAATTCCTTCATTATCAGAGCTCGAAGCTCTTCCCACGTTTGAGCCAGTGCCACATCGGTACCCCTATTTCTCATCACACCATTCGACCATGTCAAAGCTCGTTTCTCAAAGACACTAGATGATAATTTTACCTTTTGCTCATTTTGGCATTGAACATGCCTGAAGGTGCTCTCTAGACTCTCGAACCATTGCAGAAGTGCAGTCGCTCCTTGAGACCCAGAAAACTTTGATGGCTTAGCCGAGTTAAACGTCTTGAAGTTGCAGGGGGCATTATTATTGTTGAGAGCTTGGTTACATTGAGCAACGATGTTCAGGATTGTAGTAGTCATTTGCTGCGTAATGACAGCTGCCAGCTCTTCAATAGGTATCTGATTTTAGCGTCGTGGAGGCATTCTAAAAAGGGGAAACAAGAGAGAAAACAAATGAAATGGCATTGGGTAAGAATAGGATGTTACAATTACCGACCAAAAATCATGGGTGACGGTCATTTGTTTGAACCTCGAAGCAGAAAAACGACACACAAAGGCTGAATCAAAGTAAATAGGTCCTCATAATGTATCGCGAAGACATGCTCGCCTATAAGTGGACACTCACCCCAAGAGTTCCCAGGTAAGAGTGACTGGTCCGATACTGCGGATTTGTACGAACACTCTAGCCTTAGACAGAAAGCTCAGGGTACAGGCATCAACCCTTCCAGTTTGCACGTGTTCACATTATGTAGCCCCAAACTTTGACGAGAATTTGAAAACTTTGAAGGTTCGTAACCTTATAATAAATCATCCTAGAACAGATGATTAGTTTTCAAAGCAGATTCGAATTTTGTGTTCTTATTGTGGTTGCTGCCTAAAGATAGGCAACGGTATTATTTTATGACTAAATGCAAGTAAACTCACGTTAGGGTCCTAGGAAGGTTATAGTCTAGGTCAAAGCATTACTAATAACCTAATTCCCTATAACCATTGGCTCTGATACCAACTTTTCTGTCACACCCCGACCACGTAAAACAACAAAATGTGGCGGAAACGTCGGGGAGTGTTGTAACAGAATCATTGTTTCACAACCATGGATTTAAAGAATTTCGTTTTATTGAATTAAATGTATTACATTACATTGGAATTTGAAAAAAAAACATGAACAAATAGACTTTCATTGTTATTAAGTCACTATGGCCTCGTCCATTCCTATGTGAGCGTACACAAATATCATCAACAATGGTACCTGAAACACACGTGAAAATACGTCAGCATAAAAATGTCGGCGAGTACATAGGTTTTATATGAGTGTCAGATTCATGGCTCATTTTACATGTTGCAATACTTATTTAAAAACCTTGTTTTGAAAAGTATAATATTGCGATATAATTAACCAACTCAAATCAAGTTGGTTATAATTTTCAAAATATCGTAGCCATGATTCTTAACTCCAAAACATTTGTTTTATTAAATAAAATTGTAAAATATCTCATAAAAACTCGTTAATAAAACTCGCATGGTTTAAATATGAGAACCCTCGAAATTCCATGTAACCGTACAGTTTATTAATGATAATAAAAGTACTTGATGACTGTACTGAATCATTTAACTGCTCTCTGATTACTGTGTTATACTTACATGTGTGTGCTAGCATACTAGTAGTATACAAAAAGGTTACTAAATAGTCTGGTATGTTTTCCTATGTGTTAGGAATAAATTTCGTTACTAAAATATATGTATAAGACGCCTTACGGAACAATTAAACAACTTAACGGAACAGTATCCGACCGAACAACCGAACATTACCCGGGACACCAAATATTTGTCAAACACATTATTTAAGTATTTTTTGCTAGTTATGGTCCTCGTGTATCATAACACCCACTAGAAAGAAATATACTAACTAATATATGTAACTATTACTTGAACTTGAACTAATGATTATCAACTATCCATCAAATGTTACACATAACCCCCCCTCATGTGCAAACCGTCCCCAAGAGGGGCCCCACCATAATCATCACTAAATCCCTAGTAAATATTTCCTCTTCATTTGATTGGACCTCCTTATTTGATGCTCTTGCCAAGAAATCACCATCATTACATATAGGTTGGGCTATAAGATTTATCTCATCATTTCACTACAAGTTCACTTCATCTTCTCCACTCTCTCTCTCCCTCTTGGCTGCACAAAATCACCACCACCACCATCACTCTCACATCTTCATCTTCTCCACTAACAAGTTCCATTCAAAGCTTCAAGGTTGATCCATGGAGGTTGCATGTTGAAGGACTTTCAAAGGAGCTTTGTTCTAGTCTTTTTCATCACCTTCTCTCTACATTTTCATCACTAGAATCATCCCTAGCTTTAAGCTAGTAGTAAGTTCCTTATGTCACCTTTGTTCATCTTGTTTCATGATTAAAAGATGTAAGATGTTGAATCTACAAGAACACTAAAAAGGGTTTAAACAAGAAGATGTAACATGATGTATTTATGTTAATATGATGTTATCTTGAGATGTTGCTGATTTCTTGCTGAGTTACATGTTAATATTGAGTACTAGAAATGTTGTTGATCATTATGCATGTTAACGGAACCAATCTAACTCGCATTAGAATGTAAAAGCTGAAAAACATAAAGCTGCTTGCTGATTACAGCCAACTTCAGTTGGCTATAACCGAATCTTAATAAAACGAAAAATGTGTTTTCTGAACTCTAGATTTATGTATTATGAAATACGGTTCTAATGGCACTGGAATCATAATTTTTGGACTTCGTTTACTATTTTTAAAGGGTCATTTTGTAACAGCAGCTCAAGCTACATTTTTGCTGCTGAAAATAGGTGTTATATTTTTGGTCATAACTGGAAATCTATGATGAATTAGATCATGAAATTTGTACAGTAGATGAAAAATGATGTATTTGTAATTACCCCACTAGAATTTCGTGAATCGGACCCTCGACTAATTTTTAATAAATTATTCCGTGGACTGCAGTCAGAAAAAGATAAATCTGAGTTCAGTCTGGAAAATGAATTTTTATAAAATATTTGTAATGAACTGGACCCTAATATTTTTATACAATAATATTTGGTTCGTTTAAGACATTCTGTAAAAATTTGGGAATTTTTGGAACTTGTTAACTATTTTATTAAAATCTCCGAAAACAGCCCAGTTTTGAATATAAAAGCTGAAAGAACTTAAGTCATAAATTGCGTGTCTAAATGTCGGGTATGTTATCTGTGAATGATATAACATGTTATATGTCAATAAAAGTGTTATGTGCAATGTTTTATGTTGATCTATGAGTGGGGAATAGATGGGAAGGTTATATGGGCATGAACCGTTAAAGTGATGCATGTATGTGATAGATACGTGTAGGAACTTTGTGTTCTATTTGAAATCACTAATAAACTAAGTGGTAATCATACTAGGGCGTGATTGACCGACCTTGACTATTAGCTATATTTGAGAGTCAAACCGAGAAACCAAGGTGAGTTCACACTCTTTCCAAGGCATGGGATTCCCAGGGGTTGGGAATGAGATTGAATAACTACTCGTACTATCAATACTAATAAACTATTTTTTTACTGTCCTCGGATTGAAGGGCACGTACGTAAAACCTACGTACACGACCATAAGACCATCAACTCTATCAATTGAAGTCCCTCATTTATCGACTTAATCGCCGAGGCCTATGGCGAGCGGGTCATTAGTTAATAGCGCTATTAGGTTTAACAAACCTCACACCGTGCCAGTCGGACGGGCGTGTACTAATGGACTATGGGCAAAGGGTCAATGCTGATAGACATTGACTTAGGGCACCTCTTACATTTTCGTAGCAGTCGATACGCGTGGTCTAGTAACACATGGGAAGCCCCCACTAATCTTGGCAAACATGTCAGGAAGACCGCGATACGAATTTATACGATACATGGTTTACAAAACGAACAGATGATTTACGAAACAAATGCTATAACTAAACAACCAACTGTGAATTCACTCAACTTTGTTGTTGACTCGTTGTTACATGCCTTACAGGTCGCTAAACGCTTGGAGCTTGCACGAGGAAAGAGTCGTTGTGGTGTACGGACTGTTATGTCCCGTACTTAATAATTGAACTTTATAAACTATGTTTTGGACATTAAACTTATGAACTATAAATTTATGTTTGAACTTCCGTTTTATGCTTCCGATGTTAACTTAAAACTGGTTACTGTCTTATGGTCACCAATTGTATTGTGATTGGTTTTACTTACTAAGATTTCGTTGTTCAATATGATTGGTGGCTCGATCCTGGTCATGTCACGCCTCCAAGCGGTGATACCCCGCAAGGTGGATTTTGGGGGTGTGAAAAATTGGTATCAGAGACATTGGTTATAGTGAACTTGGTTTTAATAAGGGAAAAGTTTTTGTTAAAACCAGACTATAACCTGTACAGTGCTCAACGATCCACAACGACGCTTCGCTCCACGTGCAAGGCTCAACACACTAGGTGGTATGATTTAAGTTTATATATCTTACTTGCTAGATTACTTTTGTCTGGAGTGGTGTTTATTGCGTGTTTATTTAGGGTAGTAGCATGTTGTCTATTAGCCCTACTGCGTTCTTTATGACACGCAATTGTTTACTTGAAATTTGACAAGTGGTGGTCAAATTCTTTTTTGATTTCTCGTCACCCTGCTACGACAACTGTTTATGCATACTATCTATTTAGACGCTTATCTCGACATGATGTCACTATCTGACCCTCCGTACATTCGGTTTGCACGTCTGCGTTCACGAAGACCATACCTGGCTCGAACGAACTCGGGATTAGGAGAACTATATCCACGCATCTCTGTTGACGAACCTTATCATATCCACCGGTCGTCGTTACCAGAAATGAAGCAGCCACAGTTACACGCGTTTGTCATTTTGCAACTCGCAACCCTACCAACCAAATTCTGTTTTGAACGAGTGATGTACTTCCGTGACCGTGATGCTACGAACTTCCCTATTTGTGTCGTGCCGCCACACCTCACTACTAGAATTGCTTCTAAGCAACAGATTACTTGGTTGAATTCTTCTGTTATTGGTGGACCCCTGTTTTCGCTCGATTCTTCGCATGAACCCCATTAATTCCCTGTTTCTTCGATTGGCAACTGATTTAACGAGATTCTAACAACCATACCATGACTTCCACCGATCACAAGATTACCCCCCCCCCCCCCCCTTGTTGGGTGGTTAATGCTTCTCCTACTTGATGTACTCCTTTGTAAACCTAACCTAGCAAATGGATGCCCTCACTGATGGGATAGTCTTCTTATATACGCGAAATCTTTACACTAGCTTTTGTACCGACACATGAATTGTTGATTAATGATACGTCCAATTTCTACCATTGGCTTAGATCAAACCATCACTCCCTTACCACAGTGACATTACGTTCTCGCTACTCCATGTTGAGATACTGAATCCAACACGCACTCGCTTAGAGAATTTGGAAGGCTCGACCTTCGATCATTAGGGATCACTCCTTAAAACCTTGGGGGTGGTGATGTATTGTCGATACGATCATACTCTCTTGAACACGTTTTCGCGACTTTCCTTTGGAACCTCACGACTACGCAGACGTATTTTGGATTCATTCACACAACCTAAGAAACTCCTCCTAACTTGGTTGCTTACTTGATGAATCACAAACCCACCTAAGTTCATGGATTCAGGTGAATTGTTCCTCCTTCGCATGTGGGCGAGTCGGACGACTTTTGTTGGAAGTCTCAGTGAATCTTAACACTACACAATTGTACGACAATCATGTTGCTATGTTGAATTCTTGTTCTGGTTGATTTAACCCCGTGACAGCTATATTCGATCAACGGCATACTTTATCCCAACTATACCCAACTTGCGTACAACCAGCTATACCTTCGACATCAGGTAAACCCCTGCTAGGGATTATTAAACGCTTATTCATCGATTGCGGCTACCCTTTCTCATGTTTCCCCACCCATACACGTTATACTTTTGAACCCTACGATCTTAAAAGTGTTCCCCGCAGACACTCGCTTGGACAAATTACGCTCTAAGAACGTTACTCAGTGAGCATTGGGCAATGAACATGTTAATACCCCAGGTACTTTTCCTTGATCCCGATACGGCCGAAATGGATCTTCAGACACGATAGATATGTCCCTTGTTTTCTTTGACGACATCTGAACCCACTGGAAGAACTGTCCTCGCAACTACAAGAGCTCTTGGACAAGGGTTTTATTCGCCCTAGCTCTTCGCCCTGGGGAGCTCCAGTACTATTCGTGAAGAAGAAAGATGGTACCTTCAGAATGTGCATAGATTACCGCGAACTCAACAAGGTGACCGTGAAGAATCACTATCCTCTCCCACGTATTGATGACCTATTCGGCCAGTTGCAAGGGTCGAGCTATTACTCTAAGAATGACTTGAGATCGGGGTACCATCAGCTGAGAGTCCGAGAGGAGGACGTCTCCAAAACAGCATTCAGAACTCGCTACGGCCATTACGAGTTTCTAGTTATGCCTTTCGGATTGACGAATGCACCTGCGGTTTTCATGGATCTCATGAACCGAGTGTGCAAGCCTTACCTGGATAAATTTGTCATAGTCTTCATCGACGACATCCTGATCTATTCTAAGAGTCAGGAGGAACATGAGCAGCATCTATGACTTATGCTGGAACTTCTTCGAAAAGAGCAGTTGTATGCCAAGTTTTCAAAATGTGACTTCTGGCTTCGTGAAGTCCACTTTCTAGGCCATGTGGTAAACAAAGATGGGATTCATGTAGATCCATCCAAGGTTGACTCAATCAAGAACTGGCCTGCACCCCGCACACCAACAGAAATCCGCCAATTCTTGGGTTTGGTAGGATACTACAGAAGGTTTATCAAAGATTTCTCCAATATTGCGCAACCCCTCACTTCACTAACTCAGAAGGGTGTCACCTATCGTTGGGGTGATGCACAGGAGTCCGCATTTCAGCACTTGAAAGACAGACTTTGTAGCACGCCTATCCTCTCATTGCCTGAAGGCACAGATGATTTTGTGGTTTATTGCGACGCTTCCATCCAAGGACTTGGTTGCGTATTGATGCAACGTGACAAGGTCATTGCCTACGCATCGCGCCAACTTAAAGTTCACGAAAGGAACTACACTACGCATGACTTGGAACTGGGAGCAGTTGTTTTCACGCTTAAGATATGGAGACATTACCTGTACGGTACCAAGTGCACCATTTACACCGATCACAGGAGTCTCGAGCATATCTTCAAGCAAAAGG
Organism: Helianthus tuberosus; assembly: GCA_030545235.1. Taxonomy (NCBI): domain Eukaryota; kingdom Viridiplantae; phylum Streptophyta; class Magnoliopsida; order Asterales; family Asteraceae; genus Helianthus; species Helianthus tuberosus. Next base: position 169,740,307 of record CM060366.1, on the reverse strand, counting down.
AGTTAAACATGCGACAACGTCAATGGATCGAGCTCTTGAACGATTACGAATGTGCGATCAAGTACCATCCGGGCAAGGCCAATGTTGTGGCTGACGCCCTCAGTCGAAAGGTTACTATACCTAAACGTGTACGTGCGTTACAGCTTACCATCCAATCCAATCTTCCCGCTCAGATTCGAGATGCTCAGGTTGAAGCATTGAAAGCAGAAAACATCAGGGCTGAATCCTTACGAGGATCGAGGCAGCGCCTACTATGTTAACGGACGCATATGGGTTCCACTGTATGGAGACCTACGCGAGCTCGTGATGGATGAAACACACAAGTCTCGTTATTCGGTACATCCTGGTTCGGATAAAATGTACCACGACCTCAAGACTACGTATTGGTGGCCTGGTATGAAAGCCCACATAGCAACCTACGTTAGCAAATGTCTGACTTGTGCGAGAGTCAAGACTGAATATCAGAAACCCTCAGGCCTACTCCAACAACCAGAGATACCACAATGGAAATGGGAGCAAATTTCCATGGATTCCGTTACCGGCCTGCCTAGATCTCAACGCGGAAACGATACCATTTGGGTGATCGTAGATCTACTGACCAAGTCTGCACATTTTCTGGCTATCAAAGAAATGGATAAGTTTTCTACTCTTGCAGACATTTACCTAAAAGAAGTGGTATCAAGGCACGGAGTGCCAACCTCCATCATTTCTGATCGTGACGCGCGTTTTACTTCTGAACTGTGGCAAGCAATGCACAAGTCTTTTGGCTCACGTTTAGATATGAGCACCGCTTATCACCCACAGACGGATGGGCAATCTGAACGCACCATTCAGGCCCTTGAAGACATGCTTAGGGCATGTGTAATCGATTTTGGTAATGGCTGGGAAAAGCACCTCCCGTTAGTGGAGTTTTCGTATAACAACAGTTACCACACCAGCATCCAAGCCGCTCCATTCGAGGCATTGTACGGACGCAAATGCCGATCACCTCTCTGTTGGGCAGAAGTTGGTGACAGCCAAATCACTGGCTCAGAACTTGTGGTAGATACCACCGAGAGAATTGCTCAGATACGACAACGAATGGCGGCAGCTCGTGACCGTCAGAAAAGCTATGCTGATATAGGAAGAAAGCCACTCGAGTTCCAAGTGGGGGACCGGGTGCTACTCAAAGTCTCACCTTGGAAAGGTGTATTCCGTTTTGGCAAACGAGGCAAACTCAATCCGCGATATGTCGGACCGTTCGAAATCATAGAGAAAATAGGCACAACGTATTCCACGTGTCAAACCTGAAGAAGTGTCTGTCAGATGAGACCCTCATAGTTCCTCTCAAGGAACTCACAATCGACGACCAGTTGCGATTCGTCGAGGAACCAGTAGAGATTATGGATCGAGATGTTAAGATCCTCAAGCGTACCGGGATACCTCTTGTCCGAGTTTGTTGGAATGAAACTCAAGTATCCCCAGCTGTTTAAGAAAAGCGCAACCATTACTGAGACTGAAGCTACTGCAGAATTTCGGGACGAAATTCCAAATCAACGGGGGGATGATGTGATACCCCAGGAAAAACCAATAAACACCGCAACTTAACTAGCTTCCTCAGTAACTACGCACTAAATTTCAGGACGAAATTTTCTTAACAGGGGGAGAATGTGACAACCCTCGAAATTCCATGTAACCGTACAGTTTATTAATGATAATAAAAGTACTTGATGACTGTGCTGAATCATTTAACTGCTCTCTGATTACTGTGTTATACTTACATGTGCGTGCTAGCATACTAGTAGTATACAAAAAGGTTACTAAATAGTCCGGTATGTTTTTCCTATGTGTTAGGAATAAATTTCATTACTAAAATATATGTATAAGACGCCTTACGGAACAATTAAACAACTTAACGGAACAGTATCCGACCGAACAACCGGACATTACCCGGGACACCAAATATTTGTCAAACACATTATTTAAGTATTTTTTGCTAGTTATGGTCCCCGTGTATCATAACACCCACTAGAAATATACTAACTAATATATGTAACTATTACTTGAACTTGAACTAATGATTATCAACTATCCATCAAATGTTACACATAACCCCCCCCCCCATGTGTAAACCGTCCCCAAGAGGGGCCCCACCATAATCATCACTAAATCCCTAGTAAATATTTCCTCTTCATTTGATTGGACCTCCTTATTTGATGCTCTTGCCAAGAAATCACCATCATTACATATAGGTTGGGCTATAAGATTTATCTCATCATTTCACTACAAGTTCACTTCATCTTCTCCACTCTCTCTCTCCCTCTTGGCTGCACAAAATCGCCACCACCACCATCACTCTCACATCTTCATCTTCTCCACTAACAAGTTCCATTCAAAGCTTCAAGGTCGATCCATGGAGGTTGCAAGTTGAAGGACTTTCAAAGGAGCTTTGTTCTAGTCTTTTTCATCACCTTCTCTCTACATTTTCATCACTAGAATCATCCCTAGCTTTCAGCTAGTAGTAAGTTCCTTATGTCACCTTTGTTCATCTTGTTTCATGATTAAAAGATGTAAGATGTTGAATCTACAAGAACACTAAAAAGGGTTTAAACAAGAAGATGTAATATGATGTTATCTTCAGATGTTGCTGATTTCTTGTTGAGTTACTTGTTAATATTGAGTACTAGAAATGTTGTTGATCATTATGCATGTTAACGGAACCAATCTAACTCACATTAGAATGTAAAAAGCTGAAAAACAGAAAGCTGCTTGCTGATTACAGCCAACTTCAGTTGGCTGTAACCGAACCTTAATAAAACGAAAAATGTGTTTTCTGAACTCTAGATTTATGTATTATGAAATACGGTTCTAATGGCACTGGAATCATAATTTTGGACTTCGTTTACTATTTTTAAAGGGTCATTTTGTAACAGCAGCTCAAGCTACATTTTTGCTGCTGAAAATAGGTGTTATATTTTTGGTCATAACTGGAAATCTGTGATGAATTAGATCATGAAATTTGTACAGTAGATGACAACTGATGTATTTGTAATTACCCCACTGGAATTTCGTGAATCGGACCCTCGAAGAATTTTTAATAAATTATTCCGTGGACTGCAGTCAGAAAAAGATAAATCTGAGTTCAGTCTGGAAAATGAATTTTTATACAATATTTGTAATGAAATGGACCCTGATATTTTTATACAATAAGATTTGGATCGTTTAAGACATTGTGTAAAAATTTGGGAATTTTTGGAACATGTTAACTATTTTATTAAAATCTCCGAAAACAGCCCAGTTTTGAATATAAAAGCTGAAAGAACTTAAGTCGTAAATTGCGTGTCTAAATGTCGGGTATGTTATCTGTGAATGATATAGCATGTTATATGTCAATAAAAGTGTTATGTGCAATGTTGTATGTTGATCTATGAGTGGGGAATAGATGGGAAGGTTATATGGGCATGAACCGTTAAAGTGATGCATGTATGCGATAGATACGTGTAGGAGCTTTGTGTTCTATTTGAAATCACTAATAAACTTAGTGGTAATCATACTAGGGCGTGATTGACCGACCTTGACTATTAGCTATATTTGAGAGTCAAACCGAGCAACCAAGGTGAGTTCACACTCTTTCTAAGGCATAGGATTCCCAGGGGTAGGGAATGAGATTGAATAACTACGATACATGGATATTCATTTCCCTCGATGGATATTCTTCAGAAACGAAAATGAACAGAATGAGTCATTTTCCTCAATGGATAATCTTCAGAAATGGAAATGAATAGAGTCTACTCTAGACACATGACAAAAATTGTTGTGGTTTCTGTGCACTGAATTCCATAATTATGTATGCATCCATAATTACGTAATTCCTTGCACAGTCCGCACAGTTTGTTTTGTAATGTGAAGGGGAAGAAAATCAAACCTGTGATGAGTGTGACTAGACTATCATAGGGTCCTTTTAATTAGCTCGACAAATGATCTCTTTAATTAGACCACCAAGGAGTCTTTTCAGCTATATCATCACATGATATTCCTAACCAGATTTTTGGATCAATCTGTTTAACTAGACCACTCAAGGGGTCTAATTATTGAATAGTACATTATAATCCAAGGGTCTTTACTATTACGTAGAAGCCCATTAAGGATTTAAGGTAGTACCTTTGGATATCCTACCATGAATCCCTTATACGAAGTTATGGAAGATTCTACGAGGATTTGGATAACAAAAACTTGGATCACACAAAAACATAAAAGGGAACACATAAGCACATAATCACAAATTTGTTTAATTTGACCTTTAATTTGTTATCTTTGGACACGGATATTTAAAGCACTCCAGGAATCCAATCCGTGGATTTCATTTGGCACTTTAATCATTTTCAAGAATCTATCTATGAAGATGGGATGATCTTCCGAAAATTCGATTTTGTTTTCAAAGAAACGTAATATTCGAATTAAGGTACACAACAATTTTAGGATTTCCGGAAATACCCTTAGGTACCCTATTAAGGATTTATAGTGGTACTTTGGGTATTCGTCCAGAGTTGTAACTTGCGCCTTGTACTTCGTTTCTTTGGAAGAAACGCGTACGTAGGATTTTCGTGGAAAACGCAAGAGATCATAAAATGGAAGAATTTTGGGGGTAGTCTGTTCTTCAAGGAATACGATTCCCTGATTGTCGGTATTGTAGGGGATATGTTGTTTATACATGCAACCACATAAATACATTGCAATGTAAATAAAAGATTTATTTATAAACAACGATAACAACTGTTTCATGGACCTTGACAACAAAAGAAAAATAATACATAAGACGTGATTATTCTAAACGGTGTTGTCTTCTAGTCGGTCAGATGCTCATACCTGTGCTGGATTTGCATTAGCAAGCTTTGGGCAATTTCTTCGGAAATGACCCATCTCGCCACAGTTGTAGCAAGAACCTGGTGGAAAACGAGCTTGAGCAGGATTGTTGTCAGCTTGATTTGGTGCAACTACAGCTCGGCAAACTCTTGCTGTATGACCTATAAGTCCACAAATTTGGCATTTGCGACACTTCACACTAGCATGATGATGAAGGTTACATTGGTTGCACAAGGGTGTAATTCCGTTGTATGGCTTCCTAGCAGGGGGTTGAGCTGGTTGGTTGGGGGCAGCTTGATCATTGTGAGCAACCACGGCGAAGTTCTGGGAAGCTTTTCGCTTCCTTGACTTCTTGAAGGATTCAGTTTATTCATCTTTGGGTTTCGATTCCTCGATTGGTTTCTTATCACCTTTTCGGAAAAGTTTACCTTTCCTGATTTAAGATTCAGTCAAGGTAGCAGATAGCTCAATGGCCTGCCTAACCGTAGTGGGGTTACTACCAGTCACAATGTCTTATACTAGGTCAGGGAGGCCATCAATGTACTTTTCGATTGCCTTATCCAAAGGCGTAACCATATTCGGGCATAACAGACTTAACTCCTCATAACGATCCGTGTAGGCCCGATGCTCACCGCTATCTTGCTTAAGATCGTCGAATTCCCTTTCCAATCTCGTGACGAGGACATAATTCCTTCATCATCAGAGCTCAAAGCTCTTTCCACGTTTGAGCCAGTGCCACATCGGTACCCCTATCTCTCATCACATCATTCGACCATGTCAAAGCTCGTTTCTCAAAGACACTAGATGCGAATTCTACCTTTCGCTCATTTGGGCATTGAACATGCGTGAAGGTGCTCTCTAGACTCTCGAACCATTGCAGAAGTGCAGTCGCTCCTTGAGACCCAGAAAACTTTGATGGCTTAGCCGAGTTGAACGTCTTAAAGTTGCAGGGGGCATTATTGTTGTTGAGAGCTTGGTTACATTGAGCAACGATGTTCGGGATTGCAGCAGTCATTTGCTGCGTAATGACAGCTGGCAGCTCTTCAATAGGTACCTGATTTTTGCGTTGTGGAGGCATTTTAAAAAGGGGAAACAAGAGAGAAAACAAATGAAATGGCATTGGGTAAGAATAGGATGTTACAATTACTGACCAAAAATCATGGGTGACGGTCATTTGTTTGAACCACGAAGCTGAAAAACGAAACACAAAGGCTGAATCAAAGTAAATAGGTCCTCATAATGTATCGCGAAGACATGCTCGCCTATAAGTGGACTGATATTCACTAATTTATACATATTTTTGTCCCCCATTTTATCCCCATTTTATGCGTTTTCGGTCGTAAAACCGTCATTCGGATACTTAATCAAGTATACTTTTGTTTACAGGCCTAAAACAGCATACCAGATAAGATGATAGTGAAAACGAGGATTTTCCGGGCAAAACGGCTGAACTGCGAACATTCTGTGGAAAATTCTGACCTGGGCAAGTCGCACCCATGTGCGACTGGTGGCACCCCCCTGAAGATGCGACAACAAAGCTCAGCACGGCGTTGCACACCCAGTGCGATCAGGAGTGCAACAAAATCTCGGGAACGCACCCCCGTGCGACTGAACGCACTCCCGTGCGGATGCGACAACAAAGCTCAGCTCGGCGTTGCACACCCAGTGCGATCAGGAGTGCAATGAAATCTCGGGAACGCACCCCCGTGCGACTGAACGCACCCCCGTGCGGATGCGATGATCAGCCCCAACTCGGCGATGCACACCCGTGCACCCCATGGCAAGCCCGTGCGAGATCGAATCTGGTCAAGATCTAATGACGTCATGCGGTACGATGCACAGTAACTTCCATAATGCAAAAAGTGAACGGTCGTGCCATAAAGTGCACGACCGTGCGAGATCGAAATTATATAAAAACTTGCAGAAACATTCTGCTCGTAACTCTGGACATTTTGGAAGCGATTTTGGCGATTTCAGGCTCCGGAGGCTTCTGCTTTCACCCGGATTCAAGCCACGTTGTGCCGATTAGCTTCGTTATCTTCCAGATTCTTAATCTTATGCTTGTTTATGGTTTGGTTTTCTAATCTTTCCATGATTTTGTTAATCTTTCAAGCATTTAGATTAATGTTTATGTATTATTGTAGCCTTTGGGCAAAAACACAACAATCCCTTGCTTGATTATAGCCATTAGTATGTTAATCTTTGTTTGGATGATTGGTATTTGGTTAGTTAAGATAGTTGAAAAATGAAGCTTAATTAATCTTGTATTAGTAAACTTTAAACTTGATTAACTAGTTTAGCTTGGTTAAAATGTATGCACCATGATACTAGAAATGGTTAGTGGTTTAATAAAATGTAATTATTGTTAATCAAGAAAGGTTGCCGTCACGTAAGGACCTTAACGAGTTAAATGGTGTCGTTATAAGTTCTTGCCATGATTTGTTAGCTTAGTTAGTAGTTTAGGCCAAAATTGCTATCTTGGTGAATTTATGTGCAAGATTTGTAAAATGAACTCGGTTGTGATTTAATCTAGTTTATGCTTGTCTCGGTGGTTGCATTGTGTTTATCGGTGTCGCTTTCCTTGTTTAAGTGAGGTTAGAAAACTCCTAACGGATGACCAACTTATTTTTAAGAGATTTTCATAGACATTTATCAATTACACGTTAAAGAACAATTTTAGGTGGTTAAAGTGTGTTTATCGTTTTAACTTTCCGAATGATTGTCATGTTAGGATTCCCGAAAGGGATACTAATTGTCTCAAAATTGGAGAATTGATCAAATGCTTCTAGTGCCAAAACCGACTTAGTTGACATGCTTTGGTTGTGTATTAAGCAAGGCTTTTTATCTATTTTCTACTATGTTTTATAAGTATTTGTTTATGCTTAATTTAGTTTATTAAAAATCAAACAACTTATGATTTTACCGGTAGTTTAGTGATAAAGGTCTAGTACTATTTCTCTGCCCATTTCCTTGGATCGATACTTGATTCTTACCGATACTTTACTACATATATGACGGGGTACACTTGCCTCTTCCGTGTGTGTTTTGATGTTAAAGTAATAATCACTTTTATAAATTTAAAACCAAATCGTGTGTAATTTCATTGCAATATTATGTATATATACGCACACGTCAAGTTTTTGGCGCCGTTGTCGGGGACATGGCGAGCTTTAGGAACGACCCGAGTCATTATGTTATCGGTGTATATACTTGTTAATATTTGTGTATACTTTCTTGATTATTTAGTTGTTTAATTATTTGTTAATATTTCTTACTTTTAATTCTATTTATTCTTTTTCGTGAATATTTTGTACACTTGTAAATTTTTGTTCCATTTATTTATTTAATCCGGATTTATTATTTATTTATTCTTTGAGTTTTCGGCTCCTAAAAATCATTTTTATACTAGCCGATTCGATTATTTTTATTGTGTTGATTTTTATAAAATTTCGGGCCCATTTTCGGATTTTTATAAAATTTTCAGCAAAAAAAAATAAATAAAATAAAATAAAAAAGAAACAGCATTATTATATTAATAAAATATTCATTGTGTCAATTTTTCGTTTACAGGTTGATGTCCTCTACCCCCGCTCCCAATCCTGTTGAGCCGTCAGACGAACCCGAGCGTGATCTGAGGAGACGTCTTTGTGCGAGATCTCGTGCGGTTGGGCTGCTACTCGCAGCTGGTGAGCAGGACCAGGTAGTACCCGCTGAAGCCGAGGGCTCAGAAGCAGCAAGAAACGCAACCATGGCGGACGACGACAGACCTTTGACTGAAACAAACCAACCCGGAGGAGAAGGCTTGCGACCGAGCATCACCCGACCGACAGTAGCATCACCGAGTTTCGAGATAAAATCCAGCATCATCAATATGATATAAAACTCGGGGCAGTTTGATGGGAAGGATCATGATGATCCGGGTCGGCACATCGCAAAGTTTCTCGAGGTATGCTCAACTTTCAAGATAGGAGATGTTTCTGAGGACGCGATCCATTTGAGGCTCTTTCCGTTTTCATTGCGTGACAAAGCCCAATCTTGGCTTTTGTCACTTCCGGCAGGATCTATTACCACTTGGGCCGGGATGGCAGAACTATTTGTATAGAAATATTTTCCTTTGGAAAAGACGACTAAATTGAGGAACCGTATCATAACGTTCAAGCAAGACGATGGAGAATCTCTACACGCAACTTGGCAGAGGTTTAGAGATCTTTCAATTGATGTCCCACATCACGGGTTGTCCAAAAGGCAACTAGTACTAACCTTCTATCAAGGACTCAATTATGACTCACAGGAGCGTCTAGACATGTACGCAGGAGGCGATCTAGGAACTAAGACACCGAATGAAGCGTATGATATCATTGAAAAAGCTGCGTTGAAGTCAAGTTCTCGCCACAGTGGAGCGCGGAATAAGACATCATCCACTTCCGGAGTTCATGCTGTGGATACATATACGGCTCTTACTACACAAATTGGAGCCTTGGCAACAAGAATCGATAAGTCTCAGAATGTCTCGTGAATTCAATCACCATCATGTGATAAGTGCGGGGTTGCACACGTGCCAGGTACGTGTGAGTAGGGTGTTATGTTTACAGGACACGAGGAGGTGAACTACATGGGCAATCAAATCAGGCCCAAAAATAACCCCCATAGCAACACGTACAATCCAGGGTGGAAGAATCACCCAAACTTTGGGTGGAAATCTGGTTCTGGGAACCAAAACGCACACGGATATGCTCAACATGCTCCCGCGCCACAACAATCTCAAGGTCAATCCTTCCAGCCACAGTATCATAATCAAGGCTTAGGAAGCAGTTCCTAGCCACACGCCTCTCAAAGCAACGCAAAGCTAGAGGTTAATGATGGCACAACTGCTGAACAACTCCAACAGTGCTAATCAAATTTCTGAGAAACGATATCAGCAACATGAGGAGCGATTCTTGGTCAACGAAGGAGAAATGCGGAGTCAAAAGGCTTCCATTCAGACCATCGAGAATCAAGTGGGCCAATTGGCAAAAATGATGTCGGAGAGACCCCCAGGTGGTCTTCCGGGCAATACCGAGCAGAATCCGAAGGGGCGTGGTAATGGCTCGCACATGTAACAAGTGTGGGGATATGAGTCTTGCTATCGACTCGCTGACAAAAATTTAGTATGAGTCTTGCTATCGACTCGCCGACAAAAATTTAGCATGAGTCTACGCTACTGACTCGCGGATGAAAAATGTAGCAGGAGCGTCTTTGGCGCTATAAGGGTAAAATTGTCCTTTTTGTGTTTTTCTTGTTTTAGCGTAATTTAGATGCGTTTGTTAGTTTCCGTTAGTTTGTACAATTTTTATACGTGCCGGACGAAGGTTCTATGTTGGGATATTGATTAAACAGTTTGCGTGTGAAAAATATGGCGAAAAACGGCCAAAACAGTTGCTGGAAATGGCTTCTGCAGAAAAAACTGATCTGCAGCTGTTGCACGACCGTGCCTTGAGTCGCACGACCGTGCGTTTGCGGGCTGGCTTGCACGATGAGTCGCACCCCCAGTGCATCTCCGAGAACAGCGTGCTGGGTTTGAGCGATGTCGGTGACGCACGATCGTGCGATAGGTCGAACAACCGTGCGTGAGGCTGAGGGCAGTTTTGTCTTTTGGTATTATAAATACCCTCATCTGTAGCCCCCATTTACAATTCGCGAAAACCCTAGTCGCACCAGCCGTTCCAGACCGTTTTTTGCCTCAAATCGCACGGTTTCTTCGCACGGTTTCACACACTTCTTTGCACGGTATTTTTTTTCTTGTCGATTTCCTGTTTTTTATCGCTTTCTAGGGTTAGATTCTCCGATTTATTCAAGGCTTTTTAGGGTTCCCTTCATAAACAAATCGAAACCCTAACCATTGCTAGAATCATTTGTCTCGTGAACAACCGGTTGTTTTTATGACCCATGTTTTGTTTAAAAACTTGTTGATTGTTGAAAAATCTGGCTATTCAGAGCTAGGGTGACAAACTGCAGAAAAACCAGGTCGCACGGACGTTCCTCGGATGGAACCGTCGTGCAGTAGCGAGTTGTTTGCGATTGATTACTTTACTTTATTTGTCTTGTCATGTTTGGATTTTAGTACTTATATTTATGTAAATTATGGTTTATTTGTTTCTGTTCTGTTTTGCTGTACCTTGTGACATACTTGCAGATTTTGGCTATCAAGTCTTGGACCGGAGCACATCACGGATACAGTTTTGGAAGTATCGTTGCATCAAACATCATCTTCAGGGGAGTATTATTATCCTTTATCTCTATATTTCGGGTTTCGCATTGGGGACAATGCGAAGTTCAAGTGTGGGGAGGGGTTTAACTTGTTAACTTTGTTTGTCCTTTGTAAAAAAAATCAGAAAAATCATTCAAAAATATCTGTATTTTGTATATATTTTAGTAAATAAACCGGTTGGTTGTGTTTTAGAAAACTTCGGACTTGATAAAAACTCGACAAGCAAAATAAATTTTGAAAAAGGAAACCGGAAAGCGTGACAAACAAAGAAAGACTTGCATGATAGTTTTCACACTTTTACCCATTCCTTCCGTTACGTGAGCATATTTGAGCCTTGAAATTGTTATATATTTGTTCAGTTCGGATTTAGGAGTGAGCCGGATATCATGTGTAATTTAGAACTTGTCACTAGTATGCTTGTTAAGACCATGAACTTGCGGAATTGTGTAGAAGTGATAGAGGCACTTAGATTACCCCTTTGTTGTTAGCCTTGTTCTTTGTGTTGTGATTCCCGTATACCCTACATTACCTTTCGGATTAACCATGTCGAGCCTTCCCGTTTACCTTTGTCTACCCAACATAATCGCCCACTTAGCCAAATTTAGCCTTTTTATGTTTTAAACCTTTTAGCGTTGAAACTCGGTCAAAAGCATCGTTTAACTAGCGCTTGTTATTGTTTATTGTACAAATTCGTTAGTTAAAAAAAACACCCTAAAATAGGGTGAATTCGACAAAATTCGAGCAATTTTGAATGCTTAAGGATAAAATCTCGATTGATGAGCTCGATTTTGCGAAAGTCGCCTTTTTAAGGCGTTTGTATGTATAGTTTTGTTGTATTGCGCTTGTTAAACGTAGTTACCGAGTTTTAACCATTTCGCCACTTTAAATATCCATTTCCATACCCATCACCCAAGCCTAACGTTTCAACCCGTAAAGACCTCTTGATTTATAATTTTTCGCATGTTAGTTGGTGGAGACGAGATCTTATGAAAAGCTTATGATATTACACATTTCATTGACGAGCCATTAAGTGTTTGCACATACACATTTTATGTATGTTTCATAAATAAAACCGAGTGTGTGTGAACATTATGAGTTGTGTGAAGATTAGCATGTTAAGTCAATTGAAAGTGAACTCACGGCTTTTTGGTTATCGCCATATATTTGCATATGCTTGTTTGGTTTGATTCATTTGATGTTGTCTTTCGAAAAACCGGCTAACCGTTTGTAGTTGTTTCAATAAATAGTTTGTAAATTATCGTTCTTGTTTGATTCTATCTTTTATTGCATTTTAGTTTAGCTTGCTTGAGGACAAGCAAGGTTCAAGTGTGGGGAGATTTGATATTCACTAATTTATACATATTTTAGTCCCCCATTTTACGCGTTTTCGGCTGTAAAACCGTCATTCGGATACTTAATCAAGTATACTTTTGTTTACATGCCTAAAACAGCATACCAGACAAGATGATAGTGAAAACGGGGATTTTCCGGGAGAAACGGCTGAACTGCGAACATTCTGTGGAAAATACTGACCTGGGCAAGTCGCACCCCCGTGCGACTGGTAGCACCCCCGTGCGGATGCGACAACATAGCTCAGCTCGGCGTTGCACACCCAGTGCGATCAGGAGTGCAACGAAATCTCGGGAACGTACCCCCGTGCGACTGAACGCACCCCCGTGTGGATGCGATGACCAGCCCCAGCTCGGCGATGCACGCCCATTCACCCGATGGCACGCCCGTGCGTGATCGAATCTGGTCAAGATCTGATGACGTCATGCGGTATGGTGCACAGTAACTTCAATAATGCAAAAAGTGAACGGTCATGCCATAAAGTGCACGACCGTGCGAGATTGAAATTATATAAAAACTTGTAGAAACATTCTGCTCGTAACTCTGGACATTTTGGAAGCGATTCTGGCGATTTTCAGGCTCCGGAGGCTTCTGCTTTCACCCGGATTCAAGCCACATTGTGTCGATTAGCTTCGTTATCTTCCAGATTCTTAATCTTATGCTTGTTTATGGTTTTGTTTTCTAATCTTTCCATGATTTTGTTAAGCTTTCAAGCATTTAGATTAATGTTTATGTATTATTGTAGCCTTTGGGCAAAAACACAACAATCCCTTGCTTGATTATAGCCATTAGTATGTTAATCTTTGTTTGTAATGACATTTGGAGGTTGAAGGGGTAAGGCCCCAAAAACCTCATAAAAAGGATTTGAGACCATACCACAAACCAACCTTTTTAGCCTTTTGACCTTGCGCGGCCGCGCATTGGTCTTACAAGAGGAAGACAAAATCAGCAATCTATAATGGGACGCCCAAAGGAAAACATAAATCCTTGCGCCTTCCACCATTAGCAAAGGATAAAAATCCTGAGATCAATACTTCCGCCCAAATATCCAGACTTGGATATCATTTTACCCAGACTTGGGATTTATTCGTCTGTGTCCACACAGCAAGGTGTCACACTATATTACAGCAGTAATCTTCTAGAAAGAAATACAATCGTGCACCACCCAGACAGTTATAACCGTCTGGACACGTGTCATTACCACAGGCAACCCTGGAATCACAACGAAGGCATGCAATTGGAGAATAATCTCCACTTAATCACTTTCCACGTGGCAATCCCCCAGCCATAGATCAAACCACGATCCGTGTGCATTCACATCGGATCGAGACAACTTGACGTTGGATCAAAGAACTTACGGAAGAAAATATAACCGCTACGGCGTTAGCATCTTCCGTCATCTTTTCAATAACAGGTTTTCCCTCCCAAACTCCCGGTTATAAATACGAGAACTATTCAGGTATAAACTCAAGTCACACTTACTTCTCAAATACTTTCTCTTCTCCATTACCAATACTTATTCTCACACCGGAGTCGGGTCAAGGAGAGAACCCTCTTCTCCCCTTGGCGAGGCTAACGGTGTTCTTTTTTGCAGAATCACCGGAGAAGAAGTTCAGCTGCAACTGGATCAACCGAGAGAGAGCTAACCCTTTTATGCGGATTCAAGCCCCCTAGATATTTCGGTTCCGACCATTTATCTAGTGTTTCTTCAGAAGTATTTTCTATGTTAATCTTTGATGATTAGTTTGCAACATTGTTATTGATATTGATTTCTTGATTATAAGTAATTGTGTTGGATGATTGGTATTTGGTTAGTTAAGATAGATGAAAAATGAAGCTTAATTAATCTTGTATTAGTAAACTTTAAACTTGGTTAACTAGTTTAGCTTGGTTAAAATGTATGCACCATGATACTAGAAATGGTTAGTGGTTTAATAAAATGTAATTATTATTAATCAAGAAAGCTTGCCGTCATGTAAGGACCTTAACGGGTTAAATGGTGTCGTTATAAATTATTGCCATGATTTGTTAGCTTAGTTAGTAGTTTAGGCCAAAATTGCTATCTTGGTGAATTTATGTGCAAGATTTGTAAAATGAACTCGGTTGTGATTTAATCTAGTTTATGCTTGTCTCTATGGTTGCATTGTGTTTATTGGTGTCGCTTTCCTTGTTTAAGTGAGGTTAGAAAACTCCTAACGGATGACTAACTTATTTTTAAGAGATTTTCATAGACATTTATCAATTACACGTTAAAGAACAATTTTAGGTGGTTAAAGTGTGTTTATCGTTTTAACTTTCCAAATGATTGTCATGTTAGGATTCCCGAAAGGGATACTAATTGTCTCAAAATTGGAGAATTGATCAAATGCTTCTAGTGCCAAAACCGACTTAGTTGACATGCTTTGGTTGTGTATTAAGCAAGGCTTTTTATCTATTTTCTACTATGTTTTATAAGTATTTGTTTATGCTTACTTTAGTTTATTAAAAATCAAACAACTTATGGTTTTACCGGTAGTTTAGTGATAAAGGTCTACTAATATTTCTCCGCCCATTTCCTTGGGTCGATACTTGGTTCTTACCGATACTTTACTACATATATGACGGGGTACACTTGCCTCTTTCGTGTGTGTTTTGATGTTAAAGTAATAACCACTTTTATAAATTTAACACCAAATCGTGTGTAATTTCATTGCAATATTATGTATATATACGCACACGTCATGGATACTCTCCCCAAGAGTTCCCAGGTAAGAGTGACTGGTCCGATACTGCGGATTTGTACCAACAATCCAGCCTTAGACAGAAAGCTCAGGGTACAGGCACCCACCCTTCCAGTTTTCACGTGTTCACATTATGTAGCCCCAAACTTTTGTTGATGCATATTTTGTCTATCGCCTTCGTCAATCTGAACTGTAGTGAAGAATTGAAGAAACCGAGTCGTAAATGTCTAATATTTAGTGAAAAAGGCAAGGTGGCAAACTTGTAATTAATGAAGTTTCATTAAAGTTGCCTTGACCTATAAATAGGAAGTGTTAGTGTTATGTTTAAGACTTTTGCTCATTTGTGACATTGGAGAAAATCTTGTAGAGAGAGAAAGTCTAGAGAGAGAAACCTCTCTTAAGTGATTGTAAAAGTCGTTTCTCAATAGAATCAAGGTTCTAGTACGTTCTCGTGTGTTCGGTCACGCACGTTCACGGATTCCGCACGTCGAACGTGTCGTTACGCAATCGAACGGTGTCAAAACCGATCCTACAAGTGGTATCAGAGCAAAATGATTGTTTATGCCAAATGGATGGCGAATTGAGGCAATTCTCATCATGTTGTCACGTTTCTTGTACAGCTTGTTTTTTCAAATTTTCCGGAAAATCAAAATTGAAACATATTTTGATTTTAGGGGGAGTAAAAATTTTAAAAAAATTAGAAAATTTGAAAAGTCAAAAACATTGAAAAATTCAAAACGAGTTTTGTTGTGAACAAGAGGAAATGATAGTAAATCAGTGGACGATCACAGCATGCTAAGGAAATGGAAAGTTAAAATGTGATAAACGGTCTCACTAAAGATGTGACGATAGGCTCATCTAGACTAGTAGATTTGCGATAACGATACAAACCTAAATGAAAAAGCCTAGTTCTAGTGGGAAACATGGTCAAAAGCATAGTACTTAGTTTTGTCCTTCTTGATTGTGTGCCTACTCGGTAATCGCTGATTGTCGTAAGACATAAAACTGGTTAAGTTTGTGAACTTTCACAACTTTGCTGAAAAGTCGCTGTGATTGTGCATTTTATTTTGCAAAGATTTAAACTTGTTTGATTTCTTTATTTTGTTTAAGCATCGGACATCCTCTGCGTATACGTGAGTATCGACCTGGATGTTGTTGCCTAAACGTTCTGCTTTATTTTCTTTGGTGTTTCGTTTAAGCTTTGGATCACCTCTGCGTATACGGGAGTATCGACCTGGTGGTTAAAGCCTAAACAACTTCAACTTGTTTTATTTTTCTTATTTTGTTTAAACATTGGACTTTCTCTGCGTATACGGAAGTATCGACCTGATTGTTAATGTTTAAACATTCTGCTTTATTTTCGCACATATCACAGTTGATAAAGTTTAAAGGCATTACTTGAGTTAGTGTATTGCATGATGAGAGGATATGCTGAGATCGTGGGGTCCATAAGAATTTAGTGCTATCTTAATATACCTTAACGTATCGGTAAGCATTTCGAAAGTTTTTAGATTGAGCTTAAGAGGACAATTATATCGTCAATCAACGTGAATCGTTTAGAACTTAAAACGATTAAAAGCTTAACAGTGCTTGTGATGTGTCTCAAAAACTGATATGATCCTCTTACGCAAACTCACAAAAATATGTTTGTACATATTTCATTTATGTATTACATTTCTCTTTTATCAAAATCCAAAAAGATTTTATTGTGTTTTAGCCTATTTTTTGAAAAATCCAAAAAGATTTTCGACAACTGATGTTGAAAAGTTGATATTCAAAATCTCAAAGGCTAAACAAGATGAACAATTGGTTTGGTTAAGATGATGAGAAGTTGGAAGATAATCTTCAAATGTTTAGATGATTCATTAACTTGAATCACAATATTGTGTGTTATATGTTTGTCTTACAAGAGGTTGAGATGTGTAGGTTTTTGATTCTTTGGCTACGGAAAGCCAGGTGTCGATCCCAAAAAGCACGGAAGCTTGACGAAAGGGGGAGCCTGAAGAGACTACCGAAAGGGGGAGCTGAAGCTAAAAACAGATCCACCGGGATTCTGTTAAAGCAAGAGGAAGTCTGTGTTTGCTGAAGTAAAGAAGAATCAAGAGAGAGAGAAAGACAAGTCACTACAAGTTTGTCTAAGGATTGACTTCGGCAATATCCAAGGGGGAGATTGTTGATGCATATTTTGTCTATCGCCTTCGTCAATCTGAACTGTAGTGAAGAATTGAAGAAACCGAGTCGTAAATGTCTAATATTTAGTGAAAAAGGCAAGGTGGCAAACTTGTAATTAATGAAGTTTCATTAAAGTTGCCTTGACCTATAAATAGGAAGTGTTAGTGTTATGTTTAAGACTTTTGCTCATTTGTGACATTGGAGAAAATCTTGTAGAGAGAGAAAGTCTAGAGAGAGAAACCTCTCTTAAGTGATTGTAAAAGTCGTTTCTCAATAGAATCAAGGTTCTAGTACGTTCTCGTGTGTTCGGTCACGCACGTTCACGGATTCCGCACGTCGAACGTGTCGTTACGCAATCGAACGGTGTCAAAACCGATCCTACAAGTGGTATCAGAGCAAAATGATTGTTTATGCCAAATGGATGGCGAATTGAGGCAATTCTCATCATGTTGTCACGTTTCTTGTACAGCTTGTTTTTTCAAATTTTCCGGAAAATCAAAATTGAAACATATTTTGATTTTAGGGGGAGTAAAAATTTTAAAAAAATTAGAAAATTTGAAAAGTCAAAAACATTGAAAAATTCAAAACGAGTTTTGTTGTGAACAAGAGGAAATGATAGTAAATCAGTGGACGATCACAGCATGCTAAGGAAATGGAAAGTTAAAATGTGATAAACGGTCTCACTAAAGATGTGACGATAGGCTCATCTAGACTAGTAGATTTGCGATAACGATACAAACCTAAATGAAAAAGCCTAGTTCTAGTGGGAAACATGGTCAAAAGCATAGTACTTAGTTTTGTCCTTCTTGATTGTGTGCCTACTCGGTAATCGCTGATTGTCGTAAGACATAAAACTGGTTAAGTTTGTGAACTTTCACAACTTTGCTGAAAAGTCGCTGTGATTGTGCATTTTATTTTGCAAAGATTTAAACTTGTTTGATTTCTTTATTTTGTTTAAGCATCGGACATCCTCTGCGTATACGTGAGTATCGACCTGGATGTTGTTGCCTAAACGTTCTGCTTTATTTTCTTTGGTGTTTCGTTTAAGCTTTGGATCACCTCTGCGTATACGGGAGTATCGACCTGGTGGTTAAAGCCTAAACAACTTCAACTTGTTTTATTTTTCTTATTTTGTTTAAACATTGGACTTTCTCTGCGTATACGGAAGTATCGACCTGATTGTTAATGTTTAAACATTCTGCTTTATTTTCGCACATATCACAGTTGATAAAGTTTAAAGGCATTACTTGAGTTAGTGTATTGCATGATGAGGGGATATGCTGAGATCGTGGGGTCCATAAGAATTTAGTGCTATCTTAATATACCTTAACGTATCGGTAAGCATTTCGAAAGTTTTTAGATTGAGCTTAAGAGGACAATTATATCGTCAATCAACGTGAATCGTTTAGAACTTAAAACGATTAAAAGCTTAACAGTGCTTGTGATGTGTCTCAAAAACTGATATGATCCTCTTACGCAAACTCACAAAAATATGTTTGTACATATTTCATTTATGTATTACATTTCTCTTTTATCAAAATCCAAAAAGATTTTATTGTGTTTTAGCCTATTTTTTGAAAAATCCAAAAAGATTTTCGACAACTGATGTTGAAAAGTTGATATTCAAAATCTCAAAGGCTAAACAAGATGAACAATTGGTTTGGTTAAGATGATGAGAAGTTGGAAGATAATCTTCAAATGTTTAGATGATTCATTAACTTGAATCACAATATTGTGTGTTATATGTTTGTCTTACAAGAGGTTGAGATGTGTAGGTTTTTGATTCTTTGGCTACGGAAAGCCAGGTGTCGATCCCAAAAAGCACGGAAGCTTGACGAAAGGGGGAGCCTGAAGAGACTACCGAAAGGGGGAGCTGAAGCTAAAAACAGATCCACCGGGATTCTGTTAAAGCAAGAGGAAGTCTGTGTTTGCTGAAGTAAAGAAGAATCAAGAGAGAGAGAAAGACAAGTCACTACAAGTTTGTCTAAGGATTGACTTCGGCAATATCCAAGGGGGAGATTGTTGATGCATATTTTGTCTATCGCCTTCGTCAATCTGAACTGTAGTGAAGAATTGAAGAAACCGAGTCGTAAATGTCTAATATTTAGTGAAAAAGGCAAGGTGGCAAACTTGTAATTAATGAAGTTTCATTAAAGTTGCCTTGACCTATAAATAGGAAGTGTTAGTGTTATGTTTAAGACTTTTGCTCATTTGTGACATTGGAGAAAATCTTGTAGAGAGAGAAAGTCTAGAGAGAGAAACCTCTCTTAAGTGATTGTAAAAGTCGTTTCTCAATAGAATCAAGGTTCTAGTACGTTCTCGTGTGTTCGGTCACGCACGTTCACGGATTCCGCACGTCGAACGTGTCGTTACGCAATCGAACGGTGTCAAAACCGATCCTACAACTTTGACGAGAATTTGAAAACTTTGAAGGTTCGTAACCTTATAATAAATCATCCTAGAACAGATGATTAGTTTTCAAAGCAGATTCGAATTTTGTATTCTTATTGTGGTTGCTGCCTAAAGGTAGGCAACGGTATTATTTTATGACTAAACGCAAGTAAACTCACATTAGGGTCCTAGGAAGGTTATAGTCTAGGTCAAAGCATTACTAATAACCTAATTCCCTATAACCATTGACTCTGATACCAACTTTTCTGTCACACCCCGACCACGTAAAACAACAAAACGTGGCGGAAACTTCGGGGAGTGTTGTAATAGAATCATTGTTTCACAACCATGGATTTAAACAATTTTTTTATTGAATTAAATGTATTACATTACATTGGAATTTGAAAAAAAAAACATGAACAAATAGACTTTCATTGTTATTAAGTCACTAAGGCCTCGTCCATTCCTATGTGAGCGTACACAAATATCATCAACTATGGTACCTGAAATACACCTGAAAATATGTCAGCATAAAAATGCCGGCGAGTACATAGGTTTTATATGAGTGTCAGATTCAAGGCTCGTTTTACATGTTGCAATACTTATTTTAAAACCTTGTTTTGAAAAGTATAATATTGCGACATAATTAACCAACTCAAATCAAGTTGGTTATAATTTGCAAAATCTCGTAGCCATGATTCTTAACTCCAAAACATTTGTTTTATTAAATCAAATTGTAAAATATCTCATAAAAACTCGTTAATAAAACTCGCATGGTTTATATTATTCAAAAAACATCTTTGTGTGACATTGTTTCGAAATCCTTTACCCAAGTGATCTAGATAACGCAACGATATATAATGTGTTAAAAGCACTTATATATAGGAAGTACCAGCGGCGTATCCACCATGCTTTTAACACATTACGCCCGCCCTGTTACCTAGTCACTTCCCTAACCCAATGGCTCAAACAGTTACAAACGGTTCACATAAATCAAATGGTTACAAACGGTTCACATAAATCCAATGATTACAAATGCTTCACATACATCAAATGGTTACAAATGGTTCACATACATCCAATGATTACAAATGGTTCACATACATCCAATGATTACAAATGGTTCACATACATCCAACGATTACAAATGGTTCAAAACGTAAAACAATTATGCTAGCATGTTAAGTGAACATACATAGCAAAACATAATGAAATCATGTACTAATAGTGTACTAATGAACATAGAAAGTATATGATATGAAAACATGGAAAGCACGAAAATAACAAGTAGGCACATGTGTTTCACCCCAAAATGTTTGGAAAACAGTAAAAGAGGGGTCTATGTACTCACTTGAGGTTGCTTAGAAGTCTTGAGTAACAACCAAGCAAAGCTAGAGGGATCACGGAAATCAAACGGCATCTAATATAGGTAACTACGTTAATAAGCGGACCTAAATCGGAGGATCGGATAAAATGTGGTTTTGTAAACCAAATGAGTGTAAGAACTCATGTAATATGGTTTAACAAAGCTCACATTCTAAAACGGAACCTATCCTAAGTGCTTACGACCCATTACGACTCGTTTAGGTAGCTTATGCTACTTTAACGCGTCGTTCGCGTAAAATGCGTTCGGACCGCCTAACTAGTCCTATGACAAGTAAAATATGCCTTATCATGTCTAATATTGTTGCCAAATCAGTTTAGATATCACAAATTATGTTACATATGCCTAAAATGAATTTTGGCGTAAAAATGGCATTTTGGTAATTTTCCTAAGGCATATAAACCACTTATCATACAACTAACTAAACGACGTGACCATAAGGTATAACCTTGGAAGGTTATTCCCTATATAACTATGGTCACCTAATATGTTTGGTCGGATCCTAATGATCGACCAAACGGGTCGGGTTCGAAAGTCTAAGCGATTATTTAGATCGCTTACCTTACGACCCTATATAAGCACTAAACCTAAAGTGATGAGCTAAACATGTTTAACGAATTTAGAAAACAGGTTTGGTATCAAAACAAACGGTCTTGATACCTAAAAGTAGTTTGGTTACAAAATGCGCAAGAATACGCATTTTGGCCGAAACTACGACTCGCCACTGTGCCTAAATAACGTGGTAATCATTAGGTATAGTCACAAGGGACTAGAACCATCGTGATTACGCTCACGTTGCGAATTTCAAACGAACTTCGTGTTGACCATAAACTGGTCAAAGCTGAAAGCCGAACAAAGTTTGACTTTCACGCTAAAAACGCGTAAAAGAACGAAAGAGGACTTACAAAAGATCCAAGAACGGAAGTTTGACCCAATTACTCTCAGGTATGAAGTGAAATCACTTCAACTTAGAGAGAAATCAGATCAAGGTGTGATTTTTGAGTGAAGGGGGGTGATACGTGGTCGAAAATCGATGTTTGTTTAAGTCTAAGTTCATGTTTTTACTTAACTTTTGATCTCGAATAGCCTACTTTTAATGAGATTTGTGTTTTACAGGTCTAAAAGAGTTTAAGGAGCTAATTGGGAGCTAAACAGACCACCGGGACGAAAAATGAGCCAATAGGACGCGAAACGGGTCAACCGGAATTGAGAGATGAAGAAAACAGAAAGTTGAAGTTCCGGGGGCCGTCACCGACGACCATATGGTCCGTCGTTGACGGTGTGTATAATTCTCTGTCGCCAAATGATCCGTAAGCTGTGAGTAAACACGTCGGCCCCAGATCAGAATGCATAAACCATCGTCGACGGGGCATCAGGCCGTCGGCGATGGCCTCCAATGTTGTTGCGCGGCTGTTGCTTGTTTTGGGGTCAAATAATGAATCAAAGAGGGTTGTTGGGGATAAAAATTCGGGAGTTACACTTTTTCTTCAAGTTTGAAACATATCTTGGAGCCAAGACTCATCATCTATCACCTATCGTTCCATCCAACATCATCTCGGACATCCGAATCATCATCTGAATCACAATCACGAACCCTAATCCATCACCATTCCATTAATCTCTCAACTCAACATTACCAACCATCCACAACCCTAACCATTCATCCAATCATCCATCTTCAAGCTTCACGATGATTCAATTCAAGCTTTCTACATCCGGTGATCAAGTTTCTTCGATCATGCTCGGCTAATTTCTTGGAGGTTTCACCCCGGTGTAGGTTTTTGTAAGTCTAGGGTTTTAACATTGTTCTTGGATTGATTTTGTGACAAATTGCTTTTTTGATTTGAAGCTTATGTCAGTTGTCTTGCATTTGTATTGAATTCATAAATTGTCGAGTGAAGATTAAATTTGACTTTATGATATGTTTATGTGCAATTATGCCTTATCTAGGTTAGAGTTTACATGTTCTTGGTAACGAAGTGCAGTGTGGTCCGTTCTTTACAACGTTGATAGCTCTTGGCACCTAAGCCGTGTAACACTAAATTCGTTAGTCACTTTTTCAATTGAATCAATTCTAAAACTTGTAGAAATCCTAGGAATGCAACTACTGAACCGGGTGTGAGCCTTGTTTTCTCTATATTGTTTAAACTTCTGATTACTTTTGTTGCAATTGTTAATTGTGCGTAATCAATCAAACCAATCACTTAGTAATTTTAATTCACATCTCTTAATTAAACAAAAATACAAAAATATATCATTGCAAGCTTCATAAGTGTGACATCTTTTACAATTCATTCAAAGTCCATTTGCAAACCACAGACTCTTCGTGGTTTGACCCCTTGATACCACTAACTATTTGTTAAGGGTAATTTGGGACTATAAATATTATCTTTGACCGGAGCGCGACACTTCGATCAAATTTTGGCGGCGTTGCCGGGGAGTGCGTGCGCTTTGTGTTTGGATTATTGTTGAATTTCATGATTATCTGTTTAAATTGTTTAGTTTCTTTTCTCACTTTGTCTTTTTCCTTGTTACGCGGGTGTGTTACTTGTGCATGTTACAGGTAGTGTATGCATACGCGGAACTCCGGGAGGACTTCACCTTTAGTCTACGAACCGAAAATCGAAAGAGTAGCAAGAAGAAACTTAGCAAGCCGGTTAGAGGCAACACTTGCTTCTAATCAAACCAACCAAACACCACAATTCACACTGACCATTGAAACCGATTCAATGGCGAACCAAAATTCCAACCAAAACCAAAACCCGAACCAATTTCAATACCGAAGCAACTTCAATCCCGATCCAAATGTTCAACCTATGCCTCAAGGGCGACCGGGTGGAAATAACAATACCGGACCACCCACACCACCGTTTCAAAACCAAAATCCCAATAACACCCAACGAACACCCCAACAACAAAACCTTCATCGACACAATTCTTTACCCATCAATCTTGATGACCGGAACGTCAGTTCCGATCGTCGAGGCAACCGAGATCGTGGCAATCCCGCGAACGAAGACCCATACTTCAACATAGATGATTTGAGGAACGACATCCCCGATGACGAACCGTATAGTGTTCCCGGTTATCAATCACCAGAGCATGTGAGCATACATACGGAAAATTCGGACGATGGGGGATATTATGATGATTGGGTTAACGACGAGGAAGATTGGGGATACGTGAATAGGGGAAATGTCTACAATGAGAGAGGCTTTGAAGATGACGAGTTCGGCTATCAAAATGCCAACTTTGTGGGGGATGATGATTATGGGTACGGGAACGTGAGAAATGATGGTTACGGAAACAACCGTCAACCACGAAACAATAACCAACGGAACCGAGACGATGGGTTTTACAACAACAACAATAACAACAATGGTAACCCTAATAGGATTCCTCGTTTCGTGGGAGGTGGTAACCAAAGAGGCAAACAAGGCAGAAATCAAGGTGGGGATAGAAGAGGTGACCGAAGAGACAATCGAAGACCGGTCGATCAAGAGGTTAATGGTCCACAACATCGTCAACAACATCCACGGGGAGTGAATGACCGTTTCCGACCGGTGGTCACCGAGAATGATTCACCGATTGTGTGCGAAAGAAGAATGTTCGATTGTAAACCGCATTACATCAATATACTTCCACATTTCAACGGGATGTCTAATGATGAACCGTATACACACTTGGCGGAATTTTCATCGATATGCAACACAATTGGGGGGCACAATTTTGCACTAGAGGAGGTCAAACTTCGCTTGTTCCAATTTTCGTTGAAAGACAAGGCAAAACAATGGTTTCTCACACTTCCGGCAAATAGCATCCGGACATGGGGAGAGATGCAACAAGTCTTTTTAGACGAATATTATTCGATGGCGAATACCGATGACGCTAGGGATGAAATAAGGTCATTTCGGCAATTATCGGGTGAACCGTTACATGAAGCATTCACTAGATTCAAAGAATTGATGCGGAGATGGAACCGCTTTGAATCAACGAGCAACGGGACTCTCTTGAGCAATCATGAGGATGATGATTGGCAGTTTTTGGAGCGGATGAGCAAACGGTCAAAAGAGAAGGAATAGGCCGATAGAGCTAAGAAACATCCTGTTTCCCGGTCACTTCCCGATCTTGATTCTAAGGATCGAATTTCTACCTTAGAACGGGAAATGGCTCGTATGAAGAAGAAGGAGGTGAACGCGGTACAATTCGCGGTTTGTGAAGAATGTGGAGATATTGGGCATAGAACCGAGCAATGTCCAACGGGGTCAAATGATTACACCAAGGAGGTAAATCAAGTGTATGGGGATCGGAAGCAATATGACATGAACTCCAACACTTACCATCCGGGTTTGAGGAATCATCCTAATTTCTTGTATGGTAACGCCTCAAATCAAATGAATCCGAATTTCCAATCGGGTAATCAAGGTGGTTCTTCTTACAACAATCGTCAAGGTGGTAACCAAGGGGGTTACCAAAGGAATTACAACCAAGGTGGTAACCAAGGCTATCAAAATCGTGAAGGTAATTACCAACGTGGTTACAACCAAAGTGGAAATGGGGGTAATTCTTCTAACTCTCAAGGTGACGACCCGTTCAATTCTAAAATGGACGCTCTCATGAATGCTATGACCACCCTTACAACCGAAGTAAGGAAAGAATTTGAAGTGCGGGATAAATCTCATAAAGCGTTGGAGAAGCAAGTAGGGCAACTTGCTCAAGAGATGGCTCAAATTCGTGGAAGTGGAGGAGGACTTCCAAGTGACACCACTGTGAACCCTAAGCATCAAGGGTCGAACTCGAAAAATACACGTGAGGTACCAATAAATAAAATTTATTTACGTAGTGGTCGAGTCATAGATAACGGTGTTGAGCCACCACCACCTGAGTTTGTTGAAGGGGTGGTGGAAGATGCGAGTGATGATGAAGGTAATAACGGTCAAATGGGTCAAAATAAAAATGATCTAAAAATAAATAAAGATACACCCGTTGTGACCATTCCCGTCCCAAAGGCTAAGGAAAAGGGTGTGGAGGTTAATACCGCCCCTTATCCCGAAGCTCTATTGGGACCATCTAAGAAAGTGGTAAACAAACGAGGCCCACAACAAGAAGAGATGTGGGAAAATTTTAAGCAAGTTAAAATCAATTTACCACTTCTAGATGCAATTAAGCAAGTACCTTCATATGCTAAATACTTGAAGAATTTATGCACCCAAAAGCGGACTCACAAGTTTCCTAAGAAACTTGATTTGACTAAAATGTGAGTTCGATTCTTTCGGGTGCACTTCCACCAAAACTTCAAGATCCGGGGGCGTCCATTATTTCAATACAAGTTGGGGAATTCAAAATGACACGGGCACTTTTGGATCTTGGGGCAAGTGTGAGTATCTTGCTGGGTAGTTTATATGACCAATATGATTTTGGTCAACTTCAAGTGTCGAACACCACCGTGGTGTTAGCCGACTTGACCCCTAAACTACCCCGTGGGATAGTCACGGATGTAATAGTCAAGGTCGAGGACTTTTACTATTCGGTGGACTTTCTTGTATTAGATTATGTCTCTTTGGACCGAACCAAGCAACCAACGGTGATCCTCGGTCGGCCATTTTTTGCAACATCGAATGCCTAAATTAATTGCAAATCGGGCACGGTCGACATGACTTTTGGTAACCGTCGGTTGCGGTTGAATGTCTTTTCGGGAATGACAGATCCTCTAGTTGTCGATGAATGCTATATGGCGGACATTGTTGACGAGTGTATACCTCTATGCGACATTAGTGTCGAAGAGGAAAACACAATAGAGGAATGTTTCATGTTTGACAGGTTACAAGGAGAAATGAATCAAAGCATGGATGAGGAAGCGAAAGAGTTAGAGGTTATGGCGGCAAAGGAAGGAAGGCCCACTAGGACACATCAAGTGGAAAGTCTTCCGGAAAGCATAGACACAAAGTTGAAGCCGTCATTGGAAGAGCCGCCGGTGCTAGAGTTGAAGGTGCTACCCAAGCATCTTAAGTATGCTTATGTGGGTGAAGGTAGCACGCTCCCGGTTATCATTGCATCTAACTTGACCGGGGAGCAAGAAGAGAAGTTGATGAGAATCTTGGTCACTCATAGAGCCGCTATCGGGTGGACCATTGCGGACTTGAAGGGAATTAGTCCCTCGGTGGTGATGCACAAGATCATCACGGAAGATGGTATGAGTCCTTCTCGCGACACACAGAGGAGATTAAATCCGAACATGCGAGAAGTGGTGAAGAATGAAGTACTGAAGTGGCTAGATGCGGGTATTATATACCCTATCTCGGATAGCCAATGGGTGAGCCCGACACAAACAGTTCCGAAGAAGGCGGGTATTCAAGTCGTCACAAATGACGCAGGTGAAGAGGTAGCCACTCGGCCGGTAACCGGGTGGCGTATTTGTATTGACTATAGGAAGTTAAATGCTGCAACTTCCAAAGATCATTTCCCTTTGCCTTTTATTGACCAAATTGTTGAGAAATTGGCCAGACAAAAATTTTATTGTTTTCTGGATGGATATTCCGGATACAATCAAATTGCTATACATCCGGAAGACCAAGCAAAGACTACTTTTACTTGTCCATACGGCACCTTCGCATTTAGGCGAATGCCCTTCGGACTTTGTAATGCCCCCGCCACCTTCCAAAGGTGTATGACGAGTATCTTTTCAGATATGGTGGGGGAGTCTTTGGAAATCTTCATGGATGATTTCCCAATATTTGGGTCATCATTTGATGCATGCCTTGACCAACTCGAAAAAGTTTTGCAAATATGTGTTGAGAAAAATCTGGTTTTGAGTTGGGAAAAGAGCCATTTTATGGTTCAAGAAGGGATTGTGTTGGGGCATGTCGTGGGATTGAGGTGGATAGAGCAAAGGTGCAAGTCATATCCACTTTTCCTTATCCTACAAGTGTTAAGGGTGTTCGGTCGTTTTTGGGACACGCAGGGTTTTATAGGAGGTTCATAAAAAGCTTTAGTGATATAACAAAACCCCTATGCAATTTGTTGTTAAAAGATAAAACATTTGATTTTGATAAAAATTGCCAAAACGCCTTTAACATTTTGAAGAAAAATTTGGTTGAGGCCCCAATCTTGCAATCACCGAATTGGTCTTTACCATTCGAAATTATGTGTGATGCAAGTGATTATGCGGTGGGGGCCGTATTGGGTCAAAGGGTAGACAAGAAATCGGTTGCCATTTACTACGCAAGTAAGACTCTCTCGGATGCACAATTAAATTATACAACTACCGAGAAAGAGCTACTTGCGGTGGTATATGTGTTGGATAAATTTCGTGCTTATATATGGGGTACTAAGGTCATTGTTTATTCTGACCATTCTGCAGTTAGGTATCTCATGGACAAGAAGGATGCAAAGCCGAGGTTAATCCGATGGGTGCTCTTGCTACAAGAGTTTGACTTGGAGATTAGAGATAAGAAAGGAAGTGAGAATGTGGTTGCGGACCACTTGTCTCGATTGGTTATGGAGGAGGATTCTTCCCGTGAAGAGATCAATGAGAACTTTCCTGATGAGCAAATTTTAAAAGTTGGAAATTTACCATGGTATGCTAATATCGTTAATTATTTGGTTACAGGTGATTTGCCTGCTCATTGGGATAGAAGGAAGAGGTTGCACTTCCTATCTCAAATCAAGTACTACACGTTGGAAGAACCGGACTTATTCAAGTTTTGTCCGGATCAAGTCGTTTGACGATGCATACCCGACGAGGAGATTCCTAGCGTCTTGATGAACTTGCATTCATTTGCTTGTGGGGACCATTTCAGTGGTCATAAAATTGCACAAAGTGCTCAATAGCGGTCTTTATTGGCCGACTATTTTCAAGGATGCTTTTAACTTTGCCAAAAATTGTGTTGAATGTCAAAAGTTAGGGGGTATTTCAAAAAGGGATGAAATGCCCATGCAACCAATCCTCATTGTAGATATTTTTGATGTGTGGGGGATCGATTTCATGGGCCCATTCCCTAATTCACATGGCAACTTATACATCTTGGTGGCGGTCGATTATGTATCCAAGTGGGTCGAAGCGATTACCACCAAGACGAATGACCATACCGTTGTTTGCAATTTTGTACAAACAAATATAATTTCTAGATTTGGGATTCCCCGAGTGATCATTAGTGATGGGGGATCTCATTTTAAGAATTTTAACTTTGGCAAACTTTTGAAACGGTATGGTGTTGACCATCGAAACGCTACCCCTTATCACCCACAAACAAGTGGTCAAGTGGAGGTTTCCAATAGGCAAATAAAAGAAATTTTGCAAAAGACCGTTCGACCCGACCGAAAGGATTGGTCAACGAAGTTGAATGATGCTTTATGGAACTACACCTATTGGAACTACACCTATTGGAACTACACCTTATCGCTTAGTTTATGGGCGAAATTGTCGTTTACCGGTTGAACTTGTGCATCGTGCTTGGTGGGCTATTAAAGAAGTTAACATGAAATATGACGATGCAGGGAAAGAGCGAAAGTTAAAGCTTTGTGAGTTGGAGGAGCTTAGGGAAGAAGCATATGAGAGCGCCTCGAAATACAAGGATGATATGAAGAGGGCACATGATGCAAAGTTGAGGCCGAAGGAATTTGAAGTGGGTCAAAAGGTTTGGCTATACAATTCAAGGCTTAAATACTTCCCCGGTAAGCTCAAGAGTAAATGGATGGGCCCGTACGTGATTACGCGGGTCAGAAAGCTTGGAGACGTTACAATCAAGGACCCGAAGGATGGGCCGAAACAAACGGTTAATGGGCATCGTCTTAAACCGTTCCTTGATGGTAACAATGAGAAAAAAGATGAAAATGTGGAGTTGGTGAACTTCGTGGTAAGTGTGCCAACTTATGAGGTCAACTGAAAAGACCGGTAATTAATTTGGTAAAGTTATGTACAATTATTTAATCGTTTGTGTGTTTTTGTATTAATCGTTCTCGTTTCTATACTGACCTTTATAATTGTGTGAAGTCCGGACATCATAAACGGGTCTCGAAGACAAGAGGTATGGTTTTAGACTTATTTGTGTGTATTAGGGACAATACACGATTTTTCGGGGGGTGGTAGGATCGTTAAGGGTTTTAGCGTTTAAAAAAAATTAACTTATAAAAGAAAATTACAAAAAGATTTTTAATAATTTTTAGGAATTTTTAATGAATATAGTTCTTTTATAAAAAGTGCATAAATTTCCTCCTATCTGTCATAAAAAAAATGATTTTTGGGAAGCCGTCGCCGACGGTGGGATATCTCGTCGCCTACGGTATCTAGAAACCCTCTGTCGCCCAACTTTTGACCGTAGACAGCTAGATAAGCCGTCAGCCACTATTGTACTTTCCCGAGACCATCGCCGACGGATCCCTTCACCGTCGCCGACGGTGCCTTGATTTTCAGCCGACGCAGATTTTGGGTATACGTATAGATTCAAACCTGGGGTCTTTGGAACCAAGTCAAACATCATCTCCTAGTGTTTTAAACCACATATTTGACCTAAGGGATCACAATCAGATTCATTTACACTTTCACACCACTAACCTACACGTTTTCTCTATCTCATCTCCATCTCCTTCTCAAATACACTCAAGAACCCTAAATCCTTCAACTTCTCATAACTCCTTCGATTCTCACCCAAATCCAGTGATCCTTAAGCCTAAATTGTGTAGTTTTTCGAGAGGAACAAAACCCCCATAACGGTTTCCATCAATTCTTGCTCGTTTGCAAGATTTCTGGGTGTGATTTTTTAGGGTTTTGAAGAGTGTTCATCCAAGTCTCTTGCTTTACACTTTTCCTTAGTTCTTCTTGTTATCTAACATCAAAGCTATGTTTAGAGGAACCAAGAAAGCGAAAACCTCCGGGCAAGGTTCATCTTCGGGAGCCGGTTCAGGCTTGGGGCAATTTCAAAAGCGTTGGGAACAATTGAGTAATGTGGAGGAAGGTGATGGGCAACTTATCCGACAAGATTGGGATTGGGAGGAGGCGAAAAATAGTAGGTCGGCTTCGGTATGGAAAGATGAAAAAACAAAGGCTCTTTCCCGGTACCAAAACAAGAGATTAGAAGCTAAGATGTGGAAAATGAAGATTGTTACGGGTATTTCAAAACCCGTACCTGTGAGGGCAGTATGTGAGCGTACGGTGGATGTGGAGGAGTTCCGAAAGATCGGCATAGTTCAAAAGTTCGAAAAGATTGTTTGGGAGTGAGTGATTGACTGGTGCGAGGATATCACCACCCGGGTATATTTGGGGGCTGTTTGTGAATGGCTATCTACTCTCCGTTTCGAACATTCTGATAGGCCGGCTCCTAGGTCGCAGTTGATCGGCAAAATTGGAAAAAACCAAATGATCATGTCATTCGAGCATATTAATGCTATTGCGAGATTTGACTCGCTTGGGGTTGAAGCCTATGACTACTATGGGTATGATCAGTTTTTGGACAATAAAAGAAATGACGCTGATCCATTGAGACTGTTAGAGGACACACTGCCAGGTTCCGGGGGTGCAGGGGAGTTGAGAAGCGATTTTTCTTTGATGGGAAAAATATTACAAGGCATTTCGTTAGAAAATGTTATGGTGCGGTATGGGGACCGCGGTAAAGTGAAGGCACCCGATTGCCGGGTTCTACATTCGTTGTTGTATGGGACGCCCAAGCTATCATGGCGTCAAATTGTGATGATCAATACATGGGATACAAGAGAATCATTCAAGCGGAAGATGATCCCGTATGCAAGGTTGATTAGCGCAATGATTCTGCAGTAGAATGCATTGCCTCAGGAGTCACTGTGGGTGTCTAAGCCCATCGATCAGTTCAACTTCGCCTCCATAAGGCGACATTGGAAGATAACGGTTAAAGCTTTTGGTCATCTTCACACGGTTGAAGATGAACAAGGAGATAGTTACCGATCCAATGAATAGAGAGAGGGTGATGAAGAGGGCGATGAAGAAGAAGGCGATGAGGAGATGCATGATGTTGAGGAGGAGGCGGATCCTTCCGGTCCGCGGGGACCGAGGCGGAGGTATAGGAAGCATCATAGGGAAATCTCTGCCAATGTGGCATACTTTGTGAACCAAAGGCAGATACCGTCATACCGGTTGTGGACTCGTGGGCAACAAGCGGTTTACGATAATGTGTCGGCCGGCATTGGTGAAGCGAGAGAATACCATGCGAGCAGGAGAGAATGGGAAGAGGCGCAAGGGGCGTACTCGCAAAAGCAATGGGGTTTTCAAGCATCCTTTTGCGAAAGGGTGGAGAAACAGATGGAAGAACAACTGCAACAAGCATTACAACAGTCTCAAATGGAACGCTTGTTACAGTTGCAAGAAGAAGAAAGGGCCCACATACGGGTATGGGAGGAAGAAGAGGCTAGGCTTCACAATGCACAAATGGAATTGGAACAACGTCGATGGAGAGCTTTGGCTGTCTCTAACCAAATGGCTCTTAATAACACCAAGGTACTCCACAATCAGAAGCGTCATCAAAGAGACCTTCAAGTCGGTCTCCCGTACGCCGAACACTCGGGGTGGACCGATTACCCCAATCTTCCTCATCCACAAGGCCCATCCGATCCCACTCCTCATTGGCCCGAGGCAGTCGGCTCTAGTTTCATTCTGATTCCTTACCAACCACCCCCACAAGGAGAGTCAAGCCCACTAGATAACTACAGGGATATGTTTGAGGCCCTCACTGGTTATCCGTACCAGCCGAACCCGCCAGTAAACCCTAATGAGAGATATTAGCGGTAGAGGAAAGGTACGTTTTTTGTTGTTGTTGTTGCATATTATTTTGTTTCCGTTATTTTTATTTCATGTTATTTATTTTCGCCTAGTTAAATGAACGTTGTGGGTGTGTTCCCTATATAACCCTCACGAGACCTCTCGTCCTCCCAAGCTATTGGGGGGTTTAAAAGGGCTTGTTGCATAAGCTAAATGCAATCGTGATTCCTACGAAAGTGAGTTAGGTTTGTTGTTATTGTAAATTATTTTCCACATAAATCAAAGTGAAATTACGTATAGCTTGGTAATGTTTTCATAAAAGTGGTAGAACTAGGTAACTAACAAATTTTAATGGTTGTGAGAAGCATGCTTCTACACAAGGGTTAAGATTTGTAGGTACAATGGGTTCGTGGGACAACCGCTTTCATGAAGAGGAGAGGAGCATACGAAGAATGAGCTAAAAAAAACTAGGTGCATACGTCTCTTTTTACTTTTGATCTTTAGATTAACAAATAAGTGGAATGTATCTTGTATATTATTTTTCCGGGGTGAAATTTTGGGGGAATTAGCCATGTCACATCCCTTTTGCGTTTAATACTCTAGTTCTTACACATTGAGGACAATATGTACCTAAAGTGTGGGGATGGGGGAGTAGTAAAAATTTTAGATTTTGACCCGTTCATTTAAATACTACACATTGAGGACAATGTTCACCTCAAGTGTGGGGATGGGGGAAAATTTCAAAAAAATTTTCAAAAATGTCTTGTTTCAAAAGCGGTCTTAAAGAACAAGTAACTAAGTCAACGAGGGATGTCACAACCCGTTTGGTCTTTTGTCATGGTCAAGTTCAAATTAATAGCATGACTGGTATTTAGCGGGTGGTTATTTGGGAATAATCCGCCTAAGAAACTAGTCTTTTATGCATGTCACATACCATACCCTTTTAGATATGTGAGGTTTTGAGCCACTTGTATATCATAGATTACATACCTATGTTTCTTTGTTTGAGTGGACCATTAGTCATATATTGTAGAACTTGCAACTTTTGATACGTTTGAGACTATAGACCGAATACAAGCACGAGAATGATTAAGGCATTAGGTAAACCTTTTCTCTTAAAACCATTTATCTATTCTTACCCAAATAAATCCTCTAGTCGCCCATTTTGAGCCTAAACCTTTGGTTTGATCACCCTATAGCCCATAACCTTAAACTTTTTTTCTTTTAAACCTGTGTGATGGAAATTCAATTATCGGAGCCATATTTGTATAGTTGTTCTTGATTGTTTGCATATATGTAAAAAAATATTAGAAAATATTATGAAAAAGAATTGAAAATCGTTGAAGAAAAACATAAAAAGAAGTGTTAGTAGTTGTCGAATAAAAGGGTGAAAGATTATTGCCCATAGTTGATGTTTATATTTAATTTTGTTTAAGTTAGTGGTTTGTAATAAACATCGAATTTTCATCGCCTTAGCCACTTTAAAAATATCCTAATTCCTACCCTTAGCCTAGCCCCATTACAACCCTTACTAGACCTTATGACTTGTGTTTAGTGTTCGTGATCAATAGTGGAGAATGATTGAGTTGCAGGCTTATGCGGGTATGTGTTCTAATCGGTTTTGAGTGAATATTCTTTGAAGTGCTAATACATTATATATATTAGCCAATTTACAAGCCGAGTGGAGAGAACATTGTGAGGGATGTGCATGAATTGTTGGTTTCACGGGCGGGTTAATCTTGGGTAACCATTTGTGCAAGTGAAATAACATTACCGTTAAATACATTGAAAAAATTGTAAAGAGTTTGAACTTTCGCATGACATTGGACCTTAACCTTCGTCTCGGGAATAGGGAGTGTATTCGTTGTTCGACCCACGTGAAAGTGAAAAACAGATTTGCTTGAGGGCAAGCAAAAGACAAGTGTGGGGATGTGATACGTGGTCGAAAACTGATGTTTGTTTAAGTCTAAGTTCATGTTTTTACTTAACTTTTGATCTCAAATAGCTGACTTTTAATGAGATTTGTGTTTTATAGGTCTAAAAGAGTTTAAGGAGCTAATTGGGAGCTAAACAGACCACCGGGACGGAAAACGAGCCAATAGGACGCGAAACGGGTCAACCGGACTTGAGAGATGAAGAAAACAGAAAGTTGAAGTTTCGGGGGCCGTCGCTGACGACCATATGGTCCGTCGCCGACGGTGTGTATAATTCTCCGTCGCCAAATGATCCGTAAGCAGCGAGTTAACACATCGGCCCCAGATCAGAATGCATGGATTGTCGCCGACGGGGCATCAGGTCGTCGGCGACGGCCCTCCTATGTTGTTGCGCAGCTGTTGCTTGTTTTGGGGTCAAATAACGAATCAAAGAGGGTTGTTAGGGATAAAAATTCGGGAGTTACACTTTGGCTTCAAGTTTGAAACATATCTTGGAGCCAAGACTCATCATCTATCACCTACCGTTCCATCCAACATCATCTCAAACATCCGAATCATCATCCGAATCACAATCACGAACCCTAATCCATCACCATTCCATTAATCTCTCAACTCACCATTACCAACCATCCACAACCCTAACCATTCATCTAATCATCCATCTTCAAGCTTCACGATGATTCAATTCAAGCTTTCTACATCCGGTGATCAAGTTTCTTCGATCATGCTCGGCTAATTTCTTGGAGGTTTCACCCCGGTGTAGGTTTTTGTAAGTCTAGGGTTTTAACATTGTTCTTGGATTGATTTTGTGACAAATTGCTTTTTTATTTGAAGCTTATGACAGTTGTCTTGCATTTGTATTGAATTCATAAATTTTCGAGTGAAGATTAAATTTGACTTTATGAAATGTTTATGTGCAATTATGCCTTGTCTAGGTTAGAGTTCACATGTTCTTGGTAACGAAGTGCAGTGTGGTCCGTTCTTTACAACGTTGATAGCTCTTGGCACCTAAGCCGTGTAACACTAAATTCGTTAGTCACTTTTGCAATTGAATCAGTTCTAAAACTTGTAGAAATCCTTGGAATGCAACTACTGAACCGGGTGTGAGCCTTGTTTTCTCAATATTGTTTAAACTTTTGATTACTTTTGTTGCAATTGTTAATTGTGCGTAATCAATCAAACCAATCACTTAGTAATTTTAATTCACATCTCTTAATTAAACAAAAATACAAAAATATATCATTGCAAGCTTCATAAGTGTGACATCTTTTACAATTCATTCAAAGTCCATTCGCAAACCACAGACTCTTCGTGGTTCGACCCCTTGCTACCACTAACTATTTGTTAAGGGTAATTTGGGACTATAAATATTATCTTTGACTGGAGCGCGACACTCCGATCAGGGGGTAGGGTATTTATAGGAAGACCAAGACCGTTAGGATCGTTCATCGAAAACCGAGCTTCGATCTGGACCTTACATGTGTGCCCATGGTTTTAGAATACCATGGGTACCCCAAAACAAGCCCCTAGTTTCGTTAAAACAATGTGCAAATGAGGGGAATAGCTGGAAGAAGCTGGAAATCAGATTTTCAATTTTGGTCCCTTCCTAAGATAACTATGGCAGATTGTCAATTTTGGTCCCTCAATGTGCAAAACATGGTTTTTGATGCATTTTTGACATGTTTAAGCCCCGTTAATCCCATTTAAAAGCTCTAAAATGAAGTTAAAGTATAGGGAACATGAAACATGCTCAGAAATATCTCGGATGTCGGTTCATTTGGTCGTACGGTTGCGTTGTTCGGTTAATTACGACGAAACACGAACGAATGCGAAAAACGATCCAAATTACGCGATGAATGAAATTTTATAATGCCAATAACTAAAATAAAATATTTTAATGATTACATAAAGTTTTGGATGTCCGGATGTATTCAGAACG
The DNA here is from genome assembly GCA_030545235.1 of Helianthus tuberosus. Taxonomy (NCBI): domain Eukaryota; kingdom Viridiplantae; phylum Streptophyta; class Magnoliopsida; order Asterales; family Asteraceae; genus Helianthus; species Helianthus tuberosus. The sequence goes on along the minus strand of CM060366.1, from coordinate 169,703,603 downwards.
TAAGATATGCGCGAAAATGCAAACTTAGGCACTTTTTGACGCTTTTAGTCCCTGAATGACCAAAAAGTTTATTTTAGCAAACCGAACCCCTCAAAGATTATTTCTAAGCTATGTAAAGGATATTTAGGGTATGTTTAACTTATGGTCATGTTCCGGAATGTCCGTTACATTACGAATCGGCATACTTTCGCAGTTTGTCGAATTTAGTCCCTGTAAGCGAATAAACTTGATTTCGGCACACCAAACCTTCCAAAACTTATTTCTAAGTTATGTAAAGGTTATTTAAGGTATGTTAAGCCTATTTCACTATTCCAGAGTGTTCGCTGCATTAAACTGGTTATATTTACGCATCAGTGCACGTATAACCTTCCAGAAAGCGATTTAAAGCTTGAAATCGAACATGAATTGATATGTGCAAACGGTACACATATTTTTACAAATTTCATGTATGAAACACAATATTTCATAAATTTGGTATTTTTTTGATGGTTGTAGAGGCATAGGTGTCACAACATGCAACAAATATTAGAACATCATGCAGATTATCATGGGCTACCCGGGATGCTAGGTAGTTTAGATTGTATGAAATGGACTTGAGAACTTTGTCCTACCGCATGGCAAGGGGCTCACACGAGTGGATTTCACGGGATGCCAGCCATCATGCTTGAAGCGGTTGCGTCCCAAGATCTTTGGATATGGCATGCGTTCTTCGGTATGCCATGTTCACATAATGATATTACCATCATAAACCACTCGCCCATTTTCAATGATCGGGTAAATGGTATAGGACCCAAAGAAACTTTCTTTGTAAACGGGGTTGAGTACGTGTATGGGTACTACCTAGTTGATGGGATTTACCCAGAGTGGGGGGTTTTCGTAAAATCGTTCACAAGACACGGTACCATAGATCAAAAGAGATTAAAGTTTAACAGGGTCCAAATGGCTGCACGTAAAGACGTCGAGCGAGCATTTGGTGTTTTGAAGAAAATGTGGCGAATATTGGCAATGCCTTGTCGACTATGGGACAAGGATCAGATTGGAAACGTGATGTACGCATGTATCATTCTTCACAACATGATTTTGGAGGATGAAGGTAGAGCGGTCGTTACCTACTATGATGACGATGACCCCCAACCTGGTAACGTTACAGACGAAGATAAAGCATTAAATGAATATTTGATCAAGTCAAGGGATATACATCACAACCTTCAATCTGATTTGGTGGATCATGTTTCAACGATTCCTGGGTTCGAAACCGACGAAGACGACGAAGAATGATTGTTTTTTATTTTGATAATTATTATGTATGTTTATTCGGTTTTTAATGGTTATATATATATATATATATATAGGTGGGAGTTGGCTACAAAGTCCGCTTTTTCCTACAAAGTGTAGGAAGTGTTCTAAGGGTGACATGTGGCATTTAGAGATTTTATATTAAAGGGCATAAAGGTAATTGAATAATTAACTTATTTATGGAAGATTTATTTCTTAAACAAAATAAGGAGATTTTTAAGGAAACATCATATCTTTTAAGAATTCAAAATTGTCAGTTACTTATACAGAACAAATTAACATGACATGCGATCACTAATGAACAAATTCTTGACGTTGTGTTTTAGCATTTATTGGTTTATTCATGTTGTGTTTTATTAGTTACAAGTGTAAACAACGTACATTTCTGTATAACACACTGGTATAAATAGTTTAGATTCTGTATAATACACTAGTATAAATAACTTACATTCCATATAACACACCGGTATAAACAACTTACATTCCATATAACACACCATTATAAACAACTTAGATTTCGTATAACACCAGTATAAACAACTTCGATCGCCAGTATAACACACTAGTATAAACAACTTAGATTTTGTATACTACACCAGTATAAACAGCTTCGATCTCCAGTATGACACACCAATATGAACAACTTAGATTATGTATAACACACCATTAAAAAAGCTTGCATTCTGTATAACACACAAATATAAACAGATTAGATTGCAAAAAAAAAAAAAAAAAAAAACGTATGAACATTTTTTTTTTTTGGAATAAATTATAGTGTTATTGTTCTCCATTGTTTGAATGTTCTTGAATAATGTTGATGTCTAGAATGATGATTTTAGAGATTGGTGGTTAATTAATGAAGAAATGGCTAGAATAAAGGAATCAATAATTAAAACACAAATATTACAAAAATGCCACAAAACTAATCTCAACCATTGATCAAACACATTCAATGGCACAAAATACTTCCTACACTTTGTAGAAAAAACACACTTTGTACAGGAACCTCACCCTTACATATATATATATATATATATATATATATATATATATATATATATATATATTAAAAAAAATTGATTTGGCTTGGCCACGCCAGCCAAGCCACGCCCACCATACCCCCTGAAACTTGGGTTTGGGTTTGTTAATCTTCAATTCCATGTGTCAACTCATGCCCCCAACCCAAACCCCACCATACCCCATGGTCTTAAGTACTTTGTAAATTGTTAATAAATTTATGGTGAATTTTGTCCCCCAATAAATTTTTGGAATCGGTAGTTGTAATAGTAATGATAAAAAAAATGAAAGAGAGAAACCATCTAACAATTAAAAGGTTAGGCATTGTTCAACTATGGAGTGTTCTAATGTATTTATTGAAAGTGGTTGTGACTTCAGTGTCAAATAATGAGATGATTATTTGGTTAAAGTTATGAATAAAAATAGTTTAATTATTTGAATTCTCCACCATTAACTTTGGTATAGGTGACATTTGGGTAGTCGTGTTTATGTTGGCTTTATAAGTCGGTATAAACTTTGTAACACACTATAAAACTCACTGTGTTGTTGTAGTACATTTAGGGCTGTAAACGAACCGAACGAACACGAACAAGGCTATGTTCGTGTTCGTTCGTTAAGGAAATTTGGATGTTCATGAACTGTTCGCGAACACATGACGAACATAAGTTTGTGTTCATGTTCGTTCGTTAAGGAATTTTGGTTGTTCACGAACAGTTCGTGAACACTAACCATGAACGTAAACGAACACAAATGAACACAAATGAACATTAACTTTAAAAATTAAAAAAATGGCAGCGTTAAGGCCACATGGGTTATTAGTTTTTACTAAATTTTTAATATAATTAGTGTACTGAAGTGCAGGAATTAGGCGGGAAAGTAAAAAAATGCGGGAAAGGTAAACAAAAAGAGAGGTAAATAATACTTATGGGGGAAAGTAAAAAAATAAAAAATATTAAAAACTATTAGAAAAATAAACATAAAAAACCGAACACGAACGGATATAAACGAACGAACACGAACGAACATAAATGAACATATTACCGAACGTTCACGAACGCAGTCGAACGAACGAGACATTTGTTCGTGTTCGTTCGTTAAGCTTATCGAACAAAATTTTTTATTCATGTTCGTTCTTTAAGCTTATCGAACAAACATACACGAACTTCCCGCCGAACGGTTCACGAACTGTTCGCTGAACGTCCGGTTCGTTTACAGCCCTAAGTACATCCGAACATTCCCTAGATCTCCTTATTATACACATTTAGGTGATGTTAGTAATCCAAATACTCAGTTCATCCTATCGCTACAGTATACAAGTTTTGATTAAGGATGAGTACATGGTACCTTTTCGCGAAACCAAACAGGTACCGAGGATTCTCGGTAGTGATACGAGTACTCATTTTTGCGATTTTAGGGATCGGTACTATCGGTACCGGTACGGTATTTTACTCATTTTTACCTTCGAATACTTACCATACCAAACACTTTTGGTACCAGTACCGCTACCCTATTTTTACAATTTTCGGGATCCAAGTACCGAGCTCATCACTAATTCGGATGATGTTAGCATCCAAACACTCCCTACATTTCCTGATTATACAAATTTGGGTGATTCTAGTATCAACACATTCCCTTGATCTCCATACTATACAAATTTAGGTGATATTGGTATCCGAACACTCCTTACATCTCATTGTACAAATTTGGGTGATGCTAGTATCAAAACATTCCCTTGTTGCTTGTTCTCCATACTATACAAATTTGGGTGATGTTAGCATCTAGACACTCCTTAGATCTCCCTTCTATACAAATTTAGGTGGTGCTAGACTATTAGGTAGTGTTCGTTTCATGGAATGTGATGAAATTGGAATAGGAATTTGCATAGGAATTAGATTTGAAATTTAAACATTCCAACAGGAATTGGAATTTGTAGGAATTGGAATCTCAATTCCATTCTTGATGTGTTCGGTTGGCAAATGAATTGGAATCTACAAATCTCGGCCCGCTGAACGAGTGGACTAATTCGGGTAGCGACGCTCAGGTCGGGTCAGTAACTAGTCGGCCCGGGTTGGGGCGTTTCGGCTCGTTAATGGGCCGGTTTGGATCGAGACGTTTCGGGTCATTAACAGGTCGGTATAGGTCGAGACGTTTCGGGTATAACGGGTCCGTTCAAGACCTTTCTGGTCGTTAACGTGTCGAAGACGTTTTGGGCCACATAAAGACATGTCGGGTTAGGTTGCATTTAGACGTTGCTGGCCGGCGCGGCCTGATCAGGACGAATTATTACGGGTTAGAGGCAGGCCGGGTTAGGTTGAGGCGTTGTGAGTCAGTGACGAACCAATTCGATTCAAGACATATTCGACATCGGTGAGTAGTTGAATATTCCAATGACTTTCCTTGAATTCCTTCAAAACTTGGAAGGATTTTGAATTCCTTTAGTTAAAGGAATTTGAAGGAATTCATTTCATATTCCAAATTCAATTCTTTTGCTAACCGAACACAATCAAGATAGGAATTGAGATTCCAATTCCTTCTTTTGTTGAAACGAACAACATAAGGAATGGAATCTAGACTCCATTCCATTCAGATTCCATTCCATTTTATGAGGTTAGACGGTATGGTTGAGGCTCATCCTTGGAGGATGACCCGCCACGTAATCGCCACGTAGATCGGTTGTGAGGATGGAGGTAAGGAAATGGGGGATGAGCCTAAAATATACATGTATATCTTGTATGTATATATGTGTGTGAGAGAAGAAGATGGAACAACTTTTGTCCTTATGCTACTGTCGCCATCGTCCCACTTGGCATGAGGTGTTTGGGGGCGTCATCTTTTGTTGACGGGGTTGGACGTTCCCTACAACGTCAAGCCTGAAATGAACGCTACCATATTTTCCAAAACACTCCTAGATTTCCTAACTTTACAAATTTAGGTTAACTAAGAATACTAATTACATACCAATCATTGCTCACAATTTCAAATCATTGTGTACTAAGCACATTGATACAAGCCTCTCTTAAGCATGATTATTTTTTAAACTTACATTATCCCCTCTTATGAAGTACAATATACCCTCTCAACTTTAGTTAGACTTACCATTTAAACTCTATATCTTTAATTTGTTTTGGCCCAATCAGATTTTTTTTGAAGAAATTTGCTAATTAAATATAGTACACTTATTCGAAATTTCAATCCTATCTTAGACCATGTGTAGTCGTTAGCCAAATAATTCCCCCACCATGGGGGCATTATTGGGCGTTATTGCAAAAATGCCGTAGTGGGAATAATGCCCAATAACTCCCATGCAATCATTACACAATTATTTATTTTTTAAATTTAAAACTAAAAATACTTCATTAATTTAAAAAAATTACACTACTAGAAATAAAAAAACATAATAAAAAAAACAGAAATTAAAAAAAAATAAAGTTAAAAAAAAAGATGATGATCTAGAGTCCGTATTTTTCCCGATTTTTTTTGCGATGCATTTGCGCAAGAATTAACGCGTCGCCTTGGAGGTGGTCAATCGGTTTGGACAAAAACTCAATGTCCTTTTCCATTTGCCTCGCCTTTTGCATCTCGTCAAACTTTTTGGTTTCGGTGACGCGTTCTTTCATAGTCTCCAAACGTTGGTGGCCGAGGTCTCTAATGTCTTGGAGACGACGGTTCATCTCCTCAAAATCTTCCTTCAAATTGAGATCGGAAGACGACTCCACCGGTTTTTTCCCGGTTCGCTTATCTTTTCTTCTACCGGGCGGTCGGGCCAACTCTTCTTCAAATTGCTCGTCAACGTCCACAACAACATTTAGATCGACATTGCGCGCATCGGAAGTCGGTGTTTCAGGGTCAACGGAGGATGATGTTTTTGACCGTTTAGCTCGACATCTACTACTCGACGTCATGGTCACTACGCCCGCCCACTTTGGACTTTTTCGTAGTAGTTCCCAACACTTATAGTTTGTGAAAACCCTTTTCATTCTCTCGTACTCTTCCTGTAACAACCCGCACTTTCGTGCGTTGTTACTACTCGATATACTCGTTACGCCTAGCACCAGAGATTCGGAACATAATGTAACTATATTGCATACATCGCTATTCGAAGGATAATCGCATATTTTTGCAATACATTATCACTACATCACGTCGCAAACACTAACACTCACGATGACATTGAGTAAGGACCTATTCTACCCTCCTCGGTGGCCGTGATGTGTCGAAAAGCAGACAACTAACGCTAACAAAGACTCTCGGGTGAGTGCTATAGCTCCAGTCGTCGTGACGATGATGACAACACGAGTGAGTGGTACCCCGTCAGTCATTGTGGCACAACACACAATGACGTTCACGATGACATCGAGAAAGGACCTATACTACCCTCCTTGATGGCCGTGAAACGTCGCTAATAATCGCATACTCGAATCGAAAACCGACTGTTATATCGCGACTTTCAAATATGAATACGTAAATACGACCCCTAGTAATTATATATATATATATATATAATAATAATACAAAGCGCGTACCCCAAAAACTATCGCAACGCTCGAAAATGGAGAGATTCCCGGCGCCGGAGTGGCCATCCGAATGGACAGGCCATCCGAAAGGATGGGCCATCCGACCCAGTACCCTCCAGCTCACTCTGTTGCCTATAAATAGTGCGTCACATCACTTGAACAATGATGTGACAACTCCCACTCGACCAAGCACGCTTTTGGACCCTTTTCTCTCGATTTCTCGCGATTCCGGTAAGATCTCGAACTAAAACTTATACTTCTACGATCTACACTCAAATCTTCATTATTCTGTCTTTTAAAACTCAATTTTTAACCGTGAAATCTACTGATTTGAGGTGTTTTAAGGTGATGTCACCAAGAGTTCATATGAACTTCAAAGTGTGACCTCATCCCACCATAAACGACTCAGATCTGAGTGATTTCCACATGTTTTATAACAAATTTCACCTAAGGATCTATGTATTTAATCAAGGTACTGTGCGATTTCGAGTTAAACATGAGAAACCGTCAAGAACGACCAGATCTGATGGAACGGGGTGGTTCCCGGCCGTTAGAACGGGTCGGAACTGATGAAATTTCATTTGTTAATACGAAATCACACCGCCCCAGTAAAACCGCATGTATTCCTTCCAAAAACACTCAAAAACAGTTGATCGGAACATTAAAACAGACGTATCATCCGACTGGACAACATGTCATCCGAACGGACCACATGTCATCCGATCGGATAGCATGTTGTCCGACCGGACAGCATGTTATCTGACCGGATAGCATGTCATCCGACCGGATGACAGCCATCCGAACCAATCAACGTACCATCCGACCGGATGACAGCCTTCCGACCAGGACAACATGCCATCCGATCGGACAGCATATCATCCGATCGGATAACATGCCACCCGACCGGACCAAGTGTCATCTGACCCGAGCTCCCGTCATCCGATCGAATGTCAGAATGAACAAACCGAACCTACAGTCATCCGACCGGATGAGGTCATCCGATCGGATGAGCACCATCCGACTGGATAACTGTCATTTTGACACTATTCCCGCTTAATCGTGCATCGTTTACTACATCATTCGATGGTTAACGCAGACGTACTCACAACCGATCCAATCAAGTTGTATCCTCGCTAAATACGCACTGTGAGTATACTTGAACCCCTTTTAATCGCTTTTTGGGTGTAACATACGTTCCTAACAAATCGAACTTATCAAACGAATTATTCAATCAATCGAATTATCACTTGCGAATAACTGTTATGCATAGATATACATGATGCTAGTTGCATATGTGCTAGGGCTTATACTCGCGACGTCCCACCACGACTAGTATAGTACTATTGCGCCCGACGGGGTTTAGTTTGCCATCGCGTATTTGAGCATCGAGGACTTAGTTGGTAGTATCAGCTTTGTGAGTATATATGTCGTGTGTTACGTTTATGCATATGGAAATTCGCTACACATTTTAATCTATTACGCTATACATATCAAACCTGTATACTCGCCAATACTTTTGTGTTGACAACTATTTTAACGTTTGTTGCAGGTTAGATCGCAGACTATTTCAAATCAAGCTAGGAAGTCTAGAAACTCAACTGAAAATCTAGGTTGTCGGATTTGTATTGTTCGAGAGGACAAGAAATCTGTGATAACTTATGTGATTGTATTATTTGTTAGTATGGGATAACGAATGTATTAAATATTATCGCAACATAGTTGTCATGGATTCTCTTGAGCAATCTGATCCGCCTAGTGTCGCGCCCCGATGATTCCGCCATCGGTTGGGGTGTGACAGATTTGTATCAGAGCCATAACTATAGGGAATTAGGCCAGACTCGACCTAGTCCGGGTCGACGTCTTAGAAATTGACCTAGTCTATAGTCTAAGTACCAACAGGCCGACTCGTACGAACCCAGTAGGGTTGTATCGGGCCTACTTGATACTCTCGATCGAAGTTGCTAGAAGCTACAACTTTGTGTGAACACCGCGTACTACGGCTTCACACGAAGGAGCCTTTCCTAAGGCCGAAATACTACTTAGCCTTTCCTAAGGCTGACACAATACAAATGTTTTCGAAAATACTCGCATAACAAAACCGAGTGATCCAGTCGAGACGAGGTGTGAAAACCGAGAACTCTCGACGAGATCGCTCACTCAGCGCATTTTCTTCTCGCACGAGAACCTTTCGTTGAGTTAGGAGTGACATCCACATCTCGACAAAGGTCTCCATTTCGAAATCTAGTGGAACTCCCGAAGGTTATTCGAAGAGCATAACCACAATTAGGAACGAAGTTGTTAAGTCAGGGGTGAAACTCGTACCTTAATAAGCCGTTCCACTCTCTATAAATTGGTTTTCAAAAAGCTCTCACCAAGGACTCGACTATCACGATAATTCGAGCCACGCGATGACTAGGAAGACGAATGCCATGAGCTGCATCCCAGTGGAGCATGAAGTCTTCTAGGTCAACGCGCGTACACGAACTTGTTGAATATAGTTGGGTTACCTTGGGTAGTCGACGCCTAAACACCCAAGGCACTCTATCATACGACCCGCCGATTTTACAACTGGTTGGAACTTATTTACGTTTGCGTGTTTTGAAACTTTACGCTTTATCGATTCCTCGAATTAACAATTTTCACTCCCTGCTTTATAAACACACAACTCGCACAGCCATCGCAATCTAAAACGAAACCCGAATGTTCGCAACAAAACTAATGCATAATCTATCGCCTTCACTCTCGCTTTCTCACCTCAACGTGTCCTCGCATATTCTAAGTCGACCTGTATGTGTATGATTACAAATTAGAGATATATAAATACATATATATACATATAAACAACAAGTCATTGTGTGAGAACTTAGGAATTTTGTGTCTCCTATGTGGCTCCTATGTGATTTCGCATTACCATTATATTATCGCATCAAGTTTTGAACGCGCTCAATCGTATCGCAAAACCTAAAAATCATTATGATCGAATCTCACTCCAAGTCTCTTCCTGTCTAGATGCCTTCCAACAACTCTACTTCAAGAATGTCAGCAAGGAGACGAGCCAAACGAAGGGACAAAAAGAGGATCGCCTCCCTAGTGGTCAAGGGAGTGGCCAAAATGATTCCCCAGATCGTCGCTCAAGTGCACTCTCTTAGCAACTCTCGAGCTTCGGAAGACATCAAGACAAAAGAGCCGCAATCTACCTTTCTCTACAAACACTTCAAAGCCTGTGACCGGATGGAATTCACGGGTGAAGGAGGTGTATCTCAACTATTCCAGTGGTTTGACTCTATCGAAGTTACCCTCCGTCAAAGTGGGTGTCCCGATAGTTTCCGTACCACTTGTGCTACTGGAGTATTTCAATCGCGAGCACTCGACTGGTGGACCACCGAACGAAACAAACGTGGAACCTCTGCAGCTTACGCTCTCTCTTGGGATGAGCTGAAAGAGCTCATGAAGAAAGAGTACTGTCCTCCTCACGAAATTCAGAAGCTAGAAGACGAATTCTGGAAAATCAAGCAAGTCGAAGGTGACAACGCCGACTATACCGCAAGGTTCAAACAGTTTAGCGTAATCTACCCCAGTCAAGTCAACACTCCAGAAAAAGCCATTCCGAAGTACATTCGCGGCTTGCCTGAGTGTGTGGGTGATTTTGTCGAGGCTGCAAGACCTGCGACCATCGAAGAGACATACCGCTTAGCTGCAGAAATCAACAACAAATGACTCATGGAAGGATTTTTCTCCAAGAACCCTGTCAAGCAAACTTATCAAGCGATCGTCATAAACTCTTCAGACGATCCTATCGACGAGTCTTCTGACGAATCTGCTGACGATCCTTCGGACGAATCCGCTGACGATTCCTCTGACGAATCTGCCGACAATTCTTCTAATGACTCTGCCGACGGTTCTTCCGACAACTCGGCCAAATATTCTGTAAGTGAGTCCTCAGACGAATCCTCCAACAACGACACCTCTTCGCAAGACACCGACAAACCCAGCCGCAAACGAAAGATTTCAAGCCCGAACTCATCAACCACCGAACTGCTACAGCCGAAGCCACTTCAAGCAGTCCCGGTGTTTCCAAAACGAGCTTACACTGAAGCTCATCCTCAGTGTTACTCATGTACCTATCATCATCCAATTGGGGCTGACTGTCGTTATTGCAATAACTGCAACCGTTATGGTCATTTCACCCGCAACTGCCGCACCGAACCACGAACTTGAGTACAACAACAACAACAACAACAGCTCCAGCAAAAGTCTTCAACACCAACCACCAAGCAAGCATAGGATAAAGTTGTAATAATACGATTTTCGACGTTAATTTCTAAGTTTTGAACCTACTCTATTACTCGATGTTTCCACTATGCGTAACGTTAACTCTCGTTTTCGTTTTCTCTCCCACTCTCTAATCATCGCACTTAGACTAGATTCCCACGCATACTATATATTATATCACAAAATAATGTGTTTTACCCTCACTACACTCTTAGAACGAAGTACGATAAACGTGCAAGGAACGATTAATCACGGGTGCACAAGGGATTACTTGGGTCAGTGCACGGAGGTCGTAGTAAATTCTAAGGTGCCATAAGCGTTTCAACAAAGTATGACACCGAAACACGAGACTTAAGTAATAGGGGTAAAGCAAGGTGTGCTTCACCATACTACCGAAGTTTCGTGTAGAAAGTGCCATGTGGAGTTGAACGTTATTAGACCTATTATACCATTGTGATTATTTTCGACACACTACACTCAATCGCAAGGCGTAACAACCAAACCGCATCATCGCGAGACTTGTCGTAAGTCTGCAATCGCCTCATCAATGGACTCTGGAGAGTCTACCCCCGCAGGGCAATTGTATCGACGCAAGACTGGTCGTAAGTCTGTCGCGACCAAATCTCATCAAGCACATTAACGCTCACGATGTTGTCTGAGTGAGGACATATCCTACCCTCCTCGATAGCCGTGATGCGTCGCAACGTAACGTAAAGCAAGCGTAGGATAAAGTTGCAACGTAACGTAAAGCTTCTTCGAAACAAAGCTCGGCTAATCACAATCGCTTAACATGTGTATCTCGCTATCTCTACCGATTATTTCGAGGATCACCACCGCTTATTATGTGAATCGCTATATCGCTTGCTGTGTGACACTCTACCGCTATCGCCATCGTCTACCGCTATATGTGATATTTGTGTTAAGTAAGCACACATGACCTCGCTTCACAAAATAAAGCTCATATGGTTAAAGCAGGACGTTTTAGTCATATCAGCGGGCTTTCGTGGAAAAAGGCCATGTGGGGTCTGATGTTAGTTAAACTCTGTGGTGATAATCAATCAAATCGAACCACATAAATCGCGCATATCGCATCGCTTATAACGCAACGATCGTTGCTTATCGCTCGACGGTTGTCGCTATCGCTTATCGCTTATCGCGTACCGCTTATCGCTCGCTTGGTGATTCATTGCAGTCTGTGTGGTGTTAGTACGCATGACATCGCTTCACGGGACAAAACTAACCTGGTTAAACATGTTGTTTTGCCATGTTAGCTAACTCTCATGGAAACGTGCCATGAGGGTTAACGTGGAATCTAATCGAAATCGCGCTATTCGCTTATCGCTTTACGCTTGTCGCTTATCACTCTTCACTTATCGTCGCTGCTTTCGTTCATAGTGTTCTGTGGAGATATTAATCGATTATTACCTCATTTGTATTGCTGAACTCAGTTCGAAAACAACTTCACCACTCGGCTCGCCCTTTCAAGACTTAATCCAACCCTTTTCATTTGGATCGAGTCATCGCAATTCTATCTGTGTCTTATCGGCACACATGACACCGCCTCACGAGACGAAAGTAATATGGTCAAAACATGGTGGATACGCCGCTGGTACTTCCTATATATAAGTGTTTTAAACATATTAACAAACTTTCGTGGGAAAGTGCCAAGTGGGGCTCGATGATTAACTACCTTTTTGCACTACTAAAACTTATTTTTATAAAAAAAAATTATTTTAAAACCATTGAACAAGTGAAATCTCCTCACAACATGGGGGTTAACATCGACTCAACTTAACTCCATGCCCAAGGGAAGCTTTCATGAGTTCAATTTTTCCTTAAAACCTTTTGCAATATCAAAAAAACAAGACTTTCTTTAGACGTCGGTTCAACATCAAGTTCAGCTGAACCCATGTCGTAGGAGAGTTTTTGTAACCCCAGTTTTCATCTTCGAATTCCTTCAAATATTTAAAACCTAAACTTCCTTGCAACATTGGTTAACATCGACTCAGTTGACCTTACGTTAAAAGGAAATTTTTCAAGATTTCCATCCAAAATTCCATTTTAAATATCTAAAACGAACGTTTCTTGTAACGTTGGTTAACGATCGACTCAGTTAACCCTACGTCATGAGAAACCTTTCAAGTTCTTTAAAATTACAATCGCAACGAACTAACGAATTCTTCGAGACACGAGCAACCTTGGAACGCCAACTCGTGGGATATTACTTTTGTCATTACGTCGCCTACTCGCCATCGCAATCGATCTCTCTTATTCGAAACGCTCTCGCTTGTCAACTCACGGTCAAATCACTCGCTGTATCGCTACTTATGCAGGATCAACTCTCAAAAGTCTACCTGTTGGATTAATTTCGGGACGAAATTTCCTAAAGCAGGGGAGACTGTAACAACCCGCACTTTCGTGCGTTGTTACTACTCGATATACTCGTTACGCCTAGCACCAGAGATTCGAATCATAATGTAACTATATCGCATACATCGCTATTCGAAGGATAATCGCATATTTTCGCAATACAATATCACTACATCACGTCGCAAACACTAACACTCACGATGACATTGAGTAAGGACCTATTCTACCCTCCTCGGTGGCCGTGATGTGTCGAAACGCAGACAACTAACGCTAACAAAGACTTTCGGGTGAGTGCTATAGCTCCAGTCGTCGTGACGATGATGACAATACGAGTGAGTGGTACCCCGTCAGTCATTGTGGCACAACACACAATGAAGTTCACGATGACATTGAGAAAGGACCTATACTACCCTCCTTGATGGCTGTGAAACGTCGCTAATAATCGCATACACGAATCGAAAAGCGACTGTTATATATATAAAATAATAATAATACAAAGCGCGTACCCCAAAAACTATCGCAACGCTCGAAAACGGAGAGATTCCCGCGCCGGAGTGGCCATCCGAACGGATGGGCCATCCGAACGGATGGGCCATCAACGGAGGGCCATCCGAACGGATGGGCCATCCGACCCAGTACCCTCTAGCTCACTCTGTTGCCTATAAATAGCGCGTCACATCACTTGAACAATGATGTGACAGCTCCCACTCGACCAAGCACGCTCTTGGACCCTTTTCTCTCGATTTCTCGCGATTCCGGTAAGATCTTGAACTAAAACTTGTACTTCTACGATCTACACTCAAATCTACATCATTCTGTCTTTTAAAACTCAATTTTTAACCATGAAATCTACTGATTTGAGGTGTTTTAAGGTGATGTCACCAAGAGTTCATATGAACTTCAAAGTGTGACCTCATCCCACCATAAACGACTCAGATCTGAGTGATTTCCACATGTTTTATAACAAATCTCACCTAAGGATCTATGTATTTAATCAAGGTACTGTGCGATTTCGAGTTAAACATGAGAAACCGTCAAGAACGACCAGATCTGATGGAACGGGGTGGTTCCCGGCCGTTAGAACGGGTCGGAACTGATGAAATTTCATTTGTTAATACGAAATCACACCGCCCCAGTAAAACCGCATGTATTCCTTCAAAAAACACTCAAAAACAGTTGATCGGAACGTTAAAACAGACGTGTCATCCGACCGGACAACATGTCATCCGAACGGACCACATGTCATCCGATCGGATAACATGTCATCCGACCGGAGAGCATGTTATCAGACCGGATAGCATGTCCTCCGACCAGATGACAGCCATCCGAACCAATCAATGTACCATCCGACCGGATGACAGCCATCCAACCAGGACAACATGCCCTCCGATCGGACAGCATATCATCCGATCGGATAACATGCCACCCGACCGGACCAAGTGTCATCCGACCCGAGCTCCCGTCATCCGATCGAATGTCAGAATTAACAAACCGAACCAACAGTCATCCGACTGGATAACTGTCATTTTGACACTATTCCCGCTTAACCGTGCATCGTTTACTATATCATTCGATGGTTAACGCAGACGTACTCGCAACCGATCCAATCAAGTTGTATCCTCGCTAAATACGCACTGTGAGTATACTTGAACCCCTTTTAATCGCTTTTTGGGTGCAACATACGTTCCTAACAAATCGAACTTATCAAACGAATTATTCAATCAATCGAATTATCACTTGCGAATAACTGTTATGCATAGATATACGTGATGCTAGTTGCATATGTGTTAGGGTTTATACTCGCGACGTCCCACCACGACTAGTATAGTACTATTGCGCCCGACGGGGTCTGCTTTGCCATCGCGTATTCGAGCATCGAGGACTTAGTTGGTAGTATCAGCTTTGTGAGTATATATGTCGTGTGTTACGATTATGCATATGGAAATTCGCTACACATTTTAATCTATTACGCTATACATATCAAACCTGTATACTGGCCAATACTTTTGTATTGACAACTATTTTAACGTATGTTGCAGGTTAGATCGCAGACTATTTCAAATCAAGCTAGGAAGTCTAGAAACTCAACTAAAAATCTAGGTTGTCGGATTTGTATTGTTCGAGAGGACAAGAAATTTGTGATAACTTATGTGATTGTATTATTTGTTAGTATGGGATAACGAATGTATTAAATATTACCGCAACATAGTTGTCATGGATTCTCTTGAGCAATCTGATTCGCCTAGTGCCGCGCCCCGATGATTCCGCCATCGGTTGGGGTGTGACACTTCCATAGCCCTCCTTAAAACCCCGACGTCACCTTCTCCGCTCGGGCAATTATCGTAGTTACGTTGATACACTTCTTGGAAGGAGTGACACTTGTTGTTGATGTCGGTCCATTTGCTAGAAATTGAATCTTTGTCACGATGTTCGCCCTTACCCCACGTGCTATAAAAGAGTGAACGAATCCTATTCAAAAAATCGGGCCCCGTTTGAAAGTTTGCTACAAATTGAAAAATAAAGTTGTACGTTAAAAATAAAATAAAATAGACGTGTACGAAAAAATAAGTAAAAAAATATAAAAGTTACCAATATTGGGGTCCTCCGAAACATCGACCCACGCCCGAACCAACGTGTATTCCTCCTCCTTCGTCCAACTAACGTAAGAATGCTTAGGTCAAGGTTCGTTCGCTTCCTTCTTCTTATGCGACCTTTTGCCGCGTTTGGATGTCTCTCGCTCCGGTTCGAGTTGCGTCTCCGGCACGATATCCACATTGGGTTCGCCTTGTTGTGAAGGTTGCGAGCCGCCGGCTTGACTAAAGCCGAAAGTGGGTTACACGAATGGAGTAGCGCCACTCAAGAAAGCCGCGTACGATAACATGTTCGGGTCCATGTCTTGAAATTTAAAGGGTTGTTGCGGTTGGGTTGTGTTCGGGTTCACGAGTCTTGAGGGGACACCAAATGGGGGTCGGAATGGGTTCATATTTTTATAAATTGTAGAAGTAGTAGAGACAAAGTTTGATGGTGTGTGAGAGCTTTTTATAAAAAAGATGAAGAACTAGTGGGTATTTTATAGTGTATTATATTGGATTTAAAAAAATTAATAAATAAACAAAGTTACCGTTGCCCAACGTTCAACTCGTCAACCAAAGCAAAATTTAGGCGTTTTTTTAAAAAACGCCGGTGACCTTTTTTTCCCGAATATCGCTCAATAACGCCCTCGGGGGCGGAGGCTGGGCATTTTCATTATTTAATATTTCAGCCATTCATATTTTGTGAAATTTAAAAAAAAAAAACAATTTATAATCTTGATTTTCATTATTTAATATTTCAGCCATTCATATCAAATTCTTATCTATGTATTAAGAATTGGGCAAATTGTCATATTCTAGTTATTTGTTTTTAATGAATGAAATCTTTGGCCGTAACGACAATTGGCCAATTGTATTACAAACTGATATATAATTTAAAATCTAGGTACAAAATGAACTATTTTATACTTTCAGATCCACCTTTGGTTTAAGGTAATACAACGATATGTATTGCGAGATGTTTGAAAAAAAAAATATACAATGATATCTATTTTCACATGAAATAAACACATTAGAAATAGCAGATAGAATTTAAGTGTTTGAAGCTCGAAGTAAACAAGAGATCGTCCACGAAGCAGTTGATTTCTTGATCTATATCACCTTTCAAAGAGAGGCAGAAGAAAAAAAAATTGAACAATACACACGAGGAATCTTCTTTTTTTTTCTTTGGGTAAATTTCAATTTTCGTCCTTTATATTTTATACCAAATTTAAGTTGATATTAAAATGTCAAAATCATCCTTTACTTTTTATAAATTTTGCATGGTTTGTCTTTTGACATTAACTTAGTTAAAATTTTATTTAAGTTTGAGAAATTTAGTCATTTTATTCATTTATTTTAAAAAAGTATATTAAAAATAAAACAAAAAGAATAAAAAAGATATAAACGCCCCTTCTCTCTCTAAACACCATAAAAAGACTAAACTACCCTTATGTGATCAGACTTAACTGAAAATGTTAACTGGGTTAGTGTCAAAGGACACGGCATGCAATGGTTTTAAAATGTAAAGAATGAGTCCTAGTATTTTTAAGGGTAAAGGACATTCACTGAAATTAGGTATAAATATAAAGGACAAAGAGTGTAATTTACCTTTTTTTTCTTGTAGGATAACGGGGTTGAAGAAACCTACCATGCCTCCATATGAAAGACCATGACTTCTAAGGTTGCCTCAAATGAAGACGCCAGTCGTCGATAAATGCCATCTTGTCTTGATCCATGTTCGGTACACGCGTTTCAAGTCTTTTTATAATCTCAGAGGTCCGTCCAAGAAGATTAACTGCATCCATAACACTATCCTCTCGTCTTTCTATTGCACTTTCATGGCATTTCATGATTACAACTCTTGGTATGTTGGTGAGGCAAGCACCCAATATGTCCGCAATTATATTAGATAGTCGCGTAAACAACTCAGCTTCAATAATCTCCAAGTTGTTGCTCTCATAGGTATGCACGATTGCTTGTGTAATTCGATACATTGAGTTGGCAGCGATTACCTTTGGAGGAAACTTCTCTTTCTCCATCGGTTCTTCATTGCTACTTGTGTTAAATTCGTTTAAAACTTCTTTTGCTTTATAAGTAAACAGTTGAATAATCTCTGTTGCTGTTTTTCCTACATAAGCACTTGTTTTTAAAGTGGTCTCCAACCACTTGCATTTGTTTTTAACCTCATACCACATTGTCACAGTTGCCCTTTGAATATTTACATACTCAGCTGCTTTATTTAAGCCTTCCTCAACTACATGAGCTAAGAAAAGACCTTCATGAACACTATCAAGCAAGTTGTCGACTGCGTCCTTGTCAATATTCGGGATGATAAAGGCGATGCAGGCTAAGCTTATTATTGGTAAGCTCCAGCTATTAAAAGGTTCAACAGGAAGTATAGATTGAATTTGATCTATGTCAAATGTCGCTACTCCTTCGAAAGAAACTGATCTTTCAAGAAGCTTTAAAAGATTGTTATGTTGTTTCTTCTCAGCCTTCTCAATCAAAAGGTTCAAAGAAGCTAAAATTCTTTTCACTGGATATTTAGTTAGCGGTACACCATCTTCGAGTAACAAAACATAATTGCTAAGGTCGTCGTTTGTGTCATGATCACTGCCTGATGCAGTGGGTGGAGTAAACAACATTGCTTTCAGTGACTTGAAACAATTTATGGCAAAAATAATAACCGCAACTGGAATGAGCTCGATTATTTTGCATGACACTACAATTACCTTCTGAAATCTAATGCAAGTTATTAAAATGTGGTTTTTCAAATTATGAAGATGATCCATCTCAATTGAGAAGAAGCTTAGAGGATTTTCTTTCCACTCACACAACTTTTGTGTCCAATGGTTCTCCACTTTAAACACCGAAAAATGTTTCCTATTTCGATTAGCAAACGAATTGAAACTCAAGACAGTAAAACATCTACTTATTGGGGCAATTGAACCCATTACAACTCCAACAATTTGGATCATGGAAATTTGAGACGTTGACTGCTTATACACAGGATTGGTCTTTTTACGACTTGACCGAGTAGGCCATAACTGCCATAACAAAGATATGTGCATGACCATACTAACTGCACAAATTATGCCAGATGCAGATGACAATGGAGTGCTAGCTACCACAAATTGAGGGCTACCGGTTTTTGCCATGATCCAATATTTTCTCATATGTTGTTTTAGATTCTCAAGACTAGTAAACAATAGGTTTTCTTGTGGATTTTGATCATTCATGATGCCTTGATACTTGAGTTGTAAAACTTTTTTTGAGGTTGGAATGGTTATAGCAGAGGAGATCAAAATTATTAGCAAGAAGAGTAACATACCCATATAGATGCAAGCGATTGTCATGAATGGATGCTCGTTAAAAATAACTTGAGTCTTAATCTGAATGCCAACATTCACAATCAACGTGATAACAAGAATGGATAAACCCGTGACATTTGCAAAAAGTGACTTGTTGTCCATCGACGCTAAAGAAGGCATGAAGTTACACATCATTACGCACATAAATCCCAAGCCTCCGAGCTTTGCAACTTGGTCCTCCACACCTGGCATTGGCGTGCTCAAATCCACAGGTAGTTTTATAGCCACGGCTATTATAGTGATCGAAGCGGCGTTGAGAGAAAAATATTTACTTGGAAACCAAAACTTATTATATCTCAAATCATATGACAGATCCAGCATAATGGCATATAGACAAATAATCAATGCTACCGTGATGTAGTAACCAATTACCACCATGGGTTCGCTGTACTTATCCTCGGTTTCTATTGCACGACAAACCTCCGCCAAAGATGAGCCATTTACGTTGATGAAGTCTTGAATCAGACGCGACTGATTTAACTGTAACATGATATTTTTACAAAATTCAGCCATATGTGGAGTTTTTGGCCAAGTAATATACTAATGTGTAAACTGATGCAAAATGTTTACCAAATAAAAACTAAGCATCTCTTTTATAATAGTTTGTTGACTTGTTGTTCATCTGCAGAAATTTCAATGATCTTCAAAATGCCAGTTGAGTAGTTGGTGCCCCTTCATGGCATTATTGGACGTTGACTTAGTATATGAACATAAAGTATAAATCATTGACTTTGGAATAAAATAAATTATCGAATTAAGGAAATCATAATTATTATATTTATATTTTTATATATATTAAAAGGTAGCTTTCAAAGATAGTATATTTATAATAGTTAAGTTATTAGGGGAAGTTTCAAATGAAAACCACTAGTTAACGTGAAAACTCGAAAACTAACTAAAAAGCCTAAAAAACATACCAATTTTTTTTTGCATACCAATTTTCGTCATTTTTTATATATAAAAAATTTAAAAAAAAAAAAAACTTTTTGTAGTGCACATGTGTATTATTACACATGTGTACTACAAAAAAAATTATTTTTTAAAAAGAATTCATATAAAAAACATGCGATTTTTATAAAAAAATTAAAAAAAAAAGAAAAAATTTTGGTGTGTTTTTTAGGTTTTTTTTAGTTAGTTTTCGAGTTTTCACGTTAAAAGTGGTTTTCATTTGAACCTTCCCCTAAATTATTATTATACTAGATATATTAAAAATGTAACTTTCAATAAAATTAATAATTAAATTAAACAAGGGTGATAAACTACCAAAAACGATATCGTAACAAGGGCGGTACCCAGTGGCGGACCTAAGAATTATTTATTAGGGGTGCGGATGAGTTGTTCAAGCATATTTTTAAGGGGTGCGGTCGGATTTTTTGCCTAAAAATACACTAAATTTTTTTTATTCAAGGGGTGCGCCCACCCACCCACGCTAACACTTAGGTCCGCCCCTGGCGGTACCGTAATATCTTTTCACCTTCGTTTCGTGACTAATAAAAATACCAAAAACAACTTCGTAAGAAAGGTGGCACCACAACAGATACAATGGCTAACACGACGTCGTCTGGCGGTAGACAAACTACCAAAAAAACGACGTCGTAAGCATAACAACTCATATGTGAGGCCAGAATAGAGATAAGATGAGTGTGTGGGGACATGAAGTAATAGGGGTCATGGTGCATTGCAGTGGCGAAGCTTGAATTTTTTTACGGAGGGGTCGAAAACGTATATACCAAAAAATTTCTATAGAACCGGGGGTCGAAAACATATATACCCAAAAATTTCTATACGAAAACTACATATATAACACTACTGACCGAAAAGTTCGGTGGGTCGGGCGCCCCTCCCGGCCCCTTCAAAGCATCGCCCCTGGTGCATTGTATCACATGTTATTTATGGAAATACCATCATTACAAATTTAATTTTACTAATCAGCCTTAAAATGTGCAATAGTCTACTAGATTCAAGGGTACTTCCTATAATCAAAATTGCAGTATATTCTTAATCTCATTTTATATGCACTTGAGTTTATACACACTAAGACACAAAGGGGTTTGCCCAAAATAGTTTTATTTTGTATCTATCTTAAGTTAAAATGATCTGGAGTCATTGACACCACACCTTTCATTTTTAGTTCTTTTATATTCTTTCTTGAAACATTCGACCCGACTGATTCAATAGATAATTCTTTAATGTTTAACCAATGGCATTGTTACCTGTTTTATTTTTATGTTTCCTTTTTATTGTTTACTTAATTCATTTGACTGCCCAACTGGAGCTGTTGACCCGTTTATTTTAGAATTACTTTTAAAACATTATCTTGAAACTTTGGAGCCCGTTTCATTTTAGGGTTTTGCTGCGCGGGTGGTGCGGCAAAGGGTTTTGCTGCGCGGCAACACCACCGCCGACTCCTTTGCCGATCGGTTTCGTTAATCACGCGATGAAGGGATGCCGCTCGGGAATCATGAGAGAGAGAGAGAGGGTAGTGTGAGAGAGAGAGGGTAGTGTGGGGTGGGATCCATTCCAGTCTCAACCAATCACACTTTTTTTTTTTAAATAGTTTATCACTTCACCAATTGTCTAACGATTGCCAACACTTTTGAGCATAGAATTTTTTAGATATATACGTTTTCGACCCCCTGGTTTTATAATTTTGAAGGTATAATTTTAGGTCCAGTGACTTTCGACCCCCCGGTCGAAAATCTCAAGCTTCGCCACTGCACATGGTGGTCCGCATGTACAAATTTGTTTATGGTCTTTTTACGTGTCGAGAGTAAAGACTATTTTACAATACAGTTGGAAGCTTTTGTGTCACAAGTACAAGTTTTATAAATGTTTTTTTTAGTTTTCAAAAATTGTTAATTTTTTAAGAGTTATTATCAAAAACGTTATCTATGTTTATAACGGGTTGCAAAATGTGTCATTACTTTCAAAAATTACAAAAAAAAAAATTATGATTAATAACCTTTGCACAATCCGTCTTTTACCAATCACCATTCCTGTCAAAGGGGTTTAGAGTAAAAGACGAACTGTGTAAGAGTTTTCAAACAGAAAATAGGTATTCTGTAAATTTTTAATGTAATTGACATACTTTGCAACCCGCTATAAACATAATGGATGGTTTTTTTTTTTTTTTTTGTAATTTACCTTTTTAATGCATTACATTATTGTTTTTTAGAGAAATTTGAATAAGTTTTTTGATAAATGTTTCCAATGTTAGAGAGAGTGTTGTATACTATAAATAAGCATTATTTAAAGAAACTTGATAAGTAAAAAAGATAATTCTTTATTAATTTCTTATGTATTAAGACATTCAATATCTATTTGATAAATAGTTTTAACTGGTAAGATTACCCGCGCTTTGTAACATGGTTGATCTGTATCAGTATGTTTGGGTATGGTATCGGCGCTCGGTATAGCAACCGAAATAAATATATCCAAGAGAATACCGACACGGATTTTATATCGATCGAAACTATAAAATGAAACTTACATCTAATGATATCATTGTGGTGTATTAAATATCCAAAAACATTAATTTTTTAAACAAAAGTGATAACCTTAAAGAATATCATTAAACTCTTAGGTTTTTAAGTTTCTTTGGTAAATTTTTCTTTCTATTTAGATTCAGCCACAAGCAACTAACTTTTATATGTGCTGAAAATGGATTATCAAGTAGAAAGGGAACCAAAAGATGTCGATCGAAAACTATAAAAATCAATATTTATGACCACTTCGAGAACATCCATACCTATGCCTATAATTAAAAAATTAGAGTAAACTGCAATTTGCGTCCCTGTGCTTATAGGCCGCTATCAACTTGAGTCCCGCAAATGAAAATTTCGATGCCTAAGTACCTATTGTTGGAAATTCACTACACTCTAAGTCCTTGCAACTAACTCTATTAGTTTAAATTAATGAAATGACTAT
The DNA here is from genome assembly GCA_030545235.1 of Helianthus tuberosus. NCBI lineage: Eukaryota > Viridiplantae > Streptophyta > Magnoliopsida > Asterales > Asteraceae > Helianthus > Helianthus tuberosus. Next base: position 169,680,263 of record CM060366.1, on the reverse strand, counting down.
ATTACCCTTTTTCCACATTAGTCTGTGTACCTATAGTTTATAACCATTTATTATTTGTTAAATTTTTTTCCCTAAAGAGTATCAATTCTAGATCTAAATTTAAATTCAACAACAACAACAATAATAACAAGAATCAGTTCTTCATAAAAGTCTTATAAACCCCAGAACTTCAAGACACGATATCTCCTTCAATTCTTTACGAAATCAAGTGGTTCTTGGGTGCATATTGTGTAACATTTCTAGTCGTACAAAACCCACAAAACCCACAAAAAAGAATTTCGATATTCATCGGGGTTTGGGAGATTTATGGACATCTTTGGTCCGAAAATTTGAAGCTTTTTGGTGGGTTTTTGCAAAATCATCATCAGCTCTATCTCCAATAGTACATATTCAGTTCATCTTTATCTTTATCATCACCAGCTCATCTTCATTAGTACACACTCTTGTTGAGTTTCTTGTTCAAATTCTTGTTAAGAACATGTAGGATAGATTTTTTTGTCATCATCATCATACAACAACGATTCTTGAAAAGATTGAATTTGTTCATATAAGTGTTAGACTAATCTTGCTCATTATGTGTAAGTTCGGGTTAAAAGTGACCAACTTACAAAGTTCGGGTAAAAAGTGACCGGGTTATAAACTTGGGTTTTTTTTTGAGATAGTTTTTTTTTTAATCCTAGTTTGAGTCAAATAGGTTTACTAGACCGGGTCGAATACGGGTGAATTTTTGAGGAATTAGGCACGGGTTAACAAACGATCGGCTTAAAGCTCAAAATTGGCTTCTAAAAGTCCAAATCCCCGCCCCTCTCGCTACCATGCTCATATATATAATTTATGAGGTCCAACCCCCCAAATCCCACACTCGCACTCACCAAGACGAGGCTATCTAATTACCCTAATCCTTTTCACATGTATATCAAGCTAAGGCCTCAAACCGCATTAAAGCACAAGTTCTAATGCACCACCACCCATTGCCACTCTCATCAAGAAAAAAATGTATTCTAATAAATTTAAGTAGTGGCTCAAACTCTCACCAAGAAAAAAAAGGTATACGGGGTTGCCGGTGTGTTATGCGGTTTCAATACTTAAAGTTTTCAAATTTAGACCAATTTTCGCTTGATTACAAAATTTTTCAAAAATTTCCCCCAATCCCCACACTTGGGATACATTGACCCCAATGTATGGCTTTGAAGGGAAAGTTCGATCCAAACACACCAAACTCTTTTTTTATTTATTTATTTTTTTTAATTTAAAAGCAAACGAACTAACTACCAATATTTCAAAGCAAAATAACATAACAAGACTAAGGAAAGAATACATTGACCTGGTGAAGTTTTACACAACAGATGTTGTAGATAATCCGACTTCCTATCACCACCTTCACACAAACATCCGCACATCTTCCCCACACTTAAATGTCGCCATGGCCCTGAAACATAGAAAGATAAAAACAGCAAGATCAATATAAAACCCCGGGTTGCCTCCCGAGCAGCGCTAAGTTTCGAGTCTTCAGCCAGACCATGCCACCCCCATTTATGGTGGCTCAAAGAATCGGTTCCTATCACCTTCCCCATTGTAGCTTGTCATTGGTTGAAATGTATCCATTAAATGTCCATTCGGTGGATAGTCAACTACATACCTGCTCGAACCCTCATACTTCTTTTCACACCCCGGTGGTTTGTTTGTTTTTATTCTTTGATGTACATTTTTCATATGGTCATTAGACTCTCTACCCTTCTCTTCAATAGATTCATAACTAATCTCCCTAGTATGAACATCAAAGTACAACTTACGGTTCTTTTTGGTCATAGTAATAACCCCGTCTCTACAGCTGATTTGAGCATTTGCTATATAAAGAAACGGTCGACCTAAAATTACCCTTTGTTGTGATGCCAACTTGGTAGAGGCATAATCTAAGACCAGAAAATCCACCGGATAGTTGAATTCTCCCACCCGAATCAAGACATTCCTAACCACTCCTCGCGGACGCCTCCAACTCTCATCCGCCAAACTCACCATGGTGTCTATATTTTCGAGCGAACCAAAATCATACATGTCATATAGATCACCTGGTAACACACTCATGCTCGCCCCATAGTCCAACAATGCATGAGGGATTTTTAATTTTCCCACACGGATAGGCACGATTGGTGCTCCATGTTCTTTATCATTCTCACCATCGGCGTCCTTCCCTATACCTGTATTTATTTGACACGAAGAGGTTAGAAATTTTTCATTAAATTCGGTACTAGGAACGGTGCTTACCACATTGATATTAACGCTTTTTATGTTCTTGGGATTTGTCACTCAGTAGCTAGCCTTTTGCTTTCTTCAATACCGCCACTTCACTCGCAAGTTGACCCATTTGAGTGGTCAACAATTGAATAGCTTTGTCACGGATTTCGTCTTTTTGCATACAAACCTCATCAAGTTGATTTCTTCATTGCATCTCCATTTACATCGCTTTCAACATCTCCATGACCTCATTTCCACCCGAAGAACCTTGACCCGAAAACCCACTTTGTTAATTACCCGGTTGTTGGAATTGCCTTTGGAAACCTTGATTATTAAATTGTTGGCGAGGAGCATAATTTCCTTGGTTTCTTTGAAAGTTCGGGTTAAGTTGATTTGACGGGTTCCCGTAACGGAAGTTAGGATTATTTCTTAACCCGGGGTGGTATGTGTTCGAATTCATGTTAAAGTTTCGACCACCCCTTGAATAGCATTCACCTCTTCCACTTGCTCCTCAACCACTCCTACCAAGCATACTTCCGCTGTGTGGCCTATCTCATTACAATTGCGGTTGGGTATTTTGTGGACGCACTTGATGTAGCGGTGTAGGGCATTGCAATTGTGGCCCTTGTGGTCTAATATGTTGCACCCCAACCGGTAATCTACCCATGACTTGAAATTGTTGTAGCGGTTGACTTTGTTGACCCGCTCCTCCTTGAGGTCCCAAATAGCCTCCATCACCACCATAATAAAATCCTTCTTCTTTATACCCTCGAAAGTCTTCTTCATAACCATCATCATATCCATCCCCTCGAATACTCGAAGATTGCCCAAATGGAAAGGATGAATATTGGAAAACCGATTGGTTCGGTGGTCGGTATGTAGATGTAGTATGGATAACGGTTGAGCCTTGTGGTAGTGGGTGAGTAGAAGATGATTGACCCGTAGTTGGAAAAAAATGTGAAAGTGGTGGAATTGTAGTAGAGGGGCTAAAGGTAAGAGTGGGATCAACTTGGGTAGTAATAGGTGGTGTGGTGTTGGTTGGTGTAACATCATGTGGTGGAGTAGGATTTGTAGTGAAATTAGGCATGGTGGTATTTGGTGAAGGTTGTGTTGATGTAGGAATGAATGATGAGGTGGTTTGACCCCTAGTGGGTGGGATTTGGGAATCAGCCATAATGTTTCTTGGTGTAATGGGTGAAGTGGGTGAACCAACGATCTAGTTTTCTTGTAACAAAACTCTGTTTTCACGCAAAGTTCTTTCAATGTCCGGATCAAACGATAGCGGTGATGACTTGTGAGAGCCCCTAGTATGCATACACCTGTAGTACCTGCACACTAAACACAACCAGCTTAAACCCGAAAATAACAAAACAAAACTACTAAATTAACACACGTTGCGCACTACTCCCCGGCAACGTCGCCAAAATTTGACGTGTTGTCGTAGTCACACGCAAATTTAATCCAAAATACAACTAATAGATATAGCAAATGGGTATCGAACACAGGGAGTTTGTGGAAAGTGTGTTGATTCTATAACTTTGTGAATTAACTACAATTAAACTACTTTGCAGAAATTAAAATTCAAGAGTTTGGATTCTTTAATTTTAAGAACTAAATTATTAACTAATTGCAAATCAAAATTGGTTTTTAACAGATTAAGAGAAAATGACCATCTTAGGTTCCGGTTTCCATTAACAATTGTGCATAAATCCAATTAGAAAGAGTTACCTAGACATAACTCATGAATAAACGTTTGTTGTGATAAAAGGGAACAAAGTACTTGGATTATATAAATGCGAGGTTGTTACCCGATGACCAAATTATCAATATCCAACCCTAACCCTTCCCATGATATCTCGATTGTCAACGACACCAAGAACGTACGATTTAGACTAGGATCAAAACATCAATTAACAAATTACAATCAAACATTCATGCACCATAATAAACATAGCAAAACACACCAAGTTTATTATTCTAGAAAAAAAGATAAATACACCATAGTCATAAGAAACCTTCACCTAAGATGATCACCGAAAGTTTAGCAGAACATAGTTTGGTGAATCATCATTCCAACAAAATCAAAGTTCATACGAATCAAAATACAAACCGAAATGTTTAGAAATGTTCCCAATCACTTGCACTAGATAAAATTCGCCCAAGAATTCCAGAGAAACGTTCCCAATGATGATAGATATGAAAAGGCACTTGAAAACGGATTAATAATGGGCAGTTACAAGTTTTGCGTCAGAGCCTACCGTAAATTACGGTAGGTACCGTAATTTACGCTGGCTTCAAGTTGTTACGGTGCAAAGCTACTGGTTTACGGTGGAAAATGGGAACATTCAGGGGCTACCGTAAATTACGCTAGCTACCGTAAATTATGCTAGGCTTCAGCAAGCAATTTTGTTTTCCTCATAACTTTCTCGTTTCAACTCCGTTTTCTTCGCCGTTTTCGCCCACGTTCTCGTATTTTCATCCTCTATCATGTCATCATATTAATTATTGAATTCCAGTAATTGATTTTTTTCATTTATTCTCCGTATTCCTTCCATTTTAAGCTCCATTTGTACCTGAAACACAAACAACCGTAGTTATCTAATTCTAGACAATTACCCGATTAAATGTAGGATTTTAATATCGTTTATACCACTTAAGGGTTGTCCTACGGACTACCCGTCATGGAGCACCATTAAATCGAGATTGGTCTAAGATCTAAAGGATTTTCACACTTTCCAACTTAGTTTTGAAAAATTTCAACACTTTCCAACTTATTTATGAAACTTCTCTTCGATCTATACGAAACACTGGTGAAATTGGACTCAATCAGACTCTCGACTCATTCCTTAGTCGAAAGCCGACTTGAAAACTGATTTCCACCAAAGAGATGGACCGATTAACGGGTCAAACATGAATTTTCATCAGGAACAGCGCGTTGCCTGAATGGGCTGGGCCCATCCGGCCTAATGAACTGGATTTGGTATATTCCGTTGTTTGACACGTCATCACGCCATCTCCGTTAACTTAAAAAATTTACTTAGAAAATTTTACAAAACTTCAAACACAGACCATCTGCCCGAATGGCCATCCGTCTGGATGATCTGGACCTGATAATAATCATTGTATACTTTTGTTAGAACATTTTTAATCAAACTTCGAAAATCCTAACAGTTCACAAACAACCACGGACTAACCGAATGACCATCCGTCCGAATGACCATCCGTCCGAATGGAACCCATCCGCCCGGATGAACTGGACCCATCCGTTCGAATAAACTGTTCAACACTTAACTCGCTTTTACACTACTCGACACTCTGTTTCCAATTGTGTCAGCACTTAGAGGACTTATGTCCTATTCCCGTACGCAGGCTGATCCGGCACTCCCTTCAATACAACCCAGACTGTGTCTATATTTAAACACTTTAGGATGCAACATGTATTCTATATTTAAACACACGACACTTGAAACTTGTTTATGATCATACTCTATCCATCTTAACATGAAAACATGATACTTGTGAGTCTTTTATGCTATGGAACGTTTGAATCTTGTGTTTAGCCTACCTTAACAATTATAGCACTATAGGGGTAATGCACCGCCCTTGAGACTTGGGGTATTGTTAAGTTTGATTCTTTTACATCCTCTTCATTGCGACGATGTAGGAAAGGCACAGTTAACGCGTTGGAAACTTGGGTTAACATATTGATTGCGTTAGCTTAGCATGTTGAAACTTGTTATTATGTTGGATATGAGCACGTTAAACTCTTTTAATCTATTTATACTATGTATCAAACTTGTATACTCGCCAACATTTTTGTTGGTGTTATTTTAATACATGTTGTAGGTTGAACGATGATGCTAGCGAAGAAAAACAAGTTAGGATGGACTTAGAAACACACGCTAGGATAAACGATGATTTATCATGTTTGGATACAATTTGATGATATGTGAAACAATGTTAGAATGTTAGCATTTTATGAAATCCTGATTAATTCATATTGTCACAAATAGCGTCATGATGCTTTGAGCAATTTGTTTGTCCCGCCCCGATGTTTCCGCCATCGGTTGGGGTGTGATAGTGCACGTCTAAACACCGCATGTTGATGGGTAAACCAAAGGGAATTTCACAGACGGTGGGGTTACACATGCTCATGGTAGTGTTGTGCGCACCGCACAGCACAACACCCCGATGAATCAACATGTGGGCCCCTCTGCCCAAATCACATCACTATTGCCAAAGGGGAGACTCTTGCTTCATGGTTTATGAAATCTCAAGTTTCGTTAAATGCGGTATATGCGGTATATGCACAACTATGTGCGCAGGTGCCAACTGCCACTCAACAGACGCCACAAGTTCAAGCAAGTCCAAGGGTGTTGGATTACACCTCCCTGCCACGAGATCGTGCGTCTACAGGGGGTGATAGTCTCGTAACGATCCGGTTTCAGTCTTGGTTCGGTATAAAATTTGGAGACGGGTGATTCGAGCCAAGAACAATCGATAATAAATAAGAAAGATAGAAACTTTGATGATTGAACAATGGAAAGTTTCATTGAAAGTGATGAACAAAATACAAAAAATAATCATCCACCCCGGGTGAGCTCCCCCGAGGTGGTGCCTCACAAATGCACACCCCATAAGTGAGGTTTGGTACTCTATTTATAGCCCCTGAGCCTTGTCCTCCAAGAAAGCCGCCTCTTGCTTGGAAAACCTACTAAAACACTAAAACGTCTGACTATTACAAATAAAAACGCCACACAATATAAACGATAAAAGCGCTAAAACTAAAGCCGCCTTAATTGATAACATCATTCTCTAATTTGACCCAACAGGGGGTGTCTAACAACAACATGTCGATTCTTACTACGATGTCAGTATCCCATGCGAGATGAGAACCAACATTGGGAGATGCGAAGACACGTACACGTACAACGAACACCTATGCCGTAGAATTCCCATTCAAGATCGACTCGGTCCCCGCCGTTTCACGCACGATGAGTGCGATACGTACATGTGTGAGTCAGATCCAACATACAGAGAGGGAGATAGCTTTAGTGTTTTTGACAGAATCAATGACAATCATTGTTCACACAAGTCGTGCACCAACGCTGTGTACAACCCAGCGGCTGAGTACAATTATAATCTGGTTTACAAACCAGCCACTGTCGCAGAAGAGTCAAAGTTTACCCTAGACATTGCCTTCGCTTCTCTAGAGAAAACAAAGCTCCCACCAAATGTCGGGAAGTTTAATGGCGCATCAGATTCGGATGACCACATTCGCTTGTTCACCAGAGCAGGAGTGGTCGGATGCTGGACACACACAATGTGGTGTCATCTCTTCGTTCAGATATTAACAGGTGCAACACGCGCATGGTTTGACAGCTTACCTACTAGCAAAATCAAGTCGTTCAGCGATTTACAAAAGAAGTTTTTGCAACATTTTAGTCAACAAAGACGTCACGTCAGAGACACCACAGACGTTATGAACATTTGGCACAGAGAGAACGAGTTAATAGAAGATATTATCACCAGATACAACAAGGAATGCCTCGTTATAGGCCACGTGAGCAAAGACTTACTGCTCGCGCATTTTACCAATGCAGTAGGTTGTGGTGATCTTTTTCGAACAATCTCCGGCAAGGATGGCATGTCGAAAGAATGGGACAAAGTGATGTCGGAAGCCAAGGTATGGGCGCAAACAGAACGCAACCTCGCATGAGGGCGTAGCCATCATGCCAGTAATCAAGATAACAGCCGACGGAACAATAGAGGCATAAACGCACCTTGGAGAAATTCATAACCCAGTGGTTAAAAGGGTGAGAAATATAACTCCAACGACGATGCGCGAACAACAATCGACTGAATCAGTCACAAGAAAAATATCAAGCAAGAATATAGGGAAAGACGGTGGACTCCGCTGACAAAGACTCCAGCAGAGGTGCTGAGTACTGAAAACCATCAATTCAAAGCGCCATTGTAAATGCGCAACAAGAAGGACCAAGACCCTAACCTCTACTGTGACTTCCACAAAGACTCGGGGCACAAAACTGTTGTAGATATCCTTCTACGCAACAAGGATGTCGTTTTGGTTCCTTGTAACTCGCACCACGTCTCATCCTGTGTTTGATACCACTTGATCACAGTTTTGAAAAATGGAACCATTGTAGATATCCTTTACACCTATCCTATTTTTTAGGACAATTTTTATGGGTCAAATTCTGGTCCGGAATTTTGAACTTTGCTTTGGAATCCTGGATCCGGGTAGGTTCGGTAATTTATCTGCAATAATTAACTAATATCCTACATTGTTTTTATTAATAGGATCAATGACCAAGTCATAGATGAAAAATAGGTGTTACAGTTATTATGCACCTGTGGAACTTGTCTCCAACGCTCCAGAAGGGATACTCAATATTCCCCGGATTTTGTGGGTAGTTAGTTATTTCCTTTTTTGTATATAATGATGCTCATGCAATGGATGGAAACAAATTAACACAAAACACTGTACACTCTCTGCTCATTGTAAACACTTAGCTGATTATCGCAATCAGTTCTTGAGTTGTATCGAAGTTCATATTAATACAAGTACTAGAGGCAGGCGACAATTGTCACCTCATGAGGTTTTATGCTGGAGATCCCCAAGGATAAAGGGCTTTCTCATAATATCCTATGTCATTTCTGTTTTATTCTTCATACACATTGAAATATCCTTTAAAGCACACTACCTCACATCCTAATTTGATCACTTTTGTTGTTTTTTTTACCAAAACAAAAACGCTTTCAAAAACAATGACTAAGCAGGGTAAGTCTTATGAGTAAGATAGTATCAATGTTTGTACAAGTGTTTATTTACATAAAATGGACACATAGGCATGGTTCCATTCGGTTCGATAAGATATATTGGAGATTGTCAGTGAACCTTGATGTCATTGTTTGATATGGGAGAATCACTTTCTATAGATTGGTCTTGCAACTCGGTAGGAAACATTCTCCAAACGAAATGTGGATAGTCAATACTACCAAGCATACCAAGAAAGTGATGTTTTTCTTCGTGTGCTTCATACAAACGCGCAATGTTGTGGCTAGTCAGTCTACGTAAGAATTTTTCGTCATATAACTTAATTATGTCATTACATAAGTATTATAATCATTCACACGAAGTCCTGTTGGACATACATAAATACGCGTCATATTCGTTAGGAGGATTACCGGTTGTGAGTTGTATAATAATAGATGTGCATTTTTGTATCGCCGTAAAGTCTTTTTCATCCTTTCGTTTAGGCTCTCTTGAAACCATTCATATTTTGCTTTTATATCACCTACATTTTTCAAAAGTAAACGTTTCGACATATAATGCCTTCCTATAAAAGTAGCTTCATTTAACTACGGGTAGACGATGAAATAATCTTCCACTAGAACTTAGTGAGCTTTTTCGAGCGGTGGAATGTATACTCCAGTCTCATTATCCATATTTATTGTATACAACGAACAAATAAGAATATAATTGTGTACAAAATGTGGTATATAGAGGAGAAATAAAGATATAATTGTGTGAAAAAATGTAGTATATGTAAAGAGTTTTAATTTAAAAAAAAATATTTTTTTAAACTATAACAGTTATAATGACGTTAATACACACACATACCAACTCCGTGACTACCACCTGCCAAGCCTACCTGATACACTGACGTCGATATTACTGATTAGATAGGGTATATCGATTACCCTAACCGAACACACCTCGTCCTCCCTTGATATTATATTATTTTATGAATAATATAATATAATATCTATATAGAATTATATTAGATGGGTTAGGATCGTGTGAGAATTACTTAGTTAAATAAAACCTAGAGAACCATTTTGGATCACTTATTTTTCATGAAATAAAAGTATGCATAATATTATTATTATTATTATTATTATTGTGTTATAAATATAAAAAAAAAACAATTATACATGCGAATAAAAAAATTAAATAATAACTATAGAAACAAGCCGTGCTCGATAAAACTTAAGGTTACAACATCACCCACAAACAGATCTCTAGATTTATCTGTAAATCCAAAATTGATTATATCAACCTCGTAACCTTTTAATTTAAAACTTTACTCATTTACAACTTTGGTCAAGCTAAGCGATGATTCAATCATTTTGGAGGTCCAAGTCGAAGTACAAATCCGGGGCCCTTGTCCAATCAAGGGATCTAGTTTAGTTTTTTTTTCCTTTTGAAATCATTCATATATATAATTTGGACTCGACATGTAATTAAAATAATAACTATTAAGCAAATCCAAATTCATTAGCAATTTCTAACTTTAACAACAATTATCTAATTTTTTTTTGAACGACTACTTTCATTAAAAAAACCTAGCAAGACGCTAGAAACCAACAACACAAGAAGAAACAAAGCATTACAACGGACATTTAGTCCACTCCGTCCAAACTAAATCCTTACACGGTGATCTATTCTTAATCCAAAGGAAGCTAGACGATTTTATGTCTTCCACCGCTTTGGTAACGTTCAATATTCCGGAAGAAAAAACACACTCGTTCCTCGTCTTCCATATAATCCAGCAAGTCGTGAGAATGATACCATAAAAGATGTTGCTTTTGATTTTCGGCAGATTGACATTCTTGTATACATTAAGAAGCTCAGGGACCGAAAACGCGTATACGGGGGAGACCTTGCACCAAGAAGAGACTGCTGACCAAATATGAGCAGCAAATGCACACTCATTCAGCAAATGATCACATGATTCTTCACCTTCTGAACATAGAGAACAAATCGCCGACCCGACGTTGACGTTTCTTTTACTCCATGGTTATTTGTATAACGTTAGTTTGCAAATTTTATTCTTTTTCTATGTTTGCCTTTTTATACACGTACGCTTCTATTGATTTCTTTTTGCTACGTGTTTTGTTATTGTGTTCCAGCTTTCCACGCATGTGTGTATATCGAGAAGCATCATTTTTCTCTATATATGCTGCTTTCTCCTTTTGGTTTTCATGGTTTCCTTTTTTCCCTTTTGTCGGACGACATCCAATTTGTCTTCTCGCTCTCTCCTCGCCATCATCAATGAATGGTTCCTTTTTTGGCATGCCCGATTCTGTTGCTGATGGTGGCAATGGTTGTTGGTTCAGTTCTGTTTGAGCATGAGGGAAAACGGTAAAACACATACTTGTCACAGCAGAAAATCCAGTGGAGAATCCAGTAATGGAGTTCGACATGCTTGTCATCGTGATTTGGTTCCTCCTTAGGGTGCTGACTGATGATGGGGCTTAGAGAACCGAAAAGGGTATCGGTTAGGAGATGGAGGACGAATTTGATGTTATGCTTATGGGGTGTGTAACTGAGTAACCCTTTAACCTCCACTTAATTCTCCTTATATAAGCACCCAGGAGGAAACCTAATTAGTTACTAAGGGTAATATGGTCCATCAACAATTACCAACTAATTTAAATAATAGGTTATTATATATTATGATCTATATTATGTAAATGATTATAATGGCTATAGATTAAATATTGTTACATAATATATTTAATCTTACATTCTCCCACTTAGCCGAGTAATCATTTACTATGAGTATTAGATAAGCCTGATCAGGAGTTAACACTCATTTTAGTCTTAAACAAGTACTATAGCAGAGAAATACAGCCGTTGAATCATTATGCGACTCAGGACCCCCATTAATCATACTATAGCCTTAATTTAAAACCTAATCGTCATGATCAAAATACACGTAAGCCCTTTGTTTGATTTGTAACTTTATTTGTCAATATGCCATTATACCGGTTGAACATATTCTAAGAGACATACAAAATCAAACTGAGGAAATTTCATTAACATAAAACATAAGCTAGTACAATATGCTTAAATAAGGTCTTTACAAAATCCCATATTACGAACATGTTCTTCATAAACCTTAGGAGGGAGACCTTTAGTCATCGGATCCGCAAGCATATCCTTAGTACTAATATACTCGATACAAAGATTATTTTCCTCAACTCGTTCACGTACGAACAGATATTTTGTATCGAGATATAAACCAGCTCCAGTCGAACTGTTACTGTTCGAGAAACTAACGGCAGCTGAATTATCACAGTAAAGCTTCAATGGTCTAGAAATGGAATTAATAATTTTGAGTCCAGTGATCAGATTTCTAAGCAACATTCCATGACAGGTTGCGTTATAAACAGCAATGTACTCTGCCATCATTGTGGAAGTTGTGGTCAACTGTTGTTTATGACTCTTCCATGAGATAGGGCCGCCTGCTAACATAAAGATATAGCCCGAAGTGGATTTCTTGTCATCTTTGCACTTTGCAAAGTCAGAATCAGAATAGCCCACCACTTCTAAATGATCACTTCTTCTATAAGTCAGCTTATAGTCTTTCGTCCCTTGCAGATATCGAAGTACCTTCTTAGCTGCTTTCCAGTGATCTAGGCCAGGATTAGTCTGATAACGGCCTAGCATTCCCGCAATATAAGCGATATCTGGGCGAGTACAGACTTGAGCATACATCAAGCTCCCGACTACTGACGCGTAAGGTATCTGGCTCATTTGCTCCTTCTCAACCTCTGTTGTCGGACACTGGAATGAACCGAAAACATCTCCCTTAACTACTGGAGCGACGGAGGGTTTGCACTGTTGCATGTTGTAACGCGTAAGGACACGATCTATGTAGGCCCTTTGGGACAATCCTAAGATCCCTTTGTGTCTATCTCGGTGAATTTCGATGCCAATGACGTAAGAAGCCTATCCGAGATCCTTCATGTCGAAGTTATGCGAAAGTAACCGCTTCGACTCATGCAACATGTCTAAACTATTACTTGCCAATAGAATATCATCTACGTAAAGGACAAGTATAGTAAAGTTGCTCCCACTCATCTTGAGGTAGGTGCATTGATCCACTTGATTCTTCATAAAACCTTGCTTCTTCATGACTTCATCAAACTTGAGGTACCATTGACGTGATGCTTGTTTTAACCCGTAAATGGATTTCTTCAATTTACAGACTAGATGTTCCTGACCTTCAGGTTTAAAGCCTTCAGGCTGCTTCATGTAAACATCTTCGTCCAAATCTCCGTTAAGGAAAGCGGTTTTAACGTCCATCTGATGTAACTCCAAATCAAAATGAGCTACTAGGGCCATGACGATCCTTAATGAATCTTTACGAGAGACAGGTGAAAACGTCTCTTGATAATCAATTCCCTCTTTCTGAGTGTAGCCCTTTGCAACCAATCTCGCTTTGAAGCGTTCAACGTTCCCATTCGGATCCAGTTTTGTTTTGAATACCCATTTACATCCTACGGGTTTGGCTCCGTTGGGTAATTCTACCAAATCCCAAACGTCATTTTTCTTCATGGATTCAAGCTCATCAATCATCGCTTTATTCCATTCAGAAGACTGATCACTGCTAATGGCTTCATTGTAAGAGATAGGATCATTTAGCTTTTCGGCATCCATTTCAGTCAGGTAGGTAACATAATCATCCCAATTAGTAGGCCTTCTTTGCCTAGATGACCTCCTGAGTGGATTATCGGGTTCAGCGGTGTCTTGGTGTTGAGCGTTTGATGTGCCTTCATCATGAGGTATAATGGGTTCTGATTGTAGAGGTAAATTTGGAGTTGGTGCAGTAGCTTCAGGTACAGTAGTTGCATTGGGTACAAGAGGAGTAATCGGAGTAATGGTAAGCGACGAGTCTCTCCCCCGCGTCTTGTACTTCTTGCAATTCTTCATAAGGGTTGGTACTGCTCCCACTGACCTTGAAATCCTCAAGGAACGCGGCACGCTTGGTTTCAACAATACGGGTGACATGAGAAGGACAATAGAAACGATAACCCTTAGAGTTCTCAGGATACCCGATAAAGAAACAGGTAACAGTTTTAGGGTCAAGTTTCCTTAGGAAAGGATTGTAAAGTTTCGCTTCAGCAATGCAGCCCCATACTTTCATATATTTAAGACTCGGTTTCCTTCCTGTCCAAAGTTCATAAGGAGTTTTAGGGACAGACTTACAAGGAACTCTATTGAGTATATGAACAGCTGCTTTTAACGCTTCAGTCCAGAGGAATAATGGTAAATTAGTGTTGGCTAACATACTGCGCACCATGTTCATAAGGGTACGGTTTCTTCTTTCAGCGACACCGTTCTGCTGAGGTGTACCAGGCATGGTGTATTGGTTCACAATCCCCTGGCCCTTACAAAACTCATAAAATGGACCAGGAGCTTGACCCACATCAGTATGTCTTCCATAATATTCACCGCCTCTATCTGATCTCACAACTTTAATCTGACGATCTAATTGCTTTTCAACTTCAGCCTTATAATCTTTAAAAGTTGTAAGAGATTCAGATTTTTCCTTAATTAGATACAAGTACATGTAACGAGAATAATCATCAATAAAAGTGATAAATGAAGTATGTCCTGTTATGCCAGCGATTTGGTAGGGACCACTAATGTCAGTATGAATGAGTTCTAATAAATTAGAGATCCTAGTGGCACCTTTCTTATTCGCTAATGTCATTTTACCTTTAAGACATTTGACACATGTTCCAAAATCAGAGAAATCGAGAGGAGGTAAGACTTCATCCTTCACAAGACGATTTAATCGTTCTTTTGAAATGTGGCCTAAACGCTGATGCCACAACATGGATGAAGTTTCTAAGTCTCGTTTCTCTTCCATCTTTGTGAGGGATTCATTAATATTATATGACAACAAAGATTTGGAAAAGTTATCTTCTAGTTCTAATCTATAGAGACCACCATCCAGAATACCAGTACCATAAAGAACAGAATCATAATGGATAGAGAGTTTGCGATGACCATGGGAAACAATAAAACCGTCCATGTCTAACTTTGGTCCTGATACAAGGTTCCGAGTTACCTCAGGAACATATAAGGTATCATAAAGTTTAATACATAAACCAGTTTTCATAACTAATTGTAATGTTCCAATGGCCTTCACTTCTAATTCTCGATCATCCCCAACCTTAAGCGTTCTTTGGTTTCTTTCCAGCTTCCGGATTGAAAGGAATCCCTGAGTAGAATTGGTAACATGAACCATAGAACCAGAATCAAACCACCAAGAATTAGCAGGAACACTTAAATTATAGGACTCAAGTATCATAAAATAATCGTTACCTTTCTTAGCCAGCCACTCCTTAAAGTCAGGGCACTCCTTCTGCATGTGTCCTGTCTTCTTACAGAACTTGCAGCGGATACTGCCTAAGGAGTTCTTAGAGCTGGAAGGTGCACTTGTATTAGGATGAGGGTTAGGCCTTTGGACTTTTGAAGCATCCTTCCTTTGATGATTGTTCTTCCTCTTCTTAGAGTTGGAGGTAGTGAAGTTTGCAACATCAGTATGGCGATCCATCCTCATACGCTCTTCCTCCTGTACGCACATGGCGACCGGCTCACTCATCGTCCATTTGTCCTTCTGAGTGTTGTAATTGATCTTGAATGCTTCAAAGGACGAAGGAAGCGAAGTAATGATGAAATGAACAAGGAAACCATCACTGATTTCCATTTCCAGCCCCTTCAGCTTATTGGCCATGTCATTCATCATCATGATGTGCTCGCGAATGCCACTCCTCCCATCATACTTAGTTGTCACCAGCTTGAGAATAAGAGTACTAGCGTGTGCTTTAGACGTCCCCTTGAACTGAGCCTCCACAGAAGCCAAGTAGGTTTTAGCATC
Source organism: Helianthus tuberosus (assembly GCA_030545235.1). Classification (NCBI taxonomy): domain Eukaryota; kingdom Viridiplantae; phylum Streptophyta; class Magnoliopsida; order Asterales; family Asteraceae; genus Helianthus; species Helianthus tuberosus. The sequence goes on along the minus strand of CM060366.1, from coordinate 169,664,325 downwards.
GTCAGAATCAGGAATAGCTCCTTTGATAGAGTGATTAATGGACTGCTTCATGAACATGAGAGACATGCGGTTACTTCTAGTCCACTTATCATGAAGTAACTGCTGAGGAGCAGTACTCTGTGGAGTAAGGTCCGCTGGCTTATCCTCTCTTAGAGCATAATCAAAGTCCAGCACTCCAAGTGTAAGCATGAGGGCATCCTTCCATGCAGCAAAGTTTTCACCAGTCAAAGGTGGAATCCCGCAATTGGGTGCTGATAGTGGAAATAAGATTAGAAAGTTATGATACAAATGAAGAAGTCCTAATGTGATCTAAGGGCACGTTAAACTAAGGCAGGCATAAAAAATGACCATTTTACATTATGAAGCTGTGATATTGTCTATCACTAACATCAAAATAATAGACTTAGCTAAAAAATTCTACTTAAACGAAGACAAAACAGCTTTGGCCAGAAGTGTAATCATTTAAGCATATGTGCAAAGTGTTTGTAACAAATCAGCTTTGGCCAGAAATTGAAACAACCACTTTAGTTATGCACTTGTTGAGTATGCCATCTATGAATGAATTAAATCAGCTTTGGCCAGAAATTAAGACATTCATGCTTATGATGCACACACAACATAGCTTTCGTAATACTTGAACGATAAGTAGATGTATCAAGTCAGCTTTGGCCAGAAATGATATATCAAAAACTCATTCAAGTTAAGCTATTCTGGTTTTGCAAAACATTATCTGATTCTGATTAATTAACTAAGTAAATTACAAAAAAATTTTAGTTCACATTAAACAGCTTAAAAAATAATGAGGTTTCGAGTCACAGCCTTGTTGTCTCAAGTCGAGACCTTTGTCTCGAGTTGGCACGTTATGGTCTCGAGTCGAGATCTAATGATCTCGAGTCGAGACCTCTGCCTCAAGTTGATACGTTATGGTCTCGCCTTGTCACGTTATGGTCTCGAGTCGAGATCTAATGGTCTCGAGTCGAGACCTCTGTCTCAAGTTGATACGTTATGGTCTTGCCTTGTCACGTTATGGTCTCGAGTCGAGATCTAATGGTCTCGAGTCGAGACCTCTGTCTCGAGTTGTAATAGTTTAATGGCCTTAGTCGAATCCTCAGTGGTCTCGAGTTGACACGTTATGGTCTCGAGCCGAGACCTTTGTCTCGAGTTGAAAACTTTTGAGAGTCCTTATGATTTCGAGTCGAGACCTTGTGGTCTCGAGTCGAGATCTTGGTCTCGAGTCGAAACCTGATGGTCACGAGTCCACTGTTGATAGCTGTTTCTTGTGATAACATAACTGAAATTCGAAATCTAAGGGATTATGAGATATTGTTTCCTGTTTTAAGATGATCTAATTTTATCAACATATTTCGAAAATTGTGATATGTTTATCTAATAACAGTTTTTTCGAAAATCTATTGAGGACAAAATAGATCAAAATAGAAAAAACACTTCATAATCCAAATCATATTCCAAATCATAACAGAATTTTCGAATTTCCTAAGAACATGTGATGAACCCTAAACATAAAAATAAAATTCTGGAACCCGAAACCTGTCACTTTTAATACTTCTAAACAGATTTCGGTTGTAAAACATAACCCAGTTGAATTAGAGTGAACATATAATTAATCTTTTTCCCGAAAACAGAGATCTCGAGTCGATCTTCATGACTCGAAACCGGCTGTTATAGTTTTAAAGTTACAAAAAAAACCGTTTTCCAAGTTTCAATCCCAGAATTAATGGATACGAAAACAGAACCGACTAATCAACATATGCTCTGATACCACATGTTGGTTCAGTTCTGTTTGAGCATGAGGGAAAACGGTAAAACACATACCTATCACAGCAGAAAGTCCAGTGGAGAATCCAGTTATGGAGTTCGACATGCTTGTCATGGTGATTTGGTTCCTCCTTAGGGTGTTGACTGATGATGGGGCTTAGAGAACCGAAAAGGGTATCGGTTAGGAGATGGAGGACGAATTTGATGTTATGCTTATGGGGTGTGTAACTGAGTAACCCTTTAACCTCCACTTAATTCTCCTTATATAAGCACCCAGGAGGAAACCTAATTAGTTACTAAGGGTAATATGGTCCATCAACAATTACCAACTAATTTAAATAATAGGTTATTATATATTATGATCTATATTATGTAAATGATTATAATGGCTATAGATTAAATATTGTTACATAATATATTTAATCTTACATTCTCCCACTTAGCCGAGTAATCATTTACTATGAGTATTAGATAAGCCTGATCAGGATGTATAGAAAACCCACTTTTGGTTAGAAAACTAGATATGTTACACCAAAACTTGTTTAATTTTTTTTATAGAAAACCCCTTTTACATTCATCTGACATATATGTAACATATGTTACACCAAAACTTGTTTATATTTTTTTTAAATATCTACTCGGCGCTTTTTTGATTTTGTTTGTCCAAAACCCTTAAAAACATGTATATAACATGTGTAAATTTAAAAAAAAAAAAAAATTCGGGAGGTTAGAGTTTCCCAAGTTTTCTAAATTATAAGGGTTTTCTATAGATACTTCCATTATATATATATAGGGGATGGTTCAAATGAAAACCATTTTTATTGTGAAAACTCGAAAACTAATTAAAAAAGCCTAAACAACACACAATATTTTTTCAATTTTTTTTTATAAAATCGCAGGTTTTTTTATATAAAAAAATCTTCAAACAAAAATATTTGTAGTACACATGTGTAATATTACACATGTGTAGTACACACACATGTGCAATACAAAAATTTTTTTTTGAATTTTTTTTATATATTAAAAATGGCAAAAATTGGTATAAAAAAAATTGGGTATATTTTGTTGGCTTTTTTTAATTAGTTTTCGAGTTTTCATAATAACTAGTGGTTTTCATTTGAACCTTTCCCTATATATATATATATATATATATATAATGGTACGAGATAAATGAAATCTGGACGAAGAATTACTACTCAGCACGACGTCCTTTAAGATTTAAAGTGGTAACAAACTTTACTTTGATTTATATATTGTATAAATATTTAGGCAAAATAATTGGAGGGGTGATCCTATATAATTTTAAAATTTTCGGACGGAAAACATGAAATTATACACTTCTAACCGAAACATTGGAGGGGGCGGGTGCACCCTCGAGCACTTACTAATCTACGCCCCTGGACTTTCATCTATCACATGTCATTAAATAGCAGTTATGAACAAGATAAAATAACTAGGAAATAAATAACCTAGTTAATTTCAAGTCTTGTAGTAATGAGGAAACTTGATTAAAACACCCAAAATAAAACTTGGAAAAAGTAGAGGGGTTAAAAGTGTTAAACTAGAAACTAGTTTTTAATAAATAAAAACCCAACACCAAAACACACACCTTGAGTGTGTGTTCTGGTCGATTTCTTCACAGAAGCCAAAGGTGCTTCTAAGCTCAAACCCTAGTTCATGCAATTCCCTCAAATTAAAAGGGCAAATCAGTTCCAAATCGACATCTAAACTCAAATTAGTGATCACCTTCGCAAAGGGATCATAAGGTATGCCTAATTTTGTTATTTAGTTTCATCTTGAGTTCTAGATGAGCATGTGAAATCAAAAATTTGAGCCTAGATGTTTGATGTTTGGATGAGACTAGGAATGAAATCATGTCTAGGAGTAAACCCTAGTCAATAATTGTTAAATTGGTGTCCAAAGTTATGAAATCATAATCATCCATTATGTGTGTTTAATGGGTTTTGTAGAAACATGATGAACATTAGAATCATGAGTATCAAACTAGTGTTGTTTGAATTCTATGAAGTGAATCTAGGGTTGTTATGTATGCTACATATAATGAAGTTGAATATGATGTTAAACTTGGTAGAAATAACTAGTAATGAACTAGTTTGTAAATGTGTAAAAAATTATGCCCACTAGGTGTTTGTTAAAATGCCTAAGTGAAATCACGCGTCTACTCGTTTATAAGTAGAACTTGGCTTGATTGGGTATCTGTAGGAATGCCTAATAACGTGATAAAAAGGGGGGGGGGGTTCATTTATAGATGAAAACCCGTAAGATATTTTCGAATGAATAAAGTGTCTGTGACAATAGATGGGTTTGCCTAAATGAGTTATTGAACGCAAATTTGCATTTTGTATGATTAAGGGTAAATGACCTTTATAAGTCATATCAAACCAATGATGAAGTCGAATAGTAGTTTCGACATAGAATTCATAAGATGGAATAGTCGTATGTGATAATGACTAATCTAACCGTCTTACGAATTATGATGATAGTTTGACGCTTGACAAGCTAGGTGGACGCTTGGAAAGGAAGCGGGTCAAACGAATCAATTGTGAAGGAAAAGTGTATATCGGATGCAAGGTAAATAAAGCTTACACTCCCTTTTTATAGAATGTCTAATTTTTATAAGGATTACGAATATGTTTAACTAATGGTTAAAAATGTGGTGTTCCGACGTAATTGATACGGCTCAGAATAAGTAAAAAAATGATGGAAAACCATGATAGATGGTAAAAAATGGATAAATGGTAAGATAGTCATGGAATGACAAACATACAACGAATTTGAAATGTTTCCCTATGGGGTAATTCATAATAATGAGAGGGATAAAATGGGAATTAGTCGCGTGTCGACAAACGTAAGTTAAGGTTAAAAGATACCATTCGGCGTAAGCCGAAATGGGTTAAACAACGAAATGGTATATACATATATATATATATAGGGGCTGGTTAACGTACAAATGCGCTTATCGTACATTACGTACGCTACAATCTCAGCCGTCAGATCATCTTCCCGCATTGAAAATCGCATGTGAAATTGAATTACCACATGCGAAATTGTTACCAAAATTATCACATGCGAAATTGAATTACCACATGCGAAATTGTTACAAAAAAACAACCTGCTATTTCATCAAAATTATCACATGCGAAATTGAATTACCACATGCGAAATTGTTACAAAAAAACAACCTTCTATTTCATCAAAATTATCACATGCGAAATTGAATTACCACATGCGAAATTGTTACAAAAAAACACCTGTTATTTCATCAAAATTATCACATGCGAAATTATTACAAAAAAAAAACAACATGCGATTTTCATTGTGGGAAGATGATCTGACGGCTGAGATTGTAGCGTACGTAATGTACGATAAGGGAATTTGTACAGTACCCTTTACCTATATATATATATATATATATATATATATACCATTCAAATACAAATGCAAAACGTTTGGTCATTTAGACCAAACGGGTTAATTGGTGATTTTTAGCGCCATTTGACAAACAACGACTAATGAGTATTGTCGAGTCTAGTGCTCACAGGATAAAACGGCTTATGGAAATTTGCATTGCTATAAATTAGCAAAATCATTAATGCAAGGTATTAAAACGGGTCAATACTTGACCCGAGCCAGGTACGAATATTTTGTATTGTAGTTAGAAGCGATATTTTGGTCAACTATAAGCGAAAGTCCTTCGACGCAAAATGAAGGGTTAAAATTGACCAAAAAGCCCTTGAGGGGTAAATAGGGCAAACAACCTTTAAGAGTTGTTTTGAAATAAGCGTCTTATTAAATTGAGTCCTTGGGATACGTATAAAAATGGAGATAGGATGTAAACTAAAAGAAGCGTGATCTAAGCCTAAAAATGTAAAATACTCGTAACGGGTCAAAACGAGTATATATGCAAAACGGGTTAAAACTGCATAAGGAACCCGTAAATTTGAATCTTGAAAATTAGTAAACTGATATATAACATGATGTCCATGGTATTTTAAAGGTAATAAATAAGTTAGTTTGATAAAAGCAAAAAAACGGGTCAAAAGTGTCATAATTGAATTTCAAGCCAAGAGCTTGAAATCTAAAATTATGTGAATTCAGTTGTCGGGTTTTTACTCCATGAGATGGAGAATTAAATTACGAACGCGTGGAATCGCGTAAAATAGACATCTAGATTAAAAGTTATGCATGTTGTTGTGATTTTTATGTTTAAGTATTTTGAGCTGGGAATCTGCAGCTCAAGGAACATAACATTCTGTCGAAAAAGGGTTGTCGCGGCACGTGACGTAAACCTGCTAGCATCGTCGCGTAGCGCGAGGGCTGTCGCGCCCCGCGAGGGACGCAAAAGCTGTCTTTTTGCTGATTTTTATTCGTTTTGATATTCGAACATGTTTATTCTAGGTTATAAGCGTAATATAACTAAAATCATTTCATGTTTATGAAATGTAGGTATATCTAGAATGCCGGATGATGGTCAAGCTCATCGAAGAACCGAACGCAACCAACATACAAGCTTCCGCACGTTGTTTACGCCGTTATGCTTAAACGACGAACTCTTAAATATTATGTTGTAAAGTTCGAAATCTGAAAAGTTTTAATGAACCCGTATTTTCAATATATTTGAAAACATAATTACATGTTTATTGTCGTAAACTATACGGAAACCGTTAAATAATAATAAGGGTGTTACACCATGGTAACTGTAATAGGGCGTGGTTGACCATAATAGCTCGCATACACTTAATCTTACCGAGCAATACGAAGGTGAGTTCACGGTCCCTATATTTAAACGTCTTGAAACATAGGGAAAGGTAACATGAGCACATTACGGTAATGTAATGCCTAAACGTTATAAGATTATAACACCTTTATTTAATATCAAGTTGTTATATCGTTATGGTCACAAAGTAGCATTATCACATTAAGTCCTTGTAAACCTCGGACCTTTAGTATTGGAATTAATAGCGGTGGAATTTTGAGTAGTACTACTGGGTTCGACGAGCCCCACCCGAGCTAGTCACGCTAGCTAGACCGGTAATGGTCATCAGGTGTAGAATTAGCCTCGAGGTAAAACCCCACAAGTGGATTTTGAGGGTATGATAAAACACCATGAATTACACACACTCCTCTAGAACTTTTTCTTTCTCTATAAGCTTTCTTTCCAATTATTGCCCTAATACAAGAATATGATAATTACATTTTTGCTGCTAAGTTTATCAATTCCATGCTAATTGATTTATCGCCAGACAAAACTACACCAACAAAAAATTCTAGGGCATAATCTAGATACTCCGTTATTGCACCTCTTGTTATTTAGTTTCTACTTCCATGCAACCAACCTTATTCTATTGCTATGTGGTTTTATCTTTCTGGCTTTATCATCCGTTTCTAAAAAACCTCAAGTTACGCTACTCAATTTCTCATCGTTGACCTATACGTGAAACAAATGAATAGTTTGGGGGCCCTACGATAGATGAAGGCCCATGACAATGGCCTAAAACTTTTTCAAATGGAGCTGGAAAAGTGTCACACCCTGAATTTCCACGTATTACCGGTGGGCCCGGTGGGGAGTATCATCACGTAATTGATATCATCATAGTCAAACAACACAATTTAAATGCACAGCGGAAGTAAAAGATGAATCACATTACAAACCGAATAAAATAGTAATATCAAAGTATCACAACCGGACTGTAATGGATCCACAGGCGGATCAAAAGATAAAAAGATTCATTGTTCAACAGACTTTAACATCTAGAGCTTGCAATACTTGATTAATGATGCCAGGAGTAGCCAGCCTATTTCGTCTAGTACCTGCACTTAGCCTTTTTGGAAAATACGTCAGTTTACACTGGTAAATACAATTAACTGACTCATTTTGAAAAGAGTTTAAGAAAAATTGATTTGAATGCACAAGGCACAAAAATATCTTTTATAACTTGGGACAATTATTTAAAAATAATCTTGTATACAGTTTTACTTATTTGTCGTCCGTTAGGGCCGGTTGGTAGAGCCGGTCAAGATTAACTGACACGCCAGAGGTATAATGCTCACAAGGTTGATTCCTTTAAGTGGATTACCAGTTTTTACATAATGCACCCGTCAGGTGTATGCGTACACCCCGTGCTTAAGTCGTGGCCATTTCTTTGAATGATGCCAAGGATATCCGAGACATGGTCATTTAACCCCCAAAGGCCATACACCAAATAATATAGATTAAAACGAGTTATGTAATTGCATTAATCACAATCCGATTTAAATGACTACATACCCGATCAAGCGGTATTATTATAATACCGTATCCCAAGCCCGTATAGGGAAAATAAGTTAAAAGTATTTACCTTAGCAAGTATATATCACAAATAGCGAGTACAAGTAGCTTTTACCGGGCTCCTAATCTGGAACGAAGGTTTTTAACAACCAATTAGATTCCTAACGGGTCTTAATTAAGCCTAAACTTAGACCGGTTAGTTTTAAAAGAAGATATACGGTTCAAAACGCACGATTAAGCGAAGACCGAATTAGAATGTGGTTTAGACCCGACAAGTTTGTATACTTGTATAATATGGGTAAACTAAACACATTCTGGATTTTGAGATAAAAATGATAAGGTTTGACCCATTTTGGCTAATTTATGCAAACTAGTTACATAAACTGCACCGAACGCGAATAATGCGTAACGGGTAACCAAATGATTCATGTATAGGTTTCCTAAGTTAATATTCCTTAAATATGTTGTGATATCAGTAGGATACCTTCCATTAATGCCCAAAATGAATTTAAACTCAAACTATGCCCCGTAGGGGCATTTTGGTCATTTTAAAGCTTATAAAAGAGTTTAAATATAAATCTGAGTTTCAGGTCTAATATATTCAGTAAAAATACTTATTTTTATAAGTCATAACAGTTGGGTATGGTAAATATGTAAAATTTACCTTTTCTAACCAAACTATGCACCGTAGGGGCATTTTGGTAATTTCACATAAGCTTTAAAAGGTCAAAACAGGGAATCTGAGTTAAAAACTTTCCTTTACTATTAACACAAGAAAATTTACTTAAAACATCAGTAGGTATCAAACCTTATATGTTAAAAATAGTTTTAAGTTATACTATGCGTTAAAAACGCGTAAAAAGGCGATGTTAAGCGATTTCCGGGTTTTATAAGAAAAGCTGATATTTTATTATTCTAGAAAGCTTAAAATGTTTTATTTATCATAAAAAATCAGTAGCAAAAGGTTGGGTGTCCAAATGTTTTGTAAAACTCATTTTATAGGCCAAAAAGGCACCGAATTAAGGCTAGAACCCTATGTTATGCTCAGCTTAAAAATAAATAAAAATCTTCAAAAATCCCAAAATATTATTTTACATAAGTGGGTAAAAAGTTTGGTATCATAAATTGGGTTTAGATTGGCTATATGCTAATCACGTAGTTTAATTAATAAAAAGCTTTCTAATTACCCTATTGAGCATAACTCTTAATCTAGACCACCAACTGATGTGAAAATTTAGGGACATGTTTATAAATTAGTAATAAAGATTATTGTCCTCTCAAATTTTCAAAATTCTTGTTTTAAGGTCAAAAGGGCATTATGGTCAATATTTAGGCATATAACGGAAACATGTACATGAATCTAATAACTAATGAACCAAGTTGTATAATCATAGAGGGTTATACTAACATGTAACTTGGTCCTAATAAAGCTTTAAGGCATTTCTAAAATATGCTATAATGGGTCAGAACTGAAAGTCAAAGCAAAAGTCCACTTATGCGACTTTCGGTTCCGAACCGAGCTTAAACTAAAAATTGTCGGGTTGAACATGCTTAGACATGTTCTTACATTAATCACCAAGTTATACAAGTGATAAAACAGGTTTCATAGCTTCTACATTGTTAATTATGTGTTTATGCGAAAATTAGCTTTCTGTTGACTTTTTAAAATTAACTTTAACCCGACAATTGACCTAGTTAGAGTGGGAATCAAAAGGTGCCCTTTTAAGGGTTTATTACCCACATAATTACCAACTCATAGGTACTTTCAATTCGAGATTTGACTGGAAAATTTTAATTAATCACGTCAAACTCTAATTACGACGGTTTGACTTTAGGGTAATTAACTAAGTAAAACTGAATTAAGAAAGGTTAAGGACACTTACTGAAGTCCTAAGCACGACTAAGGATCCTTGAGAAGTGGCCTTGAGCTCCAGAAATCTTCAGAATAAGAGTTTGGAAGCTTTCCAAGTGAAGTGCTCAAATGTGAGTTCACAAGTTGCAACAAATGGCCTTAGTTATAGCCAAGGAAGTTCAAGGAGATGGATACAAGTGTTATGGCATCTCCAGGGATGAATACAAGTGTTAAGGGACGTGTTTCAAGGAGCTAGAGGGTGGCAAACTCGCGGAATTCGTCAAGCATGCAAGCTGCCACGTTAAACAAGTGTTTGTTGATCTGGTAGTCCGTCTCGCCGTGCCAGGGGGTAGGGGGACCAGCCAAATGTTTCAAAAATTGCCATTTTCACCCCATGGACCTTCTAAAATGTAATTTCGTCCAATTTAAACACTTTTAACCCATGAAATTTATATTTCTATGATCCATGAGATATAACCAAACATCGTTAAGTCCAGTTTCGTTAAACGATAACCAAAAACACAAGTTTTGCCTCGTTGACGCTTTTAACCCCTTAATCACGAAAGTTAGCGTATCTTTCTCATACGATATCGAAACCTTGTGAAATTTTTACCACTTATTCTTGGGAGTATAATTAATCGTTACAAGGCTCCAGGTTCGCTAAAAGGTCACTCAAAGGTATAACTTAAACATGTTGACACATTTAACCCTCGCGTCTTGTAAACTTTCACTTTCTTCCACAAACGGTTTCACACGCTTCTTGATACATTCGTTTTAGGGTATAAACATCATGTAGGGTTATTGAAAGGCATAATTATAAAATGTTGACACTTTGCATCCTTATATACATATACTTTCTTTGTTAGTCAACTTTAGTCCCTCATAATCAATCCGTTACATGTTTAAAGTTCATGACACGTGTCGATACTATATTGGACATGATTTTGCGAGGTGTTACATCCTCACCCCCTTAAAAGAAATCTCGACCTCGAGATTTACTGAAATAAATGAGGGTACTTTTCTTTCATTGTGGACTCTACCTCCCACGTGTACTCAGGACCTCTACGGGCGTCCCATTTAACCTTTACAATCGGTACATGCTTCCTTCGAAGCTTCTTAGCCTGTCGATCCTCAATCAACAAAGGTTTCTCAACAAATTTCAGGCGCTCATCTATGTGCACATCCCTATGCGGTATGACTAGTGATTCATCAGCTAGACATTTCTTCAGATTGCAGATGTGGAATACATTGTGAATACCACTGAGCTCTTCAGGCAAATTTAACTTATAAGCCACTGTTCCAGCACATTCGATGATCTCGAATGGTCCTATATACCTTGGGCTTAACTTACCTTTCTTACCAAATCGCATCACTCCCTTCCAGGGTGATACTTTAAGTAGTACCTTGTCACCTACCTCGAATTTTAGAGGTTTACGCCTTTTATCTGCGTAGCTTTTCTGCCTATCTCTGGCAGATTTGAGACGATCTCGTATCTGTACAATCTTATCTGTCGTCTCCAGGACTATATCAGGTCCTGTCAGTTGGACATCTCCAACTTATGCCCAACAAACGGGCGTTCTGCACTTTCTTCCATACAAAGCTTTAAAAGGTGCAGCTTGAATACTAGAATGATAGCTATTGTTATATGAAAATTCGATCAATGGAAGATGATCATCCCAACTTCCACCCAAATCAATAACACAAGCTCGTATCCTCGACTGTCTGTATAGTACGTTCACTTTGACCATCCGTTTGGGGATGATATGCAGTGCTGAAATTCAATCGAGTGCCTAGGGATTGCTGAAAGCGTTTCCAGAAATGCGATGTATACCTCGTATCCCTATCAGAAATGATAGACATTGGCACTCCGTGGAGAGATACAATCTCGTCCACGTACAGCTGAGCTAACTTATCTGAGCTGTGTGTTTCCTTTACAGGTACGAAGTGGGCTGACTTAGTCAGTCTATCCACTATAACCCAAATAGTATCATTTCCCCTCTTCGTCTTTGGTAACTTGGTGATAAAATCCATAGTCACCATTTCCCACTTCCAGGTGGGAAGTTCAGGTTGTTGTAGCAAACCTGACGGCTTCTGGTGTTCTGCTTTAACTTAAGCACATGTCAGACATTTGACCACATGAGTGGCTATAGACTTTTTCAAGCCTATCCACCAGTAATTTTCCTTCAAATCCTGGTACATCTTGTCACTTCCAGGATGAACAAAATACTTAGAATTGTGGGCTTCTTGGAGGATAACATCCCGAAGTCCTCCATAGATCGGAACCCATATTCGTCCATTTAATCTTAGGATTCCATCTTTGCCATAAGATAACTGCTCAGCAGTTACTCCCAACTTTTCATTAGGATAGTTAGCTTCTAATACAACTTCCTTTTGTGCGACTAACAATCTTTCATTTAAACTGTTCTTTAATTCAATGCTCTTGGCATTGATTCTTATGGGCTTAACCCTTTCCTTCCTACTTAAGGCATCGGCAACCACATTTGCCTTGCCTGGATGGTATCTGATTTCACAATCATAGTCGTTTAAAGTCTCCATCCATCGACGCTATCTCATGTTTAGGTCCTTCTGATTAAACAGATGTTGAAGGCTCTTGTGATCAGAATAGATCACACACTTGGTACCATACAAGTAATGCCTCCATTGTTTTAGCGCAAATACTACGGCACCCAACTCCAAGTCGTGGGTGGTGTAATTCTTCTCGTGCACTTTTAGTTGTCGGGAAGCATAGGCAATGCCTTTGCCTTTCTGCATGAGCACACACCCCATACCATTGTGTGATGCGTCGCAGTATACTACAAATTCTTCTATTCCATCTGGCAATGTCAACACGGGAGCATTGCTCAGTTTCTGCTTAAGTATATCAAACGATTCTTGTTGCTTAGGACCCCAATCAAACTTAATATTCTTCCTAGTCAACGAAGTTAGAGGTGCTGCAATTCTTGAGAAATTCTCAATAAAACACCTGTAATATCCTGCCAGACCTAAGAAGCTGCGAATTTCTATGGGCGTCTTCGGTTCTTGCCAATTCATGACAGCTTCAACTTTAGCGGGATCCACCTGGATACCACGCTCACTAACCACGGGTCCAAGAAACTGGACTTCACGAAGCCAAAATTCACACTTTGAAAACTTGGCATAAAGTTTCTCTTGTTGAAGCAGTGAAAGAATACAACGAAGGTGCTTCTCATGGTCAGCTTGATTCTTCGAGTAAATAAGAATATCATCGATGAAGACGATGACAAATTTATCCAAGTAGGGCTTGCAGGCGCGGTTCATGAGATCCATGAACGTTGCTGGTGCATTAGTGAGCCCAAAAGGCATCACTAAGAACTCATAATGACCATAACGAGTCCTAAATGCAGTCTTGTGCACATCTTCATCTTTAACCTTCAGTTGATGATAGCCTGACCTCAAATCGATCTTAGAGAAGTAACTTGCCCCTTGTAATTGATCGAACAGATCGTCGATCCTGGGCAATGGATATCTATTCTTGATAGTGACTTTGTTAAGCTCCATATAATCAATGCATAGACGCATCGATCCATCCTTCTTCTTTACAAACAGGATTGGTGCTCCCCAAGGAGACGAACTAATAAATCATTTTGCCAACAAATCATCCAACTGAGTTCTTAACTCTTTCATCTCAGTTGGGGCCAACCGGTAAGGTGCTCTTGCAACAGGTGCTGCTCCCGGAATGATGTCAATTCTGAACTCTACTTGCCTATCTGGTGGTAAACCAGGTAGTTCTTCAGGGAATACTTCTGGATATTCAGAAATGACAGGGATGTCTTCAACCTTGGGTTTTGGTTCATCGATAGTTACCTGTGCCATATAAATGACACAACCCTTCTTCAAACACCTCGATGCCTTGAGCATAGACACTTGTTCAGGAAACCCATACTGAGTGTCTCCCTGTATGGTAAGTGGCTCACCATACGGAGTCTTGATTGCCACTTGCTTCTTGTTACACAAAATCTGGGCTTGGTTATGAGATAACCAATCCATGCCTATTACTATGTCGAAACCAGCTAATTTCAAAGGAAGTAAGGATAACGGAAAAGAGTGATTCCTAATGGATATAAAACATCCATCTAACACAGTCGAGGCTGTCTCTAAGGTACCATCAGCCAATTCTATCTCATATTTCACGCTCAAGGTTTTAACAGGTAAATTCAACAACTTACAAAACTTATCATCTATAAATGACTTATCCGCGCCCGAATCAAATAACACCCTTGCATAAACATCATTAACAAGGAAGGTACCTGTTATCACATTATCATCCTGAACGGCTTCTCGTGCATCCATTCGAAAGACCCTTGCATTGGTCTTCTTGACTTCTTCTTTTAGCATACTTAGGGCAGTTGGACTTGATGTGCTCCTTCTCGTTACAGTTATAGCACGTTGCATCCTTTATCTTCTTGCACTCTATCGTCTTGTGCTCCTTGGATTTGCATAACCCACATGCATACGGTTTCGACTGGGACTTGGACTCAAGCTTGCATTTCCCAAAGTGACGTTTCTAACAAGTCTTGCACTTTAGTTTTTCATCTGTCTGCTGACTACCTTTGCGGGACCCAGACTTCTTCCTGTGGTCCACGTTACCCTTATGCTTCTTCTCAGATCTCCGTGAGTTATCGTCCTCACGCTTTCTCTTACCTTCTTCCGAATTCTTATGCGATCTTTGCCTGACCGCATCCAAGGTAAGGGATAAGGATAGGTCAGCTGCTGACCTAAAAGTAGCAGGTCGTGATGCCTTGACACTGGCCTTGATCTCTGGGGCTAAACCCCCAATGAATTGAGCTATTCGCTTGGGTTCCGGTGTTACCAGATACGGAACCAGTCAAGACAGGGTATTGAAACTGGTGAGGTAAGCTTGACAATCTAGATTTTTCATCACCAACGATAAGAAGTCAGACTCAATCTTTTCAACCTCATGCTGAGGGCAGTAATTCTCTTTGATAAGCGCAACAAACTGATCCCAAGACAGATTGTACAATGGAATCTTCCTAGTAGCATGGATTAGAGACCTCCACCAGGTTAGTGCTTCTCCTTTAAACGGCTGAGATATATACTTCACAACATCCCTATCAGCGCAACCACTGATGTCAACCACGGTATCCATTTCGTCCAACCATGACATGCAATCCACAGCCCCTTTCTCCTAGTGAAATCCCTGGGCTTGTAGGAGAAGAAATATTTGTAGGTACAGGACTTACCACGTGGTTCTCGTTTGAGCTCAATCTTCTTCAATGGAACACTATGCTGATTTGAGGAGTGATAATCGTCATCCCTCCTTGATCCATCATGTTTAGAGGGTGGCTTACTGATGCGTGTGAAGTGTCGTATATATTAGGTGTATATTTTAAGCTCTTTTTAACACTTATTTTAGCCAAGTTTTAAATTTATAAAACACGATATTTCACTAACACTAAACACACATATGGGCAAGTGCACCCATCGTTGAGTGTAGTATAGCGTTGGTAAGATACCGAGGTCGTCCAAGGACACAAGAGCTTTTAGTACCGGTTTATCCTCAACGTCTAACCAAAATAAAAGTTTAGAAAAATGTTTTAAACTAAGAAAATTAAAAGCTAACTAAAATGCTGAAAATAAAAATAAAAATAAAAACAGATAGACAAGATGAATCACTTGGTTCCGACTCGTATCTAGTATAACCTTTGATTATTTCCGCACTTTTGCACATAATTAAGAGATTATCTTAGTTATTGTAGTAGGCCCCTCTTTTGAAGGTGACGTTACCCTCACCCCAGTAGTTTGAGTCAGCAGGGATACAATCCTAAAAGGGTGGATTATTGGAAGATAATGAATTAAGTTATTAATGCAGTATTGTGGTAGGCCCCGCTTTTGGCGGTGACGTTACCCTCGGCTAAGTAGTCTGAGTCAGCAGGGATACAGTCCTAAATAGCCGGGTTATAGTATTAATAGTAGTTAACTTATGAGGGGATCAAAGAGTTTGGACCCCCGCCATCCAATACCGTGAAGTATTGAAGGAGGTCCTACTAAATTTGACCCAGGTCCATTGCAGGACCTCTAAACGCTGAACAATGGCAAGACCTTTACCAAACCGTTCCCTTAACCCCCTACCAGGTAGCCAACATACCTCCATATAGACCGTGGAGATATGAATGGTGAAAATCCTTTATTTTATATAGACAGTAAAATAATGCCAAGACACCACGGACAAACGATAAGGAAAGATCACCTTCAACATAAGTAACTAGTTATTAAAGTCATTAATACAAAACCAAATAAAAAGTGCAAAAGATTAGAAATAAAAAGTATTATACTAGACACTTTGTCTTCACCAAGTGATGTAAGAGACTTAGGCAAACATGGCCTTGATTGTCAAGAACTCTTACGATCAATCTTGGATCCCAAGACGACTCACACACTCTACGATGGACAATGGATGATGGTGGTGGATGATGGTGTTGTGATGGTGGTGGGTAGTAGATGAAGTGTGAGAGAGGTGGTGTGCCAAGGGATGAGATGAAATGAATCCAAGCACTCCTATTTATAGGCTGAACAGAGTGCTGGACACGGCCCCGTGTCCGCTGGACACGGCCCCGTGTCTGTCTGACAATCTCTCTCCTCATTAATTGTAATTCGTAATTACAATAAATGCGCATGCTGTACTTTCGACACGCCCCCGTGTCCGCTGAGCACGACCCCGTGATGGGCAATAGAAGCTTCTATGGATTTGTCTTTTCTGCTGCTTCTTGGGCACGGCCCCGTGCTGGCTGAGCACGGGGCGTGTTCAGCCTTCTGTCTTCTCCTTTTGCTTTGGAAGGTGCCGTTGAGGGGTCGGGCAGTCCACTAATGTTCCTTTCCTTGTATTTATGTTGGATTTAGCTGTCTTTTTGCTTCTTTTGCGTTTTTGAGCTCATTTAATCCTGAAAATACAAAAGGAAGACAAAAACACTCTTTTTCCAATATTAGTACTTAAAAAGGGTTAGTTTTTTGCCTCATTTGATGTAATTTATATGTTGCATTTTACACACATCAAATACCCCCACACTTGAACTTTTGCTTGTCCTCAAGCAAAACTCTTTAATATGTGGCTTACACTCCCAAATGGAATAGGTAGAAGAGAAGGTTTTGGGCTTGTCGTAGAGTGTCGGGATTTCCAAGATCTTTTTTGGTTTTATTTTTATTTATTTACACTCCTATTCGTAATGATTTATTTAGAACTTTTCATAAAAGAAATTACTTATTTGGGCATAACATGCCTTTTTAAAATTCTATTTATATACAAGTTCACATACCTCACGGGGGAAATCACTCACACTCGGCCGAAGGTGTATTTTTTTGTGAATCACTCGAGAGCGGCATGGAACTTATTCCTACCATAGGCTTGCCAAGAAATCAATCCTCCTCCTTTTTAACTTTTATACCTTTGTAGATATCAAGAGGACTTTGTGGGTTAAGGGTTAGGCTAGGGTTAAAGGTAGGTGGTTGGGTTAGTGGTTAGTAGAAAAAGGGCTAAAAGCGTAACAAGTGTCGGTTTTCGTATTTTTGAAACTTTTTATTTTGATGAAGCTTTTATTCAAACTAAGTTATTTTTGATTAACTTGTTTGTTTATTTTCTTTTTGCTTCATCATTTTTTTTTTACGAACAACCGAACTTGTTACTAAAATTAAGGGTTAAAAAATGAAAAAGGGTTTTGGTGGGTAAAAGGGTTTTTTTGTTTGGGTGATGAAATGAAAAGGTTTAGGCTCAAAGGGGCTAACTAGGGGGATTTTTGGGTAGGTGGTAAAAGAAAAAGAAAAATAATGGTGTAGAAATAAAAAGGGTTAGTCCTAATGCCTCCATCATTTACTTACTCGGGTTTAAGTTGATAAGGACCGGGAATGTATTGTCATGGCAAGTTCTAGAGTCGTAAGAACCAAGCGGCTATTCACACAAGAAACGAAAAATGAGCATTTAGTCAATTGATATGTAATTGTGTGCTCAATAAAGGCTCAAAACTCACTTTTGTGGGAATGGGTTTTTATGTGATCAAGTATATATAATCAAATTTTAAATAAGTTTGTCATGCCTTTTCATAATTTTCTTATGTTGGTTCTTTTTATTACTATGCTATCGGTTGTAAATTTGTAAAAATATAACCTTTTTGAGAACTTGAATTTCCCGAGTTAAACCTGGACAAGTAAAAAAATGAAATTTTTGAAAAAAAATTGGGGTGATTAGTGGTTCCAATAGAGTTTTGTGTAAGGCTTGTATTTTAGGACTTGCAAAATTCAAGGTTTTAGCATCCCCCCCCCCCCCCACACTTAAATTACACATTGTCCTCAATGTGTCCCAAAAATAAATTTTTAGGTTGATTAGATGTGTAAAATAGTGTTTAAAAAGCAAAAATTTGTGTTACTGGGCACTGAACACGGCCCCGTGTTATCCGGGCACGGCCCCGTGTTCAAGTGCCAGTAACAGAATTAAAACAAGAGAAACAGAAGCCTGGACACGGGGGCGTGTTGGGTGAACACGGCCCGTGTCCAGTTACCTGAACTGGGCGTTTTCTGCAGGGTGCTCAGCACGGGGCCGTGTTGAACCTTCTGAAATGGAGAAAATTGTCGGGTTGCCTTGTTCTTGTGCATGGGTTCATTTTTCTCGTTCCCCTTTTCATCCTTTACCACCATGAGTGTGTTTTATTTAATACAAACCATCCAAACCTTAAAACCATCATTTCATTTCATCATAGAGAGAACTTACATAGTCCTAAATTAAACTAGATAGAATAAGGAAATAATAACCCATGGAGTCCTAGCCTTTACTTTATTTTAATTAGCAAAATTTCCAAGAAGCAATTAATCTTGGTTAACCAAGGCCTTTTTGAACTCCATCTTCCGCGTGCGGTTCTCCTCAAATGTCGGTGAGCCATTCTTCCACCTCCCTTGGAAGGAGAAAGGAAGGTTCATTGGCATTAGTTTGAGGAGTTTCAACTTCCACCGGGATCTCTTGTAGGTGTTCCACAGGAGGTTCTGCAGGCAAGTCTTCCCACCCGGTAGGGTTGTTGACTCCGAGTGCTAGGTTCCAATCCTGCTGTGGAAGGACTGGTTCCATTGGAGGTGCTACAAGAATATTTAACCTCTGGTGCAAGAGGTTAATTTCTTGGAAGCTGTTTTCAAGTCCCATCGTAAGATCGTTAATACGGTCGATTAGGACCTCCTCTACTGACGTCATTTCATCGAGAGCCTCCCTTAATGCTACCACATAGTGTACAAGTGTAGCTTCAATGGAGGGTCTTCTTCCTCTTCGGCTGTTTGATGAATGCACAGAAGATGTTTCGCTGTTTTCACTCGACATCCTACGAAAAATAAACTAAAAATAGTTTATTTAATGAAACAGTGACCGGACATGGCCCCGTGCTCACTGAGCACGGCCCCGTGTTTATCTTTCTGCAGAGATTTGGAACAAGGAAACTTGGATTTTTAAGTTATTTTCTGAACTTGTGGGGCCTTTTTGGCTACTAATAACTTAAAACAATGTTTCATAACATGTTTTTACCAAGATTCTTTGAACAAAACCCATTTATCCCTACCATAGAGTTGGATGAATTCCAAACTTTCAATGGTAGCTCTTGGAGAAAGATGGAGAAGAAGGAAATGGCTAAAAGAGGAAAGGACAAGATGTGTTGTTGGAACCTTCTTTTAGACTTACCTAGGATAGTTTGAGAGAAGATTCCTGCAAATCTCTGCCCCAAGTTGGTCCAAATGTGCAGGATTCTTGGCTGCATTTATAGAAAATGACAGCATCCTGGACACGGCCCCGTGTTCAGTGGACACGGCCCCGTGTGCAGGTGAAGTTCTGACACAGTTTGTCCGTATTCTGACGTACTGATCAGAATGGAATCTTTCGATGGACACGGGGGTGTGTTGGCTGGGCACGGCCCCGTGTCTAGGGACTGTTTTATGAAGTTTGTCGGTTTTTTAAGGAACTTGTTAGTATCGGGTGGCTCCTGACTGGTTGGAACAACCCCAAAGTGCCTAAGATACCTTAATTGTCCTAGATTAAGGCGAGAACGCAAGAGGTTGTCGGTGAGGATAATTCCTATTTTTATTCTAGGTGGACAAGTCCAACCCTTTCCCGGGCTCTTGTTAAAGAAGGTGTATGCCGAATCGCTCAGGTCTATGTATGCACCGAACGAAGTCGATGGAGAGTCCTTCACGGCACAATCGACACAGGGACGACTATCGTCCAAGTCTTTGCTAGGTACGAAGGTATTTTCGGGAGCAACGAGGTTGTCGGAATGCGGTTCCAACAATTCTTCATGGTTATCGTCTTGGGGTGGATCAATAAAATCCTTCCTAAGCTCTTCTAACCAATTCTGAACTAGCTTTTCTAGTTGAAATAACTCATCAAGGAGCATTTCCCCTAGAATATCTGGCTAGGCGCATTCGAGGGAGAAATAGTGCTTATTTTTACTTTCGCCCCTCTTAAGGTTGTGAGAAGTTGGTGGGTTCATGTAGTGGGGCTTATAATTTAGAAAGTAGCATTTTACTTCTTCATGTTTGCCACCACATAATTGACACCACGTACCATAAGAGTGCCGAAAGTAAAAACAATTACTATCACTCATGTTTATGTCAGAAATTACCAACCGCCGGGATCTAACGGTTCTGTTTTCAGTAACTGAATCTTGGGCACGGGGGCGTGTTGGGTGAGCACGGCCCCGTGTTCAGCTTACTGTCTGACGTAAAACAAGATTGCCAGTTCCAATGATTGAGCACGGGGGCGTGTTCAGCGGGCACGGCCCGTGCTGAGCTCTGCAGAAGCTGAAAAACTAAGAAAAATCCTAAAAAAAATAAAAAGAAAAATAAAAAAAATGATTAGGCCGTTGATTCCTAACTTTCTTAAAATCCTTGTGTCCCCGGCAGCGGCGCCAAAAACTTGATGCGTGTGAAGTGTCGTATATATTAGGTGTATATTTTAAGCTCTTTTTAACACTTATTTTAGCCAAGTTTTAAATTTATAAAACACGATATTTCACTAACACTAAACACACATATGGGCAAGTGCACCCATCGTTGAGTGTAGTATAGCGTTGGTAAGATACCGAGGTCGTCCAAGGACACAAGAGCTTTTAGTACCGGTTTATCCTCAACGTCTAACCAAAATAAAAGTTTAGAAAAATGTTTTAAACTAAGAAAATTAAAAGCTAACTAAAATGCTGAAAATAAAAATAAAAATAAAAACAGATAGACAAGATGAATCACTAGGTTCCGACTCGTATCTAGTATAACCTTTGATTATTTCCGCACTTTTGCACATAATTAAGAGATTATCTTAGTTATTGTAGTAGGCCCCTCTTTTGAAGTTGACGTTACCCTCACCCCAGTAGTTTGAGTCAGCAGGGATACAATCCTAAAAGGGTGGATTATTGGAAGATAATGAATTAAGTTATTAATGCAGTATTGTGGTAGGCCCCGCTTTTGGCGGTGACGTTACCCTCGACTAAGTAGTCTGAGTCAGCAGGGATACAGTCCTAAATAGCCGGGTTATAGTATTAATAGTAGTTAACTTATGAGGGGATCAAAGAGTTTGGACCCCCGCCATCCAATACCGTGATGTATTGAAGGAGGTCCTACTAAATTTGACCCAGGTCCATTGCAGGACCTCTAAACGCTGAACAATGGCAAGACCTTTACCAAACCGTTCCCTTAACCCCCTACCAGGTAGCCAACATACCTCCATATAGACCGTGGAGATATGAATGGTGAAAATCCTTTATTTTATATAGACAGTAAAATAATGCCAAGACACCACGGACAAACGATAAGGAAAGATCACCTTCAACATAAGTAACTAGTTATTAAAGTCATTAATACAAAACCAAATAAAAAGTGCAAAAGATTAGAAATAAAAAGTATTATACTAGACACTTTGTCTTCACCAAGTGATGTAAGAGACTTAGGCAAACATGGCCTTGATTGTCAAGAACTCTTACGATCAATCTTGGATCCCGAGACGACTCACACACTCTACGATGGACAATGGATGATGGTGGTGGATGATGGTGTTGTGATGGTGGTGGGTGGTGGATGAAGTGTGAGAGAGGTGGTGTGCCAAGGGATGAGATGAAATGAATCCAAGCACTCCTATTTATAGGCTGAACAGAGTGCTGGACACGGCCCCGTGTCCGCTGGACACGGCCCCGTGTCTGTCTGACAATCTCTCTCCTCATTAATTGTAATTCGCAATTACAATAAATGCGTCTGCTGTACTTTCGACACGCCCCCGTGTCCGCTGAGCACGGCCCCGTGATGGGCAATAGAAGCTTTTATGGATTTGTCTTTTCTGCTGCTTCTTGGGCACGGCCCCGTGCTGGCTGAGCACGGGGCGTGTTCAGCCTTCTGTCTTCTCCTTTTTGCTTTGGAAGGTGCCGTTGAGGGGTCGGGCAGTCCACTAATGTTCCTTTCCTTGTATTTATGTTGGATTTAGCTGTCTTTTTGCTTCTTTTGCGTTTTTGAGCTCATTTAATCCTGAAAATACAAAAGGAAGACAAAAACACTCTTTTTCCAATATTAGTACTTAAAAAGGGTTAGTTTTTTGCCTCATTTGATGTAATTTATAAGTTGCATTTTACACACATCACTTACTATGAGCCTCAGAGTGAGTCTTAGGTTTAGAATGGGGTGCTGATAAGGTCCTGCTTCGGGTACCACTAGATTCATTCAATTGCCTATCCAAGGCCTTGGTAATAGCATTATCAACCAATGCTTGAAGTTCTGCACCAGTTATGTTGATTCTGGTGGTATCTTGATTTTCCTTTGGGTGACTGTTGATTTCTTCAGACTCAGCCATGTAGTCTGATTGCTACATAAAATGATGACAATGACTTCTTAGAAGTTTATAATAGATTTGTCATCTTATTAATCTATTAACCATGGTATTAAAGAACCATATTGGCTATTTTGTTAAGTATTTCATTCAGGATTTTTCATTAATAATCCTTAGTTATAATTAAATATAATAATGGCAAAAAGGCCAAGTCACAAAGACAATTTAAATTATAAGCTATGATTTTATAGAATCAAAGCATTAAGGCTTGAATCAAAGTTCATTACCTTTTTCTTGACAGAGAGTTGTAGACCACCATTGTCTTTAGTCTCAAAGAACATTAATTATGGCCCGTAGGCACTTCATCCCTAATGGGTGATTATATAAATAATAAAATTGGAATAACCCAATTTAAGGATGACTCATGCGATTTTATCGAATCGCATTTTTCCAAGAGTGTTAACATGTTTTCAGATGTTAACAAGGGTTTGAATCTTTTTAAATAGGTTTTACCATCTTGGCCATATTTAAAACGACATGTGGTTAGGTTTTACTTTTAAGATTCTTTTTAATATGCAGAGCAATCCTAAATTGAGATGTTTATAAGGATCTGAATCTAATTTAGGAACTACCATCTTGGCTTAGTCTTAAGATGACACATGGGCTAGGTCTTGTCCTTTTTAGATTTTTCCATTTTATCATAATGGTAGATCTTATAAAAGAAATGTATTTTGTGATTTATTTATTTCATACATTTTACATTTATGCATATAATGACAAATAAATTTTAAATGATAACATGGCACTAATA
Source organism: Helianthus tuberosus (assembly GCA_030545235.1). Classification (NCBI taxonomy): domain Eukaryota; kingdom Viridiplantae; phylum Streptophyta; class Magnoliopsida; order Asterales; family Asteraceae; genus Helianthus; species Helianthus tuberosus. Next base: position 169,640,774 of record CM060366.1, on the reverse strand, counting down.
AATTTAAAAAAAAGAAGAGTACACTTTTGCCCTAAACGGGACTTAACAGAAATACTTGCCCACGCAGGGGCTAAACAAACATAACATACCCACGCAGGGGTTAAACAGGAAGACATGCCCACGCAGGGGCTAAACAGAAACTACAAGTCCTCGCAGGGACTGGTTACAGAAACAAATGTCCACGCAGGGACTTGATTTAACAATAAAGAAATACAACAAAAAATAAAGGATTTAGTGATCCTTTTTGCTCTTCCCCTTGATTAAGCTCGCCAGACCCTTGAAAATTCCTCGGTTTTGCCTACGCCCTTCCCGAACCTCCTGCTGCACCTGACTCTACCTTTGAAGAATCTCCTGATGCTGTGGTGGCGATATCGCTGGCGGCTGCGGGGGCTGCTGAAACAGCGGAGGTTGAGGAGGTGGTGGTTGTTGATACTCATAAGGTGGGTACCCATAGTGTGGATATTCAGCTTGATATGGGACTCCAAAGGGTCCTTCCGGATAAAGGGCATTGTAGTTTGCCACTACCAGATATGGGTCAGCCTCGGCGTAGTTGTAGTTGTAGTTGGTGTGGGCCGGCTGCTCAAATGGGTTGTACGCCGCTGAATCGGCGTATGTAGGAATTGGGTTGTATGCCGCTGCACTGGTATATGCAGGGATTGGGTTATCAAAGCCCACTGGTGGCAGTGCGACTGGCGCAGACTGCACCTCAGAAACAGGGTTCGAAGGCCCACCCATCTGTGGGTCTTCGTATAGTGGCGGATAATGGCTGCCACTTGAATGCTGGGGGGGTGCTGATTCGGACTCCCCCTCGCACGGACATTCGTGTTGTTGTTCTCCTACGCCTCGGTGGCTCCGGAGGCTGTTGCTGCACTGGTGGTGGTGGCGGTGGAGTGACCGCTACAAAACGGGAATCCTCAGAGGGATCCTGCTGTGGCTGCTATTAGTTGTTGTAAGTGGGAGTAAACACCCAGTCGATCTGGTTGAACCTCGCCTCGTAACTATCGGGACCATTATAAGGTGATCCCAGAAAGGGTGACCAATCCGAAATTTCGATGGGGTGCGTAGGGGTTCCGGACGGTGGCTCTGCGGGATCGGTGTCCTTGTCCATGTCCATCGCATGGTTGCCCGAGAAGTGGTCTTCAGGTCCTAATGGGTTAAAACCCACTGGTTCTTCAATGTAGTTTTCCGGGTTGAAGCGACTCTGGAAATAGGGCGTTGGGTCATTGAAGGGTGAGTTATGGTCCTGGAGAGGTATATAAGAATGGTGGGAGTTATGGGAGTTATGGGGCTCGTTTTCAGACTGAGACCCAAAGGAGTTTTGGTAAGAAGGAGAGGAGCTCAGCGAGACTGAGCGCCTTACGGGTTCAATATAGGTCCTCCAGTTATCTTGAGGACTTCTGCTAAGGGAATCTGACGGTGTTCGCCGGTGTGACGGCACGGCCTCATGATCATTAGGGGCGACGAATGGCCCCTTGCCTCTTCCCCTACCTCGGAATCTTGGCGGCATTGTAGTAGTTCCTGTCAAAACAAACAAAAGGACAACAAAGAAATATAAAGGACAAAGTTAGAAATAAAACAAATTTGGATTAGTCCTAAGTTCTTTGTCTAGACTCGGAAGTTGATGAATGTGCAAACGGTGTCATTAAGATTAAACACAGAAGGCTAGTGTTTAATTCACTCAATGTTGGCTCTGATAACAACCTGTCACACCCTGAATTTCCACGTATTACCGCTGGGCCCGGTGGGGAGTATCGTGATGTAATTGATATCATCATATTCAAACAACACAATTTAAATGCACAACGAAAGCAAAAGATGAATCACATTAGAAACCGAATAAAATAGTAATATCAAAGTATCACAACCGGACTGTAATGGATCCACAGGCGGATCAAAAGATAAAAAGATTCATTGTTCAACAGACTTTAACATCTAGAGCTTACAAGACTTGATTAATGATGCCAGGAGTAGCCAGCCTATTTCATCAAGTACCTGCACTTAGTCTTTTTGGAAAATTCGTCAGTTTACACTGGTAAATACAATTAACTGACTCATTTTGAAAAAAGTTTAAGAAAAATTGATTTGAATGCACTAGGAACAAAAATATCTTTTATAACTTAGGATAATTATTTAAAAATAATCTTGTATACAGTTTTACTTATTTGTCGTCCGTCAGGGCCGGTTGGTAGAGCCGGTCAAGATTAACTGACACGCCACACGTATAATGCCCACAAGGTTGATTCCATTAAGTGGATTACCAATTTTTACATAATGCAACTGTCAGGTGTATGCCTACACCCCGTGCTTAAGTCGTGGCCATTTCTTTGAATGATGCCAAAGATATCCGGGACTTGGTCATTTAACCCCCAAAGGCCATACACTAAATAATACAGATTAAAACGATTTAAATGACTACATACCCGACCAAGCAGTATTATTATAATACCGTATCCTAAGCCCGTATAGGGAAAAAAAGTTAAAAGTATTTACCTTAGCAAGTATATATCACAAATTGCGAGTGCAAGTATCTTTTACCGGGCTCCTAATCTGGAACAAAGGTTTTTAACAACCTATTAGATTCCTAACGGGTCTTAATTAAGCCTAAACTTAAACCGGTTAGTTTTGAAAGAAGATATACGGTTCAAAATGTACGATTAAGCGAAGACCGAATTAGAATGTGGTTTAGACCCGACAAGTTTGTATACTTGTATAATATGGGTAAATTAAACACATTCTGGATTTTGAGATAAAAATGATAAGGTTTGACCCGTTTTGGCTAATTTATGCAAACTAGTTACATAAACCGCACCGACCGTGAATAATGCGTAACGGGTAACCAAATGATTCATGTATAGGTTTCCTAAGTTAATATGCCTAAATATGTTGTGATATCAGTAGGATACCTTCCATTAATGCCCAAAATGAATTTAAACTCAAACTATGCCCCGTAGGGGCATTTTGGTCATTTTAAAGCTTATAAAAGAGTTTAAATATAAATATGAGTTTCAGGTCTGATATATTCAGTAAAAATATTTATTTTTATAAGTCATAACAGTAGGGTATGGTATATATGTGAAATTTACCTTTTCTAACCAAACTATGCACCGTATGGGCATTTTGGTAATTTCACAAAAGCTTTAAAAGGTCAAAACAGGAAATCTGAGTTAAAAACTTTCCTTTACTGTTAACACATGAAAATTTAATTAAAACATCAGTAGGTATCAAACCATATATGTTAAAAATAGTTTTAAGTTATACTATGCGTTAAAAACGCGTAAAATGGTGATTTTAAGCGATTTCCGGGTTTTATAAGAAAAGCTGATATTTTTATTATTCCAGAAAGCTTAAAATTTTATTTATCATAACAAATCAGTAGCAAAAGGTTGGGTGTCCAAATGTTTTGTAAAACTCATTTTATAGGCCAAAAGGGCAAAACCGACAATTACCGAATTAAGGCTAGAACCCTATGTTATGCTCATCTTAAAAATAAATAAAAATCTTCAAAAATCCCAAAATATTATTTTACATCAGTGGGTAAAAATTTTGGTATCAAAAATTGGGTTTAGATAGGCTATATGCTAATCACGTCGTTTAATTAATAAGAAGCTTTCTAATTACGCTATTAAGCATAACTCTTAATCTAGACCTCCAACTGATGTGAAAATTTAGGGACATGTTTATAAATCAGTAATAAAGATTATAGTCCTCTCACATTTTTAAAATTCTTGTTTTAAGGTCAAAAGGGCATTATGGTCAATATTTAGGCATATAACGGAAACATGTACATGAATCGAATAACTAATGAACCAAATTGTATAATCACAGAGGGTTACTAACATGTAACCTAGTCCTAATAAAGCTTTAAGGCATTTCTAAAATATGCTATAATGGGTAAGAATTGAAAGTCAAAGAAAAAGTCCACTTATGCGACTATCGGTTCCGAACCGAGCTTAAACTGAAAATTGTCGGGTTGAACATGCTTAGACATGTTCTTATATTAATTACCAAGTTATACAAGTGATAAAATAGGTTTCATAGCTTCTACATTGTTAATTATGTGTTTATGCAAAAACGTAATTTCGTCCAATTTAAAAACTTTTAAGCCATGAAATTTATATTTCTATGATCCATGAGATATAACCAAACATCGTTAAGTCCGGTTTCGTTAAACGATAACCGAAAACACAAGTTTTGCCTCGTTGACGCTTTTAACCCCTTAATCACGAAAGTTAGCGTATCTTTCTCATACGATATCGAAACCTTGTGAAATTTTTACCACTTATTCTTGGGAGTATAATTAATCGTTACAAGGCTTCGGGTTCGCTAAAAGGTCACTCAGAGGTATAACTTAAACATGTTTACACATTTAACCCTCGCATCTTGTAAACTTTCACTTTCTTCCCCAAACGGTTTCACACGCTTCATGATACATTCGTTTTAGGGTATAAACATCATGTAGGGTTGTTGAAAGGCATACTTATCAAATGCTGACACTTTGCATCCTTATATACATATACTTTCTTTGTTAGTCAACTTTAGTCCCTCGTAATCAATCCGTTACACGTTTAAAGTTCATGACACGTGTCGATACTATATTGGACATGATTTTGCGAGGTGTTACAAAAATAAAGGGAGATTTTGAAGACAACAGATGGCCCAAGATACGATCAATACAACAATATGCAGATTTTGAAATAAAGAGTTAATTACAAGTTTTGTTCTTTATCTGTATATCAAATTTCAGGCGGTGTCCTTTGTCTTTAAAATTGATGATTTTTGTACTTAATGTTTCAAAATGCTGCATGTTATGTACTTTAGTACTAACCCAGTTAATTTTTTCTATTAAATCAGATGACATAAGGGTAGTTTAGTGTAACAACCCAACCTTTCGGTTGTCCCTATTTTGTCGTTGTTTCATATGCAAACGCTTGTACTCTTAGATTCGATTAATTCCAATGGGTTGACTATATTTTAAACGCATTTTACATCGCTTATTTATCGCAGTTATCGCATTTAAACGCTTATCGCAACGCAAACAACGCAAATTCGAAACGCGGATTTATTTACATTACTTGTGTGTTTAATTGTTATGTGTGCTATATGTGCTTGTTATTCGCTAAACACGCTCAAATGCTCACTCTCGCAACTCGATTTATCGCAGCGAAATGCAACATTTAATATCTCGCTAAAATACTTAAAGTACTCGAACTAACTAACGCAACAAAATGCACATAACGAGCATCCTACATGCGAAACGGAGATTTTCTACACAAAACTGGCCCCTTCTAACTAAGCCAGCAGCTTCGTATGATGGTGCTGCCTTCGTACAAAGGCAGCCAGCTTCGAACCAAGGTTCCCACCGTCCTCTATAAATACCTAGCCCTCTCATCTCATTCTAACTTGCTGCCATTTCATCTAAAACGCTACCGAATTGCTGTCCATCTGTTTTCCAAGTAAGATTTACTAATTTTATATGTTACACAATGTTTTCCACTTTGATTTTACACGAGTTTATCTCTGATTTCATCCAAACTTCTTTATTTTCATCAAAACTCCTCTATTTTCACCTAAACTTCATCTTTTTCATCTTAACTTCTCTATTTCTATGAAAACCTTCATTCTTTTTACAACAACCATCATCTTTTTCATCAAATCTTCTTATTTTGCTACTGATCTACACTGGAACGAGTGATTTGGGACTAGCCTTGGCTTCCCAAGTGGTAGATCTGAAGATCTTGCACTCATCAAGTGTTTATTCCAAGTAAAAACCCTTTTAAACTAGATTTTTACACAAAAACAGACCAAAACCGACACATATTTCGTTCACTGGATAGGGGGACGAGGTGGTGTCGAAACCGTCATGAAAAGGACTCGAAAATACATCCAATTCAGGCGAAAACACAGCTCAGAACGCAAAAACAGCCACGTTTACGAGCTGCACTGTTCTGTGCGAAGCCCTAGCTTCGTACGAAGGCACTGCCTTCGTACGAAGGCACAACTGGCACTAACTTCGCATAACCCAGCCCAAGTTCTCTCACGTGACTCAAACAAAGACCTCTCCGCCTCTAAGTTTAATTAGTAGTTTAAGGTTGGAGAGATTAAGACTCGATTTCCCAAGGCAAGACGCGAAAAACACTCGATTTTGGACATGGAAACAAGCTGCCAGTACGAAGACTGCCTTCGTACGAAGGCACCCTTCGTACAAAGAGTCTGTTTCCCACTCGACACTCCGTTTTCGACCTTTTCAGCACTTTGGAGGACTTACGCTTCTTTTTCGCTTAACGCACTTTTGGGTGTTACATTTGTTCTCTATCAAAACACACAACACTTAAATACTTATTAAACACTAACCGCACTCGCATATTACACGTGATTAGTTGAGTACTTGTTGCTATGTTACACAGTGATGACTTGCCCTACCGCCCTTAGCAACGATACTACTATAGTTTGGACTCAGCACTTGTTTATTCAGGGGTTGTTAAGGATCACTTACTTTACTTCACGTACTCACTTTGGTGAACACGTATCGCGCATACTCTACTCGCAGTCATGTGGTTAGCTTGTATCATTGTTAATAGCTTACTTGATTCGCCCTTTACGTGTTACATGCTGGCTATGCGTAAACGCTTTTATACAATACTTATGCAAACTTGTGTACTCACCTTTACATTATTGTATTGAGTTTATTTTAACATATGTGACAGGTTGATGGATTGTTTGCTGCATATGGATAGGATTGCTAGAAACTCACATAAAATCTAAGTTGTCGGATTTGTTTTGTTTGATAGACTTGAAATCTGTCATGGCTTTTTGTGGAATATTTGTTTAATAGTATGGGATATTGAACCTGTTAAATATTGTCGCTAAATTAGTCGTTATGGATTCTCTTGAACAATCTGAATCGCTTAGTGCCGCGTCCTGATGATTCCGCCATCGATTGGGGTGTGACATATTGGTATCAGAGCCATAACTATATAGAATTAGGTCGAGTCGTGTAGAACAAACCTAGTCTATAGTCTAAGTACCAAACATACCACCTTCGTACGAACCCACTTAGGGCTTCGTACGAACACACATGTTATACCTTCGAACGAACCCACCATGATGCACCTTCGTACGAAGGCAACTTTGTACGAAGGGAGCCTTTCCTAAGGTTAAATACTATTTCGCCTTTCCTAAGGCTAACACAATGTACACGTTTGAAAACACTCGCATAACACCACCGAGTGATTGTGTCGAGATTAGGTGTGAAAACCAAGAATTCTCGATAAGATCACTCACCCCATGTATTACTCTTAGCACGAGAATCTTTCGTTGAGTTAGGAGTGAAATCCATCACGACGGAAATCTCCATTTCTATCTCATGGTTCTTCTAACCACAGCTAGGAGCGAAGTTGTTAAGTTAGGGGTGAAACCCGCATCTTAATAACCCGTTCCACTCTCTAAATTGATTTTAAAGATCTCACCAAAGTCTCAGCTGTTCTAATGACTCGAGTCACGTAGTATCTGGAAGGATGAATGTCGGTAGCTGTATTACGGTGAGAGCATAGTCTATTAGGCCAAAGCGTGTACTCGAAGTTGTTGGACATAGTTGAATCACTTTGGGTAGTCGATGTCTCAACACCCAATACACTCTACTTCATTTTCAAACCTGCAATCGCCGATTTTACGCATCATCGAATTTGTTGTGTTTATCTGTTTTAACTTTACGCTTTTATGGTTTCGATTTACCGCTCTTCGCTTTCCGCTTATTACGCACAACTCGCACAGCTCTTGCAATCCAAAATGCTAACTAATCGCGAACAAACTAAGAAGCCTCATACTCTACACTCATCACTTATGCTACTCGCTTATGTCGCGCAACTCTCGCAAATGCTTCACGCAATTTAAGGAAGGTGAATACGTGCAAAATATGTGTGTTTACGTGAATTATGTGCTAATACGTGTTTATGTGAACTATGTGCATTCGTGCAAATACGTGAATATGTGCTTACGTGTTCTTGAGCTTTATGTGAATAATAATAATAATAATAATAATAATAATGAATATGATGTATAAAACGCTAAAATTTTAAACCAAAACCCAACATAATCAAATCTCAACCAAATCTGTTCGCATATGTCTTCTTTGGGATCTCACACTCACCGAAACATCCAGCGAAACAATGCTGGCAAGCGCATCGCCTCTCTCATGGCCAAGGAAATGGCCAAGGTGATCCATCAAATTGTCAGTGAAATCCATGAAGTCAGTAGTACTTCTTCAGTGGATTCCAATAATGACTCTCCAAAAGCACCATTCAGCTTCAAGTAGTTCAAAGCCCGTGGTCCTATGAACTTTACTGGTGAAGATGGACCCAGTATGATGTTTCAATGGTTTGACTTGATCGAAGTTACCTTTCGACAAAACGGATGTCCTGAGAATCTCCGCACTGTGAATGCCACTTGAGTCTTTTAGTCAAGGGCACTTGATTGGTGGACCGCCAAGCGAAATAGGCGCGGAAATGATGCAGCCTATGGTCTCACATGAGAGGAGCTGAAAGAGCTCATGATGAAGGAATTATGTCCTCCCCACGAAGTCCAGAAGCTGGAAAATGAATTTCGGAACATCAAGTAAGTTGGAGGTGATAACACAAGTCTCACCGCCCGAATCAAGCAGTTGAGCATCATCTGTCCAAGTCAAGTGGACATACCTGAAAATCTATCAAGAAGTACATTCGTGCTCTCCCCGACTGTGTCGCTGACTTTGTTCAAGCAGCGAAATCTGCTACAATCGAGGAAACTTATCAGCTGGCCGCAGAGATCAATGACAAGTGAGTCTTGGCCGGGGTTTTCAAAACCTCGACCAAGAATCTCAACCAAGCTACTACAACACCAAGCACCGATACTGCACTATCTCAAGCTCCCAAGTCTAATCGCCAAAGCCGCAAGCGAAGGAAATCCAACAAGAACTACGCGGTAGTCGCAGCACCGCCCAACACCCAGTCTCGTCAGGTTGCTACTCCCAACGCACCGCCTGCTAAGCGTGCGTATACTGGGAATTATCCACTGTGCCCTACTTGTACTTACCATCATCTAGTGGGGACAAATTATCGTTTCTGTGTGAACTGCAACCTCTATGGGCACTACACAGCCGACTGCCGCTCAGGCCCTCATCAGTAAGCTCCTCAAGCTCTCACAGCACCGTCAGCTCAACCTCTTGTCCCTCAGGTTAATCCAGCAGTTCCTGCACCTGCTGTCCACGCACGTGCTTGCTACACGTGCGTTGACCCGAACCACTTTGCAAATGTCTGCCCATAGCGTGTTGTGAAACAAGAGCTGCAGCGCAACCGCCACTGCAGCAACAACAACCACAACAACCACAACGGCAGCAGCAACAACCGCAAGCAGCCCGCGGAAGAACTTTCAACATAAATGTCCGCCAGGCTCAGACTGACAACAATGTTGTCAATGGTACGTTCCTTGTCAATGGTATTTATGCTTCATGCTTATTTGATACTGGAGCCGATAACTGTTTTGTATCATTTGAATTTGAAAAGCTCCTAAAACGTAAACGCGCTAACCTCCCAACGACCTTCGACGTAGAAGTTGCCACCGGAAGAACCGTTACCGTTAATTCCGTTCTACGTGATTGTACTCTCGAACACAACAATCACGTCTTCCCGATCGATCTCATACCTATGCAACTAGGTAGTTTTGCCGTCATAGTAGGCATGGATTTTCTTCATGAGAATCGTGCTGAAGTTGTTTGTTTCGAAAAGATGATTCGGTTCTTTCTTCCAAACGATGATCAATTATGTGTCTACGGTGAAGTACTCTCAAAGGAGTTGAAGCTTATGTCGTGTATCCAAGCGAACAAGTATTTACGCAAGGTATACTTCGCTCTCTTAGCCCATATTGTGGAGACAAAGAACGAGAAGAAAACCGTGAAAGATGTTCCTGTTGTTTGTGATTTCCCTAACATTTTTCCCGACGATTTACCTGGTTTACCCCGTACTCGTGATATTGACTTTCGTATTGATCTTATCCCTGGTGTAACTTCTATTACAAAAGTTCCCTATCGCCTTGCACCCACCAAAATGCACGAATCGACGATTTACTTGATCAACTTCAAGGTGCTATGTGTTTCTCAAAGATCGATTTACGTTCAGGCTATCATCAGTTGCGTATACAAGAGCAAGACATCCCGAAAACCGCTTTTTGTACTCGTTATGGCCATTATTAATTCATGGTCATGCCTTTTGGTCTCATAAATGCACCAGCGGTCTTCATGGATTTGATGAATCGCGTGTGCAAACCCTTTTTGGATCGTTTCGTTATTGTGTTTATCGATGACATCCTTCTCTACTCGAAGTCCAGAGCCGAACACGTGCAACACCTTCGTTTAGTTCTCTAACTTTTTCAAGGAAATCGCCTCTACGCCAGGTTCTCCAAGTGTGAATTTTGGCTCGAGGAAATTCAATTTCTCGGACACATCGTCAACAGTCAAGGATTGCACGTTGACCCCATGAAGATTGAAGTTGTGAAGAGTTGGATTACGCCGAAAACTCTGATGTGTACAAAATACAACATATAAATTACATCAATAGAGGAATAAAACCAACCCTTTTTTATTATTAATGTTGGAAAAAACATGCTTCTTTCTTCCTTTTAAATTTACAGGAACAAATGAGCTTAAGAGAACAAAAAAATAAATAAGCAGCCAAAAACCAACATAAATACAAGAAGAAGGAATAACGTGACATGCCTAACCCCTTGGCAGAATCTCCCAAAACAAAAACAAGAAAACAGAAGTTGACCACGGGGCCGTGCCCAGCTAGGCATGGGCCGTGGTCAGACCTCACACATCAAGACAAAGCCTGCAGAAGCTTCTACGCCCACCACGGGGCCGTGCCCAGCTCAACATAGTACAACAAAGAGTTGACCATGGGGCCATGTCCAGAAGCCACGGGGTCGTGTGGGGCCCTCTGCTGACAGCTGCAATTAATGAAGGAAGAGAAGAAGCTGGCCACAGGCCATGCTAATGGACACGAGGCCGTGGCCGGGGTACTGTTCTGACTATAAATAGGGGTGCTTGGTTCTCTTCAAAGGCATCCCTTGGCCAACCACTGCTCTCCCACTTTGCCACCATTCCACCACCACTACAACACCAACACTGATGTGCTAAAAGTGGTCTAATTAAACTAATTAATTTTAACCCTAAACTAGACACTCTAAGTTTTAAATTTATAACTAAGACTCTCTAAACCTAGACCACACAACCGGCAAGTGTACCGGTCAATGTAGTATAGCCTTAGTAAGTCCGAGTGTCGAACCCACGAGACTCTACTGACTACGTTTACTAGACTCTGACTAGACTGACTCTAACCTAACTGTACTTAATTGTTTTGTTCTTTGTTTGATTGGGGGGGGGGGGGGGTTACTGAACAACTAAGGAAAACTATTAAACTAATTATTACCTAGAACTATGCTAATATAAACTAATATGAAGACTGTTCTTAGATGATGATGAAGACCAGCTAAACTAGAATCCTGGATTGATTTTAAGAATTTACCAATTAAGTTAACTGCATGTTTTATGGAAACGAGATCTTGTGATACTAAACCTATTAAGACACCAACTAAGCCCCTCAACCCTTCTCGAGGTGAAGCTTATGGCACTACCTAGGCCTTTAATTCTACCGGTTATTAGAGTTCTTTCCAGTTATCTAATTATTGTGTAGGTACCCTAGTATTGACCTACTCTTTTCCAATTATATATCTAGGGTAGTTTAAGTTTCTTAACTTGACTTGATAGACTAATAAACCGACGGGGCAACTAAGGCACGACTTTTTCCAAAGACTGTCTAAAGCAATTCGTCGGGTAAGACCTACCAATAGCCCTGCACCTTCCAGCTATTAGGACTAGTATAATACAGAAATCTAGCAAAATAGTAACAATTACTTTTAAGGTTTATTGGCCAATTCACCCTAAAGGTCAAAGACACAAGCACAAAGATCTAGCATGAACCAATTCCGTAGCAGACAACCACCTAGATTCACACGAAGTAATAGATAACAATTAACCAAATTAAAGTACGCATACAAACCAAATTAATAAACCAAACTTCTTACAAAACACAATTAATCCATAAACACATGCAATTAACAAAAAAAGGTTCAAACTTTATTTCAATCCATTCATCATAGCCTAGGCGGCAACGAAAGGTTTAACTAAGAATCATTATCTTAAAAACAATCAAACAAGGTTTAGAACAAAAATTCATTAGAATAAACACAAGAAGACAAGAAAATAAAAGAAACCGAATAGTAAAACCCGGTAGTAGCTTGTTCTCCAAGCTTCCCGCTCGATCCCCGTGATTCTCTAGCTTGAACCCTTGTCAATATTCTCTAAAAATTTGTCCGGGGCTGACTTCGTACGTCTCCCTCTGTATCTTCGTGCGTCTGATCTTATTTTCCCAGAAAAGTGGCGTCTAGGTTCAATTCCCTTGACTAGGATTTTGATCTTAATATTATAATTGTTCAATCAATTAATCCACAAGGCCCAAATCCATAATTATTGTAAACTTGTTGGGCCGATGATGTATCTCGAATTCATGCAGAAGTGATGTAGTTGTGTTGTCCAATATGAATTCTTTTTCCAAGCATGGATGTCTAATGTTGCCTCCCAAAATTATAATATATGGCATTATGGTTTAATACTATAGATATAGCGGGCCCGGTCCACTCAAGAAAAATAGCTGCAATTTTAATTCGATCACTGGCACTCCACTCTGCCCAACTGGTTGGTCATTTCCATATTACTCATTTTTGCTACATTTCCACCAGGACCTGGCAAAACACAAAATAATATAATATACTACTAATACTAAAAAGAATAAATAAAAACTTTACAAATATTATACAACTTACACGGGACAAATATGTGTATTTTACCCTACATCAAACACCCACCACCATCATCCATCATCCATCTTTCATCTTTAGAGTGTGTAGTAGTCTCGGGATCCAAGATTGATCGTAAAAGCTCTTGTCAATCAAAGACGATGTTTGGCTAATCTCTTACATCACATGGTGAAGACAAGTCTTTAATGTATTACTTTTAATTTTTAATCTTTCGGCACTTTGTAATATGGTTTGTATTAATGACTTTAATAACTAGTTTTTTATGTTGAAAGTGAATTTTCTTTACCATTTCTTCATGATGTCATTGATTTGCTCATTCGTGTCTTTACGGTCTATATAAAGCGCGTTAACTACCTGGAAGGGGGGTAGGAGGGTGGTTTGGTAAAGTTCTTGTCTCGTTCAGTGTATAGATCCTACGAGGACTTGGTTCAAGCTTACTAGGACCTCCTTTAATGCCCCAAAGGTATTGGATGGCGGGGGTGCGAATAGCTTGAACCCCTCATATGTAAACTACTATTAAAACTTTAAACCGGCTTCTTGTGATTGTATCCTTGCTGACTCAAACCACTTAGCCGAGGGTAATGTCACCTTCAAAAGAGGGGCTTACCATTTTTCGGATTAATAACGTACTTAATTGTCTTTCAATATTCCGACCCTTTGGGATTGTATCCCTGCTGACTCAAACCACTAGGTTGAGGATAACGTCACCTTCAAAAGAGAGGCCTACTACTATAACTAAGATAATCTCTTAAAAAGTCTGAAAGTGCGAAAATCGTCAAAGGATACATTAAAGATGAGTTGACTCAAAGTGATTCTATCTTGTCTATTTGTTTTTCATTTTATTTGTCTTTTTAATTTTTAGATTTATTTTCATGTTTAAAAACTCTTTTTAAAATTTTAGATCGATTAAACGTTGACGATAAACCGGTACTGAAAGCTCTTGTGTCCTTGGTGGGCCTCGGTACCTTACCAACACTATACTACTCTCGCGATGGGTGCACTTGCCCAAGTGTGTGTTTAGTGTTAGTACAATATCGTGTTTTATAAATTTAAAACTTGACTAATGCGTAAATCGGGCTTATTAATAAAATCATATCACGCTTAACACACACCAAGTTTTTGGCGCCGCTGCCGGGAACACAAGGATTTTAAGAAAGTTTAAAATCGACAGCCTAATCATTTTTCAAAACATTTTCGAAACTGCGCGCTTGTTTTTCAATTTTTAGGAATTTTTAGCATAACAACAAGCTGAACACGGGGCCGTGGCCACTGGACACGCCCCCGTGCTGCACATAACCAGTAACATATTTTAAACACCAAGATACAGAATTTAAGCACGGGGTCGTGTCTACTGACCACGGGGCCGTGGTGAGCTTCTGTTTCAGCTTTTTAATTTTTTTTTCTGGTCCTGAGACTCTGTAATCTGCTGAGTGATTTCTCATGGATCAATACTCAGGAGGTTACACTCACTACTACATAGAGGATGATTACGAGGAAGAATATTGTACCATTTGCGGTAATCCTCACTCGGTACAATATTGTGACATTTTCCAACCATCCACCTCATACGATTACTACGAGGAACCAAGGTTTGAACTTCCAAAATCAAGCTTTGATTGGGACACTTATCCCTCTAACTTTCACGAACCACCAACTATCATCCCCGAAGCCGAAATCCTTATACAAAGTCTCAAAAATCTTGAACGCTTAATAAGATAATCCCGTGAAAGGGAAGAGGCTATTTGGACTAAGGAAGTGATACTTGAAGAAGTAAAAATGGAACACCAACAAAGTGAAAAACCAACGCATAAACGAAACGACGAGAGAGGTAAGTCCGAAAATGATAATTTCGAAAAAGAGTCAATTTTTCAAGAAATTAACCTTTTGCCACCTTCTTTCGAAAATTATTGTTTGGTACCTACTCATGCTAAGTTTTTAAAAGAGTTAAACACTAACACTAAAATTGACGAAATGGCTAGCATTAAATTGACAAACGATCAAACTACGCTAATAAAAGATGAGCAATTTGAAATTAACATTACTCCGGTTCCATGTTTCTTTCAAACACCTTTATTAGTAATATTACAATTGATAAGGATCTTTGTGTTAATATAATGCCTAACTATATTTTCGAAAAATTAAATTGTTGGTACACGATGTCTAAAGCCTACGTCTTAGTCTAGGGGTCTAAATATGTCAAGTTTGTATAGTACAGGGGTCTAGATGAAAGTTTAAGCTTATATGTTAGAGATTTCGCTTGAAAGCATGTTATGTTAATCTCAAGCGAAATCACATGTTAAGGTTTCGCTTGAGATATGTTCAAGCGAAATCTGAAGGTTATATATAGGTGTGTTGTTTTCTCATTTGGTACGCATTCCGAAAAGTTGTACCGAAGTGCTGCCGGTTTGTCAAGTGAATGTTTTAATGAGAAACGAGTATTAAAGTGATATTCTTCTGTTTTCTACTCCGTTCTATCTGATTCTAAACTGTTTAGGTGTTTCCGCCACTTAAATAGTGTGTATTCACTCAAATTGACTCATTTGATCGGTCAAATCGATCCTACAATTGGTATCAGAGCCAGTTATGAGTAAATACACCTGAATCAGTTGGTTTTTCTACACAAAATTTGATTTCTGGACTTTGACACGGACAAAATGGACTGAGTTTTTTACAGTATATGTAAAAGTGAGTTTTAACAAATCCTTGAGAGTACTAGCTTAAAATTCAGTCTAAAACAGATAAAAATGACCTGAAAATCCGTTTTCGCTTGAACGAGCAATTATATTTCACTTGAAAGTGTTGGTATTTTGAAGCGAAATTGTGGATTTCGCTTGAAACAATCTGATTTCACTTGAAAGTGTTGGTATTTTGAAGCGAAATTGTGGATTTCGCTTGAAACAATCTGATTTAGCTTGAAAGTGTTGGTATTTTGAAGCGAAATTGTGGATTTCGCTTGAAACAATCTGATTTAGCTTGAAAGTGTTGGTATTTTGAAGCGAAATTGTGGATTTCGCTTGAAATAATCTGATTTAGCTTGAAAAGTCGTTGTTGGTTTGAAGCGAAATTGTGGATTTCGCTTGAAATAATCCGAAATAGTATTTTGAAGCGAAATTGTGGATTTCGCTTGAGTATATTGGTGATTTCGCTTGAAGTATTCAAGTGATTTCGCTTGAGTATTTTGAGAAGTTCATAGTGTGTTGGGTATTAGAGTGTATCAGCCATTGTGATTCATATATGTTCAATTAAGACATTAAAGTCAATTTATGATATCACATAAAATCTGTTATAGATCCATTCAGAAATAAATCGGCTAAAATCATTCTAAAGACAAATTGATAGGTCCAACCAGACTTTCAACAGAAATATAGTTCAAGTATTTGTATAAGCGGGCTCAGTACATTGTTATTGACAGGCCATGTAATCCGAGGTGGTTTGTCAAGCATCAGATACACACACGAACGAATCTTCACCCGATCTGTTGTCACCGGTTTATCAGATATTCATCTGATTCATTTGTTTTGAAAAAGAGATTGAACGGATTTTAGAGTGTGTGAATTCTTGTATCATTCGAAAATCCATTTTTTGTGAATCTTTCATTATCGAAACATGGATTCTGAAATTTATATTGCACTAAACAAGTTTGATAATTTTATAGGTATTAAGGGAGAGTCTACAAAAGAATTGATTGATCGATATTGCCATCTTGTTTTGGAGATGGGGAGATTGAAGATAACCAAGACTAATAAGGAGTGGGTTGACAAGTTGGTAAATGTTTTACTGGGTGATATGTGGAGAACGTATTTGTTAGATTTGAAGAAGATATATTTAGACTTGACTTTGAGCATGTTTATCGAGAAGATCGAAGCTCAAGAACTTGAGTTCCAAAAGATTAGAAAATTGAGGTCTGATTCAAGAGAGAAGAGTAAAGCAGCAACTGATGAAGAAAAATTCAAATCTAAAGAAAATGTTAAAGTGGTAGAGAAGCAAGTTGATGAAATTTTAGCTATTAAAGCTAAGAAGAAAGCTGAAGCTGAAATGATGTCCGAGAAATGCTAAAATTGTGAAAATCTGAAATCTGAAAATGCCAAACTCTTGAAGGATTTAGAGAGTTTGACATTGGAAAACAAATTTTTAAAAGAAAAAGAAAAAGATTTTCAAAATCAAATAAAGATTTTAGAAGTTGAGAAAGGTATTTTTGGTAAAAATAGTCTTGAAAAACAAATTGAAATAACTTCTCATCTTGCTAAAATCATTCAGCTTGAAAAAGAAGCTGAAAGTGATCGGAATAAAATTGCTGAGTTAGAAAATAAATTGAAAGGTTTTGAGACTTCGTCATCAACACCAGATTATCCATGTCCAAAACCGATCAATTATATTCCAATAACTGACAATGTCACAAATTTTGACAAAGTCAAAATTGAAGATTGCGATGATAAAGCTGATGATGAAAAAGAAAAAGAAAAGAAAAGAAAATTATTTTTAGAATTACAAGAAAAATTTCAAAATACTGTTTTGCAATCTACTGAAATAGGTGAATGCTCAAAGCAAAAACCTGTTAAAAAGAAAGTAGAATAGAAACAAAAATTTAAAAATTCAAAAAATTTTCAAAACAACAATAAAAGATCATCAGTTCAATCATCCAATCAAGATAAAAAACCACAAAAATTGAAAAACCAAAACTCACAAAAAGTTGGTGATATGTGGTGCAGGTTTGACCACAGTGCTCAAGCGTCAAATCAAGATTATAGGAGAAGTCATGAGTACTACAAATCAAATCAGTGTTATGATTTGAGTATTTGGATTGATGGTGGAGATTGGTACGATAACAGGATGTGTTACAACTGTGGTTTTAGAGGACACATTGCTGTTAACTGTCAAAGTTGGAGGTTTGAGACGAGAAGATGCTATAACTGCCAAATCAAAGGACACATTGCAAGAGATTGCCCAATGAGATCAATGGAAAGATCGAGGGCTGAATTTCAGAAAAAAGGTGACAAAATCGTTCAAGGTCGAAGAAAAGCCCAAAGAACAGAAGGTGAAAGAACAGAAAGTGAAACTTTCACAAGGGCAGAAAGACCGACTGAGAAAGAAAAGAAAGAAAGCACGAGAGTATCTCGAAAGGATTTTGTCCTCGGATACAATCAGAAAATCAGATAACAGTTCTGATAAATCGTTTTGCTCTCCAAAGAATGATAAGTCAAGTAAAACGAATTCATCAGATACAAATCTGAGGACAGAAGAGAGAGTAAAGAAAGAAAAAGTGGTTAATCAAACGATTAACAAAACAAAGAAAGTGAGATTTTCACTTCCTGGCGATGAATTTGTTTCTTTGGAAACAAAAGAGCTAAGTGTTGGCAATGAATCTGATTCGTCAAAGTCAGAAGAGCCACAAGTTGAGCTAAAAATTGAAACGTCAGTTCCGCCAATGGATGATTTCAACTTTCCACCATTGCGAGCTGAAAATTATAAACAAAAAGTTGACGAAATTGAGATTTCAAATCAATCTTTTTCTGAAAAGAAAGATTTTGATGTTGAAAAAGCCTTTAACCCCAATGTTGTAAACATTTTTGGAAAAATGGTTGAGGGTAAGGTAAAAGGGGTTAAAGAATTTTATGAATAAAAAAGGCATGTTCAAAACACCCAAGGACCGTCAGGCTTGGGTGAATCTCTTTAACTGAAAAACCTGACTTGCCGGAGTTCCCAGGTTGGTAAGCGTGGAACATGAATCGGCACATTTCTTGAGAAATTTCACTCTGGTGATTTTTCGACTTACAAGTGGTAAATCAGGGACATTAAGTTGTACTTGATTTTCTACATGTGATTGTGTTGTTAAAATCGATAAATGTTAAATTTTACAAGTGATTGAAGAAAACAAAGTGATGAAAGATCCCCATGTTTGTGAAACGTCACACAAAACTAATTTTCCGGAAAAACCATTTTGATTAAAACAAACTTAAGTGTTTTGAAATCATTATGGGAAAATAGTTTGTTGTGAGGGGGAGTTCAGATTGTTTATGCCAAGTGAATGGCGAATTGAAGCGATTTGATATTAGTTGTCAAGTTGGTTGTACAGTTTAGTTTCAAATTTCCTAAAATGTGTTTTCATTTTAGGGGGAGTAAGAATTTTTAGAAAATCCAAAAACATTTGAAAATTTGAAAATGTCAAAAACATTGAAAAATTCAAAATGAGTTTTGTTGTGAAAAAGAGGAAATGATAGTCAATCAGTGGACTATCACAGCATGCTAAAGAAATGAAATGTCAAATGTGATAAACGGTCTCGCTAAAGATGTGACGGTAGGCTCAGCTAGACTAGTAGATTTGCGATAACGATACAAACTTAAATGAAAAAGCCTAGTTCTAGTGGGAAACATGGTTGAAAGCATAGTACTTAGTTTTGTCCTTCTTGACTGTGTGCCTACTCAGTAATCACTGATTGTCGAAAGACATAAAACCGGTTAAGTCTGTGAATTTTCACAACTTGCTGAAAAATCGCTGTGATTGTGTATTTTATTTTGCAAAGATTTAAACTTGTTTTATTTCTTTATTTTGTTTAAGCATCGGACATCCTCTGCGTATACGTGAGTATCGACCTGGATGTTGTTGCCTAAACGTTCTGCTTTATTTTCTTTGGTGTTTTGTTTAAGCTTTGGACCTCCTCTGCGTATACAGAAGTATCGACCTGGTGGTTAAAGCCTAAACAACTTCAACTTGTTTTATTTTTCTTATTTTGTTTAAACATTGGACTTTCTCTGCGTATACGGAAGTATCGACCTGATTGTTAATGTTTAAACATTCTGCATTGTTTTCGCACATATCACAGTTGATGAAAGTTTAAAGACATTACTTGAGTTAGTGTATTGTATGATGAGGGGATATGCTGAGATCGTGGGGTCCATAAGAATTTAGTGCAAAATTAATATACCTTAACGTATCGGTAAGCATTTCGAAAGTTTTTAGATTGAGTTTAAAAGGACAACTATATCGTCAATCAATGTGAATCGTTTAGAACTTAAAGTGTTTAAAGCTCAACGGTGCTAGTGATGTGTCTCAAAAACTGATATGATCCTCTTTCGCAAACTCACAAAAATATGTTTGTACATATTTCATTTCTGCATTACATTTCTCTTATTAAAAAAATCCAAAAAGATTTTCGGAGTGTTTTAGCCTAATTTTTGAAAAATCCAAAAAGATTTTAGACAACTGATGTTGAAAAGTTGATATTCAAAATCTCAAAGGCTAAACAAGATGAACAATTGTTTTGGTTAAGATGATGAGTAGTAGTTGGAAGATAATCCTCAAATGTTTAGATGATTCATTAATTTGAATCACAATATTGTGTGTTATATGTTTGAGAATTTTGACTGATTTCTTTTAGAGTCAAAATTATTTTGTCTTACGAGAGGTTGAGATGTGTAGGTTTCTGATTCTGTTGCTACGGAAAGCCAGGCGTCGATCCTAAAAGCACGGAAGCTTGACGAAAGGGGGAGCCTGAAGAAAGAGACTACCAAGGAAGGGAGCAACTAAAGCTTGAAAACAGATCCACGGAGATTCTGTTTAAGCAAGAGGGAGTTTGTGTTTGCTGAAGACGTTAAATCTTAAAGAAGACTCAAGAGAGAGAGAGAAAGACAAGTCGCTACGAGTTTAACTACGAATTGTCTGCGGCAATATCCAAGGGGGAGCTTGCGATAGAGAAAGAGAAGCTTAGGAAACTGCTGAAGAAGCCTAAGTTTTGAAAAAGAGAAGTTCAAGTCCCTGTAATGTTAGAAGACCAAGACTGAAGACTCTGGCTGTATCCAAGGGGGAGTTTGTTGGTACACGATGTCTAAAGCCTACGTCTTAGTCTAGGGGTCTAAATATGTCAAGTTTGTATAGTACAGGGTCTAGATGAAAGTTTAAGCTTATATGTTAGAGATTTCGCTTGAAAGCATGTTATGTTAATCTCAAGCGAAATCACATGTTAAGGTTTCGCTTGAGATATGTTCAAGCGAAATCTGAAGGTTATATATAGGTGTGTTGTTTTCTCATTTGGTACGGATTCCGAAAAGTTGTACCGAAGTGCTGCCGGTTTGTCAAGTGAATGTTTTAATGAGAAACGAGTATTAAAGTGATATTCTTATGTTTTCTACTCCGTTCTATCTGATTCTAAACTGTTTAGGTGTTTCCGCCACTTAAATAGTGTGTATTCAATCAAATTGACTCATTTGATCGGTCAAATCGATCCTACATAAATATTAGTGATTTTTCTCCACTTCAAATCCCCATTTTTCTTTCTAATCGGAAAGAAATAAAATCAACGAGAGTAGTTGAGGATGTGTTAGTACAAACAAACCAAACGGTGGTCCCAACCAACTTCGTCATTCTTGATGATGTTCCACTTGTGTTAGGACAACCTTTTGTGAAAACCCATCAAGCATTGATCAACCGGAAGCAAAACAACCTACCAATTCAATTAGGGGCCGACAAAAGGTATGTCAATCTTGACCAAACCACAAAGTACCCATTCGGCAACGACGACCCCCTAATTGAAGATGAGCCAGAACCACCCGATACGGTGGGTCTAGCCAAGGACCCTTATAAACGTGGCACACCATGGATGCATTCCATGGATTATAAATTCATAAAAGTAGTTTACTTAAACATACTTGTTCAACTTTCAAAAGTATGGCTTCTTTTATTTTGAAAGGACAATCATGATTAAGATTTAGTTTAGTTCTTAGTTAATGCTTTTATTTTTAAGTTTATAAATTAGTAGGGATAATAAACACTCAAAGAAGGATTGGAGATGGCAAAGGGACGTTGAAAAAGGGACCCCATGCACGTAAACGGGAGCCTCTTGACAGATTTCCAGCATGTGCAGCATGAGGCCGTGGCCACCCAACACGCCCCTGTGCCCAGGTTCTGCAGAAAAATTTTCTAACAGGTAACTGACCACGGGCCGTGTCCACTGGAGACGCCCCGTGGTTAACCTTCTGTAACTTTCTGTTGCAGGAAATCTAACCACGGGGCCATGGTCAGCCCACCCATGGCCCGTGGTCAGCTGCCCAGTAACATAAAAACTTGTTTTCAACCCACTTTTACACATTCTAATCAACCGAAAAACTTATTTTTGGACACATTGAGGACAATGTGTAATTTAAGTGTGGGGGGAAGCTAAAACCTTGAATCTTGCAAGTCCTAATAACAAGCCTTACACAAAACTCTATTGGAAACCGCTAATCACCCCAAATCTTTTTAAAATTCTTCAATTTTTTTTACTTGTCTTGGTTTAATTTGGGAATAACAAGTTCTAAAAAGGTTATGTTTTTACAGATTTACAATCGACAGCGTCGTGATAAAAAGAACCGAATAAGAAAATTATAAAAAGGCATGACAAATCTTTTTAAAATTAGATTATATATACTTGTTCGCAGTATAAACCCTTTCCCACAATTAGTGAGTTTTGAGCCTTTATTGAGCATATATGTTGTCACACCCCGAAACATCAGAGCATTGGCGTGACTGGACTGGTATCTTCATTGCACATCGGAAGCAAATAAGCTAAGTCTTTTAGAAAATTGAACGCCCACTAAGTACTCGACTCCACATGGTTCTCCTATTCCAACCATGCCTTGTCTTAGAAATGCAACCTGAGAAAGAAACATGCGAAAAAGCAACATAAAGTTGAGCGAGTTCATACTTTGTTTGTAAAAGATTTGAAATAAATCTTTTTTTTGAATAACCGGTTTTTTGAAAGGTTGTTGAGAAAATGAATTTAAAATCATTTTCTTGTCGAGTTACTTGAAACTCTGTATGAAAACATAGTTTGTGTCATGTAAAAATCAAGTTTTCATATATAATTCAAGTATTCATGTGTACACCAAGTACTTATGTATAATTCTAGTTTTCTTGAGTACCCCACGTACTTCAAGTATAAATCAAGTTTTCTTGAGTACCCCACGTACTTCAAGTATAATTCCCGTTTTCTTCAGTACCCCGCGTACTCAAGTATAATTCAAGTTCTTCTTGAGTACTCCACGTACTCAAGTATAAATCAAGCTTTAGTACGGTATGTTATTTATGTAAATAAAGTGTTCCTGTAAGTATCAGGATTGTTAATGGGTTGCAAGGCCATTAACATGTGACACGACATAGGAAGTTACCAAACCTTAGGCATTTTTCTAGTTGGCATATTCTGAGACACAAAAGCACTACTCGATTCTCACCCTCACCGAGAGTGTGGCTGCCCGGCACCCGTTAGATCTAACCTTTTGTTCTACGGTCTAGGTATATTGTTGATTAATGGTGCTTATGTACCCTATTCGTGACACGATTTCTCGTATCCTTTCTCATAACGCATCATACTTGGTACTCGTCCTCACCAAGTGTGCTTCTTGTATTCTTATATCTCGTCACACTAGGTACTCGTTCTCACCCAGAGTGCTTCTTATTATCATACCATTTGTAAACATAGTAATATTTATAACATGTATTTCACCCCCGAAGTTATAAAACTGAAAACAGTTAAAAGAAAAGGGGGAGCATGAACTCACTTGTTTTGTAAAACCGGTATCTAATATAAGCTTTTCGTAAACCATTTGTGTTCTTTGTAACATGGTTTAGAAATATATAATTCATGTTTATTGAAAATCTTGTATGCTTTGCAGAAGTGCATGTCTTTCCACCCCGAAAACATTTAGAAAAATGTAAAACCGTAAAAGGTGGGGTTATGAACTCACCTGAATATTCCTGTGCAAAGCTAGCTAATTACGACTTCGTGATGTCGTTTCCAAGACTTGACTTGCTAGCGTGCATTCTACAATATTCCTAACATGGAATATCTAATAAGTTTCTAATACACGCAGTAACTAACTACGTGTCATCGAGCTCTACCGAATCGTTAACTGAACGATTTGACGGTTTGTTGTTAAATTGATGAAAATGATAAAGTTATACTTGTTAGCTCATTTAACGTCATTAAGTATTCACAAGTCTTGAAAAGACTTAGTTTCTCATGAGAACTAAAGTGTGTGTATATATATATATATATATTTATATAAAAGTATATAAATATATCAGTAGAATTTCGCTAGTCGTATTTGAGAAGTCGTACGTGTATGTAACGAGTGTGTTATATGAAAAGAATATATAATAAACTCGTATTATATATATCGTATGCCGTTTGAGGCGTTTGAAATAAATATAAAAGCTTATATTTATTTTACAAAAGGATTCATCAAGTCGTTGCATAAATATATACTATATTTATTTTATAAAAGAATCCGAATTGTTTGATATTTAAAATAAATCTATCTTTATTTTCATAAAGAGAAGTCGTGTTTTGAAAATAAATATACAACTATAATTATTTTTATAAAAGAGTTAGGGTTGTCTGATATATTTAAAATAAATATACAAACTATATTTATTTTAATAAAAGAATCGTCGTTTCGTAAGTTGTAAAGTGTCGTTGTAAATAATTATTCATTCGTGTTTATTAAAGTTTCTCGGATTCAAAAGTTGCATTTTTAATAAAACGCGTTGTATATTATGGTTTTTCTCGAAAAAAAAAACGGGCAGAGTTTCCTCTGTTTTTTGACGCCCCGGACAACCAAGTTGTCGTTATTTCTCGAAATTCAAACAATGATCAATATTAATTCAACAATTAATCAATCAAACTATATAACTTTCGCCAAATATGTCAAAATTTAACTATATTCTAGTCGATTGGTTCGAGCTCGTTTTTCACACGAAAATAAATAAAAGTATAAGAATATCGAAATGAATTGCGCCGTAAAATCTTTACCATCTTCTCGTGTCGAAATGTCGACTGAGTTGACCGAGTCGAGTTGACTCAGTTTGACCGAGTCTTCCCGAATCATAAACCGCCGCTAACTTATGTTGACCGAGCCGAAACTGTTGACCCGAACCGTTGACTGCTGGCTTTTATTGACTGACCTTGACCGAGTCAACCGAGTTACACCTAGTCGAACCGAGTTAAGCTGAAATACTCCGAGTCGAGCCGAGTTGAGCCGAAATCGGATCCGCTTATCCCGAACCTGAACCCCCGAGTCAAACATAAACCGAACAAAACTTTGAAGCATCTAATCTGAACCGAAACTTACCTGAATAACCTGAACTTGAACCAATCGGACCCGAAACCGGTGTACTTCGCCGGATAAAGGCAATGCCCGGCGGTCAATGGCACCGACCGCCGGTTCTCTCACTCTTCTCAGCTCTCTCTCTCTCTCTCTTCCGAGTCTCTCTCTCTCTCTCGTCTTTCTATGTAGCGCCGCCGCACCACCCGTCACTGCCGAGATACCATGCCGACACCGTGTGTGGTGGCTCTCTTTTTGCTTCAGATCTTGTACGTGTGAGAGGGGGGGGGCTGTTACTCGTCGGAGGGGACCACCGGCCCCCGTCGCCGGCCGGGTGATGTCGCCGGTCAGTTCATCGAGTGGGAGAGAGGGTGAGTGGAGGTGAGGGCTGGGTGAGGTTGCAAGGTATGTGAGGTGTAATTGAAGAAGAAAGGTGTTATGTCCTTTCTTTTGTGCAGATGAAAACGAGAGAGGGATGAGAAGTGTCATATGGGATCTGATCTTTGAAGGTGTGTGTAGTGAGGAGAGATGGATGGGTTTTCATTTATAGATCACAGTGTCTTTTATGTCTATTGTGTATTCAAGTTACCTACAAGTTGCAGGTTTTATTCTTTGAATAAAATTCCTTTGAAGAGATTTTGCAAGATTATGTGAATCTTGTTTAGATTTTCGTAAATCTTAATAAGATTTTTAAGGGGCGATCTAATATATTATGTTCAAGTTTAGGCTTGTGGGTTTTGGGCTTGGGCCCAGGGCCCACAAGCCCATCTCATGTGTATGTGGCCCGTAATTCCTACGAGACCCGATATCGTGACCCAAACTTCATAAGCATAAAATATTCGTGTAACATCCATATTTGTCGGTGTCGTCAGTATTTCGTACGGTTTCAGATCGTCAACGTTTACCGTTTAGCAGGCTCTCTGTAGACCGTCATGCGCGTACTGTAAAGTCGATCGGGCTTTCCTAGGCACTCCAAAGGCCTAATTAATCAATTTGCGCTGTAAACACTAATTATCATCGCGTTAATCACCTGTTAATCACGTAATTAAGGGCGTAAATTACCGGTTGTTACATTCTCCCCCTGTTAATGAAATTTCGTCCTCGAAATTTAGTTTACGTTAACTCCTTAAAGTTACGTTATGCTTAGAAAATACGAATAGTACCAAAGTGAAAGATCATGAAATCGAATCAAGACTTATTCGAATGATGCGAATTCAAGGACGTATCACAAGATGCAAATGAATTCTAGAAATGATCGCATCAAATAAATGAACATAGATTTCAACAAGCTCATATGTACTAGTTTGCATGAATCGCTCGATCGTGATCAGCGCAAGCTGCAAGTTCTACCGACGCCACAAGGTGTCGTAGTGAATGAAACAATTCAATAATAGCGGTGATTGAACAAGTATCACCTGTGTTTTGCATCGATTGCTCAATCGTAATTAGCCCAAGCTACAAGTTTATACTGGCACCACAAGGTGTCGAAATCAACAAACGACTTAATGGAGTCGTAGACCAAACATATCTACTACGACTCAGAACAATGAAACGCTTGTTAAAACGAATTCGTATATGATTTTTCCGAATTGAATATGTGTAATGAACAAGTTCAAACAATTGAATTTGATTTCGGCGCAAGCCGACAATAAATACATGTATAGACAAGAAAGCTTTTGGCATGGTCACAACGAAAAACCATGTATGTAACTTGAAAAGAAAAGAATTTTCAAGAAAATGTGCTGACTTGATAACAAAGAAGCCAACAATTTCAATAATGCGGGTCATTCGAATCACAAGTGAAATAATATTTGAACTTTAATGAAACGCTTTATTCGAAACAAACCACATGCGTAACAAACGATGCATGCGTAACATATGAATTTTCAAGAAATGAAGCAAATGAATATTCGCTATACTGAAAGAAATGGTCGTGACACAATGACCATCAAGGGGAGTAGAGATATGAAAATCTACTCAGTAAGTGTGAAAGTCGAAATTTCAATAAAAGAAATTTGAGGACTTTACCTGGGGTTGCATGTGATAACTGGTTGTTAGGTGACATTACCATAGAATGTCGAATATAGCGTACTCGTCGTTAGCTGAAATAGGGGGAATACGGTGACTTGCGTCTTTTCCTTAGCATGACTCGTGTCGTTTGCAGGACCGCGTGCTCACTGCCGCTTCCTGATCGATAGTCGCATGTGACGTACTTCAACCTCCGTTGATGTATAGCTTAAGTCTCACGTATGCCTGTGCGCTAGCGTTTTGTTATGCGTAGGCTGCCTGCTCGGGAAGTTAAAACATCATAGACAATATGTATAATTGTGTGTGCCTGAATTAATATTTGCAGTTCCTACGTGATGACCTTTAATGAACTTTAACATAAATTTCCGAAGGTCTTAAATGCATGTTTCCTAAGCTCTCAGGGTTTTGTGTACTGTATGTGACTGTTTTGTGTACCGTGTATAAAACACCACTATAGCGTATGTTTGAAATCAAAATTTCGACTGTTTGATTTTCGGAAACGGTTGGAGACCATATTCCAGTACTAGGCGTTCTGTATATATTCAACGTTTTAATATTCTAAGTTCCCAAAGGAAAGTGAGGTTAGAGCCTAGGTATCTCTACAGAGAACCCTATTCGCTGTAACCTATAGCTCTAATACCCATCTGTCACACCCCGAAACATCAGAGCATTGGCGTGACTGGACTGGTATCTTCATTGCACAGCAGAAGCAAATAAGCTAAGTCTTTTAGAAAATTGAACGCCCACTAAGTACTCGACTCCACATGGTTCTCCTATTCCAATTGTGCCTTGTCTTAGAAATGCAACCTGAGAAAGAAACATGTGAAAAATCAACATAAAGTTGAGCGAGTTCATACTTTGTTTGTAAAAGATTTGAAATAAATCTTTTTTTTGAATAACCAGTTTTTGAAATGTTGTTGAGAAAATGAATTTAAAATCATTTTCTTGTCGAGTTACTTGAAACTCTGTATGAAAACATAGTTTGTGTCATGTAAAAATCAAGTTTTCATATATAATTCAAGTATTCATGTGTACACCAAGTACTTATGTATAATTCTAGTTTTCTTGAGTACCCCACGTACTTCAAGTATAAATCAAGTTTTCTTGAGTACCCCACGTACTTCAAGTATAATTCCCATTTTCTTGAGTACCCCGCGTACTCAAGTATAATTCAAGTTCTTCTTGAGTACTCCACGTACTCAAGTATAAATCAAGCTTTAGTATGGTATGAATTTTATGTAAATAAAGTGTTCCTGTAAGTATCAGGATTGTTAATGGGTTGCAAGGCCATTAACATATGACACGACATAGGAAGTTACCAAACCTTAGGCATTTTTCTATTTGGCATATTCTGAGACACAAAAGCACTACTCGATTCTCTCCCTCACCGAGAGTGCGGCTGCCCTGCACCCGTTAGATCTAACCTTTTGTTCTGCGGTCTAGGTATATTGTTGATTAATGGTGCTTATGTACCCTATTCGTGACACGATTTCTCGTATCCTTTCTCATAACGCATCATACTTGGTACTCGTCCTCACCAAGTGCGCTTATTGTATTCTTATATCTCGTCACACTAGGTACTCGTTCTCACCCAGAGTGCTTCTTATTATCATACCATTTGTAAACATAGTAATATTTATAACATGTATTTCACCCCCGAAGTTACAAAACTGAAAACAGTTAAAAGAAAAGGGGGAGCATGAACTCACTTGTTTTGTAAAACCGGTATCTAATATAAGCTTTTCGTAAACCATTTGTGTTCTTTGTAACATGGTTTAGAAATATATAATTCATGTTTATTGAAAATCTTGTATGCTTTGCAGAAGTGCATGTCTTTCCACCCCGAAAACATTTAGAAAAATGTAAAACCGTAAAAGGTGGGGTTATGAACTCACCTGAATATTCCTGTGCAAAGCTAGCTAATTACGACTTTGTGATGTCGTTTCCAAGACTTGACTTTCTAGCGTGCATTCTACAATATTCCTAACACGGAATATCTAATAAGTTTCTAATACACGCAGTAACTAACTACGTGTCATCGAGCTCTACCGAATCTTTAACTGAACGATTTGACGGTTTGTTGTTAAATTGATGAAAATGATAAAGTTATACTTGTTAGCTCATTTAACGTCATTAAGTATTTACAAGTCTTGAAAAGACTTAGTTTCTCATGAGAACTAAAGTATATATATATATATATATATATATATATATATATATATATATATATATATATAAAAGTATATAAATATATCAGTAGAATTTCGCTAGTCGTATTTGAGAAGTCGTACGTGTATGTAACGAGTGTTATATGAAAAGAATATATAATAAACTCGTATTATATATATCCTATGCCGTTTGAGGCGTTTGAAATAAATATAAAAGCTTATATTTATTTTACAAAAGGATTCATCAAGTCGTTGCATAAATATATACTATATTTATTTTATAAAAGAATCTGAATTGTTTGATATTTAAAATAAATCTATCTTTATTTTCCTAAAGAGAAGTCGTGTTGTTTGTCGTTTGGAAATAAATATACAACTATATTTATTTTTATAAAAGAGTTAGGGTTGTCTGATATATTTAAAATAAATATACAAACTATATTAATTTTAATAAAAGAATCGTCGTTTCGTAAGTTGTAAAGTGTCGTTGTAAATAATTATTCATTCGTGTTTATTAAAGTTTCTCGGATACAAAAGTTGCATTTTTAATAAAACGCGTTGTATATTATGGTTTTTCTCGCAAAAAAAAAACGGGCAGAGTTTCCTCTGTTTTTGGACGCCCCGGACAACCAAGTTGTCGTTATTTCTCGAAATTCAAACAATGATCAATATTAATTCAACAATTAATCAATCAAACTATATAACTTTCGCCAAATATGTCAAAATTTAACTATATTCTAGTCGATTGGTTCGAGCTCGTTTTTCACGCGAAAATAAATAAAAGTATAAGAATATCAAAATGAATTGCGCCGTAAAATCTTTACCATCTTCTCGTGTCGAAATGTCGACTGAGTTGACCAAGTCAACTGAGTTGACCGAGTCGAGTTGACTCAGTTTGACCGAGTCTTCCCGAATCATGAACCGCGAACCGCCGCTAACTTATGTTGACCGAGCCGAATCTGTTGACCCGAACCGTTGACTGCTGGCTTTTATTAACTGACCTTGACCGAGTCAACCGAGTTACACCGAGTCGAACCGAGTTAAGCTGAAATACTCCGAGTCGAACCGAGTTGAGCCAAAATCAGATCCGCTTATCCCGAACCTGAACACCCAAGTCAAACATAAACCGAACCAAACTTTGAAGCATCTAATCTGAACCGAAACTTACCTGAATAACCTGAACTTGAATCAATCGGACCCGAAACCGGTGTACTTCGCCGGATAAAGGCAATGTCCGGCGGTCAATGGCACCGACCGCCGGTTCTCTCACTCTTCTCAGCTCTCTCTCTCTCTTCCGAGTCTCTCTCTCTCGTCTTTCTATGTAGCGCCGCCGCACCACCCGTCACTGCCGAGATACCGTGCCGCCACCGTGTGTGGTGGCTCTCCTTTTGCTTCAGATCTTGTACGTGTGAGAGGGGGGGGGCTGTTACTCGTCGGAGGGGACCACCGGCCGCCGTCGCTGGCCGAGTGATGTCGCCGGTCAGTTCATCGAGTGGGAGAGAGGGTGAGTAGAGGTGAGGGTTGGGTGAGGTTGCAAGGTATGTGAGGTGTAATTGAAGAAGAAAGGTGTTATGTCCTTTCTTTTGTGCAGATGAAAACGAGAGAGGGAGGAGAAGTGTAATATGGGATCTGATCTTTGAAGGTGTGTGTAGTGAGGAGAGATGGATGGGTTTTCATTTATAGATCACAGTGTCTTTTATGTCTATTGTGTATTCAAGTTACCTACAAGTTGCAGGTTTTATTCTTTGAATAAAAATCCTTTGAAGAGATTTTGCAAGATTATGTGAATCTTGTTTAGATTTTCGTAAATCTTAATAAGATTTTTAAGGGGCGATCTAATATATTATGTGCAAGTTTAGGCTTGTGGGTTTTGGGCTTGGGCCCAGTGCCCACAAGCCAATCTCATATGTAAGTGGCCCGTAATTCCAACGAGACCCGATATCGTGACCCAAACTTCATAAGCATAAAATATTCGTGTAACATCCATATTTGTCGGTGTCGTCAGTATTTCGTACGGTTTCAGATCGTCAACGTTTACCGTTTAGCAGGCTCTCTGTAGACCGTCATGCGCGTACTGTAAAGTCGATCGGGCGTTCCTAGGCACTCCAAAGGCCTAATTAATCAATTTGCGTTGTAAACACTAATTATCATCGCGTTAATCACCTGTTAATCACGTAATTAAGGGCGTAAATTACCGGTTGTCACATATGCATACATCTTTAAACTAAATGCGCATTTTTGTTTCTTTTGTGAATAGCCGCTTGGTTCTTATGACTCTAGAACTTGCCAAGACGATACATTCCCGGTCCTTACCAACTTGAACCCAAGTAAGTAAATGATGGAGCCATTAGGACTAACATTTTTTTTCAAAACCATTGTTTTCCTTCTTTTTCCCCCTTCCTAAAAAAAATCCCCCCTAGTTAACCCCTTTGAGCCTAAACATTTTTTCGTTTCAAAAAACCGTAAAACAAACACTTACTCACCAAAACCTTTTTCCATTCAAACCCATTTGTTTTAGTGAAACGCTCGGTTATCTTGTGACATGAAAAAAATGTAGAGAATTTTGCAATAACCAAACAAGTTCCTCAAAAATCTTGTTTGAATATGCTTGAATAAATGTCAAAAAAAGGTTTTACGACAACCGACGCTTTTAACGCTTTTCGCCATTTCGCTAACTACTAACCTAAAAACTAAAGTTCCATGCCGAAATCGACTGTTTTAAAAAAATACACCTTCGGCCGAGTATTGAGTGATCTCCCGTGAGGTATGTGAACTTGTATATAAATAAATAGAATATTAAAGTGCCATGTTATGCCCAAATAAATATTTTTTCTTAACAAGTTGTTCTAGATAAATCATGACAAATAGGATTGTAAAAAAAATAAAAAAAAATTAAATAAAGATCTTGGATTCTCGACACTCAAGACAAGCCACAAAACTTCTTCTCTACCTATTCCATTTGGGTGTGTAAACCACATTTAAAGAGTTTTGATTGAGGACAAGCCAAGATTCAAGTGTGGGGGTATTTGATGTGTACAAAATACAACATATAAATTACATCAATAGAGGCATAAAAACAACCCTTTTTTTAGTACTAATGTTGGAAAAAACGTGTTTCTTTCTTCCTTTTGAATTTACATGACCAAATGAGCTTAAAAGAACAAAAGGAATAAATAAGTAGCCAAAAACCAACATAAATACAAGAAGAAGGAATAACGTGACATGCCTGATGTTGGTGCACACATCTGTCGTCTTCGTCTTATATCGAGTCTCGAGTGCGTTGCGGGTTTGATTAAGCATGATGTCATCATATTGAATGATGACATCACAATATGACATCAATATTGACATCATCATATGACAACATCACGAGAATTGCATGGAAAGTTGAAATCAGAAGTTAAGTTCATATGGTTTCGCTTCAAGACAAGCTTCAAAGTTAAATGCATGGATTTCGCTTGAATAGTGATCTAGAGGATTTCGCTTGAAGTGTCTCAAGCGAAATCATGTATAGTATAAATAGGTTAGTTGACTTGTCATTTGTAACAATTGTCTCAGAGTGATACCGAAGTGCTGCCGGTATACTTTTCGACTGTACACACTGTTATATCAATATAAAAGAGGATTAAAGTGATAAACAAGCTGTTTCATCGTCAGTTTCTTAGTTTCCGCATCTGAAACTGTTTGATCTCTTCTGAACGACTCGTTCGGGTCACAAAACGATCATACAAGTGGTATCAGAGCTCAGGAGGAAGAGATTTCGCCAAAACAGCTCGTTTTTTGTCACTTTTTCTGATTTTCTACACCTTCTTTCAAAATCGAACAAATTTTTACGGTTAAAATCGGATCAAATTCTCACATAATGTGCGTAAACATGTTTTAACAAACCCTTGAGAGTTTCAGATCTAAAATCGACTTAAATCTTGTTCAATCGGACAAAATCAGATCGTTATTTGCTGACATCATGTTGGATTTCGCTTGAAAAAAAGTGAGAGTTTGAAGCGAAATTGAGGATTTCGCTTGAAAACAGCAGTTTGTTTGAAATATGTGAGGATTTCGCTTGAAAACAGCAGTTTGTTTGAAATACGTGTGGATTTCGCTTGAAATAAGTTGACTGTGTACATCGAGTTGTGTGATACATTTATCGAGATTGTCAGTTTGCATGTGAGTGATTAGTTCAAGAATTGCATGTGATCGAGATATTGAAACATTAAAATAGGTTGTCTTGAACTTACAAATCATATGAACTGGTGCACCGATTCATTCATTTTATCGGAAATTGTTGTCAGAGTATGTCGCATGTGATTGTTGATAAGTTCAAAGTATAGATAATATCATTTTGTCTAAATATGGTCAGTCACTTATATCTCGACCCAATGAACATGTGATGATGTATTAAAGGTTGTCGTTACATGTGAATAGTCTCAGTTCAAGTGTATAAACATCAGAGTTATCGACAAGAGTTGTTCCGACCCATGTGACATTGTTGCAGCCCACCGAATGAAAATTTGAGGTGTCAGTTGATTGGGACAAGAGATTCATGTGGTTGTGTGTCAGGGCATGTGAATTGGGGTCACAAATTTAATAAAGTGTCTCGATTATCTTAAATTGGAAAAGAAATTACATGTTGTGTCGGCTTAGTGGATAAATTGGCCCAATGTATGTTTGAGATTGTCTGACCCATATCACGAGAATTCTTTTAAAGCGGCCCAATCATATTCATTTTAATTGAAGTCCAATCATAGTTGTACTCAATATTTCCGCCCATGTGATTATAATTGATGATGTCAGTTTTAGTGGTTGTGTGGGTTCATTAAAGTCAAGTTGGAAATATCATTTTGAGTGTTAGTCAGCCTATCATATATTTTTAGCCTATTAAAGTCAAGATTGGTGATATTATTAAGTGTGTTGTCCGCTCAAGTAATTCAAAGGCCCAAGTTTTCAACATTATAAAGTCATCAGCCCAAGTCTCTACATCATTTACGGCCCAACTGTGTTGATTAAAGTTCACAAGAGATGTTTCGGTTTGTTTGAATTCGAACTCTTTCTGGTTGTGTGGTTTAGTTAGGTCGGTTGTTGTTGATCCGGGTCATAGCAGTCCACACAGTTTGTCATTCTGCAGTCCGCACAGTGTGTCAACGTTCAGTTCGCACAGTGTGTCAATCTTCAGTCCGCACAAAATATTCACCAGTCCAAGTATCAGTTTTTTTCCGTTGTTTAATAGTGTTTAAACTGATAAGTGTTTGTTTGTTTGTCAGGTTTTATTGTGTCACGAGGAGAATCAGTTCGTGTGAAAGATTGTTTGAGAATTTTTTTTGATTCCGAGTCATGGATACCGAGTTCTACAATGCATTTGCAACACCGTCTGGTCCATCTACTATTGCTCAGAACATGAATTTGGAAAACGAGACGGGAACCACCCAAAAGCCCCCGAAATTGATGAGTATCGAAGAATATTATGGGTGGAAAGATAGATTCGAAAACTGGGTTCAGGCTAACCATCTTAGGTCATGGGAATGTATTTTGAAGAAATATGTTTTGCCACAGACTGATTTGAAAGTTAATAAAAAAATACATGAATTTAGTAATGAAGAACGTGATATGTATAGATCTGAAAAGATGATGATTAGTCTACTTCAACAAGCTATCAAAGAAGACATTTTCATACTGCTTCAGCATGACAAAACTTCAAAGTCAATCTGGGATGCACTTAAAGCCAAATTTGAGGGTAGCGAGAAAATAATTAAAAGCAATAAGGCACTGTTAAAGAAAGAGTTTGATCTGTTCAGCAGTCTACCAGGTGAAGACACAAAGAAGCTGATTGAAAGATATTGTCACCTTGTGCGATCTATGTCAATGCTTAGTATAGAAAAGGAGTCTGAAGAGTGGGTAGACAAATTAGCTGATGCGTTACCGCAAAAAGAGTGGGGAACTTATTTGATGATTCTAAAAAACACAGGGGTTTATGATGGGTTATCAATTGGTGAGTTTATCGAAAAGATTGAGGGTCAAGATTTGGAACAGCAGAAGATCGCGAGGATGAACAGTCCAAGTGGTCAACAGGATGTAAAGATGTATTACAAAGGAAGTGTTCCGGTTCCAGAAGCTGAGAGAAGTCCGAAAATCCAGACTGCGTATAGTGCTGGGGATTCTACAGAAAAGATTGATCAAAGTTCAAACAAAAGCAGCAGTGGTTTCTCATTATATCCAAGTGTCAATCCAAAGAGTTCATCAGAAAGCTTTCAGTCCCAAAGCACAAAAACAGGAAATGGTTATGTGATTCAGTGCAACATCGCTCTAAATCTTCCAGAAGGTCAAAGTTTTTCAGAAGACACTGCTAAAGACCACATGGCTCTACTTGGTTCTGTGTTGTTATCGTATGAAGGTCTAGTTGCAGGTCGGATCCGAAATCCTATGCTCACCAAAGAGGATTACGATCAGATAGACGCCAAAGAGATGGAACTGTTGGACATTAAATGGTGTCTTGCTAGTGTTCTTAGACGTGCTGAAAAATTCAAAACGATTACCGGGAGAAATGACTTTCTTGATGCTCATGTATCTACTTTAGGTTTTGAGAAATCTAAAGTTACGTGTTTTCGATGCAGGGAGAAAGGTCATTTCAAGCGGGAGTGCAAGAACAGGGAAGCTAGTGGAGCTCAGAATCCGTTCGGAAAAGACGATTACTACCGAAAAGCCATTTATCAGCAAGTTGGTCAGTCACAAGACTCACAAACGGCTCATGGTAGAAAGATTGAGGATTCAAAGAGAGGATGTTTGGTAGATTTCAACTGGAGCAACTATATATCTTCTGATAGCAAAGCATGCATAGTCGATCAAGATGATGAGAGACTACCTGAAGGTTTCAGTTGGGTTATGTTTGTTGATGAAAAGGGTGATTTCAAAGCTTTCATTGCAAAGATTGTTAGAGAACCAGACATGTTCGCCACATGGATGAAATCTATTGGTGAGACAGTGAAAAGTGCGAAGGAACAGTCTGTTACATCTGAAGAAAGCTCAGAAAGTGCTGATGAAGATTCACTAAGTGCAGATGAGAGTGTGCAAAATGATGTTACTTCAGAAAAAGAAGTTGTATTTGATCAAACACCGTCTGATTCTGGTGTATCAGATGCTGATTCTGAAAAATCTGTACAGTTTGATCAATCACCGGTTGATAATAATAGTGATGATGAGGAAGAAAAACATATAAATGTAGCAAAAACTCATCTTTCTCCTGAAAGTTTTCATTTCTATTTTGCAGATCGCTTGGAGAAGCTGAAAGACAAACGAGCTGCAAAAGAACAAAAGGATTTGAAAACTAAAAGTGATGCTGAAAAGGATGAAATTGTTCAAACTGAAGAAGTTAAAGTTGTTGCTGGAGAAAAGATGACGGAAGCTAAGAAGGTGATTGAAGAAGAAAAAGTGATTGAAGTGGTAAAGACAATCGAGATTGAAAAGATTGTTGAAGTTGTAAAACCTTGCGAGAAGTGTTTGGAAGCTTGCAAGGAATGTGCAACAAAAGACGAGATAATTGCTGAGTCTGAGAAGAAAAAGGAGCAGTTATTGTTCAATCTCAATTATGTAAAAGAATCTTATGATGTCTTGAACAAAACAGTAACTGGTCTCCAAAAGACAAACTCAGAGAGAGAACAAGCACTTACGATGATGAATGCTGTAATGATGACAAAGCAGAAAGCAATCAACTTTTACATCGAAGAGAGTGCTAAATGGAAGCAATAGTTGGAAACAGAGAAGATTGAGAATGAGAGAATTAGGCGTTTATTACAAAGTTATTCTAGTTCTGATTATCTCATTGATCGTATTTACCCAACTGTTGCAGTTATGGAAGCTTTTCAAGATGAGAAGCCAAAGGAAAAGAAAGATAGTGGTAAGAAACCGACTGTTAGCTATAACAAGTGTCCGCCTCCAATTTGGGAAGGGTACTCTCCTAGAAAACCAAACGAGGAGCAACTTGAAAAAGCAGTCAATATAAAGCTAAAAACTGACACAACTGACGTTTTACCAGATAACATTGATGTCACGTTTACCTCGTCTGATACTGATCATGAGTCTGAGTTAATCAAAAAGGTGGTCGATCAGGTGTTGGATACTGAGGAGGAGTCTGAGTCAAAGTCTGAGTCTGGAGGGTCAAATTCGTCTGTCAACAGTTCAAAGTTGTCGGTTAAACGGTCTTATAGTAAAGAATTTTTGTTATCGAAAGCAAATTTGGATGATGAAACATTTGAAGTTGCATACACTTTAAATGATTCGGACAAATTATACTCTGACAAAGAGTTTCCAATAAGAAGTGTTCGTTTTGATATGATTAAAAAGGTTTTCAAAATGACAGAAATTAATATTTCTGAAATAAAAGATTTAAATCTTACTGAAAAACCTAAAAAGTACACTTCAAGAGTTCAACAACGGTTAAACAAGAAAAAGGGTTACAATTCTGGTTCTGATTTTGAAAAGAAACAAAACCAAAATCGTAGCTACAAAAAGAAAGGTCTTGGATTTATTCCGCCAGAAAATCATAAAAATTTGAAAAATACTAAAACAAAAACAGAATTTGTGTCAGGTGGAAGTGCAGAAGAGGAACAAAAGAAACCATTCTGGAGACAGTCAAATCAAGAGTTTCTTGCTGAAAAGAAGAAGAATGGAACTGAATTGTTTTATCAAAGAGAGAATCGTACCTGTCACAAGTGCAATGAAACTGGTAACATTGCATGGAACTGTCAGAAAAAATGCCAAAACAAAACAGGGAGTTTCTCAGAAATTGAAAGAGAAAGTTGTTGATGTTGAATCACCAATTGAAAATTTTAAAATTTTTGAAAACTCAACTTATGAGGTTGGTGAATGTTCTAAAAAGAATTTTTACAAAAAGAATGCAAAAGACAACCAAGTGTGGGTGGTTAAGAAAGATGATGAGAAAGTCGTTGATGAATCCGGTTCCACATAGCCAGAAGAGCCACAGGTTGAGATGAAAATTTCAGTGAATGATGATGAGTTTCCATCACTGAAATTTGAAGAAGTTAAACAGAAAGTTGGTAAGGTTGATATTTCGAATCAGTTTTACACAGAGAAAACTAAGTTTGATGTCGAGAAAACATTCAATGGAAGTGTTAAGAAATTTTTTTGGAAAAATGTTGAATGGGAAAGTTAAGGGGGTTAAAGATTTTTATGCGACTAAAAAGGCAACATACAACCCTACTGCGCAAGAACTGAAAGCCATCAAGTCTGAGAAGACTTGGATGGAAGTCTGTTTCCCTTGAAGTCTTAGGACTATGCCGGAGATCCCAAGGTTGTAATCGTGGATCAGGAATCGGCATCATTCTTGTTAAGATAGATTTTGTGAAAGATTTTTAAATGTGTTTAATTTTTACAGAATAAGTGTGAATTGCCGGAGCTTCCAGGTTGGTAAGTGTGAAACAGGAATCGGCATCTTGATTGGTAAAATGGTTTGTGTAGAGGTTTATTCCTACATAGGCTTATATGTTGTAAATATATTTTGCAAGAGGTACAGAGGTTGCATACATGCAAGTGGTAAATCAGGGACATTAAGTTGTACTTGATCTACTACAAGTGGTTAAAAGTAGACAATGTGATGAATCACACCCTGAACCCACAAGTGGTTAAATCAACAAAACTTATTTTCCGGAAAAATCATTTTGGTTAAAACAAACTTAAGTGTTTTGAAATCATAATGAGAAAATAGTTTTGTGAAAGGGGGAGTCCTGATTGTTTATGCCAAGTGGATGGAGAATTGAGGCAATTCGATATCAGTTGTCAAGTTTTTGTATAGTTTGTTTTCAAATTTCCTAAAATGTGTTTGCATTTTAGGGGGAGTAGAAGAGAAGTTTTCAGAAAATCCAAAAACATTAGAAAAATTAAAAAAGCCAAAAACATGATAAAATCAAAAATGAGTTTTTGTTGCATAGAAGAGGAAACGATAGTACATCAGTAGACAGTCACAGTATGCTAAAGAAATGTAATGTTTAAATAGCGTTAAACAGTCTCACTGATGATATGCCGATAGGTTTTTACACATTTAGTAAGCTTTTTCGGGATATAAACTTAAATTCAAACTTGCTTATTTGTGGGGAACACTACTTGGATATATAGGTAACCCCTGAAATCTCGTTTGAAAGGTCCCTCTTTCTGAGATACTAGGTCTTTATGCTCAGTGATATCTTTCCGCTTGCTTGAAATATAGCGCAGCCCTCAGC
Organism: Helianthus tuberosus; assembly: GCA_030545235.1. Lineage (NCBI taxonomy): Eukaryota > Viridiplantae > Streptophyta > Magnoliopsida > Asterales > Asteraceae > Helianthus > Helianthus tuberosus. The sequence continues at coordinate 169,601,377 of CM060366.1, read as the reverse complement.
AAATTGATGAAACAATAAAATTGATAATCATTGTTGTTGTAATCAAAAGATCCTCTAAAGGGGACCCACCGAAAGTCGAAGCCGTCATCTCTCTGCGTTTCGAAACATCGACCTGAGCTCTCACGGCCCTCGTACTATAATTTTTTCCCCTGACAGATATCATATGTGGTATACTCACCTGTAAGACTGAATATTGGGATCTGGATACGGGAGTATATTCAAGAGGTGGGACACATGAATGAGTTTAAGTCTTTAAAACATCTAACTCATATCCTGAATCAGTTGAAATTTGTGTGAAAATTTAAGTGGATCAGTATATTGGCAATCTAAGTGAATTGTTTAATTCTTAAAGTGTAATTAAGCTCAACGGTACTTGTGACGTCTCATAAACTGATATGATCCTCTTGCACAAACTCACAAAAAATATTGTGTGTAAATATTTTTTTTACTGCATTTCATTACGTTCCAAAATCCAAAAAGATTTTCAGTGTGTTTTAGCATAAACTTTTGAAAAAGTCAAAAAGATTTTCGACAACTGATGTTGGAAAGCTGATTTTCAAAATTCCAAGTGCTAAACATGATGACATTGTTGTGAGGGGGAGTGTGTTTTGAAATGTCAAAATGTATTTTTTTTTAATCATCAAGTGGTTCATCATGAGTTTGTGATCTGAGGGAGAGTGATTGTTGATGCTTATGTTTATGAGAGGGAGTTATCTGATTATATCAGAATGTTGGTGCATTTAAATTGTTAAATTTAGAAATTCATTTCTGGGTTAAGAATGTGCAGGAATAGCCAAGTTTCGATTATGGAAATTGAAGATTCTATAGAGTGCCAGGTTTAAGATTCTGAAGACAAAGAAAGCCAGACAAAGATCCTGAAGCAGATGATGCTGAAGAACTAACGGAATACCAGCACATTGCAAGGAGGAGTCTGTTGATGCTGATTGAAAGAAGTGAAGCACAAAGACTGATAAAGACTGAAGATTGTGAAGACTCGACATTTAAGACTCGTCAACATCTGAGGGGGAGTCTGTTGGTGCACACATCTGTCGTCTTCTTCTTATATCGAGTCTCGAGTGCGTTGCGGGTTTGATTAAGCATGATGTCATCATATTGAATGATGACATCACAATATGACATCAATATTGACATCATCATATGACAACATCACGAGAATTGCATGGAAAGTTGAAATCAGAAGTTAAGTTCATATGGTTTCGCTTCAAGACAAGCTTCAAAGTCAAATGCATGGATTTCGCTTGAATAGTGATCTAGAGGATTTCGCTTGAAGTGTCTCAAGCGAAATCATGTATAGTATAAATAGGTTAGTTGACTTGTCATTTGTAACAATTGTCTCAGAGTGATACCGAAGTGCTGCCGGTATACTTTTCGACTGTACACATTGTTATATCAATATACAAGAGGATTAAAGTGATAAACAAGCTGTTTCATCGTCAGTTTCTTAGTTTCCGCATCTGAAACTGTTTTATCTCTTCTGAACGACTCATTCGGGTCACAAAACGATCCTACACCTGACCCCTCGGCAGCATCTCCCAAGACAAAAACAAGAAAACAGAAGCTGACCACGGGGCCGTGCCCAGCCAGGCATGGGTCGTGGTCAGATCTCACACATCAAGACAAAGCCTGTAGAAGCTTCTACACCCACCACGGGGCCATGCCCAGCTCAACATGGGGTGTGGTCAACTCTCAGATTTGCAGAATCTTGATAGGACAGCAAAGAGTTGACCATAGGGTCGTGTCCAGAAGCCACGAGGTCATGTGGGGCACTCTGCTGACAGCTGCAATTAATGAAGGAAGAGAAGAAGCTGGCCATGGGCCGTGCCCAATGGACACAGGGCCGTGGCCGGGGTACTGTTCTGACTATAAATTGGGGTGCTTGGTTCTCTTCAAAGGCATCCTTGGCAAACCACTTCTCTCCTACTTTGCCACCACTACAACACCAACACCCACCACCATCATCAATTTTTCATCTTTAGAGTGTGTAGTAGTCTCGGGATCCAAGATTGATCGTAAGAGCTCTTGCCAATCAAAGGCCATGTTTGGCTAATCTCTTACATCACTTGGTGAAGACAAGTCTATAATGTATTACTTTTGATTTTTAATCTTTCGGCACTTTTTAATTGGGTTTGTATTAATGACTTTAATAACTAGTTTCTTATGTTGAAAGTGAATTTTCTTTACCATTTCTTCATGATGTCATTGATCTACTCATTCGTTTCTTTACGGTCTATATAAAGCGCGTTAACTACCTGGAAGGGGGTTAGGATGGTGGTTTGGTAAAGTTCTTGTCTTGTTTAGTGTATAGTTCCTGTGAGGACTTGGTTCAAGCTTACTAGGACCTCCTTCAATGCCCCAAAGGTATTGGATGGTGGGGGTGCGAATAGCTTGAACCCCTCATATGTAAACTACTATTAAAACTTTAAACCGGCTTCTTGTGATTGTATCATTGCTGACTCAAACCACTTAGCCGAGGGTAACGTCACCTTCAAAGAGGGTCCTACCACTTTTCGCATTAATAACTTACTTAATTGTCTTTCAATATTCCAACCCTTTGGGATTGTATCCCTGCTGACTCAAACCACTGGGTTGAGGGTAACGTCACATTCAAAAGTGGGGCCTACTACTATAACTAAGATAATTTCTTAAAAAGTCCGAAAGTGCGAAAATCATCAAAGGATTTAAAGATGAGTTAGATCCAAGTGATTCTATCTTGTCTATTTATTTTTCATTTTATTTATCTTTTTAATTTTTAGATTTATTTTCATGTTTAAAAACTCTTTTCAAAATTTTAGATCGATTAGACGTTGACGATAAACTAGTACTAAAAGCTCTTGTGTCCTTTGACGACCTTGATATCTTACCAACACTATACTACGCTCGCGATGGATGCACTTGCCCAAGTGTGTGTTTAGTGTTAGTACTATATCGTGTTTTATAAATTTAAAACTTAACTAATGCGTAAAACCGGCTTAAAATATTAATAAACTGAGTTATAAAAGGTCCGAGTTAACGAGACTTAAAATAAACTGAGTTATAAATTCCCCAAACCCATTAAGTTAACTAGGAATCTTTAACCTAGTTAATAAGTGGGAATATTGTTAGAAGTAAGTAGGTTGTGCCCTACTTAATAACTAACCACACAAGAGGGGCCAGATTCAGATAAATGGAAATTAAGTTATAAAAGAAACTTAAAACAAAACACACACACACTTAGTGTGTGTTCTAGGATCAACATCAGGAAGCTCCCAGGAGCTTCAAACCCTAATTCCCACGTAATCATCAAATTGAAAGGCCAAATGACTTGCAAATTCACAATTGAACGTGAATTAATGATCACCCAAGCTAGGGGATCATAAGGCATGTCAAATTTTGATGATTTGTGAAGTTCTGAAATTTGAATAATCATCATAATCGTGAATTATGAATGAATTATTGAAGATATGGATGAACTATGATGTATAAGTGCTTAGAAACAAAACCCTAAGTGAAAATTTTACATATATTGCCATGAATTGAATGATTAGATGAATTAGCACACTAGGATAAGTGGGTTTTAATCATGTGATGAACTTGATGATATAATTGTGATTATAATCATCATATATGATAGTAATAATGAAATACTTGAACAAATTATGTGTTTGAGTTTATGATCATACTTACTATGAAACAGGTTTTGTATGATAAAACGAAAATAATGATAGATTAATGTTAGAATGATGTTTGATATCATCATGTGTTAAAAATGATTAAAGTTGTGTTAATTCGATGAATTTTGATTACATGAACTTGATTTAATAAGTAATTAAACCGGTAGCATAGGAATGATGCTTACCGGATATTGACAAAGTAATAAAACGAGTAGTTGATCTACATCGTGTAATTATTTTCGTCAAAAGGTAGTTTGACTTTTAAAAGTCAAAATGACCAATTATATGATCGAATGATAATTACGACATAAAACCCGTAAGATGGAGTAGTCGTGATTGATAATGACTAATCTAACTATCTTACGAATTATGATGATAGTTTGACACTTGACAAGCTAGGTGGAAGCTTGGGAATGAAGCGGATTTAACGAATCAAGTATGAAGAAAAAGGCTAATTTGGATGCAATGTAAGTAAAGCTTACAATCTATTTATTTAATACCTATTGGTCTTATAGGTTATGAAAACTAGAAATTCATGTTTGAATTATGATGTTCCGACACGACATGTGCGGTTCGGAACAAAGACAATGCTAATAAACCATGTTTAATGGTTAAAAAGGACTATTATGGATACTTAGTCATGCAGTGACTAATAAATATAGAACTTTTAATGGTTACCTTATAAGGTAAACCAAAACAAACAATAAGGGTAAAAGGCTAATTTGGTCATGAGTTTTTAAAAGACACTTATGACGTAAGCCATAATAGGCCAAAAAGTGTTACGAAATGAACTATAAGTAAAATGACTGCTCGGTGTAAACCGGAGCGAGTCAACTAGACGAGATGGTAATAAACGTCATCTCGCCAATATAATCGGTCACTTTGACCAAACAGGTCAAAAGATGAAGATATCACCTTTGACAATATTGACTAACGGTTTGTCGAGTTGTATGATTATAGGAACAAATCTCGAGCGTATATTTACGTCGCTATTACCTAGCGCCTATTAAAGCAAGGTATTGAAACTGGTCAATATAACGATCCGAGCCAGGTACGCATAATAGAATAACTCTCATTTAAAAGATAAGGTTTAATGAGAGTTAAACGGAGTCTAAAATAGACATTGGGTTACTTTGTGAGGTAAACCGAATGTTACAAAGGTTGGTTATTGCATTTGGAAAGCATTTTGACTTTCCAAATAAAATCATAGCTAAAAAGAGGGTTTGTAAGTTAAACATGTTTACAAAAGTCCCTCATCGTTAATGAAGGGCTAAAATGGACCAAAACGCCCTTATAAGTTAAACTGAACAAACAACCCTGAAAGGCTGTTTGGAAATGAGTTTTATGGTTAGATAAATACTTAGAATAAGTATAGAAATCGAAAGATGTAAATCTTTAGTCAAATGACTCTATTTGAGTCTTTGCCGTGATATCATAATTCTAGGGGTAAAACTCGGGTTATATAGATCACCACATTAAACCACCATAATTACAGTTGTGGTGGAAAATTTTACGATAAGAAATGTGGTAATACAATACTAGAAGCAATTGAAAGCGATTTTAAGCTTGAAAGTGCTTAAATACCCTTAACGGGTCAAAATAAGCACTTGAGCGTAAATGGGTTTTAAATACGGAAGAAACCCGTGCCTTGAACCTAATGTGATAGGAAATATTGAAATTATGAATTTCATGAGTTCAGGGATCAAACAAACATGTTTTGTTTGATTAATACATAAACGGGTCAAAACTTAGTAACCGCATTTTAAGCCGAAGGCTTAAAAATCTAAAATTTTGTTAATCCGGATGTTGGATGTTGACTTCATGTGATGAAGAATAAATTTACAATAACGTATGAAGAAACGTGACGTAAATCGGATAAAAAATGAGTAAGTTAGGATCGTTAACGTAAAACTGTGTTTGGTTGGAAAATGCAGCATCAAGTTGCAATCTTTCTATCAAAAGAGGGCCCTCGCGTCACGCGACGGAGGTGACCCTATGCTCTCGCGGCAGTAGTCGCGTCGCGCGACACTCAAGTCTAATCCCGTCGCGTAGCGCGACGGGTTATAAGTCTGAAATTTGTTGTTGTATGTTGTTTTGGTCATATGTGCTTGTTGAAACGAGTCTTAATATTCATAACTAACACAGTTTGATGATGTTGGTTGTAGATAACTTATACGAAATGCCGGAATGACGATCAAGCTCGATAAGGAACCGAACACAATCAAGATGCAAGCTTCCGCATTATGTTTCGTCTTCACGTTTTAAACGACAAATGTAACTATAAAATGTTGAAATGTTTTATTTATTAAAATGTTTTTACAAATTCCCATTTTTAAGTGTATGTTTAATCTTAAATACACTATTATAGTCGAAATTTATATGATAATCGTATAAAATAGACTAAGGGTCTTACAACACGGAGCCCCTAGCCCACCAAGCCACTAGTTTCGGGGAAAACCCGACCCTTCACCTGTCCGAGGGCACGACATTGAAGAACCGGTAAAACCCAGAGGGATCAGGAATCAAACTCAAGAACAAAGCCCAAGAGTCTTCCCCCATTTCCCATGACCACTGAGCAATAAGACCAGGGTCACTCAAATTTAACTAAACACACAAAATATACACATACACGAATAGCAGGAACAAAATCCAATTATTGGTCATTAAGACGCTTATTAATTGGTATTATTAACCTCCAGAGGACTGATTTGTCTTTTTGATCACGAACAAATATGAGTTAAACAACGGATAATGTCCAACTATCAAACCACACATCTCCAATCCTCCACGTGCAACAATTTGTTGACACCCCATAGGATTTTTGATTGTTAAGTTCATTAAGACATGTAATAAGACATTTTGTTGAGTCAAAAACAGTTAAGCAATCTAGTATTTATAATAACTGTTGTGGATACTTCACCTTCACTGCTGTGAGGGGGCAATTAGCAAAACAGATTAAAAATTTCATCATCATGCACATGTGAACAACAAGCTTGAGGAGGAATGCTCATTGTTGCAATGCATTACAAAACTATAGCTACACGGAAGGCTCTTAGGTTATGCACATTCTTAGGGGGCTCGAGAAGCACATGCTCCTCGAAGGTGATGACTTGAATGGAACTTTCATTGTTGATCAGAGGATGAGCACGGCTCTTTCCAAGACCTAGCTTGACTCGTTTTGAGCTTTACATGTAAAAGTTGAGCTTGGCTAATGTGTAATTTTTCAAACATGATTGGCTAATTATTACTAATTGAACGTGTGTGTATATATATATTCAAGTTATAATTCTATTAATACAACCATCATATATATTATTTAGTTATTTTTATCAAAATTATATATAAAGTACCAATATTTACGTAATTATTTCGCCTTCTAAATCTTCTTAATTGCATATTTAGCCAACCCAAATATAAAATTACATATTCCCCCTTACTCAACTAAAAGATTTGCTTGATTTATTTTATAAAAATTAAATTCGATAACGTCTATTTATGCTTAATTTCACTAATACTTTAAAATTTACATATTTACCTTTGTGTCTTCTTCATAAATTCTTTACGGTTTTTATTTCGCTAATAACTTTTATCTTTCGTTTCTTTCATTTTTACTAAGTTATCTTTTTTTTTGTTGATTCATTGTCAGGGGCAGACCTAGGTGAAGCCCAGGGTAGGCGGGCGCACCCTTTAAAAAAAATTAGTGTATTTTTTTGTTGCCCAGAATAATCTTTGATCTCTAGATCGCAAATGATAAACGTAACTTTATTGAATACTAAAATTTGAATACAATGGAATGATTACAAATGAAACTATCTATCCCTATTTATACTAATCTAATGGGTATGAGTGTAGAGACATGTCCCTTCGTGAATGGATGTGTCTCTAGATCTTGTGGTTGTAATTAAACGTGAAGAGGTGCGTCTCTAAGATCCAAAAGTCGCGTCCCTTCATCCTTGTATGGCTGCAAATTCTGAATGGATGCCTCCCAAGGGGTTTCGCACCCTTTAGGGTGGTGGTTACCAACTTCTGAAATGTCATAAACAGCCCCTGAACTTTGTAACCGCCATATAACTACCTTTTAACCGCCATATAACTATCTTTTAACTAATAACTAATAAACCCTTGTACTTGGATGTGAAAAGATTAAGGATTTCATTCACCCCCTAATCTTGAACATCCTTGAGTTGTTGCAGATCTTGAACTCCGAGCAGTTCTCGCATTGTAGAAAATTTGACTCTTGCTAGTGCCTTTGTTAGTATGTCTGCCCGTTGTAGTTCTCCACTTATGTGTTCCACAGTGATATCTTCGTTCTCCACGCATTCTCTTATGAAATGATAGCGTGTATCAATGTGCTTGCTTCTTCCATGAAAGACTGGATTTCTCATGAGTGTTATTGCAGAAACATTATCCACTCTGAGTGTTATCTTCTCTTCCTTCCAGCCTATAATTTCACTTAATAGTCTTTTAAGCCATAGTGCTTGCATGCTGCTGTAGTGGCTGCCATGAATTCTGATTCACATGATGATAATGCCACTATCTGTTGCTTCTGTGTACACAAGGTTATAGGTGATTCTCCAAAGTAGAATACCAGACCAGTAGTTCCTTTTCCTTTGTCTGTATTAACTCCAAAACTGCTATCACTATAACCTGTGATCTTACATCCTCCTTGCTTCTTGTAGATGATTCCATGCTCTTTAGTTCCTTTGATATAACGTAGTACTTGCTTTACTGCTTTCAAGTGTTGCTCCTTTGGTTCTTGCATGAATCTACTAAGCAGACTGACTGGGTAACATAGATCTGGCCTTGTATGCAATAACTACCTGAGAGAACCTGTCAGGCTTCTGTAATGTGTTGCATCTACTAGATCTCCTTCTTCAGTGTTCGTTAATTGTGTTCCTGGATTCATGGGAATCTTTGTGTCGTTGCAGGATAACATATCAGCGTCTTTGAGTATCTTGTTGATATAGCCTGTCTGCTTGATGGCTATCTCACCCCCTGCTTGAATAACTTCTATTCCCAGATAATATGCTAGCAATCCTAGATCGCTCATTTCAAACTTGTTCTTCATCTGAGATTTGAAAACATCTATCTCCTTCCTTGATATTCCAGTGACTATCAAATCATCAACATAGACTCCAACTATCAGTGTAGAAGTCTCACTCGTCCTTGTATAGATTGCATTCTCTAAAGTGCACTTCTTGAATTCAAGTGACTTTAGGGTTTGATCTAAGTTCGTATTCCAAGCTCTTGTTGCTTGTCTTAATCCATACAGTGCTTTTGATAGCCTATAAACCTTTCCTGCAACTCATGTCTTTACAAATCCTTCTGGTTGTGAGACATAGACCTCCTCCTTGAGATCTCCGTGTAAGAATGCAGACTTCACGTCTAAGTGATGTACTTCCCAACCTTGATATGCTGCTAAAGCCAACATTAGTCAAACTGTCTCTATACGTGCTAGTGGTGCAAAGACTTCGTCAAAGTCTATTCCATGTTGCTGAACATATCCTTTTGCAACCAGCCTTGCTTTGTGTCTGACCACGTTTCCGTTTGCATCTTTCTTAGTTTTGAATACCCACTTTAAACCTATTTCCTTGTGATCTCTTAGCAACTCTGTCAATTTCCAAGTGTTATTCTTGTTTATCGAGTCTAACTCGGCCTTCATTGCCTCAATCCATTTTCTGTCACTAGATGCTTCCTTGTAATTCCTTGGCTCTTCTTCAGCAAGTAATAATTCTTGTGGATCTACTTGAATTTCCCCCGTCTCTTCATACAGTTCTTCGAGACTTCTCAGTTTTGCTGGAGTGTTACTAATACTCTCTGTTGTACTTTCAGAGGTAGATGGACCTCTACTTGATAATCTACTTGAACTTCCTGCTGAGTTCTGATTGTACGAATGTGCTGGCGGGGTTACATAGGAGTTTGGTTCTTCTGTCTGATCTACTCCTGAATCATCATGATGTGGCCCGCTACTACCTGGTGGGTTGTAATCTTCTTGAATGACAAAGTTTGTCCATTCGGGATTCCCTGAATCTACCGTTTCCATATAACTATTCCAGTTCCATGGTTGACCTTCCATGAACTTTACATCTCTACTAACACATATCTTGTTCTTTGCCGGATCATATAATCTGTATGCCTTTGATCCTTCTTCTATTCCAAGGTAAACCATAGGTGCACTTCTATCATCTAATTTCTTTTGTTGAAGTTGTAATATCTTAGCGTATGCTGTGCAGCCAAAAACCTTTAAGTGTTCCAGATTCGGCTTTCTTCCTTTCAATGCTTCATACGGGGTCTTGTTTACTAAAGCCTTCGTTGGAATCCGGTTTAATAAATATAACGTATGTCTTATTGCTTCTCCCCATAAATTTTGTGGCATGTTCATTGCCTTTAACATACTTCGAGTAGTTGACAACATCGTCCTGTTTCTTCTTTCCACTACTCCATTTTGCTGTGGGGAATATGGCGCTGTAAGCTGTTTTGCTATGCCATTGTCCTTGCAATACTTGTTGAATTCAGCCGACATGAATTCTCCTCCTTTGTCCGTCCTTAGCATTTTTAACTTGGTTCGAGTTTCTGTCTCCACCTTTTCTTTGAACTGCTTGAAAGTTTCGAATGCTTGATCCTTGGAAGTTAGTAGATATGCCCACATGTAGCGAGTACAGTCGTCTACAAGTAGAAATATATACTTCCTCCCAGCATGTGTTGGTGGGGATATAGGACCACACAAATCTCCATAGACTAAATCCAGAGGTCTCAAAGATCTGAATTTTGCCTGATTTGGAAATGGTGTCCTAGTATGTTTTCCTAATAAGCATGCATTACATACTTGATTGGCATGACTTATTTGAGGAACTCCATGTACCAAGTTCTTTCGAGTCATTTCCTTAATAGCATCGAAGTGTAAATGGCCTAACCTTGCGTGCCATAACCATGCTAAATCTTCTGTGTTTGAGAGTAGGCAGATTGGCCTTCCAATCTTCAACTTTACTTTATACAACCTGTTCTTCATTCTCCTGACTCGCATTAGTAACTTTCTATTTCTATCGCGGACTGTTAGTAAGTCTCCATCCATTACTACTTTGCACCCGATTTCTGTAAGTTGTCCGGGGATCAATATGTTGCTTTTCAGACTTGGAATGTAGTATACTTGAGAAACAATCTTTTGTTCTTGGTTCAGACATTCCAGCAGTATTGAACCTATGCCTTTAATTTCTACGTGCGACCCATCACCGAATCGAACTTGCCCTGTCACTTTTTCATCTAATTCTCTGAAGTGACTTCGCACTCCTGTCATGTGGTTGCTCGCCCCGTTGTCTAAATACCATAGACTTTCATCTTCTGTGGCGTAACTCACTGGTTCTATGCGTTCTTCGTTTAGTAGAACTCTTTCTTGAACAACGTTTTCTTCTTGTATTGCCATTAGCAATACGGGTGCTTCGTCTTCCTCGACGAGATTTGAATGTTCTTGTACAACATCTTTCTCAGGACAGTCTTTCTTGAAGTGTCCATACTTCTGACACTTGTAGCACTGGATCTTACTTATGTCTATTTGGTTTCTTCCAAAATTCCTCCAATTCTTAGACCTTCCACCTCTGGGTCTATACGAAGATCCTTCGTTCTTAGTGCTTTGCCTGTCTTTATTGTCTCGCCAGTTTCCACGCGGTTGGTTGAACGTGCCACGCCCGCGGTTTCCAAACTGTCTTCCTCTGCCTGAGTTGTTGTCGTGATGTGTAAACATCAACTTGTCTTGACTTTCTCCTGGGCTTCCTTTCTTTTGCTTAAGTCTTTCTTCGAACGTTTTTAACCTTCCGACCGCTTCTTCTAGCGTCATTGTTTCTAGATCGGAGTATTGTTCCATCGAGGCGACAATCTGGGTAAACTTATCTGGCACTGCATTTAGGAGTTTGCGTACCAGAGTCGGTTGACTCAGTGTTGTCCCTAATTCGCTTGCCCGGGTAACTACACTGTTTATCTTTGCGATGAAGGAGTCTATAGTGTCATCTTTCCTCATTTGCATTAACTCGAATTCTGATAAAAGTGTATACCAACGAGCCTTCTGTACCCGATCAACACCAACGTGTCTAGTCTTGAGAGTTTCCCAAATTTCCTTTGTAGTTTTACAACTTGCAACTTGCAATACAACATCCTCCAGTATTGCTTGGAACAGATAAGCAATTGTCGCCTTATCTTTCTTAACATCCGTTTGCGTATTTTCTGCGAGTTCAATCGTTTCCCAAAGTCCATTCGCTTCCAAAATCGTTTTGATGCGAATTGCCCAAACCGTATAGTTTGTTGGTTTCAAAATAGGACACTGGAATTGGGAAAGAGAACTTCCTTCCTTTTGAATTATAACTTGTGAGTTTGGTCCGGTTGCTCCTGACATGTCTTCCGACCTAACAATCTTCACTTTCAAAAAACTTTTATCGTTCTTGGTTTCAACAAACCTCTAATCCTTAACCCCTGCGTATAACCCAACGCGTAACAATCAATCAATCTAATTCGCACTAAACCCCGTAATCAAAACCCTAGATTCCTAACCCCTGGTTCGACCCTGAACCGAAAATAAACTAACTTGCGAATTGAGAAAGAATAATAAAACCTGATCGCGAATTCCCTGCGATGCCTAGAGCCTGATGCTCTGATACCAATTGCTGCCCAGAATGATCTTTGATCTCTAGATTGCAAATGATAAACGTAACTTTATTGAATATTGAAATTTGAATACAATGGAATGATTACAAATGAAACTATCTATCCATATTTATACTAATCTAATGGGTACGAGTGTAGAGACATGTCCCTTCGTGAATGGATGTGTCTCTAGATCTTGTGGTTGTAATTATACGTGCAGTGGTGCGTCTCTAAGATCCAAAAGTCGCGTCCCTTCATCCTTGTATGGCTGCGAATTCTGAATGGATGCCTCCCAAGGGGTTTCGCACCCTTTAGGGTGGTGGTTACCAACTTTTGAAATGTCATAAACAGCCCCTGAACTTTGTAACCGCCATATAACTACCTTTTAACCGTCATATAACTATCTTTTAACTAATAACTAACAAACCCTTGTACTTGGATGTGAAAAGATTAAGGATTTCATTTTTAGGCGAAAAACCTGACCGCACCTCTGGAAATATGTTTGAACCACTCATCCGCACACTCAACAAATAATTTCTGAGTCCGCCACTGTTCTTTGTTTCCATCTATCGCTAGCATTTAGAGTAAGCATTCATAATAATTTACGAGTGACAATCATCGACCAGTAGTCAAATATAATTCAAAAAACATATCCGACCACAATCTGCATGTGGCAACTAATTTGAGTAATTTCCAACAGAAAATTTAAATAATAAGGAAAACTCATTTTTACTAATCGATTAGTAGTCAAATAATTCAAAATCATATGTTGGAAAAATGTTACAGTGAGAAAAATTGTTATAATCACTTCGAAGTAGAATAGTATGGACACCAGCAATTTGATTAATCCCACCAGCAATTTGATTAATCGCTCCTGGATCAGTGTTATGGACACCATGTTGAACGATTTTAATGGGATTTTAATTTTAAATTGGGCAATTTTGTCATTTTTTGATATTTCAATACCGAAGGGTAAATATGCGATTAAGAAGATATATAAGGGGAAATACGCAATTACCCCTATATATATATATAGAGGTTAGATTTATTTGGACTTACGAGCCTAGTAAAGTTCGATATCTGAAGCACACGATTGAGCTCGTTAAAGCTCAGCTTGGTTTAAGTTCTCATCAAGCAAATCTCGAGTAGCTCCTACGTGGCTCGACTCATTTACAACCCTACTCATTTTATCATTGTAGAGGATCATTTCTTTTGATAGATTTCAAGTTCCGCGGTAATACACGTGGCAACCCGTGTACACTGAGCATCAAGGTGTATAGTCAAGGGAAGGGCAACCGAGCTAGAGCAACAATTCTTCCTTTGGTTTGGTTTGACCCGACTGCTGATTTCCACACGTATAGCCTCAGTTGGAACCCACAACGAATTCTATTCGAGACAGAATTTCAACCTATTTACACAACCCATAAGCCACATGGGGTGGAAGCGTCAAGACATATTGGAGTCGAGCACCATTCATCACGTCATTAACTAATTTACATAGAGAACTACAAGAACCAATAAGTACTTATACATTGTGTTGTAAAAACTACATATGAATCTTTTTAGGTCAAAGATTAATGAAAGTAACATTCCTTAAAAAGAAGTATATCAAATTTAAACCAATCACGAAGTGATCAAAATTCGGAAATAAAACAATAGTTATTTTCTTGTTTTAATGTTAGGTTTTGCATGTCCATTTTATAAGTCTTACTTAACAGAAGCATTAAATGCAACTATTATAAATCTCTAAAACAATCCATCAATGATTCATATTTAAGTTGTAAGAAACTTAAAAAAAAACATACATAGGATGCTTAGAATTACAACCTTTACATAGAAGTGGTAGATCTTTGTAGTAGAAGTTGAATACCAAAGACACCCATCCAGAAAACCAAGCTTCAATAGTTGCTAGCCATATCCCCCACTTGTAGTGGAGTGGTGGAAAGAACTTTGGGTTTCTTTGGAGACCCGGGTTCGATCCCCACCTATTGCATTTGGGGGTAAATGGCCCCAACCTTGGTTGAGTGGTCATGGCAATGATGGATAAGAGTCTTGAGTGCGTAATAGCCCGGGTTCGAGTCTTGAGCCGCACACGAGTTTTCTATTACAGTGCGGTTACTCCGGCTCTTGAGTGCGGAGGCTGCAACGGCAGTCAAGTGGCTGTCGGCTGGAAATTTTCTCGTGGAGTGCCTATGGTCAACCTCGGATGCCTCGCCCGAGGGGGACTAGGGACCCATGCAATATGGGTGTGATCATCTCGACTGTTGGAGTCAATCGCCGTTAAAAAAAAATAGTTGCTAGCCAAAGTATCAAAAAGTCAAGATCTAGTTGGTGTAGGTAAAGAATAACAACCTACAACAATGTTAGTGATCAGTGAAGTCAAGATCTAGTTGTTGTGGGTAAAGAATAACAACCTACAACAATGTTAGTGATCAGTGAAAGTAATCATTGGACTTGGTGGTCTAGTAAAAAGGCAAAGCCTTTTAATATGTTTTAATATGTTAAGTATAAGATCTTAGGCTCAAGTTTCATAAGGAGCAAAAAATGGATCGGGAAGTCAAGGTCCGTAAACACAGTCGAATTCCTATCGTGAGAGTCCGTTGGAACTCAAGGCGTGGACAGGAGTTCGCATGGGAATGCGAGGATCAGATGAAGCTTAAGTACCCACATTTATTCCCAGATGACAAATCCAAGTCTGGTAAATCTAAATCGGGCACAATTGGTGAATTTCGGGACGAAATTCCCATTCAAGTTGGGGATGATGTGGCACCCATGGAAAATATACAGTCATCTTGATCTAACTCCGTGCTATTGTGGAGTGCTTATTAAATTTCGGGACAAAATTTCTTTCAAGTTGGGGATGATGTGACAACTCGGGATTTCAAGTTCCTTCCTTTGCGTAGCACTTGTTTTATAATCCTGATTCGATTACATTATTTTGTCTAGGTTGATCATGTATAGTTATAGAATGGATTTTGTATTGTTTAAATGTTAATCAAGTATAATGATTTAAATGAGTTTAGTATCAATTAATGCTGTTATCATTGGGCCGATGAAAATAAGGATATGAACATTGGGCCGACGAAAAATAATCATCCGACGAAGGATGATTTTCGTCATCCTTATGTACGACGAAACTTATATTTCGTCTGGGGTGTCTTTCGCCGTGATGGGCTTTCGGCCCAAGTGAAGCCCCGATTATATATAGACGTAGAGTGGTAGTTAGAAAAACCCTAGCTTTCCTTTACCAACCATCGGCAGCACCTATCATTTCTCTCGAAGCCTTCTTGCACTCTCGTGAACATCTCATTCTTTCGGTTAGCATCCTAACACTTCTCATCGTGTGATGATTGTTTTACGTTGATTGTAATCTTCTGTGATTAAAGGGTTATTGAATAACATGCTCCTATGTTGTGCTAATTAGGGTTGATAGTTTGTTGATTTACCAATTAAGACTAGAACATGCAGAATGATAATTCTATGTTTTGTATTCATAATCACTGCACAAGTCAATGATTTTGTTTGTTGTTTGAATACTATGTAATCTGTGGTTTATGAATATCAAATGAATCGGTGATACGGTTATGCGTGATGATGATCTGATAATCTAGGGTTCATATCTAGGGTTAATAGTTTGATCGGTTTTGGAACATGAGAGGTGTTTACGGAAATTACGGTGAACGGTTGAGTCAATGCTGAAACTGTTAAGGTCACGACGAATAACCCTGGGTGTTTCGTCAAACACAACTTGGCGAAAAACCTTGGTGTTTTGTCAAACATGTCTCGGTGAATAACTAGGGTGTTTCGCCATTAGGAAAGGACTTCATCAGCAGACTGTAATGTTAACTACGACTAAGGAAACCTAATTTGGTTGTTATGGGAAGTACACTTAACTGTTATCTACCATTGTGAAACATATCTGTGAATTGAGGAATAGTATGAGTTTGAATAACTACTATGTTGCTTATATGCACACTATGATTATAACTTATACGTGAAACATATGAATGTAAACTGATTATGTACACCTGAATACCATAGGGTGTGACTGTTTAAGTGTGAACAAGTAACTAATCACACCGAGCAAGCCAAGGTGAGTTCACTGCTCTTTTACCAAGAATGCGTCCCGGGGAGGGACATCTGGTAAACGTTCCGGGGAGGAATGCCGGGTAAATGGGTTAGACTGGAATGTTAAACCTGGGTTGTTGGTTAATACACGTATATCTATCACTCAAGTCCCTCCTACCGATTGTTTCCGGGAAGGCAACAAGGTATTAGTTAATAGCGCTATTTAGGTTTGACACCCTCACACCGCACCGAGGAGGTCGGGAGTAAACTAATGACCCCCATCTTAACCATTGCTTTGATAGAGGCATTAGGGAATAGGGCAAATAATCCGGAGCCATCGGCGGTAAGCGTGTGATTAACAACATCGAATCTGTGAAACGTTTTAATCTGGTAACTGGTAACTAAACACGTTAACAAAACTTTGAACTCACCAGCGTCGTCTGACACACTTGTCTGCATGCTTGCAGGTCGTTAGATTCTTGGATATGGACTTGCTATCTGGGGTTGCTGGAGTGGTCATGAGTCGAGACTCTTGGATACTTGTTTTATTGGTTTTGAACACTTGACTTGGAACATTTGATTAACCATTTACATTATGCTTCCGCTGAATGTTTACTTTGGTTTTCACTTGTGTCTTGGAATAT
Organism: Helianthus tuberosus; assembly: GCA_030545235.1. Lineage (NCBI taxonomy): Eukaryota > Viridiplantae > Streptophyta > Magnoliopsida > Asterales > Asteraceae > Helianthus > Helianthus tuberosus. The sequence goes on along the minus strand of CM060366.1, from coordinate 169,584,363 downwards.
TATTATGAAATGAATCGAATGTTTATTAAAATATTTATTATTAGTTCAATGTGATTGGTGGCTTGGATCCGGGTACGTCACACGTCCCGCGGTGTTTCCGCGTGTAGTATTTTGGGAGTGTGACAACAAAGTCCATTGTTATCAATTCTCATTTCCATATTGGTATCTCTAATTCTTGCAATAATCCTAAGGGTTTCTAATGCTCAGCTTTAACCTGTGAACAGGTTATACATTTAGCGACGTAGTTTGCTATATCCTTTTTCATTCCTATCCACCAAAAATTCTTTCTTAGATCTTGATACATCTTATCACTTTCGGGATGTATCGTATACTTAGACTTATGGGCTTCTTCTAGAATTCTGTGGCGTAGGTTTCCTTGTTTAGGTATCCACATCCTTTTCTTGTGGAACTTCCAAATTCCATATGTTCCTTGTTCTAATTCCTTAATCATTCCTTTTAAACCTCCAGCATCGTCCTTGATTGTTGTTTCCTGTACCTTTCTAATTTGGTCATTTAAATCTACTTGTAGGTTTAACCTGAGAGAACGCACTCGTTTCGGCTTTTAATGATATTTTCGACTTAAAGCATCTGCTACTACGTTTGCTTTTCCTGTATGATACTGAATATCATAATCATAATCATAATCACTAAGAACTTCCATCCATCGTCTCTGTCTTATATTTAATTCTTTTTGCCCAAAAATATACCTTAAACTCTTATGATCTGTGAAGAAAACAAATTTATTTCCATATAAATAGTGTGTCCAAATCTTAAGGGCAAAAATTATGGCTCCTAATTCTAGATCATGGGCTGTGTAATTCTCTTCATGTTTCTTAAGTTGTCTAGAGGCATAACCTATAACCTTTTGACGTTGCATCAACACACATCCTTCTGGTAATGCGAGTATGGGTGCATTGGTTAACCTTTGCTTAAGAATCTTAAAAGCTTCTTCCTGTTTTGATCCCCATTCAAACTTACCTGATTTGCAGGTCAATTTGGTTAATGGAATGGCTATTCTAGAGAAATGTCGGATAAACCGTCTATAATATCATGCCAATCCAAGAAAACTTCTTACTTTTGTTGGTGACTCAGGGACCTTCCACTTAGTAATCACCTCGATCTTTGTGGAATCCACATGAATTCCTTCATGATTAACCAGATGTACAAGGAATTGCACTTCTTGTAACCAAAATTCACATTTTGAGAATTTAGCATAAAGCTTCTCATTTCTTAATAATGTCAGAAGTGTATGCAGATGCGCTGCAGTTCCTCTTTACTCTTAGAGTAAATTAGGATATCATCTATAAAGACAATTATGAATTTATCCAGGTATGGTTTACATATCCTGTTCATCATGTCCGTAAATGCGGCTGGGGCATTGGTTAAACCAAATGGCATGACGGTAAATTCATAATGACCGTACCTTGTTCTGAAAGCAGTTTTAGGAATGTCCTCTTCCTATACTTTCAGTTGATGATATCCTGAGCGTAAATCGATCTTAGAAAAGAATCAAACTCCTTGAAGTTGATCGAACAGATCATCGATTCTCGGTAGTGGGTACCAATTCTTAATCGTAACCTTGTTTAATTCTCGGTAATCAATGCACATACGCATCGATCCATCTTTCTTCTTAACAAACAACACTGGTGCTCCCCACGGTGATGAAGTTGATTGTATAAAACCTTTCTCAAGAAGTTCGTCCAATTGTTTCTTCAGTTCCTGCATCTCCCTTGGTGCTAACCGATATGGTGCTTTGGCAATCGGTGTCGTTCCTGGTATTAGGTGAATTCTAAATTCAACCTCTCTATAGGCGGTAATCCAGGTAACTCTTCTGGAAAGACGTCTGAAAATTTTGATATCACAGGGATATCTTTTAATTCTTTTCCTTTAGTATTGATGATTATAGAAATCATATATACTATTCCTCCTTTCCTTTCGTAACTTACGGCTTTCATCACAGAGATGAACTTTGTCGATCTGGTTGGCTTATTTCCTTTATTTGTGATCTTTTCACCTATTGGTGTATTTACTTGTACTGACTTTTGATCACATAAAATACTGGCACGATTTGCTACCAACCAATCCATTCCTAATACAACATCGAATCCGGCTAGATTCATTGGGTAAAGGTTAGCTGAAAAGTTATGATTCAAAATTTCTATTCTTGCTCCTTGCAAGATTTCATTTATCTTAATGGATTCTCCGTTTGCTGTTTCTACCAGACAATCTTGTTGAAGTTTGGTTAAGGGTTGGTTGAGAAGTTTGTAGAAATAAGTATTGATAAAACTTTGGTTTACACCAGAGTCAAATAATAATTTGGCAAAAATGTCAATAACTAAAAATCAACAGGCAATCACATCCGAAATCATCTTGGCTTCCTCAATTGTCAGAACGAATTCTTTGGCATTTTCCTTAGGTCCTTCAGTTGTCTTAGCCTTGTTGGTTGCTGCTAGAGCTAGTTTCGGACAGTTTTCTTTGATGTGATCAGCCTCTCCACAATTGTAGCATATTCTGGCACTAGCCTTTCTCCTACAATCTTCTTCCTTATGTCCCGGGTACTTGCAAATGTTGCAGGACACAACACACTTTCCTGAGTGCTTCTTTTTACAAAACTTGCAGGAGGGTGCAGAAGAATCTGTTCCTTTTCCACGGTAGGAATTATCAGAACAAAATTCCTGGGTAAGCTTTTGAGCTAGGTTCTTTCTTTGATTCTCCTCTTGTGTGCGTACCAATTCATCAGTTAGGGTGTAGGCTAGTTCTACTGCTTCTTCTATGGATTGTGGTCTAGCTGCCTTGACTACGTGTCTAATCTCACTAATTAATCCCCAAATATAATGGGAGATTAACACTGGTTCAGATGAGGCTAAGGTTGGCACTATCCTAGCATATTCGAAGTATATGGTAGTGTAACCTTTGTAGTCTATTCTAGTCATTTTAAGATTTTGGAACTTATTGGCGATTTGTTCCTTTTCATTAGGAGGACAATTTTCTTTCAACCATTTCCTTAAAGTTGGTCCATTCCATATTATAAACTCTGTCACTTCCCCTAGACTGGAGAATAGTATTCCACCATTCTAAGGGGGCATTTTTGAAAAGATTAGAAGCAAACATAATCTTATCTTCATTTGCACATTTACTTATTTTTATGACTGCTTCTGTCTTTTCTATCCAACATAAGGCTACAATGGCTCCTTCATTGCCTGAGAATTCTATTCGTTTGCAGGCCAAGAATTCTTTATATGAACAACCGTAAGAAGCGGTTCTTCTTCTCTCAGGAATTGGAGCTTCAATTATAGGTCCGTTATTATCGTTCACACTGTGACTTGGTTCAGTGTGTTGGTGTTTACTTCCATTTGCAGATTTATTATTTTCTGCTTCTTTAACAGTCTTCATGATATAGGGCATAACATCTATAATTCCTTGTGCTACTATATGTTGGATGGAACTGTTATCTATTTGGTTTCTGTTATTCTCATTATTCTGGTTTTCCTGATTTACTTCGTTGTCCATCTGACCTGTGAATATTTATCAAGTATTAACTATCACAGAATAAATTTAGTACAAATATTTATATACAATTGATGTGTGTAAAATGCAACATATAAATTACATCAAATGAGTCATAAAACTAACCATTTTTTAGTACTAATGTTGGAAAAAGTGTGCTTTTGTCTTCCTTTTGTATTTTCAGGACTAAATGAGCTTAAATGAAAAAAAGGAAGAAATATGCAGCAAAAACTAACATAAATACAAAGAAAAGGAATAAACGTGACATGTTCGACCCCTCGACAGCATCCCGAAAAGCAAAAACAAGAAACAGAAGGCCGACCACGGCCCGTGCCCACTGGACATGGGGGCGTGGTTAGGTGTCTGCAGAAAGGACAAAGCTGTGGAAGCTGCTACACCCACCCCGGGGCGTGCTCAGCTCAGCACGGGGCGTGGTCAAGGCTAAGATTCGCAGAATCTTGCAAATCTTGGTAGTACAGATACGCTTCTACACAGGGGTCGTGCCTACTGGACACGGGCCGTGTTAAGCCCTATGCAGACAAAAGCAATTAATGAAGGAAGAGAAAAGGGATGGCTACGGGGACGTGTCCGCTGGACACGGGGCTGTGGCCGGGCTTCTGTTCTGGCTATAAATAGGGGTGCTTGGATCACTTCAAAGGCATCCTTTGGCAAACCACCTCTATCCTACTTTGCCACCACTCCACCCCCACTACAACACCCACATCCACCACCATCATCCACCATCCACCTTAGAGAGTGTGTAGTAGTCTTGGGATCCAAGATTGATAGTAAGAGTTATTGTGAATCCAAGGCCATGTTTGGCTAAGTCTCTTACATCACTTGGTGAAGACAAGCATTTCATGTATTACTTTTGATTTTTAATCTTTTCGCACTTTTATTTGGTTTTGTATTAATGAATTTAATAACTAGTTTCTTATGTTGAAGGTGAAACTTCTTTATCATTTGTCCGTGGTGTCTTCGCATTAGTTTACTGTCTATATAAAGTAAAAGATTTACACCATTCATATCTCTAATATCTATATAGAGATATGTTGGCTACCTGGTCGGGGGTTAAGGGAATGGTTTAGTAAGGTTCTTGCCTTGTTCAGTTTATAGATCCTGCAAGGACCAGGGTCAAGCTTACTAGGATCTCCTTCTATACCCACTTGTATTGAATGGCGGTGGTGCGAATGGCTTGACCCCCTCATATGTAAACTACTATTAATATTAAACCGGCTACTTGGATTGTATCCATGCTGACTCAAACCACTTAGCCGAGGGTAACGTCAACTTCAAAAGAGGGGCCTACCACTTTTCGCATTAATAACTTAATTAATTATCTTTCAATATTCCGACCCTTTGGGATTGTATCCTTGCTGACTCAAACCACTGGGTTGAGGGTAATGCCACCTTCAAAAGAGGGGCCTACTACCATAACTAAGATAATCTCTTAAAAAGTGCAAAAGTGCGAAAATCAACAAAGGATACATTAAACGCGAGTCAGATCCCAGTGATTCATCTTGTCTATCTGCTTTTATTTTACTTTTAGTTCTGCATTTTTAGTTTTATTTTTCATGTTTAAACCTATTCTCAAAAATTTATATTGATTATACGTTGAGGATAAACCGGTACTAAAAGCTCTTGTGTCCTTGGACGACCTCGGTATCTTACGAACGCTATACTACGCTCACGATGGGTGCACTTGCCCAAGTGTTTGTTTAGTGTTAGTAGAATATCATGTTTTATAAATTTAAAACTTGACTAATGTGTAAAATGGGCTTAAAATATCAATAAAAACATAATACACCCGACACACACCAAGTTTTTGGCGTCGTTGCCGGGGACACAAGGATTTTAAAAATGTTAGGAATCAACGGCCTAATTATTTTTCTTATTTTTCCGTTTTTTTTTTGGATTTTTCTTAAATTTTTCAACTTCTGCAGACTTCAGCACGGGTCGTGCCTGGTCGGTGTAACACCACGTAAAAGCGTGTCCAATTATGTAAAGACACGTGTCCTAAACTCTAATTATGTGAAAGATTGAGTTTGGAGGACTAAAGTTGTCAGACGGTGAAAATTTGAAACCACAGGGACTAAAAGTGTCAACATGCCAAACTTGTGCCTTTGAATGACCATACGTGATGAATATATTCTTAAACGAGTGATTGATTGGATATAAGAAGCCGTTTGTGAAAATAATCGGAAGATTATAAAACTGCAAGGGTTAAACGTGTCAACATGTTAATTCTGACCTCTGAGTGACCTTTTAACGAACCCGAGGCTTCGAAATATTCAAATATACTCTCAAGAATAACTGGTATAAATTTCATGTGGTTTCGAGATCGTTAAGCAAGTTTTCAAGACTTTGGGTGAAAAGTGTCAACTTGATAAAACTTGCGTTTATAATGATATTTAACGAGACCGAGCCTAACGAAGTTTGATTATACACTCTTGAGCCTTTACAAACTAACTACAAGGGCCTTACATGTCAAAAATCAAGTTATATAAGGTTTAAATGGGCCAGGGACTGATTCTGCCATTTCAGAAACTTGTTTAACCTGGAAAACAGGCTCACGCGGCCCGCGTAAATCCCCTCTCTGACCTTACGTGGCCCGCCTGAAAACGCCCAGCGCAGAAAATGAAGGACAGGTGAAGGTTTCAGCTATTGCACCGCCTCAAACTAGTTTGTATCGATCCCATGGGCTCTTAAACGGTTTTATAAACCCACTAGGACACCTGGAGTGATCCTAGGATGTCCCATAACAGCTGCAAGTGATCCATGAAGTTGGATTTTAGTATAAAAGGAGCACTTGTGTGGTGTTCTTATGCACATAAGTTGCAACAACTTCAAAGGGACTCATTTCTGGAGTTTCAAGGATTAGGAGAAGAATTACAAGTGTAGAAAAGATAGCTAGGACCATTAGTAGGAGCCTTAATCCATGCTTAGTCGTTTTTATTAGCTTAATTACCGAAAAGTCAAACATATCGTAATTTAACTTTCACTTTCATTTTATTCATAATTGGTCTAGCCACTGATTGAAATGAAAGTGGTTATGGAACCATATTAAGGTAGGTGATTAACCCTTAAAAGGGCACCTCCTAATTATTTCGTTTGACTAGTTAATTGTCGGGTCAAACTAGTTTGACAAAAAGTCAAACTGGACAGAAAGTTTAAAAATTTATTAAATTAATTAAACAGAGGTTCTAAATTATATTTTACCATTCGAATGACTTGGTAATTAATATTAGAACATGTTTTATCAGTCCTACCCGACAATTATCAGCCTAAGGTCAGTTTATAACCGAAAGTCGCAAAAGCTTGACTTTTGCTTTGACTTTCAGTTCTGACCCGTTCAAGCTTAATTCTCCCATGTTTTAAGCTTCCATTAGAACCACATTACTCAGTAGTATAACCCCCTAGAGTTATATTGCATGGTTCTTAGTGGTTTGAATTATATGCTCTTGATCGTTAATATGCTTATAAATGCCATAAACGCCCTTTTGACACACAAATGAGATTTTTAGAAATGTGAGAGGACAAAAACCTTTGCTACTGATTTATAAACTTGTCCTAAAAATTTGACATCAGTTTGAGGTTTAGATTAGGAGTTATGCTCGATATCGTAATTAAGAAACTTTTTATTAATTAAACGGCATAATTAGCATAAAGCCCATCTAAACCCAAATTTTGACACCAAACTTTTTTCCCACTGATATAACATAATATTTTGATATTTTTGAAGATTTTTATTTATTTTTAAACTGATCATATCATAGGGTTCTAGCTTTAATTCGGTAATTGTTGGTTATACCCTTTGTTGAATAAAATGAGTTTTACATCACATATTGATACGAAATATTTTGCTACTGATTTATGTGATAAATAAAATATTTTAAGCTTTCTGGAATGATAAAAATATTAGCTTTTCTTATATAAACCAAACATCGCTTAAAAGCGGCTTTTACGTGTTTCTAACGCATAGTATGAGCTAAAACTATTTTAAACATATAAGACTTAATACCTACTGATGTTTTTAGTAAATTTCTACACTTTAACAGTAAACAAAAGTTTTAAACTCAGATTTCCAAAATTGACCTTTAAAGCTTATGTGAAATTACCAAAATGCCCATTCGGTGCATAAATTGGTTATAAATGATAAATTTCACATATAGGCAATACCCTACTGATATAACTTATTAAATTAAATATTTTTACTGATTTCAAAAGACCAGAACTCTAGTTTATTATAAAAATCTCTTTTATAAGTATTAAAATTACCAAAATGCCTTTTCGGGACTTAAATTGGCTTAATTTACTTTTTGGGCATATATGTTAACATCCTAATGATGTATTAATGTATTTTAAGCATAATAACAATTAAGACCTGTATATAATTCATTTGGTTAACCGTTACACGTTTATGCGTTCGGATCAGTTTATGTGACTAGTTTACATAAAATAGCCGAAATGGGTTTAACCTTATCATTTAATCCTCAAATTCCAGAATGTGATTAGTTTACCCATATTATACAAGTATCCAAGCTTGTCAGGTCTAAACCACATTCTATTCCGGTCTCCGCTTAATCTAGCGTTTAGAACCGTAAAGTTTCTTTCTAGCTAGCCGGTCAAAGTCCTTGACTTACCTAAAGGCCCGTTAGCATCCTATTAGGTTATTAAACCTTCTATACAGATTAAGTAGCATCCAGTAGAAGGTATCATCATACAGCTTTAGGATTTACGACTGAGTTACTTTCACCTTTAAGCTCAGGTATCATCAGACAGCCACGCGGGACCATCCCACCGACGTACCCCATCCGCGACTCTCTCTAGTTCCGACTCATGGGACCATTGGAGTCATAACTTCGAGCCAGCGTGGCATTCTGTCTCACTAGGATCCTCACCATCCGACCCTCCATACTTTGGGTTACCCATTCCTATTGAACCCCAACATTCCCATCACACTCAGGAGTCACACCACTCGAACCAATCTCACCACTCTCTTCACGCCCATTCCTCCCATCACTCTGACTCCATTTATTCTCCAGCTCAGTTTAACCCCAATGATTATGTCAACAATCTCTTGGGTTTCAATCCCCTAGGACCATAAGATCACTTCTCCCAGGAGATGGAAATGGAAGACGACCCTGACCCTGAAATGCAAACCGGAACACCGGGCCACCCTATTAGCATCTCGAGCGGTTCACCATATCAAGGATTGTCGTACCGAGGGCCTGATTCGTATGCTGAGAGGATGGCTCAGTATGATTGGTACCTTACCCCTTCGTACCATAACTCCTCGGCTCAACCTCCTTTGAATGAGCCCTACCTTCAAGCTATTACCCCACCACCTTTACCAGTTGAGAAACCACCTCAACTGCCTCCCGAGCCACCAAGGCGAAGGAGAAATGCTCGAATGTCTGTACATGGGGGACCACGGTTCGCATCCCCTCATGGTTCAAGTTCTTACCCTCCTATTCCTGAGGACCCCCAAATGGGTGGACCCTCGCGCTCGGTGCCAAAAGTCAATCCCCCGCTAGTTTCTCATGCGCCACCGCTATCGCCAGTGGGTTTTGACAACTCGATACCAACATACCCAGGTTCGTCTGGGTATAACCCATCTGGGTATCCAACCATTGCGGAATATGGAGCCCATAACCCATACCTTACTGCAGCGCAATTCAATGCACTTTATCCTTCTTCTTACCCACCAGTTTACCCAACTGGAAATCCGGGGCAAGGGTATCAATACCCACCATACCATCAACCTCCTCCTCCCCAACAGGAGCAAACTCAGGAGATTCTGCAGAGGTTAGACCGGGTTGAGCGTGAAGCCAATGAAACTAAAAAGAAGCGTAATGGTTTTTTCAAGGGCCTTGCGAACCTTATTAAAGGCAAGAAGAAATAGGAAGTTGTTATTTTATGTTGTATTACCTTTCAATCAAGTCCCTGTGAAGACATTATTTTATTTACTATACCGAGTCCCTGCGTGGACTTATTTTCTATTTCTGTAGCCCCTGTGTGGGCAGTGTGTTGTTTCAGGCCCCGTGTAGGGCATCGTTGTACTAGTTTCATGATTTAATGAAGTGATTTTCGATTTTTTTAAATATGTATTTTATTACATCATCATGCTATATCATTTCAAATTTTATTAATCTGCCAAAGAAATTCTTAGAGGGATAACCTAGCTAAAAAAAATTAATGGTTTTGATGGTACAACCTTTTTAAGAAAATAACTCCCTGTTAACATCTGAAAACATTTTAGCATTCCTGGTTGTGCGGTACAGAAAACCACACAAGCTTCCAAATGTACTTGGATTTCCCAAAGTCACTATCATAGCCTATATGATCTATATGAATCATGGCTAATAAACATCAATATGATGTATACACCAAAACATACATTTGAGATGTATGCTTATAAGCAAAGGTGTAATAATGACAATGAAAGTTTTAATTTATAGACTTCTTGTCAAAAAGGCGATGAACATTGTTCGACCCTTAAAGAAATCACTGATCCAAGAGATCAATGATCATAATCGTCCTTATGACAAGGCTTTCGTGCCATCTAAATGTCCTTCGAGACGAGCCTTGTGCTATATGAATATGTCTTTCATGACATTAACAGTTGTGATTTACATCCCCTGTCTAATAAATATAAAGGATTATATCCTATTAATTGTTTATTATGGTTATAACCTAGGCAAATCATGATTTAATGATTTTTATTTTAAATGGTCTATATGGCTTAATAATATCATGACCATCTAATCATCACTACGATGATTCATTATGTAATTTAAATATAACATTATTGTTTAATATAGTACCCAAATCATGGCTGGATCTGATGAAGTAAACAGTCATCCATGGGAAGGAAACATTAATGAGACCAGGATAAATGTTACAAACGCTGAACTGCAAGCTATGATTGACACCGCGGTTGCTCAAGCGGTAGATAAGATATTCAAGGAACCAAGTAAGGTTCGGTCCAAAACTCACTCAAAACCCTTATCACAGTCACATGCATCAAAAAAGGATGAATCTCAGCATTCATCCAATCAAAGATTTGAGTCTCATAAAGTGGCGCTAAACCAGGCTCCTAAGTACAAAAAGAGTTGTACTTATAAGTACTTCGTCTCCTGTAAACCGATGGATTTTACAGGAGAAACCGGAGCAATTGACTGCTTGAAATGGTTAAACGAAATGGAGACTGTGATTGACATCAGTGGATATGCTAAGGAAGACATAGTCATGTTTGTGTCTCAATCTTTTAAGGGCGATGCCCTCACTTGGTGGAAAGCGTTAGTACAGTCCACTGGAAAGGTTCATCTGTATAACCTTTCATGGAACAAGTTTGTAGATCTTGTATAAGATACGTACTATCCTCAGCATGAAATTGAGAGGATTGAAACTGACTTCCTCACCTTGGTGATGAAGGATTTAGACTATAGGTCCTATGTGACCAGTTTCAACTCGATGTCAAGGCTTGTACCATATTTAGTCACTCCTGAACCCAAACGCATTGCGCGTTTCATCGGTGGTTTAGCCCCTGAAGTAAAAGAGGAAGAGGGAGGAAGACAAGTCCTCTCAATCAAACAAAAAGAACAAAGGGAACTTTGGTTTTAAGAAAGGGCAGTCGAATGACAAACCCAGGTGCAAGACCTGCAACAAAAGACACTTTGGAAAGTGCAACCAAAACCCACAAGCTAAACCATGTGGGATTTGCAAGAAGAAAGGGCACAAATCTGTTGAGTGCCGAAATATCAAAGATGCAACCTGCTATGGTTGCAATGAAAAGGCCCACATCAAGACCAATTGCCCCAAGAATGCTAAGAAACCCGAGGAGGCGAAGAAAAACAATGCGAGAGTTTTTCAGATGAATGCAAGGGAAGCGGTGAACGACGAGAACGTCATAACAGGTACCTTCCTCATTAATAATAATTATGCTAGAGTCTTATTTGATTCAGGTGCTGATAAGTCTTTTGTAGACCATAAGTTTTGTAAGGTACTGAATCTACCTATTAAGACTCTAGACATAAAATATGAGGTAGAGCTTGCCGATGGTACCTTAGAAACAACTTCAACTCTTCTTGATGGATGTTTCATATCCATTAAGAATCATCCTATCCCGCTATCCCTCTTGCCAATGAAATTGGCTGGGTTGGATATAGTTTTGGGCATGGATTGGTTATCGCATAACCAAGCCCAAATTGCATGTGATAAAAAGCTAGTCATTATCAAAACCCCTTCTGGAGAATCTGTCACTATTCAAGGAGATACACAATATGGATTGCCCAGCAATGTGTCTATTCTCAAGGTATCGCTGTGTTTGAAGAGCGGATGTGTCATCTACATGGCACAAGTATCTGTGAATGAACCAAAGCCAAAGATTGAAGACATTCCTATTATATCCGAGTATCCTGATGTCTTTCCTGATGAATTACCTGGATTACCTCCCAAGCGGCAAGTAGAGTTCAGGATAGACATTCTGCCAGGATCTGCACCTATTGCACGAGCTCCTTTTCGCCTAGTGCCTACTGAAATGAAAGAGCTCAGGACTCAATTGGATACTGGAAAAAGGTTTTATACAACCTAGATCTTCACCTTGGGGAGCTCCAATATTGTTTATGAAAAAGAAGGATAGATCAATGCGCTTATGCATTGATTATCGTGAGTTAAACAAAGTAACAATCAATAATCGTTATCCCTTACCCAGGATCGATGACTTATTTGATCAGCTTCAAGGAGCGAGCTTCTTCTCGAAGATTGATTTGAGATGTGGGTATCATCAACTCAAGGTCCGAACTGAAGATGTGCCTAAGACGACATTCAGAACGAGGTATGGACATTTCGAGTTTCTAGTGATGCCTTTCGGGCTCACTAATGCACCCGCAGCATTCATGGACCTCATGAATAGAGTCTGCAAACCATACTTAGATAAGTTTGTCATCATTTTCATTGATGACATACTTATCTACTCTCGTAATGAAGTTGATCACGAGACGCACCTTCGATGCATCTTAGAACTATTGCAACAAGAGAAACTGTATGCTAAGTTTTCAAAATGTGAATTCCGGCTTCACGAAGCAATTCCTTGGACACGTGGTTAGTGAGCGAGGCATCCAAGTAGATCCCGCTAAGGTAGAAGGCGTAATGAATTGGGAAGCACCAAAGACTCCAACCGAAATTCGTAGCTTTATGGGTTTGGCAGGTTACTATAGAAGATTCATTGAGAACTTTTCAAGGATAGCCGTACCATTGACTTCTTTGACCCATAAGAATGTAAAATTTGATTGGGGTCCAAAACAACAAGAATCCTTTGAGATTATTAAGCAGAAATTGAGCAATGCTCCGGTATTGGCATTACCTGAAGGAATAGAAGAGTTTGTTGTGTATTGTGATGCTTCACACACCGGTATGGGTTGTGTGCTTATGCAGAAAGGCAAGGTAATTGCCTATGCATCACGATAACTAAAGGTGCATGAGAAGAATTACACCACCCACGATTTGGAGTTGGGTGCCGTTGTATTCGCACTGAAGTCGTGGAGACATTATCTATATGGAACTAAATGTGTGATCTATTCGGATCACAAGAGTCTCCAACATTTATTCAATCAAAGAGAGCTAAATATGAGACAGCGCCGTTGGATGGAAACTTTAAATGATTATGATTGCGAAATTCGCTACCATTCTGGTAAAGCGAATGTGGTCGCCGATGCTTTAAGCCGAAAGGAAAGAGTCAAACCCATCAGGATCAATGCCAAGAGCATTGAGCTGAAGAATAGCCTGAATGCAAGGCTATTAGCTGCACAGAAGGATGCTGTTTTGGAAGCTAACCTTCCAGAAGAAAAGTTAGGCGTAACTGTTGAACAGTTAGCACCTGGTAAGGATGGAATCCTCAGACTGAATGGAAGAATTTGGGTTCCAATACACGGAGGACTTCGAGATGTAATCCTTCAAGAAGCACACAACTTCGAGATGTAATCCTTCGAGACTAATTATTGGTGGATAGGTTTGAAGAAATCTATTGCCACACATGTAGCTAAGTGCCTGACTTGATTAAAGCTGAACATCAAAGGCCATCGAGTCTGCTACATCAACCAGAATTACCTACATGGAAGTGGGAGATGGTGACTATGGACTTTATAACTAAGTTACCTAAAACAAGGCATGGAAATGATACCATATGGGTCATAGTTGATAGACTGACTAAGTCAGCACACTTCTTACCCATTAAAGAGACTCATAGTTCTGACAAGCTAGCTCAGCTTTACGTGGATAAGATTGTATCTCTCCACGGAGTGTCGATGTCTATTTTATCGGATAGAGATACTAGATACACCTCTCACTTTTGGAAAAGTTTCCAACAATCTTTGGGCACTCGTTTGAACTTTAGTACTGCTTACCATCCTCAGACAGATGGACAGAGTGAGCGTACAATTCAAACATTGGAAGACATGCTTCGTGCATGTGTTATTGATTTAGGAGGTAGTTGGGATGACTACTTACCCTTGATCAAGTTCTCCTATAACAATAGCTACCATACAAGCATTCATGCTGCGCATTTTGAAGCATTATATGGTAGGAAATGCAGAACGCCTGTTTGTTGGGCAGAAGTAGGAGAAGCTCAGTTATCAGGACCTGATATAGTCCTTGAAACGACGGACAAGATTGTCCAGATTCGCAATCGCCTGAAAGCTGCCAGAGATAGGCAGAAAAGTTATGCTGAGAAGAGGCGAAAACCTCTAAAGTTTGAAGTTGGCGATAAAGTCTTACTAAAAGTATCGCCCTGGAAGGGTGTGATGCGTTTTGGTAAGAAGGGCAAGTTAAGCCCGAGATATATTGGACCATTCAAGATTATCGAATGTGTCGGCAGTGTAGCTTATAAGCTAAACTTGCCTGAGGAGCTGAATGGAATCCATAATGTGTTCCACATTTGTAATCTCAAGAAATGTCTAGCTGATGAATCGCTAGCTATGTCTCATAAAGACGTACAAATTGATGAAAGCATGAGATTTGTTGAAAGACCTTTATCGATCAAGGATCGTCAGGTTAAAAATCTCCGAAGGAAGCATGTGCCTATAGTGAAGGTCAAATGGGATGCCCGTAGAGGTCCCGAATATACGTGGGAAGTTGAGTCCACTATACGACAGAAGTACCCTCACTTATTCCAATAAATCTCGGGGTCAAGATTTATTTTAAGGGGGTGAGGATGTAACAACATGTAAAAGCGTGTCCAATTATGTAAAGACACGTGTCCTAAACTCTAATTATGTGAAAGATTGAGTTTGAAGGACTAAAGTTCTCAGACGGTGAAAATATGAAACCACAGGGACTAAAAGTGACAACATGCCAAACTTGTGCCTCTGAATGACCATATGTGATTAATATATTCTTAAACGAGTGATTGATTGGATATAAGAAGCCGTTTGTGGAAATAATCGGAAGATTATAAAACTGCAAGGGTTAAACGTGTCAACATGTTAATTCTGACCTCTGAGTGACCTTTAAACGAACCCGAGGCATCGAAATATTCAAATATACTCTCAAGAATAAGTGGTATAAATTTCACGTGGTTTCGAGATCGTTAAGCAAGTTTTCAAGACTTTGGGTGAAAAGTGTCAACTTGATAAAACTTGCGTTTATAATGATATTTAACGAGACCGAGCCTAACGAAGTTTGATTATACACTCTTGAGCCTTTACAAACTAACTACAAGGGCCTTACATGTCAAAAATCAAGTTATATAAGGTTTAAATGGGCTAGGGACTGATTCTGCCATTTCATAAACTTGTTTAACCTGGAAAACAGGCTCACGCGGCCCGCGTAAATCCCCTCTCTGACCTTACGCCGCCCGCCTGAAAACGCCCAGCGCAGAAAATGAAGGACAGGTGCAGGTTTCAGCTATTGCACCGCCTGAAACTCGTTTGTATCGATCCCATGGGCTCTTAAACGGTTTTATAAACCCACTAGGACACCTGGAGTGATCCTAAGATGTCCCATAACAGCTGCAAGCGACCCATGAAGTTGGATTTTAGTATAAAAGGAGCACTTATGTGGTGTTCTTATGCACATAAGTTGAAACAACTTCAAAGGGACTCATTTCTGGAGCTTGCAAGGATTAGGAGAAGAATTACATGTGTAGAAACGATAGCAAGGACCATTAGTTAGAGCCTTAATCCCTGCTTAGTCGTTTTTATTAGCTTAATTACCGAAAAGTCAAACATATCGTAATTTAACTTTGACTTTCGGTTTAATCATAATTGGTCCAGCCACTGATCGAAATGAAAGTGGTTATGGAACCATATTAAGGTAGGTGATTAACCCTTAAAAGGGCACCTCCTAATTATTTCGTTTGACTAGTTTATAACCGAAAGTCGCAAAAGCTTGACTTTTGCTTTGACTTTCAGTTCTGACCCATTCAAGCTTAATTCTCCCATGTTTTAAGCTTCCATTAGAACCACATTACTCAGTAGTATAACCCCTATAGTTCTTAGTGGTTTGAATTATATGCTCTTGATCGTTAATATGCTTATAAATGCCATAAACGCCCTTTTGACACACAAATGAGATTTTTAGAAATGTGAGAGGACAAAAACCTTTGCTACTGATTTATAAACTTGTCCTAAAAATTTGACATTAGTTTGAGGTCTAGATTAAGAGTTCTGCTCGATATCGTAATTAAGAAACTTTTTATTAATTAAACGACACAATTAACAAAAAGCCTATCTAAACCCAAATTTTGACACCAAACTTTTTTCCCACTGATATAATATAATATTTTGAGATTTTTGAAGATTTTTATTTATTTTTAAACTGATCATATCATAGGGTTCTAGCTTTAATTCGGTAATTGTCGGTTATACCCTTTTCTTCAATAAAATGAGTTTTACATCACATATTGATACCAAATCTTTTGCTACTGATTTTATGTGATAAATAAAATATTTTAAGCTTTCTGGAATGATAAAAATATTAGATTTTCTTATATAAACCAAACATCGCTTAAAAGCGACTTTTACGCGTTTCTAACGCGTAGTATGAGCTAAAACTATTTTAAACATCTCAGACTTAATACCTATTGATGTTTTTAGTAAATTTCTACACTTTAACAGTACACAAAATTTTTAAACTCAGATTTCCAAAATTGACCTTTAAAGCTTATATGAAATTACCAAAATGCCCATTCGGTTCATAAATTGGTTATAAATGATAAATTTCACATATAGGCAATACCCTACTGATATAACTTATTAAATTAAATATTTTTACTGATTTCAAAAGACCAAAATGCCCTTTCGGGACTTAAATTGGCTTAAATTACTTTTTAGGCATATATGTTAACATCCTAATGATGTATTAACATATTTTAAGCATAATAACAATTAAGACCTGTATATAATTCATTTGGTTAACCGTTACGCATTTATGCGTTCGGATCGATTTCAGTGACTAGTTTACATAAAATAGCCGAAACGGGTTTAACCTTATCATTTAATCCTCAAATTCCAGAATGTGATTAGTTTACCCATATTATACAAGTATCAAAGCTTGTCGGGTCTAAACCACATTCTATTCCGGTCTCCGCTTAATCTAGCGTTTAGAACCGTAAAGTTTCTTTCTAGCTAGCCGGTCAAAGTCCTTGACTTAACTAAAGGCCCGTTAGCATCCTAATAGGTTATTAAACCTTCTATACAGATTAAGTAGCATCCAGTAGAAGGTATCATCATACATCTTTAGGATTTACGGCTGAGTTACTTTCACCTTTAAGCTCAGGTAAATACCTTTAACTTATTTTCCTTATACGGGCTTGGGATATGGTATTATAATAATACCACTTGTTCGGGTATGAAATCATTTAATCGGATTGTGATTAATAAATTTACATAACCCGTTTTAATCTGTCTTGTTTGATAACATAAGCATTGTGGGTTAATTCGACCGTTTCCTGGATATCCTCGGCTCATTTCATTTGAAAATGGCCACTACCTATGCACGGGGTGTAGGCATACACCTGACAGATGCAAATGCTAAAATATAAACCCACATGTTGGGGATAACTCCTTTATGGGTTCTATAAGTGGTGAGTCGGTTAATCATGGCTGGCTTACAACCGGCCCCAATTGTATGACAAACATGTAAATCTGTATACAAGATTATATTTAAAAAATTGTCCCAACTTATAAATGATTTGTGCCATGTGCACTTAAATCAATTTTCATAAATGTTTTCAAAAAAAGTCAGTTAATTGTATTTACCAGTGTAAACTGACGTATTATCCTAAAGATTAATTGACATGTACCTCTCGTAAATAGGCTGGAGCTATTAGGTGTCGAATAAGAGGATCTTGCAAATCCCTAAGATACCTGAAGTCTGTTATTTTTTTCTTTTTATTTTTATGATCAGCCTGTGGATCTTATTACAATCCAGTCTGTATATTCTTTCGTCGAACACTCAGACATTATGGTTTGTAATAGTTTATTCACCAAGCCTTCCGCTGTGCTATTATATTGTGTATATTGACTATGATGATATCAACTACGTCACAATACTCCCCGCCGGGCCCACCGGTAATATGTGGAAATATTGGGGGTGACAGTCGGACACGGGGCCGTGCCCAGCAACCTTGCTGGCAAATTTTTGTTTTCTGAGTTACAGAAGAGTGACCACGGGGCCATGGAGGTGCACCACGGGGCCGTGCTGAACTCCCCAGTAACTTGGATCCAGAAAACAATCACTGCAACAACGACCACAGGCCGTGGTCAGCGACCACAGGGCCGTGGTGAGACTTTTGATCATCGTTCTTTTTGTTTTATCACATGACTTGGAACCCAGGCACAGCACCTGAACTTTCTACGCAGTGCATGAGCTCTACTTCTAATAAAGACATAAAAGAACCTATAGACGAACCCGAACGCTTTCGAAGAAAGAGACTAAAAGCTAAAAGCCAAGATAAAGCTTCGGGGGACCAACTTCCAATGGCGGATCAGCGTACCCTTATGGATTACCTACGGCCGACGATAGGTAATCTCGGAGCCGCTATCAATGCACCGAATATCGATGCCAACAACTTCGAACTTCGGCCGCATTTTATTCAAATGCTCCAAAATTCCGCAACCTTCCATGGCCTAGCTGATGAAGATCCACATCTACATATTACCAACATTTTGGAAATATGTGATACTTTCCGGATCAACGGAGCATCAAACGACGCCATCCACCTCTAAATGTTCCCATTCTCACTAAAAGACCGAGCCAAGGCTTGGCTTAACACCCTCCCAAGTGGTTCGGTAAACACTTGGGATGATCTTGCCCAAAAATTTCTATAGAATTACTTTCCACCCTCTAAAACCGCTAAATTAATGACTAAAATCAATACATACTCACAAGAGGACGGGGAATCCTTATATGAAACTTGGGAAAGATTCAAGGAGCTATTGAGGAAATGTCCTCATCATGGTCTTGCAGTATGGCAACCAGTATCCACTTTCTATAATGCGTTGTTGCCACACAAAAGACAAACACTCGACTCTAGCTCTGGGAGACTCCTAGGTAATCGTCGCCCAATTGAAATTTATACTCAAATTGAGGAAATTGCTCAAAACAATTTTCAATGGCACACACCCTGAGGCACAAAATCTATTGCACCGGGTGCCCAAAAGGTGGATGAAATCACCTCATTACAAGCCCAAATCGAGGCCCTATCTTCAAAAATCAAAAAGTTAGAAATGGCAAAAACGGCCTCGGCTATGGCTTGTGAAGGGTGTGGTGGGCCACATGAAAATTGGAGTTGTATGAAAGAAATGGATAATCAAACATAAATGGTAAACTACATTGATAATAGACCTAGGCCGTCGGGTCCCCCCGTGACAACTGACAAAATTCCGGGTATCCGTACAATTATTAAACAATGATTAGTGCTTAATGACCGTGCTGGATTACAATTAATTACATGAATTGCTTTCTGACTATTGCCATATACATACATGTGCATCATATATTGCAAATGACATATCATTACTGCATGCAAACTTTGTTGATTCGAATGATGCACGAGACACCGACATCACAAGTTATCAAACAAATCAGAAAAATGCTGATGGAGTTCAGTACATAGACAGATATGGTATTGAGATACAGAATGGGCCAGAAACCAAGAGTTGCACTAGTATAGTGTGTAGGAAATTAACGATCACAAAACTGCCTTCATAGTGATAGTTTAAGTGCCAGAAAGTGCCTAAAACTCACATGAACTGCTGAATTCTTTAGAAATCAACAAAATTCAACATTTAAACACTCTAATATCATGCAGAAATATGGTTAAATGGTCCTGAATGCTTTCCTAAGTGTCAGGAATCCAAACTATCACAAAAGATAACATAAAGCTCACTAAACTGCATAGTTTAGCACCTTAACGAACCGGTAACCAACCGAACAACCGGACACTACCCGAAACACCAAATTTTCACTAGAAGCATTGTTTTAACATTACCAAGCTAGTTATGGTCCCCGAACATCATAACACATCTTATAACAACTAGTAACCATATAACCTAACTAAATACTTGAATCCTAACCTTAATCTAACTAACTAGTTATAACCTAAACCTATACCCCCCACTTAGTTCACGGCCCGAACAAGGGCCCCACTTATGATTGTTTAATTATTTTATTAGATCTTGTTTCTTTATATTAGACATAAGAACCAACGGTAAATTGTGAGTTGATGAATTATAAGAATAACCTTAGTGTTCTTAACTTCTCATTTCACATTCATACACTCAACACCACTCTTCTCCTTCCTTTCTTCCTTGGGTTCGGCCGAGAACACACACACATAACCATCATCATCTTCCAACTTTCATCCATTCTACATACAAACCAAGGTGTTAGAAGGTGCACAAAGAAGCTATGAGCTTTCGGAAGTTGAAGGACCTTCACCATTTTCTTTTATCCACTTCATTTCTTCTCTTGATCATCCATAGCCTTGAGCTAGTAGTAAGAACACTATACTCTTCATTTTACATCATATTTTGTTGGTTAAAAGAAGATACATGATGTTAATCTTGAAGATCACTAAGAATCAAGAACATGAAACATTAACATAAGCTTAAAATCTTAAAGAAATCATGTTGTTTGGTGTTGTTGTGCTACTTGATGATTGATTGTTTATGTTAATAATGTAGATCATCATATGATCTTTCTAGATAATGATTAAAAACATAATCTAGCAAGATGAGAGGATGAACATGTTAAAGATCCATAGATCATCCTCATAAAAGTCATGAACATGAAAGAATAAATTGTTTTCTTATTAAGTGATGATCAAAATAAGTATAAAGTCTTGTAAATCTATGATTTCAAGAATGTTTTTTCAAGAAATCAAGTTAAAAATACAAGTTTTACTTAATCTTGGTTCTTAAAAAAATCAACCATGTTTTTTTGGTGGTTAATAAAGTGTAGAAACACATATGTAACAAGAAAAATCCAAGAAGAAGCATTTTTAGAAAATATAATTACAAGTTGTAAAGAACTAATTTCTTTAAAAATGATGTTTTTAAAGGAACAACCACACTTTAAAGGGTAACTAAGCTTACTAAACACACTAGTAAGTTACTACAAATTTTTGTAAATTTTCAAGTCCATGAAGTAGTAGTTTATGCTTGTTTTGGCAAGATGGTAAGTATAAATTGATTTGTTGATGATGGTGTTGATTTACAAAAGAAAATGATATGCCTTGAAGGCATGGAAACCTCCATTTTTAGGGAAAACTATGGCAAAATTTTTCTAAAAATTAAACACTTAGAAAAATATTTTTGAACAAATATTTACAAGTATCTTTTAAACCATGAATTTTCATATAAACTTTGCCATAAATTTTGTTACAAAAAATATAAATATTGGAGGTTGGTTTTTATAAATAAAAGTGACTAAATATGTATTTAGGAGAATATATATTTAGATGTCACCATATGTGATTATTTGTATATTATGTGTATTAGTTATATTATTTTAGGACTTGAAATAATATAACTCATCAAAATACCAAAAATTACAATCCAAAATATTACCAAAATTCCAAGGAATAAATATACAAAGAATACCCAAATTATTGGTGAAACCGAACAAAGGAATATAACTTACAAAATATTCCGGAAAGTTTATTCGTAAATATATTTTGGACACCAAGAGAACAAAAATTATGATTTTTACAAGTATTACAAAATATATCATATTTTTTACAAGAAGAAAATATATTATTTTTGATAAGTAAAAATATATATTTTCTTGTAATTATTAGAAGATATATTATTTTTGTGAACAAAATATATTTTCTTGAATAAACATGAAATACATTATGTTGGGGAGAAAAAGTATTTTCTTAAGTAAACTTGAAAATATTATTGGATGAAAGATGGATTTATATATATTTTCTAAGTTAGACTTGGAAAGATACTATTTTTGAGACTTGTATGAAATTTATAAATATTTTTGCCAAAGGAAAAATTATAAATAATTTTTCTAAGTAATATTTCTTAAAATATATATATTGGAAATATATATCGATGTATTTCTATTAAAGATATCATTCCAGAAAAGTTAATACAAAATTAAGTATGAGAATACTTAATAATTACAAGAAAATACGTATTCTCGTACGTATAAATACACAACGGGATACGCCACCGATACTTGGCAAAAATATACGAAGTATAAGAATACGAATACAAATACACCTGTAACACCCCAATCGCGTAATACAACAACACGGTCCGAAAATATCGGGGAGTCACGTTACAAATTGCTCACAACTACTGGTACTAAATTGTTTCAATATTATTAACATCATTTTACAAACAGAGAATACATGTAATTGTCTTTTGATTAAGAAGTCTAAGGCCCTGAATGCAGTCCTATGCGTTGCATGCTTGAATAATTGATAACCTGAAACATATGTGAAAATAAAGTCAGCATAAAAATGCCGGTGAATACATAGGTTTTGTTAGCCAAATCAATGGCAAAACATTTGGCATTGCAATACTTTGGCAACTACGAGAGTTGTCGATTTGAAATAAATTTTGAAGCCAGAGGATGGCAAAAGTTTAGTATTGCAATACATAATCTTGATTATGAAAACTCGTGACAAATAGTTTTGTATATGGCAATATAATTATTACCAAGTAGTCTTTATGCCATTTGAAATTGTACATTGTAATCTCATTGAAATCATCGTAAAACTCGTTAATATGTTATTAGAAACCCAATCAAGGATTAGTAATAACTGTTTTTGAAATTAATCGGATAAGTAGTATATTTAAATATACTTTAGTTGTGAAATAGTTAAACAGGTAGTATATCAAAATATACTTGCGTTTCTGAAATAATAGATTTGGTAGTATATCACAAGTATACTTTGGTTTAAAAATGAAAAACATCGGTAGTATATCAAAATATACTTAGGTTTCTGAAATAATAGATTTGGTAGTATAGCACAAGTATACTTTGGTTTAAAAATGAAAAACATCGGTAGTATATCAAAATATACTTACGTTTCTGAAATAATAGATTTGGTAGTATATCATAAGTATACTTTGGTTTAAAAATGAAAAACATCGGTAGTATATCAAATTATACTTTAGTTTGTAAATTGCAAAGTCTGTAGCATATCAACTATGCTTTAGTAAACAATAGCATATCAAACTATACTTTGGTAGAATAGTAGCATATCAAACTATTCTTTGGTAAATAACAACAAAAATCCTAAGTCCAAATGGTGATTCGGGATAACGCCACGAATGGTAATACAATAAGCACACTTATATATAGGAAGTATCAGCGGCTTATCCACCATGTGCTTATTGTATTACTCTAGTTTCGTTATCTAAATCGCCAAAAATCTACACAATAACCATAACCATCGTCTCGTAAAGTACTTCTTAAAAATCTCACTATG
Organism: Helianthus tuberosus; assembly: GCA_030545235.1. NCBI lineage: Eukaryota > Viridiplantae > Streptophyta > Magnoliopsida > Asterales > Asteraceae > Helianthus > Helianthus tuberosus. The sequence continues at coordinate 169,560,902 of CM060366.1, read as the reverse complement.
AAGATAGGAAGATCTAAGACTGTACTTCAAATATCCTATGAGAATCTAACTATGAAGATAGATAGATCTATTAAGGATTTGGATAAACATCGTACTTGCGTAATCAGAATAATACACATAAAAGCACTTAGTAAACATATATATGCCATACATTTGGAAAACAAATCGGTTACACATATGAATCACCCCAAAACATTTGAAAATGGTAAAAGAGGGGAACTATGTACTCGCCTGGGATTGCGTGTAGGTCTTGTTCAAATGATAAACAAAGCTCAAAGGATCAATAGTTCAAATGGCGAAGTGGTTCCTAGTGTATCAGATACTATGTTAGTGTATCGGGACACTAATCGTGGAAATCGGATAGAATGAGGTATTGTAAACCAAATGAGTGTTGGAACTCATACGATATGGTTTAGCAAAGCCTACATTCTGAATTGAAACCTATGCTAAGTGCTTTTGACCTGCTATGACCCGTTAAGGTAGTTTACGCTACTTTAACGCGTCATTTGCGTGAAAGCGCATTCGGATGGTCTAACTAGCCCTATGACAAGTATTATATGCCCTAACATGTTTAATTATGTTTCATATTCAGTTTAGGTGTCAAAACATTGGTTACATATGTTTAAAACGAAATTATGCGCAAAAAGGGCATTTTGGTCATCTTCCTAAGGCATAAAAATTACCTATCATACAACTAACTAAACGAAGTGACCATAAGGTATAACCTCGAAAGGTTATTCCCTATACAACTATGGTCACCTAATGTGTTTGGTCGGATCCTAATAATCGACCAAACGGGTCGGGTTCGAAAGTCTAAGCGGTTGTTTAGACCGCTTGACTTACGACCCTACACAAGCACTAAACTAGTAGTGACGAGTTAAACATGTTAAAACATGTTTAACTAAGTTAGAAACCTGATTTGGTATCAAAACAAAGGGTTTTGATACCCGAAAATAGTTTCGTCGCAAAATGCGCATAAATACGCATTTTGACCGAAACTTTGACTACTCACTAAACCTAGTCAACGTGGTAATCAATAGGTATATACTAAGTATTATAATTACGGTGATTACAATCACATTGCAAAGTTCAATTGAACTTTGACTTGACCAATTGATGGTCAGAACCAAAAGTCAAACTGTTGGTCAAACTGTTTGACTTTCAGCTCTAATGGTTGAAAAATTACTACTCATGAAAGAACACTTACAAGGTGTTCAAAGACTAGAGAGGAGATATTAGAACTCAGGTAGGTGGCTCCTTAGCAAGAATTCCTCCACTTAGAGTTCAAATAATGGAAATGAGCAATGAATGATGAAGTGAATGTGACAACTCGAGTTTCCGACTTTCACTTTCGCATTAAATGCACGTTGACTTTGACTGTTGACTGTGACTATTAGTTGTTTGTTTATTTGACTTATAACTGAGACCGTTGTAATAGGATAAAGTGCATTGTGTTTGCATGAGTATGTATTTGTTTGTGGCATGTGAACTTAACTGATTAAATCATTACGGACCTAAAAGCCCATTAACGACCCGACGAATCAAATGTGATTCGCCATACAACCTCTCGACGAAACAGGCCCTTGATTCGTCAAGAGCACGTCGACGAAACAAACTGTTTCGCCGAGCCCAGATTCGCCAAGCCCAGTAAGGGCCCAAGTACGTTACACGGATATTTAATAGGAAATACAACCATACTCGCCACACTTTAGCAAAAACAGAAACCCTAGAGCTCTTGTTATTGTGTGACGGCAGCTTAACATCCATTGGAGAGTAGGGATCGATCTAACCACTATTCTAATACTTCCTGGTTAGTTTTAATCGATTGTTTTAACTATTCCAATTCTCGTATATGTGTTAGATGTTATATCTTAGTCGTTTGATCGATCTGCATGATGATTATGGTCTGATTATTGTTTGGCCGATAATATATATATATAAGGATTACATGGAATATTATGTGATGACTATGAAAACTGAAATATGATTGTTGTTTTACTTGATAGACGATTACGTTGATAGATTATACGTAAACGATATGTTGATACGAATTACATATGAAACCGAATCGGAAATTGGTAAACTGTTAAGATCAGATTGATGTATGATATACGTGATTGTTGTTGATGATGTCCTGTTGAATGATTGATATACCTCGTACTATGTGACGGCAGAATTAGGGTTTCTCATTACGTAACTGATGTTCGACGTAACTGAACTGTTTGACGAAACAGAACTCTCGGCGAAATAGAATGTGTTTCGCCAAGGGCAATCGACGAATTAGGATTCTGTTTCGCCAAACAAGACCTCGACGAAACAGAACTTGTTTCGCCAAAGTATGTGTTTCGCCGAATGTGTGTTTCGCCAAAGGTGTAATCAGCACAGTAACTTGGGTTAATTCTGTTAAGTGATAACTGGAATATCTAACTGCTGTTAAATGTCAAACATGACTAGCATGATTGTGATTACGTGTTACCTGCTTATACGTGAACAACTTGAACACAAACTGATTTTTGTATACGCGCATACTCTAGGACGTGATTGATTTATTTGCGAGCACATAACCTAGCATACCGAGCAAACCAAGGTGAGTTCACATAGCCAAGGCATGGGGTTCCTAGGGTGGGAATGGGATTGAATGATTTATTCGTACATACTTAGTTAATCGAACCTAATGATATGGTCCTCGGGAGAGGAAGAGTAAAGATAAGATACGGCTAGACTTGTATACCCATTTGAACTGATCTTCGCACACACGCCAAGGATTGGCTGCGATATTATGACTAATCATTCGCACACATGCCTTGGGAAGGCCCGCGAACTATAGATACTAAAACTTCGCAAGTAATGCCAGGGTGGCCGCGATACAAATATACAAAGTCTAGGATATTTGGGAGTATTACCCCAAATCTTCGCATACATGCCGAGAGGCCCGCGATGGAAAATAATACGATACGTGGCTTAACGAACGAACATAATGCTACTCATACTATTACTATTACTGAACTATTAACTGTGAACTCGCTCAACTAGTTGTTGACTCTCTGCTGCATGCCTTGCAGGACCTTAGGTACATATGGAGCTTGCACAGGGAGGAGCAGGTCGTTGTGGGACATGGATCGATGATGCCATGTTAATTATCTAACATTTGAATTTATGATTTACATTGGGTTTACATACTTATGCTTCCGCTACACACTTGTTGATGTTTAGTTTGAAAACACCTTTCGTATTGATGGATGACTTTTATTATTTACAATTATGTTCAATATGATTGGTGGCTTGATCCTGGTCAGTCACGCCTCCAAGCGGTGATACCCCGCGTGTGGATTTTGGGGGTGTGACAGTGAAGGTGGGTACTTATAGTTGTGGAAGTGTTGTAGGATCATTCCAAGTGTTTGTGTAGTGCCCAAGCAATGAATCTTGACCATACAAGTGTTATGGCCAGCTAGCATTACTTCGGAAGGTGTTAACTTGATGCCCAAAACAAAGGAAATTTCATAAAAGGCCCTCAAGAAACATGTTGTCGCGCCACAAAAAAGGCCTTTTGCTGTCGCCGGACGCCACGACATAGGCTGAAGTTTCAGAATTGGCAGAAAAGGCCCCTGCACAATTCTAAGTGCATTTTCGACGCGTTTAAACCCCGTTAATCCCATTTTCAAGGCTCTATAATGATGTCAAAGCATAGAGGACTTGAAATATGCTTGAAAACATCATGGATGTCGGTTCGTTCGGTAGTACGGTCGCGTTTTGCGGTTAATTACGACAGAAGTCGTAACGAATGCGAAAACGATCCAAATTGCGCGACGAATGATATTTTTGCATTCCTATCACTAAAATAAAATATTTTAGTGATTATAAAAATTTATGGATGTCCGGATATTGTCAGAACGTAAGATATGCGCGTAAATGCAAACTTACGCAGTTTTTGACGCTTTTAGTCCCTATAGATCAAATAAGCATATTTTCGCATAACGAACCCCTCAAAGCCTATTTCTAAGCTATGTAAAGGATATTTAGGGTATGGTTAGCTTATGATCAAGTTCCGGAATGTTCGTTACTCTACGAATCAGCAGACTTTCGCAGTTTGAAGCAAATAGTCCATGAGAGTGACTAAACTTATTTTTGACACACCAAAGCCTTCAAAACTTATTTCTAAGTTATATAAAAGTTATTTAAGGTATGTTAAGCCTATGTCACTATTCCGGAGTGTTTGTCGCATTAAACTGATTACGTTTACGTATCAGTTTGCGTAAAACTCTCAAGATAGCGATTTAAAAACTTAAATTTGAACTTAAGATCAAAACGTGAAATTGCGAAACATAAAAAGCAAACATTGAGACCAAAAACACATTGTTTCTTCGATAAAGATATTTTCCTACATCGTGCGGTGTTTACGGAGCACAAGTGTTACAGTCTCCCCTACTTTAGGAAATTTTGTCCCGAAATTTATTCGAAGGAGACCGTAGAGTAAAATTGAAATAATTGATGGATAAGCAAATTGCTAGATCCCAAAGATGCGGAGCATCATTTGGTGTTGGAAATTTTAGGGGATTCAAAATGTGATTTGGGATATTCAAAGTATCTCAAGGTATTCAACCCTTTGAAGCTTGTGAATTTAAAGAAAAGTCGTCTAGTGTTCAAAAAAGTTTTGAGTATGGCACTATGTTATACTAAGCTCTTAGTGTAATTCCTAGCAAACAAAGGGGTGTACATTCAAGCCCTACACATACACGGTTTCTAACGTCCCACGAGGTACATCCAATGCACCATGAGCATCTCATGCATAGGAGACGGGTCAACATACCTATGGCATCAAGATCGTCATCTTTAACACCATAATATACTCCCGGTCGGCTAGATTTGAGTTGATGAATGTACTTGTTTGTGTTTATTGTAAATAACCACACAAATAACAAATAAGCACATAATCACATAATTGTCCAAGATAACATAAAATCACTAAGTGATCTCAGCAATATTCTGATAGGAAGGATATACATGTATAAATAAATAAAAAGTGTCAAGTTAAAATATATTATTTTAACTATTGTTCTAAAATTTAATAAATATAATTTAAGTTAAAATATTTATTATTTTAACAAATAATTATATAACTTGGAATAATATTAAAGACACAAGGAAACATAACTCAATGGCACTAAATAAGACTAAGTCAAGGTACGACCCGCTCGTCTAATACACTGTAGTACGCTTGTAGGAAGTCGTGTGAACAAGTAACAGCTGTGACGTTGGATTGAGTTGAAGAATGCAAAACTGTGAGTTCATGTTCCCCCTTTTCTTTTAACTGTTTTCAGTTTTCTAACTTCGGGGGTGAAGTACATGTTACATACTGTTTACAAATGATTATACATGGTATGGTTAGCCAAGGAAGGGTACTGCTAGATCATGTGAATGGTGGGTAGAACGCTGAAGACCATTAATCCTCCTTATAGGACCGAGGGACATGAGTGGTAGATCTATTTTGGGTGTAGCGAGCCCACACCCATGTGGACCGGGGTTTGGCCCATGAGGTGACTATGTCTTATAGCCGGAGACAAAATTTTTTAGGTTTGAGTCTTCCTGTATCACATCACACATATTTATGGCTGTGCAAACCATTAATGATCTGTTTTCCTTGTTTGCTTTCTTACCAGGGTTTACAAATACATACTTACTTACTTATGATGATTCCAAAGTTTATTCGAGCTCACACACTAAACACATGAACTCGCTCAACTTTTGTTGATGTTTTCAAACTACATGTATTTCAGGAAACTAAGTATGGATCTGGCGGGCGTTGGAAGTTTTCAAGTGTTATTTGGAATAAAAGATGTCATCCGATGTCGAATGGTTTGGAGTGTGTATCCTATCCTGGATAGGATACATATTTCAAAGCCTAGTTTTCATTAGTGTCTTTTGTGAAGCCCTTATGGAACTTAAAACTTGTTGGTGTTGTATTCTGAACGCAAAGTCTGTGTTTTGGGGTTTAAAACAATGTTGCATGTAATGTTTTTAAAACTTATCTATGGATGAACATCTTGGTTTTATCATATAGTTGTTTGTTATAGTTGAACACAATTATATTAAGCAAGTCATACATAATCACGCTTTCGCAAAAGTTAGGGTGTGACAGTTTGGTATCAGAGCTTCGATTGTAGCGAACTAGGATTCCTTCTCGAGTCTAGACTACAATCATTAGGGCTCTCACAAAAAAATTTTTACAACATGTTTTCATTGCATACACGAAACGCCCAGATCCAGGGAAACAAACATTTTTACAAACGGAAAGACAAGAAACACGATTGCAAGGTTTACCTCTGTAGTTTAGTCTGGGAGTCTAGGTGGTTTAGTCTGGGAGACTAGGAAGGATAGAAAGGTTTCATGAGGAATAACAAGGATACATAATTTCATGATACATTGTCTTTGATTGCATGCTAAATGATAGTGGTTAATATATGTGCATATGCTATGATTGTTCAGTTACAGGCATTATGCCTTCTTCAGAGAGCGGATTACCAGATGTTGACGACCCTATGGCCCTCGTCTCTGATAGTGAGAGTGCACCCGAGCCCGAGATACTTACATCTGACACTGAGAGTGACCCAGACAAGATATCCGATGACGAGGACGACCTTCAGCCGTTCGCGTTGCCTGACTTTGGAGATGATTTACCGACTGCTGATGGCATTCCAGATGAGGATCCTTTTGTTGTTCCCATTCCAGTCCATGATCATCTTATCATCGGGCATACTGATGGTGAGCATATTGTGGCACCGATCCTCGCTCATGTTCCTCTAGTGGTCATCCCTCCTGAGGATTGGCCTTTTGATGATCTGTTTGATGATGATGTTTATCTGTTTGTTGATGGTCCTCTTGATGACGCCCATGGTGATGGAGAGCTAGATAAGGACGTTGTTGCTATTCCGCTTCTTGAGATTCCTGTTATTGAGTTATCCTCTGATACTAGTTTGTACTCTGTCTCAGATTCCTTTAAGTCTGTGACGTCTTTAGCTTTGCAGGCAGTTGGATTACGACGCTACGCTACTGATTCCGATGATGACACGGCCATGTCTGCTGCACCCTCTCCTCTACATGATCCCAAGCCTGGTCTTGAGCCAGATTTTGTTCCTGTTGATCAGCCTGATGTTGCACCTACTGGTCCTGAGCCCTTACCCGATCATGACCCTATTCCTTTTGGCCTACCTGACATTGCACCCCTCATACCTGACCCAGTTCCTTCACCCGTTGACCCTCCTATTGTTGAACCATTTGTTCCTGCACCGGTACTCGCTGATGTTGGTTCTTTTCATCCTGTGGAGTCATCTGGAAAGAACAAAAGGAAGCTCACTGATTTCCAAAAAGATGCTCGGGCGAATACATGCAACAAGTCCAAAAAGGGAAAACGGTACATGGGTAAACTACCCAATTGCGACAATTGTCGACGTCATCATACCGGGCCACGCAAGTATGGAAAATGTGATAACTGTGGCAAAGTGGGGCATGCCAAGGAGACGTGTTGGTATGGTGCTGGGCATGGAAATGAAGGTCAAGACGGTAGCAGAAATCGCGAAGGAAACAACGACAACAACAACTATCAAGGCGGAAATGGTGATGATCAAGGATGTGATCTAGGGTGTTTTAACTGTAGTGATGTGGGGCATTTCAGGAAGTATTGTCCTAACAACAAACAGGCAAGCAAAAGAATGTTCAATGTTGGAGGTAGGGAAGCACGCCAGAATCCGAACGTAGTCACTTGTACGTTCCCTATTAATCAACACTTTGCATCTGTGCTATTTGATACCGGTGCTGACTATAGCTTCGTATCTCTAGAGTTTAAGAATATACTTGGTATATTAGTAAGTAAGTAGATATCCCGTACTCGATAGAACTAGCTAATGGGAAGTTAGTAGAAGCCAACGAAGTAATTAAAGGCTGTGCTATAGAGCTTGGAGAGCGTGAGTTTTCGATAGATTTTCTACCAGTTGATTTGGAAAGCTTCGATGTTGTAATTGAGATGGATTGGTTGTCAAACAATCTAGCGGAGATTGTATGCTATGAAAAGATCATCCGCAACCCGATGGCGAATGAAGGGACGATCGTGATTCATGGAGAGAAGCAGGATACGCCTCTACGAATTTTGGATTGTTTGAAGGCACGAAAGTTTTTGTGTAAAGGATGCGTTGCCTTCTTGGCTCACGTTGTGGATAAAGAGGCCGAAGAACCGAAGCTCGAAGATATCCCTGTGGTAGGGGAATATCCTGATGAAGACTTGCCAGGATTATCTCCTGAACGACAAGTCGAAATCCACATTGGCTTGGTTCTAGGCGACGCACTTGTAGCTAAGGCACCTTATCGACTTGCGCCTTTAGAGAGGCAAGAGTTGTCAGCGTAGCTTCAAGAGTTACTGTACAAGGGATTTATTAGGCCAAGCTTCTCGCCTTGGGGAGCTCCAGTTCTGTTCGTCAAGAAGGAAGGACGGTATTTTTCTAATGTGTACCGACTACCAGGAGCTGAACTAGCTAATCATCAAGAATCGGTATCCCTTGCCAAGGATTGATGACCTATTCGACCAACTGCAAGGATCCAACTACTATTCCAAGATCGATCTTCGATCAGGTTATCGCCAACCGTGGATTTAGGAAGAAAGTATACCGAAGAACAGTGAGTCAACAATTTGTTTTTAGACGTACGCTAGCGTTTTGTTTTATGCATGGTACACAAAACAGGTTTACACAAAATACAAGACTTTGAGAATCTAAGAGACATGTACTTAGGACCTTCAGGAACTTATGTCGAAACTCATTAAAGGTTATCACTTAGGAACCACGTCCGTTAACTCAAGCAAACCCCATTATTCTGACGTATATGCTATTTCAGTTACCCGAACAGATAAAGTACTCAAATTTCTTTTATTGAAATTTCCACTTTTGCATCTAGCCAGTAGATTTTTACATCTCTACTCCTCTTAATGATAGTTGCATCACGACAATTTTCTTCATTAAAGCGAACACTCCTTTGTCTCGATACTTGATCATTTCCTCATTGTAGCGAATACTCATTGTTTCATTTCTTGGAAATTAATATTGTTAGGGATGGATTTTCTAAACCTAAGGATCACGGATCCTCAACTGCAGCCAGGATCACGGATCCTCAATTCTGTTTGAATTAAGGATCCTCAGAAGACACTGCAGGTTTAAGGATCCAGGATCCTCATTGTTATCCTTACACTAACAGTTCTTTCCACTATATTTGAACTTGTTTTACAGGGGTATTCGTAAGGGACTTAGTCTTGCCGAGATTCCAGGAGAATATGCTCCATTATTCTACACGTGCATGGCTTGTATGACCATTATGGAAGTCGTGGGAAGCTAGCACAATTTGCGGATTGTTTGTTATTTACATTATTTCTGTTTTTATAAGGGGATAACGAGCTTGAATAGTGAGAACAAGTTAGCAAACACACACACACACACTCGAAAATTCTCTGCAACATATTGGCGATTTCACATTTTTTCACACTAGTGATCCTTGTAACAAGCTTGTTATCATCCTGATTTGTAACCTTTACTTGTTCAATATAGTTGGTGATCGGTAGTTTCCATCACCCGAGGTTTTTTATGCCAGAGATCATTTATTGATCAAGGGCTTTTTCCTCATATAAATCCTTGTATCTCTTGTTAATTTCATTTACTAGTTGTTCATACATTCATTCGTTCATTCATTCAAGCATCACACCTCACAAAATAAGATTTGGTTGCATTATCCTAGTCTGATTTTTGACCAAAACAGTTTGGCAGCCACCGTGGTGCAATTGGTGCTTCATTCCTAAGAAATTTTGTTCATTTCGGTCATTTCGGTTCATTACCTTAAGCTACATGGCCTCTTAAGCGAAGAACACTTCAAGCTCCATGCCGGCAGTCACTTCTTCACAGGGCATCCCACCTTTTCCTCCAGCACCTTTTGGATCCCAGAAGAGTGCTGAAAATGCTGCGAAGAAACAAAGCCCCGTTTTCTCAAAACTACCAACTTTTGTTGTTTCTTCTAACCCTACTAACAACGATCTTTATTCTTTGATTTTGCAGATGAAGGGTTACATGCAACAGCAGGATAATACAAATGAAAGGATCCTTCGAGAGATTGATGACATCAAAAAATTAAAGAGATCAGCGGAGGATCACTCTCCTTTGATGCCGAGATCGCTGAATTTTGACACTCCAGTCATAACTGCCCATCACTCTACAGCTCCAGATATCCAGTACCAAGGTGGATCATTGCAAATGCAATATGGATCAACGGCAATGACTCAGGCTCAAGGATCCTACTTTCAGCCTTCAGGATCCTCTTTTCAGCCTTTAGGATCCTCCTTCCAGCATCAGGCATCCTTCACTAGTTCAGGAGGATACATGGGGACGCAGACAGTTCAAGGATCCTTCTCTCAGCATCCATGATCCTCATCTCAGGGTGAAGGATCCTCATCTCAAGCTTATGGATCCATGGATTATCCTCCGAGACCCTCAACTTCGGTGTATCAAGGATCCAACCTCTTTCAGGGTCAAGGATCCTTAAGAAGTGCAGAACCCAGAAGTTCAGAGATTCATCTGGGAGACTTCATACCAATGCAGACTATTACTTCTTCTGGTCCCTCAATTATACCAGAATCTCATCAATATGGATTCACATCTATAATTCCAAACCTGAATCCTCCAGGAGGTAACACTTTGAATAATTCTTATACTACTAACCATGGCCTTATGCAGGATACAAGTATTAACCAAGCTATGGCCAGAGAATTACAAAAGCTAAATGATATGATATCCAGCATTCCAGGAGTGGTTAAGCCCATTCCTGAAATCCCAGATGGAAGCCACAAGATATCTCGTTATGCACCACCTATTTGTGATGCAAAAATTCCAAAGAGGTTTCAAATACTAACCATGAAGCTATATGATGGCTCAATGGATCCAGAAGAGCATGTAGCTCAATACAGAGAATGGAGATCAATCCAATTCCTGAGAGGTTAAAAGAATCATGTCTATGCAAGGGTTTTGGATGCACACTGACATGATTAGATCTTAAATGGCTGCTAAGTCTTCCCCCTTAGTCTATTACTTCATTTGCTAATCTAGTTAATCTGTTTAATAGCCAGTTCTCATGTAGCAGAAAATTTTAACGTTTAACTAGTGACTTGTATAGGGTAACACAAGCTCAAAATGAATCACTTAGAGATTATATCACTAAGTTCAGTAAAGAATCCTTAGATATTCCTAACTTGGATATTGCTACGGCTGTAGAGGCCTTCAAAATGGGTTTACTTAGGGATTCATTGTTCTATGATGATCTTGTTATGAATCCTTGCAGGAATCTTGATGAAGTGAGAACCAGGGCCCTTAGATTCATCCGATTAGGGGATGAAAAAGGATCCAAGAAAGATTGGCAGGATCCTCGAAGTAGGAAAAGCAAGGATTCTACTTCAGGAACAACAAGTCTAAATCTTACAACAAGTCTTATAATCAGAACATGCATGCAGTGGAACAGGAAGAGGATAATGAGGATTATCCTCCCATTTCTGAATATTGTTTTTCTGTTGACAACAATGAACTGATCTTTGAAATGCAGAACCTAGGTGAAAAAGCAAGGTGACCTAGAAAAAGTGATAAGCCAGCTGCAACAAAAGACAAATCCAAATGGTGTGCATATCATGAAGATTTTGGTCATCTCACTGAAGAATGTATTGCACTCAGAAAAGAGATTGGTTACTTGTTAAGCAAAGGGCATTTGAAGGAGCTGTTGGGGAGAAAAAAGTCAAGGATCCAGGATCCTGAAAAAGTTCCAGAAAGAGCTCCTGCCCCTCCTGCTGATGCACAAATTATCAACTTCATATCCGGTGGATCAGACATATGTGGCACTTCCTTTCAGTAGCCAAGAAGCATGCTAAGGATCCCAAGATGGATAATGGGGATAGACCCATCCGAACTTCTACTGTTACACAGGAAAAAGTTATTACTTTTGATGAGGATGATCGTGTGGATGTTCAGGATCCTCATCATGATGGTCTTGTTATTTCTTTGTTTATATCTAATCATTTTTGTTCGCAGGATCCGGATAGATAGAGGAAGCTCAGTGATATCATTCAGCTTGATGTCCTCAAGAAGATGAACATCGCTGAATCAGAAATTATCCCAAGATCTTCGGTTCTTGTAGGATTCAGTGGGGAAACCAAGAACACATTGGGGGACATTAAGCTTCCCATTTACATAGAGGGACTTAATTCTTTTCAGAAATTTTGTGTTATAGATTGCTTATCCTGTTGGAATGTTATCTTTGGCAGGCCATGGATACACGACATGAAAGCAGTTGCATCTACATATCATCAGTGTGTAAAGCTTCCTAGTCCATGGGGGGTGGTGAAGATTGAAAGCGACCAACAAGAAGCAAAGAATTGCTATACTTCATCGATGAAGCCGACCTCAAGACCAAGGGAGCAATAGCAATTAAAGCATCCTCCAAGAGATGTCCTGGAGGCAAGAGAACAAGATGTGAAAGATATCCTGATGGATCCTCAGGATCCTGAATCCAAAGTCTTCATAGGATCCAGGAACCTCAATGACATCGAACAGGATCTAGTATCCTTCCTCAAGAAGTGAAAAACTACCTTTTCCTAGAAGCATGAAGACATGACAGGTATCTCAAAAGATATTATTACTCATAAGCTTGGCATTGATAGGTCATTCAAGCCCATACATCAAAAGAGGAGAAAGTTTGCACCTGAAAGGAATGCCATTATCTAGGAGGAGGTAGATAAACTGCTCAGAGCAGGTATGATAAGAGAGGTTAAGTATCCAAGATGGTTAGCCAATGTGGTTGTTGTTCAAAAGAAAAATGGAAAGTGGAGGGTATGTGTTGATTTTACTGATTTAAACAAGGCATGTCCCAAGGATCCATTCCCATTGCCCCACATTGACTCCTTGGTGGATGCTACCGCGGGTCATGAGTTGTTGACTTTTATGGATGCTTCATCTGGATTTCAATAAATTCAGATGGAACCATCTGATCAAGGGGATACAGCCTTTATGACCCCAACAGGTATCTATTGTTATATTGCTATGCCATTTGGACTAAGAAATGCAGGTGCTACTTATCAAAGGCTAGTCAATATGATGTTTAAGGAACAAATTGGACACAGTATGGAAGTCTATATAGATGACATGGTGGTTAAGTCCAAGAGAGCTGAGGATCACCTTAGAGACTTGGAGGAAGTATTCGATATCCTTGACAAATTCAATATGAAATTGAATCCTTCAAAGTGTCACTTTGGTGTTAAAGCAGGCAAGTTCCTAGGCTACATGGTAACAAAAAGAGACATAGAGGTAAGTCCATAGCAAATTAAGGCGATTGTGAATATCAAATCTCCTGCCAATGCCAAGGATGTGCAAAGGTTGACAGGGAGGATCGCAGCCTTGAACAGGTTCACATCAAAGTCGTCAGAGAAATGCAAGGAATTCTATGACATTCTGAGAAAGAACAAGAAATTTGAGTGGACTGAAAAGCATGAGAATGCTCTCAAAGCCCTTAAGGATTACCTATCCTTAGCTCCTGCCTTAATGAAACCAGAAAAAGGGGATATATTATCCTTATATTTGGAAGTCTCTTCTAAAGTAGTAAGTGCGGTCCTGTTATAGATTACGAAGGTACACAACATCATGTATATTATGTAAGTAAAAGTTTGCTTGATGCTGAATCCAGGTATTCACATTTAGAAAAAGTTATCCTTGCTTTGATTATGGCATCAACTAAATTGTGTCATTATTTTGAAACACATCCTATTATTGTTAAGACTAATTTTCCAATTAAGAATGTTCTCAGGAAACCTGAGATGTCAGGAAGAATGGCCAAATGGGCAGTGAAGCTTAGTGCTTATGATATAAGATATGAACCAAGAACTGCCATTAAATCCCAAGCCTTAGCTGACTTTGTGGCAGATTTCAGCAGTGACTTACAAAGGGAAGCTGAGTTAGAAGTCCAACAGCTTGAAGAAACCAAGGATCCTTGGATACTCTTCACAGATGGAGCCTCTAACATCAAGGGAGCTGGACTTGGAGTACTACTAAAATCGCCACAGGGGGACATAATACCCCACTCAATAGCTTGTGAGTTTTAAACTACTAATAATGAGGCTGAATATGAGGCCTTGATAACTGGTTTGCAAATTGCCAAGCACATGAGGATCAGGTATCTTGAGGTACATGTAGATTAATTGTTAATTACTAATCACTTTAATGGATCCTACGCTGTTAAAGGTGAAAGACTACTCAAATATCTAGAGATAGTCAAGGAATTGGCAGTCTCTTTTGTTTCCTTTAGTTTGACACAGGTACCTAGAGAAGAGAATGCAGAAGCTGATGCATTGGCCAATCTTGGATCATCATTGAAGATTTCAGAGGATATTAAAATTCGTATCATCCATATTTTGGCTCCTGCTATTGAGGATCACATAGCTATGGAGATAGGAGAGGATTCTGCAATCATACCTAGTGATGATGCACAATCTCATTCAGGATCATGGACCCTTCCAATCATGAGATATATACAACATGGATAGATTCCTACAGGTAAAAATCCTAGAGCTTTCAAAGTCAAGGTATCTCAATTTACAATATTAAATAACATGTTATATAAACGATCTCTTGAAGGTCCATATCTAAGGTGCATTGAGGATCCTGAAATTCAAGAAGTCCTAAAGGATTTTTATCACACCCCCAAAATCCACAAGCGGAGTATCACCACAGGAGGCGTGACAAGACCAGGATCAAGCCACCAATCATATTGAACAATGTAATTAAATAAATAAAAATCCAACCACACATTATAATTGGTGTCCAAAACAAATTAACTAAGTTCAAGTTATCAGCGGAAGCATAAAGTTTAAAACCAAAGCATAAGTTTAACAGTTCAAATGTTTAACATGGAACTCAACAGTCCATGTCCCACAACGACTCCTGCTCCCATGCAAGCTCCAGCTAAGCATCTAACGACCTGCAAGGCATGTAACAACGAATCAACAACAAATTTGAGCGAGTTCACATTTGCTTGTCCGTTTTAAAGTTGTTCCAAAAACCATTAGTTCTTTCGAAAACCAGGAGTTAATCAGTTCTTTGTTTCCCAAACCATACCAGTGGGGGCTACCCCTTGTAACCACTAGACCCGTTACCATATCGACAACTAACTGGAGTCATGTTTATGTGCCCTACGTCAATGTCTATCATCATTGACTAAGTGCCCAGATCTATTAGTCCACTCCCGTCCTCTGCGGCACGGTGTGAGGCTTTTCAAACCTAATAGCGCTATTTAACTAATGACCCGCTCGCCATTGGCCCGGTGATTAAGTCGATATAAAAATGAGGGACTTCATGATTGAGTTTTGTCTAGTAAGTTATATGTTGTCATCCTTCCTAAGGAGGATGGAGGTACGTAATCTTCCCAAGGAGAATACGCAGGTTTAATATTGTCATCCTTCTCATGGAGGATGGAGGTACATATTCTACCCAAGGAGAATGTATAGGTTCCGTTTTAGTTTCTTAACCCATTCCCAAACCACCGGGAATCCCATGCCATGTAGAAAGTGTGAACTCACCTTGGTTTGCTCGGTTTGTTAAGTCACTTGTTCACAGTTACTCAATTAAGCCTATGATGTTCATGTATACATAATCAGTTTCTCATTTGCAAGGTTCACGTATAAATACAATTCACAGTGGGTATTCAATCAGTGATCACCAAATAGCACATAGAAGTTACACAACTTGTTCAAATTCACAGTTCAGATGTATGTTTCATAACGGTGCTTAACAATTAATTGAGCTATTTAAATCCGAATCCTGTTTCTCCCCAGTCATAACTAACATCATGCATAAGCAAAACTCAACATATAGTTATTCATTATGATACTTGCTCTAAGCTATAGTCTTTTTGTGAACTTTGTCTGAACAACGAAACATCACCAAGTTTCGCCGACATAGCAGCCGATGAAACATCCTTATTTCTCTGAGATACAAGCCTACAAAACTCCATGGTTCGTTGTGAGGCAGGCCGACGAAACACCCCATCTTTCGTCGTCAGACAGGTGACGAAACTCCAGGGTTTTCATCAACAGGGCAGTTTCGTCCCATTACCAGATAACTATGCACCACAGAAACCCTAAGCAAGCCACTAAGAACCGTAATCCTCATCATTACAAATCATCAGTCAATCATTCCAATTCTTATTGATCATGAACACACAATTATCGTTAAAACAGTGATCAACACTCAACGATATCGCCATTAATATTAACAAGTTTCAGAATTCCATAACAGGTTATTTCATGTATGACTAGATTACTGTTTTTAACATACACCCTAGATGATTACTAAATCTATATCATCAACAGGATACTCAAACAGTTTATATACATAATCATCATTGACATCGACAATAAGAAATCAACTGTTTATATATAACACCTAGACAAGCAATACATATTAAAGCAATCGTTGTCACACTCACCGGAGAATCGAAGGTTTGACAGTACTCGAATCGGTGAGAGGGGAAAGCTTTGTGTGAGTGTAAGGTTGCCGTCGGTGTTAGAGAGGAGGATACTAAGGTTTCGTTGAATAAAACTTACATACCATTATGCGAATATAAGGAAATTATAATAGACCCGTACTTGGGCCTCACCTGGGCCTCAAGCCCATATGGCGAAACACCCTAGTTTCGTGGTAAAGTGCATGACAAAACCCCTAGGTTTTGTCAAGTGAGGGTTGTGGCAAAACTTCATATGTTTCGTCATTATATATATATATATATATATAACACCAACACAAGTCAAACAATCCACAGTTTATTATTTAACCCAACCTAAAGTATAATACATCAATATGAACAAGTTACATTGCAATGAATTATGAAAACAATTTACGAAACGAGTAACGTGTCAAGTCAAGACCTTGAAAGCTCGGGTTGTCACATCATCCCCAACTTGAAAGAAATTTCATCCCGAAATTTAGCACGTAATTACTGAGGAAGCTAGTTAGGTTGCGTGGTTTCCTGGTTTTCCTGGGGTGTCACATCATCCCCCCGTTGGTTTGGAATTCCGTCCCGAAATTCCGCAGTAGCTTCAGCCTCAGTAGTGGTTTCACTTTTCTCGAACAACTGGGGATGTTTGTGTTTCATTTGGTCTTCTCGGTTCCCATGTAAACTCTGGGCCACGACGGGAGTTCCAACGAACTCGAACAATGGGTATTCTGGTAAGCATGAGAACCTTAACGTCTCGATCAGTAATCTCTACTGGTTCCTCGAAAAATAGTAAATGATCGTCGATAGTGAGCTCCTTGAGAGGAACTATGAGGGTCTCATCTGACAGACACTTCTTTAGATTTGACACATGGAATACTTTGTGAACTCCACTGAGTTCTTCAGGTAGATTCCATCTGTAGGCCACCTTGCCAATTCTCTCGGTGATTTCGAAAGGTCCAACATATCGCGGGTTGAGTTTGCCTCGTTTACCAAAGGGAACCACGCATTTCCAAGGTGAGACCTTAAGTAGCACTCGATCCCCAACCTGGAACTCGAATGGTTTACTGCGCTTATCAGCGTAGCTTTTCTGATGGTCATGAGTGGCCGCCATTCATTGTCGTATCTGAGCAATCTTCTCTGTTGTGTCTACGATGAGTTCTGGGCCAGTGATTTGGCTGTCGCCAACCTCTGCCCAACAAAGAGGTGATCGGCACTTTCGTCAGTACAATGCCTCGAACGGAGCAGCCTGGATGCTGGTGTGATAACTGTTGTTATACAAAAACTCCACCAAAGGTAGATGTCGTTCCCAGCCGTTACCAAAGTCGATTACACATGCTCGAAGCATGTCTTCATGGGTTTGGATGGTGCGTTCAGACTGCCCATCCGTCTGTGGATGATACGTCGTGCTCATGTCTAATCGAGAGCCAAAGGATTTGTAAATCGCTTGCCATAATTCAGATGTAAAACGTGAGTCACGATCAGAAATGATGGAGGTTGGCACCCCGTGCCTCGAGACCACTTCCTTGAGATAGACGTCTGCCAGAGTAGAGAACTTATCTGTTTCCTTGATAGCCAAGAAATGTGCAGACTTTGTCAGTCGATCCACTATCACCCAAATGGTATCGTTTCCTCATTGAGATCTTGGTAACCCAGTAACGAAGTCCATGGAAATTTGCTCCCATTTCCATGTCGGTATCTCTGGTTATTGAAGTAGGCCCGATGGTTTCTGGTATTCAACTTTTACTCTCGCACAAGTCAAGCATTTACTAACGTAGGTTTCTATGTTGGCTTTCATACCAGGCCACCAATACATAGCTTTTAGTTTGTGGTACATCTTATCAGAACCAGGATGTACTGAGTAACGAGACTTGTGTGCTTCATCCATCACAAGCTCACGCAGATTACCTTAAAATGGAACCCAGATGCACCATACCACGTAGTAAGCGCCGTATTCCTTTTGTTCTAACCGTTTCTTCGATCCCTGTAGGACTTAAACCTCATGTTCTCTGCTTTCAATGCTTCAACCTGAGCATCACGAATTTGAGCGAGAAGACTAGAGTGGATGGTAAGCTATAACGCATGCACACACTTAGGTTTTGACTCCTTTCGGCTGAGGGCATCAGCCACGACATTGGCTTTGCCCGGATGGTACTTGATCGCGCACTCATAATCAGTCAGGAGTTCGACCCATCGACGCTGTCGCATGTTCAACTCCTTCTGATCGAAGATATGCTAGAGACTCCTGTGATCGGTGTAAATGGTGCACTTGGTACCGTACAGGTAGTGTCTCCATATCTTGAGTGCGAAAATGACAGCTCCTAGCTCTAGATTGTGTTTAGTGTTGTTCCTTTCATGAACCTTAAGTTGGCGTGATGCATAAGCAATGACTTTCTCACGTTGCATCAACACACAACCAAGTCCTTGAATTGACGCGTTGCAATAAACCATGAAATCGTATGTGCCTTCAGGTAACGAGAGAATAGGTGCGCTATAAAGTTTCTTCTTTAATTGCTGAAACGCGGATTCCAGTGCATCACCCCAACGATAGGTGACACCCTTCTGAGTCAGTGAAGTGAGAGGTTGCGCAATCTTTGAGAAATCCTTGATAAACTTTCTCTAGTAACCCGCCAAACCCAAGAATTGGCGGATTTCAGTTGGTGTACGGGGTGCAGGCCGGTTCTTGATCGAGTCAACCTTGCATGGATCCACATGGATCCCATCCTCGTTTACCACGTGACCTAGGAAATGGACTTCACGAAGCCAGAAGTTGCATTTCGAAAACTTAGCATAAAGCTGCTCTGCTAGAAGAAGTTCCAGAATAAGTCACATATGATTCTTGTGTTCCTCCTAACTCTTAGAATAGATCAGGATGTCGTCGATGAAAAAAAATAACGAACTTATCCAGGTAAGGTTTGCACACTCGGTTCATGAGGTCCATGAAGACCGCAGGTGCGTTTGTCAATCTGAAAGGCATGACCAGAAACTCGTAGTGCCCGTAACGAGTTCAGAATGTTGTCTTGGAGATGTCCTCATCTCGGACTCTCAGCTGATGATAGCTCGAACTCAGATCAATCTAAGAGTAGAAGCTCGACCCTTGCAATTGGTCGAACATGTCATCAGTACACGGGAGAGGATAACGATTCTTCACGGTCACCTTGTTGAGTTCGCGATAGTCAATACACATTCGTAAGGTACCATCTTTCTTCTTCACAAACAAGACTGGAGCTCCCCAGGGGGAAGAGCTAGGACGAATGAAACCCTTGTCCAAGAGCTCTTGCAATTGTGAGGACAGTTCTTCTAGTTCTGATGGAGCTAATCGATAAGGTGCACGAGCTATTGGTGCTGCTCCAGGAGCTAGCTAGATTTGAAACTCGACCTGACGATGAGGCAGAAGACCAGGTAATTCCTCAGAAAATACCTCAGGAAAGTCGCGTACAATAGGGATGTCCTCTATCTTCTTCTCTTTCATTGAGGTGTCAGTAACGAGGGCTAGAATAGCTGTGGGGCCCTTTTGTAAGCACTTCTGGGCCTTAAAGATATGATGCCTACTACAGCACCACTCTTGTCACCACAAATCACGAGAGGTTCTTCACCAGAACGAGGAATGCGGATGATTTTCTCCTTGCAAAGTATCTTTACTCGATGTTGGGATAACCAGTCCATCCCGATGACAACGTCGAAGCTACCAAGAACAATGGGGATAAGGTCGATAAAGAAGGTCTGACCAGCTAGAACGTGATTACAACGCCTAACTATATGCGTGGCCTCAAGACTTTTACCCTTTGCTAGTTCTACAATGTGCTTGGTGTTCAAGGGAATTGGAGTACGCTTAAGCATCTGACTAACTTTTGAGGACACTTAACTGGTATCGGCACCCGAATCAAATAGTACTGAAACAAAGAAATCATCCAGTAGGAACTTACCTATCATAACGTTGGGATCATTCCTTGCATCACCCTGACCAATCACGAAAGCACGTCCTCTGGCACCATTTCCGTCATTGTTATCCCTGTTGTTTCCATTCTCCTGGTTGTTGTTGTTCTGATTCTAGTTCAGCTGCAGACCGTTTCTCTTGAAGTGACCTTCAACACCACACTAAAAACATCCCTTATTACCTTGCTGTTGCTGCTGCTGGTGGTTCTGTGGAGCTTGTGGCTGTTGTTGACGATTCTGGTTCGTAGGATATGGGCCCCTGCAATCCTTGGCTGCGTGACCAAGCTTGTTACATCTATGACAATGACTCTTGCTGCACGGCCCACTGTGGTGCAAGTTACATCGATTGCACTTAGGGAGATTTCCCTTGTATCCACCCTGACCCTGATTCCTAGAAGACTGCTGACTGGGTCTCTTGTAGTCGTCAGACCTCCGCTGCTGAGACTGAATAGAAGTAGAACCTTTGCTTGAATTTCCATCCCATTTGCGCTTGTTGTCGCTAGGAGCATCTGAAGTAGTTATAGCACTAATACGCTTGGGCAGCTTGTTCTGCTCAACTACCTGATCATTGAGATGGTGGGACAGTCGTATGACTTGCTGGATCGTAGGGAGGTTAGCTGAAGTCACCATAATCTGAATCTCTGGCACTTGAGGTATAGCTCGATACATTTGATAGGAGGATCCACCATAGTAGGACACAATGCAGCCAATTTGTTCGATCTCTTCGTATACGCCTCGATTTCAGACCCCGTCATCTTCAAATTGTAAAACTCCACCTCTAGCTTATGAATGTCGTCGCGATGACAGTACTCCTCTTTGATTAGATCTTTGAAGTCATTCCATGGGGTGGCATTAGCAACTGCCAACCCTAGCATTTAAACCTGTGCGTTCCACCAAGTTAGTGCACCGCCTTTTAGTGTTCCAGTAGCAAATTTCACCCAACGAGCTACAGGGCATTCACACATCTCAAAAACGAATTCGATCTTCTCGAATCAGTGGAGAAGACCTACAACTCCTTCTGTGTCGTTGAAGGTACTGGGTCGGCAATCCATGAATGTTTTGAACGTACACATAGGAGGCTGAGAAGGTTGACCTGTCGCGTGAGCAAGAAAGGACAAAGTTAAGCACGAGAGTAGGATCACAAAAGTAGGATTCAAACATCCTAGAATAGGTCGGAATGGCAGGTGATACCTCCTGCTTGGGCTGCTGCGAGTGCCTCAGCAACTCGTTCATTGATTAGAGCCGTCAGCTGGACTTGAGTTAGGTTGAGACATCCACTGATGATCTTCACATTGAAGCAAACATAAGTGAAAAAGGTGTCGCGAAAATGCGTAAGCATGGGATGACAGAAGAGAGTAAGCACACAGGGTTTCAAACAACAGTCGTTACGTTGACTAAGCATACCACGAACAATGCACTATGCAAACTAATAGACATGCAATATAAATATAAACCGTATCACCTATAGTGTTGAGTCTTGCACATGGGGTGAAGCGTCGTTGCGGATCGTTGAGCACTGTACAGGTTATAGTCTGATTTTGTCAAAAAGCTTTTCCCTTTTTAAAACCGAGTTCACTATAATCAATGGCTCTGATACCAATCTGTCACACCCCCAAAATCCACAAGCAGAGTATCACCGCAGGAGGCGTGACATGACCAGGATCAAGCCACCAATCATATTGAACAATGTAATTAAATAAAAAAAATCCAACCACATATTATAATTGGTGTCCAAAACAAATTAACTAAGTTCGAGTTATCAGCGGAAGCATAATGTTTAAAACCAAAGCATAAGTTTAACAGTTCAAATGTTTAACATGGAACTCAACAGTCCATGTCTCACAACAACTCCTGCTCCCATGTAAGCTCCAACTAAGAATCTAACGACCTACAAGGCATGTAACAACGAATCAACAACAAAGTTGAGCGAGTTCACAGTTGGTTTTCCGTTTTAAAGTTGTTCCAAAAACCGTAAGTTATTTTGAAAACCAGGAGTTAATCAATTATTTGTTTCCCAAACTATAATAGTGGGAGCTACCCCTTGTAACCACTAGACCCGTTACCATATCCACAACTGACTGGAGTCATGTTTATGTGCCCTACGTCAATGTCTATCATCATAGACTAAGTGCCCAAATCCATTAGTCAACTCCCGTCCTCTGCGGCACGGTGTGAGGCTTGTTAAACCTAATAGCACTATTTAACTAATGACCCGTTCGCCATTGGCCCGGTGATTAAGTCGATATAAAAAAGAGGGAATTCTTGATAGAGTTTTGTCTAGTCAATTATATGTTGTCATCCTTCCTACGGAGGATGGAGGTACGTAATCTACCCAAGGAGAATACGCAGGTTTAATGTTGTCATCCTTCCCATGGAGGATAGAGGTACATATTCTACCCAAGGAGAATATACAGGTTCTGTTTTAGTTTCTTAACCCATTCCCAAACCACTGGGAATCCCATGCCTTGTAGAAAGTGTGAACTCACCTTGGTTTGCTTGGTTTGATAAGTCACTTGTTCACAGTTACTCAATCAAGCCTATGGTGTTCATGCATACATAATCAGTTTCTCATTCGCAAGGTTCACGTATAAATATAATTCACAGTGGGTATTCAATCAGTGATCACCAAATAGCACATAACAGTTACACAACTTGTTCAAATTCACAGTTCAGATGTATGTTTTGTAACGGTGCTTAACAATTAAGTGAGCTATTTAAATCCGAATCATGTTTCTCCCCAGTCACAATTAACATCATGCATAAGCAAAACTCAACATATAGTTATTCATTATGATACTTGCTCTAAGTTATAGTCTGTTTGTGAACTTTGTATGAACAACGAAACATCACCAAGTTTTGTCGACATAGCAGCCGACGAAACATCCTTATTTCGCCGAGATACAAGCCGACGAAACTCCATGGTTCGTTATGAGGCAGGCCGACGAAACACCCCATCTTTCGTCGTCAGAAAGGTGACGAAACTCTAGGGTTTTCATCGACATAGCAGTTTCTTCCCATTACCAGATAACTATGCACCACAGAAACCTTAAGCATGCCACTAAGAACCGTAATCCTCATCATTACAAATCATCAGTCAATCATTCCAATTATTATTTGATCATGGACACACAATTATCGTTAAAACAGTGATCAACACTCAACGGGATCGCCACTAATATTAACCAGTTTTAGAATTCCATAACAGGTTATTTCATGTATGACTCGATTATTGTTTTTAACATACACCCTAGATGATTACTATATCTATATCATCAACAGGGTACTCCAACAGTTTATATACATAATGATGATTGACATCGACAATAAGAAATCAACAGTTTATATATAACACGTAGACAAGCAATACATATTAGAGCAAGCGTTGTCACACTCACCGGAGAATCGAAGGGTTGACAATACTCGAATCGGTGAGAGGGGAAAGCTTTGTGTGAGTGTAAGGTTGCCGTCGGTGTTAGAGAGGAGGAGGATACTAGGGTTTCGTTGAATAAAACTTGCGTACAATTATGTGGATATAAGGAGATTATAACAGACTCGTACTTGGGCCTCACCTAGGCCTCAAGCCCATATGGCGAAACACCCTAGTTTCATGGTAAAGTGCATGATGAAACCCCCAGGTTTCGTCGAGTGAGGGTTGTGGCAAAACTTCATATATTTCGTCATATATATATATAAATAATAACACCCCAATACATGTCAAACAATCCACAGTTTATTATTTAACCCAACCTAAAGTATAATACATCAATATGAACAAGTTACATTGCATTGAATTATGAAAACAATTTACGAAACGAGTAATGTGTCAAATCAAGACCTTGAAAGCTCGGGTTGTCACAATTTTCGTGAAGGAGATTGTGGAAACCACACTAGGGGCAGGGCATTGTTCTCAAGGATCCTTAGGACAGGATACTATTAGCCTAATATGAAGAAGGATGCTGTTGATTATACCAAGAAATGTAATGCTTGTCAGAGACATAGCAATATCCTTTATCAACCAGTCCTATATCCTCTTCTTGGCCATTCATGAGATGGGGAATGGATATAGTTGGTAAACTTCCCAAAGCACCAGGAGGAAAAGTGTTTATGCAACCCATGACTGATTACTTTTCCAAGTGGATAGAAGCTGAAGCCTTTGCTCAAGTCAGAGAGAAAGAAGTGATATCCTTTATTAAAAGAAACATTATTACCAAATTTGGTATTCCTTCTGAAATTTTTTGTGATAATGGATCCCAATTTATTGGGAGTAGAACTACTAACTTTTTTGACAGCTGGGGGATTAAGATGATAACATCAACACCAGTCCACCCACAAGCTAATGGTCAAGCAGAATCATCCAACAAGATCATCATCACCAACTTAAAGAAGAAGCTTGGATCCAAGAAAGGAAAATGGGCAGAAGAGCAACCTTATGTGCTATGGGCTGATAGAACAACTCCCAAGAATGCTACTGGCCAAACTCCATTTTCTTTAGTGTTTGGAGCAGAATCAGTGATCCCTACAGAGATGGTGGTTCCTACTGCTAGAACAAGCATCCGTGATCCTAAAGGAAATGCTGAAAACTTGGTTCAAGACTTGGATACCTTAGAAGAACTAAGGGATTTGGCAAGGATAAGATTGGATAGTTATCAACAAAGGATGGCTGGAGCTTACAATAAGAATGTCAGGATCAGAAAGTTTCAAGTTGGTGATATGGTGTTGAGGAAAGCATTTCAGAATACCACAAATCCTGCTGATGGAAAGTTAGCACCAAAGTGGGAAGGCCCCTATCTTATTGAAGCTGAAGAAGGAAATGGGGCATATCGATTATTAACAATGGAGGGTGATTTGCTACCAAGAGCTTGGAATGCAGTCCATTTGAAGAGATACTTCATGTAATAAGGATCCAGGATCCTTAGCCATCTTCATATTTGGAATACATTAAGGATCCTTAGAGGATATATGATCCCCGGTCTGGTAATGATCTGATTCTAATTTATTTAATCCTTTAATTTATTCTATTAGAAGGAGAAGGATCCTGGATCCTTTATCCTTTTGTCACTAAATTCTGAGGTTTGCAGAGGATTGATATATCCTTGACAAAGAATCAAGTATCCACAAAAGTCTCCTAAGTTTCATAGGCTTGTCCCCAGTTTTTTGGGTTTATCCCCAGTTTTGGGCTTGCCCCCAGTTTAAGGTATCGATTACCTTCGCCCGTAGCATACGATGATCCTGGTGCAGTTCAAGGCAATGGGACCAGTACCCGCTTTAGGGGCTGACAATTTCATTGTACTGGCTGTATTCAGGATCCTACGTATAATGGTAGACGTACCATATATCCGTTCCTAAGGTTTCTAACGTTTTCACGTTAGCTAAGATTTTGGCATTTTCATGTCACTAAGTATGGATAGTTGCCAGTAAGGGCCATACTCCAGTTTACACAAGATCTTTTGGGCTTGTCCCCAGTTTTTTTGGGCTTGTCCCCAGTTTTTTGGGCTTGTCCACAGTTTATTGGGCTTGTCCCCAGATTGTTGGGCTTGTCCCCAGTTACTAACTCTTCTTTTATATTGGCTTTGTCCCAAGTTATGTTATGTTTCAGGTTTTCCAAAGCTAAACACTTAAGGATCCTTGATCCTAACCTATTATCCAAGGTTAGTCTTTTGGTTTTCTCGATTGTAAGTATCAAAGATTTAGGATCCTAACTTGGATTTTTAGGTATGATCCTTATTTACCTTCATGTTATTCTTGATTTATTTAAGTTGCCCTTATTCTTTGACAACAGGATACATGATCCTTAAATTACATCACTTTTTTGAACTTTTCGATTATAGGATATTTGATCCTTGATCATATCCTAAACTATTTGACATAATCTAATATATATTTTCAGTCTTAACTTATGAATTCAAAGAAATTGTATCATAACAGTTGAAAGGTAAAGATACACAAAATTAACAACACAGAATAGCCAAAATATTAAGGTTTTATTTATTTATCAAAAGTTAAACCCTTCAAAGGTTGTCAAAATTACCTACCCCAAGCATCTACCAGCCATACATGGCCCGTCCGCTAGGGTAGGTAAAGGGTGTCCCTGATAATAAGTTCTAAGTTATGCAAGAATAGAAAGACGACAGAATAACAATGGCTTCATCCCCCAAACAGAGGATCTCTCCACCAATTGTCATCCTACCTATTGGTCGAAGGATCAGTGGTCCTTAAACCTAAGATTATTGCTCAAGTACAGACCATTTTTTTAAAACATCAACAACCCAAAAAACCTTAAACCATAATAAAATGGGCTCCGACCACGTCTAGAAATTTCCATCATCGCCCATTGTTGCAGCCTACACCTTCGCTACATCACCACCAGCCGCTGCCTCCTCAGCCCGATCCTTCAACCCGCTACCACCAGCTTCAATCGCCAGAATCTCTTCAACCTCCTCTTCATCATCTAGCTCAGCCAGCTTGATCTTCCAGCCTTCTTGATCCCAGGTAGTCCTGTCAAAGTTAGGATCCTCTGCTTCCTTTGCCATTTGAAGTTTGATCTTGAGCATGGCTATTGTGGCAGAAAGTTTGGCTCCTTCCATCACCTCCTCTTTCTCCTGTTGAGCCGTGATTTGGGTTATAAGCAGTTCTTTTCTCGCCAGAGTGAGGTCTTTCTCGAGGGAGGAGATGTTCTTATCCTTAGCCAGGAACAATTTCTGAAAGTCCAAGTGCTTTTGCTCAGCCTCCTCAGCTTATGAATCCAGGAGCATCTGGATCTCAGCAAATTTCTGCAAAAGAGAAACACATGTCAGGATCCATTATCCTCAGTATGGGAAGATCAGATTTAAGGATCCGGGATCCTTACCTCAGAGACGTATTCTTCAAACTGGTGTTGGATGAGAGGCAGGCCTTCAAGAGTCTCAGCGGTTTTTCTTTTCTTTCCACCCTTGCCATTTGTTCTGGCACCCCTAGGATTTGGGATGCTGGGATTTGCAGCAAGTTGTTTCTTGGCAGACTTGGAAGAAGCGAATGCGTCAAGATCACTGACACTGAACCGGGAAGCTGATTTTGAAGATTTTCTAGCGCCTACAGATGCCAAACAACAGATAAGTGTTCATACTTTTCATTCATTTTAACATTCATCTATTTGTACATATATTCAAATACTTACTAGACATTGTGAAGGAACCGGAGGATACTTCTTCTGAATCCTTGGTTTTAGCTTCAAATGTCCTCACAACAGGGTCAAGCCTCCAGAAGGCGGCGATTCTTTCTTTTGTTGCAGGGGATTCTAGAAGATGAGAAACTGAGATAGCTGCACAATAGAAACAAAAAAAAAGGATCAGTTATCCTTAAAAGAGACAAAGTCCTCCTGTGATCCTTGTATAAGGATCCTATATCCTACCATGGGTGGTCCACTTTTTGGGAAGGTCTTTCCCGTCCGGAATAGAGTCCCTCCTTACAAAAAAGAAACGATTTTTCCAGTGGGTATCGTTTTTTGTGGTTTTAAGGATTGGATGGGGCTGACCAGGTTTATGCTTAAACAAGAAACGGTGTGAACCATGGCTAACAAGATTGTATAACTCGGCTAACTCCAACATTCCTATCTCTATACCTTCCTGCTCAATGATGTTTTCCAGGGTATACAAAACTCTCCACATCATCGGCATGGCCTGTATGTAGCACATGCCGGTGAGTGCAAAGAAGGATTAGGTAAAAGCAGGGAAAGGATAAGAGAATCCTATCAAGAAGGGGGTGGCCGAAAAAGCAACCCAGGTTTCGGAAATACAGTCACTCTTCATAGAAGAGTCGAAAGATTTGAAGACAGCATTCGGCGGGAAGCAATGGCGGATTCGATCGATTTCTGGATCAGTGAAGCAGCAGAGTTCCGACGAAGGATTTTTTTATAATGCCTTGACTTCTCAAAGGACTATCCTTCTTGGGATCCTTGGCTGGTGAGGATCGGAGAACCATTTTCGCCATGGATGCTAAGAGAAAAGGAAAATCAGAATAAGAAAATGTAGAGAGAAGGAAGAAGAGAGATACCTGTTTCGATCTCAGGATGAGTATTTAAAGGGAGAGTAACGCACAATTTAAATGCCTCTTGATCCTTATCTCTAACTTTGAATTTATAATGATGATTTGCAGGTAGTCATGTCGCTGACGTCAAGATTGTAACGGCTAGTCAGATGATAACGACTATATTTACGTTAGCTAGTTCGTTCGAGATAAGGCAGAAAAATATGACTCATTAAGTTGTATTTTATTCCTCATATTTTGGAGGCAATTGTTAGGGATGGATTTTCTAAACCTAAGGATCACGGATCCTCAATTCTGTTTGAATTGAGGATCCTCAGAAGACACTGCAGGTTTAAGGATCCAGGATTCTCATTGTTATCCTTACACTAACGGTTCTTTCCACTATATTTGAACTTGTTTTACAGGGGTATTCCCATGGGACTTAGTCTTGCCGAGATTCCAGGAGAATATGCTCCATTATTCTACACGTGCATGGCTTGTATGACTGTTATGGAAGTCGTGGGAAGCTAGCACAATTTGCGGATTGTTTGTTATTTACATTATTTCCGTTTTTATATGGGGATAACGAGCTTGAATAGTGAGAACAAGTTAGCAAACACACAAACACTCGAAAATTCCCTGCAACATATTGACGATTTCACATTTTTTCACACTAGTGATCCTTGTAACAAGCTTGTTATCATCCCGATTTGTAACCTTTACTTGTTCAATATAGTTGGTGATCGGTAGTTTCCGTCACCCGAGGTTTTTTATGCCAGAGATCATTTATTGATCAAGGGATTTTTCCTCGTATAAATCCTTGTGTGTCTTGTTAATTTCATTTACAAGTTGTTCATACATTCGTTCATTCATTCAAGCATCACACCTCACAAAATAAGATTTGGTTGCATTATCCTAGTCTGATTTTTGACCAAAACACGTATGTTACGCATGCACAATTTGTTATGCATGTGGTTTCATTTCGAATAAGCGCTTAATCAAAGTTCAAATAATATTTTACTAAATCTAATTATTGATTTGTGATTCGAATGACCTACATTATTGTAATTGTTGGCTCCTTTGCCATTGATTCAACACACTTTCTTGAAGCTTCTTTTCTTTCAAGTTACATACATGGTTTATCTTTGTAACCATGCCGAAATTCCCTTGTCGATACATACGTTTATTATCAGTGTGCACTGAAACCAAGTTAAATTGCTTGAACTTGTCCATTTCGCATATTCAATTCAAGACACCATATGATGTATTGAAAGCATCATATTCAAATTCATTTTAGCAAGTGTTTCTTTTGTTCCAAACCATAGTAGACTTGTTCGGTCTATGACTCCATTAAATTGTTTGTTGATTTCGACACCTTGTGGTGATGCTTTCACTAAATTGCAGCTTGCGCTAATCTCGTTTACGCAACTCGTGCACATATTTAATTGTTTAATTATTGACTTGCTCTAAATCCGTTCTGTTTTATCATGATTAAAGCAGTCCTAACACAATCATGTGTTAAGACAATTGTACATAAATTTATTTTATATCCCAGTGTACCTCCTAACGGTTCTTTCATTATCGATCAAATGCCTTGCAGTATTTATTGCTTTTTCATCTTCGGTCGAAAACAATAGTTCTTTGATGTTCTATATCCAATTGAAAAATCTGGCGATGCCATTTGAATCAAATTTTCAGGTTTGCTTCATTACCCTTTCATTTGAATTCAAACACGGTGAACTTGTTTGGTCACCGCTATTATTGAGAAATGTTATTACGACACCTTGTGGTGTCGGTACAAACTTGTAGATTGTGCTAATCATGGTCAACCATTTCACACGAAACTACACATACTTTTGTTTGACTTGTCATTTAAACATTCTTAATGCAACTACGAATTAAGACAATGGTACACCAGATTCAATTGTATTTCATTTCGGTGTATTCTCGCAATTCAATAATGTCAACACACTTATTTTATCCATTTATTTGTTCGAAAGTTGACGGAACGTTTTCATTTGAGCTTGTTGATTCTGAGTTCATTTAGCGGATGATATTGTTTCTAGAACTCATTTGCATATTGTAAACGATCCCTTGGAATTCTATCGGACGAAACTCCTCGTTTATGGAACGCTGTTAACTAAGTCACACCAGAAAATACATCTGTACGTCTCGTATCCTCCGACATCAAATTCAGAAAACACATACCTTTTAACCATTGGGTTCCTAATGTTGTAATATGTCCTTGGATTCACCTGATTCGAATAAGTCTTGTTTCGATTCGTGGATTAACCACTTGTGTATTATTGACATCCATACATGCATAACGTAACCCTAAGGGGTTAATGTAGTTTAAATTTCGAGGACGAAATTTTCTTAACAGGGGGAGAATGTGACAACTGACAAAATTTCGGGTATCCGTACAATTATTAAACAATGATTAGTGTTTAATGACTGTGCTGGATTACAATTAATTACTTGAATTGTTTTCTGACTATTGCCATATACATACATGTGCATCATATATTGCAAATGACATATCATTACTCGATGCAAACTTTGTTGATTCGAATGATGCATGAAACACCGGTAGCACAAGTTATCAGATAAATCAGAAAAATGCTGATGGAGTTCAACACATAGACATATATGGTATTTTCAGATACAGAATGGGACAGAAACCAAGAGTTGCACTAGTATAGTGTGTAGGAAAGTAAGGATCACAAAACTGCCTTCCTAGTGATAGTTTAAGTGCCGGAAAGTGCCTAAAACTCACATAAACTGCAGAATTATGCAGAAATCTGCAAAATTCAGCATTTAAACACTCTAATATCAAGCATATATATGGTTAAATGGTCCTGAATGCTTTCCTAAGTGTCGGGAATCAAAACTGTCACAAAAGGTAACATAAAGCTCACTAAACAGCATAGTTTAGCACCTTAACGAACCGGTAACCAACCGAACAACTGGACACTACCCGAAACACCAAATTTTCACTAGAAGCATTGTTTTAACATTACCATGTCACACCCTGACTTTTGCGGAAGCGTGATTATTGGTGTGACTTCTTAATTCCATTGCATACGATCATAACAACGCTATATGATAAAACCAGTAGATGTACATCCATTAATTTAAGTTTTAAAGTAGTACAATATTGTTTAAAAAACGTAGACTCCAATTTCAAGTTTTACAATCATACAGAATGTTTATGAGTTCACTAAGGACTCAACAAAATGATATTAAATAGTACCAAGGTTTGGAAGGCGTGTCTTGTCCAGGAAAGAGACACACTGACCAAACTTAAAGACCATGGATGACATCTTTATTCTTAACGCAGCATAAAATCTCCAACGCCCGCCAGATCCAATTATCAATTCCCTGAAATACATGTAGTTTGAAAAGTCAGCATAAAGTTGAGCGAGTTCATGTGTAAGTGAGTATGTATAAACCTTTGTAATAAGTCTGTATGTATGAAAATCCCTGGTATGTAGCAATTAAGGAAAAAAAAAGAGTTCACCATTGGGTTGCAAAGCCAATGATATGTGTGAAGTGCTGTAGGAAGACTCAAATCTAGCAGATTTTTCCGTCGGGCTCATAGTCACCACAAGGTCCGTACAGTGGGCCTGGAGTTGGGCTCGCTACACCCAGATAGATCTACTGCATCATGACCCTCGGTCCTACAATGAGGATTAATGGCCTCAAGTTCCAGCCTACCCACTCACATGATCTAAGTAGTATACCCTCCTTAAGCTAACCATACCATGTATATCAAAGTCTGTAAATATTGTAACATGTATTCCACCCCCGAAGTATAAAAACTGAAAACAGTTTTGAGAAAAGGGGGACATGAACTCACTGTATTGCGTCTTCGTACTTGTAACCCAAATCTCCACGGCAAACACGACTACCTACAATGGTCTAACGTCTATTAGACGAACGGGTCGTGCCTCATCTTAGTATTTGTTCTTAAGTTACGTTTCTGTTATTATTCCAAGTTATAATAATTACATTTAGTTTTGGAATAATTGTTTACACCGTATTTCTGTATTAATACTTCTCAAGTATTCGTATTTCCTTCCCAAGGATGTGGGTATTTAATACATGTATGCTTTATAATTCCGAAAATATATTTTTAAGTCTCACTTGAAAAATATATTTTAATCACTTGTCTAAAATATTCTAACTCCAAAATATATATATTTCCCAAAAATATTATATTTTATCTCATACCATTTCCAAAATAAAAATTTATCAAAATACAAATTTAAGAGTATTTTCCGAAAATACATAAGTTACATTTTAAAGTTTGCGTTGTAATAACAATACCGGTGTAACTTAAATATTTATTTGTGATGGCGTTGTTATTATTTTGGAGTCGTGATTTCATAATATTTCCCAGGTTATATTATTTTTATCCTAAAAATAATATATCTAGTTCACAAAATAATCACATAATCACAAAAGCGTTTTATTATGAAATATATATTCTAAATATATAGTTAACAAGTTTTATTTACAAAAATCCACCGCCGACACTTTGTAATTTTTGAAATAAAAATCATGGCGAAGTTTATTTTGAAAACCAAGTAAAAAAACACATTTATAAACATTTGTTACAAAAATATTTCTAAGTGTTATATTTCTGGAAAAATTTCGCCAGAGTTTCCTCTGTAACTGGAGGTGTCCACGCTTACTAGCGTATCATTTTCTTTTCAAAAGTCAATCAAACAATTTAACAATTATCAACAAACAATCTTTAGATATCAAACTTTACAAGAATAAGCCTAAATCACGAACTCATGAACTTGAAGGTTTTGTAAAAATATGTAGTAACTTTCTAACATATTTAGTAGATCTTGCTATCTTTAAAAATAAAATTAGTTTCTTAAAAACTTTATTTTTAATGAACTTGAAGTTTCACAACTTCTAGTCAAATTTCTTGTTACACAAGTGTTTACACACTTGTTTAGTTACTATAACTGTGCTTCTTTCATAAAATACCTGGGTTTTAACAAAACTAATATTTTCTGCTTGGTTCTTCCGAGGAACCACTTGTAGATTTGTAGATCCACAAGTTTACAACTTCATTTTACAAGAAAAATTATGTTTATTCAAGTTTCAAGTTCATGGTGGATGGTTTCATCATCTTTCTTATTTCTATCACTAACATATTACTTGTTCATGTTCTTGAACATGATCTAG
Organism: Helianthus tuberosus; assembly: GCA_030545235.1. Lineage (NCBI taxonomy): Eukaryota > Viridiplantae > Streptophyta > Magnoliopsida > Asterales > Asteraceae > Helianthus > Helianthus tuberosus. The sequence continues at coordinate 169,527,212 of CM060366.1, read as the reverse complement.
CATGCTTCGATGATGATCCATCCAACTTTTACTAACAAACAACATCAAATAATCACAACTACACAAGACTTACAAGATTTACACACATATTTTCTCTTTATCCACCTTATTCATCTTATGTTCAAGACTTTAATGTAAGTTCTTTTGTGTTTCATAATTTTTAACCATTAAACCAACTATTAACCACCATAAACAAGATCAAGATGATGATTAGAAGCACTTACTACTAGCACAAGGCTAGGGAAGAAACAAGGTGTAAATGTGGTGGATAAAAGAAATCTAAAGTGGTCCTTGAGCTTCCGAGTGCACCAAGCTTCGTAGTATGATCCCTTGCACCTTTGAGTATATGAGAAACACTTGTATGGAGGTTGGATGGTGGTGATAGGGTGGTTGATGGTGGCGGCCGTGAGGTGGTGTAGGAGGAGAGAAAAAGTTGGTTGTGGATGTTGTTTAGATGAAAGAGATGAGTTAACTAATGAACTTATTTATAATCCACTTCTACTAATGTCCAACATGTAATATTTTCTTTAGATATCCAACATTGGGGATTAAAATAATCAAAGGAGGACAAGGGGTGGGTCACCCCTTGTGACCGTCATTTTGAGGGGGGGGGGGTTTATGGTTGGGGTGTAATGTTATAGTTAAGTTCAAGTTGAAATCTAATGGCACTTTGTTAGGATATTGATGTGTTTATTAATTTAGAGGGTGTTAGGGTGTCTGGGGACCCTAACTAGCCCAGAAAAGTAAAAACTACGCCTTTGGCAATAATTTTATGTTCCGGGTAAAGTCCTGTTGTTCGGTTGGATATTGATCCGTTAAAGTGCTAAATAAGTATTTAAAGTGTCTTTTATTATGTTTTTAGTGGCACATTAAATTCCCAACACTTTGGAAAATATTCAGGACTATTTTACCAAGTTTTTGCACTTTACTAGCATTGTTAAATGCTGAATTTTGGTTGTATAGTGCAGAATTCTGCGTTTTAAGTATGTTTTAGGCACTTCCGGGCACTATAATTATCACCAAGTGACGCAGTTTTATGATCCTCACCTCCCTACACTCCCTACCAGTGTAGTATTCCATTCCTGGCTCATACTGGCCTCAATATTGTGTCAGTCTAGGTGCTGGCATTGTCAGCATGTTGTCTGGGTTATCCGTTCACTGTGCTAACTGTGTTTTGTGCATCATGGTTGTCACTAATATTTGTATGTAATAAATGGAGTGACAGTATAAAAGTGATGCATGTGTATGTATGTAACAGAAATCAGTAAGCAGTTAAATCAACAATTGAAATCAGCACAGTCATTAAGCACAAATTAAATATAAATTAATTGTACGGATACCTGTAATTTTTAGGGTTGTTACATTCTCCCCCCGTTAAGAAAATTTCGTCCTCGAAATTTGTACTACCTTAACCCCTTATGATTCCGTCACATGTGTATGTATATAAATAATATCGAGGCAGATAATCATCAAGCCTTATCAAACCTTACTCACATTTGGTGAGTCCAAGAATATATAACATCCTGAATCCTAGGGTTAAAAGGTATGTGCTTTAAGCATTAGATGTCGAATGTACAAGACGTATATGATGTATGGTATAGCGTAATCCAGCTAGCGGGGTTATACAAAAGGGGAGATTTGACTAATAAGATCCTTTAAACGATCGACCGCAATAAGCAGACGAGTTTCTACAAACCATAGCATCCGCTATATGAATTTAAAATCATCAACTCAAACGTACTAGTAGAATGACATGTCAACCCTCGAATAATTGAATGATGGGTTTAGTGTGTTAACATTTTTGAATTGTGAAAGTATGGCGAATGAAATACAAGTGAATCTGGTGTATCATTGACTTGATTCGTAGTTGCATCAGAAATGTTCAAAGGACAAGTCAAACAAAGTATGCGTAGTTTTGTATGAAACGGTTGACCTTGAGTAACACAGGTTACAAGTTTGTAATGACACCACAAGTTGTCGTACTGACGAAATTCAAGTATAGTGGTGACTGAAGAAGTTCACCATGTTGGAAACCAAATGAACATGTACCGAAACAATCCATAAGATTTGATTTACACAATGTCATATAGTTTTCAGTTGAATATAGAACATAAAAAAGCCATTGTTTTCGATCGAGAGTGAGAAAGCAATAAGTACTGAAAGGCATTCGATTGATCATGAAAGAATCGTTAGGAGGTACACTGGGATATGAAATGAATCTATGTACCTTTGCCTCAACACACAACTGTGTTGAGACCGATTTAATCGTGATAAACAAGACGGAATTAGGGCAAGTTCTCAAATAATCAATTAAATCTGTGTATGAAGCGAGTAACCAAATAAGCGCAAGCTTCAATTTTGTGAAAGTATTCCCACAAGGTGTCGTAACCAACAAATGATTTAGTGAAGTCGTAGACGAAACAAGTCTACTACGACTCGGAACAAAAGAATCTTTGCCAATGATTTGAATATGATGCTCTCAACACATCATATGGCGTTTTAAATTGAATATGTGAAATGGATAATGTTCAAGCAATTGAACTTAGTTTCAACGTAACCGGACAATAAACGTATGTATCAACAAAGGAAATCTCGGCATGGCCACAAAGATAAACCATGAATGTTACTTGAAATAAAAGAAGTTTCAGGAAAGTGTGTTGACTTGGTAACAAAAGAGTCAACAATAACAATAATGTAGGTCATTCGAATCACGAATCAGTAACTAGGTTTAGCAAGGCAATATTTAAATTCCAATGAAGTGTTTGTTCGAAACGAAACCACATGCGTAACAAATGATGCATGTGTGTCATGAAAGTTCCCGAGTATTGAAATAATGAGTACTTGTTAAAATGAAGAAATGACCAGGTATCGAAACAAATCTGTGTTCACTCTCAGCGAAGAAAATTAACGTGATGCAACTACCATTGGTCCACGAAAATAGTATATATGTCAGAATAATAGGTTTTGCTTGAGTTAATGGGTGTGGTTCCTAAACAACAACCCTTACGAGTTTGGACCTGGGTTCCCAAGGGTCCTAAGTATATGTTTTCTGGATTTTCAAAGTTTCGTATTTGGTGTAGATTCGTTCTGTGCATTGTGCAGGAAACGTCATTCTAGTGTATGCCTAAAGAAAACAAGTTATTGTCCCACAATTTTCCCCGGTACACTCCCTTCCTGAATTTACCGCCAATAACACTCGATCGTCGATCAGTCGTATAATGGTAGTCGGACCCTCACAGTTAGTCAAATAAGTAATTCGTCAATCCTTAGTAAGAGCCACCGACTCTGGTTGGCTAGCTCGTCTGACTCCTGGTCGTTTGAAAGTCATCGTCCTTGCTTTTGACGAGCAGAACTGAGGTTACCCAAAACGGAAGTTTTGGTCTGTTATCTTCCTTCTCTATCCACTACTGAAACTACACTGTCAATCCTTGCGTTTCCGAAGGTATAATCCGTTAGGGTGTGTTGGTTGCAGGCGCGACGCCTGGAAATCAAATCGATGCAAAAATTCGATTTGCCGTTGGGGAGATAATTCGGGCAAGTCTTCGAGGAAGACTTCAGGATATTCTCCGATCACGGGGGTATCTTTTGAGTTTCCGTTCTTCGGCTCCCCTGTCCACGACATGAGTCACGAAAGCAACACATCCTATTCGCAACAACTTTTGTGCCTTCAAGCAATTTGTAATACGTAACGGCGTACCCTGCTTCATGAGTCGAGATTGTTTCTTTGCTCGGCATCGGGACGCGGATATCAATTTCCTCCTGATCACTTGACAATCCATCCATCCAATTACCCTGTCGAAGCTCCCCAATTCAGCTGGCAGTAGCCCAAGCGTAAACTCACGCTCTCCGGGTGCTATCTTGCCATTTCCAAATACTTTGTTGGCTTCCACTAGCTTCCGATTAGCTAGTTCCATCGAGTGCGAGTTATCTAACTTACTTGCTACTAACCCAAGTATACCCTCAAACTCTAGAGATGTTAAGCTTAAAATTCGCAATAGTATCTTGCAATACAAATGCATTATGATGAGTAATATGAAACGTACCAATACTTAAACTCCCGGCGTGGCTCCCTAGCTCCGGTGTTGAGCTTTCATTCTTGTGTCTGATCGTTTTTGGGCAATACTTTCTGAAATGCCTTTTACTTCCACAGTTAAAACAACCTTGTGCACGTTTCTGTTTGTCACTCGTTCTGACCTGATATGCGTCATTGTCTTTGTTTCCTCCGTGTTTCTCATTACCATCTTGGCCTCCATTTCTACTTTCAGTACCTTGCCTACAAGTTTCCTTGGGATGTCCCCTATTAACACAGTTATCACATTTTCCATATTTACATCACCCGACGTGATAGCGTAGACAATTGTCGCATTTGGGTAGGATACCCTTGTAATCCTTTCCCTTTTTGGCCTTGTTGTTGCTATTCGCCCGATCACCTCCTTGAAATTCACCGAGCTTTCTTTTGTTCTTCTCAGATGTCTCTACTGGAGTTTCCTTCTTCTCGTCCAGGATTGAAAGTCTTTCCAATCTAAGTGCTTCCTTAGTGAGCTCCAGACTTATCATATGTGCAATCATAGTTGTTGGTGGCGTTGACGCTATCATCAAGCTCAAGGCTTGAGGTGCCAGTTCCCAAATGGATTGCTCCATTCTCTTCAACTCGGGTTCCACCAGGTACAGAATGATTCGCGACAAATCATAAAGCCTTTGCACGTGCTCCACCACTTTTGGACCTTCCATCTTTAGTTTCCAGAATTCTAATTCCAGCTTTTGGATCTCCATCTAAGAACAATACTCCCTACGCATCATTTCCTTCAGCTCACTCCATGTTAACGCATATGCTACAGCCTCGCCCATTTCTCGAACCTTAAGGTCCCACCATAATAGAGCCCCATCTTGTAGCAATCCGGAAACGTATGGGACTTGTTGCTCTAGCGTACAACCACTCGTTCGCACAACGACATCCACATTCTCAGCCCATCTTACAAAAGCTATGGCACCTCTAGTGCCACTGAAGTTCAGGGGTTTGCATTCTAGAAAATGTTTGTAGGTACAACCTGTACCCAAGCAATCATCATCACAGCAAGTATTAGCAAAGCACATTGGGGATTTTCCCAAACGTGTTGTAATGTGTCTTGGATGACTTCAACATTACCATTAGGTGGGTCACTCCTTGAGGTACCTTCGCTGTGTTTGTAGCGAAGAACCTCGTGCCAAGCTATGACTCGTGAGGCGTGCGCTTGCCATTCTGCCCTGGTCAGGCGTGTGATCTCTTGATGAGACATCTTCTAGGAAGAAGTTCAGGTTAGTTAGGTCTCCTCTATTCAGGGAATGTAAATAGTGGTTTGGAAATCATATATATTTGCACGTATTTAAATCCTCATATCACACGTCACGCAACAGCACAAGCAAGTAATTGGAATCGTGAAAGTATAACAAACAAACACGTGTATCTTAATCATAGCACATTCCTGTTATATTGGTAGCATGTATTACGATTAGGTTTTCATTAAACAGGTAAGCACATTGCATCATAATCATAGCATAAGTACGTAATTTGGGAATTATGTTTAATGAGAGCATAGCAAGTAAGCACGTAGCATTATAATTGTAGTACACACATATGGATCAATATCGTGCTTAACGAAGACATAGCGACTGCGCTTTCATTGGTCATTGGCTATATAGTTTTGTCGCATGTTTAATGATGATTGGGTTCTCATTATTCCCTGAACACAATTGTATTATCTTCCAAAATGTATCATATCAACAGGGACACCGGGTCACCCTACCCTTGTCCGTTAAATATATTAGTGTATCGAGATTACGTAGTCAGACGTGGTCTTCAGAAGTCTCCACAGTCTTGGTTTATCATAGATGTCCTTACCCAAATGTAATGCAATCCGCATAGTCCAGAAACCAACTATACTGGTGACTGGGGTGGAGGAGGAAAGAAAAGTAAACTGTTAACATGCGTGAAATCCTCCTCGAGCTTGTATATACGTTGAAGTAATAACTGATTTGCCACTTGGTAGTAAAGAAATAAGTATCAGAATCCTGGGAACGGTGTAATAGCAACGGTCGAGAGCGCAAAAGGAACCTTGATGTAGGTGGCGGATCAAAGTATGCTGGTAATAGACAGGGTAGAGGACGTGGTGTCTTACATAAACTTTTTAGACAATATGCTGTCTTGTGATGTCGACACTTAAATCATGTTTTTGGTTATGTAATGTTTTGCATTTGAAGTTACCAATTGTGGTGTCAGCTTAAGCTCCAACATTCTGCTACTCATAACCTCAAACTGTAGTTGATGTTACAGGAGCAACTCATCTCGTGTGTGGTCTCCATAGTGTGAGAGATGGTAATGGTCTAAAATTTAGCATAGTGCATAATAGGAACCGTCAAATCGGCTCGTCCAGCGATGTAGAGGTGAAAGTAGTAAACGGTGCGACCTGTGAAGTCGGGAAAATGCTGCTGTAGTAATGAATCGTTATGCGGGAACTGACCTAAAGTACCTTCTCGGGGTGTGGGTATGTCTTGAAGGAAAACGATAGGTATGTTGGCGCAATGGACGTCGGCCTCCATAAGAGTAACATCAGCGGGTGAAGGTGTAGGAACAAACGTCTCAACTGAGAGGAAGATCATTAGGTGCAGGTATTGGGTCAGATATAGGGGTGAAGTGCCTGGTAAAACAAAGGAAGCAGGGTCATGATCAAGTAAAGGTGCAGGTTCAGTGGGTGCAGCATCAAGCTGACCCAAAAGGTGCAGAAGCTAGCTCAGGAGCAGGCTCTGGGTTGCATAACGGTGTGGTGCCTTGAGCAGGTGATAGTGCGGCAGTCATGTCCTCGTGGTCTGCGTCAGTAGTAGAAAGCTGTAATCCGGCTATTTGTAAGGCTGCATGTGTCACCGACTCGAAGGAGTCTGAAATCGAATGTATGCTAGTATCAGAGGGTAGCTTGACAACATGGGTCTCAAAAGTGAAATTTGCAACGACGTTCTCATCAAAATTTCAATCATCATGGGCGTTATCGGAAGGACCAACAATATTAAATCAATATCGTTATCAATTGCTCGTCGAGTAACCAACCTTCGGAAGTAATGTCCACCGGAGGCGCATTGTCGATGGTCGGAGCCATTGTGTGCTTACCATCGGAATGACTAGTGACGAAGGGGTCATGGACTGAAATAAGGGTGGCAGAAGGATTCTTGTCAGAGAACCCACCCACAAAGGTAAAGTATCGCCAAAATCTGGTAGCGCGGACTGTTGGAAGTCGTCCTCGTCCTTGGTCAACATATCTGGATCGCCCTCGTGGTCTGACGTAAATGTCTCTGGCGTAGGTGCAGTCTCATCATCTGTGACGGTGGCCGTAGGGTTATCATTGTCTGATAACTCGCCTTATAAATAGTGTGACATGTGTGCTGGTTCATAATAGTCATATCATGTATACCCATAGTAGTTGTTAGCAATTAGTGTATGCGAATATTCACCATATATGCACGTATTTCAATAATCATCAATTACGCGTGTAAGTAGTAACAATGTAAGCGTGTAATCATCCTAGTCTTCCCCAGGCTATCCCACCCAGTCTCTCAGACTAAACTCCCTAGTCTCTCAGACTAACTCCCTGGTCTCTAAGACCAACTCTCCCAGTCTCTAAGACTAAATCCCTGGTCTCTAAGACCAATCCTCCCAGTTTCTAAGGCTAATCCTCCCTCAGCCTTTAAGGCTGATCCTCCCTCAGTCTCTAAGACTGATCCTCCCTCAGTCTCTAACACTGATCCTCCCTCAGTCTCTAAGACTGATCCTCCCTCAGCCTTTAAGGCTGATCCTCCCTTAGTCTCTAAGACTGATCCTCCCTCAGTTAAGACTGATCCTCCCTCAGTCTCTAAGACTGATCCTCCCTCAGCCTCTAAGGCTGAATTATAAACATAATTTGGAAATGTGTATTTGTGCCTTTTTGTTTGTAAAAATGTTTGTACCCTGGATCTGGACGTTTTGTGTATGCAATGAAAACATGTTGTGAAAACATTTTCGTGAGAGCCCTAATGATCGTAGTCTAGACTCGAGAAAGAATCATAGTTCGCTACGACCGAAGCTCGGATACAAAGCTGTCACACCATGACTTTTACGGAAGCGTGATTATTGGTGTGACTTCTTAATACCATTGCATACGGTCATAACAACGCTATATGATAAAACCAGTAGATGTACATCCATTAATTTAAGTTTTAAAGTAGTACAACATTGTTTCAAAAACGTAGACTCTAATTTCAAGTTTTACAATCATACAGAATGTTTATGAGTTCACTAAGGACTCATCAAAATGATATTAAATAGTACCAAGGATTGGAAGGCGTGTCTTGTCCAGGAAAGAGACACACTGACCAAACTTAAAGACCATGGATGACATCTTTATTCTTAACGCAGCATAAAAACTCCAACGCCCGCCAGATCCAATTATCAATTCCCTGAAATACATGTAGTTTAAAAAGTCAACATAAAGTTGAGCGAGTTCATGTGTAAGTGAGTATGTACAAACCTTTGTAGTAAGTCTGTATGTATGAAAATCCCTGGTATGTAGCAATTAAGGAAAAAAAAGAGATCACCATTGGGTTGCAAAGCCAATGATATGTGTGAAGTGCTGTAGGAACACTCAAACCTAGCAGATTTTTGCGTCGGACTCATAGTCACCCCAAGGTCCGTACAGTGGGCCTGCAGTTGGGCTCGCTACACCCAGATAGATCTACCGCATCATGACCCTCGGTCCTACAATGAGGATTAATGGCCTCAAGTTCCAGCCTGCCCACTCACATGATCTAAGTAGTATACCCTCCTTAAGCTAACAATACCATGTATATCAAAGTCTGTAAATATTGTAACATGTATTCCACCCCCGAAGTATAAAAACTGAAAACAGTTAAGAGAAAAAGGGGACATGAACTCACTGTATTGCGTCTTCGTACTTGTAACCCAAATCTCCACGGCAAACACGACTACCTACAATGGTCTAACGTCTATTAGACGAACGGGTCGTGCCTCATCTTAGTATTTGTTCTTGAGTTACGTTTCTGTTATTATTCCAAGTTATAATAATTACAGTTTTGGAATAATTGTTTACACCGTATTTCTGTATTAATACTTCTCAAGTATTCGTATTTCCTTCCCAAGGATGGGGGTATTTAATACATGTATGCTTTATAATTCCGAAAATATATTTTTAAGTCTCACTTGAAAAATATATTTTAATCCCTTGTCTAAAATATTCTAACTCCAAAATATATATATTTTTCCCAAAAATATTATATTTTATCTCATACCATTTCCAAAATAATACTTTATCAAAACACACATTTAAGAGTATTTTCCGAAAATACATAAGTTACATTTTAAAGTTCGCGTTGTAATAACAATACTGGTGTAACTTAAATATTTATTTGTGATGGCGCTGGTATTATTTTGGAGTCGTGATTTCATAATATTTCCCAGGTTATATTATTTTTATCCTAAAAATAATATATCTAGTTCACAAAATAATCACATAATCACACAAGCGTTTTATTATGAAATATATATTCTAAATATATATTTAACAAGTTTTAATTACGAAAATCCACCTCCGACACTTTGTAATTATTGAAATAAAAATCATGGCGAAGTTTATTTTGAAAACCAAGTAAAAAAACACATTTATAAACATTTGTTACAAAAATATTTCTAAGTGTTATATTTCTGGAAAAATTTCGCCAGACTTTCCTCTGTAACTGGAGGTGTCCACGCTTACTAGCGTATCATTTTCTTTTCAAAATTCAATCAAACAATTTAACAATTATCAACAAACAATCTTTAGATATCAAACTTGAAAAGAATAAGCCTAAATCACGAACTCATGAACTTGAAGGTTTTGAAAAATATGTAGTAACTTTCTAACATATTTAGTAGATCTTGCTATCTTTAAAAATAAAATTAGTTTCTTAAAAACTTTATTTTTAAAGAACTTGAAGTTTCACAACTTCTAGTCAAGATTTTCAAAAATAATTCTTTGTTAAATTTCTTGTTACACAAGTGTTTTACACACTTGTTTAGTTACTATAACTGTGCTTCTTTCTTAAAATACCCGGGTTTTAACAAAACTAATATTTTCTGCTTGGTTCTTCCGAGGAACCACTTGTAGATTTGTAGATCCACAAGTTTACAACTTCATTTTACAAGAAAAATTATGTTTATTCAAGTTTCAAGTTCATGGTGGATGGTTTCATCATCTTTCTTATTTCTATCACTAACATATTACTAGTTCATGTTCTTGAACATGATCTAGCATGCTTCGATGATGATCCATCCAACTTTTACTAACAAACAACATCATATAAGCACAACTACACAAGGTTTACAAGATTTACACACATATTTTCTCTTTATCCACCTTATTCATCTTATGTTCAAGACTTTAATATAAGTTCTTTAGTGTTTCATATTTTTTAACCATTAAACCAACTATTAACCACCATAAACAAGATCAAGATGATGATTAGAAGCACTTATTTATAATCCACTTCTACTAATGTCCAACATGTAATATGTTCTTTAGATATCCAACATTGGGGATTAAAATAATCAAAGAAGGACAAGGGGTGGGTCACCCCTTGTGACCGTCATTTTGAGGGGGGGGGGGGGGGTATGGTTGGGGTGTAATGTTATAGTTAAGTTCAAGTTGAAATCTAATGGAACTTTGTTAGGATATTGATGTGTTTATTAATTTAAAGGGTGTTAGGGTGTCCGGGGACCCTAACTAGCTCAGAAAAGTAAAAACTATGTCTTTGGCAATAATTTTATGTTCCGGGTAAAGTCCGGTTGTTCGGTTGGATATTGATCCGTTAAAGTGCTAAATAAGTATTTAAAGTGTCTTTTTTTATGTTTTTAGTGGCACATTAAATTCCCAACACTTTGGAAAATATGCAGGACTATTTTACCAAGTTTTTGCACTTTACTAGCATTGTTAAATGCTGAATTTTGGTTGTATAGTGCAGAATTCTGCGTTTTAAATATGTTTTAGGCACTTCCGGGCACTATAATTATCACCAAGTGACGCAGTTTTATGATACTCACCTCCCTACACTCCCTACCAGTGTAGTATTCCATTCCTGGCTCATACTGGCCTCAATATTGTGTCTGTCTAGGTGCTGGCATTGTCAACATATTGTCTGGGTTATCCGTTCACTGTGCTAACTGTGTTTTGTGCATCATGGTTTTCACTAATATTTGTATGTAATAAATGGAGTGACAGTATAAAAGTGATGCATGTGTATGTATGTAACAGAAATCAGTAAGCAGTTAAATCAACAGTTGAAATCAGCACAGTCATTAAGCACAAATTAAATATAAATTAATTGTACAGATACCTGTAATTTTTAGGGTTGTCACATACCAAGCTAGTTATGGTCCCCGAACATCATAACACATCATATAACAACTATATAACCTAACTAGATACTTGAATCCTAACCGTAATCTAACTAACTAGTTATAACCTAAACCTATACCACCCACCTAGTTCAGGGCCCAAACAAGGGCCCCACTTGTGATTGTTTAATTATTTTATCAGATCTTGTTTCTTTATATTAGACATAAGAACCAATGGTAAATTGTGAGTTGATGAATTATAAGGATAACCTTAGTGTTCTTAACTTCTCATTTCTCATTCACACACTCAACACCACTCTTCTCCTTCCTTTCTTCCTTGGGTTCGGCCGAGAAGACACACACACATAAACATCATCATCTTCCAACATTCATCCATTCTACATACATACCAAGGTGTTAGAAGGTGCACAAAAAAGCTAGGAGCTTTCGGAAGTTGAAGGACCTTCACCATTTGCTTTTATCCACTTCATTTCTTCTCTTGATCATCCCTAGCCTTGAGCTAGTAGTAAGAACACTATACTCTTCATTTTACATCATATTTTGTTGGGTAAAAGAAGATACATGATGTTAATCTTGAAGATCACTAAGAATCAAGAACATGAAACATGAACATAAGCTTAAAATCTTAAAGAAATCATGTTGTTTGGTGTTGTTGTGCTACTTGATGATTGATTGTTTATGTTAATAATGTAGATCATCATATGATCTTGCTAGATAATGATTAAACACATAATATAGCAAGATGAGAGGATGAACAAGTTAAAGATCCATAGATCATCCTCATAAAAGTCATGAACATGAAAGAATAAATTGTTTTCTTGTCAAGTGATGATCAAAATAAGTATAAAGTCTTGTAAATCTATGATTTCAAGAATGATTTTTCAAGAAATCAAGTTAAAAATACAAGGTTTACTTAATCTTGGTTCTTAAAGAAATCAACCATGTTTTTTTGGTGGTTAATAAAGTGTAGAAACACATATGTAATAAGAAAAATCCAAGAAGAAGCATTTTTAGAAAATATAATTACAAGTTGTAAAGAACTAATTTCTTTAAAAATGATGTTTTTAAAGGAACAACCACACTTTAAAGGGTAACTAAGCTTACTAAACACACTAGTAAGTTACTACAAATTTTATAAATTTTCAAGTCCATGAAGTAGTAGTGTGTGCTTGTTTTGGCAAGATGGTAAGTATAAATTGATTTGTTGATGATTGTGTTGATTTACAAAAGAAAATGATATGCCTTGAGGGCATGGAAAACTCCATTTTTAGGGGAAACTATGGCAAAAATTTTCTAAAAATTAAACACTTAGAAAAATATTTTTGAACAAATATTTACAAGTATCTTTTAAACCATGAATTTTCATATAAACTTTGCCATAAATTTTGTTACAAAAATTATAAATATTGGAGGTTGGTTTTTATAAATAAAAGTGACTAAATATGTATTTAGGAGAATATATATTTAGATATCATCATATGTGTGATTATTTATATATTATGTGTATTAGTTACATTGTTTTAGGACTTGAAATAATATAACTCATCAAAATACCAAAAATTACAATCCAAAATATTACCAAAATTCCAAGGAATAAATATACAAAGAATACCCAAATTATTGGTGAAACCGAACAAAGGAATATAACTTACAAAATATTCCGGAAAGTTTATTCGTAAATATATTTTGGTAAATAATATTTTGGACACCAAGAGAACAAAAAAATATGATTTTTACAAGTATTACAAAATATATCATAATTTTGACAAGAAGAAAATATATTATTTTTGATAGAGTAAACTTCCATTTTGGTCCCTGTGGTTTGGCCAGTTTTGCCATTTTAGTCCAAATCTCAAACTTTTTAAATCTGGGTCCCTGTGGTTTCGTTTTTGTTGCCATTTTAGTCCAAAAGCAAAGGCAGCTCAGATTTTTCATAAAAAAACATGGTTTTTTGTCCTTTAGTGAAGGGAATTTTGGTCTTTGCAAGTTTTATCATAACAAATTTCTAATTAAAATAATAAAATAAAATTAATGACCTTATAAACTTAAGAGATCATCTTCCTCCCCCAAATTAAACCCTAATCCACGCGCACAACCACCTGCCTCACCAACTACCACCATCTCTACCACCACAACCATCACCAACATTCGACCACCACTTTCAGTTCTACCACCACAACCATCACCACCATCCGACCACCACTTTCAGTTAATATCATAGCGTTGATTATCATATGATTTCATCTTCATCTTCACCTGTACCACATCTAAAATGGAAGAACCACCGTAGTGGCCGTGGTAGAGTCGCCGGAGACACGTCATCGTCATCGCCGCCTCACCGATCTCCGTCTACTCCTACATCTCATCATCATATTCATCGTCATCCACCTCATCTGCAGCAATCGTCACCGTACGTTTCACAGCGGCCATCACCTCTGCACAAGCAATCGCTGATGTGAGATTCCGAGTCGGAATCTGAACAAAAGGGCATCGTTCCGATCGGAAAACCTAGCGGAAAAACAGCTTATGAAAAATCAACAATCGTCAAAATTAGGTAGTAGCATCATTAGGCCTTAATCTTGTATTTGACTTTTGATTTGAAGTGTAATGGCATGAGATCTTGAAGAACGAAGAACACTCATGTGGGGTTGCAGAGGTTGTGTTTGTGTTTGAATTTTGGGTATCATATGGGTTGGGTTTTATGTTTTGTGTTAATTGATTTGGGTAGCTTGAATTATGTAAGTATTGAAGATCAGAAGCTTGATAGATGTGTTTCAGATGTAAATCTACAAATTTGATGTGGGAATTATTTACGATGGTGAGGAGTGAATCTGCAGTTCATATGTGCACAGGTCATTGATGAATTTAAATTTATTATTTTAATTAGAAATTTGTGATATATATTAATGACAAAATGACCATTTTGCCCCTGTGCAAAAGGACAAAATTAAGGGTTTAAATTGGGGAATCTGACCAAATTTAACTTTTGGACTAAAATGGCAACAAAAACGAAACCATAGGGACCCATATTTAAAAAGTTTGAGATTTGGACTAAAATGACAAAACTGGCCAAACCACAGGGACCAAAATGGCAGTTTACTCTTTTTGATAAGTAAAAATATATATATTTTCTTGGAATTATTAGAAGATATATTATTTTTGGGAAGAAAATATATTTTCTTGAATAAACATGAAATACATTATTTTGGGGAGAAAATGTATTTTCTTAAGTAAACTTGAAAAATATTATTGGATGAAAGATGGATTTGTATATATTTTCTAAGTTAGACTTGGAAAGATGCTATTTTTGAGACTTGTATGAAATTTATAAATATTTTTGCCAAAAGGAAAAATTATAAATAATTTTTCTAAGTAATATTTCTTAAAATATATATTTTGAAAATATATATCGATGTATTTCTATTAAAGATATCATTCCGGAAAAGTTAATACAAAATTAAGTATTAGAATACTTAATAATTACAAGAAAATACGTATTCTCCAACGTATAAATACACACGGGATACGCCACCGATACTTGGCAAAAATATACGATGTATAAGAATACAAATACAAATACACCCATCATTGGGAAGGATATACATGTATAAATACATAAAAAGTGTCAAGTTAAAATATATTATTTTAACTATTGTTCCAAAATTTAATAAATATAATTTAAGTTAAAATATTTATTATTTTAACAAATAATTATATAACTTTGAATAATATTAAAGACACAAGGAAACATAACTCAATGGCACTAAATAAGACTAAGTCAAGGCACAACCCGCTCGTCTAATAAACTGTAGTATGCTTATAGGAAGTCGTGTGAACAAGTAACAGCTGTGAGTTACGTCGGATTGAGTTGAAGAACGCAAAATTGTGAGTTCATGTTCCCCCTTTTCTTTTAACTGTTTTCAGTTTTATAACTTCGGGGGTGAAGTACATGTTACATAATGTTTACAAACGATTATGCATGGTATGGTTAGCTAAGGAAGGGTACTGCTAGATCATGTGAGTGGTGGGTACAACGCTTATGGGTACAACCATTAATCCTCGTTGTAGGACTGAGGGAGATGAGTGGTAGATCTATTTTGGGTGTAGCGAGCCCACACCCATATGGACCGGGGTTTGGCCCATGAAGTGACTATGTCTTTTAGGCGGAGACAAAATTTGCTAGGTTTGAGTCTTCCTGCATCACGTCACACATATTAATAGCCTTACAAACCATTAATGATCTTTTTTCCTTGTTTGCTTTCATACCAGGGTTTACAAATACATACTTACATACTTATGATGATTCCAAAGTTTATTCGAGCTCACACACTAAACACATGAACTCGCTCAACTTTTGTTGATGTTTTCAACCTACATGTATTTCAGGAAACTAAGTATGGATGTGGCGGGCGTTGGAAGTTTTCAAGTGTTATTTGGAATAAAAGATGTCATCCGACGTCAAATGGTTTGGAGTGTGTATCCTATCCTGGATAGGATACATATTTCAAAGCCTAGTTTTCATTAGTGTCTTTTGTGAAGCCCTTATGGAACTTAAAACTTGTTAGTGTTGTATTCTGAATGCGAAGTATGTGTTTTGGGATTTAAAAAAATGTTGCATGTAATGTTTTTAAAACTTATCTATGGATGAACATCTTGGTTTTATCATATAGTTGTTTGTTATAGTTGAACTAAATGATATTAAGCAAGTCACACATAATCACGCTTTCGCAAAAGTCAGGGTTGCGACACCCCCAACGGGCACTTACAATCAAGGATGGTGTAACCACCATAACCTTGGTTGGAGGGAACCCGACAATAGTAGTAACCAACAAAATTAAAACCAACGAACAAACTTTCAATAACAACCAAGAAATGAGTCACAAAATTTCACTCAACAACAAGGGGGACGAGAGAGGCTTGAAGACACTGTTTCACGCCTCATCTCTGACACCGATATGAAGAACTCGGATCGATTCCGACAAATGGAATCAAACTTTAGAAATCAACAAGCTAGTATTCAAAACATTGAAAAACAACTAAATCAACTAGCTCAAAATTTCTCCGAGAGACCGTAAGGCGCGTTACCTTGCAATACTGAGCCCAACCCAAAGGCGCAAGTGCATCTCATAACATTGAGAAATCGTACCGTCGGTCCCGAGGAGGCTCCGCTACCCCCATCCAACAAAAATCCACCCATTCAAACTACGACCTCACCAATAACCCAAAAAGAAACAACTCCTCTGACAATTACCGAACCTACTAAGAGCCCCTCGGTACCTTACCCCGGTCGGTTACTTCGCCAAAAGACCGATGAGCAATTCACAAAATTCATAAACTTACTAAAACAATTGCATATCAATCTTCCATTTGTGGAGGTCCTCACTCAAATGCCAAAATATTCAAAATTTATGAGAGACTTCCTCACTCACAAAAGGAAGATTGAAACATTGAAATTTGTTAATTTAAGTGAAGAATGCTCCTCTGTGCTACTCAACAAACTCCCACAAAAAAAGATCGACCCCAGAAGCTTCACCATCCCTTGTTCCATTGGGGGATCACCTATACGTAATGCACTAGCCGACCTTGGGGCTAGCATCAATCTCATGCCCGCATCAATGTTTGACCGACTCGGACTAGATAAGACAAGCCACACAAAGATGAGCATACAACTCGCCGATAGGTCTATCAAACACCCACGAGGTGTCACCGAAAATCTGTTGGTAAAAGTCGGAGACTTTGTCTTCCCGGCCGACTTTGTCATACTCAATATGGAGGAAGACACCGAAGTGCCACTCATTCTAGGAAGACCATTCCTTGCCACCGCTCGCGCAATGGTAGATATGAGTGATGGGAAATTAACATTGAGGGTCGGAGACGAAGAGATGAAGTTCGGGGTTGGGAAAAGAGTAGAAGATGACCCGGCCAACTACATGGATGTCATAGACTCAAGCTTGTATGACGCTCTCCGACGGTGCAACATGGGATGCAAGACATCCCACTTAGGTGACATATGACTGACTTTGGGTCTAGCCAAGGACCCTTATAAACGTGGCGCACCACGGAGGCATTCCGTGGAATTATCCGTAGTTTTTGTTTAAGATTAACTTTTATATTTTCTAGTTTAGCTTTACTTTTCAGGAATAAAACACACTCGAATAGGTGGAGGTTACCAATGGAACTTTAAAGCCACACCCCATGCACAAAAAATTGAGCCTCTCGACAATTTTTCAGCATTACAACAAGTTTAGCACGGGGTTGTGCTCAGCCCAACACGCCCCGAGCCCGAGTCTCTGCAGAAATTTGCCCATTTCAGGTAACTGGACACGGGGCCGTGCTCACTGAACACGCCCCGTGTCCAGCCTTCTGTTAAATTTTGGTACTGGCAATCTGACCACGGAGCCGTACCCGGACCAACACGGGGCCGTGGCCAGACGCCCAGTAACACAAACTTTTGTTTTTCAACACCTTTTTACACATTCCATCAACCTAAAAACTTATTTTTGGGACACATTGAGGACAATGTGTAATTTAAGTGTGTGGGGGATGCTAAAACCTTGAATTTTGCAAGTCCTAATAACAAGCCTTACACAAAACTCTATTGGAACCGCTAATCACCCCAAATCTTTTTCAAAAAAATTTCTTTTTTTTATTTGTCTTGGTTTAAATTGGGAATAACAAGTTCTAAAAAGGTTATATTTTTACAAATTTACAACCGATAGCGTCGTGATAAAAAGAACCAACATAAGAAAATTATGAAACGGCATAACAAATCTAATTAAAATTTGATTATATATACTTGATCACATTATAAACCCATTCCCACAACAAGTGAGTTTTTGAGCCTTTATTGAGCATACAAGCATATATCCTTAAAACTAAATGCTCATTTTTCGTTTCTTGTGTGAATAGCCGCTTGGTTCTAACAACTCTAGAACTTGCCACGACGATACATTCCCGGTCCTTACCAACTTAAACCCAAGTAAGTAAATGATGGAGGCATTAGGACTAACTCATTTTCCTTTCAACACCATTATTTTTCATTTGTATTTATCACCTACCCAAAATCCCCCTAGTTAACCTCTTTGAGCCTAAACCTTTTCATTTATGAACCCACAAAACAAACACCCTTTTACCCACCAAAACCCTTTTTTCTTTTCTACCCTTTGTTTTAGTAAAAAGCTCGGTTTTCTTGTGACGTTTCTTTATAAAAAAAATGATACTCTAGCAATAAACAAACAAGTTTCTCAAAGAAACTTTGTTTGAAGATGCTTAGTTTGAATAAAAGTCACAAAAACAAAAAGTTTTATGACGACCGACGCTTTTTACGCTTTTAGCCCTTTTTACTAACCACTAACCAAAACCACCTACCTTTAGCCCAAACCTAACCCTTTCCCAAGTCCTCTTGATATTTACAAAGGTTTATAGTTAAAAAGGAGGAGGATTGATTGCTTGGCAAGCATACGGCTGGTCTCGAGTCTTTCACAAAAATACATCTTCGGCCGAGTGTTGAGTGATCACCCGTGAGGTATGTGAACATGTATATAAATAGAATTTTAAAGAGGCATGTTATGCCCAAATAAATATTTTCTCTTATGAAACGTTCTAAATAAATCATAACAAATAGGATTGTAAACATAATAAAAATAAAACCTAATAACGATCTTGGATTCCCGACACTCAAGACAGGCCCAAAACTTCTCTTCTACCCATTCCATTTAGGTGTGTAAGCCACGTAATAAAGAGTTTGATTTGTGTGGGGGTATTTGATTTGTGTAAAATGCAACATATAAATTACATCAAATGAGGCATAAAACTCACCATTTTTAGTACTAATGTTGGAAAAAGTGTGCTTTTGTCTTCCTTTTGTATTTTCAGGACCAAATGAGCTTAAATGAACAAAAGGAACACATATGCAGCAAAAAACTAACATAAATACAAAGAAAAGGAATAAACGTGACATGCCCGACCCCTCAACAGCATCCCCAAAAGCAAAAACAAGAAACAGAAGGCTGACCATGGCCCGTGCCTACTAGACATGGGGGCGTGGTCAGGTGTCTGCAGAAAGGACAAAGCTGTGGAAGTTTCTACGCCCACCAGGGGGGCGTGCCCAGCTCAGCACGGGGCGTGGTCAACGCTAAGATTCGCAGAATCTTGCAAATCTTGGTAGTACAGATACGCTTCTGCACACGGGGTTGTGCCCACTGGACACGAGCCGTGTTGAGCCCTATCCAGACAAAAGCAATTAATGAAGGAAGAGAAAAGGAATGGCCACGGGGGCGTGTCCGCTGGACACGGGGGCGTGTCCGCTGGACACGGGGCCGTGGCCGGGCTTCTGTTCAGACTATAAATAGGGGTGCTTGGCTCACTTCAAAGGCATCCCTTGGCAAATCACCTCTCTCCCACTTTGCCACCACTACAACACCTACATCCACCACCATCATCCACCATCCACCTTAGAGAGTGTGTACTAGTCTCGGGATCCAAGGTTGATGGTAAGAGTTCTTATCAATCAAAGGCCATGTTTGGCTAAGTCTCGTATATCACTTGGTGAAGACAAGCATTTAATGTATTACTTTTGATTTTTAATCTTTTCGCACTTTTTGTTTGGTTTTTTATTAATGACTTTAATAACTAGTTTCTTATGTTGAAGGTGAAACTTCTTTATCATTTATCCGTGGTGTCTTGGCATTACTTTACTGTCTATATAAAGTAAAAGATTTACACCATTCATATCTCTACGGTCTATATAGAGATATGTGGCTACCGGGTCATGGGTTAAGGGAATGGTTTATTAAGGTTCTTGCCTTGTTCAGTGTATAGATCCTGCAAGGACCTGGGTCACGCTTACTTGGATCTCCTTCAATACCCACTTGTATTGAATGGCGGGGGTGCGAATGGCTTGACTCCCTCATATGTAAACTACTATTAATATATTAAACCGGCTACTTGGGATTGTATCCCTGCTGACTCAAACCACTTAGCCGAGGGTAACGTCACCTTTAAAAGAGGGGCCTACCATTTTTCGCATTAATAACTTAATTAATTATCTTTCAATATTCTGACCCTTTGGGATTGTATCCTTGCTGACTCAAACCACTGGGTTGAGGGTAACGTCACCTTCAAAAGAGGGGCCTACTGATATAACTAAGATAATCTCTCAAGAAGTGCAAAAGTGCGAAGATCATCAAAGGATACATTAAAGGCGAGTCGGATCCAAGTGATTCATCTTGTCTATCTGTTTTTATTTTATTTTTATTTCTGCATTTTTAGTTTTATTTTTCATGCTTAAACCTATTCTCAAAAATTTTAGATTAATTATACGTTGAGGATAAACCGGTACCAAAAGCTTTTGTGTCCTTGGACGACCTCGGTATCTTACCAACGCTATACTACGCACACGATGGGTGCACTTGTCCATGTGTGTGTTTAGTGTTAGTCATGTTTTATAAATTTAAAACTTGACTAATGTGTAAAATGGGCTCAAAATATCAACAAAAATATAATACACTCGACACACACCAACAATCACACAAACAAACTGATCAAAAACATCGATCATTGTGACTTCTACTCTTTCTATATATATGAATCGGTTACATACTACAGTTGAAAATAAAATATACTAGTAGTTATGCATCTGTATCTATTTTAGTCTAGTTTTTTTTTTATCAAAATACAAAATTACACATATATCTAGACATTTTCTAAGTATCATGTATCCAATCATGTATATCGCGCTCGACATGCTTCCACATAAGCTTCTCTCCTATTTGACGAATTCTACCTCCTTCTTCTACTAATTCGTCACCATATGAGTGAAGTTCTTTCAAATTTTCTTGGCTCAGAGGTGGCATGGGTGCTGGTACAGGATCAGGGTGTCGAGGGATAGGGTGTCCAGAAGGGTATGGATTGTGTATCACACTTTGCATCCACTAGTCGCTGTTCCAAAAGGGGTCTAAAGGGTTAAGGTCACTGTACTGAGCTATGGGGTTTGGTGGGGGAATTCTGGGAATCTCATAGGGATCTATATATGGAATTGGAAACTGGTCTTCCTAGTCGGGTTCTAGCATGTGTTGGTCTGGGAATAAAGGTAACAGTGACGGTTCAGCTATTTGGTTTAGGGTAGAGTCTACTGCTGTAGTGGCTAACATATGAAAATCTGCCAACTGTATATCTAATTCCTCTTCCCAGGGTGGTCTATTGGCGGTTTCCTGAGTTTGTGCATTTGCTTCCCTATTAGCTCTGACTATCGCTCTCTGTTGTTGTAATTTCTTCATCCTTTTTCTTCTCTCATGTGCTCCTCTATTAAACCAACCTCTCCTTTTAAAAGTAAAAGGTTCCTCAGACTGTGCCTTAAAAATAAATATCCCTTCCTTAGTATTGGCTGAGTATCCTGAGGGGTTTGGCTGAGATGAGGTTCCTTCATCTTTTGGTGAACTAGCTATATGACGATAAGTGTCCGACGTTCCTTGCTCACTCATACTGTAAACTAACAAATAGTCAAATAACACAAAATAATATTTACACGTAATCACATAAATTATTCACTAACACAGAATTTAAGTGTCAGCAGAACACTTCTTTGGCTTAAAACCAATGGCTGTAGCTATGATACCACCTTCTGTCGCAGCCCCCGACCCCCTTGCAACAGGAGACGGGTGTCGCGAGAGTGCGTAGAGCGGGTGGTATCGGTGTTTATTAATTTGGCAGCGGAATACATTAGGACCATAGTTAGGAAATATTTTTATCAGAGTTAAACACCACACTTTTTATAATAATAACGGGGATAAAACTAGAGTTTCATTTTGACAATACATTTATAGGGGTAAACACTAATTATTGAAAATATAAACTCTGTTTCTTATTTGGTAACCTTTATAGCCACAACTTTAAGCCTTCAGTGCTCTCCAGCTGGCTTCTATTGGCTTCACATTAAGTTTACCTGAAACGCTTTTTAAAAACATTTTATCAGCAAGAAATACTAGCAAGTACATTCCATTTTGTAGAGCATCAATTGTTACACATTACAATATTAAGGGCGATTACAATGTTTATATCTACACAATTACTCGTTCAGTACGTGTCACTTGATGGATCTGTGACTATAGTTATATCACACATTGGATACCCGTGCCTAATTGTGAAGGTTATCAAGTACTGTATTACAAAGACTTAATCACTGTAATTGTATTTGAAAACATTTGAGGTTTTGGTAAAACAATTTGACTCACAAAGTGTTTATAAAAGAAAAATGTACTCACTAACAGCGAGAAAAAGAGAATGTACTCACATTGTTGACTTAGGGGATACTACTATAGCTTCCTGGTGATTCTCCTGGTTATTATCTATTAAAATTAAACAATGCACAAGTGTTAGTAAATAACCCAAAGCACATTAACCGTACAACTCGAGACAGGACTCCAATGACTGAGTCAGGTAGAGCCTTGACATGCATTACGGAGTCCTAAATCAATCGGGTGTAACACGAGACAGAAATCCAACGACTGAGTCCGGTAGAGCCTTGACATGCGTTACGGAGCCCTAGATCGATGGTGTAGGATAACAGCAGGGTTATAATACTTACAATGAAGCAGAGCTTCGCTTTATAGGGGTATGATGCCCGAGTATAATAATTTCCTCCCAGTAGTTGAAAGAGAATTCGATTTTTGAACGATTGAACAAATGAACCTATCGCCTGTATTTATAGGCAGATTCAATGGCGGCTCGCAGCCCGCGAAGCACATCACTAACTTTCTCGCGGCCCACGAGAGACTACACATCGTTTATAGCTTTGCTGACTCAGCGTGTAGGGACGCCGAGTCATTGGACACGTGGCGGTATGCCTTGACCGGTACTCCAAGCCCGTCGTGGCCCGCGAAGGTAATGGCTAAGGGAGTCGTGCCCCGCGAGCGGCTCCCAAACTTTGTTTTTCTTGATTTTTATAAATATTAAGGTATTTTGGGTCCGTCTCTCGCGTACGGGGTGTATGAAGTACGTTTTAGGGTCACGTTAAGGTTTCTAGGAGGGTTACTATATTAGGCTTCTCCACCTTGGAATCCATAGAACCGTGGGGCCAATCCAAGTTGGTTTGGATTCGGTAACGATGTCAGGTATAACTCGGACCATCTGGTCGGCCATTTGTTCAACAATGAGGCCTACGCGTTCTTTCTTGGAGATGGAACCTGAGCGGGAACCCTTCTTGGACTTGGGCTTTTCGGACGAGCTTCAAGATACCATCTAAAGTTCGAAAGAAAAGGAAAGGATGAGACTTGATCATAAATTTTAAAACAAGTTTGTCATGTATAGGCATGTAAGCAAGAGGTATTACGTATGGTTCACATAATTAGCATAAATTTGACAAATATTCAACAAGTATAAACCCGTAAGAATACGTAAAAGGAAGATAAATTTAGTTTGTTCACGAGAATTATTATTGTTTTGGATTGCGATAGACGTGCGAATTGTGTAACGGTTTTGAAATGAACAAGGTAACAAGTATAAAATCACATATAAATGGAATCAAATAAAAGAGAGGCTCATAAAACATGGGAATGTTTCGGGTTGAGAAACGTCAACTACTCCAAAGTTAATCGAAAGTCCTTTAAAATTAGAGAAACGTGCTTTGGACTATAGGCAAGATACTCTCGTCGAGAAGCGATTAACGGTATCTTACCCTTCCAGTTACTACACGTCTCTAATCGATCGAAACAATCAAAACTTTGGCCAGATTGAAAATCAAGGAATGGGTCTTAATCGACAAGATGTGGATTTCACCCCTAACTTGACGATTTCATACCCTAATGTGGTTGGTACTCGTCGGTAAAAATATAGTTTCGACACTTTAACGAGGGTCCACTAGAGTTTGAATTGGAAATTTACCATTAAGATGTGGATTTCACTCCTAACTTAATGGCATAATTTCGTGCAAAATAAAGAATAAGCGGAATGAGATTCGTTCACCAAATTGTGGGTTTCACGCCTATTTTGGTAAACTCATCTCGTTTGTATTACGGGTGTCTTCAAGTCTTCAAGTGTATTTGTGTAAAATGTCTTAGGAAAGACATAATGTAAGTATTAAGACCAAAAAGAAGAGAAAGAAGCAAAGTAGGAAGAATGACATCTTAAGCATATAACAATGTTAAGATCTGAGTTTCTTTAGATTGTGTTTGTTTGAATTAATTGAAGTAAAATGGTAGAACATAGATGTAGTAATTGCAGCGGAAATAACAATCAAACTTTATAAACACAATCACGGAAGAAACGTTTAAGCAAACAAGTTTTTCCCGTTGAATTGAATGATTTTATCAAATTACGATAATCAAAACAATTGTATGCATGCACAAGACTCCCCCTTAGCCTAAGCTCAGTGATTTATTCGTACAAGTTGACTTATAAAGAAAAGAGCTAATGGAACAGTACAGAGTACTGTTCTATTTATAGTACAGATAAACCACTGAGCATCTTTAGCTGACGTCACCATGAAAGTGACATCTAACCTCCTAACAAACTCTAAACACTGTTCTATACAACCACTGATTACAATAAGCACTAATTACATAAAACACTGATGCAATATCCACTGTTGTATCATAAGCACTGATGTTGAGCATCAATGCTTTCTTCAAAGGTTGATCAGTCCTTGAATCAGCAGTTCTTTTGGTCTTCATCAGCACTTGTGGGTCATCAGTAGTTAGACTTCAGTCTTTTATTCTTCATTAGTTCTTTGGTTAACAGTTGTTGTGCTGATCAGTGCTTAGAGTCTATCAGATGCTTAGTAAACCACTGTCAAGGGGAAAGACTTGTACAAACTTTTCTTATGATAATCAACTATTCTGAACCACTTTTGTCTTTCCTTATCATCTGTTCTTTATGGGTTTGAGTGCATAAACCAACAGTCTCCCCCTAGAACAGATGATGCCAAAACACTTCATTATTCATGATCTTTATTGTCTCATCAACATTTCCCTAACTTGACCCTTGAATTGAAGTTCAAAGTTAAGGGAATCTTCATCATCCTCATCCCTGTAAAGTTGAAGCTCTAAAAGATCTTGGAGGTCAGCTACACTCAGGCCTAGTGCATCCTCCCTTGATATGTGTTCAACTACTCCATTGGACTTGAGCAAGGTCAATACATGTGTCTTTTGATCAGACTTCCACTTTAGTATTTTTAAGTTCAGTGGGTTTCTTGGACTCAACTGGACTTGAGCAAGGTCAATACATGGGTCTTTTCATCAGACTTCCACTTTAGTATTTTTGAGTTCAGTGGGTTTCTTGGAAGATTTTTTTATTTTTTTGATGAGTTTGGTGATGGGGGCCTGCTCATGAATCTTTTAGCAATTTCTTATAACTTTGTTGAGTTAGGATCCTCTTCAATCATTCTTTTTATGGCCTCTTTCATATAGTCAGCTTCTCTCTGTGCATCTTCTTCATCTATCTGCTTTTGCCTTTTTCTTTGATTCAAGGATATGATGGAAGTGTCAGATGATGTGAACAGAGGTTTTAGAGAGAGGGCCTACTGCTTAGACTCATAATTTTTCTTGTTTCTGTATGTTGGTTTCTTTGGAGCTTTAGGATATGTCTCTCTTAGTTTTTCTAGCTTCTCATACACCATGTTAGTATACTGCCTATACCATTTTGATATGGCTTTTGCTGACCCATACTTTGCTGCAACCAACTCTTGCTTCTTTCTTTTGTATTCCAAGGTAAGAGCTGCTATTGGCTTCTTGTACTTATTCCAGTCTGGTGTAGATCTTTTCATACTTGGATCATTTCTCACCCTTTCAATTCTGCTTGCTTCAGCTTTGAGTGCAATGAGTGCCCAGTCTTTAAATTGATCAACCTTGGTAGGATAGAACTAGTCTCTCATGATTAGCTCTAAGAGATCCTTTCTCATCTCCTTTTGTAGTTCAGCATTTGGTGGTAGATTTGACATCTCTTTATTTAAGTCTCTTGCATAGTCTTCGAATTTCTTGACTTTACTAAGCCCATGCTGTAATCGACTTGAGATGTTACCATCACCTTTCCCTTGTCCTTCATACTTGGCTTGCCACTCAGCTTGTTTTCCTTTAAGCTTCAAATATTCATCTATATTCTTTGGAGGTCTAAAGCCTTGAAGAGATGGGAACTTTCTTTTTGCAGGATCATCCACTGTATAGAATTGTCTCATTTCTCCTTTTACTGCATGTAGCTCCTGTGGATAATCTTCAGCTAATGTAGCAATTCTTGAAGGATCATGGCCTTCAAGCACTTTTGGGTCAACAAGTACATTTGGTGGTGGTGATGGTGGAGGAATGAATGGTTCAGGGTTGGTTTGGATGAAGGGTTCAGATGATATAGGAGTAGGTGCTGGTATGTCATCATCTTGCACCTGAAACTTCCTTTTTCTGGTGTAAACTTTTGTAGGAGAAGGCATTTTTGTTTGGGATTTGGAAATAGGAATGATTAAGGCTTGGGAAGGAATTTTGAGAGTGGTGGATGGTTGACTAACAGCTGTTCAAACAACTGGTGTTTCAATCGCTGTTGTCATAACAACTGTTGAAGTGTCAACATTTGTTGCAGCAGTGGATGGTATGGGTGAGGATGGTTTTGTTTTAGTCTTTTTGGTGGGCTGTTTTTGTGGTGATGGTGTTGATTTAGGTGTGGCAGTGGTTGTTCTTTTGGAACCAACTATGGTTTTGAGACCATCAATGGTTGTTTTTGGTGAGGAGGGTAATTTGGGATATGTGGCAAGTGGTGGTTTATTGTATTTGTGGGATTTTCGTCTATCAGAAGTTCCAAGACCCTTTGTTTTAATTTCCCATTCCTTCTGTTGGTGCATATGTCTGTTGACTTCGTCTTGTATTGAGTCGTGTACTAGAATTGATAGACCTAGACGTATAGAACGAAAGAAACAGGAAATAGAGCTGAACTGACCATTTCACACGAACTGGCCAGTTCATGCGAACTGGCAGGTCCAGTTTAGGTGAAGTGGCATGTGTCAGTTCAGGTGAAGTGGAGTATCCAGTTCATGTGAAGTGGAATGTCCAGTTCATGCGAAGTGGAGTTCCCTATAAATACTAGGTCTTGGTCATTCATTTGTAACTTTGGATTCCGGTAGCGAAGCTCTGCCGAAGTGTCTCCAGCCGTGTAAAAAGTTCTGAAATCAATACAAGAGACAAATTAAGTGATTCTACGTGTAATACAAGCTGATTCAACATCAATACGACTGTTTCCGCCTTTTGTATTGATCAAGAACTCTTCTGAACGACTCGTTTGGTCATGAAAACGATCCTACAAGTGGTATCAGAGCTCAGGAGGAAGAGTTCTTACCATTTCAGCTGTTTTTCATCAAAATTTCTGATTTTTACTCAGTTCTTCTCACACTTCTAAACTTTTTCATCAAATTAACTGAGATTTCACGGTTAAAATGGCTTGATTTTCACATATAATACGCGAAACACAGTTTTAATCAATCCTTGAAAGAATCAGACTTAAAATCAAACTAAAACATGATCAATTTTGACAAAAACTCATCAGTTTGTTCGAAGATGTTCCACTTCGTATGAAATTTGATTCCAGTTCGCATGGTTTGGACACATCAGTTCGCATGAAGTGGGTTTAGAACACATCAGTTCGCATGAAGTGGGTTTAGACCATATCAGTTCACATGAATTGGGTTTAGACCATATCAGTTTGCTTGAAGTGGGTTTAGACCATATCAGTTCGCATGAAGTGGGTTTAGACCATATGAGTTCGCATGAAGTGGGTTTAGACCATATCAGTTCGCATAAAGTGAGTTTAGAGCATATTAGTTCGCACGGTTTACGAATTGAAGTGTTGGCCAGTTCACTTGGAAGTTGAACAGTTCGCACCAAGTTAACTTTCAGTTCGCATCAACTTCAGTCCGTTTGAAAACACAAAGGATAGAAACTGAAAGAGTAAATAAGTTGTCAAAAAGTTACTCATATTCTTCTTGTGTGATTGACAGGATTTACACTACAGTTGAAGGCATGAAGGCGTATGAAAAAGAAAATCTGAACAGAAGAAGTTCGAAACAAAAAAGGATACTGAAGTGAAGAATTCTGGTAAGAAACAAAGTGTTGGTTATAACAAGTGTCCACCCCCGCTTGAAAATGGATATTCTCCACGAAATCCAAATTCAGAAAGAGTAAAAAAGGCAACCAATTTACAGTGGGAATCTGAGCCTTCAAATAACTTTCCAGACAACATTGATGTCACTTTCACATCATCTGACACTGATCATGAGTCTGAGTTAATAAAGAAAGTGGCCGATCAGATGTTGGATAAAGATGAAACGGAGGAGTCAAAATCAGAGTCAAAGTCTGAGTCTGACACTTCAAGTCCAACAGTAAAAAAGGGCAAACGGGTTTATAATAAAGAATTTTTGTTATCCCAAAATAATTTGAATGACGAAACATTCAAAGTAGCATATAATTTGAATGATTCTGACAAATTATATTCTGATGTAGAATTTCCAATAAGAGGTGTCAAATCTGAAATGATCAAAAAGGTTTTCAAACTAACAGAAATTAAGATTTCTGAAATAAAAGATGTAAATCTTTCTAAAAAACCTAAAAATAACACCTCAAGAATTCAACAGAAATTAAACAAGAAAAAAGGTTACAGTTCTGGTTCTGGTTTTCAAAATAAACCAAACCATAATAGTAATTTCAAAAAGAAAGGTCTAGGTTTTATTCCACCAGAAAATCATAAAAATGAGAAAACTTATAAACCAAAAACTGTATTTGTTTCAGGGTCAAGCTCGGAAGAAGAAGAAAAGAGCTCATTCTGGAAGCAGACAAACAAAGAATTCCTTGCAAAGAAGTAAGAGGAAATGATGAAAGATGTTGCTCAACAGAAGAAAGAGACAAGAACCTGTTTTCAATGCAAAACAGTTGGTCACATTGCCAGGAATTGTCCAAAGGCAATCCAAACAAAACAGGGAGTGTCTAATAAACTTAAGGAAAAAGTTGTTGAGAAAGTCAAACCACCAACCAAAAAATTTAAAGTTTTTGAAAATTCAACATTTGAGGTTGGTGAGTGTTCAAAAGGTTTCTATAAAATAAAGGTGAATCTTAACAATCAAAAGTGGGTTGTTAAGAAATCAGATGATAGTTCTAGCAATAATTCTGATTCGTCAAAATCAGAGGAGCTATTTTTTGGCAATGAATCTGACTCATCAAAGTCAGAAGAGCCACAAGTTGAGCCAAAAGGTGAAAAGTCAGTACCGCCAATGGATGACGCAAATTTTCCACCATTGCGGGCTGAAAATTTTAAATCAAATATTGAAAAAGTTGAAATTTCAAACCATTTTTTTTCTGAAAAGAAAGAATTTGATGTTGAAAAAGCTTTTAACCCCAAAGTGAAACATATTTTTGGTAAAATGATTGATGGGAAGGTCAAAGGGGTAAAGGAATTTTATGAAAAGAAAATGAGGAAACCAGATGAATATGGTTCACCCCAGGTTAGTAAATGGGATAGAACCTCTCATGACTAAAAATCTGGACTTGCCGGAGCTCCCAAGTTGGTAATCTTGGAGCAGGAATCGGCATGTTTTTTGAAAATTGTTAATTGTTCTTAAAATTGTCATATTTCGATTTACTAGTGGTATTGGTTGATTTGAACCTACAAGTGGTTAATCAAGGTCATTAAGTTGAACTTGTTTTAACCCTCATATAAGTGGATGAAAAACAATGTGATGAAACCCCGATTTTACAAGTGATATCAACAAAACTAATTTTCCGGAAAAAACCATTTGATTAAAACAAACTTAAGTGTTTATGCCAAAGTGGATGGCGAATTGAAGCAATTCACATCGGTTTGTCAAATTTTCTTTAAATGATTTTGAATTTTAGGGGGAGTAAGAATTTTCAGAAAATCCCAAAACATTAGAAAATTTGAAAAAGCCAAAAACATGAAAAATCAAAAATGAGTTTTGTTGTGTAAAAAGAGGAAATGATAGTACATCAGTAGACTGTCACAGTACGCTAAAGAATTGAAAAGTTAAAAAGGTGATAAACAGTCTCACTAGAGATGTGACGATAGGCTCAGCTAGACTAGTAGATTTGCGATAACGATACAAACTTAAATAAACAAGCCGAGTTCTAGTGGGAAACGCGGTTGAAAGCATAGTACTTAGTTTTATCCTTCATGACTGTGTACCTACTCAGTAATCGCTAAATGCTAAAAGAGCATAAAAACTAATTAAGTTTGTGAGCTTTCACAACTTTGCTGAAAAATCATTGTGATTATGTGTTTTCATTTTGAAAGATTTAAACTTGTTTTATTTCTTTATTTTGTTTAGGCATTAGACATCCTCTGCGTATACGTGAGTATCGACCTGGATGTTAGTGCCTAAACATTCTGCTTTATTTTCTTTGGTGTTTCGTTTAAGCTTTGGATTACCTCTGCGTATACGGAAGTATCGACCTGGTGGTTAAAGCCTAAACACTTTCAACTTGTTTTTATTTCTTATTTTGTTTAAACATTGGACTTTCTCTGCGTATCGAAAGATCGACCTGATTGTTAATGTTTAAACATTATGCTTTGTTTTCGCACATATCACAGTTGATGAAAGTTTAAAGGCATTACTTGAGTCAGTGTATTGTATGATGAGGGGATATGCTGAGATCGTGGGGTCCATAAGAATTTAGTGCAATAATAATATACCTTAACGTATCGGTAAGCATTTCAAAAGTTTTTAGATTGACTTTTAGAGGACAACAATATCGTCAATCTATGTGAATTGTTTAAAACTTAAAGTGTTTAAAGCTCAACGGTGCTAGTGATTTGTCAAAAACTGATATGATCTTCTTACGCAAACTCACAAAAATATTGTTTGTAAATATTTCTTTACTGCTTTTCATTAAAAACAAAATCCAAAAAGAGTTTAAGTGTGTTTTAGCATAAACTTTTGAAAAATCAAAAAGATTTTATTTCATCTTATTTTCGACGACTGATGTTGAATAGCTGATGTTGATGTTCAAAATTCCCAGTGCTAAACATGATGTACAGTAGGTTGGGAGAGTTTGTTTGAGTTGAGAAATGTTTTTGAAATGATTAAAATTTGGTTTCAAATTATTGAACAAAATTTGAATGTTTGAAATACTAGTGGTTACTTTTGGGTAGAGTTGTTGCAGGTTAAGAGCCAGGAATCGTTCCTGAACTTGTGATAAGTGTTATGCCAGGCTACAATCCCAGTTTATCGAAAGGGAGAGTCTGAAAATAGAAAAGCTAGGTTCCTGATCATGTTGCTACGGAAAGACAGGAGACGTTCCAGAACCTGTGAAAGCATAAGAGCCAGATTCAGATTCTGGATAAGCGTTCGAGATAGAAGCTGCTAATGCTGATGAACTTAAAGAATTAAGAGATTTGAGCAAGAGGAGGAGAGAGCCAGGTTGCGATTTTGAAAGAGAAAAGAGAGAGAGAGAAGATAGAGATTGAGGATGCTTACAGTGTCAGATACTTTGGAGAGAGCATGAAGACTGATCAAGACTGAAGAGTCGACATACTGAAAACTCATCACCGAAGACTCGTCAACATCCAAGGGGGAGTTTGTTGGTGCATATGTCTGTAGACTTCATCTTGTATCGAGTCATGTACTAGAATTGATAGACCTAGACATATAGAATGAAAGAAACAGGAAACAGAGCTGAACTGACCATTTCACACGAACTGGCCAGTTCATGCGAACTGGCAGGTCCAGTTCATGTGAAGTGGCATGTGCCAATTCATGTGAAGTGGAGTGTCCAGTTCATGTGAAGTGGAATGTCCAGTTCATGCGAAATGGAGTTCCCTATAAATACTAGGTCTTGGTCATTCATTTGTAACTTTGGATTCCGGTAGCGAAGATCTGCCTAAGTGTCTCCAGCCGTGTAAAAAGTTCTGAAATCAATACAAGAGACAGATTAAGTGATTCTACGTGTAATACAAGCTGATTCAACATCAATACGACTGTTTCCGCCTTTCGTATTGATCAAGAACTCTTCTTAACGACTCGTTTGGTCGTGAAAACGATCCTACACCTTCATTGCCTTTTGTTCCTTCTTCCACTGCCTTTCCTTTGTAGCATTCTGATTCTGAATTGTCTTTCTGTTTTTCTCCACTTCATCTGCAAGAATATTAAGGGTTTCATCAACTCCCTTTTACTTTTCCTTGACAGGTGTTTCAACAGTTGTTTCAGAAGACTTCTTTTTTGATTTCGGCTTTGTCTTTGGGTTCCTTGGAGTAGGCCTACCAATTTTTTTCATATCATGTTTCTCCCCCTATTTGGTATCATCATCTTGATCATCATTATCTTTGTAGATGGATGCGGGGGCAGTGCCAGTTTTTATAGTCAAGGCTTCTTTGATGGCCTTGATATATGCCTGAGTGTCTTTGTATCTTGCATCAACCATGTTTCTAATCAGGTCCATTTGATGGTTGTGTTGGGTTTCTGCAAGTTCCCTTTGAGCAGTGATGATTGGTTGAATTGCATTCTAAAGCTCTTGGGAATACTGTTGTGGAGTGGGTTGACTTTCGGAAACTTCTACCAACTGTTTGATCCCATCTTGCATGTTGTTAACAGTGGTTTCAATGGTATCAAGTCTATCCGTCAATTCTTGATATCTTAAAGCATCACCCAAGTTAATAGGATCATCTGATTTCCCACCAGCAGTGGTTGTATCAGCTGTTGGACCAGGAGAATTCTCCAATGGCTCATCAACTGATGCCCCTTTTTCTTGGTACTGGGGACTTCTTTCTTCAGCACTGGTTACCTTACTAAGCTCACCAGTGGTTAACTTGAACACACCAGTGGATACCTTGGTTCCCAAAGAAGAAATTGTCTTCAAGGGAGTCTGACTTATGAAACTACTGTCCAGGTGTAAATCAGTGGATTCAACACCTGTAGTAGCTGCTCCACTTGAACTACTAACAAGAATTTCATGAAACTCCTGTAGTGTAACCTCCTAAACTGTTTATGGGATAACCAATTGAGTTGTTTCAGACACAGCCATTGTTGTGGTTGTACTCTCAGTAATGTGTTGGTGAGAGGGGCTTTTTTGTGTCTGAAGCTCAATGGCATCAAAGTAGAGGTATGATGGATGGTGGTAATTGTGATGAGGGGATAGGAGTTGAAAGAGAGTTTGCCCAGGGAGAAGGGTTGTTAAACATATCCTCAAGTGAGGTATATGCTTCATTTTGTGGTGTCCCTATGCTTACAAACTGTTCCTTTTGTGAGGAAGCAAGAGGAGTTAAGGCTTTGGGTGGAGATCTTTCCAACTGTTGTGAAGAAGTAGCAACAGTGGTTATTTGTGACTTTTGTGTTGTCACTGAATTAACTTTTGGGATCTCATCTTCCAGAAGGTCCTTTTTAGAGGGTTTGGGGGGCTTTTTGGATATTTTCTTTGTGGTCTTTTTAGAAAGTTTTGGTGGGGGTTGCACAACAATGGTTGCGCCACTGTGGTCACCAAGAGTAGTGGGCTCAACAGCAGAAACCTGAGGAGCAGATGTGGACTCATCCAAAGTTTTCTTAGGCTCCTCTGTTTGTATTTTTGAAGGTTTTGACTCTGACAACCTTGTAAAAGTTTCAGCAGATAAACTATTTATTTGACAAGAAGCACCTTGGACAAGCACTTGTGCACTGTCTTTTCGGACTTTCTGCTGTAAATAGTAGCTTAAAAACCTTGGAAACAACATAAATGGTTTCTTCTTTTCTTTTATGTTATTTACCTTTTTAACCAAATCATTGAAAATCTCTTGGGAGTAATTGAAATCAACTTCTACCATTATAGCATATCCCAAGT
Source organism: Helianthus tuberosus (assembly GCA_030545235.1). Taxonomy (NCBI): domain Eukaryota; kingdom Viridiplantae; phylum Streptophyta; class Magnoliopsida; order Asterales; family Asteraceae; genus Helianthus; species Helianthus tuberosus. The sequence goes on along the minus strand of CM060366.1, from coordinate 169,493,018 downwards.
ATTGAATTTTCAATGGAATTTCATTGAAAGCTGTTGTTTTGTTTGAAACACACATGAGCAGGGTATGAAATAAAAATTTCATGGGAGGTGGGAAGTCTCCCTTTTGAAAAGTGGCTTTTGTCATTTGTCCCACATACCCTCTTTCGATCAAATCAGTTTAATACTCTTCTTTACGGAAAGAGTTCTTACTTGTAAGATCATTCATCTCAAAACCTCAGATATGGATTGTGGTGTGATTGAAACAAGAATTTCTCCTAATTTTGATGTAATAGCCCAAGGATTTTTGTCTTGGACATTCAATTTTGCATTTTTCCAAAAATCTCGTAGGGTTTCTTGATAGATGGGTGCGTTGCAGGTCAACAAAGTTTTGTACTTTGAAGATGAGAGAGCATGGATGATTTAGTGGAAATCTGTGTTTTTACTAGTTTTCTCAAGTGTGCACAGATAGTTATGTGGGTTTTTTAGTGTAAGAGCCATGGTGATTCGGAGAAATTTGCGAGTTGGAGAAGATGAATAGAAGATGGAAGCCGTTTTTGAAGGAATTTTGAATTCGATACGGCAGTGTAACCTCTGATTGGGGTTTTAATCAGGGTTTTATAAAGTTAAAAGTGAATGCTGATGTGGCAGCGGTTACAAAGATCGGACGGCTAAGAACTGTCCATGTGACAACCTCTGATGAAAAATGGATGACAGTTGTTTAAGGAAACCACTGATGGACAATATCAGTGTTTGACAACAATAATAATGTGAGTAGTGGCTGATTTTTAACTATCAGTGGATAGCCAATAGTGATTGAAACACTGATGTTTGGTCAACAGTGGACAACATGAAGAATGAAGGAACAGAGGTTGTCTTTCAGCAGTGGATAACTTTCAACTATCAGAAGTTTGAACCAATCAATGGTTGTAACAGACTTTTAAGGATTAATGAAAACTTTCATTTTTAACTATTTTTAAGGATGGATTTTTGATTTTCTGAAAATATTTTAATGCTTTATTCATAGAAAAACAGGATTTTGCCTATTATTCCATGTTCAGCATACCAATTCTAGAGATCAAGCTTTCAAAGGTGGATGTGTCTAAAGCTTTTGTTAGCACATCTTCCAGCTGATCCTTAGTTGGAACATGATGCAGAGAAATTAAACCTTTTTCCATAGCAATCCCTCACAAAGTGATGTCTGATGTCAATGCACTTGGTGGTTGAATGTGAGACTGGATTTTTGATGATATTTTCAGCTGCTTGACTATCCAACATGAGGGGTGTCTTTAAAGCAGTTATACCAAAATCCAACAGTTGATTTTGAAGCCATAACAATTGGGTTGTGCAGCTTGCAGCACCAATAAATTTTTCCTAAGCACTGGATGTTGAAACAACTGCTTACTTTGCCAAGACACCAAGCAATTGCCTAGGAATTGACACCCTCCTAAAGTGTACTTCCTTGTTGTGTTACATCCAGCAAAATCACTATCTGAGAAACTTGAAAGTTCGATATTTCGATTAGCTGGATACCAGATACCAAGTGTGGGAGCACCTTTTATGTATCTGAATATCCTTTTTACAGCAATAAGATTTTACTTTTAGGGGCTGATTGGGATCTTGCACAAACACATGTTGCAAACATGATGTCTGGCCTAGATGCAGTTAGGTACAATAGAGACCTAATCATGCTTCAATAAAAAGTTTGATCAACCAAATCATCCTTTTCATCAGATATGACTGTCTTGATGGTTGACATGGGTGTACTACATGGTTTGCAATCATTCATCTCAAATTTGTTTAAAAGATTTTTAGTACATTTGCTTTGATGAATGAAAGTACCATTTTGCAGTTGCTATACTTGGAAACCAAGAAAGCACTGTAGTTCACGCATTGCACTCATCTCAAACTCAGCTGTCATGAGTTTTCTGAACTTTTCACACATTTTATTACATGTGCTACCAAATATGATGTCATCCACATAAATCTGGACAATCATCAGATCTTTTCCTCTCCATTTTAAAAATAGTGTTTTGTCAATTTTGCCTCTTGTGAGGCCAATAAAGATTAGAAAAGTGGATAGAGTTTCATACCAGGCTTTAGGTGCTTGTTTCAGGCCATACAAAGCTTTGTTTAGTTTGTAGAGATGATTTGGATTAAATGGATCCTCAAAACCAGGAGGTTGACGAACATATACATCTTCTTGAATCTTACAATAGAGGAAAGCACATTTGATATCCATTTGAAACACCTTTATGTTGTGATTGACAGCAAAGGCCAAGAACAGTCTAATAGCTTCCAATCTGAAACCTTGAACCACAAGCCTAACTTTATTCTTGACAACAATGCCCCTTTCATCAGTTTTATTTTTGAAGACCCATTTTGTGCCAATAGGACTCACACCCTCTGGCAGTGGTACAAGTTCCCATACTTGTTGTCTTTTAAACTGTTGGAGCTCTTCCTGAATAGCTTCTACTCAACTGTTGTCTTTCAGTGCCTCTTGGTACTTGACTGGTTGATGTAGTGATAGAAAGCTGGAAAAAAGACAAAGTTTTGGGACTGACTTCTGGTGAGAACCCCTTCATTGATGTTGCCAATGATTTGATCTGGTGGATGGGAATTCAGGAAGATTAAATCTCCCTTGTATGAAACATTGGCATTAAATGGTGAAGGCTGAAGATGTGAATCATCTGAGCTAACATCTGTTGGTGACTTTGATGATCCAACATCTGTTTGAAATGGAGATGGAGGGATAGGAGGAATTTGTGTGACACAATGTTGATTTTTATCCACTGTTGGTAGATTTTTATCAACAGTGGTTGAGGATATAGTGATAGAGGTTGAAAGGCTACTTTGGTCAACAACTGTTGATGCAGCAGTGGTTGAGTTTTTACAACTGTTTTTAACATCTGTTGCACTGGTAATGGATGTGAATTTCTGTTGTGGAATTACAACTTTATATCCATTGTCTGGTGGTGGAGATTGTGGTGTACCTGCATGGTTAGTCTTGACAGAGACATCTTTAAAAGTGAATTTATCTAAATCAAACAATTCAGCAAGATTTGTTGGGATTTTCAGAGATGAAAGTTCATTGAACTTAACATTCAAAGTCTCTTCCACACACCTAGTCCTTGTGTTAAACACTTTGTAGGCCTTGGCAGTGGTTGATTATACCAGATGATAACCACAATCTACTTTGGCTGTAAATTTTGAAATTGAGTCTTTTAGGTTTAAGATAAAAGAAAGGCAGCCAAAGATTTTGAGAATTGTTAAAAATCATTTTTGATTAATGGTTTAGACTTGAATTTCTGTATGGATTGACTATGACCTTGACACCATATCCTCTTGATTCTTTATCAAGGAATATATTCCCCTTAATCATAAAAATAAAAAGGGCTCTACATTCTGTTAGGTATTGAGTTTTTACTATCTAAAACAAGTAAAAACACCAGATATATCATTCTCTATAAAAAAAAGTGAGAGGAATAATATATCATGATATATACATGAAACCTTTACAATTAAAAACAAGTAAAAATTTCTTGATATATGAATCAATTAGATCTGGTAAATTTCCAAAGTGAAAATAACTTTGGTGGGGTCAAAAACATTCCAATCTCAAGTTTAGGAGATTGATCAGTGGTTTGAGCAAAAAAATTTTAACCACTGTTAGAGACCATTTCTTGTCAGTTGATTGTAAACATGAGGAAGTTTGTTCACAATGGTTTTGAAAGTCTTTTGTAGACATTTTACCATGTGATAATTTTTGAAAATTTTTGCCTATGTCCTCTTGAATATTTATTAACTAGTGATACATTTGTTATCTGAACCTCTCTGAAACAGAGGTTGCACTCAATTGTTTAGTAGCTGATGTTTGAGTAATTGTTTGAGTAAGAATCAAGTGTTTTGGATTTATTCTCTTTTTTTTATTTCAAAGGTTTTGAGATAAACACACTTTTGAGTTTTGTAATTTTTCTTCTTTCCCTTTTTAACCTTTCCATAGGCAGATGTTTGTCGTATTCACTGGAAGGTGTTTAAGGAAAGAATAATCAATCCAGAATCATTTACAACAATGTTTTGAGAGACTTGGTCATTTTTGCAAAAGCTTATGCCAAATTTCACATTACTTTTGATCTGGTTTTCTAAAACATCAACTCATAACCTTTGCAGGATTCTGCCCTTTTCTCACAAGTAATTTGGGTAGATTCAATCTCCTTTTTACAAACTTGGCATTTTATACCATAGCTTATGCCAAATTTCACATTACTTTTGATCTGCTACAAAGGTTTCACCTCAAGTCATTCAATCTGCTGATTTTCTTTTCAGTTTTAAAACAATTTTGATTTTAACTTTTTAAAGGTTCTTCAAAACTGTTGTTCAACATATAGATCTTGTTCCTATGGTTTTTGATCACCTCTATTATGTTAGCAAAGGCACAAGTGCATTTAATAGAACATAAGTCTTGGATGACTTGAGGTGAAACCTTAGTAGCAGTTTATCATGGAACCAACACAATTACCAACATAGACACTGGAATACCAATAAACATGAGTATACCCAATCCGAAGTTGCCAGATATTTATCAGATCTAACAACCATTGGTGGTTTATATAGGCTACCTGTTATGTGGAACTTGTGTGGTTTATAGCATCTTGGTTGTTTTACAGAGTTTTTGAATAGTCAACTTTAAACATGATTACCCTTTACTATGTTTTTCAACAATTACGAACAATTTTAGTATCTATGGATTTGAGCAGAACTTTTATGTCAAATTGATTGTTAGATCGAATTTGACTGTCCTAGGCTCTGATACCAATTGTTAAGATTTGAGTTTCTTTAGATTGTGTTTGTTTGAATTAATTGAAGTAAAATGGTAGAACAGAGATGTAGTAATTGCAGCGGAAATAACAATCAAACTTTATAAACACAATCATGGAAGAAAAGTTTAAGCAAACATGTTTTCCATTGAATCAAATGATTGTATCAAATTACAATAATAAAAACAATTGCATGCATGCACAAGACTCCCCCTCAGTCTGAGCTCAGTGATTTGTTCATACAAGATGACTTGTGAAGAAAAGAGCTAATCGAACAGTACAGAGTACTGTTCTATTTATAGTACAGACAAACCACTGGAGCATCTTTAGCTGACGTCACCATGAAAGTGACATCTAACCTCCTAACAAACTCTAAACACTGTTCTATACAACCACTAATTACAATAAACACTAATTACATAAAACACTGATGCAATATCCACTGCTGTATTATAAGCACTGATGTTGAGTATCAGTGCTTTCTTCAAATGTTGATCAGTCCTTGAATCCGCAGTGCTTTTCGTCTTCATCAGTACTTGTGGGTCATCCGTAGTTAGGCTTCAGTCTTTTATTCTTCATCAGTTCTTTGGTTAACAGTTGTTGTGCTGATCAGTGCTTGGGGTCTATCAGATGCTTAGTAAACCACTGTCAATGGGAAAGACTTGTACAAACTCTGCTTATGATGATCAATTGTTCTGAACCAGTTTTGGCTTTCCTTATCATCTGTTCTTTATGGGTTTGAGAGCATAAACCAACAAACAAAAATGGTAAAAAATGAGGTACTTAATTATAGACTAGGTTGAACATAGAAATTCTACCTAACACCATATAGTTATGTCTCTGATACCAATTTGTCACACCCCAACCAATGGCGGAATCATCGGAGTGGGACGAAGAAAGATTGCTCATCACACATAACGCTATTTTGTGACAATAATTAAATCAAAACCATTTTCATTTCAATATTTCAAATTGTCATAATACAAGGGAACACAAGAACAACATGTTCAATACAACATAACAACGAGAACAAAATTGATACAACATTTAAACTTAAGACGTCTATATGTGTATCTAGGCATTGTCACTACTTCGTTTTCATATCATCGTCATCCTCAACCTGTAACATTTTTAAAATAAAGTTCAATACAAAAGCAAAGGCGAGTATACAAGTTTTCATAAATAACGGTCCAAGTACGCCTTGCACATGCTCTCCTTGTGTCTTGAAATAGAAGAGAATATCGTCGATGAAGACGATCACGTAACGATCCAAGTACGCCTTGCACACGCGGTTCATCAAATCCGTGAAAACAGAAGGTGCATTGGTCAAACCAAAGGGCATGACCACGAACTCGTAATGACCATATCGTGTACGAAAGGCGGTTTTAGGTATATCTTCTTCGAGAACTCAAAGTTGATGATAGCCAAAACGAAGATCGATCTCTGAAAAGCAGGTCGCCCCTTGAAATTGATTGAAGATATCGTCAATACGAGCAAGAGAGTATCGGTTCTTGACTATGAGCTTGTTGAGCTCACGATAATCAATACACATACAGAATGACCCATCTTTCTTTTTGATGAACAAAATGGAAGCGCCCGCCCCAAGGAGAAGTACTAGGGCGTATAAAGCCTTTATCAAGAAGCTCTTGAAGTTGGCTCGAAAGCTCTTGCATCTCAGAGGGTGCTAGACGATAGGGAGACTTAGCGACAGGCGTAGCGCCAGGCACTAAATCCATTCAAAAGTCGACAGAACGACCAGGAGGTGGACCAGGAAGATCATCGGGGAACACATCAGGAAAATCACGTACAACTGGAACGTCATTTATGCTCAGGCCTTTGTCCTTCTTTTCCACAATGTGAGCAAGAACGGCGAAGGTACCCTTACGCAAGCACTTGTTCGCTTGGATACATGACATAAGCTTGAGACCTCGAGAAGGTTTCTCGCCATACACATGTAGAGAATCACCGTTTGGAAGAGGAAGAGGAATAAACTTTTTAGAACAAACAACTTCAGCACGAACTCGCCTAAGCCAGTCTATGCCTACTATGACGTCGAAACTACCCATTTGCATAGGTATGAGGTCAATGCGAAACATATGATCGTTAAGAATCAAGGAACACTTGGAAGGGACGGAATCGACAACGACGGATTTACCATCAGCGACTTTGACAACGAAATATCTTGGCAACTTAGAGCGTTTACACTTAAGCAAAGTTTCGAATTCTAACGACATAAAACTTTTATCGGCGCCAGTATCAAATAAACACGAAGCATAAACATGGTTCACAAGGAACGTACCAGTAATAACGTCATTGGCATTTTGAGCCTGAGCAATGGAAAGGAGGAAGATGTCACACCCCCAAAAACCACCTGCGGAATACCACCGCTTGGAGGCGTGACTGACCAGGATCCAGCCACCAATCATATTGAACATGCAAGTTAAAAGATATAAAAGTTTAACCAATACAATTGGTGTCCAAACAAAACATAGTTAAGTTGCAAGCGGAAGCATAAGTCTTAAAACCAAAACATAAGTTTAATTGTTCAAAGTTTAACATGGCACACAGCTGTACATGTCCCACAACGACCCTCTTCCATGCAATCTCCAGCTAAGTACCTAAAGACCTGCAAAGCTTGTAGTAACGAGTCAACAACAAGTTGAGTGAGTTCACGGTTGGGTGTTCATTTTAAGTTGTTTCGAAAACAGTTTCCTTTAGCTGGCATCCTGCCGTGGGGGTTACCCCATAGTTGAAAAACCTGACTTGTTTATTCCCGGTTATTCTGGCAATCCAGCCGTGGGGGCTCCCCCGTGTTAGTTATCTGGCATTTCGGCCGTGGGGGCTACCCCATGTATACACTAGACTCGTTACCATATCGACTGCTGACTGTAGTCATGTTTATGTGCCCTGAAACTGTCAATGTCTATCATCATTGACGTGCCCCAGATCCATTAGTTCACGCCCGTCCTCTGCGGCACGGTGTGAGGTTTGTCAGACCTAAATAGCGCTATCTAACTAATGACCCGCTCGCCATTGGCCCGGCGATTAAGTCGATATAAAAGGAGGGACTTCGTGATAGAGTTTTGGTCTAGTACGAGTTATCTGTCCATGAGGACGAGGAATTACATTCCTGAACCAATGCTGTCCTACCCAAGGAGGACGAGGAACCCATGTTCCTTAACCCCAATTCCCGACCCCTGGGAATCCCATGCTTTGTAGAGGGTGTGAACTCACCTTGGTTTGCTCGGCAGATACACAGAAAAGTCAATCAAGTTGTAAGTGGTCAACTATGTCCTAACATAGATACCATACAAGTCAGGTTCGTATTCAGGTAGTGCACGTATGTTTCTACACATATGCTAGCACATTGCATGCAAGTATCGTTCATGGCAGCCCAAATAACATTCATATTCAACAGAAACGTATAAGGTCCATGCATTAGGCCCAAAAGTCCGGCCCCAATCACTTAAGCCCGTAATGGGGTGCAAGTCCAAACAGCGCACATATGTACATGGTCTCGAGTCGAGACTGTGCGGTCTCTAGTCGAGACCGTGCGGTCTGAGTTGTAGCCTACAAGGTCTCGAGTCGCAACGGAGGAGGTCTCGAGTCATGCACGTATTGGTCTCGAGTCGCAACCGGACTCGCAACCATGGTCTCGTGTCAAGCTGCTTTGTGTTGATGTTGCATGGTCTCGAGTCGAGACTAGGGTTATCGACTCGCAACCTGTGTCGTAATCTACGGTCTCGAGTTGTCATGTGATGATCTCGAGTCGAGACTAAAGGTCTCGGCTGGGACATTTGCTGATTTCCGGTATTGTACTTAGCCAATGAGGTTTTGATTTCATGCAACAATTGTGTACTATCCACTAAACATGTTTTCTTGTCTAGCAATTTACTAAAATGGATCAAACAAGTATTTTCAAATATTCAAGACACCTTCATATCACATTCATGTTGTTCTTCAAACCTTCAAGTCATTCATCATGATCATTTAAACTTGTTCATCCTATTTCAGGGTTTTTAGCATTTATCACAACCATAACATGGACAACAATCCATACTCATCTAATGGTTTCAAATCATCATATAACACCTCAAACTTGGCTCTATGCTAATCCGATTACATGACATTATCTAGTACACATATGCAAGCCTACTTTCATGAACATCAACAATCATTGGTTTAAATCACATTTAGACACAAGATATTACTAGCTCATTATGCAATATATCCGAAATCAAGACATGTTAGCCGAATAGCATCATCATACACATTCGATTCATATGAACATCATCGTACACATTTAACAACAACATCATAGAACACTAACCGGTTGTTGAGGTGTGTGTGAAGGAGAGTAGGTTTGATGTCCGAAAGTTTCCGAGCGAAGAACACAAGCGAATCCGAGAGCTCGGCTTGACCCTTGATCCGACACAAGGTAAGAGGGTGGTGTTGCTAGGGTTTTAGTGAGAGGGAGTGTGGAAGTGTGGGTGTAGGAGAGTGTGTGTGTTGTCCAAGAAAATGGCAAAAAAAATGGCTAGGAGTATAATATATATACTAGCTCTTAAGTTGGTTCACCCTAGTGGGTTTTCGAGTGGGGTGGAGAGGAGCATGACCCAACTCGGCCCAACTGTTACTGTTCACTTGAGACCGCATGGTCTGGAGTCGTGTCCTTGTGTCTCGGTTCACATAATCACATTCATACATACAAGCATACATATTAACATAACATATAATCACATAGGATGTTCACATATATCATTACACCAATACGTCAACTAGTCACATAATGTTTCAAGTAGGTTACACTAAGATACACGAAAGGTTCTAAATTTCGAGTTGTCACATCATCCCCAAGTTGAAAGAAATTTCGTCCCGAAATTTGGTAAGCACTCACTGAGGAAGCTAGTTAAGTTGTATGGTTTTCCCGGTTTTCCTGGGGTGTCACATCCACCCCCCGTTGATCTGGAATTTCGTCCCGAAATTCCGTAGCTTCAGCCTCAGTAGTGGTTGTACTGTTTGCGAACAGTTGGGGATACTTTTGTTTCATCTGATCTTCGCGCTCCCATGTGAACTCTGGGCCGCGACGTGAGTTCCAACGAACTCGAACAAGAGGTATTCTAGTGCTCTTGAGGACCTTAACATCCCGGTCCGTGATTTCAACTGGTTCCTCGACGAATCGTAGCTGCTCGTCGATGGTGAGTTCCTTCAAAGGAACTACGTGAGTCTCATCTGACAGACACTTCTTCAGATTCGACACGTGGAAAACGTTGTGAACTTCACCGAGTTCTGCTGGTAAGTTCAGTCTGTAGGCCACCCTGCCTGTTTTCTCGATGATTTCGAAAGGTCCAACGTATCGTGGGTTAAGTTTGCCTCGTTTACCAAAACGAACCACACCCTTCCAGGGTGAAACTTTGAGTAGTACCCGCTCCCCAACCTGGAGTTCTAGTGGTTTCCTGCCCTTATCGGCGTAGACTTTCTGACAGTTACGAGATGCCGCCATGCGTTTTCGTATTTGAGCGATTTGTTCGGTTGTGTCTACCACATGTTCTGGACCAGTGATCTGACTATCCCCCACCTCTGCCCAGCAAAGAGGTGACCGGCATTTACGTCCGTACAATGCCTCAAATGGAGCAGCTTTAATGCTGGTGTGGTAGCTGTTATTATACGAGAATTCCGCAAGTGGCAGATGCTTTTCCCAGCGGTTGCCAAAGTCGATTACACATGCACGAAGCATGTCTTCTAAGGTTTGAATAGTGCGCTCGGACTGCCCGTCCGTCTGAGGGTGATACGCTGTGCTCATGTCTAATCGTGAGCCAAAGGATTTGTGCATTGCTTGCCACAGTTCTGAAGTAAAACGCGCATCTCGATCTGAGATGATAGAGGTGGGCACCCCGTGCCTCGAAACAACTTCCTTGAGGTATATTTCTGCAAGAGTGGAGAAGTTATCCGTTTCCTTGATAGCCAAGAAGTGAGCAGACTTTGTGAGTCGATCCACGATCACCCAAATAGTATCATTTCCGCGTTGGGATCTAGGTAGGCCAGTAACAAAATCCATGGAAATCTGCTCCCATTTCCATTGTGGTATCTCTGGTTGTTGGAGTAGACCTGAGGGTTTCTGGTATTCAGACTTGACTCTCGCACAAGTCAAACACTTGCCAACGTAAGTTGCTATGTGGGCCTTCATGCTAGGCCACCAATACGTAGTTTTGATATCGTGGTACATTTTATCCGAACCAGGGTGTACCGAGTAGCGAGACTTGTGTGCTTCATCCATCACAAGCTCTCGTAGGTTGCCATAAAGTGGGATCCAGATGCGTCCCGTTACGTAATAAGCACCGTCTTCCTTTTGTTCTAAGCGTTCCCTTGAGCTGCGTAGGGCTTCAGCCCTGACGTTTTCTGGTTTCAATGCTTCTACCTGAGCGTCTCGTATTTGGGAAGGAAGGCTAGAATGTATAGTGAGCTGCAAGGCTCGTACGCGCTTGGGCGCAGTGTCCTTCCGACTAAGGGCGTCAGCCACAACGTTGGCCTTGCCCGGGTGATACCTGATGGAGCACTCGTAGTCATTCAGTTGCTCGACCCATCGCCGTTGTCGCATGTTCAGTTCCTTCTGCTTGAAGATATGCTCGAGGCTCCTGTGGTCGGTGTAGATGGCGCACTTGGTACCATACAGGTAATGTCGCCATAACTTAAGTACAAAAATGACAGCTCCCAGCTCTAAGTCATGTGTAGTGTAGTTTCTTCCATGAACCTTGAGTTGGCGTGAGGCGTAGGATATAACTTTATCTCGTTGCATCAATACACAACCAAGACCCTGAATTGATGCGTCGCAGTAGACCACGAAGTCGTCTGTGCCCTCTGGCAACGAAAGGATAGGTGCACTGCAAAGTCTATCCTTTAAGTGCTGAAATGCTGATTCCTGTGCATTCCCCCAGCGATAAACAACGCCTTTCTGCGTTAGTGAGGTGAGAGGCTGTGCAATCTTAGAAAAATCCTTTATGAACCTCCTGTAGTAACCTGCCAAACCCAAGAATTGGCGAATTTCCTTTGGTGTACGAGGTGCAGGCCAGTTCTTAATCGAGTCTACCTTGGATGGATCAACGTGAATCCCATCCTTATTCACCACGTGGCCTAGGAAATGGACTTCACGAAGCCAGAAGTCGCATTTCGAGAACTTTGCGTAAAGCTGTTCTGTTCAAAGGAGTTCCAGAATAAGTCGTAGATGCTGCTCGTGTTCCTCCTGACTCTTAGAGTAGATCAGGATGTCGTCGATGAATACTATAACGAACTTGTCCAGGTAAGGCTTGCACACTCGATTCATTAAGTCCATGAAAACCGCAGGTGCGTTTGTCAGCCCAAAAGGCATGACCAAAAACTCATAGTGTCCGTAACGAGTTCTAAAGGCTGTTTTGGAGACGTCCTCTTCTCGGACTCTCAGCTGGTGATAACCCGATCTCAAATCGATCTTCGAATAGTAGCTCGACCCTTGCAGCTGGTCGAACAAGTCGTCAATACGCGGTAGAGGATAACGATTCTTCACCGTCACCTTGTTGAGTTCCCGGTAGTCGATGCACATTCTGAAGGTACCGTCCTTCTTCTTCACAAATAGTACTGGAGCTCCCCAGGGCGATGAGCTAGGACGAATAAAACCCTTATCCAAGAGTTCTTGTAGTTGCGTAGAGAGTTCTTCCAACTCTGATGGAGCTAAACGATAAGGTGCACGAGCTATAGGCGCAGCTCCAGGTGCTAGTTCAATCTGAAACTCGACCTGGCGATGAGGCGGAAGACCAGGTAATTCCACAGGAAATACCTCAGGATAGTCGCGTACAATCGGAAAATCTTTTATTTTCTTCTCTTTCTCCGAGGTGTCAGTAACGAGAGCCAAAATGGCAGTGTGGCCCTTTCGCAAGCACTTCTGGGCCTTAAGGAGAGAGATGACGTTCTCAACAGCACTCCTCTTGTCGCCACGAATCATGAGAGGTTCACCACCGGAACCAGGAATACGAATAATCTTCTCGTTGCAAAGGATCTCTGCTCGGTGTTGGGATAACCAATCCATCCCAATGACAACGTTGAAACTACCCAAAACGATAGGAATAAGGTCGATGGAGAAGGTCTGGTCAACGAGAATAAGTTCACAACTCTTGACTACGTGTGTGGCTTCTAAACTCTTACCATTTGCTAGCTCTACAGTGTGCTTGTTGTTCAAAGGTGTTGGAATACGCTTAAGCATTTGACTAACTTTTAGTGACACGTAGCTAGTATCGGCACCCGAATCAAATAATACTGAAACATAAAAGTCGTCGAGAAGGAACTTACCCGCCACAACATTGGGGTCATTCCTTGCTTCACCTTGGCCAATCACGAACGCCCGCCCCCTGACTCCATTGTTGTTGTTGTTCCCATTGTTACCATTCCCTTGATTGTTGTTATTGTTGTTCTGGTTCCTGTTCAGCTGGGGGCAATCCCTCTTGAAATGGCCTTCAGCTCCACACTGAAAGCACCCTTTGTTATCACCCTGCTGCTGCTGGCGTTGGTTCTGTTGAGCTTGCTGCCGATTCTGATTGGCGGGGTATAAGCTCCTGCAATCCTTTGCAGCGTGACCTGGCTTGTTGCACCGATGATAGTTGCCCCTGGTGCATGGCTCGCTGTGGTGCAGACTGCAGCGATTGCATTTGGGGTGATTCCCTTTGTACCCACCGTGACTTTGACCACCAGATGATTGCTGACTAGGGCTCTTGTAGTCATCAGTCTTTTTCTGCTGAGACTGGGACTGAACAGAAGTCGAACCCTTACTTGAAGTTCCATCCCATTTCCGTTTGTTGTCACTAAGAGCACCTGAAGTAGTTGCAGCACCTATGCGCTTTGGCAACTTGTTCTGCTCCACTGCTTGGTCAGTAAGACGGTGAGCCAACTGAACAACCTGCTGGATAGTAGCGAGGTTTACTGAAGTCACATGGCTTTAGATCTCTGGCACCAAGCCCTTGAGAAAGAGTTCAATACGCTTAAATGGAGGGTCCACCATAGTGGGACACAGTAAGGCAAGCTCATTCGATCTCTTAGTGTACGCCTCAATTTCTGACCTCGTCATCTTGAGGTTGAAGAACTCGACTTCCAGCTTATGAATGTCATCCCGACTGCAGTATTCTTCCTTGATCATTTCCTTAAAAGTTTCCCATGGGGTGGCGTTGGCAGCAACCAACCCCAGCATTTGGACCTGAGCGTTCCACCATGTGAGGGCTAAACCCTCGAGAGTACCGGTAGCATACTTCACCCTGCGCGCCTCAGGGCATTCACACATTTCGAAGACAGATTCTAGTTTCTCAAACCAGTGGAGGAGACCTACTGCTCCTTCAGTGCCGCTAAAAGTGGTTGGTCGGCAGTCCATGAAAGTCTTAAAAGTGCACACGGGTGGCTGAACATGTTGACCTATCGAGGGTGAAAGAAAAGACAGAGTTTAACACAAAGGTTGGTTCACGAGAGTAGGATCTAAAGATCCTAGAATGAGTTCGGACTGCAGGATATACCTCCTGCGTGTGCAGCTGCCAGTGCTGTGGCAACTCGTTCGTTAATCAGAGCCGTCAACTGGGCTTGTGTCAGGTTAACGCGTCCAGACATGATCTTCATATCAAGGGGAACGTGAGTGAGAGGGGTTCGCGAAGATGCGATGACAGAAGTGAGTAAGTACACACGTGTTTCAAGCAACAGTAGTTATACTAACCAAGCATACCACGAGCAATGTACTATGTAACTAACAAGTAGGCAATATACACATAGATCATATCACCTAGAATGTCAAGCCTTGCATGTGGAGTGAAGCGTCGTTGTGGATCGTAGAGCACTGTACAGGTTATAGTCTGATTTTAATAAAGCCTTTTCCCCTTATTAAAACCAAGTTCACTATAACCAATGGCTCTGATACCAATCTGTCACACCCCCAAAAACCACCTGCGGAATACCACCGCTTGGAGGCGTGACTGACCAGGATCCAGCCACCAATCATATTGAACATGCAAGCTAAAAGATATAAAAGTTTAACCAATACAATTGGTGTCCAAACAAAACATAGTTAAGTTGCAAGCGGAAGCATAAGTCTTAAAACCAAAACATAAGTTTAATTGTTCAAAGTTTAACATGGCACACAGCTGTCCATGTCCCACAACGACCCTCTTCCATGCAAGCTCCAGCTAAGTACCTAAAGACCTGCAAAGCATGTAGTAACGAGTCAACAACAAGTTGAGTGAGTTCACGGTTGGGTGTTCGTTTTAAGTTGTTTCGAAAACAGTTTCCTTTAGCTGGAATCCTGCCGTGGGGGTTACCCCATAGTTGAAAAACGTGACTTGTTTATTCCCGGTTATTCTGGCAATCCAGCCGTGGGGGCTACCCCGTGTTAGTTATCTGGCATTTCGGCAGTGGGGGCTACCCCATGTATACACTAGACTCGTTACCATATCGACTGCTGACTGTAGTCATGTTTATGTGCCCTGAAACTGTCAATGTCTATCATCATTGACGTGCCCCAGATCCATTAGTTCACGCCCGTCCTCTGCGGCACGGTGACAATAATTAAATCAAAACCATTTTCATCACACATAACGCTATTTTGTGACAATAATTAAATCAAAACCATTTTCATTTCAATATTTCAAATTGTCATAATACAAGGGAACACAAGAACAACATGTTCAATACAACATAACAACGAGAACAAAATTGATACAACATTTAAACTTAAGACGTCTATATGTGTATCTAGGCATTGTCACTACTTCGTTTTCATATCATCGTCATCCTCAACCTGTAACATTTTTAAAATAAAGTTCAATACAAAAGCAAAGGCGAGTATACAAGTTTTCATAAATAACGGTCCAAGTACGCCTTGCACATGCTCTCCTTGTGTCTTGAAATAGAAGAGAATATCGTCGATGAAGACGATCACGTAACGATCCAAGTACGCCTTGCACACGCGGTTCATCAAATCCGTGAAAACAGAAGGTGCATTGGTCAAACCAAAGGGCATGACCACGAACTCGTAATGACCATATCGTGTACGAAAGGCGGTTTTAGGTATATCTTCTTCGAGAACTCAAAGTTGATGATAGCCAAAACGAAGATCGATCTCTGAAAAGCAGGTCGCCCCTTGAAATTGATTGAAGAGATCGTCAATACGAGCAAGAGAGTATCGGTTCTTGACTATGAGCTTGTTGAGCTCACGATAATCAATACACATACAGAATGACCCATCTTTCTTTTTGATGAACAAAATGGAAGCGCCCGCCCCAAGGAGAAGTACTAGGGCGTATAAAGCCTTTATCAAGAAGCTCTTGAAGTTGGCTCGAAAGCTCTTGCATCTCAGAGGGTGCTAGACGATAGGGAGACTTAGCGACAGGCGTAGCGCCAGGCACTAAATCCATTCAAAAGTCGACAGAACGACCAGGAGGTGGACCA
Organism: Helianthus tuberosus; assembly: GCA_030545235.1. NCBI lineage: Eukaryota > Viridiplantae > Streptophyta > Magnoliopsida > Asterales > Asteraceae > Helianthus > Helianthus tuberosus. The sequence continues at coordinate 169,476,777 of CM060366.1, read as the reverse complement.
GGAAGATCATCGGGGAACACATCAGGAAAATCACGTACAACTGGAACGTCGTTTATGCTCAGGCCTTTGTCCTTCTTTTCCACAATGTGAGCAAGAACGGCGAAGGTACCCTTACGCAAGCACTTGTTCGCTTGGATACATGACATAAGCTTGAGACCTCGAGAAGGTTTCTCGCCATACACGTGTAGAGATTCACCGTTTGGAAGAGGAAGAGGAATGAACTTTTTAGAACAAACAACTTCAGCACGAACTCGCCTAAGCCAGTCTATGCCTACTATGACGTCGAAACTACCCATTTGCATAGGTATGAGGTCAATGCGAAACATATGATCGTTAAGAATCAAGGAACACTTGGAAGGGACGGAATCGACAACGACGGATTTACCATCAGCGACTTTGACAACGAAAGATCTTGGCAACTTAGAGTTTTTACACTTAAGCAAAGTTTCGAATTCTAACGACATAAAACTTTTATCGGTGCCAGTATCAAATAAACACGAAGCATAAACATGGTTCACAAGGAACATACCAGTAATAACGTCATTGGCATTTTGAGCCTGAGCAATGGAAAGGAGGAAGATGTCACACCCCCAAAAACCACCTGCGGAATACCACCGCTTGGAGGCGTGACTGACCAGGATCCAGCCACCAATCATATTGAACATGCAAGTTAAAAGATATAAAAGTTTAACCAATACAATTGGTGTCCAAACAAAACATAGTTAAGTTGCAAGCGGAAGCATAAGTCTTAAAACCAAAACATAAGTTTAATTGTTCAAAGTTTAACATGGCACACAGCTGTCCATGTCCCACAACGACCCTCTTCCATGCAATCTCCAGCTAAGTACCTAAAGACCTGCAAAGCATGTAGTAACGAGTCAACAACAAGTTGAGTGAGTTCACGGTTGGGTGTTCGTTTTAAGTTGTTTCGAAAACAGTTTCCTTTAGCTGGCATCCTGCCGTGCGGGTTACCCCATAGTTGAAAAACGTGACTTGTTTATTCCCGGTTATTCTGGCAATCCAGCCGTGGGGGCTACCCCGTGTTAGTTATCTGGCATTTCGGCCGTGGGGGCTACCCCATGTATACACTAGACTCGTTACCATATCGACTGCTGACTGTAGTCATGTTTATGTGCCCTGAAACTGTCAATGTCTATCATCATTGACGTGCCCCAGATCCATTAGTTCACACCCGTCCTCTGCGGCACGGTGTGAGGTTTCTCAGACCTAAATAGCGCTATCTAACTAATGACCCGCTCGCCATTGGCCCGGCGATTAAGTCGATATAAAAGGAGGGACTTCGTGATAGAGTTTTGGTCTAGTACGAGTTATCTATCCATGAGGACGAGGAATTACATTCCTGAACCAATGCTGTCCTACCCAAGGAGGACGAGGAACCTATGTTCCTTAACCCCAATTCCCGACCCCTGGGAATCCCATGCTTTGTAGAGGGTGTGAACTCACCTTGGTTTGCTCGGCAGATACACAGAAAAGTCAATCAAGTTGTAAGTGGTCTACGTCCTAACATAGATACCATACAAGTCAGGTTCGTATTCAGGTAGTGCACGTATGTTTCTACACATATGCTAGCACATTGCATGCAAGTATCGTTCATGGCAGCCCAAATAACATTCATATTCAACAGAAACGTATAAGGTCCATGCATTAGGCCCAAAAGTCCAGCCCCAATCACTTAAGCCCGTAATGGGGTGCAAGTCCAAACAGCGCGCATATGTACATGGTCTCGAGTTGTAGCCTACAAGGTCTCGAGTCGCAACGGAGGAGGTCTCGAGTCATGCACGTATTGGTCTCGAGTCGCAACCGGACTCGCAACCATGGTCTCGTGTCAAGCTGCTTTGTATTGATGTTGCATGGTCTCGAGTCGAGACTAGGGTTATCGACTCGCAACCTGTGTCGTAATCTACGGTCTCGAGTTGTCATGTGATGATCTCGAGTCGAGACTGAAGGTCTCGGCTGGGACATTTGCTGATTTCCGGTATTGTACTTAGCCAATGAGGTTTTGATTTCATGCAACAATTGTGTACTATCCACTAAACATGTTTTCTTGTCTAGCAATTTACTAAAATGGATCAAACAAGTATTTTCAAATATTCAAGACACCTTCATATCACATTCATGTTGTTCTTCAAACCTTCAAGTCATTCATCATGATCATTTAAACTTGTTCATCCTATTTCAGGGTTTTTAGCATTTATCACAACCATAACATGGACAACAATCAAACACTTGAACATACTCATCTAATGGTTTCAAATCATCATATAACACCTCAAACTTGGCTCTATGCTAATCCGATTACATGACATTATCTAGTACACATATGTAAGCCTACTTTCATGAACATCAACAATCATTGGTTTAAATCACATTTAGACACAAGATATTACTAGCTCATTATGCAATATATCCGAAATCAAGACATGTTAGCCTAATAGCATCATCATACACATTGGATTCATATGAACATCATCGTACACATTTAACAACAACATCATAGAACACTAACCGGTTGTTGAGGTGTGTGTGAAGGAGAGTAGGTTTGATGTCCGAAAGTTTCCGAGCGAAGAACACAAGCGAATCCGAGAGCTCGGCTTGACCCTTGATCCGACACAAGGTAAGACAGTGGTGTTGCTAGGGTTTTAGTGAGAGGGAGTGTGGAATTGTGGGTGTAGGAGAGTGTGTGTGTTGTCCAAAAAAATGGCAAAAAAATGGCTAGGAGTATAATATATATACTAGCTCTTAAGTTGGTTCACCATAGTGGGTTTTCGAGTGGGGTGGAGAGGAGCATGGCCCAACTCGGTCCAACTGTTACTGTTCACTCGAGACCGCATGGTCTCGAGTCGTGTCCTTGTGTCTTGGTTCACATAATCACATTCATACATACAAGCATACATATTAACATAACATATAATCACATAGGATGTTCACATGTATCATTACACCAATACGTCAACTAGTCACATAATGTTTCAAGTAGGTTACACTAAGATACACGAAAGGTTCTAAATTTCTAGTTGTCACAGAAGACTCTACCTCGAGCTGGTTGTTGCTATTAATGCTGTTGTTTCGGTGGTGGCTGATTACGTTAAGGGCACATGTTGGCGAGATGATTGAGGTCTCCACATTTAAAACATGCTCGCACAGGAGCAGCTTGAGGTTGAGCTTGGTTTGGAGCAGGGTTTTGGGCTACAACAGTTTGGTTCTGGTTGGCCATAGGTGGTTTGTGGCAGTGTTGAGAAAAGTGCCCATATCGATTGCAATTAGCGCACTTGCGGCACGGGACGCTGCCAGGATGATGGTACTGGCACTGGCCACACTTGGGTTGACTCCCAATGTAACCTTTGCGTGAAGGTTCAGCATTGGGTGTAGCAGGCATGGATTGCAAAGGTTGAGGGTTCGGCGGAGTGATGGCCACATAGTTTTGGCTTTAAACCTTTCGCTTCTTGCTTCAGTTTTTCTTGGTGGTAGCTGGTGTTTCGGTGGTGGTTTCAATAGTGGGTTCAACGGTGGCTTGGTGTGCGCTCTTCGAGGAATCCTTTTCAGATTTCCTTCGAAGGACGATGTTGCTGTTAAGGTGAGCGACCAAAAGGTAAGTTTCCACGATAGTCGCGGGAAGAGCAGCTTCCACGAGGTTCATTAAAGAATCGGGTTAAAAATGGATGTATTTGTTAATGGCCTTTTCAGGGGTATCAACTTGGCTAGGACAAAGGATGCTAAGTTGTTTGAAGCAGAGGGTTAGACCATCATTGTGATCCTCGATTCGCTTAAGGTGCCAGAACTCGTTCTCTAACTTTCTAACTCGTGCAACGGATATAATATAATTTCAACACATTGACGAGGGTCCACTAGAGTTTGAATTGTAAATTTACCATTAAGATGTGGATTTCACTCCTAACTAAATTGCGTAATTTCGTGCAAAATAAAGAATAAGCGGAATGAGAGTCGTTCACCAAATTGTGAGTTTCACGCCTATTTTGGTAAACTCGTCTCGTTTGTATTACGAGTTTCTTCAAATCCTCAAGTGTATTTGTGTAAAATATCTTAGGAAAAGACGTAATGTAAGTATTAAGACCAAAAAGAAGGAAAGAAGAAAAGTAGGAAGAATGACATTTTAAGCATATAACAAGAATGGTCAAAAATGAGGTTACTACTATAGACTAGGTCGAACATGGCAATTCTACCAAATTCCCAATAGTTATAGTTCTGATACTAATCTGTCACACCCCAACCAATGGCGGAATCATCGGAGTGGGACAAAGAAAGATTGCTCATCACACATAACGCTATTTTGTGACAATAATTAAATCAAGACCGTTTTCATTTCAATATTTCAAATTTCTATAATACAAGGGAACACAAGAACAACATGTTCAATACAACATAACAACAAGAACAAAGTTGATACAAAATTTATACTTAAGACGTCTATATGTGTATCTAGGCATCGTCACTACTTCGTTTTCATATCATCGTCATCCTCAACCTGTAACATGTTTAAAATAAAGTTCAATGCAAAAGCAAAGGCGAGTATACAAGTTTTCATACATACATACATATCATAAAAGTGAGTTTAAACAATTCCACATGGCAATCTATTGAAACAAGATAAACATTAAAATTGGCTTGTGTTTGACTAATCAAACCAATGATGAAACACGATAAGCTCTTAACATAACCTATATTAGGCCTTGTTGATCAAGATCTGTTCGGTTGGAACGTGGTTGGATCGATCAGGATCAAGGTGCCGAATCCCTTGATCATGTCACAGAATCAACAACAACAGATTCAATGTTTAAACTCCTCTGAATTCTATTCAAGATGTGAAAGTACAACTGTTCCGGTAGAAATACAGACTGGCAGAGCTTCGCTATCAAGTTCAGCACAAGTTCTAAATGACTAACACAAGCTAGCTATTTATAGGCAACAACCAGGGAGGGTAATAAGTGTCACCCGATCGGATGAAATCAGTCAACCCTTAGACTTCACTTTTACAGTTATGTGCCATTCACTGGGTTGTCTTTACACAAACATACATACAAGTTCATACATATACAAAATACATACACAGCACAAAAATATACAAGGCTCGATGCAGACGGAAGCTACAGACATATGTACTAACAGACTCCCCTTTGGATGTAGCTGTAGTTCCTTCCTGCATAGTCTTTATTCAGTCTTCCTGCTGCGTCTTCTCTCCTTAGCTCTCTGCCTTCTATTTTCTGCCTTTTCTTCAAGCATCTTTCTTCTGAGCGGCCTACCAACTTCATTCCAGTACTTTCTGTACTCGGGATCACCGTCACGCTTCATATCCCAGCGTGGGATCTTGTTTTTCTCTTTCTCTATAGGTGTCTGGTTCGTTGGAGGTGGTCTCGTTAGCTTGTACCTTCCAAGTCTTGCAGCCTTTTCAGTAATTGCCTTGAATATCTGTTCGTGCTTGTACTTTTTCAAGAACTCATCAATCTCCAAGTCTCTCCATTTTGACTTCCAATACCTTCCAGAGTTGATGTCTTTTGCAAAGCACACATCCACTATTTTCTGATACTGCATCGCTTGAACTTTATCTCGCTTTCCGTACACAATCTTGTTGTAGAACAAGTAATCGATATCCTTCTTTGAACCGTTTACCAGCCACATAGGATCCAACACGCTGATCCTTCTTGATTGTCCAGATTTCTTGTCAAATAGGGAGATCACCGCTTCCGCTGTGCTTTCATTATACAACCACCCTTGAAATTCTTCATAAAATCTTGTTCCATTGCACGTAGAGCCATATTCTTCAAACATCTCGGCGGCTTGATATCCAACGTGATATATTTCTCTCCTGACTCCAAGATAGTGACAATTTGCTTTGGGAACTGTGGCTTCTGTCACACCCCCAAAATCCACATGCGGAGTATCACCGCTTGGAGGCATGACTGACCAGGATCAAACCACTAATCATATTGAACAAGCAAGTAATTAATTGTAAAACTCCAACCAACACAATTAGTGTCCAAAACAAACATAGTTTAAGTTATGAGCGGAAGCATAATGTGTAAAATTAAAACGTAGTTTAATTATTTCAAGGTTTAACATGGAACACAACTGTCCATGTCCCACAACGACTCTCCCTTGTGCAAGCTCCAGCTAAGTACCTAAAGACCTGCAAGGCATGTAGCAACGTATCAACAACAAAGTTGAGCGAGTTCACAGATAGTTGTTTGGTTTAAGTATTCGTTTCATAGTCCGTATATATATATATCATTTTGTAAACCATGTATCACGTTAATCCTTGCTGCCAGTCCAGGCATGCGTGCGATGATTAGTGGGGGCTTCCCATGTTTTACAAGACCACGCGTATCGACTGCTACGAAAATATAATAAGTTCCCTAAGTCAATGTCTATCAGCATTGACCCTTTGCCCATAGTCCATTAGTACACGCCCGTCCGACTGGCACGGTGTGAGGTTTGTTAAACCTAATAGCGCTATTAACTAATGACCCGCTCGCCCTAGGCCTCGGCGATTAAGTCGATAATTGAGGGACTTCCTTTGATAGAGGTGATGGTCTTAAGATCGTGTACGTAGGCTTTACGTACGTGCCCTTCAATCCGAGGACAGTAGTAAGTATAACTGTACGTAGGTTTTACGTACGTGCCCTTCAACTGAGGACAGTAATAATTTGTTTAATATTATAGTTATACGAGTAGTTATTCAATCCCATTCCCAACCCCTGGGAATCCCATGCCTTGGCTAGTGTGAACTCACCTTGGTTTGCTCGGCAGATTACACAGAAAGGTCAAGTCTAGCAGCTATTGGTCAACCACGTCCTAACATGGTTATCACACATGTCAGGTTTAGGTTCAAGTAAAGCACATATGATTATACATAGTTTAACAGATTGCTAACACGTATGGATCATGGCAACATAGTATACACATAGAACGTTTTAAATGATATCAGGTTAGCATACAAACGAAACCCACACAAGGCTCGGCCCAACACATATAACATACGGCCCAATAAACTATTAAGTAATTAATCTTGTGCGACCCAATTGAATTGTGAGATCAGGCCTGGCCCAACACGTATACCCGGCCCAACCAGTTTACTAAACCTACAGCTTGTGCGACCATAACAGCCTTATGCGACTGTGTGTATCTTGTGCGAAGGGACTCTTTGTGCGACCAGAAGGTCTTGTGCGACTGAAGTCCCTTGTGCGAGTGGACCTCTTGTGTGACCAAGAGGTCTTGTGCGACTTGTTTAAAAATCCAGAATTTATGGAAATCAGTTACATAATACTTATCTTGCAAATCAATTTACCAAGTTTCCATTTATGAAAAATATCAACTAACAATTCTAACAGTTTCAACTCCAACAATCATCGATCAAACTAAGGCTTTTAACATCTAATCATATGAACCCTAATGAATAATATGATCACTATCTGAATAATAATCTTAACACTAACATGCTTCAAGAATCTCGATTACTACCAACCATCTCATCATAACACAGCCGAAAATATATATATATATAGATATATATTTGATTTTAAATCATCAACAACCTCATATGATTAACAATTCTATATGAATCTAAGATATCATACATGTGCCGATTTCATGAACATCAAGATCAATAGTTTACATTATCATCAAATTCCAAATCATATTTACACAACATCAACCTTTCAGATCCAAACATGTACATGGTCGATTGCATACATTCATATTAACATAACAATGCATTATTATGAAATCATCAAATCTCATACCTGTGAGCCGATTAACAAGAACACTTATATTTTTCATCATGATCAATTATCTATCATAACATAGATTAACCATATCTCATTCATAAACCATTCTGAAAGAACATATAATTCACCACACCATCAAACATATAATCGAATAACAATATAACACTAACCGATTAAGAAGAGAGTGATCCGATTCTAGGGGGTGATCTTCGATTGAGAGAGGGTGTGCCGTCAAGTTAGAGAGAGAATGAGAGGAAGCTAGGGTTTGTGTGTGTGGGTGTTTAGTAACAAATGAGGAGTATACTCTAACCCCTAATGTTATGCGACAAAGAGAAAGAGTGGGCCGAACCCTCAATGGGCTGCCCATTGATCCGAATACAAAGTGTAGCCCAAATGGGCTTGTGCGATCGAATGGTGTTGTGCGTTTGGTTCGTTCCTATACATACATACAACACAACATATAATCACTTAACATTCAATAACGTAATATTCCATTAAATCATCCAATACACATAGTCACATAAAGTTTACAAAGATAGGTTCGAAATACGAGTTGTCACAGCTTCCAATCTGGAAATCTTGCTTTAGCTTGCTGCTTTATGTAATCCCACAAGTGTTGATCATGTTGTTTTACATCCAACCCATAGTAAAACTGCTTGATGTTCTTCGTTTGAGCCAACTCTTCAATATCCCACCACAGGAGGGTTTTAATATCTGACAAGAACTCGAAATACTGAACCCCTTGTTCCCGTCTTATAGCATACACTTGTAGATCTTCTAAGTAACCCCAAGACAGAATATCACCCCATGAGATATTAGCATCATGCGTGAAGTACTGTACAGGCCTTATAAACTTTCTTTCCTTGGGCATCACCTTGTACCACTTCTTCCTTTCTTCAACAAGATTCTCTCTTGGAATAGTTCTTGGAACACCTTCAGTGGTGATCCTCTCTACAATCTTTCTTCTCACTTCGTCTTCATTCTGTTCTTTGAACAGTTCAGCAAGTGAAGGAAACGTGTCATCAACACCAGCATAGTGAAATATCATTTCATCTTCAGAAATATCTGAACCATCTTCAACTATAACACCATTGTACTTGTCGGCTTCAAGAACATACTTGAATTCATATTCTTTCTCAGGCGACGAAGGTATCTCATCTTCAATATCAAACTTGAATTTTCCATCGTCTAACCCCAATTCCTCTAACATTTCAGCTCTTGACCTAGGCACCTCTAGCTCCCCCTCATTCCGAGCATGTAAATATATAACAGTTGGTTACGTGAGGAATACCTGGTCAGCATGTTGTTTTCCTGAAGAAGAAGACTCTTGATGTTGATCCTCCTCTTGTTCGTTGATTCATCATTCATAAAATCATCAATCTTCTGTTGAACTGAGGGGTTCACAATCAATAATCCAGACGAGCCTTGATCTTCATCATCGTCTTTGTCATTCTGAGGATCGTAATTTTCAATCTGATCCATCCAGTAATCCATCTCTTCGTCCTCTTCCTCTTCTTTCTCTTCCTCTACTACTATCTTCTTTTCTTCCTTCCATCTTAGGAATAACACTTCAGGCTCTTTTGACTTACGTCTTCTTTGTTCAACTTGCACAAGACGTATAATATCATCATAACTGTATGACAGAGGAATAGACTCACCAACAAGCACAAAGCCTTGAGCTTGACCAGCTTCAACATCAACCATTTCAACATCATTTTGACTTGAAGATCCACCAGCTGTAGGTTGACTTGAGGACCCAAGATTTTTCTGTATCAACAACTAAACCTTTTCTTCTCTGAGTTGCTTCCTGAGCCAACTCTCTTTCTCTAGCAATTCTCCTCTCTTCAACTCTTTGAATTTCCAAATTGTTGTAGATGGCTTGAACGTTGATGGCCAAATGTTGTTCCATAACGGTGTACAACATGTTGAGTTGTTCATCCTTCATAACTTTATCAGCCCTAAGTGCTTCCATCTCAAGCTTCATTGCCTTGAATTCATTTGCCGATGCTTCATGAAGTTCACTTAACAAATTATTCAGCGTCTAATTTATCTCATTCACCTTCTTCATCTTCTGATGTAAATCACCAATCTCCATTGAAAGTTGATCAAAAAGCTTTGCGTTATCATCAACATCTCCCTCCATTTTCTTTATCTTCTTTGCTTGTTTGATCATGACACTCTTTATCTCTTCATTTACTTTCGTCAACTCCTCAAGTTGCTTCTATAATGCATCACGTTCGGCTTCAGCTTTCTCTTTTTCTTTCTCCAGAAAACTCATTTTCTCCTTCATCACTTTCACCGAAGTATCATGAAACATATCAAATTCTTCACCAATAATAAAATCATCTTTATATTCCCCACAAACATTTGGAAAGCCTTGAAACATATCAGGAAGAATTCTATCCTTTGGCTGTGAAGATTCAAGAACTTCTGGATTTACTAGAGGTGGTGGTGGTGGAGTAGGAACACTCACTTCAACATAATCATCATTACTAACTTTCTTTTGAACTTCAGCTTCAGGATTTTCAACACTTTGCACCTCTGGTTCTTTAGGAACTTCAACATGTTGATCTTTTATAGTTTCAGGACCCTTAGAAGTTTCCATGTGCTTTTCACTCTTTCCACTTTGATCTTTTTGAGCTGATGTAGACCCTTTCCTTTCTCTGACACTTCTAGGAAGTACTCCTGTCTGAACAACTTTGTGTTTCTTTCTTTGTTTCATTTTATCGTCATCTGTTGGCATGTAAGTAGAATCCTCTTCATCAGATCCTTTTCTTTTCTTCTGAGGCTTCTTTTTCAGCTGAACCTTTCCATGACCAACCTTTTCCATATCAATCTCTGGCTCTGTCTCAGAAGATTCATCATCAACATCACCTGAATCATCATGAACAACACCTTCTGGTTTCTTCTCTTTCACACTTTCAGGTTGAACAGTTGCACTTTGATCCTTTTGAGCAACAACTTCTTCATTCTTCTTTAGATAATCATCATATGACATGTTAAGAATATCAGCTCCTTGCTTTATCAACTCTGTTGGATCAACGACTGGCTCATCAGCTAACTTTTATTGTGGTTCTATAGAAGGCCCTGCAACACAAACATTTGAACAATCATTAGAATAAAATAACATTTAAAGATCTAATATTTCTTATGATTCCCCCTTTCACCATACCCTTAACAACAATCTTAGGTGGTGACACTTTCGGAATAGGTACAGCTGGGGATGTCTTCAGTGTTCTCTTCCTTTTCCCGTCCTTCACAAACTAATAACGAAGTTTCTTCTCAACCATTTCCCTCATCTTTTCATCTTCATTCTCTGAGTTACTATTTTCATGTCTCCATGCGTCATTCTCAGGAGCTACATAAGCTGGATCGTCGATCTTGCATATCATTCTCCTTACTCTTGGTTCCGGACCTTTAGCTAGTCTGCTTATAGTGTCAGCTGTCATGTTTCGCAGTCCAAAAATATCATCAGCATCCTTTGAAATGTCTTTAGCTAAATCATCTATCATCATCTGGATAAATCTAGGATACAAGATGTACTTTCCACTTCCAGCTCCTACATTGTCTACCAAATGGTCAAATATCACTTTAGATACATTGTATGGCCTATTCAGCATCAGACAAGTGATAATGTTCATGATATAATCAGAAGTTTCATCATAAGCTCCCTTCCTATGAGATAAAGCATGCACTACACAGTGGATCATGAACTTATAAGGTTTACTGAACATAGTTTTAATCATTTTCCCATTCAAGTGTCCTGTAAAACCCATTCTGCACCATAAACCTTTGCACAGTCATTCAGGAATAATGGTAGGATCATCATCACTGTTTCCTAAATCCAAAACACGTCTTAAATCACCAACATTAAACTTAATCTCTAGATCCACGTCCTGACCATTCTCGTCCTTCTTTCTAACAGCTGAATAAATCATCTTTTCCTTTTCCTCATACCTCACCGAACTCCAAAACCTTCTCACATGTGATTCATATACTTCAGTTTTATCAGTTAATGCCTTATGAATCTTACTTTCCCTTAAGAATTTTGCTATGACTTTAAACGAAGTATTATCTGTATAGTGTTCATCCAACAGACAGTAGATATTATGAGATTTATCCCAGTCTGATGCTCTTCCCTGCAAGAATAAATGACGTTATCATTTGCACAAAATTCTAGACATAAAAGTGACAAGTATCAAAAATTTGAAAATTTCAAAAAAATTTCTAACACCTGAACTTTCACTCTATATAGTACTGAGGATCGGATGGTCATCCGATCGGATTGCCATCTGATCGAGTGAACCATCTACTTTAAAGATTCAAACAAACAAGTCATGTGCATGTGGATCAGATGCCCACCTGATCGGATTGCCATCCGATCGAGTTGCCACTCGATCCATGTGACAAGTAGTAAACACCTTTGACAAGTCAAACTTTGAGAGTGAATGCCATAGATCGGATAACTACCCGAACGGATTGCCACCCGATCGGATTTTCACTCGATCCTTGACAAATTTGAAACAATTGAAATTTTGTTGTTTTGTGATAAGGATCGGATGGCCACCCGATCGGATTGCCACTCGATCTTTGACAAGGTGTGTACAGTGAACATTTTCAAACATAGTTATGAGGATCGGATGGCTGTCCGATCGGATTACCACCGATCGAATTGCCACTCGATCATAATGACAATCTCATGAACAAAGAATGAGAGTGCTTTGGATCAGATGGCCACCCGATCGGATTGCCACCCGATCGAGTTGCCAATCTATCCAAAACAACTATTTAACATGTAAAGGCACAGATATCAAGGCAAAACACTTAGAAAAATTTTAAACATCTAACATACATTGGATCGCACTCGATCGGATTGCCACCCGATCGAGTTGCCACTCGAGCCTTGATCATTTGAAGAACAGTTTGAATATGGTATGAACATCAAAATTTTTGTAAGTTAAACATCAAATTGAACATAGATCCCTGTAGAGAATTCTCCTGCGATCAAAACCTTATGTTCATCTCTTTCTAATTCGGCTTAATCTGGGTTTAATTTAACAAAAACAGGTCCGATAGCCGATACTTTTAAACATCAATTCTATGGATTTTAACATGTTTATGCACAAATTGAAATGGTAAACCTATAGATCTAAGGCCCTTGAACAAAACCCTATGCTTGGATTCTATCAAAACATCCTAAAATTGCCTAGATCTAAGATCAAAGATCCGACATTCGCTGACATGTGCAAAACCATGAAATTTGACAATGAAAATCAGTGAACTTACCTTTCCCATTGTGAAGGTTGAGTATGCCAACAATCCAATGTAGTGTGGAAAGAAATCGAGTGAAAATCAGATCAAGAACAGAGAAAGTGAGAGAGTGTCGGATGGTCGCCCGATCGAGTAAAAGTTTGACTGTCAACCATTGACTTGTATTTATAGGGTGACCAAGTATTGTATGGCCATCTGATCGGATTGCCATTCGATCGGATTGCCACTCGATCCAAACACATCTCGTTTTGACTTTAGTATATTGATCTTTTGACTTTTTCCATTTTATCAGTTTTTGTCCAGTTTTAGAAATCCACTTAAGTATCTAGGTCCAAGTTAATGACCCTAGGCACTTAATTTGTCTACAAAGTTCAAGTTAATGACCTTCGTTGACCTGAAACGAAACAAGGTGACATTTTCATCAACCTTTTAAACACATTTTCATGAAAAATGTTCAAGTGTCAACTTAATGAACTTGATTTGACTTTTGAATTTCTCAAGATTTTACAAGATTAGCTCCCAACCCTGTAGTCCAGTTCAGAAACTTTCCTACTTCGCTTCACTTCTCAGAATCTGAAGATCCGCTTTCCACCTCGGTTTGTCGCAAAACGAAAGCAGAAATGTAAAATCTTTTTGGGATTTTAAGAAAGTTTAAACTGAAAGCTATGAAATCTTTTTGGGTTTTTGAAACTAAACACTGAAATGAAATGTAATGAAAGTAAAGCAGTAAATGTAACTATTTACAAACATATTTTTGGTGAGCATGTTAGGGGATCATATCAGCTACCGACAAGCTACAAGTACCGTTGAGCTGATTGCACACTAAGTATTAAACAATTCGCTTAGATTGCCGATATACTGGTCCTTTTAAATTTTCACACAAATTTCAACTAATCAGGATACGATTTAGTGTTTTAAGATCTTAAATTATACGCGTGTCCCACCTCAGAATATACTCTCGTATCCAGACTCCTATATTCAGTCTTACAGGTGAATGTACACTAATGATATCTGTAACGGGTAATGCGAGGCCATGAGAGCTCAGGTTAGAACTTCCGTTCAGACAAATAGATGATGGCTTGACTTTCGGTGTGTCCCGTTTGGGGATCTTTTCTTCAACAGCACATGATTAGCATTTTTCAATGTTTCATCATTTTTTATGCTGAGGGTAGGCTTTAAGATTAAAGCAGTGTAGAGTATTATAAGAGGATTAGGCTATTTCTTCCACAAAATCAGAAGTCCTGGTATAATACCCCAGATATCATCACGCACAAAGACCTAGTATGTCAGAAATAGAAAGCCCTTCAAACAAGATTTCAGGGGTTACCTATATATCCTAGAGATATTCCCTACGAAATAAACAAGTTGTGATTTAGGTTTATATCCCTAAAAATCTACTATGTGTGCAAAATCCTACCGGCATATCATCGGCGAGACTGCATAATGCTTTAAAAACATTACATATCTTTAGCATACCGTAACTGTCTAGCTAATGTACTATCATTTCCCCTTTTTACACGAACACTTTTAGGGTTTTTGTAGGATCGTTTTCACGACCAAGCGAGTCGTTCAAAAGAGTTTTTTCTCAATACGAAAGGCAAAAACAGATGTATCGAGGTGATTCAGCTTGCAATTCACTTTAAACTGTCTTTTGATTGATAAAACAATGTTTTACTGCGAGTAGACACTTCGGCAGCAGTTCGGTACTGAAACCGGAAAGTTACAAATGAAAATCACAAGGCACATATATCTAGGCGGGGTATTCCACACGAAATAGCTCGCGCGAAATCAACATTACTATTTCATACGAAATAGCAAAGTCATTTCGTACGAAATAGACACTTGTCTATTTCGTGCGAAATAGCCTTTACATCCATTTTTGACATTTTATCATATATCGTGCCCTGATCTATCTAAGCTAAAACAAGACTCGATACAAGACGAAGTAGACAGACGTATGCACCAATAGACTCCCCCTCGGATGTTGACGAAGTCTTCAAGGTCGAGTCTTTAATCTTTAGTCTTTATCAGTCTCTTCGTTCTCTCCCGAAGTATCTAACATTGTAAGCATTCTCAATCTTCTCTCTTCTTTCTATCAACTAATCTCCCCCTTGAATGTTGATCTTTCTTTCTAATTCTCTTGATCAGATCTCTTGATTCCTTAAGTTCATTAGCATCAGCAATACCAAGATTGTAACATGGCTTACATTCTGCTTAGGATCGGAAACCTGACTAGCCTGCACACATCCCTACCTCACAATAAATTTCACAAATTTAAAATTTAAAATTTGACAAATTTATTCAATGCTTACCACTTGTAGACACAAACTTAAAACATCATTTGCAAGTATCGTACAAAATGATTTAACACTTTTAATCTCAGATACGAGATACGAGATTAGTGTTTTAATAGACTTAAACTTATTCCCGTGTCCCACCTCAGAATATACTCCTGTATCCAGATCCCAATATTCAGTCTTACAGGTGAGTATACCTAGATGATATCTGTAAAGGGTTAAATGCGAGGGCCATGAGAGCTCAGGCTATTGCTTCCACAAAATCAGAGAGATGATGGCTTCGACTTTAGGTGTGTTCCCTTTAGAGAATCTTTTCTTCAACAGCACATGATTAGCATTTTTCAATGTTTCATCATTTTTTGTACTGAGGGAGATGCTATATTTCAAGCAAGCGAAAAGTATTATACGGGGACTAGGCCATTGCTTCCGCAAAATCAGAAGTCCCGGGATAATACCCTAGATATCACTGAGTATAAAGACCTAGTTTCTCAGAAAGAGGGACCTTTCAAACAAGATTTCGGGGGTTACCCATATATCCTAGAGATGTTTCCCACGAGATAAGTAAGTTTGAAATTTAGATTTATATCTCAACACCATCTACTAAATGTGTAAAAACCTACTGGCACATCATCAGTGAGACCGTTTATCACATTTTAACTTTCCAATTCTTTAGCATGCTGTGATAGTCCACTGATGTACTATCATTTCCTCTTTTCTCAACAAAACTCATTTTTGATTTTATCATGTTTTTGACTTTTTCAAATTTTCTAATGTTTTTGGATTTTCTAAAATTTCTTACTCCCCCTAAAATGCAAAAACATTTAAAAGAAAAATTTGAAAACAAACTGTACAAATGAAATGACAACTGTTGTGAATTGCTTCAAATCGCCATCCACTTGGCATAAACAATCAGAACTCCCCCTTACAACAAATTATTTTCCCATTATGGTTTCAAAACACTTAAGTTTGTTTTAATCAAATGGTTTTTCCGGAAAATTAAATTTTGTTAAAATCACTTGTGGGTTAGGGGATCAATTCATCATCTTCTTCTTTAACCACTTTGAAAAATATAACATTTTTTAAATTCAATCAACAAATACCTCTTGTAGAAAATCAAGTACAACTTAATGTCCCTGATTTACCACTTGTAAGTTTTCACAAACACCCAAAATTCAAGAAAGATGCCGATACCTGCTCCTCACTTACTAACCTGGAAGCTCTGGCAAGTCATACTTTTCACTTATGAAATACAGACATCCAAGCATGACCAAACTTGGATGTGACCTCTTCAGTTTCACTCGGGGTGTAAGTTGCTTTCTTTGTTTCATAAAAATATTTTACCCTTTTTGCTTTTCCCTCGACCATTTTTCCAAAAATCTTTTTAACATTCCCATTGAAAACCTTTTCGACATCAAAATCTTTCTTTTCAGAATAAAATTGTTTCGAAATTTCCACTTTACCAAATTTTTGTTTAAAATTTTCAGCCTGCAATGGTGGAAAATTTACATCATCCATTGGCGGTACTGATGTTTCTATTTTTAACTCAATTGGTGGCTCCTCTGATTTTGACGAATCAGATTCATCGCCAGATTTCACATCAGATTTCTTAACAACCCACTTCTGGTTGTCAAGATTCACTCTTCTCTTGTAAAATCTTTTCGAACATTCACCAATCTCATATGTTGAGTTTTTAAACACTTTGAATTTTTCAGTTGGTGGTTCATTTTTGTCAACAATTTTCTCTTTGAGTTTAGAAACAACTTCCTGTTTTGTGTTGGTATCCATTGGACAATTCCAGGCGATGTGACCAACTTCTTGACATTTGTAACAGGTTCTTGTCTCTTTTCTCTTATAAACTCCATTCTTCTCAAACTTGTGTTTTTCTCCAAGGAACTCTTTGCTTGTTTGCTTCCAGAATGAGCTCTTTTCTTCTTCCTCAGAACTTAACCCTGAAACAAATACAGTTTTTGGTTTATAAGTTTTCTCATTTTTATGATTTTTTGATGGAATAAAACCTAAACCTTTCTTTTTAAAATTACTGTTATGGTTTGGTTTCTTTCGATAACCTGAACCAGAACTGTAACCCTTTTTCTTGTTTAAACGTTGTTGAACTCTTGAGGTGTAAGTTTTAAGTTTTTCAGTAATATTTACATCTTTTATTTCAGAAATATTAATTTCTGTTAGTTTGAAAACCTTTTTGATCATTTCTGGTTTAACACCTCTTATTGGAAAATCCTCATCAGAATATAATTTGTCTGAATCATTCAAAGTATATGCCACTTTGATAGGTTCGTCATTCAAATTAGATTTTGATAACAGAAACTCTTTATTCTAAAACCGTTTGACCGACGACTTTGGACTATAAACTGATGATGAACTCGAACTTTTGGACTCCGACTTTGACTTTGACTCCGACTTTGACTTTGACTCTGACTCCTCATCCTTATCCAACACCTGATCGACCACTTCCTTTATTAACTCAGACTCATGATCAGTGTCAGACGATGTGAACGTGACGTCAATGTTTTCTGGTAAATCATCAGTGGTTTCAGACTTTAACTTTATATTGACTGCCTTTTTTATTTGCTCCTCATTTGGTTTACTGGGAGAATAACCTTCCCAAATCTAAGGCGGACACTTGTTATAATTTGCACTTTGTTTCTTACCAGTATCCTTCTCTTCAGGCTTCTTGTCTTGAAAAGCTTCAAAACCTGCAACAGTTGGATAAATTCGATCAATCAAATAATCAGAACTAGAATAACTTTGCAATAATCGTCTAATTCTTTCATTTTCAATCCTTTCAGTTTCTAACTCTTGCTTCAGCTTTGCACATTCCTCAATATAATGGTTAATGGCTTTCTGCTTTGTCATCATCATTGCATTTGTCGCACACCCAAAATCCTCATGCGGAGCACCACCGCTTGGAGGCGTGACTGACCAGGATGTTAGCCACCAATCACATTGAACTCATGCGTATATTTCAAGCAAACTTTCCTTCAATAACAATAAGTGTTACACGTTACAATATTTTACAGTTTACAGCGGAAGCATATATAATTCGTTAAGTGTTTATAAACCATATATAAAAGCTCTTAGTCTTGAGTTGCGTTTCCATGTAACTCGACCCATGACCACTCCAGCTACCCAGACAGCAAGTTCCCAATGTTATCCACCTAAAGGCCTGCAAGGCATGTAACAACGAGTCAACAACAAAGTTGAGCGAGTTCACAGTTGGTTGATTAGTTATTGAGTTCGTTTCAATAATCGTAAGTTCATTTTGTAAACCACGTATTAATCAGTATCCCTGTTTCCCAAACCTTCTCAATAATTAGTGGGGGCTTCCCATGTGAATTACCAGACCGTACCAAATCGACTACTAACGAAAGTAAGTTGTGCCCTAAGTCAATGTCTATCATCATTGACCCTTTGCCTTTAGTCCATTAGTACACGCCCGTTCGAACGACACAGTGTGAGGTTTGTTAAACCTAATAGCGCTATTAACTGATGACCCGCTCGCCATTGGCCCGACGATTAAGTCGATATAAAAATGAGGGACTTCATGATAGAGTTTTGTCTATTAAGTTTAAGGTTGTTGTCCTACCCAAGGAGGACGAACGTACGTAGTTCTACCCAAGGAGAATACGCAGGAGTTATAGTGGCATCCTACCCAAGGAGGATGGCCGTACATATCCTACCCAAGGAGGATATGTAGGTTTCGTTTTAGTTTCTTAACCCATTCCAAAACCACCGGGAATCCCATGCCTTGTAAAAAGTGTGAACTCACCTCGGTTTGCTCGGTATGCTTAATTTACCCATTCCAAGTTGGTCAACCATGCCCTACCGTGGTTACCAAAGATAATTAGCTTATATGCACGTAAGTTATGTAATGCATATTCACAACACAAGTATCGTACAGTAGTGCATATAATGTCATCCAAATCATAACAAGGAATCACGCATCAAACTGATTATAGTTTCCATCAACACAATTATTTCCATTTCCACTTATATCACACATTCTAGTAGGTTGTGTGTATTGGCCAACACCATATAACATGTAGCAATCACCAGAATTTCTTATCATATTTCATTTCATGGGCACGTATCATAACATCATTTAACAGGTTGGTATTTCACACAAACGAGTCATGTATTCGACAGGTTGTAATTCATAGATTCATCATCTAATATTCTGTAAACATTTAGACTCCAAGCTTCACGTGTCACAACATACAGCCCAACTGTCATATACCCGCCCACATCGATACCCCATGTTGTTGTGCGGCCCAGTTGATTCAGGCCCAAACAGGATGTGGGTAACCAGGCTTCCAAGGTGCGAGCAGCTGAATGGCCCGGCACAGCGATGACCGGTGCGGCCCAGAATGCACGGTCCAAATGTTAAATCCTTGAAGCCCAGCCCATATTAATATATGATTAACAATTTCATGCAGTCCAGTTCAGTGTATAAATTCTTGTGTAACCATAACAACAACCTATCACATAATTGGGTCACATGCAACCTGTTATGATTAAACGTAAATGCCCGACAACAAATATTCAATTCACATGCAAACTGGTCATTTTGTTTAATGTCTTTTCTTTATTGGACCGATAATTCTGTCACCTATCTTGGGCCGATGGAAATTATAGAATCACATTGGTTGCATGTAAAAAGAATGATATAATTGGGCCGCTGAGTTAATGAAGTAAATGGACCTGACACTTGATCAAATCACATGCAATACTCTAATCGAAACAATGAACATTTAATTCAGATCACCACATCGATTCCATATGATACATTAAATGGTGCGGCCCAATCAGGTTTATAGAATTTGTGGTCTTTAGTCAATCATCGAGTGGATCAATTTGAATTGTGGCCCATGTGCTTCTACATTGTTGACAGAAAACCATATACTAAATCATGTGATACATAATCATTAGATCTAGAAAAATCCAAAGACATACTCATCATACAACCCCTTACGGATCCTAGACCAACATCACAAACGATTTTTCTTTATCTCTTCTATTTATTATCATAGATAAATGGCTAGATTTAATACAATAAATAAAAAATTCCTATTACCATGCTTTTAGTCTAAACACAACAGCACTTATTCACAATCCATACATAATAAATACAATCAACTAATATAAATCATATGTTGGAAAAACATACCGATCCAAGAGCTAGAGGCAGAGAAGGTTACGAGAGGGGGGGGTCTTATCTTCTGCCGCACGTATGAAGAATATGGAAGCAGTAGGTTTTTGTGTTAAATCCTATCATAATAATACGTATAACAACTAAATAGGTCTTGGGGCGGTTTCCTGTTGGTTGTAATGGGCTCAAGCCCATATAATTGTGAGATATACAAGTGATGTTACGTAGTACATTCAAGTTATAATGCCAACCCCCAAAGCAAGTGGGCCGATCCTATAACCTGATCAAAATACGTGCGGAGTAAGTTGGGCTCGGTTGGGTTCGGGCTGAAGTGGAGTAATGACACAAGGGTTCACTAATGTGGCCCAATCACTTGCGGCCCAAAGGTACTAGTAATGTTAATCTAGTAAGGTTATTATATACACTTAACAGATTAATAAACAAACGCGGAACGAGTAAGGAGTTAAGATCAGAAGGTTAAACGTTACTAACCTTAAAAGTTCGGGTTGTCACATCATCCCCAACTTGAAAGAAATTTCGTCCCGAAATTTAGCATGTAGCTACTGAGGAAACTAGTTTGGTAGCGCGGTTACCTGGTTTTTCCTGGGGCGTCACATCATCCCCCCGTTGGTTTGGAATTTCGTCCCGAAATTCTGTAGTAGCTTCAATCTCAGTAGTGATTGCACTGTACTCGAACAATGGGGATGTGTGAGTTTCATTTGGTTTTCTCGTTCCCAGGTAACCTCTGGGTCACGACGGGAGTTCCAACGAACTCGAACAATAGGTAACCTGGTGCGTTTAGGAATCTTGACCTCCCGGTACAAAATTTCCACTGATCCTTCGATAAATCGCAACTGACTATCGATGCTGAGCTCCTTAAAAGGAACTATGAGGGTCTCATCTGAAAGACACTTCTTCAGATTTGACACGTGGGATACGTTGTGAACTCCACTGAGTTCTTCAGGTAGATTCAACTTGTAAGTGACTTTGCCAATTTTCTCAATGATTTCGAACGGTCCGACATAACGCGGATTGAGTTTGCCTTGTTTGCCAAAACGAACTACACCTTTCCAAGGTGAGACTTTGAGTAGCACTCGATCCCCAACCTGGAACTCGAGTGGTTTCCTGCGCTTATCAGCGTAGCTTTTCTGACGGTCATGAGCTGCCGCCATTCGTTGTCGTATCTGAGCAATCTTCACAGTTGTGTCTACCACAAGTTCTGGGCCAGTGATTTGGCCGTTTCCGACTTCTGCCCAGCATAAAGATGATTGGCACCTCCGTCCATACAATGCCTCGAACGGAGTAGCCTGAATGATGGTGCGGTAACTGTTGTTAGACGAAAGCTCCACTAAAGGGAGGTGTCTTCCCCGACCATTGCCAAAGTCGATTTCACATGCTCGAAGCATGTCTTCAAGAGTTTGGATGGTGCATTCAATCTGCCCATTCGTCTGTGGATGATACACTGTGCTCATGTCTGAACGTGAGCCTAAGGGTTTGTGCACCGCTTGCCACAAATCAGATACAAATCGTGGGTTGCGATTAGAGGTAATGAAGGTTGGCACCCCGTGCCTAGCAACCGCTTCCTTCAGGTAGATGACTGCAACTGTAGAAAACCTATCCCTTTCTTTGATGGCTAGAAAGTGTGCTGGTTGCGCAAGACAATCAATGAGTATCTAGGTGATGTCGTTTCCGTTTTGAGTTGTAAGTAGACTATCGACCAAATCCATGGCAGTCTGTTTTTATTTCCATGTGGGGGTTGTTGGTTGCTGATGCTATACCTTGACTTTCCACAAGTCGATCCATTATTCACATACTTAACCAGGTGAGCTTTCACGTCCAATTACCATTACACGGTATGTAAATCCTAACGCCTCTCATCAAAACCCATACGGATAGAATGTCAACACTGGTGTGCTTGCTCAACGCGAGTTCCCTTCAGTTGTCGTGTAATGAGTCCCGCATTCGTTTCTATGAGGTAGCGAGTATCGTCTGACTTGTCAAAGGTGGCTTCTCCATGCCCCGCATGAGTTCAACTTGAAAATCCACATCCTTCAATTCTCCAGTTTGAATAGAGTGAGTCTGATCCAGTAAGTTAGAGTCGATAGCGAGCTGCAGAGCTCGTGCACGTTCAGATTTCGCAGTCGTATTCATCTAGAAGTTTCATCCAGCGATGCCATTGTATGCTTTAGTTCTTTCGAACATCGGTACATGGGAGGCCCTTGCGATCGGTCTAAATAACGTATCTGGTACCATCCAAGTGATGCCTCCATCCAAAAATCCCAAAACCACTATTTTCACCGCCAGTCGTGTGTGTCGCGCAGTTCCACCTTGACACTCCATCATGTATGTCATCACCCTCTTGTGTTGCGTCGATGTGCAGCTGGGACTCTGATTCAGACCATAAGGATAAAACACTGAATCAACCGCACCCCTGGGTAAAACGATGCTCAGAGCATTGCAGAGTCGGGATTCGAAAGCTGAAAGGACGTCCTCCTGTTCTGTCCTTCACTAACACAGCACCCTGCTGTGCTAGAGAGATTTGGGCTGCTCGACCTGTGAAAATCCTGTGATTTATCTGTGATAGCATCAAGTGAGACCAAGAAATTGTTGTGTCCATGATGGATTCTTTGGTGTCGATCAGTTTCCCACCAAGACGGATTTTAGCAAGATCTACGTGCACTCCCACTTTGCTGATTATATAACCAAAAGGTACCTCTCGAACCCAGAAATTACATTTAACAAGACTTTAAGCAGAGTGGCTCCTCTCCCAGGAGTTCTAAAATAAGATATAAATGCCACCCATGGTGTTCCGTTCTCCTGGTCAGGATTCAGAATGTTGTCAATAAATGCGGTCGATTCATGCGATTCCCTGAAGCTGCTGGTGTGTTGGTCAATTCAATGGTCATGGTGTATGACGTTGAAACGGCGGCAATACATTCGATATGTTGTTCTAAGAGAGTTCTCCCCTTGGATTCCCATTTGTCGATAGTTCGTTCACTAGCCAAATCCCGAATGGAAGCTTGTTCCTCGCAGCTGGTCAACGGGTTGTCAATACGTGGTTGAGGCAAACGGTTCTTGAGTGTCACCTTGTTGAGTTCTTGATAATCAGTACATATACGAAAAGGCTTCTCTTCATGGGTATAGAGAGGGCTCCTTAAAGCGAAAAATCCTATTCGACAGTTCCTGTAGTTGGTTAAACAGCTCCTGTAACCTTCCTTGTGCAAAATGGTAAGGGGTACGAGTAGTTAGAACTGCCTCCAGTGCGAGGTCAAACTGAGTTCCTTCTTAACAGTTGTAGAGATGATCCTGGAAGTTTCCTCTAGCAGCACATGGAGTGTAATCACGAACAGCTAGTGGATCCTCGATCCTCTTTTCCTAACCTTGTGTCTATAACAGTTGCCACATAGCGGGGTAATCCCTCCCTAGGCACTCCTGGCTATCAATGCTGACACTCCACTAACCATTGCGCCACCCAGACGCGTTAGTACAGTTAACAAATCCTCCACGAAGGAAAGGGATACGTAGAATTTGTCTCCTCATGGTGTACATCTGTCACACCCCGACCACGTGGAACATACAAAACGTGGCGGAAACATCGGGGCGTGTTGCAACAGAATTAATGTTTCACAACCATGGGAATTAAAGTTTCGTTTTATTGATTAAAAGTGTTACAATGCCTAAAAAAAACAAGGAAATACAACATAATTAACTAGTCTTGCATCTTTTATTGTCACTAAAGCCCAAGTCTGCCTATGTGTATCTTGATCATCTTATGCGACAGCTCCTGAAAAACACATGTGAAAATATGGTACGTCAGCATAAAAATGCCGGTGAGATACATAGGTTTTGTGAAAATAGGTGTCATGACTTATGTTTGAGAAAATGTTTAGTCATGAACCTTGTTATTTGCTTTGTTTTGTAAATCATTTGAAAAACAATGAGTTCAGATGATATGTATAAATAAGTGAATAATGTATGGTTAAATGAATAACCAAGTTAAATGAGTTTGTAAAAGATAAGTTGTTTTGTAAAACAATGTCTTGTGAAAAGTATGTTATTTGTATAAAATGTTATATGTATCAAACTGAAATGATTCAAATAACGCTACAATATGTAATACCATACAAACATTTATATATAGGAAGTACCAGCGGCGTATCCACCATGCTTGTATCATATTACACACGCATCGTTACTTAATCACATAATCAAACCAAACCAAACAATGTAAGATGTCTATGTTTAAACCAATAGTCAAAAGTCCTTGTATAAACCATGTCAAAAGTTGATAGTCCAAAAGTAGTCAAGTAATGTATAACCAAAATGATATGTATGGCTAGTGAAAGGTATCAACTAAACCATATGCACAAGAACATAGTATCGAAGTAAAACTCGGTTTAAATCAACGTTATGTTTTGTGTAAATGCATGATCAATGTAAATCATGAGATATGTAAACAAAATGATATGTATGGTAAGTAAAAATTTAGACTACTTAAACCATAAGTAAAAATGTACAAAACAAAGTATTGAAATAAAACTGGTTTAAATCAAAGTTATGTTTTGTAAGATATATGCATGCTATACTGAATATGAACATTTATGCGGTATTGTGAAAATTCATACATCCAAGCCTTGAGACAGACGGATAACTATGTAAAAGTGAGTTATCAAGAGAATATGTATTCTAATATGCTAAATGAACATACAAAGTAGAAACGTAAAACAATGTGTCCATATGCTGAGTAAACATATGCAACAGAAATGCAATGTAAAACAATGTGTCCATATGCTGAGTAAACATATGCAACAGAAATGCAATGTAAAACAATGTGTCCATATGCTGAGTAAACATATGCAACAGAAATGCAATGTAAAACAATGTGTCCATATGCTGAGTAAACATATGCAACAGAAATGTAATGTAAAACAATGTGTCCATATGCTGAGTAAACATATGCAACAAAAATGCAATGTAAAACAATGTGTCCATATGCTGAGTAAACATATGCAACAGAAATGTAATGTAAAACAATGTGTCCATATGCTGAGTAAACATATGCAACAAAAATGCAATGTAAAATGATGTACTAAATATGCTAAGTTAACATACAAAGTAGAAAAGTCATGTAAATCAATGTGCTAGCATGCTATCAGTCAACATACCTAGCAGAAATGTAATGTAAATCATGTACTAATAGTGTACTAATGAACATAACAAGTATATGATGTGAAAACAGGAAAGCACGAAAGTAACAAGTAGGCACATGTGTTTCACCCCAAAACAGTTTGGAAAACAGTAAAAGAGGGGTCTATGTACTCACTTGAGATTGCTTAGTAGTCCTTGAGTAACAACCAAACAATGCTAGAGATCACGGAAATCAAACGGCACCTAATATAGGTAACTATGTTAATTAACCGGACCTAAATCGGAAGATTGGATAGGATGAGGCTTGGTAAACCAAATGAGTGTTGGAACTCATATGATATGGTTTAACAAGGCCTACATACTACAATGAAACCAAACCTAAGTGCTTTCGACCCATATCGACCCATTAAGGTAGCTTATGCTACTTTAACGCGTCGTTCGCGTGTAACGCGTTCGGACCGCCTAACTAGTCCTATGACAAGTGTTATATGCCTAAACATGTTACATAATCAGTTATGTGGCAAAAGTTTAGGTTACATATGCTTAATTACCAATTATACATGAAAAGGGTATTCTGGTAATTTACTTAAGGCATATAAACTACCTATCATACAACTACTTAAACGATGTGACCATAGGGTATAACCTCGGAAGGTTATGCCCTATACTAGGGTCACCTAATGTATTTGGTCGGATCCTAATGATCGACCAAACTGGGTCGGGTTCGAAGGTATAGGCGATTTATTAGATCGCCTACCCTACGACCCTAGACAACGTGGTAATCAGTGGGCATAGTCCCAAAGGACTATGACCAACGTGATTACACTCACGTTGCGAAGTTCAAACGAACTTCGCATTGACCATTACTGGTCAACGCTGAAAGTCAAACAAAGTTTGACTTTCGGACTCGAAAAGCAATAAAGTAAGGAAAAGAACGAAAGAATACTTACCCAGGGTCCCCGAATGCTAATCCCGATCCAAGAACTCAGGTATGAAACAATGGTTTCAACTTAGAGCTCTCAAATCAGAATTCTTGTAAGTTTTAAAGCAATGGGGGGTGGGGTATTTATAGTATTCGGGTAACCGTTAAGATCATTTCATGGAATAACGTGATTCGATCACATCCGTACAAGTGTTGGCAAGTTATGGTGACTAAAATATGATCTTATCAGCTGACTAAGCGAATTAGAACATGTGGTTGTGGTTAAAACAGCTGCAAACAGGCTGTTAGAAACTCTGAATCTGGTCTGCAGACCCCTAGCGCACCGCTACGCTTAAAGTGTAGCGCACCGCTAGGCACTATTTCGGCAGAATTACACTTTTGGTCCCTGAACTGTATTTAGGCCATTTTCGACACGTTTAAGGCCCGTTAACCCCATTTCAAAGCTCTAAAATGAAGTTAAAGTATAGGGAACTTAAAATATGTTCAAAAATATGATGGATGTCGGTTCGTTTGGCCGTACGAACGCGATGTTCGCTTAATTACGACGGAATGCGCATAAGCGCGAAAAACGAACCAAATGACGCGACGAATGGATTTTTCTTAAGGCGAACACTAAAATATAATATAGTCATGCTCACATAAATTTTTGGGTGTCCGGATGCATTCAGAACGTAAGTTATGCGCGAAAATGCAAACTTGTGCACTTTTTGACACTTTTAGTCCCTGAATGACCCAAAAGTTTATTTTAGCACACCGAACCCCTCAAAGCCTATTTCTAAGCTATATAAAGGATATTTAAGGTGTGTTTAACTTATGGTCATGTTCCGGATTGTCTGTTACAGTTCAAATTGGCATACTTTCGCAGTTTGTCAACTTTAGTCCCTGTAAGCGATTTAACTTGATTTTGCCATACCAAAGCCTTCAAAACTTATTTCTAAGTTATGTAAAGGTTATTTAAGGTATGTTAAGCCAATGTCACTATTCCGGAGTGTTTGTTGCTTTAAACTGGTTATATTTACGCATCGGTGCGCGTATAACCTTCCAGAAAGCGATTTAGAGTTTGAAATTGAACAAGAATTGATATGTGCAAATGATACACATATTTTTACAAATCCCAAGTATGAAATATAATATTTCATTGGTTTGGTATTTGTTTGATGGCCGTGAAGGCACAGGTGTTACAGTCTCCCCTACTTTAGGAAATTTCGTCCCGAAATTTATTTAGAGGAAACTTGTGAGAGCTTGAAAGCATGAAGTTGAAAAGATCGAACAACATTGGTTAGGGTTCTGAACTTCTAGTAACTTTAATAACCTTATGCTTGCAATGTAAGAGGGATACTTATATACAAGTATACGAAGCGTCATTGGTGCGTCCACCGTACCTCCATTACATCGTTCTCATTTTGTTATTGTTGTCACTATCGGTTCTTACACATAATAAACCTTACTGGGTTTCTATGCACTAAATTTCATAATTATGTAGGCCTCCATAATTAGACAATTCCTTGCACAGTTCACACAGTCTATTTTATAATGCGTAGGGTAAAACCAAATGAACAATCCTGTGATGAGTGTGACTAGACCGCCATAGAGTCCCGTAGACTAGATCAATAAATGATCTAAATAGACTATCAAGGAGTCTGTCCAGCTACATCACTAGATGTCATTCTTTAACCAAATTGTGAATCAATCCTTTAGACTAGACCACTAAAAAGGGTCTGGAGTGGTACTATATAAATCCAAGGGTCTTAACTATTACATAGAAGCCCATTAAGGATTTAAGGTAGTACCTTTGAATATCCTGCTACGAATCTCTCATATGAAGATATGAAAGATCCTGCGAGGATTTGGATAACGAATATCCAGAGTATTAAAAACACAAAAATGCTTGAAAGAAAACATAAGATGAATAAACACATAGTCACATAACCACAAAATTGCTAACTAGAAGTTTGTTCTGCTAACAGAGTACATGTATTTAAAGCACACTAGGAATCCATCTTGTGGATTTCATTTGGTACTTTAAACATTTTCGAGAATCCAACTATAAAGATAGAAAGATTCAAAAAGAAAATTCGATTTCGATTACTAGAACTCGAAATGTTCGAATTAAGGTACATAAAGAATCCAATTAAGGACTCTGATTTGAATCATGATCATCCACAAGGGTCTAATTATGGAGATAAAAAGATCCCATATGGATTGTTGAAGTTGAAGATGCTTTGAATTCTTGCACGGGATGTGCTTAAGTCCAAACATGAAGTAAAATGCTTATGAGGTTGAGATGCTAGATATGTCAAGGCGACATATGAAGCAGAATTTGAAGGTTAAGTAAGTGTGTGAGGAAAATATATTTGGAAGACTATGCATGGGGAAAAAAAAATGTTTTTGAAACCTTATATATAATACTTTTTGGAAATCATAAAGTAGGTGTATTATATAGGTATATTTATAAAAATGTTTTAAAATCATGTGAGATGAATTTTGAAATTATGTATAAGGTTTTTGAAAGACATGAATGATGCTTTTCGAAATCATGCACTTGATCAGAAAATGTATTGTGTTAATATTGTCTTCAGACTATATGAAATATTTTGAAATTAGCAAGGTTGGTTTTGATAACATGGCCAATGTTTTTGAAATAACATAGACAGTGCATCTAGAAAAATTGTTTTCAAACTATACGAAATGTTTTGAGATCATGAAGATTGTTTTGAAATACCGGTACTGTGTATGTTGAAAAATCAAAACGTAATGGGTATGAGATTTGAAAATACCCTTAGTTATCTAACCAAGGATTTAAAGGTACTGATGTGAAAAAAAAGCACGATTACTCATAATTTCACTTTATTTCCTGTACTTCGTTTCTTAGAATGAAACGAGTACTTAGATCTTTCGAGGAAATTATGAGCGATCACTTGAAAGTGAGAATCACAAGAGTAGTTTGTAAGGAACATAGTTCCTTGATGTAGGTATCATAGGAAAATCATACACACATGTAACTATACTTGTATATCAGAATTTGTGAACAACGATTTATTTATAAACAAAACAGATTGTTTCACATTACACGAAAACAAAAGAAACAAAGGCATAAGACAGCAACATCCTTTGTTCAGCCAAATGCTCATCCGAAGGTTGGATTTGCACTGACTATCTTCGGGCAGTTGTTCCTGAAATGGCTCGTATCGCCACAGCTGTAGCAAGTACCACGCGGGAAACGAGCTTGAGTAGGGTTGACTTGGGGTTGGGTAGCAGCAAGATTTGCAACAGCTTTGTTCTGGATAGCAAAGCGGCATGTGTTGACCAAATGTCCCCGCCGTCCACAGTAGGTACATTTCCAGCAGGGTAGGAGGTTTGAATGATGACCGTTGCATCGCTTGCACCTAGGAGCAGTTCCTAAGTACTGCTTCCTAGCTGGTGGCCTTGCCACTTGGCTAGGTCCAGCTTGATTAGGTGTAACCGCTGCGGGTTTCCTTGAAGCCTTACGCTTCCTTGATGTTGTTGCAAGACTGACTACTGCTTCCTTTGGTGTCTCTTGAGTGGCTTCATTGTTAAGACGAGAGGCTTCATTGTTAAGACGAGAGGCTTCATTGTTAAGACGAGAGGCTTCATTGTTAAGACGAGAGGCTTCATTGTTAAGATGAGCCATGGCAATACCTAAATCCACAGTCCTCTGAATCACTTCGCCAATTTGCTGGACAAATTTGGTTGTTCGCTCGGGCATTTGACCAGTTCCAAGAGGAATAGACATTCTAGAAGAAAATGAAAGACAGAGGAAGAAACGAGTGAAAGGTTATTGGATAATTAATACAAAATGGTAACGAATGAAAATTGTGATCATTTGTTTGTTACCTAAGGCAAACAAATGAGATGACGACAAATCAAAGTAAATGGGTACATTGAGATGATGACAAATCAAAGTAAATGGGTCAAAAATAATGTATCGCGAAGACATGCTCGCCTATAAGCGAACACTCATCCCAAGAATTCCCAGGTAAGCACAACTGGTCTCGCGTCTGATGAGATGTATACGAAGTGCTTGCCTAGACAGAAAACCCAGAATACAGGCATTCACCCTTCCAGTTTGCACGTGTTCACATTATTTAAAACCCAAAACCTTGACGATGTTTTTGAAAACCCCAAAAGGGTTCAAAACCATATAACAGAGAGTTCAAAACCTTATAACTGAGGGTTCAAAACCTAGTAATCAATCATCTTAGAACAGATGATTAGTTTTCAAAGCGGTTTTGAATTTTATGTTCTTGTTGTGGTCGTCGCCTAAGGATAGGTGACGGTATTGTTTTATGATTAAACGCAAGTAAACTCGCGTTAGGGTCCTAGAAAGGTTATAGTCTAGGTCAAAGCATTACTAATAACCTAATTCCCTATAACCATTGGCTCTGATACCATCTTTTCTATCACACCCCGACCACGTGGAACATACAAAACGTGGCGGAAACATCGGGGCGTGTTGCAACAGAATTAATGTTTCACAACCATGGGAATTAAAGTTTCGTTTTATTGATTAAAAGTGTTACAATGCCTAAAAAAAACAAGGAAATACAACATAATTAACTAGTCTTGCATCTTTTATTGTCACTAAAGCCCAAGTCTGCCTATGTGTATCTTGATCATCTTATGCGACAGCTCCTGAAAAACACATGTGAAAATATGGTACGTCAGCATAAAAATGCCGGTGAGATACATAGGTTTTGTGAAAATAGGTGTCATGACTTATGTTTGAGAAAATGTTTAGTCATGAACCTTGTTATTTGCTTTGTTTTGTAAATCATTTGAAAAACAATGAGTTCAGATGATATGTATAAATAAGTGAATAATGTATGGTTAAATGAATAACCAAGTTAAATGAGTTTGTAAAAGATAAGTTGTTTTGTAAAACAATGTCTTGTGAAAAGTATGTTATTTGTATAAAATGTTATATGTATCAAACTGAAATGATTCAAATAACGCTACAATATGTAATACCATACAAACATTTATATATAGGAAGTACCAGCGGCGTATCCACCATGCTTGTATCATATTACACACGCATCGTTACTTAATCACATAATCAAACCAAACCAAACAATGTAAGATGTCTATGTTTAAACCAATAGTCAAAAGTCCTTGTATAAACCATGTCAAAAGTTGATAGTCCAAAAGTAGTCAAGTAATGTATAACCAAAATGATATGTATGGCTAGTGAAAGGTATCAACTAAACCATATGCACAAGAACATAGTATCGAAGTAAAACTCGGTTTAAATCAACGTTATGTTTTGTGTAAATGCATGATCAATGTAAATCATGAGATATGTAAACAAAATGATATGTATGGTAAGTAAAAATTTAGACTACTTAAACCATAAGTAAAAATGTACAAAACAAAGTATTGAAATAAAACTGGTTTAAATCAAAGTTTTGTTTTGTAAGATATATGCATGCTATACTGAATATGAACATTTATGCGGTATTGTGAAAATTCATACATCCAAGCCTTGAGACAGACGGATAACTATGTAAAAGTGAGTTATCAAGAGAATATGTATTCTAATATGCTAAATGAACATACAAAGTAGAAACGTAAAACAATGTGTCCATATGCTGAGTAAACATATGCAACAGAAATGCAATGTAAAACAATGTGTCCATATGCTGAGTAAACATATGCAACAGAAATGCAATGTAAAACAATGTGTCCATATGCTGAGTAAACATATGCAACAGAAATGCAATGTAAAACAATGTGTCCATATGCTGAGTAAACATATGCAACAAAAATGCAATGTAAAACAATGTGTCCATATGCTGAGTAAACATATGCAACAGAAATGTAATGTAAAACAATGTGTCCATATGCTGAGTAAACATATGCAACAAAAATGCAATGTAAAACAATGTGTCCATATGCTGAGTAAACATATGCAACAGAAATGTAATGTAAAACAATGTGTCCATATGCTGAGTAAACATATGCAACAAAAATGCAATGTAAAATGATGTACTAAATATGCTAAGTTAACATACAAAGTAGAAAAGTCATGTAAATCAATGTGCTAGCATGCTATCAGTCAACATACCTAGCAGAAATGTAATGTAAATCATGTACTAATAGTGTACTAATGAACATAACAAGTATATGATGTGAAAACAGGAAAGCACGAAAGTAACAAGTAGGCACATGTGTTTCACCCCAAAACAGTTTGGAAAACAGTAAAAGAGGGGTCTATGTACTCACTTGAGATTGCTTAGTAGTCCTTGAGTAACAACCAAACAATGCTAGAGATCACGGAAATCAAACGGCACCTAATATAGGTAACTATGTTAATTAACCGGACCTAAATCGGAAGATTGGATAGGATGAGGCTTGGTAAACCAAATGAGTGTTGGAACTCATATGATATGGTTTAACAAGGCCTACATACTACAATGAAACCAAACCTAAGTGCTTTCGACCCATATCGACCCATTAAGGTAGCTTATGCTACTTTAACGCGTCGTTCGCGTGTAACGCGTTCGGACCGCCTAACTAGTCCTATGACAAGTGTTATATGCCTAAACATGTTACATAATCAGTTATGTGGCAAAAGTTTAGGTTACATATGCTTAATTACCAATTATACATGAAAAGGGTATTCTGGTAATTTACTTAAGGCATATAAACTACCTATCATACAACTACTTAAACGATGTGACCATAGGGTATAACCTCGGAAGGTTATGCCCTATACTAGGGTCACCTAATGTATTTGGTCGGATCCTAATGATCGACCAAACTGGGTCGGGTTCGAAGGTATAGGCGATTTATTAGATCGCCTACCCTACGACCCTAGACAACGTGGTAATCAGTGGGCATAGTCCCAAAGGACTATGACCAACGTGATTACACTCACGTTGCGAAGTTCAAACGAACTTCGCATTGACCATTACTGGTCAACGCTGAAAGTCAAACAAAGTTTGACTTTCGGACTCGAAAAGCAATAAAGTAAGGAAAAGAACGAAAGAATACTTACCCAGGGTCCCCGAATGCTAATCCCGATCCAAGAACTCAGGTATGAAACAATGGTTTCAACTTAGAGCTCTCAAATCAGAATTCTTGTAAGTTTTAAAGCAATGGGGGGTGGGGTATTTATAGTATTCGGGTAACCGTTAAGATCATTTCATGGAATAACGTGATTCGATCACATCCGTACAAGTGTTGGCAAGTTATGGTGACTAAAATATGATCTTATCAGCTGACTAAGCGAATTAGAACATGTGGTTGTGGTTAAAACAGCTGCAAACAGGCTGTTAGAAACTCTGAATCTGGTCTGCAGACCCCTAGCGCACCGCTACGCTTAAAGTGTAGCGCACCGCTAGGCACTATTTCGGCAGAATTACACTTTTGGTCCCTGAACTGTATTTAGGCCATTTTCGACACGTTTAAGGCCCGTTAACCCCATTTCAAAGCTCTAAAATGAAGTTAAAGTATAGGGAACTTAAAATATGTTCAAAAATATGATGGATGTCGGTTCGTTTGGCCGTACGAACGCGATGTTCGCTTAATTACGACGGAATGCGCATAAGCGCGAAAAACGAACCAAATGACGCGACGAATGGATTTTTCTTAAGGCGAACACTAAAATATAATATAGTCATGCTCACATAAATTTTTGGGTGTCCGGATGCATTCAGAACGTAAGTTATGCGCGAAAATGCAAACTTGTGCACTTTTTGACACTTTTAGTCCCTGAATGACCCAAAAGTTTATTTTAGCACACCGAACCCCTCAAAGCCTATTTCTAAGCTATATAAAGGATATTTAAGGTGTGTTTAACTTATGGTCATGTTCCGGATTGTCTGTTACAGTTCAAATTGGCATACTTTCGCAGTTTGTCAACTTTAGTCCCTGTAAGCGATTTAACTTGATTTTGCCATACCAAAGCCTTCAAAACTTATTTCTAAGTTATGTAAAGGTTATTTAAGGTATGTTAAGCCAATGTCACTATTCCGGAGTGTTTGTTGCTTTAAACTGGTTATATTTACGCATCGGTGCGCGTATAACCTTCCAGAAAGCGATTTAGAGTTTGAAATTGAACAAGAATTGATATGTGCAAATGATACACATATTTTTACAAATCCCAAGTATGAAATATAATATTTCATTGGTTTGGTATTTGTTTGATGGCCGTGAAGGCACAGGTGTTACAACATCTATCAAGAATAACAAAAGAAAGGTCAATGCCGAACACTTGTCCCACAAGGTCATGTTTGCATCCCAACGATCATATGAGGTTTCCATTGTCTAGCCATCAGCCGATTCCACAACAGGTTCAAACTCTTAAGAGCATCAGGGTCGAACGAAACAGAGACGAAGCGGATTGCTACTAAAACTAGCTACCATGTCGTTAAGGTCCTAACGTCGTCTACGCCATTTCTAAATGCCCCTTCCAAGAGCATCATTTCTGGAGTTGCTGTTTTCATTACTAGGATTCCAAGTACTGTCGTTGTTCCTTTGATCGTTGTCCTCTTAACTTAACCACGGCCAATCCATGTTGTAGGCACCTTTATATCCTTACTGTAGGCTAGGGTTACGAATACCTTGATGTCGCTGTGACTGTTGCCCTCAGTGTCGTTGCTCGAAATGATGCCCTACAATTCTTCACCATCATAGTCCATATTTTCACATTCTGAACCACGTCCTAAAGCACTAGTCACTGTGCTGGCAGTTACGCTTACCACACTAAGGTTAATTATCATCACTTATGCCTCGTTTGATTCGTAAGAGTTGGCTCCCATGGGTTGCTGTCAAGGGTTAAGGATTCGATTGGAGCCAATTCGCTGGTGCTCACTGCCGAAAATCAGGGTCGTCAAAGTACTGAGGTCGGTAAAGTGCTACGCTCATCCTCCTGTCCATAATTGTTGCAAGTGGTTCGTGTAATACTCAGTATGTTGTGGGAGTGTTGCAGAAGTGATCGCACATCAGAATCTGAGGCATCAATACGTTAAGTTCCAACAAGCGAAGAAAGGTGAGAGAGATATCGATCAATTATTTGACGCTGTGACATACAACACATGGATGTTCTTATAAGAACCTAATATTCTACACGGTTCGCTGAGTTCAGATGGGTGTTCAGGTAATACTCGATTGCATCGAGATTCGAAGGGATCTAGAGATGAATGAAAAGTTCACGTCCGAGTAGGGGACAGTCACTGCTATAACCCCTAGGTTTGTTATGTTTCACATCGATCAAATGACGGAACAGAACCCCTTTTTCACTTGTTAAGCCTCGCTGAGATTTACATGCACCCCACATTATTATTATGTGTGCACCCACAATAATATTGTGATTTGCATGCTCATCTCAGCTCCTCTTAACTCATGTCAAATGGTTCCTCAAACTCGAGTAGCAACAAAGAGTATCACAAAGCGTAAGTCATGAAAGTTTAGGGAAATACCACCCTATCAGTCACATAACACATGCAAGTGTACATGAATTCATATTATTGTGCTAAACGTGCAATCACATGCAATATCATATGTAGGTGTTCACTAGTTATACAGTACAATGAGTATATAAGAGACGAACCTTGCAATCTAGAGCTGAGTGTCATGGTCATATTCACGTCTTTAGAACTGTTCGGTTATAGTCTGGTTTTACAAAAACATTTTACCCTTTTAAAACCAAGTTCACTATAACCAATGGCTCTGATACCAATCTGTCACACCCCAAAAATCCACATGCGGAGCACCACCGCTTGGAGGCGTGACTGACCAGGATCTTAGCCACCAATCACATTGAACTCATGCGTATATTTCAATAAAACTTTCATTCAATAACAATAAGTGTTACACGTTACAATATTTTACAGTTTACAGCAGAAGCATATTTAATTCGTTAAGTGTTTATAAACCACATATAAAAGCTCTTAGTCTTATGTTGCGTTTCCATGTAACTCGACCCATGACCACTCCAGCTTCCCAGATAGCAAGTTCCCAATGTTATGCACCTAAAGGCCTGCAAGGCATGTAACAACGAGTCAACAACAAAGTTGAGCGAGTTCATAGTTGGTTGATTAGTTATTGACTCCGTTTCAATAATCGTAAGTTCGTTTTGTAAACCACATATTAATCAGTATCCCTGTTTCCCAAACCTTCTCAATAATTAGTGGGGGCTTCCCATGTGAATTACCAGACCATACCATATCGACTACTAATGAAAGTAAGTTGTGCCCTAAGTCAATGTATATCATCATTGACCCTTTGCCTTTAGTCCATCAGTACACGCCCGTTCGAACGACACGGTGTGAGGTTTGTTAAAAATGAGGGACTTCATGATAGAGTTTTGTCTAGTAAGTTTAAGGTTGTTGTCCTACCCAAGGAGGACGAACGTATGTAGTTCTACCCAAGGAGGACGAACGTACGTAGTTCTACCCAAGGAGAATACACAGGAGTTATAGTGGCATCCTACCCAAGGAGGATGGCCGTACATATCCTACCCAAGGAGGATATGTAGGTTCCGTTTTAGTTTCTTAACCCATTCCCAAACCACCGAGAATCCCATGCCTTGTAAAAAGTGTGAACTCACCTCGGTTTGCTCGGTATGCTTAATTTACCCATTCCAAGTTGGTCAACCAAGCCCTACCGTGGTTACCAAAGATAATTAGCTTATATGCACGTAAGTTATGTAATGCATATTCACAACACAAGTATCGTACAGTAGTGCATATAATGTCATCCAAATCATAACAAGGAATCACGCATCAAACTGATTATAGTTTCCGTCAACACAATTATTTCCATATCCACTTATATCACACATTCTAGTAGGTTGTGTGTATTGGCCAACACCATATAACAAGTAGCAATCACCAGAATTTCTTATCAGATTTCATTTCATGTACACGTATCATAACATCATTTAACAGGTTGGTATTTCACACAAATGAGTCATGCATTCGACAGGTTGTAATTCATAGATTCATCATCTAATATTCTGTAAACATTTAGACTCCAAGCTTCACGTGTCACAACATTCAGTCCCAACCAGGATGTGGGTAACCAGGCTTCCAAGGTGCGAGCAACTGAATGGCCCGGCACAGCGATGACCGGTGCGGCCCAGAATGCACGGCCCAAATGTTAAATCCTTGAAGCCCAGCCCATATTAATATATGATTAACAATTTCATGCAGTCCAGTTCAATGTATAAATTCTTGTGTAACCATAACAACAACCTATCACATAATTGGGTCACATGCAACCTGTTATGATTAAAAGTAAATGCCCGACAACAAATATTCAATTCATATGCAAACTGATCATTTTGTTTAATGTCTTTTCTTTATTGGACCGATAATTCGGTCACCTATCTTGGGCCGATGACAATTATAGAATCACATGGGCTGCATGTAAGAAGAATGATATAATTGGGCCGCTGAGTTTATGAAGTAAACGGACCTGACACTTGATCAAATCACATGCAATACTCTAATCGAAACAATGAACATTTAATTCAGATCACTACATCGATTCCATATGATACATTAAATGGTGCGGCCCAATCAGGTTTATAGAATTTGTGGTCTTTAGTCAATCATCGAGTGGATCAATTTGAATGGTGGCCCATGTGCATCTACATTGTTGACAGAAAACCATATACTAAATCATGTGATACATAATCATTAGATCTAGAAAAATCCTAAGACATACTCATCATACAACCCATTACGGATCCTAGACCAACATCACAAACGAGTTTTCTTTATCTCTTCTATTTATTATCATAGATAAATGGCTAGATTTAATACAATAAATAAACAATTCCTATGACCATGCTTTTAGTCTAAACACAACAACACTTATTCACAATCCATACATAATCAACACAATCAACTAATATAAATCATATGTTGGGAAAACATACCGATCCAAGAGCTAGAGGCAGAGAAGGATACGAGAGGGGGCGGGTCTTATCTTCTGCTGCACGTATGAAGAATATGGAAGCAGTAGGTTTTTGTGTTAAATCCTATCATAATAATACGTATAACAACTAAATAGGTCTTGGGGCGGTTTCATGTTGGCTCTAACGGGCTCAAGCCCATATAATTGTGAGATATACAAGTGATGTTACGTAGTACATTCAAGTTATAATGCCAAACCCCAAAGCAAGTGGGCCGATCCTATAACCTGATCAAAATACGTGCGGAGTAAGTTGGGCTCGGTTGGGTTCGGGCTGAAGTGGAGTAATGACACAAGGGTTCACTAATGTGGCCCAATCACTTGCGGCCCAAAGGTACTAGTAATGTTAATCTAGTAAGGTTATTATACACATTTAACAGATTAATAAACAAACGCGGAACGAGTAAGGAGTTAAGATCAGAAGGTTAAACGTTACTAACCTTAAAAGTTCAGGTTGTCACATCATCCCCAACTTGAAAGAAATTTCGTCCCGAAATTTAGCACGTAGCTACTGAGGAAACTAGTTAGGTAGCGCGGTTTCCTGGTTTTTCCTGGGGCGTCACAGCATTCATCATGGTTAAAGCATCTTCTCTTTCAGAATTTGTCTTCTGAAGACCATTCACTGTTCTGTTCAAAACGTCATATGATTCTTTCACATAATTGAGATCGAACAATAAATTTTCCTTCATCTTATCTTGCTCACTCAACTTTTCATCTTTCTCTTCACATTGTTTGCAAGATTCTGAACATTTTAAACACGGCTTGAAGACTTCAACAATCTTTTCCACTTCGACTATATTTTCAACAACTTTAACTTCTTTTACAGCAAACTCAACTTCTTTACTCTGTTCAAAATTCTCTTCCTGTGCAACAATCTCGCTTTTTACCTGTTTCTGATTCTTTGCTGCACGTTTCTCCTTTAGCTTTTCCAAACGATCTGCAAAATAAAATTGAAAACTTTCAGGAGATAAATGAGTTTTTGCAATATTAATATGCATTTCTTCCTCATCGTCACTGTCATCATTTGATAATTGATCAAATACTTGTGTCTGTTCTAAATTATCATCTGAAAAACTAGATTCAACATCCTGATTCTTCTTTTCATCAGCAAACACTTTCTTCCATTCTTTCATCAAATCTTGTTCTTGAACTATCTGTGCAATGAGAGCTACTACTTTTGAATCAGGTGAAATATATTTATCCCAACTAAAACCTTCTACCACTTTTTCATCATCTTGATCAATTATACCAAAATAAGCTTTCTTATTTTCTTCTTCTATTACTTTCTTGACATGTGTAGTTTGTGGTTCTTGTTGTTGATATGGTTGATGAGCAACTTGTTGATATATAGCTTTCTGATAATAATCATTACTACCAAAAGGATTCTGTGCTCCACTAGCTTCTCGATTTTTACATTCCCTCTTGAGATGTCCTTTCTCCCTGCATCAAAAACAAGTAACTTTAGATTTATCAAAACCCAAAGGAGAAACATTAGCATCTCTGAAATCATCTCTTCCTGTAATCATCTTGAATTTTTCAGCTCTTCTCAAGACACTAGCTAAACACCATTTAATGTCCATCAACTCCATTTCCTCAGCATCGATCTGATCGTAATCCTATTTTGTCAGCATGGGATTTCCGATCCTTCCTGCAACCAACCCTTCATATGATTCCAACACTGTAGCAAGTAACGCCATATGACTTTTAGCAACCTCTTCAGAGAAATTTTGACCGTTCTGAAGATGCAATGCGATGTTGCAATGTAAAATTTGACTATTACGGGTGTTTGATCTTTGGAATTGATGACTTGAGTTTGAACTCTTAGGATTAACACTTGGATATGAGGAGAATCCACTGCTGCTGTTTGAACTTTGATTGATTGATCCAGATGAGTTTTCTGCACTGAAAGCAATTTGGATTTTCGGACCTACTTGGACATCCTGAACACTCCCTTTGAAGTACAACTTAACATCTTGTTGTGCATTTGGATTGCTTATTCTAGCAATCTTTTGTTGCTCAAGATCTTGTCCTTCAATCTTTTCGATGAACTGAGAAATTGTCAAGCCATCATATTCTCCAGTATTCTTTAGTATCATCAAAAATGTACCCCATTCTTTATGAGGTAAAGCATCAGCCTATTTGTCAACCCATTCCTCACGATCTTTGTTGATATCTAATAATGACATTGACCGTACTAAGTGACAATATCTTTCAATCAATTTCTTTGTATCTTCTCCTGGCAAACTTGTAAATAAATCAAATTCTTTCTTTAACAATGATTTTTTACTCTTGATCATCTTCTCACTTCCCTCAAACTTAACTCGAAATGCTTCCCAAATTGAATGTGAAGTCTTATCATGTTGAAGCAATATGAATATGTCTTCTTTAATAGCTTGCTGGAGTAAACTAGTCATCATCTTTTCTGCTTTGTACATGTCTCGTTCTTTATCCGTAAATTCAAAAATTTTCTTTTCAGCTCCCAAGTCTGTACGTGGTAGTACATATTTTTTATCAAAACACTCCGAAGACCTCAAATGATTAGCTTGAACCCAGTTTTCAAACCGATCTTTCCAACCATAATACTCCTCAATTCCCATTAGCTTCGGGGGTTTTTGCAAAGTTCCAGTTTCATTTTCCATGTTCATGCTCTGAGCAATGGCAACAGGAGTACTCGGGGCAGTAGCAAATGCGTTATAAAACTCCTCTTCCATGATTCGGTAACAAGTTTCTCAAAATCAGACACTTTCAAATGAAATCACTTTCAAGCGAAATACCTTTGGTGCGAAATGAACTACCTCAAACGAAATGACCTGCAAAACAACTTCAAACGAAATGATTCACACGAAATAAAGACTTTCACACGAAATAAGAATAATTTCACATGAAATAGGGTATTTCGTGCGAAATAGCAGACTTTCACACGAAATAATGACACTTTGGTACGAAATAGTGATTTCGTACAAAATAGCTCACACGATGTACTGATTTCGTGCGAAATAACAGATCTATTCCGTGCGAAATACCGCTGACGTCATCATGTCGATCAGATTTTTGTCCAATTGATCAAGTTTTAGTCCGATTTTAGGTCTGAAACTCTCAAGGCTTTGTTAAAACACTGTCTCGCTTATAATTTTGAAAAGAAGGTGTAGAAAACAGATTTTAAAGCTGAATCGGTAAGAACTCCTCCTCCTGAGCTTTGATACCACTTGTAGGATCGTTTTCACGACCAAACGAGTCGTTCAGAAGAGTGTTTGCTCAATACGAAAGGCGAACACAGACGTATCGAGGTGATTCAGCTTGCAATTCACTTTAAACTGTCTTTTGACTGATATAACAACGTTTTACAGCGAGTAGACACTTCGGCAGCAGTTCGATATTGAAACTGGAAAGTTACAAATGAAGATCACAAGGCACATATATATAGGCAGGGTATTCCGCACGAAATAGCTCACGCGAAATCAACATTGCAATTTCGTACGAAATAGCAAAGTCATTTCGTACGAAATAGCCTTTACATCCATTTTTGACATTTTATCGTATATCGTGCCCTGATCTATCTAAGCTAAAACAAGACTCGATACAAGACGAAGTCGACAGACGTATGCACCAACAGTTTTTCTATTGTTTTTGTATTTTGAAAATATCTCATGTTTTTGGATTTTTGCATTTTTTTATTGTTTTTTGAATTTTTCTGAAAATATTATCTATCTCCCCCTAAATACCAAAACAACTAAACATACGACAAACCAAAGCAGTCTGCTTCTCAACATTAGCTGCCTCAGTTTCTTCATCAACGCCAATGATTTTCTCCGCATCCGACAACAATTTCATACCATTTAGTTTTAAAAGATATTCAAAACGAGCTTTATCGAAAGCTTTGGTATGTAAATCTGCCTTTTGTTCGTCGGTGTGGATTTTGTCAATTCATATCAACTTCTTTTCATAACAATCACGTATGAAGTGATGACGAATTTCAATATGTTTGGTTTTAGC
The DNA here is from genome assembly GCA_030545235.1 of Helianthus tuberosus. Lineage (NCBI taxonomy): Eukaryota > Viridiplantae > Streptophyta > Magnoliopsida > Asterales > Asteraceae > Helianthus > Helianthus tuberosus. Next base: position 169,434,258 of record CM060366.1, on the reverse strand, counting down.
ATGATGTACCGGATTCTTTGTTATGTTTATTGTTGCCTCATTATCAACAAAAATAGGTGAAGTAAGAAATTGCAAACCGTGATCACACATCTATTACTGGATCCACAGGATCTGCGAGCAGCAGCTGCTTGCAGATACGTACTCTGCTTCACATGTTCATAAAGCAACGGAGGTTTGCTTCTAACATTGCCACTTAACCAATCGAGGTCCAAAAAATTGGCATCCTGCAGTTGTTGATTTAGCATTGACTTTGCAGCAACCGAAGTCAGAATCAGAGTATCCTTCGAGCGTGAAGTCACCACCCTTTGGATACCACAACCCCAGTGTTGGAGTTCCTTTCAGGTAGCGTAGAATCCTGTTGACGATGGTCATATGTGAAGCTCTAGGACTCGGCTGATATCGGGCCGCGAGGCAAGTTGGGTACATGATATCGGGTCTGGATGACGTCAAATACATCAGTGAACCTATGATTGAGTGGTAAAGAGTCTCGTCCACCTTCTCTCCGGTGAGATCAGGGTTGGTACCATGATTGGTTGCTAATGGGGTGGACATTGGAGTAGTCTCAGACATCCCAAATTTCTCCAGAACATCGTAAACATACTTCGTTTGATGAATGAAAGTTCCATCGGTGTCACACCCCGATATTTCCACGTATTACCGGTGGGCCCGGGCGGGAGTACCGTGACGTAGTTGATACCATCATAGTCAAATAATCACAGTTCAATGCACAACGGAAGTCTAAAGTAAATATATTACAAACCGATTCAAATGTAACATCATATATTACAATGGATTGTAAGATGGATCCACAGGCGGATCTTAAACAGGAACATAAACACAGTTCAACAGACTTTAGACGTCTAGGACTTACAAGATTCCATATTAACGCCCTGAGCTCCCAGCCAATTACGTACAGTACCTGTTACTTAATCTTTTTGGAAAATACGTCAGTTTATACTGGTAAATACAATTAACTGACTCTTTTGAAAACATTTATGAAAATTGGTTTTAATGCATAAGGCACAAATATTCTTTCATAACTTGGGACAATTATATAAAAATAATCTTGTATACAGATTTACATGTTCGTTATACATTCAGGGCCCGATGTTAGAAACCGATTAAAGATTAACAGACACACCACAAGTATAGGCCCACAAGAGAGTGAGATATCGTTTCCCTTACGCAACTGTCAGGTGTATGCCTACACCCCGTGCTTAAGACGTGGCCATTTCTTAATAATGATGCCAAGGATATCCGGGACATGGTCATTAACCCCCAAAGGCCTTTATTTCAAACAAGACAGATTAAAACGGGTTACCTCAATAATTTAATCACAATCCGATTAAACATTCAATACCCGACCAAGCGGTATTATTATAATACTATATCCCAAGCCCATCTAGGGAAAATAAGTTAAAAGTATTTACCTGAGCTAAAATGTAATTTATTCTTAGCCGTATATTCAAATCAGCAAGCACAAGTACCTCTACTGGGGCTCTCAATCTGGAACGAAGGTTTTAATAACCTATTAAATTTCTAACGGGTCTTATTTAAGCCTTAACTTAGACCGGTTAGTTTTAAGGAAAGGTTTACGGCTCAAATCGCAAGATTAAGCGATGTTAGTGCATTATCTGTCTATCGCCTCCGTCAATCAAAATCGTAGTAGAAACCGAAGAATGGAAGACTTGATGATGTTATTAGTTAGTAAAGGCAAGGTGGCAATTTTGTAAATAATGAGATTTCTCATTATAACCTTGTGCCTATAAATAGGAGCTTTATATCATCATTTAGAAGACTTTGCTCATTTGGAGATTTAGAAGCTTAGATTTTAGAGAGAGAAAGTCTAGAGAGAGAAAGTCTCTCCATGTGATTCTCGGTTATTGTACACGACATCATATCAATAGAATCACGTTATTTGTACGTTATTGTGTGTTCGGTCACGCACGTTCACGGATTCCGCACGTCGAACGTTCGTTACGCAATCGTACGATGTCAAAACCGATCCTACAAGCGAAGACCGGATTAGAATGTGATTTAGACCCGACAAGTATGGAGACTTGCATAATATGGGTAAACTAAACACATTCTGAATTTTGAAGTGAAAATAATAAGGTTTGGCCCGTTTCGTTCAATTTATGAAAACTAGTTACATAAACCGTTCCGAACGCGAATAATGCTTAACGGGTAACCAAAAGAGTCATGAACATGTTCCCCAAGTTAATATGCCTTAAATATGTTGTGATATCAGTAGGATATCTTCCATTATGCCCAAAACGAATTTGAAATCAATTTAAGCCCCGTAGGGGTATTTTGGTCATTTTAAAAGATTATAAAAGAGGTTAAATAGTAATCTGAGGTTCTGGTCTAAAATAATCAGTTGAAATATTTATTTTTTCAAGTTATATCATTAAGATATCTCACATATGTGAAATTTATCATTTATGGCCAAACTATGCACCGTAGGGGCATTTTGGTCATTTCACATATGCTTTAAGGGTTAATTTTGGAAATATTAGTTCAAAACTTTTATTTACTTTTAAAGTATAAAAATTTATTCATAACATCAGTAGGTATCAAGCTTTAGGTGCCTAATATGGTTTTAAACCATACTATGCGCCTAAATCGCATAAAAGTCGGTATTTGACGGTATTCGAGTTAAATAAGTAAATTAGAGATTTTGAACAGCCTTTAAGGGTTTAAAATAATTTATTTAATATATAAAATCAGTAGAAAAAGGTTTGATATGTAAAGGATGTGTGAAACTCATTTTATTAGCCAAAAAGGGCATAACCGTCAATTACCGAATCAATGCAAGAACCCTATGTTATGATCAGTTTAACATTTAACAAAAATTTCCAAAAATCCCTAAATATTATATTACATCAGTGAGTAGAAAGTTTGGTGTCAAAATTTGGGTTTAAATAGGCTTTATGCCGAAAATGCCGTTTAATTAATAAAAAGCTTTCAATTTACGCTATCGCGCATAATTCTTAATTTAGACCTCAAACTGATGTCAAATTTTTAGGACATGTTTATAAATCAGTAATAAAGGTTTTTATCCTCTCACATTTTCAAAAATCTTGTTTTTACATCAAAAGGGCATAATGGTCAACGTTTAGGCAATTAAGGGAAACATGCAATAAACTAGGATTTCTAAGGAACCAAGTTGTATAACCTCAGAGAGTTATACTAACCTATAATATGGTCCTAAATAAATCCTAAGGCATATCTAAACTAAGCTAAATCGGGTCAGAACTGAAAGTCAAAGCAAAAGTCTACTTTAGCGACTTTCGGTTCCGAACCGAGCCTAAACTCAGAATTGTCGGGTTGAACATGCCTAGACATGTTCAATTAATATTTACCAAGTTATTAAAGTTACAAAACTAATTTTATTGCCTTTACATCATTAGTTATGAATTTTGTTTAAAAAAAACCGACTCGCTTGACTTTTATTTTAATTACTCTGACTCGACAATTAACTAAGCAAACGTGGTAATTAGGAGGTGCCCTTTTGAGGGTTTAATACCTACCTAATTACGATCACGTAGCCATGTTCGTTGCGAACAATGGCTCGATCGTTTAAAAGTCAAAGTTTTTATTGTGCACGCTTGACATTTCGGCTTTAAGAGCCAAACAATTAAACTAAGCACGAAAGAACACTTACAAAGGGTCCAAGCAAGGATGGAATTGATCTAGAATGCTCTGGTATGAAGCATAGAAGCTCCAACTTAGAACAATTCAGATCAAGTGTGAAATGAGAGCAAGAACAAGTGGGTTTATATAGGATTTCAAGAACTGTTAGGATCGTTTCTCGTAACCCGTGCTTCAATCTTGGCCCTCCATGTGTGCCCATGGTTTCTAAATAAAATGGGGGTTGAAAACCAGCTCATGGTATTGAGGATTTTACATAAAAGCCCTTGAAAAACGACCAGAATGCTGAAAATAAGAATCTGCCCAGACCTGGGCGTACGCTACGCTTCAGGGGGCGTAGCCTACGGCCTGCACAGATCAAACAACTTTCAGAAGTTGCAGTTTTGGTCCCTGTATGTGTTTAAGCCCATATTTGACCTGTTTAAAGCCCGTTAAGCCATTCTCAAGGCTCTACAATGATGTCTAAGCATAGGGAACATAAAACATGCTCAAAAATATGTCGGATGTCGGTTCGTTTGGTCGTACGGTTGCGTTGATCGGCTAATTACGACGAAACACGAACGGTCGCGAAAAACGATCCAAATTACACGACAAATGGAATTTTATCATGCCAATCACTAAAATAAAATATTTTAATGATTACATAAATTTTTGGATGTCCGGATATATTTAGAACGTAAGATATGCGCGAAAATGCAAACTTATGCACTTTTTGACGCTTTTAGTCCCTGTTGATCAAATAAGTTTATTTTTGCGCACCAAACACCTCTAAGCCTATATCTAAACTATGTAAAGGATATTTAGGGCTTTTTTAACTTATGATCATATTCCGAAAGGTTCGATATCATACGAATTGGTATACTTTTGTAGTTTGACGCAATTAGTCCCTCTAATGTGCAAACTTGAGTATATTATCGTTTAATAGCATCGAAGCTTTATCTAATACATATTAGGCATTCATGAGAGTATTATTGAACATCACGATGCTGCGGATTTGTGAGAGGGTCATTCAGAGGTATAATTAAACATATTGACACTTTTAACCCCTTAAACTTACAAAGTTGCGCGTAACGTCATTTAAAGGCATGGAAGCCTTAGACGGCCAATAATTGGCATTCCCGAGAGTATAATCAAATATCATGAAGCTCCCGGTTTGTTAAAAGGTCACTCAGAGGTAAGAATTAACATGTTGACGCTTTTAACCCTTCATCGCGCAAACTTTCGATTAATTACGCAAACGGTTACACTCGATCAATCAAGTGGCTCATTTGTGAATATGAATACCGTAAGAGGTTATTCAGAAACTTATTTTAAGTATGTTAACACTTCCAGTCCTTCCATAATCAATGTTTTTCGATTTTTCGAAAAATTAGTCCCTTAACTTCAACGTTTGACTTTATTAGGGTTTATTACACGTGTCAATACATTATTGGACGTGATTTTACGAGGTGTTACACTCGGGAAATTGGTCGACTTGCAACCCTAAGAAGAACTTCATCTCACCCATTGACGACATTTCGAACTTCTGCTTCATCACCTTCTCAAAGTCTTTGCAGAGTTCATTATTTGTTAGCCCAAATATTATATCATCAACGCAAATTTGTACAATCAGTAAGTGCCCATCGACTTCCTTTGTGAAGAGGGTAGCATCCACTTTTCCTCGAATAAATTTGTTGGCAAGCAAGTGTTGAGAGAGCGTATCGTACCAGGCTCTCGGGGCTTGATGCAAACCATACAGCGCTTTGTCTAGCAGGTAGACCTTGTCTTTGTGGATTGGGTCGGTAAAGCCTGGGGGCTGACCGACATACACTTCCTCTTTCACCTTGCGGTAGAGAAATTCTGATTTGACATCCAACTGGTACACTTTGAATCCCTTCCATGAAGCGAAAGCTAGGAAAATTCTGATTGCTTCAAGACGAGCAACCGGAGCATAGACCTCAGTAAAGTCTATCCCTTCCTGCTGACTGAAACCCTGGACCACGAGTCGAGCTTTGTTTTGAACAATAACCCCTCGGTCGTCTCTCTTACACTTAAACACCCACTTTATGTTTATTTTCCTATGTCCGTCAGGTAGGTCCACAAGCTTCCGTACACCAAGCTTTTCAAACTGACTCAACTCCTCCTGCATTGCGTTGACCCATGAATCTTCAGTCAGTGCTTCCTTATAGGTTCTCGGCTCAATCTGTGAAATAAAACAACTGAATGAAAATTCAGTTTGCAAAGAAGCAACTTTAGTATAAAAGAAATTACGGCCATGGTCAATCTGGCTTCTAGTGCGAACGCCTGACTGCAGCTCTCCTATTATCAACTCCTCGGGATGGTATGAAAGAGTCCTTGGCATAACTTCGCCAGGAACATCCACCTCGCCTTCCAGGTTAGTGATATTTTGATCCGCAACTTGTTCATTGTCAAGAACTGTCTGATCTGAAGAATTTATTTGCTCCCCCTCGGACTCTGAATCACCATGATCAAATTTAGGTCTATCATCAGAATCTGGATTATCATCGTTGACAGCCGTCTGATTTTCAGGAGCAGGTTCACGTTCCGAAGTAGTCGGAGTTTGCTGAACTTCATCATATTCTCCAGAGTGACTTGGACCAGCTTCATCATCATTGGAAAGTTTGTCGTTGACGTGTAGAAGACCTTTCTGGAAACCTTCCCTGAGATGCTTCATATTCTCGTAAAATATCCAAATCATCAAAGAACTCTGGCTCTTCTTCTAACTCGAATGAATCCCATAAGGCATCGTAGTTGAATCGCCATGAGTCTGCAGGCTTCTGTGGAGGCATTGTATAACCTTTACATTCACGCGCTGTGCTTCGATGATCCTTTTCAGACTTGGAACAAAGACCCTTCTTAGTGGACTTGCATACCCCACGAAGATACCTTCAATGCTCTTTGAACCAAACTTGCCATCGGGATCTAGAACTGTACAGGGTGACCCAAACGGCTCTAAAAACTCAAGATTAGGCTTGTGATTATTGATCAAATCGAAGCTTGTCTTGTTGTGCTTTTTCACAGTAAATACCCTGTTGAGAGTATAGCAAGCGGCTGATACTACTTCTGCCCAGAAATTAATCGGTAACTTGGAATCAGCAAGCATCGTACTCGCCATTTCGATCAGCGTTCTATTCTTTGTTTCTGCCACTCCATTCTGTTGTGGAGTATAAGGTGCGTTGAATTCTTGCAATATACCTCTTCGATCACAAAATTCTTCCATTTTGTTATTCTTGAATTATGTACCATTGTTGCTTCTTTTTCTGTGAATTCGTGTTCGGTACAAATTCTCTATCTTCTTGAATAACCTCAGCAAACTCTCAAATGTCTCGTCTTTCGACTTCAAGAATGCCACCCATGAGAATCTCGAATAATCGTCACTTACCACCAGACAATAAAGATCTCCCGTTATGCTTTTGACATTCACAGGACCAAAGAAATCCATGTGAAGTCTCTCCAGCGGCCTCGAGACTGAATTCATCTTTTTACCACGATGGGATTTCTTTCGTTGTTTTCCTTTGATGCAACTAATACACTCCCCCTCAAGATGAAAACTTTTCAACTGAACACCTTTTACCAAATCGTTATGCACCAGGTGGTTCATCTTGCGTAGGTGAATCTGGCCCATTTTTTCGGTGCCACAACTGCGACTCCTTTTCAGTAGCTCTTGACATGAAGCAATGAGTTTGACCCGTGGTAGTCATAGCTATGCTCATATCCAACACGTACAGATCATTAACTCGTGGTGCTCTCATGATGATCCACTCATCGGGGATGACAAACCCCGACTTCAGGATCAGACATTCTTTATCAGTGAAATGTGTCGAATACATTCTATCACAAATTCAAGAAATGCTAAGAAGATTATTCTCAAGCTCGGCAATGTAATTAACTCGTTCAAATGAAATAACACCATTGGATAATGTTCCTTCACCAATAATACGTCCTCCCTGATTACCAGCGAAACCGACGTATCCACCGTTGAACCCTCTAACATCATAAAGCAGGGTTTTTCTCCCCGTCATGTGCCGGGATGCTCCACTATCCATAATCCAACGTGAGATAGCTCTTGGGAGGTCCTGCACATATCACAAACCTTTAGTTAAATTTTTTAGCAACCAAAGCCTCTATTGACTCGGGTAGCTTGACGTTATTGCGGGTTGTTTTGGTGTACAATGGTGGGAAATTCTTGTCATTCATTTTCAAGCTTTCTTCAGACCCAACCTCAACTTATTTGTATAAGAAAAATTTATCTTTTTGAGGTTGACCAGATGGTTGGTCCTTTTTAGGAACATACATCTTCCCAGGTGAGGTAGAAGTTTGTTTCTCAAATGTCTCGTAAAGATCCAAAGGTACATCCATCTTGACTTATTTAGTCGTAGATGATTATTTTACAGACTCAGAAAACTTTGGTTTTGAAACATTTGATGTCTTTTCTTTAGATTTTGGCTTCCAAGTTTGTTGTGAAGAAGCGACCCTTTTGTAAAATTTATCATTTTTCTTTACCTATTCTTTTACAGGTTCAGTTTTGACTTTGATGTTTTCCTTTTTCAAAATCTTTTTCTCAACAAACATTGGAGCTTTTCCTTTGACATCGTTCTTCTTCCTTGGATTCTCGACAACCACATACTTAGGCTTCGAGTTGGGGCATTTTCGTGCAATGTGTCCAACTTCATTACATTTAAAGCATGTGCGGGTGTTAACTTCCCAACTTGTGCCTTCAGTCTGAGGCTGTGAGGCCTTGTTTTCAAAGAATTCTTCATTTGATTTTGAAAAAATTTCAGATTCTTACTCGGAATGTGAACTCAAGCTTTTCACAAACACTTTCTTTTCTACAAACCTTTTGTTTTGAAAATTCCTCTTTTGGTTGTTCTTACCACCCTGATAACCACCCGACCATCTGTTGTGGTTGTTGTTATTAAAACATGGTGATGTAACAGGTTTCTTGTAGTAAGATTTATCTTTTTCAAAGTTCAACATTCTTTTGGAACTTTTCAATCCCTCAATTTCAGAAACATCGATTTCAACTAATTTGAAAACTTTCTTCAACTTGTCGACATTTACATTCTCAAGTGGAAATTCAAGATCCGAATACAACTTATCAGAACCAGATATCTTGTACATCACAAGAGTAGGTCCATCACTTGAGTTGTTTTTGGATTTTGTTTCGGAATGTAGTTATTCAGAAAACACTCTTCGTCTTTAGTCGAATCGCTGTCAGATTTTAAAACATTTTCAACCACATTTTGTTGGTGCATACGTCTGTCGACTTTGTCTTGTATCGAGTCTTGTATTAGAATAGATAGATCAGGGCACATAGTACGAGAAAAATGTCAAATATGTATTGAAAGGGTATTTCGGACCAAATAGCAAACAACTATTTCGCACGAAATCAACTTGGTATTTCGCACGAAATAGCCATTTCGTGTGAAATTGATTTCGCATGAGGTGTTCCGTGCGAAATAGCCAGCCATATAAATACTAGGTGTGCCTTGTCATTTGTAACTTTCCGGTTTCAGTTCCGAACTGCTGCCGAAGTGTCTACTCGTGGTGAAACATTGTTATATCAATCAAAAGGCAGTTTAAAGTGTATTGCAAGCTGAATCAACTCGATACGTTTGTTTCCGCCTCTCGTATTGAGGAAAAACTTTTCTGAACGACTCATTTGGTCTTGAAAACGATCCTGCAAGTGGTATCAGAGCTCAGGAGGAAGAGTTCTTACCGATTCAGCTCAAAATTCTGTTTTCTACACCTTCTTTTCAAAATTAAAATTGATTTTACGGTTAAAATGACTTGAATTTATCATATTATAAGTGAAACTGTGTTTTAACAAAGCCTTGAAAGAATTAGATCTAAAATCAGATTAAAACCTGTTCATTTTGACAAAAACATGACCGAGTTGATGACATCAGCAGTATTTCGCACGGAATAGCATTTGGTATTTCGAACGAAATAGACCTATTTCGCACTAGATTGTCATTCCGTTTGAAAAAGTATTTCATTTCGTACGAAATCATCTATTTCGTACGAAATCACTTCATTTCGCTTGAAAGTTCAGCTATTTCGTACGAAATCATCTATTTCGCACGAAACCAGTTCATTTCGCACCAAAATTCATTTCGTTTGAAGTTGTATTGCAGGTTATTTCGTTTGAACAAGGTATTTCGTTTGAAAAGTCAAATTTTGTTAGATTTTGAAACCGAATCATGGAAGAAGAATTTTACAACGCCTTTGCTACTCCGATGACTATTGCACATGTAACACATGTGCCTTCACGGCTATCAAACAAATACCGAACCAATGAAATATTATATTTCATACTTGGGATTTGTAAAAATATGTGTATCATTTGCACATATCAATTTTTGATCAATTCCAAACTCTAAATCGCTTTCTGGAAGGTTATACGCGCACCGATGCGAAAATATAACCAGTTTAATGCAACAAACACTCCGGAATAGTGACATAGGCTTAACATACCATAAATAACCTTTACATAACTTAGAAATAAGTTTTGAAGGCTTAGGTATGGCAAAAACAAGTTAAATCGCTTACAAGGACTAAACTTGACAAACTACGAAAGTATGCCAATTTGAACTGTAACAGACATTCCGGAACATGACCATAAGTTAAACACACCCTAAATATCCTTTACATAGCTTAGAAATAGGCCTTTAGGGGTTCGGTGTGCTAAAATAAACTTTTGTGTCATTCAGGGACTAAAAGCGTCAAAAAGTGCACAAGTTTGCATTTTCGCGCATAACTTACGTTCTGAATACGTCCGGACATCCAAAAATTTATGTAAGCACTAAAATATTTTATTTTAGTGTTTGGCATAAGAAAAATCCATTCGTTTCGTCATTTGAATCGTTTTTCGCGCTTAGGCGCATTCCGTTGTAATTAAGCGAACATCGCGTTCGTACGACCAAACAAACCACCATCCGACATATTTTTGAGCATGTTTCATGTCCACAATGTTTAGGAATCATTTTAGGGCCTTAAAGTTGGCTTGACGGGCCTTAGAAGTGCCGGAAATGGGCTTAAACACGTGCAGGGACCAAACCTGTCATTTATCAAACATGTTTCTGATCTGCAACTCCCAGGCGGCCCGCCTGAGTTTCTGAACATCCTGAAGCGGGCCGCGTTTGACTTCCTGACCAGATAAACTGCATTTAACAGCAGATTCCAGCTGTTCTATCCACCACCACACATTCACACATGCTTAGTCAGCTGATAAGGACCAATTTTAGCCACCCTAAGGTTCCGACACTTGTACGGATGCGATTAAGGCACGATATTCGACAAACGATCTTAACGGTTCTCCGAATACTATAAATACCCCATCACCCAAACTTCAAAAATCACAAGAATTCTAATTTGAGGAGCTCTAAGTTGAAACCTTTGTTTCGTACCTGAGCTACTTGAATCGGGATTAGCATTCAGGGACCCTTCGTAAGTATTCTTTCGTTCTTTTCTTTATTTTATTGATTTTAGAGTCAGAAAGTCAAACTTTGTTTGACTTTCAGCGTTGACCAGCTTATGGTCAATGCGAAGTTCGTTTGAACTTCGCAACGTGATTGTAATCACGTTGGTTATAGTCCCTTGGGACTATGCCTACTGATTACCACGTTGTCTAGGGTCGTAGGGTAAGCGATCTAATAAATCGCTTATACCTTCGAACCTGACCCAGTTTGGTCAATCATTAGGATCCGACCAAATACATTAGGTGACCATAGTGTATAGGGAATAACCTTCCGAGGTTTTACCTTATGGTCACATCGTTTAAGTAGTTGTATGATAGGTAGTTTATATGCCTTAGGTAAATTACCAGAATACCCTTTTCATGTATAATTGGTAATTAAGCATATGTAACCTAAAATTTTGTCACATAACTGATTATGTAACATGTTTAGGCATATAACACTTGTCATAGGGCTAGTTAGGCGGTCCGAACGCGTTTCACGCGAACGACGCGTTAAAGTAGCATAAGCTACCTAAACGGGTCGTAATGGGTCGTAAACACTTAGGTTAGGTTTCATTTAGCATGTAGGTTTTGTTGAACCATACTACACGAGTTTCCATACTCGTTTGGTTTACAAACCCTCATGCTACCCGATCTTCCGATCTAGGTCCGGTTTATTAACATAGTTACCTATATTAGGTGCCGTTTGATTCCGTGATCTCTAGCATTGTTTGGTTGTTACTCAAGGACTACTGAGCAATCTCAAGTGAGTACATAGACCCCTCTTTTACTGTTTTCCAAACTGTTTTTTGGTGAAAAACATGTGCCTACTTGTTACTTTCATGCTTTCTTGTTTTCACATCATATACTTGCTATGTTTATTAGTACATTATAGTACATGATTTCATTACATTTCTGCTATGTATGTTGACTGATAGCATGCTAGCACATTGATTTACATGACTTTTCTACTTTGTATGTTAACTTAGCATACTTAGTACATTATTTTACATTGCAGCTCTATTGCATATGTTCCAGTAACATATGGACACATTGTTTTACAGCTCTACCTTGTATGTTTACTCTAGCATACTAGGTACATTATCTTCATCACATGCTTACATTTTGGTATGACATTTGGTTTGTTTAAATGAGACAATGTACATTCATTAACACCGATCATGCCGCTTGGTAGTAGGTAGTGGTACCACAGGACTTGACAAATCCCATTCCTGAAATCTCGGGTTTGTTTGGACGTAAGGAATGACCGAATCCGAATACAAATTCTTTTGATAACTCATTTTTACATAGTTATCCGACTGTCTCAAGGCTTGGATGTATGAATTTTCACAATACCGCATAAATGTTCATATTCAGTATAGCATGCATATATTTTACAAAACATAACTTTGATTTAAACCAAGTTTTACTTCAATACTTTGTTTTGTACATTTTTACTTATGGTTTAAGTAGTCTTAATTTTACTTACCATACATAACATTTTGGTTATACATTACTTGACTACTTTTGGATTATAAACATTTGACATGGTTTATACAAGGACATTGTTTTACAAAACAACTTATCTTTTACATTGTTTGTTTGGTTTGAGTAAGTGATTAATTAACGAGGCGGGTGTAATATGATACAAACATGGTGGATACGCCGCTGGTACTTCCTATATATAAGTGTTTGTATGATATCACATATTGTAGCGTTATTTGAATTATTTCAGTTTGAGACATATAACATTTTATACAAATAACATACTTTTCACAAGACATTGTTTTACAAAACAACTTATCTTTTACAAACTCATTTTACTTGGTTATTCATTTAACCATACATTATTCTCTTACTTATACTTATCATCTGATCTTATTGCTTTTCAAACGATTTACAAAACAAAGCAAACTACAAGGTTCATGACTAAACATTTTCTTAAACATAAGTCATGAATCTCATTTTCACAAAACCTATGTATCTCACAGGCATTTTTATACTGACGTACCTATTTTCACATGTGTTTCAGGAAATGAAGCATAGGATTGATCAAGATACACTTAGGCGGACATCGGCCTTAGTGAAAATAAAAGATGCAAGACTAGTTAATTATGTTGTATTTCCTTGTTTGTTAAGACATTATAACACTTTTAATCAATAAAACGAAACTTCAATTGCCATGGATTTGAAACAATTAATTCTGTTACAACACTCCCCGACATTTCCGCCACGTTTTGTATGTTCCACGTGGTCGGGGTGTGACAGAAAAGATGGTATCAGAGCTCATGGTTATAGGGAATTAGGTTATTAGTAATACTTTGACCTAGTCTATAACCTTCTTAGGACCCTAACGCGAGTTTACTTGCGTTTAGTCATAAAACAATACTGTCACCTATCCTTAGGCGACAACCACAACAAGAACATAAATTTCAAAACCGCTTTGAAAACTAATCATCTGTTCTAGGATGATTGATTGCTAGGTTTTGAACTCTCTATTATTTGGTTTTGAACCCCTTTGAGTTTTCAAAATCTCGTCAAGGTTTTGGGTTTTAAATAATGTGAACACGTGCAAACTGGAAGGGTGAATGCCTGTATTCTGGTTTTTCTGTCTAGGCAAGCACTTCGTATACATCTCATCAGACGCGAGACCAGTTGTGCTTACCTGGGAATTCTTGGGATGAGTGTTCACTTATAGGCGAGCATGTCTTCGCGATACATTATTTTTGACCTATTTACTTTGATTTGTCACCATCTCATTTGTTTGCCTTAGGTAACAAACAAATGATCACAATTTTCATTCGTTACCATTCTGTATTGATTATCCAATAACCTTTCACTCGTTTCTTCCTATGTCTTTCATTTTCTTCTAGAATGTCAATTCCTCTCAGCACCGGTCAAATGTTCGAGCAAACAGCCAAATTTGCCCAGCAAATAGGTGAGGTGATACTGAAGTGTGTGGATCTAGGCATTTCCATGTCTCGTCTCAACAAAGAAGCCTCTCGTCTCGACAATGAAGCCACTCAAGAGCCATCAAAGGAAGCAGAAGTCAAGCCAGCACCAAAATCAAGGAAGCGTACGACTTCAAGGAAACCCGCAGCGGTTACACCTAATCAAGCGGGACCTAGCCATGTGGCAAGGCCACCAGCTAGGAAGCCATACAACGGAATTGAACCCTTGTGCAACCAATGTACCCTTCATCATCACCCTAATGTGAAGTGCCACAAATGCCAAATTTGTGGACTTAAAGGTCATGCGGCAAAAGTTTGCGTAGCAGCAGTACCAAATCAAATAGGACCCAATCGGGTGGCAACACCACCTGTTAGGAAGCAATACAAGGGAACAGCCCCAATATGCGACAAATGTAATGCACACCACTTAGCTCACCTACAGTGTCGTTCGTGTGCATCATGTGGGCGACTCGGTCACCTGGCAAATGTTTGTCGATTTACCCTAAACCAAAGTGGTCCAAACCAACCACAAGCCAACTCTGCTCAACCTCGTTTCTCACCAGGGTCTTGCTACAACTGTGGCGAGATGGGCCATTTCCTAAGGGATTGCCCAAAGCTTGCTAATGCAAATCCCACCCACGGATGAGCAGTTGGCTGACTAGAATATGTTGCTGTCTTATGCCTTTGTTTCTTTTGTTTTCGTGTATTGTGAAACAATATGTCTTGTTCATAAATAAAAGTTGTTGATCACAATTATGATATACAAGTATAATAACAAGTGTTTATGGCATTTCCCTATAATACCTGCATTAAGGAACTATGTTCCTTACAAACTACTCTTCTGATTCTCTCTTTCAAATGATCGCTCATGAGTTCCTCGAAAATTTTAAGTACTCGTTTCATTCTAAGATACGAAGTACAGAAAATAAAGTGACATTATGAGTAATCATGCTTCAGCACATCTTTACCTTTAAATCCTTGGTTAGATAACTAAGGGTATTTTCAAATCTCATACCCATTACATTTTGATTTTTCAACATACACAGTACAAGTATTTCAAAACAATCTTCATGATCTCAAAACATTTCATATAGTTTGAAAACAATTTTTCTAGATGCATTGTCTATGTTATTTCAAAAACATTGGCCATGTTATCAAAACCAACCCTCCTAATTTCAAAATATTTCATATAGTCTGAAGACAATATTAACACAATACATTTTCTTATCAAGTGCATGATTTCGAAAAGCATCATTCATGTCTTTCAAAAACCTTATACATAATTTCAAAATTCATATCGCATGATTTTAAAACATTTTTGTAAATATATCTATTTAATACACCTACTTTATGATTTCAAAAGTATTATATATAAGGTTTCAAAAACGTTAAACACATTTTTCTTAAAAGAACCCCATGCATAGTTTTCAAAAATATTTTCCTCGTACATTGACTTAACCTTCAAATTCTGCTTCATATGTCGCCTTGACATATCAAGCATCACAACTTCAGAAGCATTCTTATTTCACGTTTTGACCTAAGCACATCAAGTGCAAGGTTTCAAAACATCTTCAACTTCTAAAATCCATATGGGATCTTTTTATCTACACATTTAGACCCTTGTGGATGATCATCATTCAAATCAGAGTCCTTAATTGGATTCCTTATGTACCTTAATTCGAATATTTTGGTTCCTTACAATCGAAATCGAATTTTCTTTTTGAATCTTTCTATCTTTATAATTAGATTCTTGATAACGTTTAAAGTACCAAATGAAATCCACGGATTGGATTCCTAGTGTGCTTTAAATGCATGTACGCAATTAACAAGACAAATTAACAAACAATTTTGTGGTTATGTGACTATGTGTTTATTCATCTT
Source organism: Helianthus tuberosus (assembly GCA_030545235.1). Lineage (NCBI taxonomy): Eukaryota > Viridiplantae > Streptophyta > Magnoliopsida > Asterales > Asteraceae > Helianthus > Helianthus tuberosus. Next base: position 169,418,313 of record CM060366.1, on the reverse strand, counting down.
ATGTTTTCTTTTATGCATTTTTTTTTTTGTGTTTTTGTATACTCTGGATATTCGTTATCCAAATCCTCGTAGAATCTTTCATATCTTCATATGATGGATTCGTAGCAGGATATTCAAAAGGTGCTACCTTAAATCCTTAATGGGCTTCTATGTAATAGTTAAGACCCTTGGATTATATAGTACCACTCCATGATTCATAAGAGACCCTTTAGTGGTCTAGTCAAAAAGATTGATTCACAATTTGGTTAAAGAACGACATCTAGTGATGTAGCTGAACAGACTCCTTGATAGTCTATTTAGATCATTTATTGATTTAATTAAAAGGATTCTATGGCGGTCTAGTCACACTCATCACAGGATTGTTCATTTGGTTTTCCCCTACACATTATAAAATAGACTGTGTAAACTGTGCAAGGAATTGTCTGATTATGTACGCGTACATAATTATGAAATTTAGTGCACAGAAACCCAGTAAGGTTTATTATGTGTAAGAACCGATAGTGACAACAATAACAAAATGAGAACGATGTAATGGAGGTACGGTGGACGCACCAATGACGCTTCATATACTTGTATATAAGTATCCCTCTTACATTGCAAGCATGATGTTATTAAAGTTACTAGAAGTTCTGAACCCAAACCAATGTTGTTCGATCTTTTTCAACTTTATGTTTTAAACTCTCACAAGTTTCCTCTAAATAAATTTCGGGACGAAATTTCCTAAAGTAGGGGAGACTGTAACACCTGTGCCTTCACGGCTATCAAACAAATACCGAACCAATGAAATATTATATTTCATACTTGGGATTTGTAAAAATATGTATATCATTTGCACATATCAATTTTTTATCAATTCCAAACTCTAAATCGCTTTCTGGAAGGTTATACGCGCACCGATGCGTAAATATAACCAGTTTAATGCAACAAACACTCCGGAATAGTGACATAAGTTTAACATACCTTAAATAACCTTTACATAACTTAGAAATAAGTTTTGAAGGCTTAGGTATGGCAAAAACAAGTTAAATCGCTTACAGGGACTAAACTTGACAAACTGCGAAAGTATGCCAATTTGAACTGTAACAGACATTCCGGAACATGACCATAAGTTAAACACACCCTAAATATCCTTTACATAGCTTAGAAATAGGCTTTTAGGGGTTCGGTGTGCTATAATAAACTTTTGTGTCATTCAGGGACTAAAAGCGTCAAAAAGTGCACAAGTTTGCATTTTCGCGCATAACTTACGTTCTGAATACGTCCGGACATCCAAAAATTTATGTAAGCACTAAAATATTTTATTTTAGTGTTTGGCATAAGAAAAATCCATTCGTTTCGTCATTTGGATCGTTTTTCGCGCTTATGCGCATTCCGTCGTAATTAAGCGAACATCGCGTTCGTACGACCAAACAAACCAACATCCGACATATTTTTGAGCATGTTTCATGTCCACAATGTTTAGGCATCATTTTAGGGCCTTAAAGTTGGCTTGACGGGCCTTAGAAGTGCCGGAAATGGGCTTAAACACGTGCAGGGACCAAAACTGTCATTTATCAAACATGTTTCTGATCTGCAACTCCCAGGCGGCCCGCCTGAGTTTCTGAACATCCTGAAGCGGGCCACGTCCGACTTCCTGACCAGATAAACTGCATTTAACAGCAGATTCCAGCTGTTCTATCCACCACCACACATTTACACATGCTTAGTCAGCTGATAAGGACCATTTTTAGCCACCATAAGGTTCCGACACTTGTACGGATGCGATTAAGGCACGATATTCGACAAACAATCTTAACGGTTCTCCGAATACTATAAATACCCCATCACCCCAACTTCAAAAATCACAAGAATTCTGATTTGAGGAGCTCTAAGTTGAAACCTTTGTTTCATACCTGAGCTACTTGAATCGGGATTAGCATTCGGGGACCCTTCGTAAGTATTCTTTCGTTCTTTTCTTTATTTTATTGCTTTTAGAGTCAGAAAGTCAAACTTTGTTTGACTTTCAGCGTTGACCAGCTTATGGTCAATGCGAAGTTCGTTTGAACTTCGCAACGTGATTGTAATCACGTTGGTTATAGTCCCTTGGGACTATGCCTACTGATTACCACGTTGTCTAGGGTCGTAGGGTAAGCGATCTAATAAATCGTTTATACCTTCGAACCCGACCCAGTTTGGTCAATCATTAGGATCCGACCAAATACATTAGGTGACCATAGTGTATAGGGAATAACCTTCCGAGGTTATACCTTATGGTCACATCGTTTAAGTAGTTGTATGATAGGTAGTTTATATGCCTTAGGTAAATTACCAGAATACCCTTTTCATGTATAATTGGTAATTAAGCATATGTAACCTAAACTTTTGTCACATAACTGATTATGTAACTTGTTTAGGCATATAACACTTGTCATAGGGCTAGTTAGGCGGTCCGAACGCGTTTCACGCGAACGACGCGTTAAAGTAGCATAAGCTACCTAAACGGGTCGTAATGGGTCGTAAACACTTAGGTTAGGTTTCATTTAGCATGTAGGTTTTGTTGAACCGTACTACACGAGTCGCCATACTCGTTTGGTTTACAAACCCTCATGCTACCCGATCTTCCGATCTAGGTCCGGTTTATTAACATAGTTACCTATATTAGGTGTCGTTTGATTCCGTGATCTCTAGCATTGTTTGGTTGTTACTCAAGGACTACTGAGCAATCTCAAGTGAGTACATAGACCCCTCTTTTACTGTTTTCCAAACTGTTTTGTGGTGAAACACATGTGCCTACTTGTTACTTTCATGCTTTCTTGTTTTCACATCATATACTTGCTATGTTTATTAGTACATTATAGTACATGAATGCATTACATTTCTGCTATGTATGTTGACTGATAGCATGCTAGCACATTGACTTACATGACTTTTCTACTTTGTATGTTAACTTAGCATACTTAGTACATTATTTTACATTGCAGCTCTCTTGCATATGTTCCAGTAACATATGGACACATTGTTTTACAGCTCTACCTTGTATGTTTACTCTAGCATACTAGGTACATTATCTTCATCACATGCTTACATTTTGGTATGACATTTGGTTTGTTTAAATGAGACAATGTACATTCATTAACACCGATCATGCCGCTCGGTAGTAGGTAGTGGTACCACAGGACTTGACAAATCCCATTCCTGAAATCTCGGGTTTGTTTGGACGTAAGGAATGACCGAATCCGAATACAAATTCTTTTGATAACTCATTTTTACATAGTTATCCGACTGTCTCAAGGCTTGGATGTATGAATTTTCACAATACCGCATAAATGTTCATATTCAGTATAGCATGCATATATTTTACAAAACATAACTTTGATTTAAACCATGTTTTACTTCAATACTTTGTTTTGTACATTTTTACTTATGGTTTAAGTAGTCTTAATTTTACTTACCATACATAACATTTTGGTTATACATTACTTGACTACTTTTGGATTATAAACATTTGACATGGTTTATACAAGGACTTTTGACTATTGGTTTAAACATAGACTTATTACATTGTTGGTTTGGTTTGAGTAAGTGATTAATTAACGAAGCGGGTGTAATATGATACAAACATGGTGGATACGCCGCTGGTACTTCCTATATATAAGTGTTTGTATGATATCACATATTGTAGCATTATTTGAATTATTTCAGTTTGAGACATATAACATTTTATACAAATAACATACTTTTCACAAGACATTGTTTTACAAAACAACTTATCTTTTACAAACTCATTTTACTTGGTTATTTATTTAACCATACATTATTCTCTTACTTATACTTATCATCTGATCTTATTGCTTTTCAAACGGTTTACAAAACAAAGCAAACTACAAGGTTCATGCCTAAACATTTTCTTAAACATAAGTCATGAATCTCATTTTCACAAAACCTATGTATCTCACAGGCATTTTTATGCTGACGTACCTATTTTCACATGTGTTTCAGGAAGTGAAGCATAGCATTGATCAAGATACACTTAGGCGGACATGGGCCTTAGTGAAAATAAAAGATGCAAGACTAGTTAATTATGTTGTATTTCCTTGTTTGTTAAGACATTGTAACATTTTTAATCAATAAAACGAAACTTCAATTGCCATGGATTTGAAACAATTAATTCTGTTACAACACTCCCCGACATTTCCGCCACGTTTTGTATGTTCCACGTGGTCGGGGTGTGACAGCACATAACACAATGTTAGAAAATGAAACGGGCACCATGCAAAAACCGCCAAAGCTCATGAATATCGAGGAGTATAAGGGATGGGAAGAAAGATTTGAAAATTGGGTTCAAGCAAATTATTTGGATGTTTGGGAATGTGTTGAAACAAAATACGTTAGACCGATGAATGATGATGAAGAGATTATTGCAATTAAAGATCTAAGTGCTGAAGAGAAAAAGAAATACAAAGATGAAAAAATGATGACAAGTCTATTGCATCAGGCTGTGAAAGAAGATATTTTGGTTTTATTGCAACACAATGGAACTGCATATTCAATCTGGAAAGCATTAAAATCCAAGTTTGTTGGGAGTAAAGAAATGATAAAGAACAAAAAATCACTTTTGAAAAAAGAGTTCGATTTATTTCGTGGGTTGAGAACTGAAAGCACTAAGCAGATCATCAAAAGATATTGCAATCTGTTAGTAAACATGAAGAGGGTGAGCATCACAAAAGATAATGTAGAGTTGCTTGAAAAGCTAGCTGATGCATTGCCACATGAAACTTGGGGCACATATCTTATGATGTTGAGAAATAAGAAAGATTTTGGAAATCTAACACTGGGAAAGTTCATTGAAAAACTTGAAGCTCAAGATATGGAACAAAGGAAGATCTCAAGAATGAAGGATTTTGATGGTGAACAAGATATTGGACTTTATTACAAAGGAGGTATCAGTGATAAGACGAACATGTCACCAAAGATCGAAACTGCATTCAATGCTAAAAATTCATCTGGAGGGTCATCAAAAGGATCAAACAGCAAAATGAGTTTTTCTTCATATCCATCATTTGATCAAAATTTTTTAGCAACCAAAAGTGGCAAAGTTCTTCAATGCAACATTGCACTAAATCTTGAGAATGATCAAAACTACTCGGAAGAAGTTGCAAAAAGTCATATGTCTTAATTGGTGACTATTTTAGAGTCGTATGGGAGTTTAGTAGTAGGAAGGATCGGGAATCCGATGTTGACTAAAGAAGATTACGATCAGATTGATGCTGAGGAGATGGAGTTGATGGATATAAAGTGGTGTATGGTGAGTGTCTTGAGAAGAGCTGAAAAGTTTAAACAAATTACGGGAAGAGATGATTTCCGTGATACAAATGTTTCTACTTTAGGATTTGATAAATCTAAAGTTACTTGTTTTCGTTGCATGGAAAAAGGACATTTCAAGAGAGAATGCACTAATCGCGAAGCAAGTGGAGCTCAAAATCCGTTCAACAACAATGATTATTATCGGAAAGCAATTTATCATCAAGTTGCTAAACAATCACCTCAACAACAACCACAAACTGCTCATGCTAGGAAGGAGATTGAAGAATCAAAGAAAGCTTATATGGTGAATCAAGATGATAAAAGTTCGCCAAAAGGAGCCAGTTGGAATAAATATATCTCAGCAGAGAGTGAAGCATATCTGACAAACAAAATGGTAAATCAAGATGATGAAAGATTACTAGAAGGTTTTAACTGGGATAATTACTATCCGGATAAAGAGATTTTAAAAGCCAAAGCTTTTGTTGCTCGAGTTGCTGAAGACAGTGATAATGATGATGATTACTATGCAAAAAGAATGGAAGAGCATTTAAGGTTGATGGAGGGGAGTGATAGTGATGATGAAAAAATTCGAAAGAAAAAGAAGAAAGTTAATAAACATGTAAGCAGTGATGATGAAGAAGTTCCTGTGATAAAGAAAAAGGTAAAAGAAGTTCCAACTTTCATGGTTGAAGCAGAAGCTGATGCACAAAAGATTCCTGTGAAATGTGAAAACTGTGAAGCAGTAAAAAAGCAAAACAGTACTTTGATTCATAACATGAACAGATTGAAATAATCCTAAGATGTTCTAAACAAAGTAATGAATCAGTACAATCAATCAAGCAGTGAACAAGCAACAACAATGAAGACACTTCAAGGAGCTTTCATGACAAAGCAGAAAATTGTGAATAATTACATTGAGAAGTGTCCAGTTCTGGAACAGAAACTGGAATCTCAGAGGATTGGAACAGAAAGAGTTAATAGATTGTTAAAAAGTTACTCATGTACTTCTTACGTTATTGACAGGATTTATCCAACTGTTGAAGGCATGAAGGCATTTGAAGAGGAAGTATCTAAAGAAAAGAGTTCTGAAAAGAAGAAGGATACTGAAGTAAAGAATTCTGGTAAGAAACATAGTGCCAGTTACAACAAGTGTCCACCTCCGCTTGAAAATGGATATTCTCCTAGAAATCCAAATTCGGAAAGAGTCTTAAAGGCAACCAATTTACAGTGGGAATCTGAGTCTTCAGATAATTTTCCAGACAACATTGATGTCACTTTTACTTCGTCGGATACTGATCATGAGTCTGAGTTAATAAAGAAAGTGGTCGATCAGGTGTTGGATAAAGATGAGGTAGAGGAGTCAAAGTTGGAGTCAAACTCAGAATCAAAGTCTGAGACGTCAAGTTAAACCGTCAAAAAGGACAAACGGGTTTATAATAAAGAATTTCTGCTATCAAAATCTAATTTGAATGATGAACTGTTCAAAGTTGCATATACTTTGAATGATTCTGACAAATTATATTCTGATGAAGAATTTCCAATAAGAGGTGTTAAAACTGAAATGATAAAAAAGATTTTCAAACTAACAGAAATTAATATTTCTAAAATAAAAGATGTAAATATTTTTGTAAAATCTAAAAAGTACACCTCAAGAGATCAACAAAGGTTAAACAAGAAAAAGGGTTACAATTCTGGTTCTGGTTTTCAAAAGAAACCAAACCATAATGGTAATTTTAAAAGGAAAGGTCTTGGATTTATTCCACCAAAAAAATTATGAAAATGAAAAAACTTATAAAACAAAAACTGTTTTTGTTTCAGGAATATCATCTGAAGAAGTAAAGGAGAAGTTTTTCAGAAAGCAGACAAACAAAGAATTCCTTGCTAAAAAGAAAGAGGAAATGAAGACAGATGTTGCTCAGATAAAGGAAACGATAACCTGTTTTCAATGCAAAACAATTGGTCATATTGCCAGGAACTGTCCAAAGGCAATCCAAACAAAACAGGGAGTTTCTCGTAAACTGAAAGATAAGATGGTTGAAAATGAACCACCAACCAAATCTTTTATAGTTTTCAAAAATTCGAAATTTGAGGTTGGTGAATGTTCAAAAGGTTTTTACAAAAGAAAAGCAAATCTTGACAACCAAAAGTGGATTGTTAAGAAATCTGATGATAGTTTTAGCAATGATTCTGATTCGATAAAATCAGAGGAGCTATCTTCTGGCGAGGAATCTGATTCCATAAAGTCAGAGGAGCCACAGGTTGAGAAAAAAGGTGAAAATTCGGTTCCACCAATGGATGACGCAAATTTTCCACCATTGCGAGCTGAAAATTTGATGTTGAAAAAGCCTTTAGCTCCAAAGTTCAAAATATTTTTGGAAAATGGCTGATAGGAAGGTCAAAGGAGTAAAGTAATTCTATGAGAAGAAAACAAAGAAACCAGGTAAAAATTGGTCATCCCAGGTTGGTAACTGGGATAGAACCTATTATGATTAAAACTCTTGACTTGCCGGAGCTCCCAAGTTGGTAATCGTGGAGCAGGAATCGGCATTTTTCTTGAATTTTGTATGTTTGTGAAAATTTACAAGTGGTGAATCAGGGACATTAAGTTGTACTTGATTTCCTACAAATGGTCTTTGTTGATTGATCTTAAAACTGTTATATTTTACAAAAGGTTGAAGATGAAAGAACAAGGTGATGAATTGATCCCCTAACCTATAAGTGGTTTTATGAAATCAACAAAACTAATTTTCCGGAAAAACCATTTGATTAAAACAAACTTAAGTGTTTTGAAATCATAATGGGAAAATAGTTTGTTGTCAGGGGGAGTTCTGATTGTTTATGCCAAGTGGATGACGAATTGAAGTGATTCGATATCAGTTGTTATTTTATTTGTACAGTTTGTTTTCAATTTTTTTTAAATGATTTTGCATTTTAGGGGGAGTAAGAAATTTCAGAAAATTCAAAAACATTTGAAAATTTGAAAAAAACAAAATCATGATAAAATCAAAAACGAGTTTTGTTGTAACAAAGAGGAAATGATAGTACATCAGTGGACTATCACAGCATGCTAAAGAATTGGAAAGATAAAATGTGATAAATGGTCTCACTGATGATGTACCAGTAGGTTTTTGCACATTTGGTAGATTGTGTCGAGATATAAACCTAAATTTCAAACTTATTTATCTTGTGGGGAACATCTCACGGATATATGGGTAACCCCCGAAATCTTGTTTGAAAGGTCCCTTTTTCTGAGATACTAGTTCTTTATACTTAGTGATATCTGGGGTATTATCCCGAGACTTCTGATTTTGCGGAAGCAATGGCCTAGTCCCCGTATAATATTTTTTGCTTGCTTGAAATATAGCACCCCCCCTCAGCATAAAAAATGATGAAACATTGCAAAATGCTAATCATGTGCTGTTGAAGAAAAGATTCTCTAAAGGGAACACACCTAAAGTCGAAGCCATCATCTCTCTGATTTTGCGTAAGCAATAGCCTGAGCTCTCATGGCCCTCACATTTAACCCTTTACAGATATCATCTAGGTATACTCACCTGTAAGACTGAATATTGGGATCTGGATACAGGAGTATATTCTGAGGTGGGACACGCGAATAAGTTTAAGTCTATTAAAACACTAATCTCGTATCTCGAAACAGTTGAACTTTGTCTGAAAATTTAAGTGGATCAGTATACTGACAATCTAAGTGAATCGTTTAGAACTTAAAATGTTTAAAGCTTAATGGTGTTGGTGATTTGTCTCATAAACTGATATGATCCTTTTATGGAAACTCACAAAAATATTGTATGTAAATATTTCTTTACTGCATTTTCTTTTAAATTCAAAAATCCAAAAAGATTTTCAGTGTGTTTTAGCATAAATTTTGAAAATACAAAAAGATTTTCGACAACTGATGTTGAAGAGCTGATTTTCAAAATTCCGAGTGCTAAACATGATGAACAGGTTTGGGTGAGTGTGTATGAAGAAAGTTTTACAAGTGTTTTTTAGAGTATAAATAAATTTTGAATGATTGCCTACAAGTGGTCATCAGAAATTTTTAAATGATAAATCATGCTATTTCTGCAAATGATATAAATTTGATAAATTTTAAATTTGTGAAATTTATTGTGAGGTAGAGAATGTGCAGGTTTGAAATATGGGAAGAACCAGATTACGATCATAGAAACTGTGAAAGTGATAATAGCCAGGTGTTCAATCTACAGCCTGTGATCCCAGCTTATCGATAGGGGGAGTCTGAAGATAGCCAAGAAAGAGTTTGAAAGCTAGAGGGCCAAGTTCTGATCCTGGAATTGAAGTCCTGAAGTTCACACAATCTGCTGATGCTGATGAACTTAAGGAATCAAGAGATCTGATCAAGAGAATTAGAGAGAGATTAAAGCCAGGTCGAGATCCTGAAGAAAGAGAAAAAGAAATTGAGGATGCTTTACATTGTTAGATACTTTGGAAAAGTTCGAGAAGAATGATAAAGACTGAAGATTGAAGACTCGACACTGAAGACTTCGTCAACATCCGAGGGGGAGTCTGTTGGTGTATACGTCTGTCGACTTTGTCTTGTATCGAGTCTTGTATTAGAATAGATAGATCAGGGCACGTAGTACGAGAAAAATGTCAAATATGTGTTGAAAGGGTATTTCGCACGAAATAGCAAACAGCTATTTCGCACGAAATCAACTTGGTATTTCGCACGAAATAGCCATTTCGTGTGAAATTGATTTCGCATGAGGTGTTCCGTACGAAATAGCCAGCCCTATAAATACTAGGTGTGCCTTGTCATTTGTAACTTTCCGGTTTCAGTACCGAACTGCTGCCGAAGTGTCTATTCACTGTGAAACGTTGTTATATCAATCAAAAGACAGTTTAAAGTGTACTGCAAGCTGAATCAACTCGATACGTTTGTTTTCGCCTCTCGTATTGAGGAAAAACTTTTCGGAACGACTCATTTGGTCATGAAAACGATCCTGCACATTTTTTACGACTTCAGGCTGAACACTATCTTCATCAGACGATGAAGTGAACGTGACATCGATTGTTTCTGGCAATTTTACATCATCTGATGTTTCATTTGTTTAAGAAATTTTATCCAACCCGGACTGTTTCTTTGAAAAAATGTTTAACACAGGCGGTGGAACTTGATGATAACCCACCCCTGTTCCATCAGAGTATACATCTTTGCCAGCTTTGTTCTTCCCAATGGGTTTGGGAACTATGTGTTGAAGAACAAAGCATGCAGAGCTGTAACTGTTCAACTTCAATGTGATTCTTTCATTTTCAATCTTAGCTTCCTGGAACTGAAGCTTAAGATTTGCAATCTCATCCAACTGCCAGTTGATCTGTCTTTCTTTTGCTTGAAGAACTCCAGACATATGAAAATTTTCTTTAGAAGTTTTCGCATTTCGCTCATCAGAATCTTTAACAGTTCTTTTTAACTTTTCAAAATTTTCATAAATTTGTCGATTTTCATGAATTAACTTTTCATTTTCTTTCTTAACGCGTTCAACGTCAGTTTTATCATTTTCAATCTTTTTGGTTAATTCATCAATCCTTTCATTTGAAATTCTAAGAAGTTTGTCTGGATTTAGAAAACCTTCTTCACTTGTTTTGACTTTCTCAACTAGCCCTTCGGTCTTTTTCATTTTGAGATACGCATTCGTGCTGCAAACTTTGCATTATTTAGTGCAATTTTTGCAATCACTTTCTATTTTAGCCCCATCAGTCTTACCTGATTCATTTGTTGTACCACTCCAACTGACCTTGTTTGTTGACTTAGACGCAGATTTGGAATCTACCTCTAGTTCCTTTGCCATAAGCACTTTATCTGCCATCTTCGTCAGGTTCTCAATTGTCATTTCTTTTGTTGTGTCGATTATCCCATCATCGACTTTCCTTGACTTTAAGTCTTCCTCTTCATCTTTCTTTGTCGCATCTCTCTCTCTCTTTGTTCATCCTCTTGCTTCAAAGATTCAATGAGAGTTTCAACTATGAGTGTTGATGGTTCAGCAATTATGTTGGCTTTTGGGTCCAAATAGCCCTCACGGTCAGTATCCCATCTGTTAGCCTTCTTGGCTTCTTTCCAGGCTCGATAGTTTCTATCCTTCATGGTTTGAGCTATCAACTTTCGATAAGTGTATTTTTGCTCTTCAGTTCGTGTATCTTTGTACGGTTCCACTTTTGCCATGAGAGCTAAACCTACAACATCATCTTCTGGTAAAAACTCGCTTCAGTCGAAGCCTTCGTCATCATGAATCACTGCTAAGGCTCTTGACTTCTCTTTCGGACTTTCCTCTATTTGCTTCTTCTTGGCGGCTCTTCACGATTCTTGTGATAAACAACCTTTTTATAGTAGTCGTCATGAAACAGATTTGCTGTTTCATCTGCAGCTGCGTTCCTACATTCCCTCTTGAAGTGCCCTTTTTGTTTGCACTTAAAGCAGGTAACCTTTAACTTATCGAAACCCCACTTCGTTGAACGCCCACCAATCGAGTTTCTTCCAGTTATCTCCATAAACCTTTGCGCTCTTCTGATTACGCTAGCCATGCACTAGCGGATGTCAATTAATTCCATCTCTTCGGGGTCAATCTGATCATAGTCTTCCTTTGTCAGATTCGTATTCCCGATTTTCCCAGCAACTAGGCTTTCATATGATTCCAATATTGAAGCAAGAAACACCATCTGTTGTTTTGTAGTTTCCTCATTGAAGTTCTGAGCATTGTTCAGATTCACTGCAATGTTACACTGAAACACGTTTTTAGGAACATTCTGCTGTTGCTGGCTTGTAGCCGATAAAGAAGAACCTCCGTGATAACCACTACTCGGTGCTGAACTGCTGCTTTGTGTTTCTTGAGTGACTGTGTTCGAGCTTTCAGCTGAAAATGCGGTTTTTGGTGAAGAGATCTTAGGAATCATACTATCCCTGTAATAAAGATCAACGTTTTGTTGATACGGGGTGTTGTTGACTTTGTTCGTCTTTTTAATTTCTAGCTCATGAATCTCAATCCTTTCAATCATCCAATCAACAGTCATGTCCGACAATTTCATGGTCTTCTTCAGAACTAACCCATAATACTGTCAATCCTTTTCTTCAGGTAAAGATTCAAGCAGTTTCTTGACCATTTCTTCTTCAGTCATTGTGATACCGTATCTTGCAAGTTCTATCTTCAGGTGACAGAAATGCTCAACCATCTTCAATACATTCTCATTCTTCATGCACGCAAACAAATCAAACTCCTTCTTCAGTAGACGTTTCTTGTTTTTAACGATATCTGCTCCTCCAATACACTTTTTCTCTAACTTGGCCCATAAATCTTTTGCATTTTCGTAACTAATCAACGAAATAATATCATCTCTAATAGATTGATGCAACAAAGCTATACATTTTTGCTCAGCTACAAATGTCTCTTGTTCAGTATCATTCATATTTTCATAATCTTTCCTACAGATATCATAACCGTTTTTCATACATTTCCAACTTAGATACGCAAACGCTTTCAACCAATCCTCAAGTCTGCTCGCCCATCTGTTGTAGTCTTCGATAGCCATAAGCTTCGGCGGCTTGTTGTAAGTACCATAAGCGTTGTCTACACTGAGCAAATCAGCAATCGCCTTCTTCGGGTTTGTATTAGAGTTGGAAGTATTTGTTGATGCGTCCTCGGTGTTGTATGCAAAAACATCACTGAACGGATTTAGGAATCCGTCTCCCAGTGTTGAGTACCTGAAAAAGTTTCAAACACTTAGAAGAATTTTCACAAGTTTCTAAAATTTCAAACGAATGCACTTGGATCGGATGGTGATCCGATCGAGTGGTGATCCGATCGGGTGGTGATCCGATCGGACAGCACAACCAAGTACAATCAACGAATAAGCTCAAGTATCGGATGGAGACTCGATCGGATGGTGATCCGATCGAGTGGTCATTCGATCGAGTGACACAAGAGCTTTGAAACTTTAAACTTTCAACTCTTCACCGATCGAGTGAGATGATGAAGTCAACTGAAAACTTTTAAACCACAAGCTACACCGATTGGATGGTGATCCGATCGAGTGAGAATGATGACGTCAGCAAGCAAATATCAAGAACAGTCTATGCCAATCTGATCGGTTAGCTATCCGATCGGGTGGATGTCGTCAGCAAGAACGAAACACTCAACATGGTTTTTGATAGATTTGATTCAGTTTTAGTTTGAATTTTTCAATGAAATTATGTAGGATTGATCTTTGTTCAATTCCGATTCGTTTGATATGATTTTTAGTCAATTTTGTCCGAGAATTCCAGTTCAATTTTGAGTTTTCTCTGTTTTAAGATATGAAAAAGCAAGAACAACAAGAAATGAGGTAGAAGATGAGAGATTTGTCAAAATTTCCGGTGAATTTACAGTTGTCGTCTCCAATTCAACCTCTTGTGGCTCTGATACCACTCGTTAGGCCTAGTTGATCAGGATCTGTTTGGTTGGAACGTGGTTGGATCAATTAGGATCAAGGTGCGGATTCCCTTGATCGTGTAACAGAATCAACAACAACAGATTCAACGTTTAAACTCGTCTGAATTCTATTCAAGATGTGAAAGTACAACTGTTCCGGTAGAAATACAGACTGGCAGAGCTTCGCTATCAAGTTCAGCAAAAGTTCTAAATGACTAACACAAGCTAGCTATTTATAGGCAACAACCAGGGTGGGTGATAAGTGTCACCCGATCGGATGGTGATCCTATCGGATGACCATCGGATGGTGATCCGATCGGATGGCCATCCGATTGGATGACATCAGTCAACCGTCGGACTTCACTTTTACAGTTATGCGCCATTCCCTGGGTTGTCTTTACACAAACATACATATAAGTTTATACATATACAAAATACATACACATCACAAAAATATACAAGACTCGATGTAGACGGAAGCCACAGACATACGTACTAACAACCCAAAGTTTACAGGTTGTGCGTTAATCCTATAGCGCTATATATGTCAAGGATAGGCTCGTACGGACTTAATGATAAGTCTAACACAAAACGTATAACCCCAAGTTTAATGTATCAAGTAATCATGTATGCAAGCATGTATAAGGAATGTTTGTTCATTTACCAATAAAGTTTAAGTGTAAGTTTCATAGATAAACATGTTACACCCCCAAAAAGTTGGTAAACAAGAAAAGGGGTTCAAGCATACTCACGGTTTTGCAAGCTTTCCACTTTTTAATACGCGGGAGAGTTGTTGTTGTGGGAGGTTGGAACACCAAGTCTTTCTACACAAAGAAACAAAGGTATATGAGTATTGGAGGATAACAGAAGATTAAGGATTCGAAATTAAAAGAATATGGAAAGTAAATATATTAGAAATTAACCATCTAGTTCATAATACTCATCTTTGACACTATGAAACCCATAGGGTTTTGAATGTTTTCATGGGTTAAACTACCCATTAGAATAATGACGAGTATTATATTCTTAGGTGGTGTAACCTACTACTTTGACAAGTAACCATTAGGTTATCATCAAAAGTTTGGTTATTATAAGTATTATATATCTTATATAGTTTATACTATAAGTTATTAGTCCAAGATTATCACAAGGATGTCATAGACGTCATGCATGAGGTAGGAAGATAAACCATCCATTTAGGAACCTCTTTAATTGTCACCACTACACAAGGTGTAATAAGACAACAAGGATGGTCATAGACATATAATAGGAAATGGAAATACATATAATCTAACTAAGAAAAACATCAAGTGATGTGTGGATTGAAGGTAGGATAGCCCAAACTATCCAAATAATCACACAACTTCAAGTGTAGGACTTGTTCATCACTTGTAGGTCAAAACCTTATTAAAACATAAAGTTTATGAGGATTAAACCTCTGGATCTACATGTCACAACCTTGTTTTTAAGCCCAACTAATCATAGACTTGATTATGAGCATATGGACATAGGAATGTGATGAGAAATCTCAATTTAAAGTGTTTTAAACAAGTGTTTATACAAATCAGAAAGTTTATTTCAATTTGGAGCCTTATATGGTGATGTTCTAGCCTTGGTTTTCCATGGAAAACCTATGGAAACATAACTAAGGTTGTTCCAAGTGATTAGAAAGAAGAATCGTTGAAAAAGATGAAGAAATGAGGAAGTTATGCTCACTTTTGTGAGTTGTAGTGAATCTGATTATCTTCTGACTTTGCTACTGATTTCCAACTGATTATGGAGTGTTTAGAGAGTGCATTAGGGAGTTTGTAAAGTGGAAGAAGTGTGGGAATGAGTTGGATTTTATAGGGAAAGAGTTGGTTAGTTGTTGGTGCTTAATAAATGAAGAAAACACGAAACAAACACAAAAGTCAGCCCAATCCCGTAGCTGATTAGGGGAAACTGCGGATCCGGGAGGCTCACCTGCCACGAGCCACTTAGTGGGCCGGGTCGCGGGGTGCGAGCCATGGTGGGGCTGGGTAGTAGTTTGAAATATTGACACTTTAAGCCCCTTAAGTTTATTTTTGAAGGTTTTAAGGTATTACAAGGGTAAATTATGACATATAAGCATATTATAAGGTTCGTTAAGTATAATTAACATTAAACAAGTATAATGAAGCATGATTTATCATATGTATGTTGTAAGTAAGTATCGTATGCATACATATAATGTATGATTAACGTATATCACGAATTTGCAAGTTTAACACATAGTTTCCAAGAATTACAAATAATGTATCAATTGTTTCACAAATTCAAGCGTACGAACAAGTATGAAGTATGTACAACATGAATTTAAAGAAATGCAAATTTTATTTATGATCAAAGTCTTGAATTTTACAATGAATACAATGAAAAGACGAATACAAGAACACAAGACTTCCAAAAATAGAAATACAAACATAATTATGGAAACTACGAAGAAGCAGAGCGTTACAAAGACGATACCGAATATCTATGTAGTGTTTGTCTAATTCAGGAGATTGATTTAGGGTTCAGCGCGCATGTGCATGGGCATGTGTATGGCTGCAAAAGAGATGATATAAGAAGAATGAAAATGATTTTACCTGCAGATACCATTGAATGTGACACTCTAGGTTTTCCGAGCGAACACCTTGTAATTACGATGTGCGTATATATGTGTTATTAAATGAAAAGTTGCGTTTTATCTTAATGTGCTATGTGTTGTATGTATACGTATATATATATGTGTCTGTGTGTGTACGTATATAATGTATGGGCGAATACGTTTTAGCAAACCAAACCAAAACCCCTCTCTGGTACACTATGGACTACCAACCTACCTAGCCCATCGACTTAAGGACCCGACTCTCAAACGGGCCGGATGGGCCGCAACCTTCCTCAGCCCACTCGGAAACCCACTTGGGGTGCACCACCTCCTATTTAAGCCTAAAACCCTCACACACACTCTCTTTTACACTCTATCTCACCCCATCTCACTAAGACCCTAACAACACACCCTCTCCTCTCCTCTCCTTTCCTCTCGGACCAAACCGACGACAGCAAGGATCTCGGTTCAAGCTTGTGATCATCACTCGGAGGCTTCATCACATCACCTTCTTACACGCCTTTGTGTCACATAACAATCGGTTAGTTTGTTCCCCTCGAAATGAGATGACAACGCATGCTAAAAGTGTTTACTTGTGTGAATGTTTAGATGTATGATAATGTGTTATAATAAATGAACCTCGGATGAAATTAAGTAGGAGTGGTATGATCTATTGTGTTATTGCTAACATAGAACTTGTTGATAAATATTGCATTGAGTCTTTAAGATAATAAGAATGAATCTTGATGGCTTAGGATGATTGAGATAGTGTAGGATTTGGTGATATTCATGATATATGACACAAGAATATTGTGAGCCTGCTGGTATGTTTTCAAAGTTACAAGTGTGCTTGATTTAGTTGAATATTTGGGTCTGTTTTGAATGAATCTGCATAATAGATAACTTGAATATATGAAGAGCAGTTTGAAGATCATGAAAATATTTGAAAATGCTGTGTTTGATCTGATTTAGTTGGAATTTAGACAATAAAACATGTTTATTGGAGATAGTACACAATTTGCATGAAATCTCAATTCTATTGGATAGTACAGTTGGAACAGGTTCTAGAAGGACTTCTTGTGCACGTATCCGAGGTTGCGACTCGAGACTACGTGATTGCGACTCGAGACCGCCCGGTTGCGACTCGAAACCAGACCATGACAAGTCGAAACCTCCGGTTACGACTCGCAACCAAAACGTGACAACTCGAGACTACGGCGGTTGCGACTCGCAACCAAGACATGACAAGTCGAAACACCGGTTGCGACTCGCAACCAAGACATGACAAGTCGAAACACCGGTTGCGACTCGCAACCAAGACATGACAAGTCGAAACCTCCGGTTGCGACTCGCAACTGTGTGTTCTCGAGTCGAGACCTTCTGGTCTCGACTGGGCTGCTTGTCTCCGATGTTGGGCCAGGGACGTGTGGGCTGTGCATACCGTTCTATTTGGTTTCTGTGATGCTGTTAATGTGATCTGATAGGCCCAACAACATTTGTGGTTTGTATGATAATTGTCGATGTTCGCTATTTAACTGCTTGCTGAATGATCGTATGATGTGCATGCTATGTGTGTCTGTACGTGTTTGCTATACGTGAATACTTGTACCCCAACTTGACCTATATTGGTAACCATGCTAGGACGTGGTGACCAACGTGATCGACCGGGTAATTAATCTACCGAGCAACCCAAGGTGAGTTCACAACCTAAAGCATGTATTCCCGGTGGTTTGGGAAACGGAACTAAAAACAACACTATCCCCTTATGAGGGATACAACTTACTTTTCTTCCCTTGTTATTGGGAACCTTTTAGTTAATTACTGTTTATATGGATTGCAACAAACGGCACTAAACGAAACTCTATCACTTAAAGTCCCTACTACATAATACCGATTAGTCGCCGGGGCCAGGCGAACGGGTTATTAGTTGATAGCGCTATTTAGGTCTTACCAACCTCACACCGTGCCAAGGTATGGGATCGGTCGTGAACTAATGTACTCAGGCATCCGTCAATGATGATAGAACATTGACATCGGGGCACTCTGCGGATACGCAACGGTCACCTAGTGTTCGGTATTGGAAAAACAGTTTAGTCGCTAACTTTTGGGGTAGCTCCCCATGGCATGTATAAACGGATAAATAAACTGGTGAAACAAGTTTTTGGTAATTAAAACTGGACAACTAGTGAACTCACTCAGCATTATTGTTGACCCCTTACTGCATGCTTTGCAGGTAACCAGTGACTCAGGAGCTTGCAGCTTGGGAAGTGTAGTGGTCGTCTAAACCCGCGTGTTGGGTTCTAAATAACTTGAACTACGAACTTTGTTTAAACTATTTTGCCTATGCTTCCGCTATTTACTTAAACTGTTATTTGAACCTAACTTTCGAACTTTAAACTTTGATGCTTACGAACTATTAAGTTGGTGATCATCTTTATTATTACCCAAATACTCAGTATAATTGGTGGCTGGATCCTGGTCAGTCACGCCTCCAAGCGGTAGTACTCCGCATGTGGATTTTGGGGGTGTGACAATTGAAATATAACAATATTAGAGATTAACACTCAACATAAATCAATTTAATTGGCCCCACTTACTTCAGCAAGGGTGTTGGTCTTCGGTGACCAGCGATCTACTGCTGGCTTCAAAACAGCAAGCCATCGATCCTTCGACTGAGACTCTCATGTTCTGAAGGGAAGACGGTGAATAGTCTCATATTTAGCAACTCCCCTACTAGGATCAAACCATAGAACAAAATCAAGCTAAAGAATTTTAGAAAATGTGCTGATATGAAGTGTGAACTTTAAAATTTCATAAAAATATGAAACCCCAGAACAAATCAAGCTAAATAAACATCATATCCTTGCAATGTTTCTATAGTTTTCTACACATCGGCAACCTGCATCACTTCTAGCACGAATTCATTGGTAATAATGATTTAACCAATTCCATATCACACTACTAAATTTTACAAAACCAAAAAATTTCCCTATCATTCGAGTTAACCTAATTCCCCAAATCCGTTCATTCGAGTCCAAACAACTGACCAACACACAATTGCAAATGCAATAAACCGTTTTCACATTCCAATTTCATAAACAAACAACAACTGAGCCGAACAACAACAAAAAAACACAACATGATCCTACTTTTACCAGCCCAAACCCTAGAAACGCTAAACAAAACAATCCGGACACGAACACGCAAAACTAAGCTTAAATTCCGGATCAAACACAATATGAAACCCTAACTATTCCAAGTAATTAACAATAGAAACGAAAATTGATAACAAAAACGAACCCGTATCAGGCGGTTATCGTCGTAGTCGTCGCCTCCGACGGTGATTGATCATAATTCCTTCCAATAATCGTCTCATCTCTCTCTAGGGTTTTGAATTTGATTTTTAGATCTGGTTAGGTGAATAACGAATTTAAAATTTGAATGAGTAGTTTCTTTGAAACTCTTATCTCTCTCCCAATGAAAATGATGATAATAATGGACTGATGTATGAGGAATTGGGGCTCTGGAATTCAAAATTTTGGATTGGCCACCCAATTAATGCATTAAAGCATAGTGATCCAGGTTTAAAAAAATGGACGGTGTAGATCAATCCATGTGGTGTACTTCTATAAAAATGGACTGTGCAGATCGCAATCTGTGTGATGTATTTCAAGTGTAATGTGTTTTGATTTTCATGTGCTTTAAAGATTTGTACAACATGTATTAAATGACTTTTAAGTAAAGTGGCAAATTAAGAAAACTGCCCTTCGGATATGCTTGTATATATATATATATAGGGTTGGAATTGCCTACAAAGTCTATTTTCCTACAAAGTCTATGAAGTGTTCTCATTATCACATGTGACATCTAGGGATTTTATACAAAGGGCATAATTGTAATTGAATAATTAACTTATTTATGGAAGATTTATCTCTTAAACAAAAAAAAGAGTTTTTTAAGGAAACAATATATCTTCTAAAAATTCAAAATCATCAGTTACTTATAATACAGAAAACGCATACTGAACAAATTAACATGCATACAATCACTTATGAACAAACTCTTGACGTTGTGTTTTAGAAGTTATTAGTTTATTCATGTTGTGTTTTATCAGTTACAGGTGTAAATAACTTACATTATGTATAAACACCAGTATAAACAGCTTAGATTCCATATAATACACCGGTATAAGCAGCTTACATTCCGTATAACACACCAGTATAAACAACTTAGAGTTCGTATAATACACCAGTATAAACAACTCAGATTACCAGTATAACAAACTAATATAAACAACTTACACTCTATATAATACACAAGTATAAACAACTTAGATTCCTTATAACACACTAGTATAAACAACTTACATTCCGTATAATACATCAGTATAAAATGCTTAGATCACTAAAAATAAAACAATTTATGAATGTTTTTTGAATAAATTATAGTGTTATTGTTCTCCATTGTTTGAATGTTCTTAAATCTTGTTCTTACAAAAGAAATCGTCAAAAAACATACCGCTGTGATCCTGATTCCATTGTGTTTTATATCAGTTACTTTTATATTGTACATTGTAATTGTGTTTTATTTTCCTTTCCATGTTGGAATGAAGTTTCTTTAGTTTGGATGTCTAGATCCATGATTTTAGGAAGCAGTGGTTAATTGAAGAAGAAATTGAGAGAATAAAAGAACGGATGGTTGTTTCCTTATTTAAAACACGGTTAATAACCAAAATGCCCCTTGCCCATTAAATGAGTCAATAATTAAAACACAAATATTACATAAATGCCACCCATCTAATCTCAATCATTAATCAAACACATCCAACGACACAAAACACATCCTACACTCTGTAGAAAAAATTCACTTGGTAGAGAAACTTCACCCATATATATAGGGTTAGGGTAAAATGAAAACTCTTACGCGTTGTGAGAAGTTAGAGAACTCGACTTTAAGAAAGGTTTTGATTTTTTTTACCAAAAATCCTAAAAATATCAACTTTTCCAAAAAAAAATAGTTTTTTCATTTACACCAGCCATAAATACTGTAAAAAGCTGATGTTTGCAGCTTTTACAATAGCTGTAAGAAGCTGAAAAACACGACTTCAAGATTGTTTTTTACAACCGTCTTTATGACATTTTAAACTCGCACGAGAAGTCGAAGTACTCACAATTCGTAGGAGTTTTCACTTGATCCAAATTATATATATATATATATATATATATATATATATATATATATATATATAGGGCAATGATAGACAGAAAACCCTCATTTTCTTAGAAAACTCTGGAAACCCAAATCTCCACCCATTTTTACCCAACCTCCCGACATTTTTTTTTTTTGAAAAAAGTAACACATGTAATATACATGTTTTAGAGTGTTTTGGGCCAAAAAAAAAACAAAAAAGCGCCGAAGGGATTTTTTTTAAAAAAATAAACAAATTTCAGCAATGTTCGGTTGCCTAACATGTGTTAGGCACAAAAGAAGAAATTGCTGAAATTTTTTATTTTTTTTTAAATTATCCCTTCGGCGCTTTTTTTATTTTTTTGGCCCAAAACTCTTAAAAACATGTATATTACATGTGTTATTTTTTTCAAAAAAAAATGTCGGGAGGTTGGGTTTTCTAGGGTTTTTTATATAGATAGGGTTTTCTATATAGCCCTACCGTATATATATATATATATATATATGATCTGGATTTAGAGAAAACCGGGGAAAGTGTGAGAACAGTGAGAACGATTATGGATCGTCCGATCAAAACAATCTATGGACTAGATTGGCGCGGTGGCATTATCGTAAATAACACCAATCCTATTAAGTGGACGCACTTCATTAAGGGTAAAAGGGTCTTTTACCGCTCAAATGCAGAACTCCAACAAAGAATGATAACACGCCATTCAACACAAATAAAACGCCATTAAATACAAAACGCCAAAAATTAGTGACAAAACGCGTTGGAGATTACCGGAAGAGGAAACAACACAGTAACTGAAATTCAGTTATTAACATTTATTAGAAGAAATTCCCTCCTAAATTACGGGCCAAAAACATCATTATATAAACGATGTTAAACATCTCTTCCATAATCACTTCAATCTATAATTCTGCAAAAACATCTTTTATCAAAAACGCCAAGTTTAACCAAAACGCCAAAATGGCAACAATCGTTTGGTGGAGACACTCTGGCAATCAGGCGATTCGTCCTACGTTTTGATAATAGAAGGAGGGTGTGTGTTAGGGCGATCAAGGCAATTTTAAAGATGGAAGAAGAGGTACAGAGGGGTATCCTATCGCATGGCATCGCTCTGGATAACGAATGTCATGAAACACATAAGCTTATGAAAACCTTAACAAAGAAATTTGGACCAATCAAAGCACATGGAAAATCGGACCTAGTCATGACATCATGGCGTTTTGATTAGGAAACAGGCATGGTGACCGTTATATATGACAGCGGAGAGCAGGAAGACTACCTGCTTGAAAACATCATGACAAAACAGGGGATTGGGTTCATGGAACAATTGAACAATGCCACTTGTTTGAACACAGTCATGGACTCAAAAATAGCGTTGATGCAGGACATGTTCAAATGGAGGCTTCAGAATCTCCAACAACAAGAAGCTGATGAAAGTGAAGGTGATGACATGGATGAAAGTCTAGATGAAGACTCCGAGGAAGAAGACGATGGAAGTGATGGATACTTCTCGGATAAAGTACCTTTTGACGAGGAGTTTTAATTTTTTTTGGTTGGTTTTCTTCTGTGTAATTTTTTGTTCTTAAGATAATTAAATGCTATATTTCTCCATTTAGTTGCAAAACGCCAAAAAATACTACAAAAAGTTATTGCTTACAAAACGCCAAAAATAATAAAAAATATTTTTCAAGTTTCATATTTTCTCTGTTATTTTATTTTTTTCATCTTGGTCTACGTAACACCATTTAAAAAAACGTCAAACTTGGAAGATGGGACGTCTGTCACCCTAGAACTGATAATGCTGAACAAAACAGTTTATACACATAGTAACTGAAAAGACGGTTAATTTATTACTATAATTTATTATAATAAAAATCCCGCCTAAACTACGTGCTAAAAAACTCCTATAAGAGAGATGCCTCTACACAATGAATTGATCACACCCAGAAAACAAAACGCCATGTTCCCTAGAAACCACTCGCTTTAATCCCCAAAAAAATTGTAAAAAAAAACCACAGATGGTAAAGCTTTCACTGAAGGGATTATTCTCTGAGGTGGGTATCTCTATAAGCTTTTGCTGAAAGAGATGGACAAATATTCAAGAAAAAGAGACTGATGACAGTGATATGTCATCATGTGAGCGTTGTTCTTGATGACTATATGCATGGCATGAAGGGATCAATACCAATGTAAAATGCTATTTTGGACTCCATTATTATAAATAGCATTCAAGCAGGAGTTGATCTTCAATGACATGCCACCAAACAAGAATATCACACCAAAAAATAGGATGTCACTAACAAGCTTCGTCTAAAAAGACGGGCTTTATGTAGGAAAGTTGGCATCTAGCTAAGGTATTCAAAGGTTCAAAACGCCAAAACAAATTCAAGAACAAGAGGCTGATGACAGTGAAGATTTGGATGAGAAATTAGATTACCATTTTAATTTTTTTTTCATTTTCTATTGTTTTGTTATCTTATTATATGTTGTTTGTTATCTAATTCTCTACTAATAATATACATTATTATATAAGACGCCAAAAATTACAAACACAAAACGCTAATAGTGAAAACTGTGAGAACGGATGCTAGCAAGCACCTTGTCAATGTATTAAACGCCAAAAAAATTGACTAAACGCCATAAAAAACATTTGGTCTTATTGTAATTGTCACAACCCTCACCAAACCAGGTATCCGTACGAATTAATTGATATTTAATTACCGCGTAATTATTGTGCTTGCTTACAGTTGTGATTAAACTGCTTACTGGATTTCTGATACATACACATACATGCATCACATTTTATACTGTCACTCCATTATTTGCACAAAACTTCAGTGACAACCTTGATGCACAAAAGCACAGTGAGCACACTATACGAGATACCTAGTAAACATGCTGACATAGCCAGCATCAGACAGTTACTGTCTCTAAGGCCAGTATGAGCCGGGAATAGATTACTACACTAGTGGGGAGTGTAGGGAGGTGAGGATTGTAGAACTGCGTCACTAGGTGATAATTATAGTGACCGGGTGTGCCTAAAACGTACTTTAAGTACAAAATCCTGCACTTTATCACAAAAATTTAGCTTTTAATATAACTAGTAAAGTGCAGAAACATGGAAAAATAATACTAGACACTTTCCAAAGTGTCGGGAATTCTTTGTGTCACTTAAAATAATAGTAACGACACTTTAAAGCTTTGTTAAGCACTTTAACGGAGCAGTATCCAACCAAACAACCGGACTTAACCCGGGACATAAAAATATTGACATCAACAGTATTTTTCTTTTTCTGAGCTAGTTAGGGTCCCCGAACACCCTACCACCCGTAATAAATTACAACACACTAATAACTAGATTAAACTTCTAATTAGTCAAACTAACACTAACTATAAAGTTCAAATCAAACTAAATATCCCACCCCCCCCCCCCCCTAAATTGCAACCGTCCCCTAAGAGGACCCACCTTCACAATTTGGACTATATCTCCAAAATCCTTCCCTAATCTTCGTTGGATTTTGAAATTTGATTGTGTATGTACAAGAGGAAACATGATGCCCATTGATCCTAGGATTTAGTCTATAAATAAACATCATCTTTACAATAATCTCCATCACAACAAAAAAAAATTACTCTCCTTCCCTCTCATTACCTACTGCCGAGAGCATTCACTTCCATCCATTTTTTTTTCCATTTTGATCAAAGTTTTCTACTT
This sequence comes from Helianthus tuberosus, assembly GCA_030545235.1. NCBI lineage: Eukaryota > Viridiplantae > Streptophyta > Magnoliopsida > Asterales > Asteraceae > Helianthus > Helianthus tuberosus. The sequence continues at coordinate 169,393,075 of CM060366.1, read as the reverse complement.
ATATACAAGTGTGAAGGGTCGCGTACAAGGAAGCTTGGTGCTTACGGATCGTCAAGGACTTCACCTCAACGCTATTAACCACCCGTTTTTTCGACTAGTTTCTTCCCTAGCCTCGAGCTAGTAGTAAGTGACTCTAAATGCCTTTTTGATCTATTCTAAAGTGGTTAATAAAAGATTTAACGGGTAAAAATCATAAACACTAGAGATCAAAGTTTAAAGTCTACAAAAAAAAATATAAACAAAGTGGTTAATGGATGAATAATGGTGTAAAACTTATAAAACTAGTATTGTTATGATTATTTTTGGTTGTTGATTGCTAGTATGGGAATGGATCGTCATCAAACCCGCTAGATCATGTTCACAAAACAGGAACTAGCCTTATGTTTAGTTGTAAAGTTTCAAGATGACGAACCCTTTCCAACATAAACATGAACTTGTGTAAAAACAATTTTTCTTATAAAATGGAGTTCTAAACTAGTAGATCTACGGATCTACAAGTGGGATTTTCAAAGGACCAAGTGTCAAAAGAAATCGTATTTTTAAAGCCGGATCTTTCCTAAACAAAGGTGATTTTTGTAAACACACAACTTTGTAGACACTTGTGTGACAAAAAGTTTTAACAAAGAATTGTTTTTGTAATATTTGACAAGAAGATGTACAAATGCATTTTCTGAAAGAACAAGATTCGTGAGAAACCGATTTTAGTTATAGAAAGATCTACTAAAAATATGGGGAAAGTTACTATATATTTTGCACAAGCCACAAGTTCATGTGTTTTGCGATTTATATTTATTTTGACTATTTTGATGATCAAACTTTGTTGATTGATGTTGGGAACATTGTTGAATTGAAATTTTAAAAGAAAATGATACGCTAGAAAGCGTGGCCACCTCCAGTTACAGGGGAAACTCTGGCGAAATTTTTCCAAAAATCTAACCCTTGGAAATATTTTTATCACGAGTGTAACAAATATATTTTCAACTTTTTTTCCCAATTACCTTTCGCCACAATTTTTATTACAAAACAACCAAGTGTCGGAGGTGGAATCTTTATAAATAAAACTTGCTAAAATATATATTTAGAATATATATTTTCATAACAACACTTGTGTAAATTTTTGTGATTATTTTGTGAACTACGTAAATATTATTTTTAGGGTAAAAATAATATTACTAAATATTAACGGCTCCAAAATAATACGAACGCCTTCACAATAATTATTTAAGTTACACCGGTATTATTAATACCACCCGAACTTTACAACGTAACTTACGTATTTTCAGAAAATACTCATAAGCGTTTATTTTGTCAGAATTATTATTTTGGGAAAAATTATATGGAATAAAATATAATATTTTTGAGAAAAATATTTATATTTTGGAGATAGAAATAAAATATATTACATTAAGTGAGACTTAATAATATATTTCGAAGTTATACGAATGCACATGTAATAAATCCCCCATCCTTGGGAAAGAATATATTTACAAAATAATTACGAAATGTAATCACGGAATAGTTGCCTAACTATTTCTCAAAGACATTAAACCTTAAGCTAAGGCACGACCGTCCGTCTAATAGAAGTTAGTACGTGTAGGTCGTCGCACAACAGGTTGACCGGGAGATTTCTTGTTAGAGACGCACTTCTGTGAGTTCATGTCCCCCTTTTCTCTTAACTGTTTTCAGTTTTTATACTGCGGGGGTGAAATACATGTTACTATGATTACGAATACTTTTTACATGGTATGGTTAGCTTAAGGAGGGTTAGGATGTACAGATCATGTGAGTGAGTAGGCGCAACTTGAGGCCATTAATCCTCGTGTAGGACCGAGGGACATTAGTGATAGATCTATTTGGGTGTAGCGAGCCCCACTCCTGAGCCCGCGTAATGGACCAGGTGGTGACTAAGTTCCCGACGCACAAATCCGCTAGGGTTGAGTCTTCCTGCATCACTTCACACATATCATTGGCTTTGCAACCCAATGGTGATCTCTTTTTCCTCATTTGCTACATACCAGGGTTTTATACTTACAAAGGTTTTACTTACTCACTTACACATGAACTCGCTCAACATTATGTTGATTTTTCGAACTTACATGTATTTCAGGGAACTAAGGATCTGGCACGGTATGCTACGTTTTCACGCCGCGTTAGAGTATGGGATCATCCAAGTTTAGGGGTTGTGGCTTTTACCTGGACGAGTCACAGTTCTTAAACTACGTCTATTTTAAGTTTGTGGTTGTGTCTTTCAAACTATGTTTTTATGTTATTAGGTTGTAATTTCCGTTGCATGTGTCAACGCCTTAAGACAATGTTGTGGTATTTTACTTTTCAAACTTAAATCAATGGATGATCTGCATGGTTTTATTTTCATATAGCTTTGTTGTGATTAAGCTATGATATTAAGAAGTCACACCAAATTAACCCACGCTTCCACAAAATCCACGGTGTGACAGCTTGGTATCAGAGCTCTGATCATAGCGAACTAGGATTCCTTCTCGAGTCTAGACTATGATCACTAGGGCTCTCGCGAAAACATTTTTACATTGCATATCACTTAAGTCCAGATCCAAAACGTTTTTACAGTCAAATGTAGAGCACATTTTAATTGTTAGTTATTGCTCAGTCTGGGAGGCTAAGGCTCAGTCTGGGAGGCTGAGGCTCGGTCTGGGAGGGTGACGAAGTTGTCTAGTGGGACTAGGGAGTCAGTCTGGGAGGCTGGGAGAGTTGTCTAGTGGGACTAGGGAGTCAGTATGGGAGGCTGGGAGAGTTGTCTAGTGGGACTAGGGAGTCAGTCTGGGAGGCTGGGAGGCTAGTGGGACTAGGAGGACTATTTGATTGCTTATTGGACTAATGTGTTTATCTGACTATATGATTGATTATTTGTGCATATGTGTGTTTGTGTTACAGACGATTGTTGGGTCAAATTGGAGAATGATGTTATCAATTATGACGGCTTTACTTTAGCCACTTTATTGTTTGTATTGGATGACGTTTTTATTTATTTTAGTCTGACGTTTTAGCGAGTTTAGTAGGTTTTCCAAGCAAGACGCGGCTTGCTTGGAAAACAAGGCTCAAGGGGCTATATATAGATTATTATACCTCAATTGTGAGGCGGGCATTTGTGAGCCTCCACCCCGGGGGAGCTCACCCGGGGTGGATCATTATCTTATATTTTGTTCATCATTTTCAATGAAACTTTCCTTGTTCAATCACTAAAGTTTCTATCTTTCTTGTTTTTTTTATCTTTGTTCTTGGCTCAAAATCACCCGTCTCGTATTATTTACCGAATCGAAACTGAAACCCGATCGTTTCGGGACTAACATTTGGTATCAGAGTCTCGGTGGCTCGTTTCAGTTTTCGGTTCGGTCGGATCTTCATCGAAAACCCGCCGGAGACGTAAAACATATGCAGATTTGGTATTTTTTTGTGTTTTGGAGTTGTTCCAGATCTGGTAAGTGTTCATTGGGTTTCATATGACATTTATGGTTGGAATCGTAAAGGTTAAGGGAGTGTAGATGTGTGGCGGCTAGGGTTTTCACGGCCAGTGGTGAATCTGAGGTGAATAGGTGTAAAAATGATGGTGTTTCTTTCTACCGGCATTATAAGATTTAGCGTTTTTATTCTTCAGCGATGATAATTCAGATCCAGCAATTTTATGATAGAGAAACAAAGAAAGAATACATAAAGGTTTTGTAGAGATAGAGGTGATCTGAGAAGAGGTCATCGGTGATATTGGTGAGCTAGCCAGATTCCGGTTCGTTGTTCATCAAGTGCAGAAAGAAAAGACGACTTTATGTTCTTACTTTTTGAATCCAGTGACTTTATATTTCATGAAGGTCGTGATTTCAATGGGTCGACTTCATATGAATCATGTTCTTCATTCGGGAGTCATCGATGTTCTTTGGTTTGATTCAGATGAAGAGTGGTGGCTGGTTATGTTTATGGTTGGATGTTTGATAGTTGACGATGTTCCAGTCGAGCATGGTTGTGGCGGCACATGGTAGCGACTGAGGTTGTTTATCGGCGATTTGAGGTTGTCGCCGGACTTTGGGTGGTGGTGCACGGTGGAAAGTTGATGGTGATGTAAAGGTGGCGGCTGTTTGCATACCCTAATTCTCATGATTGGACTCTCCCAAATGATTGGGCCATAATTAGGTGTGTTGGGCTTTGTGATTAGCTTGTTTTATTCAGATTAATGCAATATGTGGAGCCCAAAATTGTTTAATGGAATGGATAGGGAATGCATGCTAGGGCTGTGATTGGTGACTGTATGATGTGGCCCACAATTGGTTTAAGAATTTTATTACATCTTTCTTTTAGGGTTTCGCATACATCAGATTTACCTCAAGGTATGAGCATCAGCAATTTTATTTAATTTGGGCCTAGAATATGCAGTGTTATTATTTCTATCGGATGAGCACAGCATTTGATTTTTAAGTTTAAAAGTGTGAGAATCACCAATTTTATTTGGATCGGGTCTTAAAAGTTTATTTGTGGAGCCTAGAATTTTAATCAGTTTTGCGTTGGGATATATTTTGGGCCGGAAGTACAAGATTATTTTATGGGCCAGCAACTTTGGTGGGTTTTGCGTTTTGGTCACCAAAGAAATTATTGGCGACTTTAGCGTTGGATCGGGAGCCAAACACAATCTGGTAGAATTGAAGATTCTCACAATAAAGCTAATTACTTAATTTTTATCATTGAAGTTCGAACCCTATCATATGCCTATTACAATTGTATCTTCAAAAGTAAGATGAGGTGCTTTGAATGACAAGATATAGGAAGGTCTACATTTGCGGGGGAAAACGACAATGGAGATTTTGGATATTTAGCCGATTTGTGAAGATTCGAAGACGATGTCAGATTTATTTTTGAAGATCAGTTGAATAATTGATAGCATCATTCTCGGGGGAATATTGTTGGGTCAAATTGGAGAATGATGTTATCAATTATGACGGCTTTACTTTAGCGACTTTATTGTTTGTATTGGATGACGTTTTTATTTATTTTAGTCTGACGTTTTAGCGAGTTTAGTAGGTTTTCCAAGCAAGATGCGGCTGGCTTGGAAAACAAGGCTCAAGGGGCTATATATAGATTATTATACCTCACTTGTGAGGCGGGCATTTGTGAGCCTCCACCCCGGGGGAGCTCACCCGGGGTGGATCATTATCTTATATTTTGTTCATCATTTTCAATGAAACTTTCCTTGTTCAATCACTAAAGTTTCTATCTTTCTTGTTTTTTTATCTTTGTTCTTGGCTCAAAATCACCTGTCTCGTATTATTTACCGAATCGAAACTGAAACCCGATCGTTTCGGGACTATCATTTTTTTTTAAAGAAAAACTATGGACACAAGATAGAGTATTTACGAAAGCGTTTGGACACAAGATTCATTTCCATTCAAGGAAATTAACCATTTCCAACCAGGTTACCAGCTGGTTGAATCGGGTTTTATCAAAGGCCTTCGTGAAAATGTCGGCCCGCTGCTGTGTTGTATCCACTGGCACCACTTGAATATATCCTTTCTCGTAAGCATCTCGAATTGTGTGAATACGAATTTCGATATGCTTTGTTCTGGAGTGGTGACTGGGGTTCTTCACAATTTCCAGACATGCCTCATTGTCGATGAATATAGGAGTCTTCATGATGTTGATTCCATAATCCAACAACTGATTTTGTATCCAGAGAACTTGTGAACAGCAACTGTAGGCCGCGATGTACTCTGCTTGAGCAGTGGAGGTGGACACAGTTGTCTTTTTCTTGCTTTGCCATGAAATCAGACGATTTCCCAAGAATTGACATCCTCCTGAGACAGACCTGTGATCTACTTTACAACCTGCATGATCACTTCTGCAGGGACGACATATTCAAGCATTCCATGTCACTGAAAAGCACCGATATTCTTTTATCACAGACTTGTGATATGCTCATAAGATAGTAGCACAATTCTGGAACATAGTTGACATTTTCCAACGTGAGGGCTTTAGACACCACATCTCCTACTCCAACGATCTTCCCTCCCTTCTCGTCTCCAGCGAATGACACGAAATCACCATCAATAAAGCGAAAGTTCTTCAGAAGTTCCTTCAAGCCTGTCATGTGTCTTGAACATCCGCTGTCGACATGCCAGATATATTCCAAGAGCATACGATGCCATTTCTGGAGTTTATTCTGAAATACAAGAATATACACAAATTAGTTTAATTTGGGAACCCAGATCTGCTTTACTTTGGATCTATCGTGGTTTTGTCCCACGATATCCTCTTTTTGCTTCCAAAAATAAGTTGTTGAATTGACCAGGTTTTTAACAGATTTCTTAAGATAATCAAGTTGATCTGTGAAGTTCTTAACAAAATCATATTCTGGTTTAGAAAAATTCTTGTTTTTACAATGTTTCACTGTATGTCCTAAATGACCACAGCGAAAACATCTTTTATGTCTGGGTCTTTTGGTGTTAGTATATGATGTATGTGATGAGAGTCTTGAGCTTTCTGCTTTCTTCATTTTCTTGTCAACTCTACTTTCATCTTCTGAGCATTCTTCATCACTGTCGGAATCGGGTGAACTTTCAGACGTTTGGTATTCACTTGAGCTTTGCTCTTCACTTGCTTCGTAACTTGGATTATTGCAGCTTTGATCTTCGCTTGAACTTTCTGAGTCTTGGTCTTCAATTATCTCAACACTTGAACATTTAGAGCTTTCATCATTTGTTATTTGATCTTCACTTGAGGTTTTCGGGGTTTCTTCACTTGAGAATTTAAAGCTTTCTCCATCTGTTGTTCGATCTTCACTTGAGGTTTCTGATTTTTGCTCATCTTTGGAATTTGAAGTCTCCTTTTCATCTTCTGAGGCAGCGATGCTTGAGTCTTGATTGCAGTGATCTTCAGTGACTTTCTTTTCTGAATCTGTCATACCTGTTCGAGATGGAATAAATTCTGGAATTTCCCCTGTGAGGAATTTTCCAAAGCTATTCTTTTTCAATTCTGGCACTAACACAGGAGATTCACAAACAATTTTATCATCACAAAATGCAGAATTTAAATCATGACATTCAGACATAACATGTTCACGATCACGGGTCTCAAATGTAGGCGCATGGCCCTTACAGTCATTCGAAGATTTAAATTTAGGCACACGGCCATTAGAGTCATCCCGAATATTGTTTCTCTTATCACAGTTCCAGGCGAACCAGTTAACAGTGGAATAACTGTCGCCTGAATAGGCTATTCCTATTTTTGAACCACCGCAGTCTCCATCCTCATCGCACACATCTTCTTTACACATAATTGGATCTGCATTACTTTTAGAAAAGTTAGCGGTTGTTTCGTTTTCACAAGAATTGTTTTGTTCTACAGAGGCCTTCTCATCAATGAGATCATTTTCGGGATGAGGAGTTGGTATAGGCACATAGTTTTTGCTATGTGGAGGAAGAAAAAGTTTTCTTTCATTTCCTTGCCTATCCTTGTACCCGATCCCGTCTTTTACATACGTTGGGCGTTGGCAATTTTTGATGTCAGTAAAGGCCTTTTGACTGACATTCCATTTATAGATGATAATTTGCAATTTATTCTTTTCGTTCAAAGCCTTTTCTAGTCTATCTGTGAGATCGTTAATGATAAGATCTTTTCTAATCACAAATTCTTTTAGAGTTTGCATTTCAGCTAAAGTTGAATTCAACTTTCTCTGATATGCGGCCTCGTTCAGTTTAAGTTCGTTATTCATTTTTAAGGCTTTGTCCTTTTGTCTCTCAAATTCTAGATTAAGAGACTTGTAATGTGCCACGACATCAACGCATGCTGGTGTGCATAACTTTACTTTAAAGTTATGTGGAATGCTGTTTACCAAGTCTTTGTCAGCCTTTTCTTTTGAGGATTCGGTTTTCATGGCCGCAGCTGAGGCTTTCGCTTTCTCTTCCTTCACAGAAGTTGTTTCTTTCTGAAACTGCTCTGTGGCCTTCACAGCTTCTTCAGCCTTCTTGTCTTTCTCAGGCTCGGAGGAAGTGAAAATACTCTTCAGACCCTTGTCGGTAGCATCATCTCCTTTTGGGATTCCCATAGCCTGTTTCTCGGTGGGTTTTGACGATGAAGATAAAGAATCGCTCGAGATTTTTGCCATGAGTGCTTTGTGAACTTGTTCCTCTACTTCAACATTCTCTTCAGCTTGAGTTTCACTGAGCACAACTGTGTTTTCACTGGACCGTGGAGCCTTTGATGCGCTTGCGGAAGCGTTTAAGTAAGTCGTGTCTGAAGCTTGTTGACTGACACCTTCAGATGCAAGAAGTGCCACGTTCTTCAATCCTGCAGAAGTCTGAACAGGCTTTGGGGTGTAACCAGTCGTATTCATTTCTCGTTTGTTAACATCCATTTCAAAATCCTTCAAAGTGTTGATCAAATCGGTTAGAGTGACAGGATTTGGATTGTTGAGGAAATCCCTTTTGATCATCATGCACTTCAGGCTCCATTCCTTTGCAAGTAAGTCCAAAAGCTTCTTTATGGCAGCACGGTTAGTGATATGATTTCCTGCCTTCTTCATCTTGGTCATCATATTTCGAAAGCGACTGATATGATCGGAAAGGCTTTCCCCACGAATTCCACAAAACAGGTCGTATTGCTTCTGCACCATGACTCTTTTTCTCTCAATCAGCTCTTCGTTTCCCTCGTAATATTCGATCAAAGCGAGCCAGAGTTCATTTGCAGTTCTGTATTTTTCAAACATGTTACAGTCATCTGTTGACAGAGCCATGGTTAAGGCGGCATATGCACGATGATCACGTTGGATTAGAGCCTTATCTTTATCAGTAAAGGTAGTTGCATCATTGTTGGCAACTACCGCATCTCCTCGAACAACCGTTGGAATGTGGGGTCCAGCGGTGATAGAGAGCCACAGATTGTAGTCCGTGTACTCGAAGAACGACTGAATGCGAGTCTTCCAAGTACTAAAGTCTTCAGCACCTTTCAACTTTGGTGGCCGAGTAGTGGTTCTAGTCTCAAGTTCCGCTTGAGCAATTGGACTTAGTTGATTTAACGACATCTTTGCATGATTTTGACAGAATAGAGCTGATCAGAAGCTAATTTCGCTGACAGATCGCTAATTTCGCTGATAGATCGCTGGAAACTAGTGACAAAATGTAATATCACCGATGACAAAAGAGGCACGTGCAATTTCGCTGACAGATCTTGCCAGTCTTCAACCTTCGCTGGTACCCAAGGTTGTCCTGCACGAGCGAACAAGATAATTTCGCTGACAAACACAACACAAACGTTAGCTGGACTAATTTCACCGATTACCGTGATAAGAACGCTGTGGTTCAGTATCACAGTTCTCGAAGTCGCCTTCGATAATATCGCTCAAGGGTCACCGGACGCTATTTCGCTGACAATCAGTAATTTCGCTCGAATAGTGATCGTCGAAATTAATGATTCTGCGATGAGTTTCAAAACGATCTAATTATGTTCGCTATATTCAAAATTTAAATTCGCTGCCTTCATAAATTGTGCGCTGCATTCATGTTAAGTTCGTTGGACAGAGGGTTTAACACGAACTAAAACCCTCTAACCACTCAAAAACAGCTCAAAAACCATGTTTTGATGTATCAAAATGTCCAAAATGACTCCCTAAACATATATTAACAACAACCTATCGATTAAACACACCAAATCAATCCATTTTAAGACCAAAAATTTGAAAAACCTTGAAACTTTGAAAAACCTTCAAACTTTGAAAAATCTTAACAAAAACTCAACAACCAAGAGCACTAAGGCTCTGATACCAAATTGTAGATCCCAAAATCGATCCGGATCACAGTGGTTGGTTGTTTTAACCCATAACACCTATTGATTAGGTGTTTGAGATATGAAAAGTTAAGAAAGATTCAAGAAGAAGGTGAAGCTTATGGATTAATGAATACAACAAGTGTTGTATTGAATCCAATTAATAAGATATAGCAATAAACCACCTTGGATATCAGATTTGAGCACAAGATCAACACAAGAATATAACAACACCAATATTCATTCAAGAGCCAAAAGCTTGCCAAGGTTACAATGTATGGGCTATATATAGTGTTCCTGATTAGCCAGCAAATTTATAAATTTGCTGGAATCTTATCTACACTAGGTCAGGAAACTATCTTCTAGAGAATTACACATTAAGCCCTTGGACTTTCTAAAGCTTAATAAACTTAACCAGAACAATCCAAAACCATCTAAAACAAGTACCAACGGTCTCAAATGACCTAACACCCATTGTTGATCCTTTGATTGCTGATGTACCTATCGATGATCATCCTATTGTTGCTCCACTATTGGAGGATGAGCATGCTGTTGATGCTCAGGTTGTTGCCCCTCACATTGCTGATATACCCGCTGAGCCTGATGTTGTTGCTCCTTTTCCTGACCCGGGGCCTCTAGAGCCCGACCATGCACTCTTTGCGACTCATGTCGACCCTCAGTATGCGCACACCCGGAATGGGTGGATAGAGGACGATGATGATTTTCCGCCTTTTGTAGTACCAGTTACACCAGTTTCAGCACCAGCTTCAGCTCCTTTTGATGCACCCTTGTTCCCCACACACACTGCTGATGTGCATCGCGCGGATCTGCCCATCACATTTCTCCAGGAGATCCCTCCGCCACGTCCTGGAGAGGGCACTTCACGTCAGCTTTTCGGTCGTGCACCTTTTCTGACTGGAGGAGATCAGTTTGCACCGCAGATCCCCCACCATACTGCTGTTCCCCCTGTTCCACCGTTTGTGATACCACCCTTTGCTCCGTCTAGTGAGCCTTTTCTTTGGACTTCACCACCTATTATGCCACCGACGGATCCATATCATGTCGGGTCTTCTACCGAGGATGTCCTTGTTTCTTTCATGATACAGCATGACGCGCTGACGCGTCGTGTCCAGGTCTTAGAGTCAGCTCCACTGTGTCGTTGTCAGACTCCATTCGGAGCACCTCACCCTCCACGACCATTATCCCCTCACTCCTTCACTCGTTTTTGGACTCAGGAGCAGCAGATAGCGTATCTGTTACATTCTCACCGAGCCATGGAGGAGGATTGGCTCCACATGCGCCGTTTGTTCTATTCTCATTTTCCCCCTCCTCCACCGCCATCAGCGTAGGGCTATTTTGTACGACACGGGTGGACTTTTGTTGAGAAGACGGCGATTGCACAGATTGCACAGCTTTTGGGAGACTGCATATTGATCCTGACTTTTGTATATTGGATATGTTGACACTGATTTGATATTTTGGACTGGGGTGATGTAGCCCTTAGTCGTTGATGTTGTATGTTACAGTTATGTACTTGTACACTTTACCCTGTGGTCTCGATTTATGGCAATGCAATCGCGGTATTCTCATCATATGTGATGTTTGATTGATTGTTCATGTTTGATAACATGAGATGTTATGTATTATTACTATCGTTATATACGCACACTTTACTTATCATGACCTGACCTACGTGAAACATCTTTTAGAAGATGCCTCCAAGACGCGTAGTACGCATGCCTACTACCCAGGCAGAACTTCAAGGGATAATTGTCGCCGCTAAAGCACAGCACGAGGCTCTGCGCTCCGAACCTAGCAAGGGTACCACAGGAAACAATCCACCTCATGGCTATACCTACTGGCACTTCCTCAACTACGAGCCTCCGAAGTTCGACGACATTGGAGGTGCCATAGCCTTTGTGAAGTGGATCGAAAGAATGGATTCCATCTTTCAAGTGAGCGGTTGTACGCCGGAACAACAAGTCCCATACGTTTCTGAGCTGCTTCAAGATGAAGCCCGATTATGGTGGAATCTTCAGATCCGTATAAAGGGCGCTACTGCAGCATATGCGTTAACCTGGGGTGAACTGAAAGGAATGATGCATAAGAAGTATTGCTCCCAAACGGAAACCCAGAAGTGGGAAGATGAATTTCGGAGCCTGATGATGGAAGGTCCGAAGGTGTTGGAGTACGTGCAAAGACTTCATGATTTGTCACAAGTTATTCCGTACCCGGTGAAACCAGAATTAAAGAAATTGGAAAAATTCATTTGGGAACTGGCGCCTCAAGTCTTGAGCTTGATGACAACATCAACGCCACCAACAACTGATGCTGCAAGTAAGATGGGTTTGGCACTCGCTACGGAGGCACTTAGACTAGAAGAACTTACAAACCCTGCCAAGAAGAAGGAGACTCAGGTAAAGTCATCCGGAAAGAACAAAAGAAAGCTCACCGAAGATACCCGAACGAATAATAAGAACAAAAGAATGGGTTATATGGGCACTCTGCCCAAGTGTAACACCTGCCAGCGTCATCGTTCTGGCCGGTGTGGGCCAAAACTATGTGAAGCTTGTGGAAAGGTTGGCCACTTGAAGGATCCTTGCTGGGCTAGTGCTGGCCGGGGAGGCTAAGGAGGTCTTGGTAATCGGAACAGCAATCGAGGAGGTAACGGAAACGGGAACCATGGAAATGTTGCGAATCAAGTTGGGAATGGGAATGGCCGAGGGCCAGGATGCTTTAACTATGGGGAAATTGGGCACTTCAAGAAGGAAAGCCCGAAGCCGAATCAAGCCCGTGGGAGAGTATTCAACATTGGCACAAGGGAAGCGCGCCAGGATCCAAACGTTGTCACTGGTACGTCCCCTATAAACCAACGCTTTGCATACGTTTTGTTTGATACTGGTGTGGATTTTAGCTTCGTGTCATTAGAATTTAAGAATATACTTGGGTTGACACACAGTAAGTTAGACGTTCCATACTCGATTGAAATAGCAAATGGGAAACTAGTTGAGACCAGTGAAGTTGTCCGAGGATGTGTGATTGAACTAGGAGGGCACGAGTTTATGTTAGACTTACTACCTGTCGAGCTGGGATGCTTTGATGTGGTAGTGGGAATGGATTGGTTATCAAGTAACAAGGCAGAAATTGTCTGCCACGAGAAGATCATTCGCATCCCAACCGAAGATGGTGAAACGATTGTGGTTCATGGTGAAAAGCGTGATACATCTTTAAGAATCATCAGCTTCCTGAAAGCGCGAAGGTGTTTACAGAAGGGATGTGTTGCATTCTTAGCACACATCGTGGATAAGAAAGCTGCTGAGCTAAAAATCGAAGACATCCCAGTCGTAAGGGAAGTATCCTGAAGTCTTCCCTGAGGACTTCCCAGGATTGCCACCCCGGGGGCAAGTGGAGTTCCGTATAGACTTAGTTCCAGGCACCGCGCCTGTAGCTAGGGCACCTTATAGACTTGCACCGTCAGAAATGCAGGAATTGTCGACACAACTCCAAGAGTTGCTAGACAAAGGATTCATCAGACCAAGCTTCTCACCTTGGGGAGCTCCGGTCCTGTTTGTTAAGAAGAAAGATGGTAGTTTTCGTATATGCATTGACTACCGGGAGTTGAACAAGTTGACTATCAAGAATAGGTATCCCCTGCCAAGGATCGATGACTTATTCGATCAGCTCCATGGTTCAAGCTTTTACTCTAAGATCGATCTTCGATCTGGGTACCATCAGCTAAGGATACAAGAGGAGAGTATCCCGAAGACAGCCTTCAGAACTCGTTATGGGCACTACGAGTTCCTAGTTATGCCGTTTGGGTTGACAAACGCGCCTGCTGTTTTTATGGACCTAATGATCCGAGTCTGCAAGCCGTATCTCGATAAGTTCGTGATTGTATTCATCGACGATATTTTGATTTATTAAAAGACAAAGGCTAAACACGAACAACATTTAAGGGCTATTTTGGAGTTGCTGAAGAAGGAACAACTATATGCCAAATTCTCAAAGTGCGAGTTTTGGCTACGTGAAGTCCAATTTCTTGGACACGTGGTTAATGGAAATGGAATCCATGTTGATCCCACAAAGATCGAGGCGATCAAGAGTTGGGAGACTCCAAAGACGCCAACCGAGATTCGACAATTCTTAGGTTTGGCTGGCTACTATCGAAGATTCATTGAGGATTTTTCAAAAATCGCTCAACCTCTTACCGCGCTCACACAGAAAGATAAGAAGTTTGATTGGGTCAACAAACAAGAAGAAGCATTCCAGTTACTGAAAGACAAGCTCTGCAATGCGCCAATCTTAGCACTACCAGAGGGTACAGATGATTTTGTGGTATATTGCGATGCTTCGCGTCAAGGCTTGGGTTGCGTGTTGATGCAACGCCAGAAAGTTATAGCTTACGCTTCACGCCAATTGAAGGTTCATGAAAAGAACTATACCACGCATGATTTGGAACTAGGCGCAGTGGTATTTGCACTGAAAATCTGGAGACATTATTTGTATGGTACAAAGTGTACAGTCTTTACGGGTCATAAAAGTCTGCAGTACATATTCGACCTGAAAGAGCTGAATATGAGACAAAGACGGTGTGTCGAATTGTTGAACGATTACGACTGCGAGATAAAGTACCATCCAGGGAAGGCGAATGTGGTCGCCGATGCCCTAAGTCGAAAAGAAAGGATCAAGCCCATAAGGGTTAGGGCTTTAGAAATGATTATCCAAACAGATCTTTCTCTGCGAATTCGTGCCGCGCAGAAAGAAGCTCTTAAGGAAAGAAACCTTGAAGAAGAATACCTCCGTGGGATGGAGAAGCAATTAGTGCCAAACGAGGAAGGAACGTTATGTTCTATGAAAAGGATTTGGGTTCCTCTGTTCGGTGGGTTGAGAAAAGTTATTTTTGATGAGGCATACAAATCATGGTACTCTATTCATCCCGGTGCGGATAAGATGTACCAAGATCTCAAGGATTATTATTGGTGGCCCAGGATGAAGGGCGACGTTGCTGTTTATGTTAGCAAATGTTTGACGTGTGCCAAGGTGAAAGCTGAATACCAGAAGCCTTCGGGACTTCTACAACAACCTGAAATTCCCAAGTGGAAATGGGAACAGATTTCAATGGATTTTATAACAAAGTTTCCAAGGACGCCCAGAGGTCATAACACTATTTGGGTAATAGTTGACCGTCTGACCAAGTCCGCACACTTCTTGCCAATCAAGGAGAAAGACAACACTAGTAAACTTGCGGAAATATACATGCGAGAAATCGTTGCACGTCATGGAGTGCCTCTCTCGATCATCTCTGATAGGGATGGGAGATTTGTATCAAGGATTTGGCAATCCTTCCAAGAAGCTTTTGGCTCGCAATTGAACCTAAGTACTGCAGTTCATCCGCAAACTGATGGCCAAAGTGAAAGAACTATTCTGACATTGGAGGATATGCTGAGAGCATGTGTAATGGATCTTGGTGGTAGCTGGGATGAGCATTTACCATTGACCGAATTCTCACACAACAACAGCTACCACACCAGTATTGGAGCTGCGCCATTTGAAGCTCTTTACGGACGCAAGCGTTGATCACCCCCATGCTGGGCTGACGCAGGTGATAGGCAGCTTGTTGGTCCCGAAATCGTCCAAGAGACGACAAACAAGATTGCGCAGATTCGAAAACGCATCGAAGTGGCTCGCGACAGACAGAAAGCCTATGCAGATCCAAACCGGAAACATTTGGAATTCCAAGTTGGAGATATGGTTTTATTGAAAGTTTCACCCTGGAAGGGTGTGGCACGCTTCGGAAAACGTGGGAAGTTGAATCCGCGTTACATTGGCCCTTTCAGAATCCTGCAAAGGATTGGGCTTGTAGCCTACAAGTTGGACCTACCTGCTGAACTCCATGGTGTTCACGATACATTCCATGTATCCAATTTGAGAAAAAGTCCAACACAAGATACAGTGATCATTCCTACTGACGAAGTTCATATCGACGACATGCTCCACTTCACTGAAGAACCTGTTGAGGTCACGGATTGGAAAGTTAACAAAACTCGCAGGAGCAGTGTCAAACTCGTCAAAGTTCGTTGGAATGCAAGACATGGGCCTGAATACACCTGGGAGAGTGAGGACCGAATGAAAGAAAAGTACCCCCACTTATTTCCCAAGACCCCTGCAAATAGAAGCAGAACTTAAATTTCAGGACGAAATTTCTTTAACGGGGAGAGAATGTGACAACCCTCACCAAACCAGGTATCCGTACGAATTAATTGATATTTAATTACCGCGTAATTACTGTGCTTGCTTACAGTTGTGATTAAACTGCTTACTGATTTCTGATACATACACATACATGCATCACATTTTATACTGTCACTCCATTATTTACACAAAACTTCAGTGACAACCTTGATGCACAAAAGCACAGTGAGCACACTAAACGGGATACCCAGTAAACATGCTGACATAGCCAGCATCAGAAAGTTACTGTCTCTAAGGCCAGTATGAGCCGGGAATAGATTACTACACTAGTGGGGAGTGTAGGGAGGTGAGGATTGTAGAACTGCGTCACTAGGTGATAACTATAGTGACCGGATGTGCCTAAAACGTACTTTAAGTACAAAATCCTGCACTTTATCACAAAAATTTAGCTTTTAATATAACTAGTAAAGTGCAGAAACATGGAAAAATAATACTAGACACTTTCCAAAGTGTCGGGAATTCTTTGTGTCACTTAAAATAATAGTAACGACACTTTAAAGCTTTGTTAAGCACTTTAACGGATCAGTATCCAACCAAACAACCGGACTTAACCCGGGACATAAAAATATTGACATCAACAGTATTTTTCTTTTTCTGAGCTAGTTAGGGTCCCCGAACACCCTACCACCCGTAATAAATTACAACACACTAATAACTAGATTAAACTTCTAATTAGTCAAACTAACACTAACTATAAAGTTCAAATCAAACTAAATATCCCCACCCCCCCCCCCCCCCCCCCCCCCTTAAATTGCAACCGTCCCCTAAGAGGACCCATCTTCACAATTTGGACTAAATCTCCAAAATCCTTCCCTAATCTTCGTTGGATTTTGAAATTTGATTGTGTATGTACAAGAGGAAACATGATGCCCATTGGTCCTAGGATTTAGTCAATAAATAAACATCATCTTTACAATAATCTCCATCACAACAAAAAAAAAAATATTACTCTCCTTCCCTCTCATTACCTACTGCCGAGAGCATTCACTTCCATCCATTTTTTTTCCATTTTGATCAAAATTTTCTACTTATATACAAGTGTGAAGGGTCGCGTACAAGGAAGCTTGGTGCTTACGGATCGTCAAGGACCTCACCTCAACGCTATTAACCACCCGTTTTTCGACTAGTTTCTTCCCTAGCCTCGAGCTTGTAGTAAGTGACTCTAAATGCCTTTTTGATCTATTCTAAAGTGGTTAATAAAATATTTAACGGGCAAAAATCATAAACACTAGAGATCAAAGTTTAAAGTCTACAAAAAAAAAGATATAAACAAAGTGGTTAATGGATGAATAATGTTGTAAACTTATAAAACTAGTATTGTTATGATTATTTTTGGTTGTTGATTGCTAGTATGGGAATGGATCATCATCAAACCCGCTAGATCATGTTCACAAAACATGAACTAGCCTTATGTTTAGTTGTAAAGTTTCTAGATGACGAACCCTTTCCAACATAAACATGAACTTGTGTAAAAACAATTTTTCTTATAAAATGGAGTTCTAAACTAGTAGATCTACGGATCTACAAGTGGTATTTTCAAAGGACCAAGTGTCAAAAGAAATCATATTTTTAAAGCCGGATCTTTCCTAAACAAAGGTGATTTTTGTAAACACACAAGTGTGTAGACACTTGTGTGACAAAAAGTTTTAACAAAGAATTGTTTTTGTAATAATTGACAAGAAGATGTACAAATGCATTTTCTGAAAGAACAAGATTCGTGAGAAACTGATTTTATTTGTAGAAAGATCTACTAAAAATATGGGGAAAGTTACTATATATTTTGCACAAACCACAAGTTCATGTGTTTTGCGATTTATATATATTTTGACTATTTTGATGATGAAACTTTGTTGATTGATGTTGGGAACATTGTTGAATTTAAATTTTAAAAGAAAATGATACGCTAGAAAGCGTGGCCACCTCCAGTTACTGGGGAAACCCTGGCGAAATTTTTCCAAAAATCTAACACTTGGAAATATTTTTATCACGAGTGTTACAAATATATTTTCAACTTGTTTTCCCAATTACCTTTCGCCACAATTTTTATTACAAAACAACCAAGTGTCGGAGGTGGAATCTTTATAAATAAAACTTGCTAAAATATATATTTAGAATATATATTTTCATAACAACACTTGTGTAAATTTTTGTGATTATTTTGTGAACTACGTAAATATTATTTTTAGGGTAAAAATAATATTACTAAATATTAACGGCTCCAAAATAATACGAACGCCTTCACAATAATTATTTAAGTTACACCAGTATTATTAATACCACCCGAACTTTACAACGTAACTTACGTATTTTCAGAAAATACTCATAAGCGTGTATTTTGTCAGAAGTATTATTTTGGGAAAAATTATATGGAATAAAATATAATATTTTTGGGAAAAATATTTATATTTTGGAGATAGAAATAAAATATATTACATTAAGTGAGACTTAATAATATATTTCGAAGTTATACGAACGCACATGTATTAAATCCCCCATCCTTGGGAAGGAATATATTTACAAAATAATTACGAAATGTAATCACGAAATAGTTGCCTAACTATTTCCCAAAGACATTAAACCTTAAGCTAAGGCACGGCCGTCCGTCTAATAGAAGTTACTACGTGTAGGTCATCGCACAGCAGGTTGACCGGGAGATTTCTTGTTAGAGACGCACTTCTGTGAGTTCATGTCCCCCTTTTCTCTTAACTGTTTTCAGTTTTTATACTGCGGGGGTGAAATACATGTTACTATGATTATGAATACTTTTTACATGGTATTGTTAGCTTAAGGAGGGTTAGGACGTACAGATCATGTGAGTGAGTAGGCGCAACTTGAGGCCATTAATCCTCGTGTAGGACCGAGGGACATTAGTGATAGATCTATTTGGGTGTAGCGAGCCCCACTCCTGAGCCCGCGTAATGGACCAGGTGGTGACTAAGTACCCGACGCACAAATCCGCTAGGGTTGAGTCTTCCTGCATCACTTCACACATATCATTGGCTTTGCAACCCAATGGTGATCTCTTTTTCCTTATTTGCTACATACCAGGGTTTTTATACTTACAAAGGTTTTACTTACTCACTTACACATGAACTCGCTCAACATTATGTTGATTTTTCCAACTTACATGTATTTCAGGGAACTAAGGATCTGGCACGGTATGCTACGTTTTCACGTTGCGTTAGAGTATGGGATCATCCAAGTTTAGGGGTTGTGGCTTTTACCTGGACGAGTCACAGTTCTTAAACTACGTCTATTTCAAGTTTGTGGTTGTGTCTTTCAAACTATGTTTTTATGTTATTAGGTTGTAATTTCCGTTGCATGTGTCAACGCCTTAAGACAATGTTGTGGTATTTTACTTTTCAAACTTACATCAATGGATGATCTGCATGGTTTTATTTTCATATAGCTTTGTTGTGATTAAGCTATGATATTAAAAAGTCACACCAAATTAACCCACGCTTCCGCAAAAGCCAGGGTATGACAGTAATCTTATGAAAATATTAATGAATCGTAATGAATTATTAACAACGCCAAAAAATTGACCAGGGAAACGCTATAACGCCAAAAAAAATTATTTATGTGACACAAAAACAATTAATTCAACGTGACAGATCTAAGAAACAATAAAACGCCAATTAGTTAATGAATGTAATTAAAGCCAAAATAATCTTAGATGCCAAAAATGAAGCAGCATGTTACGCAAAATTGGGAAATAAAAGAAGATTGAAAAGATAAAAAAACCCCTCACGCCCTGATCGTATCCCGCACCACATGTTGGGTCAGGAAGTTTTCTCACCGTTCTCACACTTTAGGGCGTTTTCTCATGATACCGTACCTATAGGCTAAAGATAAAAAGAAAACCCACTTGTGGCGAGAAAACCTGGGAAACTCAAAGCTCCCGAATTTTTTTTGGTTGAAAAAATTTACACATGTAATATACATGTTTTTAAGGGTTTTAGGCAAAAAAAAACAAAAAACAAAAAAGCGCCGAGTGGATATTTAAAAAAAATAAACAAGTTTTGGTGTAACATATGTTACATTCGTCTGACATATGTTACCCCATAAACTTTCTTTTTTAAATATCCACTCGGCGCTTTTTTGATTTTTTTTGCCCAAAACCCTTAAAAATATGTACATTACACGTGTAATTTTTTTCAAAAAAAAAATCGGGAGGTTAGAGTTTCCCTATGTTTTCTCAATTATACAGATTTTCTTCAGATATATATATATATATATATATATATATATATATAGGATTAGGTTCAAGACTGAACTAATCCTGGCCATACACGTCTGTAAATCAATGGTCAGGATTTGATGATGAAACCCTAGCCATACACGTGTGTAAATCAATGACCAGGATTTGTTCACTCAGTTCGCAAATACACTAGTGTTCACTCTAGAACCCCACCATATATATATATATATATAGCATTAAGGAAGGAGATAGGTTATTTTTTGAGCAAAGGATACTTGAAGGAATTGCTTGGAAGGAAAAAGTATATATATATATACATATATATATATATACATATATATATATATTTGTAATTTAAGGTGTGTTATTAACTACTTTTGTTTCTCATTTCTCACCCCCCCCCCCAAAAAAAAAAATTAATAATAATAAAATAACTAACTTAACTTTATATGTGCATCACTTTTACTCTCAACTACTACTATAAAACTCTTTTTTTCTAAAAACAATAAATAAATAATAAAGATGATGGATGATTTGGTAGGTCAAAATTGAGGGTCCACTTGTACATACACCATCTCTCTCCTCTTCTCCCAACGGTGACTACTACCTTCAATGCACTACCCTCTTTAAGTGCTCTCATGACCGGCAACGATGTACCTGCAAAGGTTTCCTTATCCGCAAACCATTAGCCCTTTACCCCTGACCCCCTCTTTTCCACGCCCCTACCACCCTAAAATAAGCGAAAAGGATGTAAAAAAATGGATGAATGTGTAGTTGAGAGTAATGAATATATAGTGAAAAAGAAAAATAATTTTGGAAAAATAATTAATAAAATATCAAACTTTAAATGTTAACTTTTTTAAATAATTCCCTCTAAAATCTAAATAGAACTAATAAAAAAACCTCCAAAACTTAAATAAGTAACAGGAAACTCATGTATTAAATAGCTCGTCTTTACGTTAACATTTTCATTAAAGAGGTCGTGCTAGGATTACCCTGTTTAATAGTCGTTATGTTAACCTTTTCATTAAAGGGACCATATTGGAATTTCCCTGTTTAATAAACGGGTTCTTAGACTAGCCAAATAGTTATTATTTTCATTTACCTAGTTACTATACACCTTTTAACATGAGACTTGTTTTATTCTTGTTAATCTCGCATGCTATGTATATGTAACACCTCGTAAAATCATGTCCAATAATGTATTGACACATGTCCCTAATCCTAATTATGTCAAAAGTTAGCTAAAAGTGACTATTTTCATCAAAAATGAAAACTATGTATATGGAGGGACTAAAAGTGTCAACATGCTAAAACTATGCCTCTGAATGACCTTACACGGTGTCCGTATTCTCAAATGAGCCACTTGTTGGACGAGATGAGCCATTTGGGTATTTGTTTGAAAGTTTGCGCGACGAAGGATTAAAAGCATCAACATGTAAATTCTTACCTCTGAGTGACCTTTTAACGAACCTGAAGCTTCATGATGATCGATCGTACTCTCGGGAATGCCTAATGTTGGCCATTCTGGGCTTTCATGCCATTAAGTGATAATACGTGCAAGTTTGCAAGTTAAAGGGATTAAAAGCGTCAACATGTTAATTCTTACCTCTGAATGACCTTTTAACAAACCCGAAACATTTGATGCTCGGTCATACCCTGGGTATACCTAATATCTTATATTTTATTGATAAGAATGCAAAAATATCATTCGTTGCGCAATTTGGGTCGTTTTCACGTTCGTTAAGGCATTTTTCGCAGTTAAGCGAAAAACGTGACCGTATAATCGAAAGAACCGCCATCCACCACATTTTTGGACATAATCCATGTCACATATGCCTTAACGTCCTTATAAAGCCTAGAATTTGGGTTAACGGGGGTTAAATGTGTAGAAACTCAATAAATCTTGAGCAGGGACTAATTCTGCCAAAGACTAAAAGTTAGTTTAAGGGGGTAGCGGGGAAAGACAGCCTGGAGGCTGCTTGGTCGCGGGGCGTGACGCCCACATCTGGGCAGAAAATTGTTTCCAGCAACAGCTGGTTGTTTTTCTTGATTGTTTTGATTATTATATTAGCCTTGGGGATAAAGATGTGTGCTCACCAAACATGAAATCAGATCCTTACACTTGTTTTGATCACGTTCAAGCCTTTCAAAACACTTTGTACATGTGTCATGATCCTACAACTTCAAAACAAGTATAAATATCCATCCAATTTCACTTCAAAACTTACACCTTTCTTGAAATCCTTCTATACTTCTCTTATGGAAGTTCCTGAGAAATTGGGAGCATCCCTCTGAGTTCTATTCAGTCCCTAGGACCACTTGTAAGTGTTCCTTTCGTGACTTGTTCATTTATTAGGCTTTTAAAGCCGAAAGTCAAGCATTTTCGGTAAACGCTTTGACTTTCGGTTTAGAGCTTAACGCTCTAGCCATTGTTCGCAACGAACATGGCTACGTGATTGTAATTAGGTATGTGTTAATCCCTCAAAAGGGAACCGCCTAAGAATCACGTTTGCTTGGTCAATTGACGAGTCAGCATATTAATGTTTTAAAAAGTCAACGGGTCAGTTTTTGAAATATTCATAAACAGAGTTTAGAAGTGTTCTAAAATACATTTTAACACTTAAACAACTTGGTAATAATTATTCGAACATGTGTAAACATGTTCGGCTCGTCAATTCCAGTTTTATGGTCGGTTCGCAACCGAAAGTCGCGAAGTTTGACTTCTTCGTTGACTTTCGATTATGACCCGAATTAGAGTAGTATGCTATTGATTTAAGGTTCCGTTATGATCGCAGTATGATGTAGCATAACACTCTGAGGTTATATTACATGATCATGATATTAAGCTGAGTTTTATGCAAGTTTCCGTAATTGTGCCATACTTTGACCATTATGCCCTTTTTAGTAAAAATAAGGTTTTAGACACCAATGAACTTGCAAACGATTTAGGTACCGATATGTTAACATATTTAACATATTTTGATGTTACAAATCTGATCATAAACTGAGTTTGAGTATAATGTCGTAAATTGTGCTTTAAAGTGACCAAAATGCCCTTTAGGCGCATAGATCAGTTTTAAGCATAATTCCTTATACTAAATGTAACACCCCGAAAACGGGTTTGGTAATTAAACCCGTTAATACTAAAGAGCGGGTATAATACCGTTAGAAGAAAAGATTAAACCGGAAATTATTAGGATTTAAATAAATAAGTTTAATAATAAATAAAACAAGGATAAATACTTTAAGAAAACAAAGTATATAGAAGGCCCGAGTTAACGGGACTTAAAATAAAACGGGTTATGACTTCCCGAACCCATTAAGTTAACTAGCAATAATTAACCTAGTTAGTAATATATGATTAAGTGGTGAATAATAAATTATAGCTTCTTTTGAAACAAAATAAACATGAGGGGCCAAAAGGGTTAACTTGAAAGTTAACTAAATAAATAACAAAAAAAAAAACACACAGTGTGTGTTCGTAGAATCGACCAGGAGCAGGAGAAAGAGGGGTGAAACCCTAGCTCACCCAAATTCATCAAATTGAAGGCCAAGATTAGCTCGAATCAAATGCATGAACACATAGAAACGATCACCTAGTCGTGGGGATCGTAAGGTATGTCAAATTTTTGATATTTATGAAGTTGAGATTTTTGATGAACTTATGAAAAATCGAAATTCAAGCTTGAATGATTGATGTTTGGCTGAAACTAGGATGAATTCATGTTTAGAAACAAACCCTAGTTGAAAAAACTTGATGAATTAGTATTAAAGACTAGGGATTTGATGATTACTCTTGCATGTGCTAAGTGGGTTTTGACTAAATTCGTGTATGTGATGCTTTTAGGGGTTTTGATTGCTAAGAATAAGAGTTATAATGTCATAAACATGTTCAAATTGAAAGCTGAATTCAAACAGTTTCTGATCAGAATTTACATCTGACTTGTATCAGCTCTAACCTGGACAAAACGTGACAAAAACATGTGTTTCTTGAGTCTAAAATGTAATTCCAGGAAATATCTTTAAAACCCCACTGGAATCACATTTTTTCGACGAAAATTGAGCGTTTTATGAATTTTTCCGTATCAAAGGTTCAAGCTGCGTTTTCTGGCAGAATTTGCAGCCCATTACGAATGTCATAACTCAAATTAGGAATCGAGTTATGATCTCAAATTCTTACTGTTGAAAGTTTTAAGTGATTAAAATAATCTCCAATTGGAATTTCGTCAATCGGATAAACGAGGAATTTTAAATGAATTTTTCCGTAAGCTGCAGTCAGAAGTGACGAATCTGATTGCAGCTTAGTAAATGATTTTTTACGAATTTTTGGTAAAGATATTGAAATTTTAATACAAGGTCAAACCCTCCGAGTGGTACGCTACATAAAAAAATCATAATTTTTGAAGACTTGTAAACAGGTTAAACAAGTCACCAGAAACAGCCCATTTTCAGTGATATGAAATGCCTAAATGAAATCGCGACCAACTAGTTAGTATGTAAAATGTGATTTCGTTATGAGTTCGGATGAAATATGCCTAAGTGAGTTCATTGAACCAAATGTGCATTTGAATATGCTGATAAGTCAATTGACTTTAAAAAGTCAAACCGACCAATGATTAGATCAAATGATAATTTTGATATGGTCGAATGATAAATTCGACATAAAACCCGTAGGATGGAATAGTCATAAATGATTATGACTAATCTAACCGTCTTACGAATTATGATGATAGTTTGACTCTTGACAAGCTAGATGGAGACTTGTGAATGAAGCGGGTCAAACGGAGCAAGTACGAAAAGAAAAGCGTAATTTTGATGCGAGGTAAGTAAAGCTTACACTATCTTTTTTAATAAAATGTTTAATCATTATAAGGGTTACGAATATGTTAAGCTAGTGGTTATAATGTGGTGTTCCGACGTAGTTGATACGACTCAGAATAAGTAAAAACGATGGAAAACCATAATGGATGGTAAAAATGGAAATGGTGGTATAGTCATGGAATGACAAACATACAACGAGTTTTGAAATGTTGCCATATGGGATAACTCATAATAATGATGGGGATAAAATGGTAATTAGTTGCGTGACGACTAACGTAAGATAAAGTTAAATGATACCCTACGGCGTAAGCCGAAATGGGTTAAATAACGAAATGGTAAATATATATATATCATTCAAATACAAATGCAAAATGTTTGGTCATTTAGACCAAACGGGTTAAAGGGCAATTTTTAGCGCCATTTGACAAATAACGACTGATAAGTATTATTGAGTCTAATGCTCACAGGATAAGAACGGCTTACGGAAGTTTGCATTTGCTATAAATTAGCAAAATCATTAAAGCAAGATATTAGAGCGGGTCAATACTTGACCCGAGCCAGGTACGCATATTTTAAATTATAGTTAGAAGTACTATGTTGGTCAAATATCAATGAATGCCCTTCGTCGTAAAATGAGGGACTCAAATTGACCAAAATACCCATGAACGCTAAACCGGGTAAACGGTCTTTATGAGCCGTTTAAGATCGTGTATTATGATAATGTAAGTTATAGACAAGTATAAAGTGGATTGTGCATAAGAAAAGAGAAAGATTTAAACTTAGAAGGTTTAAGTCTCGGAAACGGGTCAAAAGAATTATGCGCATAGATTGAGTACTAGCCGCGTAATTCATAAAAGTTACAAACCCGAACTATAGATTTTGAGTTAAGCATGTTGATGTATGCTAAATGGTTAATTAGAAACAAGGTTGTAAACTTTTAAAACAAATGGGTCGAATAAATGAAATAAGAAATTATAAACTGATCCTTTATAATTCAGGTTTCATATGCGGAAAATAGGATAAATTGATGCGTATTTTTATTACAAACGCGTAGGAAAAAGAATCACATAAAACGGACTTGTAGATAAAAAGTTATGACACTTTAAAGATCGTTTTACGATTAAAACCATAGGTGGAAAAAATGCAGGTTTCAGCAACAAAACTGTAGCAACTCTCACTAAAAAAGTCCTATTTATTATTTTAATTAGTCCAATAGGAAACCCTAATTGAGAAACCCAAGTGATTCTGCAGAAACCCTAAGATTTCCAGAACAATCAGAATCAGGATTAGGGCCCCTAAAACTCAGGGGGGTATTTTCTATTGATGATTATCCATTTATCTCGCTGTCTAATTTAAAATAATAAAATTCATTGACTCAGCTAGGCTAGTCCCACACGTGGCAACCCTATAGTATTTAGGTGTTCCTTACGGACCGTAAGGAAATTAATGTTACGGTGCGCAAGGGTTGTTACGGACCGTAAGGGAATATTTGTTACGGTCCGTAAGATAAGTCAAAATCGAGTATAAATAGAGGGCAGTGGCACTTGATTTCTGGAGTTTAAGCGACGAAGAAATTCGTTCAATTCTCTGAGTTTTGGTCTGATTACTACAATTAACACACACGATCACTAATTGATGCTACGATACAGGGTATTAATTCAATCGCTGATACGATTCAATGTCCGATTGATTAAACTATCCGATAGATGTTTAAGTGCTGCTCAAATTGGGTTTATACTTTGTCATTCGTCGTGATTTCGACTTGAATGTTTGAGTGCTGTTCGAAATCGGACTATACTCTGTCATTCGTTGTGAATCCGCTGGATGTTTAAGTATTGCACTTTGTCATTTGTTGTGAGGGTTTGATCTCGTGAGTTATCGTAAAAGCTGTATTAATTATTTACCTAGTTTCGTGTGCAAATTAGGTTATTAAGCTTATCAGTAGGCTAAACTCTACCTCATACCAAAATAGATGCTAATTCTCAGAAGAGTTAGAATCAGGAAGCTTGTTAAATCAAGGTGAGTTCACAGACTTTCTACAAGGCACGGCTATCCTCAGTAGGTAGGATGCCACTCCACTAATCTTCGCACACATGTCTGGGAGACCGCGATACATACGAATTCTCCAGAGTGCAGAATAACGTACGTTCGTCCTGGTTAGGACAACAAAACAAATATTCGGGATAATCATAATCCTACGGGCTAGTAAGCCAGTGAACAGAAACCGTGAATTCACTCAACTTTGTTGTTGACTCGTTGTTACATGCCTTGCAGGTCGTTAGATCCCTAGCTTAAGGAGCTTGCACAAGAAGACGTGTGCTAGGATCGGAGGCTCTCATGATTGTGTTTGTTTGTTTAAAATGAATGATCAATGAATATGAAAACATGTTAGGTGCAGCGGAAATGAAAACAAACTTTGTAAACACAATCAAATGGAGAAAATAGTTTGATAAACAATTGCTTCTCATAGAGTCAAAAGATTTACAAATCAAAGCAAAAGATTACAGATATGCTTACAAACTAAACTCCCCCTCAGCCTGATGCCCCAAGGTTGGTTGCACACAAGATGAAAGGATTAGACATGAGGTGAAGAACTCGCTCAGTCAATCAAATGTAACAGTACAGGGTACTGATACATTTATAGGCAAACCAAACCACTGAGAATCTCAGCTGACGTCACCATGAAAGCGACGTCTAACAATCTAACAAACTTTTAACAACTGATCTATGACTACTGACCATACAGACACTGATTACATTCTAACTACTGATGTATAA
This sequence comes from Helianthus tuberosus, assembly GCA_030545235.1. Lineage (NCBI taxonomy): Eukaryota > Viridiplantae > Streptophyta > Magnoliopsida > Asterales > Asteraceae > Helianthus > Helianthus tuberosus. Next base: position 169,365,246 of record CM060366.1, on the reverse strand, counting down.
ACACTGATTCTTCATTTCACTGATGTAGTCAACCACTGATGTCTAGTAACAGTGCTTTCTTCAAAGGGTGATCAGACCTTGAATGGGCAGTGCTTTAATCCTTCAGCAGTGCTAGAGTTCCGTCAGTAGATTGAGCTTCAGCCTTTAAACTTCATCAGTACTTTAAGAGTGGTCAGCAGTTGCAAAGCAGCAGTTGTATATGGACAGTGGATAGAGACTATCAGTTGTTATAAATCACTTTCAAGGGGAAAGCAAAGTGTAAACTGCTGCTTATTGTGAATCCTCTGTTGTGACCTGGTTTTGGCTTTACATTATCTGTTCCTCTGGTAGGGTTCAATCCCAACAATCTCCCCCTGGAACAGATAATGCCAAAACCTTTCATTATTCAGGACCTTTATTACTCATCAAGAGTGCCTTAGCTTGTTCTTTGAATTCAGCTTCAAATTCCTTTGCACTCTGGTCATCCTCATCCCTACACAGTGAAAGTTCAAGGAGATCCTGCAAATCTTGAACACTAAGGCCTAGTGCTTCTTTCCTTGATATGTACTTCACATCGCCATTGGCTCTGACCAGGGTCAATACGTGAGTCTTTTGATCAGACATCCACTTTAGTATTTTTAAGCCAAGTGGGTTTCTTGGGAGAGATTTATTTGCTGATGAGTTGAGAGATAATGGCCTTGAAAACATCTACAGACTTTCAGACATTCTTTTGAAAGCTTCTTCAATGACTTTGTCTGCTGCAGCTATATCTTCTGCAGTTTCTTGTTCAATGAGTTCTTGTCTTTCAGCTTCTGTCTTGTCTTTAGCAGTGTTTGGAGACGCAGTTTTGTTTAATGCCTTAAAAAGGCTTTGAAGCTTTGTTGAAGTGTCTTCTTTTAGACCCATTTTCGTGATGGTATCTTTGAAGTACTCTGCTTCCTTTTCTATTACCTCTTCTTCAGTCAGCTGTTCTCCCTCTTCTTGATTTGTTACAAAAGTAGACCGGAACAGTGTGTCGAGGTTTCCCATCTTCTGTTCAAGCTTCATCATTTGTTCTTGCTTCTTAGAAGTGCCTGAAACAGTTATCTTTCTTTTCTTTAGCCTTTCATAGGCTTCATCGGTCTGCTGTTTTGACCATTTTGATATGGCTTCAGCAGTATCCATTTTCGCATCCACCAGCTCCCTTTTCTTTCTCTTATATTCAGCAGTTAAGTCAGCAATGAGCTTTTCATATTTTCTCCAGTTAGGAGCATTCTTCTTCTTCGGCGGATCATTCTTAATCTTTTCAATCCTTTCTGCCTCACGCTTAAGAGCTACTACTGGCCATTCTTTGAACTGTTGTTCTTCAGCAGGATAGAATTTCTCTTTCATGATGTAGGCTGGATATTGTTTTCTTAGCTCTTTCTTTTGATCAGCCTTTTCTTTGTTTAGGTCTTGTGCAAACCCTTCTATCTGCTTTACTTTTGTGAAGTAGAACTCCAGTCTTTTAGCTATGCCATCTTCGCTTAACTTATCTTTTTCACTGTTAACCTTGGCTTTTACTTTAGCCTGCCTTGCCTTGAGTTTGAGGTAATCATCCATATCCTCTGGTGGCATGTAGCCTATGAGTGAGGAGAATCTTCTTTTTGAAGGATCTTCTTCTGTATAGAATTGCCTCTTCTCATTTTTGATAGCTTCAAGTTCCAGTGGATGTTGTGCAGCATTAGGATCATATATACCCTCATCGGCAGGTATTGGCTTTCTTTTTCTGTTGAAGAGCTTTGGCTGTGAAGTAGGAGAGGTGAGAGCAGTGGTGGATGACTGACTAACAGCTGTTGAAACAACTGGTGTCTCAACTTCTGCTGTCATTACAACTGCTGATATGTCAGCAGTTGTCTTCTGCTTTTGAGCAGGGGATGGAAGTGGTGAGGTAGTTTTTGATGGTGGTGATGGTGGTGAATCATCATCTGATATGAGATTCCTTCTCCTTTTTAATGAAGCAGGAGCAGACGATGTTTTGGGTGGATCAGTGGTGGTAGATTGGATAGCAGTGGTTTGTGACAGTGATTGACTGACAGTGGTTGAAACAACTGGTGTTTCAATCACTGTTGTCATTACAGCAGATGTTGTAACATCTGCTGTCTTCTGCTTTATGGCAGGAGGCAGTAATGATGATGTAATTGTGGATGATGGTGATAGAGCAGTAGTTGTGGTGGTGTGTGGTAGAGTGGTGTGTGTTGAAAGTGTGTGTGTTGAAGACATGGCAGCTGTTTGGCTACTGACAACAGTTTTTGTAACTGCTGCTGTATCGGCTGTTTGGCTAACAGGTTTTGAGACCTGTTTTTCTTTTTCTTTTTCAGGCACAATATGAAGGCCATGTTCTATTCCCATCCTATTCATTTTTTTCCAACAGCTTGTTATTTTCCCCCTTTTTGGCATTATCTGAAGGGGGGTTTACAAGAAATGGTATGGAAGAAGGAACTTTGCTAGAGGCACTTTGAATGCTAGCCTTTATAGCCTTGATATCTGCTTGAGTGTCTTTAAATCTTGATTCAACCATGTTGGTCAGCATTTGTACTTGAATAGCATGCTTTTTGTCAGCCATAAGTTGCTGTGCTTCAAGCATGGGTTGGAAAATATTCCAAAGCTCATTTGCAGCAGGTGCTTGTTGTGGAGCAGGTGCTTGAGCAGGAACAGCATTGGATTGTGCTTTCTGAGCTTTTAAAATCTCTTGCACCATCTCTTTTATTTCAGAAACTGATTCTTCAAGTTTTTCCACTCTGCCCGTCAATTCCTGATATTTTGAATCATCACCTACTTTAGTAGGATCATCTGAATCCCCACCAGCAGTGGTTATATCAATGTGTGTCTTAGGAACAATGTCCCAAAAATCACCCATTGATGCCCCTTGTTCTTGGTACTGGGGACTTCTTTCTTCAGCACTTGATAAACCTTTGATGGTGCCAGTGGTTAGATCCAACTCACTGGTGGTTATCGAAACTGCCATGGAAGAAATTGCCTTCAAGGGAGTCTGATTTATGAAACAACTGGCCAACTGGAGACCTGTTGGTCCACCAGTTGTAGTTGCTGCTCCACTTGAACTACCACCGAGAGTTACTTGTAACTCAGGGGGTGTAACCTCCTCAATTGTTGCTGGGATAGCAGGAGTAGTAGCATCAGACCCAGTCACTTGTGGATGTATGCTCTCAGTGATGGGTGATAGAGAGGAACTGGTTTGTGTCTGAGCTATAGCAGCTGCATGCAACAAAGGTAGCATGGATTGTGGCATTATGATTGGTGAGGGGATGGGAGTTGAAAGAGACATGTCCTTGGGATCAGGACTGAGGAAGATGGATCCAAGTGGATTCAGAGCTTCATATTGTGGTGTCCCTGTGCTTACAACCTGATCCTTTTGTGAGGATGCAGGAGGAGTTTTAGGCATGGGTTGAGATCTTTCTTCCAACTGCTGTGAGGAAGTAGCAGCAGTGGTTTGTGGTGACTTTTGTGTTGTCACAGGCATTTCCTCTGGGATCTCATCTTCCAGAGTTGCCTTTGTTTTGGGTTTGGTGGGTTTTCTGGATGTTTTTCTTTTGGTCTTTTTGGTTATGTCAGGTGTGGGTTTCAAAGCAGTGGTTGTGCTGCTATGATCACCTGGAGCAGTGGGCTCAGCAGCTGATACCTGAGGAGCAGTTGTAACCGCTAAAATCTGCTCAGGTACCCCTGCTTTTGTTTTTATTGGTGCCATCATCCTTGAAAATGTTTCTTTTGTTAAGCTTTTTATTTGGCAATGAACACCTTGTTTTGGCAAATTTTCATTTTCCTTTACAAATTTTTGTTTAAAGTAATAACTCAAAAATCTTGGAAAAAGTAAAAATGCTTTGTTGTCAACATTTTTTACTAAGTCATTGAAGATTTCCTGGGAATAGTTGTAATCTTTGTTATTCAAAATGGCATACCCCAGGCATTAAATTTTCAATGGTATTTCATTAAATGATGTTGTTTTATTTGAAACACACATCAAAAGTGTGTGAAATAAAAATCTTGGAGCAGAAGGAAAATAACCTTTTTGTAAGGTATCAACCTTTGATTGTTCTGCATACCCCTTTTTTACGAAATCGGTTTTCATCTCGGCTTTCTCAAAAGAGAGTTTACCTTCCTGATCGTTGAGATTAAAGACTTCGGAGATCGACTGTGGGGTTATTTGAACTACTTTACTCTGTATTGAGGAGTTAATGGCTATGACTTTTCCGTCTTGTTTTTCAAGCGACGCCTTTTTCCAAAACTCTCTCTGGGTTTGCAGATAAATGGGAGCATTTGCTATCAACAAAGTTTTGTACTTTGATGCAGATAATGTATCAATGATGGTGTTAAAGGTGTGATTATTAGTAGGTTTTGTGAGTAAACCCAGATAGTTATGAGATTGTTTGAATGGTATTTCGATGGGTTCGGCCGTTTGAGCGACCTCTTTGGAAGGTGATGGTGATTTAGGTTTTGATTTTGATTTTGTCATTTTTGCGGAGAAGAACGAAAGAGGATTTTGGAGATTTTGAGAAGAAGGGTTGGAAACTGCTATGAGAAGAGAATTTTGGAATTCAATTCGACAGTGTAAAACCCTGTTTGAGGTTTAGGGCAGGGTTTTATTTTAAAAAAAAATGATCGCTGATGTGGCAGCGGTTATTGTTTTGGTCAAAAATTACCGATGTAATTTAGTGATCAAATTAGTAATGTGAGGTAGTGTGCTAGAAAGTGTATAGAAAATATGCTTGTTGAGTTATTTAGAAAATTAGTATTCAGGATACAGCTCAGGATATTGAACTGTACCAACGATCAAACAATGAGCGAACAATGAGCAAAAAGTAAAGGAAATGACACGAGATGTACGAGGAAAGCCCTTGATCAATCTAGATCGCCGGCATAAAACCTCGGGAGCTGACAATCGCAGCTGCCTTGTTCTTCTTATTGCTTTAAACTTCAGGATACAGTGCAGGATATAGACCAGATCGCTAAGTGTTACAATGATTTTGTGAAAATTGCTAGAGAGTAAGTGTTAGAGTGTAGCGAGTGTAATAGTGATGTCCTAGTTGATCTGATATACCCACCTATTTATAGTAATGAATTATAAACAATAATCCCTACAAATATGGGCTACTCCGAATATTCCATTATGAACGTTATGGACCGAATAATACGGCTTCAACGTCTTCATTTGAACGACTTGGACCGAGTCTTCCGCGGAATAAGTCTTGTGAACGTTGCTAGCTTCTAACCCACGTACCTGCACATAATCCATTAGTAATCCCGAGGATACCGTTCAGGATGTTACCAATATCCTGAACCAGCATCCCGGATGTAAACAGATACTACATAAATAAGATATAGATCAAGATATTTTCCAGGATATGGGCTCAGAATTTCACCCATAACAATTGTCCCCAAAAACGTTACCGTTTGATATCCTAACGGTTACATTTTTTCACAGTGGCCGAGGCAATTAAGAGATAAGACTTCTGATGTGACAGCTTTCAACCACCCGGCCTATATTTACTCATCATACCCTATATCTTCTCATCCTCATCTCCTTTTTTACCCACAATCGACAAGAAAAAGGTAATATTCTCTCTCTCATCTTCATAACCATCTTTCATCTTACTCCGGCAAGAATTCAGGCGACCAAATGCCTAGGAAAACGAGGTCCAGTTCAGGCGACTCGGCTCCCACATTCATCCAACAGAATCTTCTCCAAGAACCGGAGAATGAAACATGCACCTTTGATAGTGCTCATCTGTCGGCTTTGAAATCCTCCGGTATCTTTCCGGATGGAACCATATTCCGACCCTTTGACAGAGAAATCCGGTCAGATATGGTTTCCACCGAGTGGATTTGTTTCAATGCTTTCCCCTTTACCTTAGGGCTACGATTCCCCTTTCCGGACTTTATTACCGAGTTTTTTAACATCACTAAAATTTCTTTTAGCCAAACCATGCCAATGCTTTGGCGTGTTTTGTCTGTTCTTGACCAAATCAAGAGAAACCACATACCTGACCTTTCCGTCCATGACCTCCCTTTAGCCTACAAGCTTAGATGCCATGGCTCATCTAGGTTTCTGTTTTACTCTAGTTCCGGTCCCCCATTGATACTTCGTGCCACCAGGAACGAGGATGGTTGGCAATCCAAGTTTTTCTTCGTAAAAAGGGATTCAATCCCTGGTGGAACGGATTATCCGATGAGATGGTTAAGAAAGGGTAGGACTTAGGGTTTAAGAATGATCTTGTCTCTTATCCTGTCTCATATTCTGAACTAACAAATTTTCATTTTTGTGCAGCTGATTTCAGGAAGATTGCACCTCCTCTTGCTAATTCTCAAGAAAGAATAGACGCCATCAGACTCCTTCCAGAGGCAGAGAGAAGTTTCAATCCATCTCCACCGACTCCAAGCCCTCTTTCCAGTGCCAACATGTCTGGTAAGGATCCTGCAAGATATCCTGCACACATATGTTTTTTTATCTGTTATTCATAGGAGGGATTTAGAATTTACTCCCTGTGTGCGGATTCCAGCAAAGTCCCAGTCTATCTAGACCTTGATGAGCTTGACAGCTATCCAACTCCAGCCACAGTCAAGAAGGAGACTCCTGCCGCTACTAGCTCCAAACCACTCCCGGCTCCCAAGGCCAATCCAAGAACCCGTGCTTCCACAGGGAAAAAGAGGAAGGGTCTTGAAGTCAGTGCTCTGGGCTCAGAAGGGTTCTCCTATGACGAACTCAGCTTCTCTGACTCCTTGGAGGCAATGACATCCTTCCTCAACAAGGTAATATCCTGACGCATATCCTTCATGTATATCCTGCACGTATATCCTAACAGGATATCCTGATAGGATGTCTTAGTCAACATACATTCTAACTTCATACCTGTAATTAATGTGCAGGGCCTCCAGCATTTGCTCCACTTGTACAATGACGCTTGTGGTACTGTGGCACTTCATGAAGCCAGGATCAAGCAGCTCGAGAGCACCGTTGCTGACCAAGGTGCTATTGCTGAAGCGAAGAGCCGGCACTATGAAAGCTTGCTAAAGAAGGTCACCCAAGACGCTGAGGTCAAACTTGCCAGCGTTCAAATGGATCATGATTAGGCTTTGATCAACTTTCGAGAGGGAATCAAGGCTTCTACTATCGTCTCCCTGCTACAAGCACGCATCAAGATGGCCTACGAGGCCAAGGAGACGGGCCTTGTTTGTCCATCTTGGCCAGTTGAATCCTGGGTGGCTAAGTTAAAGGAGCTCGGAGGCAAAGCTGTGCCACTTCCTGCTGAAGCCGGTGAGTCTTCTAAGTCAGCAGAGGTGGTGGTCCAAGCTGGAGAGAAGAAGGATGCTGGAGCTGATGCTGGGATGGACATAGGTCAGGATGCTGCGCAGGATGCTGGTCAGGATGCTGGTGCTGAGAAGCCTGAGAAGGTTGGAGGTGATGCCGCTGTGTGAGGGCATTTAGGTGGGCGATGATGGATATACGTGCCAAGGCCAGAGCCCACCTTTTTGAATTTGAATGTTGGTTTGTAGTCCCAAAAAACAATTTACTTTTCCACACTATAATTTCCTGCACCTGAACAATTTACATTTCCTGCATGCTTTTTGAACAATACAACAGTTGAAGGTGGATGGATCTCGGTTTGAGATGAATCCTTCAACTGTTGGGTAAATATGGTAATGAACTATAGTGCTCTTAGTGGATGGGCCTTGTTTTGAGGTGAAACTAAGAGCACAACTTTTGGTATGTTAATAATATAACTTCTCTTTTGACCTTATTACTGCTGTCATTGCTATGAAAATCGTAGTTGTAAAAATTGTTTGGTTTGTACACTTTTAGGAATATATATTATAGATGTATCCTGAAAGATATCTTGATAAGGATATTAAAATATAACCTACAAATTATCCAAATAAAAAGGAGAGATCATACCAGAGATTCCAATTCTTATCCTTCATTATAAGTTTTGTCCCCAGTGCATACTTGTGAATTTAGATCCATTCTTTGAACAGTACAATGTATGTCCCCTGTGTTTAACACAGAAACACAAATGTATTCATACCTTGTCTTTAAGTAAATTCCGCATACCCTGGGGCAAAACCCCTGATATCCTGAAATGAATCTTCAGCATACTTGGGATAAATCCTTAATACCCTGGGGATAAACCCTGATATCTGGGGATAAACCCTAAATTTCATGCGCTACAGGCGAGAGTGTATAAACTCCAATTCTTAGAAAGGTGAAAACCTTTAAACCTTTGAGAGTATGAAAATACTCTTTCATGAGAGAGGGTGATCAATCCTCATATACCTTTAGGATCCAGGATATAGCCAATAGTAACGAAATTGTCAGCCACTTTTACATGAACTGGTCCCGCTACCTTGAACTATACCTAGATAACTTGCGCTCCAGGCGAGGTGTTTAAACCCAATTCGAAAGAAAGGTGAATACCTTTAAACCTTTGAAGGGACCAGGATCCCTTAAACGTGAGAGAGGGGGCCAATCCTCTAATCTTTCGACTTATCCTGAGTATCTATCCTGGAGCTATATCCTGAAAGATATTCTGCAAAACAATTGTAAACTAAGGTGGGTGTTAGCTTGGCTAACACCCCTCCGATGCTTAAGTCAGTATTGAGTTTCAAAGGGTAAATTAAACCAAAACATATTTAAAAAAGGTAGAATTCATACCATTCTGAGTTAGAAATTGAATTTTAAACTCACTTGAAGTAAAGCTTGAGGTGTATAGCATTCCAAGATCTCGGTAGCATATCCCCTTCCATATTTCTGAGTCGATATGCTCCTTTCCCTGCTTCTGACTCGACTTCATAAGGTCCTTCCCATTTCGGAGCTAGCTTGCCATCGGCAGGATTAGTGGTATTTTGAAAAGCCTTTCTTAGCACCCAATCACCAACTCGAAATCTTCTAGTCCTTATGTTTTTATTATATGCTCTGGATATTCTTTGTTGATATACTGCTATCCTTAGCCTTGCTGCATCTCTTTTTTCGTCTATAGTATCCAAATCCTGACATAAGACTTCAGGATTCTGTTCAGGATCCCGCAGCATAGATCTTGCAGTAGGTATCGTCATTTCTGTTGGAATCATCGCCTCCGCTCCAAATACCAAGGAAAACGGGGTTTGGCCGGTTGCATTCTTTACCGTCGTCCTATCAGCCCACAAAACAAAGGGTAACTCATCTGCCCATCTTCCTTTTTTTTTGGCCCCAAGTCTCTTCTTTAAGTTATTGACTATTATCTTGTTTGAAGATTCAGCTTGTCCATTCGCTTGAGGATGTACTGGGGTAGATGTGATCATTTTGATTCCCCAACTTTTGCGAAAGTTAGTAGTTCTTTTGCTTATAAACTGGGACCCATTATCACAAATGATCTCAGCTGGTACTCCAAACCTAGTCAGGATATTCCTTTTTATAAAGGATACTACTTCTTGGTCTCTTACTTGGACAAATGCTTCAGCCTCAACCCACTTGGAGAAATAATCTGTCATAGCTAACATAAAAACTTTTCCTCCCGGAGCTTTTGGTAATTTCCCTACTATATCCATCCCCCACTTCATGAATGGCCAAGGGGAAACTACAGGATATAATGGTTCAGCTGGTTGATGTAGTACGTTACTATGTCTTTGACATGCATCACATCTTCGAGCATATTCTGCAGCATCTTTCCTCATCGTTGGCCAATAATATCCTATCCTTAATACTTTCGAGAACAATGATCTGCCCCCGGTGTGATTACCACAATCCCCTTCATGTATATCCTGAAGTACTTCTTTGGCTTCAGGATCCTCCACGCACCTCAAATACGGTCCTGCAAGAGATTTCTTGTATAAAACATTATTTATAATAGTGAACCGTGATACCTTCATCCTAAATGCCTTAGGATTTTCATTTTCGGGGATATGTCCTTCTTTGAGATATCTCATAATTGGAGTCGTCCAAGATTTAGGATCCTTTTTAGGATATTCCACTTCAGGATCCTGAATACCCGCTACTGTTTTATCCTGAGGATGCGTTGCAGGATATAAGACATGTAACATTGGTATTTGGGTCCCTTCAGGTATCCTGATTGATGATCCCAAATTTGCTAAGGCATCTGCTTCAGCATTATCCTCCCTTGGTACCTGTTCAAGTGTAAAAACATCGAAATATCCTGCTAATTTTTTGAGAATATCAAGATATTCTATTAACTTCTCACCCTTAACTGCATAGGATCCATTAAAATGGTTAGTAATTAACAAGGAATCAACATATACTTGTAAATTTTTTATATTCATGTTTTTAGCCAATTCTAATCCTGCAATTAAAGCCTCATATTCTGCTTCATTATTGGTAGCAGGAAATTCACACCTAATAGCCTGGGGTAATATGTCCCCCTGTGGCGATTTTAGTAGTATTCCTAATCCTACTCCTCTTATATTAGATGCACCATCAGTATATAATGTCCAGGATCCTGAGGATTCTCCTAGCTGTTGAACTTCTAGGTCTACCTCATCCTGAATGTCACTACTAAAATCAGCCACAAAGTCAGCTAAAGCCTGAGACTTTATGGCATTCCTAGGTTCATATACTAAATCATAGGCACTTAACTTTACTGACCACTTAGCCATTCTACCCGACATTTCCGGTTTCCTAAGTACACTTTTGACAGGATAATTTGTTTTAACGTGTATCCTATGTGTTTCAAAGTAGTGTCTAAGTTTGGTTGACGCCATAACTAATGCTAGTATTAATTTCTCTAAATGAGAATACCTAGTTTCAGCATCTAACAAACTTTTACTAACATAATAAACAGGATATTGCTGACCTTCATGGTCTTTTATAAGAACGGCACTTACAGCATTCCCTGATACAGCAAGGTACAGGGATAGTGGTTCACCATTTTCAGGTTTCATCAGTAGAGGTGCGGTTGAGAGATATCATTTCAAATCCTGTAGGGCTGCTTCATGCTTCTCACCCCACTCGAATTTTTTGTTTTTCTTCAGGATATCATAAAAATCCTTGCATTTTTCTGAAGACCTTGAGATAAATCTATTCAATGCTGCCACTCGCCCTGTTAATCGTTGAACATCCTTCATATTTGAGGGTGATTTAATATCCAAGATGGCTTTAATCTATTCCGGGCTTGCTTCTATTCCTCTTTTGGTCACCATATATCCTAGGAATTTTCCTGCTCCTACTCCAAAATGGCACTTAGCAGGATTCAGCTTCATATTATACTGATCCAGGATATCAAACGCTCCTTTAATATCCTGGAGGTGATCCTGAGCTTTCTTTGACTTTACCACCATATCGTCAATGTACACCTCCATGGTGTCCCCCAGTTTGTCTTTGAACATCATGTTTACCAATCTTTGGTATGTTGCACCTGCATTTTTCAAACCAAAAGGCATAGCTGTATAACAATAAATACCTGTTGGTGTCATGAAAGCAGTATCCTCCTAGTCAGAAGGCTCCATTTGGATCTGTTGAAATCCTGAGGATGCATCCATGAAAGTCAGCATTTCATGCCCAGCAGTGGCATCTACCATTGCATCAATGTGGGGGAGAGGAAATGGGTCTTTAGGACAAGCTTTGTTCAAGTCTGTGTAATCTACACAGACTCTCCATTTCCCGTTTTTCTTCTGTACCATCACCATGTTTGCTAGCCACCTTGGGAACTTGACCTCTCTAATCATTTTTGACTTCAACAATCTTTCAACTTCCTCTTGAATAATTGTATTCCGTTCAGGAGCAAACTTCCTTCTTTTTTGTTGCACGGGCTTGAATGATTTATCAATTCCAAGCTTGTGAGTGATAATATCTTTGGATATGCCTGTCATATCCTCATGCTTCCATGCAAACGTCGACATCCTGCATTTTAAAAAGTTAATTAATTGCTCTTCAATATCCTGAGGGATATTGGTTCCCACGAGCACCGAAATATCGGGATTATCCTGGTCTAGGATAATTTTCTTCACATCCTGCTCCGGATCCTCCACGATATCCTGGGCCCGCGTCTTTAATTGCTATGCTGCACTAGGTTTGGTTGAGGATTTCATTGAGGACGAGTAGCATTCTTTCGCCTCCTGCTGATCGCTATCAACTTTAACAACTCCCCAAGGGGTAGGTATCTTGATGCATTGGTGATATGTTGATGGTACGGCCTTCATATCGTGAATCCACGGTCTTCCCAGTATAATGTTATAGCAGGATAGAGAGTCCATCACACAGAAACATTGTATCGAGTTGACTCCTTCAACGTACACCGGCAACTTTATCTCTCCCACTGTGTTTCTGGCCTCTCCACTGAACCCAACAAGCACGGTAGACTTTGAAGTGATATCCATTGGAGATACATTCATTCTTTTAAGTGTCTCTAGTTGGATTATGTTGACGGAGCTGCCATTATCAACCAATATCCGGCGTACAAAATGGTTAGCCACATATAACGTTATTTCAAGAGCATCATGGTGAGGATCCTGGATAGTATCCCTGTCATCAGCATCAAATGTGATCACTTTGTCAGTTGTGAGTGTAGTCATCCTGACAGGTTTGTCTCCCCTTTCGGCCTTAGCTTCTTTTGCATGTCTCTTTGCTGCCGAATACGAAGTCCCACAAATGTCGGATCCTCCCGAAATGAAGTTGATTATCTTGGCATCCGCGGGAGGTGATGCTGCTCGCTCAGGATCCTTCTCAGTATCCTGACCCTTATTCTTCTTTCTTCCTAAGAGATCTTTCAAATATCCCTTGCTTAGAAGATAGCTTATTTCTTTCCTCAAAGCAATGCAATCCTCAGTCATATGTCCGAAATCTTCGTGGAAAGCACACCATTTTGATTTGTCTTTCCAATCCGCTTTTTGTTGATTCTTTCGAGGCCATCTTGCCTTGTCCCCTAGACCCTGCATGGCATACATCAATTCGGGAATGTTAACAGAAAAGCAATATTCAGATAATTCAGGATACTCTTCAGGATCCTCATCTTCGACGGCATTCACTCTCTTGTTCTCATTTCTGCCATATGGCTTAGGCCGATACGACTTGAATGAGGATTCCGACTTCCTGTTAGTTGACTCATAAGTGTTGGATGAGTTCATCCTTTCTTGCATCTTTCTGTCATCTTCCAACCGAATGTATCTTAGGGCTCTGTTCCGAGCTTCATCCAGGTTCCTGCATGGGTTCATTACAAGGTCTTGGTAAAATTGAGAATCCTTTTGCAACCCCATCTTGAAAGCTTGCACAGCTGTTGCAACATCAAGATGAGGAATGTCTAGTGATTCCCGGCTGAACTTGTTCACATAATCCCTAAGGGATTCCTGAGGCCCTTGTGTTATCCTGTAGAGATCACTTGTTAATTTTTCGAAGCTTCTACTACAAGAAAACTGACTATTAAATAAATTTACTAAGTGAGCAAAAGATGTAATTGAATGTGGAGGAACATTCAAGAGCCATTTCAAAGCTGATCCTGTCAAGGTTGAACCAAAACCCTTGCACAAGCATGCTTCCTTGAGATTCGGAGGGATAGGGTTAATCTCCATCCTTTCCCTATACTGAGCAATATGCTCTTCAGGATCCGTTGTTCCGTCGTAAAGCTTCATGTTGGGGGTTTGGAACCTCTTTGGGATCTCAGCATCACAGATAGGATATGCAAAACGAGATATCTTGTGGCTGTCTTGAGACACTTCCGGGATTGGCTGGACCACCCCAGGTACACTTGATATCATGTCCTTCAACTTCTGAAGTTCCCTAGTAAGTGCCGATGTCACACCTGTATCCTGCAAAGATCCACTATTGTTAGTAGCATGAGTATTATTATTATTATTTGACACGTTACCCGTTGGAGGATTTTGCCCATATCCTGAAGCATATCCTGAGCTCCTTATGGTCGACATCCTGACCGAGGAGGGTATTTCAGGAGTATGATTTTGAGGGAGGCTGGGCACAATATTCCCCCTGTTATCCTCAGTATACACAGCCGAGCTGAAGTTCAACGTTCTGGGATGTAATGGAGTGACAATATCCTCAGCAGATCTGCTCGAGCCAGACTTCAGGAGTTGTATTTCCCTCAAAAGCATTTGGTTTGTTTCCTGTTGCTGCCTCATTTGTTCCTGCACACTTCCAAATAAGGTTAAAATTTCATCGTTAGAAGCTAAAACGGGAGCAGATCCCTGGACACTCCGAGTAGGGATAACATCTTGAGATTGCGTAGAAGCTGGCATCCTTGGAGGAGGTGGTGGAAGCACCGAACCGGTAGTGGCAGAAGTCATAGCAGACACAGTAGAGGAACTCATGTTTGATCTTGAGGCCATTATGGACAATGTGGCAAAAAGTTTTGAAAATAAAAAACCGATTAGCGATTTAACAAAAAAATTTAGTAAAGAGAGCACCACTTGCCCCACGGTGGGCGCCAAATTGTTTTGGTCAAAAATTACCGAAGCAATTTAGTGATCAAATTAGTAATGTGAGGTAGTGTGCTAGAAAGTGTATAGAAAATATGCTTGTTGAGTTATTTAGAAAATTAGTATTCAGGATACAGCTCAGGATATTGAACTGTACCAACGATCAAACAATGAGCGAACAATGAGCAAAAAGTAAAGGAAATGACACGAGATGTACGAGGAAAGCCCTTGATCAATCTAGATCGCCGGCATAAAACCTCGGGAGCTGACAATCGCAGCTGCCTTGTTCTTCTTATTGCTTTAAACTTCAGGATACAGTGCAGGATATAGACCAGATCGCTAAGTGTTACAATGATTTTGTGAAAATTGCTAGAGAGTAAGTGTTAGAGTGTAGCGAGTGTAATAGTGATGTCCTAGTTGATCTGATATACCCACCTATTTATAGTAATGAATTACAAACAATAATCCCTACAAATATGGGCTACTCCGAATATTCCATTATGAACGTTATGGACCGAATAATACGGCTTCAACGTCTTCATTTGAACGACTTGGACCGAGTCTTCCGCAGAATAAGTCTTGTGAACGTTGCTAGCTTCTAACCCACGTACCTGCACATAATCCATTAGTAATCCCGAGGATACCATTCAGGATGTTACCAATATCCTGAACCAGCATCCCGGATGTAAACAGATACTACATAAATAAGATATAGATCAAGATATTTTCCAGGATATGGGCTCAGAATTTCACCCATAACAGTTATTAAGATCTGAGGGCTAAAAACTGACCACGTGTCAATCACTGATGAAGTGGATGAAGTATGGTGAACAGTTGTTTTAAGGGCCACTGACGTATCAAGCATCATTGATTACAACAGTAAAAATTATGGGCAGTGGATGATTTTTACTATCAGTGGATAGCATATCAGTGGATGAGACACTGATTTTGAGCATCAGTGCTTTTCAAGAAAATGAGGGATCAGTGGTTAACTTTCAGCAGTGGACAGTGTTTAGAGATCAGACGTTGGAACAAAACAGTGGTTAGGGTAAATAGTACAACTCTGAAGGACAGGTGTTTCAGCAACAGTTTTGAAGATTTTCAGTCAAGGTTTTGCCACATGTCAATTTTGAAAGACAGTGGTTTAGTACCCCAGATGATGAAAACTTTTTACTAAGGCAACTCATTTTCGTTTAATATTCAATTAACACATGAGTACCTTAGTAATTTAAGCACAGTTTGGAATCAACCTTTGATAAAAATTTAGGAGCAAACCTGAGTATGACATGATCATGACATATGTACCATTTCCTTTTGACCCATTTATGAGGACACTAATACAAAAAAAAAAATAAGGTATTACATCCTGACAGGAGCTGAAACTATTGCCAACAAAAACAAGCATAAGTTCCAAATATATTATTCCAAAAAAAATGAATAATATATCCTGGTTGTTTGAGAAAATCCTTTGAACAACAAAAAAAAATAGTTAAAGGATTTTCTGAGAATAGTATCAAAAAGGATCTGGTATAATTTCAATAGAGTATATAATCATATCATTCACAAGTTTTTGAAAATGGTCAGTGGTTTGACAACAGTGGTAGGAAACTTTTGGATACATTTTGACCACTGTTTGGAACCATTTTCTTTGTCAGTTGAATGCAAACCTGAGGACACATGGAGAAATTTTTTTTTGAACATTTGTCTAGTCCTCTTTGGAGTTCATTTACTGGAATCAAAACCTTTTTCTGAACAGATAAATGCACACAGTTGCTTAATTACCATTATTACCCTAAACTTTGACTCATAAGTGTTTTATGTTTATACTCTTTTCTTTTGACTTCAAAAGTTTTGAGATCAACACACTTCTGAGTTTTTGTGAATTTCCTCAATGTATTTTAACAAAGTTGATTTTGTCCTTTTGAGGGACTCAACCTGTTTTTAACACATAAAATCTGAATGACTAAAGTTTTAATTCCCTCTTTTTGAGTTAACAAAACATCAATGTTTTATGAATCATTGGTTTTGTTAATCTGAGGTTCATACTTTAGTATTTAATGAAAACATCACAAATATCAAAAACAACAGTTGAAATCAATGTTGAAAAATATAAAACAGTTCCATAATTTAACAGATATGTTTACAGATCTGAAAGCTATGGGTGACTTTTGCATGATATCACTTGTTGTGTGAAATTTGTGTGTCATATGACATCTTGGTTGATTTACAGAGTTTTTGATTAACCACTTTAAACATGATTTATTCGGTACTCTGTTTTTCAACAAAAATACAACCAACCTTAGTATCAATGAAAATTTTGAGCCGAACTATTATGTCAAATTGATTGTTAGATCGAATTTGACTGTCCAGGCTCTGATACCAATTGTTAGGATCGGAGGCTCTCATGATTGTGTTTGTTTGTTTAAAATGAATGATCAATGAATATGAAAACATGTTAGGTGCAGCGGAAATGAAAACAAACTTTGTAAACACAATCAAATGGAGAAAATAGTTTGATAAACAATTGCTTCTCATAGAGTCAAAAGATTTACAAATCAAAGCAAAAGATTACAGATATGCTTACAAACTAAACTCCCCCTCAGCCTGATGCCCCAAGGTTGGTTGCACACAAGATGAAAGGATTAGACATGAGGAGAAGAACTCGCTCAGTCAATCAAATGTAACAGTACAGGGTACTGATACATTTATAGGCAAACCAAACGACTGAGAATCTCAGCTGACGTCACCATGAAAGCGACGTCTAACAATCTAACAAACTTTTAACAACTGATCTATGACTACTGACCATACAGACACTGATTACATTCTAACTACTGATGTATAAACACTGATTCTTCATTTCACTGATGTAGTCAACCACTGATGTCTAGTAACAGTGCTTTCTTCAAAGGGTGATCAGACCTTGAATGGGCAGTGCTTTAATCCTTTAGCAGTGCTAGAGTTCCGTCAGTAGATTGAGCTTCAGCCTTTAAACTTCATCAGTACTTTAAGAGTGGTCAGCAGTTGCAAAGCAGCAGTTGTATATGGACAGTGGATAGAGACTATCAGTTGTTATAAATCACTTTCAAGGGGAAAGCAAAGTGTAAACTGCTGCTTATTGGGAATCCTCTGTTGTGACCTGGTTTTGGCTTTACATTATCTCTTCCTCTGGTAGGGTTCAATCCCAACAACGTGGTCGTTGTGGGAAAACATTTCAATTAATATTAAACTTATGTTTTGTGCTTCCGCTGTAAACACAAACTATGTTTTGACACCAATTGTATTGTGTTGGATTTTATAAAAATTACTTACATGCTTTGTTCAATATGATTGGTGGCTATGATCCTGGGCATGTCACCCCTCCAAGGCGGGGTGGGGTTTTTGGAGGGTGTGCAAAAACTGCTGGAAAATCATCTTCCCCGTGACACGCGACATGGAGCAGTAATCCTGGCGCGACATGCGAGGGCGCTCGCGGCACGCGAAAGATCAAGAGGAGTCTGTCGCGTGGTGCAACAGACTAAATTCCGAAATTTTATTTTGTTTTTGATTGTTCGCTACTAGAACTTGATTATACTAATATTTAAAATATCGAAACTAACTTTTAAGTTGGTTTTGATCATAGGTGAATGTGAAGATGTCCCGGATGAAGATCAAGCTCATTGAAGAACCGAACACGATCAAGATACAAGCTTCCGCACATGGTTTCGTCGTCATTTAAAAACGACGAATTTATACATATTGTATTGTATTATTTCAAATCCGAAAATGTTTTAATTTGACCATATTTTTCAATGTATATGTAATTATAATTACATGTTTATTTACGTAAATAATACGAAAACCCTAAAATAATTGCAAGGGTGTTACAAGTTGGTAATCAGAGCTCATGGTTAAAGAATAAAGTGTGTTCGGTTCGAGGCTTGATCGCAAATTCGGTAAGTACATGTATGTTAATGGTTTAACATGTTAAAGTGTTGTGAACAACACATAGGGTTATTGTGTAATACACGTTACCCCAATGAAAACGATAGGTATAGTTCACGAAATCACGTGCGTTGACACGTACAGTAAAAAAAAGGCCTTGTATTACAATACAGCCGTTTATTAATGTCGGAATTACTAACTTTTGTGAATGTTTTAATTGAAGGACACTCGCATCTGAAGATGACGAGAGTTGGACAAATTACGGATATGACTGTGAAACGGTCCGATGTATGACAAGCAAAGCATACTCATCAAGGATCTAAATCGCGTAGAGAATGATTGATGCACATTTTAAATTTAATTGCACAAATAGCAATATGCAACAAGCATGTAGAGAATGATTGATGCACCTGTAAATTGAAAACTTGGAAAAACCCGAATAGAAAACCTATCCGGGATATTGTTTCCAAGAGAAACAAATAGAGGCATTACTTACATGGGGTGTAATGTGAAAATTATAAAAAGGTCATGTATACCAGGTGTTGATCACTTACTCTGTGTCACACCCCCAAAATCCACCTGCAGAGTATCACCGCTTGGAGGCGTGACTGACCAGGATCCAGCCACCAATCATATTGAACAGGCAAGTAAGTAATTATAAAAGTTCAACCAATACAATTGGTGTCCAAACAAAACATAGTATAAGTTGCAAGCGGAAGCATAACGATTAAATCTAAAACCAAAATATATAAGTTTAAAGGTTTCAAAGTTTTACATGGCACACAGCTGTCCATGTCCCACAACGACTCTTCCCCATGCAAGCTCCTGCTAAACCTATTGACCTGCAAAGCATGTAGTAACGAGTCAACAATAATGTTGAGGGAGTTCACAATTGGGTGTTCGTTTTAAGTTGTTTCGAAAACAGTTTCCTTTAACTGGCATCCTGCCGTGGGGGTTACCCCATAGTTGAAAACGTGATTTGTTTATTCCCGGTTACTCTGGCAATCCAGCCGTGGGGGCTACCCCATGTTTAGTTATCTGGCTTTTCGGCCGTGGGGGCTACCCCATGTATACTACTAGACTCGTTACCATATCGACTGCTGACTGTAGTCATGTTTATGTGCCCTGAACTGTCAATATCTATCATCATTGACATGCCCAGATCCATTAGTTCACGCCCGTCCTCTGCGGCACGGTGTGAGGCTTGTCAGACCTAAATATCGCTATCTAACTAATGACCTGCTCGCCATTGGCCCGGCGATTAAGTCGATATAAAAAGGAGGGACTTTGTGATAGAGTTTTGGTCTAGTGAAAGTTAACTGTCCATGAGGACGAGGAATTACATTCTTGAACCAGTACTGTCCTACCCAAGAAAGGACGAGGAATCCATGTTCCTTAAACCCATTTCCAACCCCTGGGAATCCCATGCTTTGGAGAAAGTGTGAACTCACCTTAGGTTAGCTCGGCAGATAAACGAAAGGTCAATCGAGCTGCTAGAGGTCAACCACGTCCTAACATGGTTACCATACAAGTCAGGTCTAGGTTCAAGTAATGCACGTATGATTACACATAGTTTAACAGGTTATGAACACGTATTGATCATGGCAAACACATAATACATATTAACACTTTAACAGTAGCATTCAAGTAACAAACACAACCAACTTGTGCGACCCGAAAGATAAAGCCCAATAACAGGCGGCCCAACATGTTGTGCATTCAGCACAGCCTTGTGCGATCCATAACATCTTGTGCGACTGGAGACATCTTGTGCAACTGAAGATATCTTGTGCGACTAAGGGGAGTCTTGTGCGATCCATATTACCATCCGAATTTTATGCCACTTAGTTACAAATAATTCAACAGTTTCCAAATTCCCTTCAATCATTACTAACAGTTTCCAAACCAACAATAATCGATCAAACAATGTTTTATCATCAAATCTCTATGAATCCTAATGAATACATATGAACAACAATCATAACCCTTAACCTTATTAACACCCTAAATCGTACTATCAGGTCGATGATTTGTATTTCTAGCCTACCAACTCATTCGAACAATATGTATAACAGCCGATTTACATCTACAATACATGATTACTAGTTCTAAATAAATCAAAACATATTACACCTATGAGCCGATTGTATATAATCGATTTTAAGTCTAAATCATGCCATCTGAATCATATGAATATCATCATTCACACCTAATATGAATTTCTTGTTTTGTTTCTACCAGCCCACTTGTTACGCACATGGATTGACATTGGCCCAATAGTTTTATTAATCCCCCACCACAGAATAATACCAAGTCTGTTCCACATATTAATATTGCTACATATTCATTATATGTTTGACAACTATAAAACACCCAAACCTACAATCAATCACTACCTACAAAAATCAACAATAGCCTGCCATTCTTTTCGGTGCTGAAATCCCTCACATGGCCCATTAATGTTCTGACAACAATCATTATTCTTCCTAATCTAAAACGATGTTAGGTCATCACATGATTACCGGTTTCGATAAGAGATCCCACAATTATTTACACATACAATCTGATTTTATAACAATGCTCTACACTCTCACACACATCACAAAGCAACTAATAATAAATAACCAAGAGGAATCATGTTACACACATCAACACATAACAAAATAATCAAACAATAATAATCATAGCATGCATTCACTAACCAAGTTTCTGGGTAACAGGAAGCTATCTCGAGAGGGGGGGGGGTCTGCTATGCCGTCGCACACACCAATGAGAAGTAGGGTTTTATTAGGTTGTGTTTTGTTGTGATGCAATTTGTGAGGCATGTGAAGTATACGTATGCTTAATTATAGATTGAACAACATAAGTGGGCCGATTATCTGTTAGTTTAATTAACATGCAAATGGGCCAAGCCCACTCTTGTTTTCGCCGGCTTCATATTGGACAAAAACGCTTAGGGGTTTTCTTGAGGAGGGTGATCGGTCAAAGTTCCATTTCCAATTACACATAACACCATATCAAACATAACAGAACATTAATCCTTAAGGTTCACATAATCACATAGTGTTCAAACATGCTACACTTAGCACAAATAGAGGTTCTAAAATATGAGTTGTCACATTATCCCCAAGTTGAAAGAAATTTCTTCCCGAAATTTAGCACGTACTCACTGAGGAAGCTAGTTAAGTTGCGTGGTTTTCCTGGGGTGTCACATCCTCCCCCCGTTGATCTGGAATTTCCTCTCGAAATTCCGTAGCTTCAGCCTCTGTAGTGGTTGTACTGTTTTCGAATAGTTGGGGGTACTTTTGTTTCATTTGATCTTCATGTTCCCAGGTGAACTCTGGGCCGCGACGTGAGTTCCAACGAACTCGAACAAGAGGTATTCTAGTGCGCTTGAGGACCTTAACATCCCGGTCTGTGATTTCAACTGGTTCCTCGACGAATCGTAACTATTCATCGATAGTGAGCTCCTTCAAAGGAACTATGAGGGTCTCATCTGACAGACACTTATTCAGATTTGACACATGGAAAACGTTGTGAACTGCACTGAGTTCTGCTGGTAGGTTCAGTTTGTAGGCCATCCTGCCTATTTTCTCTATGATGTCGAATGGTCCAACGTATCGTGGGTTAAGTTTGCCTCGTTTGCCAAAACGAACCACACCCTTCCAGGGTGAAACTTTGAGTAGTACTCGCTCCCCAACCTGGAGCTCGAGTGGTTTCCTGCCCTTATCGGCGTAGCTTTTCTGACGGTCACGAGCTGCCGCCATTCGTTGTCGTATCTGAGCAATTCGTTCTGTTGTGTCTACCACAAGTTCTGGACCAGTGATCTGACTATCCCCCACCTCTGCCCAACAAAGAGGTGACCGGCATTTACGACCGTATAATGCCTCAAACGGAGCAGCTTTAATGCTGGTGTGGTAGCTGTTATTGTACGAAAATTCCACAAGTGGCAGATGCTTTTCCCAGCCGTTGCCAAAGTCAATTACACACGCCCGAAGCATGTCTTCTAAAGTTTGAATAGTGCGCTCAGACTTCCCATCCGTCTGAGGGTGATACGCTGTGCTCATGTCTAATCGTGAGCCAAAGGATTTGTGCATAGCTTGCCACAGTTCAGAAGTAAAACGTGCATCACGATCTGAGATAATAGAGGTGGGCACCCCGTGCCTCGAGACAACTTCCTTAAGATATACGTCTGCTAAAGTGGAGAACTTATCCGTTTCCTTGATAGCCAAGAAGTGTGTAGACTTTGTGTGTCGATCCACGATCACCCAAATAGTATCATTACTGCGTTGAGATCTAGGCAGGCCGGTAACAAAATCCATGGAAATTTGCTCCCATTTCCATTGTGGTATCTCTGGTTGTTGGAGTAGGGCTGAAGGTTTCTTGTATTCGACTTTGACTCTCGCACAAGTCAAACACTTGCTGACGTAAGTTGCTATGTGGGCCTTCATGCTAGGCCACCAGTAGGTACTTCTGAGGTCGTGGTACATCTTATCCGAGCCAGGATGTACTGAGTAGCGAGACTTGTGTGCCTCATCCGTCACAAGCTCTCGTAGGTTGCCATAAAGTGGGACCCAAATGCGTCCTGTTACGTAGTAAGCACCGACTTCCTTTTGTTCTAATCGTTGCCTTGATCCGCGTAGGGCTTCAGCCCTGATGTTTGCTGGTTTCAATGCTTCTACCTGAGCATCTCATATCTAGGAAGGAAGACTAGACTATATAGTGAGTTGTAAAGC
Organism: Helianthus tuberosus; assembly: GCA_030545235.1. NCBI lineage: Eukaryota > Viridiplantae > Streptophyta > Magnoliopsida > Asterales > Asteraceae > Helianthus > Helianthus tuberosus. The sequence goes on along the minus strand of CM060366.1, from coordinate 169,342,222 downwards.
TCGTACGCGCTTAGGCGTAGAGTCCTTTCGACTGAGGGCGTCAGCCACAACATTGGCTTTACCTGGGTGTTACCTGATCGAGCATTCGTAGTCATTCAGTAGCTCGACCCATCGTCGTTATCGCATATTCAGTTCCTTCTGTTTGAAGATATGCTCGAGACTCCTGTGATCGGTGTAAATGGCGCACTTGGTACCGTACAGGTAATGTCTCCATATCTTAAGCACAAAAACAACAGCTCCCAGCTCTAAGTCGTGTGTAGTGTAGTTCTTTTCATGAACTTTGAGTTGGCGTGAGGCGTAGGCTATAACTTTATCCCGTTGCATCAATACACAACCAAGACCCTGAATTGATGCGTCGCAGTAAACCACGAAGTCGTTTGTGCCCTCTGGCAATGAAAGGATAGGTGCGCTACAAAGTCTATCCTTTAAGTGTTGAAATGCTAATTCATGTGCATTTCCCCATCGATAAACAACGCCTTTCTGCATTAGTGAGGTGAGAGGCTGTGCAATCTTGGAAAAATCCAAAATGAACCTTCTGTAGTAACCTGCCAAGCCCAAAAATTGGCGAATTTCCGTTGGTGTACGAGGTGCAGGCCAGTTCTTAATCGAGTCTACCTTGGATGGATCAACGTGAATCCCACCCTTGTTTACCATATGGCCTAAGAAATGGACTTCACGAAGCCAGAAGTCTCATTTTGAAAACTTGGCGTACAATTGTTCTGCTCGAAGGAGTTCTAGAATGAGTCGTAGATGTTGCTCATGTTCCTCCTGACTCTTCGAATAGATCAGGATATCGTCGATGAAAACTATGACGAACTTGTCCAGGTAAGGCTTGCACACTTGATTCATCAAGTCCATGTAGACCGCAGGTGCATTTGTCAGCCCAAAAGGCATGACCAAAAACTCGTAGTGTCCATAACGAGTTCTAAAGGCTGTTTTGGAGACGTCCTTTTCTCGGACTCTCAGCTGGTGATATCCTGATCTCAAATCGATCTTCGAGTAAAAACTCGACCCTTTCAGCTGGTCGAATAGGTCGTCGATGCGTGGAAGAGGATAACGATTCTTCACCGTCACCTTGTTGAGCTCACGATAGTCGATGCACATACGGAAGGTACTGTCTTTCTTCTTCATGAATAGCACTGGAGCTCCCCAGGGCGAAGAGCTAGGACGAATAAAACCCTTATCCAAGAGTTCTTGTAGTTTCATAGAGAGTTCTTCCAACTCTGATGGAGCTAGGCGATAAGGTGCACGAGCTATAGGTGCTGCTCCAGGAGCTAGCTCGATCTGAAATTCGACCTGGCGATGAGGCGGAAGGCCAGGTAGTTCCTCAGGAAATACCTCAGGGAAGTCATGTAGAATCGGAAAATCTTCTATCTTCTTCTCTTTCTTCGAGGTGTCAGTAACGAGAGCCAGAATAGCAGTGTGGCCCTTTCTCAAACACTTCTGGGCCTTAAGGAAAAAGATGATGCTCACAACAGCACCACTCTTGTCGCCACGAATCATGAGTGGTTCATCACCTGGGCGAGGAATACGGACAATCTTTTTGTTGCAAAGAATCTCTGCTCGATGTTGAGGTAACAATGTCGAAACCATCACAACGTTAGGGCCGTTCCTAGCATCATCCTGACCAATCACGAACACTCGACCCCTGGCACCATTTCCATCGTTATTACCCCCGTTGTTGTCTCCACTAATGTTCCCGTTTCCTCGGTGGTGGTTCTGATTCTGGTTCAACTGTGGGCAGTGTCTCTTGAAGTGATCTTCAGCACCCCACTGGTAGCATCCCTTGCTACCCTGTTGTTGCTACTAATTCAGTGGAGCTCGTGGCTGCTGTTGTCGGTTCTGGTTTGCAGGACGTGAGCTTCTACAATCTTTAGTTTCATGCCCCATCTTGAGACACCTCTGACAACAACCCTTGTTGCACTGACCACTGTGGCGTCTGTTGCATCTATTGCACTCTGGGTGATTTCCTCGGTATCAATCCTGCCCTTGACTACCAGAAGATTGCTGACCAGGACTCTGGTAGTCATCGATCTTTCGCTGTTGTGCCTGCGACTGAACCGTAGTCGAACCGTTACTAGAGGTTCCATCCCACTTCCGTTTGTTGTCACTGGAAGTAGCAGAAGTAGTAGTAGTAGCACCAATACGCATAGGCAGCTTGTTCTATTCCACTGCCTGGTCTGTGAGACGATGAGCAAAACGAGTAACATCCTGAATGGTTGCAAGGTTAGCAGCAGTCACATGGCTTTGAATCTCTGGTACTAAGCCTTTGAGGTACAGCTCAATGCGCTTGATGGGAGGATCCACTAGTTGGACACCACACTGACCCCGTCACCCTCCGGTTAAAGAACTCCACTTCCAGCTTGTGGATGTCATCACGACTACAGTATTCAGGTTTGATCAGTTCCTTAAAATCATTCCATGGGGTGGCCCTAGCAGCCGCCAGCCCCAGCATTTGAACTTGCGCGTTCCACCAAGTTAGCGCAGTTCCTTCGAGAGTACCAGTGGCGTACCTCACCCTACGTGCCTCAGGGCATTCACACATCGCGAGGATATACTCGAGCTTTTCAAACCAATGGAGGAGTCCAACGGCTCCTTCAGTGCCACTGAAAGTATTAGGACGACAATCCATGAATGTCTTGAACATGCATACAGGTGGCTGAGCGTTCTGACCTTGTTGCGTGAGGAAGAAAAGACAGGGTTAAGTGCGAGAGTTGGGTCATGAGAGTAGGATCTGACATCCTAGGTTAGGTTCAGAATAGCAGGTTATACCTCCTGCCTGAGCGGCTGCGAGTGCTGCCGTAACCTGTTCGTTGATAAGAGCCGTCAGCTGGCTTGAGTTAGGTTCACACGTTCCCTCATGATCTTCACATCGAAGGAAACACAAATAGGAAAGGTGTCGCGGATGTGTGTAAGTGTGGAGTGACAGAAGGAAGCAAGCATACATGTGTTTTCAACTATAGTTGCTACGTTTATTCTAAGCATACCATGAGCATAGTTCTATGTAGTCTAACAAGTAGGCAATAAAACATAAACCATATCACCTAAAATGTCGAGTCTTGCACGTGGAGCGAAGCGTCGTTGTGGATTGTAGAGCACTGTACAGGTTATAGTCTGGTCTTAACAAAAACGTTTTCCCCTTATTAAAACCAAGTTCTCTATAACCAATGGCTCTGATACCAATCTGTCACACCCCCAAAATCCACCTGCGGAGTATCACCGCTTGGAGGCGTGACTGACCAGGATCCAGCCACCAATCATATTGAACAAGCAAGTAAGTAATTATAAAAGTTCAACCAATACAATTGGTGTCCAAACAAAACATAGTTTAAGTTGCAAGCAGAAGCATAACGATTAAATCCAAAACCAAAATATATAAGTTTAAAGGTTTCAAAGTTTAACATGGCACACAGCTGTCCATGTCCCACAACGACTCTTCCCCATGCAAACTCCTGCAAAACCTATTGACCTGCAAAGCATGTAGTAACTAGTCAACAATAATGTTGAGCGAGTTCACGGTTGGGTGTTCGTTTTAAGTTGTTTCGAAAACAGTTTCCTTTAACTGGCATCCTGCCGTGGGGGTTACCCCATAGTTGAAAATGTGATTTTTTTATTCCCGGTTACTCTGGCAATCCAGCCGTGGGGGCTACCCCATGTTTAGTTATCTGGCTTTTCGGCCGTGGGGGCTACCCCATGTATACTACTAGACTCGTTACCATATCGACTGCTGACTGTAGTCATGTTTATGGGCCCTGAACTGTCAATGTCTATCATCATTGACGTGCCCAGATCCATTAGTTCACGCCCGTCCTCTGCGGCACGGTGTGAGGCTTGTCAGACCTAAATAGCGCTATCTAATTAATGACTCGCTCGCCATTGGTCCGGCGATTAAGTCGATATAAAAAGGAGGGACTTCATGATAGAGTTTTGGTCTAGTGAAAGTTAACGGTCCATGAGGACGAGGAATTACATTCCTGAACCAGTACTGCCCTATCCAAGAAAGGACGAGGAATCCATGTTCCTTAAACCCATTCCCAACTCCTGGGAATCCCATGCTTTGGAGAAAGTGTGAACTCACCTTAGGTTAGCTCGGCAGATAAACGAAAGGTCAATCGAGCTGCTAGAGGTCAACCACGTCCTAACATGGTTACCATACAAGTCAGGTCTAGGTTCAAGTAATGCACGTATGATTACACATAGTTTATCAGGTTATGAACACGTATTGATCATGGCAAACACATAATACATATTAACACCTTAACAGTAGCATTCAAGTAACAAACACAACCAACTTGTGCGACCCGAAAGATAAAGCCCAATAATATGCGGCCCAACATGTTGTGCGTTTAGCACAGCCTTGTGCGATCCACAATATCTTGTGCGACTGGAGACATCTTGTGCGAATGAAGATATCTTGTGCGATCAGATCAGGTCTTGTGCGACTGAGGGGAGTCTTGTGCGATCCATATTACCATCCGAATTTTATACCACTTAGTTACGACTAATTCAACAGTTTCTAAATTCCATTCAATCAATTCAATCATTACTAACAGTTTCCAAACCAACAATAATCCATCAAACAATGTTTTATCATCAAATCTCTATGAATGCTAATGAATACATATGAACAACAATCATAACCCTTAACCTTATTAACACCCTAAATCGTACTATTAGGTCAATGATTCGTATTTCTAGCATACCAACTCATTCGAACAATATGTATAACAGCCGATTTACATCTACAATACATGATTACCAGTTCTAAATAAATCAAAACATATTACACCTATGAGCCGATTGTATATAATCGGTTTTAAGTCTAAATCATGCCATCTGAATCATATGAATATCATCATTCACACCTAATATGAATTTATTGTTTTCTTTCTACCAGCCCACTTGTTACGCACATGGATTGACATTGGCCCAATAGTTCTATTAATCCCCCACCACAGAACAATACCAAGTCTGTTCCACATATTAATATTGCTAGATATTCATTATATGTTTGACAACTATAAAACACCCAAACCTACAATCAATCACTACCTACAAAAATCAACAATAGCCTGCCATTCTTTTCGGTGCTGAAATCCCTCACATGGCCCATTAATGTTCTGACAACAATCATTATTCTTCCTAATCTAAAACGATGTTAGGTCATCACATGATTACCGGTTTCGATAAGAGATCCCACAATTATTTATACATACAATCTGATTTTAAAACAATGCTCTACACTCTCACACACATCACAAAGCAACTAATCATAAATAACCGAGAGGAATCATGTTACAGACATCAACACATAACAAAATAATCAAACAATAATAATCATAGCATGCATTCACTAACCAAGTTTCTGGGTAACAGGAAGCTATCTCGTGTCTGCTATGCCGTCGCACACACCAATGAGAAGTAGGGTTTTATTAGGTTGTGTTTTGTTGTGATGCAATTTGTGAGGCATGTGAAGTATACGTATGCTTAATTATAGATTGAACAACATAAGTGGGCCGATTATCTATTAGTTTAATAAACATGCAAATGGGCCAAGCCCACTCTTGTTTTCACCGGCTTCATATTGGACAAAAACGCTTAGGGGTTTTCGTGAGGAGGGTGTTCGGTCAAAGTTCCATTTCTAATTACACATAACTCCATATCAAACATAACAGAACATTAATCCTTAAGGTTCACATAATCACATAGTGTTCAAACATGCTACACTTAGCACAAAGATAGGTTCTGAAATATGAGTTGTCACATTATCCCCAAGTTGAAAGAAATTTCGTCCCGAAATTTAGCACGTACTCAGTGAGGAAGCTAGTTAAGTTGCATGGTTTTCCTGGGGTGTCACACTCTGGCCAAGTAAGTAGTGAACATGTGGTACCATGAACTTCTTATGATGGACACATTTACGTCTGATGTAGTAAGGGCGGGGTGAATGGGACTAACTTAAATGGTACCCAAATAAATCAAACAAGCAAAATATTTGATAATAATGTAAACGCATAGCCGGGTGACGGAAGCGTATTACATTAGGATAATGAGCCTGAGAGAAGGGACAAAGACCAATGTAAACGATGACATAAATGAATAACCTGATGAAAATTCATAAAGATAAGTCATGTTGGACGAAAGAGCCATGGTTGACAAAATGGGCAAGTAAAACCAAAGTATAGATGATCCGCCGGATAATAAAAACGAAGGTATTGCCCATACGAAAAAGATAATTAAACTTGTTAACTTTAGTAATAGTAAAGCAAGGATGACGATGATAATCTTCACTCAGAACCTATAAGGCCGTCAAGGATGGTCACACAAGGAATAAAAGACATGGTTGAATAAAAGCGATGGATTACGCTAAGACGACCAAATCAATCGAAGCGAAGTCTTAATGCATACCGGAAGGGTTGCAATGATAACGACTTCGGTAAAACACCCAATTGATAGGTAGTAATTTGAGTGAATGCGTAAACCAAGAGACGAGAACGCGAATTGAAAGTCAAAAGACTCGGGTTTCGAGTCATGACTAAAAGATGATAAGATACTGTAAATAGAAATTTTAATAAATTGCGTTCAACTATTCTAAAGTTGAACGGGTCGAATAAAGAATGAAGTTGGACATTCATAAGTGATGAAATTTCACACGAACAAGTCAAACGAATTAAATGAAGAATAACGCTTGCTAACATAAGTAAGCGTGAAATATTAATAAACTTACGCAAGGGGCTATAGGCGCTAAAAAAAACCTTAAGGTAAAAGAACCCGGGTAGTGGGTTGCAAGGAAATACATGTTTGAACCAAATAATGGTAAGCGTAGAACAAATCGACGTGTAGATGATGTAAAGAGTCATAAAATCGGAAGATTAGTCCAAGAGTAAACGAACGAAGCTTTAGACTACAGTCAAGGCCAACTAAAGTTCAAAAGCGAAAATAAACAATTCCAAACATAATAAGAGATGCTTTGAAGCTATATATGTATATATACATTTGAATATAGACATGGATAAAAGACGATCTACTGGATCATCATAACCTATGGGATTATAAATAGTGTTAAAGTCTACGGGACCAAAAAGACCTTCGGGTCACAAATAGAAAGAAACGAATGGTTGGGGTTCTCATCTTAAAAAGGTGAAAATCTAGAGAAAAAGCTTACGAGGCTAAGTAAAAGAACTTGCGGGTCACTTGGATAAAACGAGGAAAACTAGTTGTAACTCCCCGCGTAAAATAATAATGAGAGGTAAAGTTAGTATAAAAGCGATGAGTTTCGCTAAGTTAATCGAATGGGTTAAAGTGAAGAAATTTCACTAAAACATTTAAACGGGCAAAATCGACAAAGAATCCACAATTATTTAAATTGTGTTACGCCACAAAAAGGGGGAAGTCATTACCGAAATGACAACAGAAGGGGATAAACCTGTTAACATACTGATGAGACTAAGTGGTCAAATGACAACTCGATCAATAAAGATAAAGGATATAAGCTGAAGGTAACGGCCCGCGAGGCCTTACTCATGAAAGACGTACGCGTCAATATAAATGAAAACGTTAGATCGAAAGGAACGAGTGAATGTCTTGAAAACGAAACTAGGTTCGTTTAGTCTAAATTAAAAGAAATACGTAAATAAGGTTTCGAGGACGAAACCTCTTTAAGGGGGGTAGACTTGTAACACCCCGAAAACGGGTTTGGTAATTAAACCCCGTTAATACTAAAGAGCGGGTATAATACCGTTAGCAGAAAAGATTAAACCGGAAATTATTAGAAAGTTTTAAGTGATTAAAAGAATTGCCAATTGGAATTTCGTCAATCGGATAAACGAGGAATTTTAAATGAATTTTTCCGTAAGCTGCAGTCAGAAGTGACGAATCTGATTGCAGCTTAGTAAATGAATTTTTACGAATTTTTGGTAAAGAGTTATATCTTGAAATTTTAACACAAGGTCTAACCCTCCGAGAGGTACACTACATAAAAAAATCATAATTTTTGAAGACATGTAAACATGTTAAACAAGTCACCAGAAACAGCCCATTTTCAGTGATATGAAATGCCTAAATGAAATCGCGGCCAACTAGTTAGTATGTAAAATTTGATTTCGTTAAGAGTTCGGATGAAATATGCCTAAGTGAGTTCATTGAACCACATGTGCATTTGAATATGTTGATAAGTCAATTGACTTTAAAAAGTCAAACCGACCAAGGATTAGATCAAATGATAATTTTGATATGGTCGAATGATAAATTCGACATAAAACTCGTAGGATGGAATAGTCGTAAATGATTATGACTAATCTAACCATCTTACGAATTATGATGATATTTTGACTCTTGACAAGCTAGATGGAGACTTGTGAATGAAGCGGGTCAAATGGAGCAAGTACGAAAAGAAAAGCGTAATTTTGATGCGAGGTAAGTAAAGCTTACACTCTCTTTTTTTATAAAATGTTTAATCATTATAAGGGTTACGAATATGTTAAGCTAATGGTTAAAATGTGGTGTTCCGACGTAGGTGATACGACTCGGAATAAGTAAAAACGATGGAAAACCATAATGGATGGTAAAAATGGAAATGGTGGTATAGTCATGGAATGACAAACATACAACGAGTTTTGAAATGTTGCCATATGGGATAACTCATAATAATGATGGGGATAAAATGGTAATTAGTTGCGTGAAGACCAACGTAAGATAAAGTTAAATGATACCCTATGGCGTAAGCCGAAATGGGTTAAATAACGAAATGGTAAATATATATATATATATATATATATATATATATATATATACCATTCAAATACAAATGCAAAATGTTTGGTCGTTTAGACCAAACGGGTTAAAGGGCAATTTTTAGCGCCATTTGACAAATAGCGACTAATCAGTATTGTTGAGTCTAATGCTCACAGGATAAGAACGGCTTACGGAAGTTTGCATTTGCTATAAATTAGCAAAATCATTAAAGCAAGATATTAGAGCGGGTCAATACTTGACCCGAGCCAGGTACTAATATTTTAAATTATAGTTAGAAGTAATATGTTGGTCAAATATCAATGAAAGCCCTTCGTCGTAAAATGAGGGACTGAAATTGACCAAAATACCCATGAACGCTAAACCGGGTAAACGGTCTTTATGAGTCGTTTAAGACCGTGTATTATGATAATGTAAGTTATAGATAAGTATAAAGTGGATTGTGCATAACAAAAGGGAAAGATTTAAACTTAGAAGGTTTAAGTCTCCAAAACGGGTCAAAAGAATTATGCGCATAGATTGAGTACTAGCCACGTAATTCATAAAAGTTACAAACCCGAACTCTAGATTTTGAGTTAAGCATGTTGATGTATGCTAAATGGTTAATTAGAAACAAGGTTGTAAACTTTTAAAACAAATGGGTCGAATAAATGAAATAAGAAATTATAAACTAATCGTTTATCATTCAGGTTTCATATGCGGAAAATAGGATAAATTGATGCGTATTTTTATTACAAACGCGTAGGAAAAAGAATCACATAAAACGGACTTGTAGATAAAAAGTTATGACATTTTAAAGATCGTTTTACGATTAAAACCATAGCTGGGAAAAATGCAGGTTTCAGCAACAAAACTGCTGGAAAATAATCTTCCTCGCGACACGCGACAGGGAGCAGTAATCCTGGCGCGACACGCGAGGGCGCTCGCGGCACGCGAAAGATCAAAAGGAGTCTGTCGCGTGGCACAACAAACTAAATTCCGAAATTTTATTTTGTTTTTGATTGTTCGCTACTAGAACTTGATTATACTAATATTTAAGATGTCAAAACTAACTTTTAAGTTGGGTTTTTTTCATAGGTGAATGTGAAGATGTCACGGATGAAGATCAAGCTCATTGAAGAACCGAACACGATCAAGATACAAGCTTCCGCACATGGTTTCGTCGTCATTTAAAAACGACGAATTTATACATATTGTATTGTATTATTTCAAATCCGAAAATGTTTTAATTTGACCGTATTTTTCAATGTATATGTAATTATATTTACATGTTTATTTACGTAAATAATACGAAAACCCTAAAATAATAGCAAGGGTGTTACACTAAACTCATTACCTAATGATGGAATATCATAATTAGGATATTTTGGTATATCAATTCAGATTATAAACTGAGTTTATGCACAAGTTCATAAATTATGCTCTTAAATGACGATAATGCCCTTATGGCACTTAAAATTGTTTTAAAGCATAATTTTCATACAAAACCTTTTGCCTACTGATATGTTATATTAAATAACATATTTTGGTCATATAAACCTGGTCATAACTTCTATTTTGACGCAAGATCACAAATATTGTCATTTAACGACATAAACGCCCTTTTTGCGCGTAATATGGTTTTAAACCATATTTATCAACCAATACTTGTTACCTACTGATTTTATAAATCATTTAAATATTTTTATAGTAGGTACTTGTTACAAACTCAGAATCCCAAATAAACTTTTAAACTATGTGAAATGACCAAAATGCCCCTATGGTGCATAGTTTGGTCTTAAACTACAAAACACACATATGTTTGATATCCTACTGATATTATATCATAAATAAAGTGTTTCACAGAATGTTTATGGTTGTAACATCAGATTATACGTAAGTTCCTTTAATACATCTTAAAATGACCAAAACGTCCTTTTAAGGCGTAATTTGATTTTAGAACCTTAACGGGCATACAAGTTGATATCCTACTGATATTATAACTTGTTTAAAGTATATTGGCATATGGAACTTGTTCATTAGTCATTTGGTTACCCGTTATTGCTTATACTCGTACGGTTAGACTTACGTAACTCGTTCACATAAGTTTACCGAAACGAGTTTAACTTTATCATTTTTACATCAAAATCCAAAATGTACTTTTTTTATCCATATTACACAAGTCTTAGTACTTGTTGGGTTTAAACTACATTCTATTCTGGTCATCGCTTAATCAAGCGTATCGTACCGTTTTTTATACTTTAAGCTAGCCGGTTTAAGTCTATGACTTGAATAAGACCCGTTAGCATTCTAATTGGCTATTTATACCATCATTCCAGATCAAGCCTTCCGGTAAATTGTACCTACGCTTACTTAATTGAATATAGATGAGTTATTATAAATCTTGCATTATAAGGCGAGTGCTAGCTCAGGTAAATACTCTTAACCTATTTTCCCTATACGGGCTTGGGATACGGTAAATTATTACCGCATGGTCGGGTATGGGATTCGAAGACCAATATTTCGGGAAATTCAAATAATCCGTTTTAATTCGTATTGCTTGACTTAAACATTGGGGGTTAATACGACCGGGTCCTAGATATCCTCGGCTCATTTAATTGTAAGTGGCCACGACCTAACCGCGGGGTGTAGGCATACACCTGACAGATGCTAAATGGTTTATTTAAAATGATTTATAACCCATTATGGGTTTTTCCCAATATGGGTATTCCCAATAAGGGAATAAGTGGTGTGTCGGTTAATCATTTCTCGATTTATATACTGGGCCCCATATGTATTGTCAAGTTATGTAAAACTGATAACATGAGATATAGTTTGTCCCTAGTTATAAAAGATTTTTTGTGCCTTATGCACCTAAATCAATTTTTTAAAATGTTTTCAAAATGTGTCGGTTGATTGTATTTGCCAGCTTTGGCTGACGTATTTTCCAAAGATTGAACCGGAGGTACCAAACCTTATTATAGGCTAGGAATTTAGGTCGGCTAGAATGAAGGCTAAGGAATTTGCAACTCCTGATGCTTAAGATCTTTGATGTCTAAAGCGCTGTTTATTAGATCCCACCTATGGGCTTGTATCGAACGCTTGTAATACTTTGATACATTCAAGCTTTATTGAAATTTACAACTTTACTCCAATACTTTCGCTGCATATTATTATATTGTGATAACTGTTATCCAACCGTCACGACTACACCCATCCAGGCCCACCGGGAAATCGAGGTGTGACTTTATACTTGTGTCTATATGCTCATTAACTTTGCAAGCCTACCTTAACAATTATAGCGCTATAGGATTATCGCCCCGCCTGTATTCTTGTGGTATTGTTAAGTAAAACACCATTACACCCTCTTCGTTTCGACGATGTTGGGTAATCACCATTGCGTTCAACTCTGGTTTGACATATAGCTTACACTTGTGTAGTATTTTAGTAACAGGTTATACATTTCATCATGTTGGATATGAGTACCATTAAACATTTTCACTATTATGCTATGTATTCAAACTTGTATGCTCGCCAACATTTTTGTTGATCATATTTTAATACATGCTGCAGGTTGATAGATGATGACATGAAGAAACAAGTTTATGGTGGGCTTAGAAACTCACCTTTATGAAATAAACAATTATTTATGTTTTGTGATGTTGCTATAATTTGATGTATTCGCTTGTTTGTACAATGTATTAATTTAGCATTTATGAAATTTTGATTAATTAAATATTGTTACGTTTAGCGTTATGATGTCTCGAGAAATCTTGTTTTCGTCTCACTCTTATGTTTTCGCCATCAGTTGGGGTGTGACACATGCTTTATACGTTTATAATTTAGAAATACATGCATGCTAGAAGTTATTCTTGCACTATACTTTGTTATTAACTTCGTACAAGCCTACCTTAACATGTATAACGCTATAGGAGTAGCACACCACCCTTGTTAGGTCTATGTTAACTAATCATACAAACGGTCTTGTCATTGCAACAACAAGATTACGCTACTGGAATCTTTGGGTTGACACGTATGTGATGCATGCTAGTTCATGATATGTTATGCCTTAGTATTCATTCTTTCCATGTGGATCTCGTTAAATTCTTTATACATATGCTAGTACATTAAACTTGTATGCCCACCAATGCTTTTGAGCTAACATGTTAGTTTAATATATGTTGCAAGAACTTGATGTTGATGCGTTGAAACGAAATTTAGTAGGAAGGACTAGAAATGCACTTAGTTTAAATTTATGATTTGTTGTTTAATTTGTTATGTTATAAACACTGTATTTTTCCTTTGAAACAATGTATTTTCTTTAGCATGAAATGAAAATCGTTACTTGAAATACTTGTCACAATTAGTCATTATGAAGTCTCTAGCAATCTCCTTTTCGTCTCACTCCGATGTTTGCTCCATCGATTGGGGTGTGACAGATTGGTATCAGAGCCATAACTATAGGGAATTAGGAAAACTGCCATGATTTGACCTAGTCTATAGTTTAAGAACCTATACTTGACCATTCTTGTTATGCTCATGCTTAAATAACTTAAATTCTCTCTAATTTGCTTCTTATCTTATCTTTTTCCTTAAAGTATACAAGTCTTCCCTAAGACTAACCATAATACACCCATGAAGACGTGAAGACAATCTTATATCACAAACGAGACGATCTCACCAAAAATAGACGTGAAACCCTCCCTTTTGATGAAATCTCTCCATCCGCGTTACCGATTTTTCACGAAACTGTACCATCAAGTTAGTAGTGATTTCCACACCTTGATGGAGAACTTCCATTCTATTCTAGTGGACCCTTATCAACGGGTCGGAAGTTGTTCCTTATCTTTGTTCGGTAAGTACTAACCACACTTACAGTACGACGTTGTGAAGTTAGGGGTGAAACCCGCATCTTTAAAACTAGTCCCACTCCTCGATTTTCAATCCCGTCAAAGTATCGAATTTTCGATTGATTAGGGCATGTAGTAACCGGAAGGGTGAATATCATTAACCGAAATCTTGCCGAGAGTATTCTACGTATTAGGCCAATGCATGTTTCCCTAACTCAAAAGGGTCTTCGACCACTTTGGAATAGTTTTAGTTTCGTTCCGAGACACTCTCAGATTCTACGTTGAACCTCTTTTATGTCATATCAATTTTAATATATTTTTATACTTCTCTTTTATGTCATATCAATTTTAATGCACTTTTATACGTGATACCTTGTTTATTTCAAAGTCAAAGACCCGAATCGCACGTTACTCGCAATCTCAAACAATAATAATATTCGAGAACAAACGAAATCTACAACTATTATTACCATTTATACTTTTAATCTATTTTATTTTTTATTTAAATTTAATTTTATAAAAAATAATGGTAATTTCTTTTTCATAGTTGTCTTATAACAGCATTCAGGTTTAATCCTCCTCAAGATGTGATGAAGAGTTAGTGTAAAAATTAAATGGAACTAATAAATTCTTCATATCATCGCATGTAGGTTTTTAAACATATAAAACAAACTTTTGTTTTCATTTTATAATTATAATTACAATTATCTATACCTTTTATATAAAACTGCATTAAATAACACTGAGTGTGAGTAGTATTGCCACGTCGGTTTTTAACATCTTTGAAGAATAATGAACTACTTGACATCTTTAAAAACCTTATACGGTTCCTTGATGCTACATCACAGTCATTCAGAAAAAAAGTATATATATTTAAAGTCTTGTTAAAAAGTGTATATATTTAAAGTCTTGTTAAAATTAATTATATTTTTACCGTCTTCCTTCCAAAACTATTACTCCTTCCTTCCAATTTATTGTCTCTATATATTGTTTCTTCTAAATTGATTGTCCCATAGTTATAGTTTTCTACTTTAAATTTTGTAACATTTAATCTGTTTATTATGAGTTTTAATTTGGCCAACTATTAATTGAAATTAAGGGTAACATTAGTGGTATAATAACAAAAACTATGCTAATGGCATGTATCTTAAAAAGAACGTTTTTTATTAGCAGATAATTTAATATACTACCGTTCAAAAAAAAAGATAATTTAATATACTATTTTTGTTTATCCTAAAATTAATTGTTTATTTTAAATATGAACAGTTATCAATTACGAAATTTTCCATTTCTCCTTCATTAAATTAAATTAAAATACTATAAATGTTGAACCTAATGACATCTGGAGTGCTAAAAAGTAAAACCGGTGCCACACATAGAATTAATATACATAACTTTTATTTATGTGTTTGTGAACAATAAAATTCAAATTGCCACACATAAAATTTTCCATTTCTCCTTCAATGCAATAAATGATGAACGTAATGACATCTGGAGTGCTAACTTTAAATTTAATGTACATAACTTTAATTTATGTGTTTGTGAACAATAAAATTCAAATTGGCACTGAGGAAGTCGTTATTTGTGAATTGTGTGATTATTTTTCTTCAATATGTTAGACATTTTCTTTAACACAAGAGCTCCACGTTTCTTGCTTATTATATGATCTTCATCATTAAAAATGTTGCTCGGATTTTATGGCTAATCTAAGAAACATGTTTTAGTTGAGTATGGATGTAGATTGAGAATATAGGAAGGATTTTGTGACTTATCCAAAACGAATTCAGATCGAGAATATAATGACAGCTTCCCTTGAAATAGGGACACATGATCGACTAATGAGGAAGATATCTTAATTATGGTTGACGTCGCACATAAGACCAAAGGATCTTGTGTGACAAACTATGCAATTGATGCTATGTCTGCGGAAGCCACCCGACGTCCTTGTATATCCTTTGCTTTGTAAATGATTTTACGAGGCTATTTTCGTTACCCACAAACGGTCAAGAATAAATAGATGTGTCTCACATTCATTTCTAACTAACAATGCTATTACATAAGATTTGATGTAATATTTATATAATAAATTTTATGAATAAATGTTACATAAGGTAACATTGTGTATGCTCGAGTTGTGTGGCAATGTAGAATGAATCCATAATCAGTTAATTTTACAACATTTCAAGGTTACTGGATGAATTATTATATAGGGAAAATGGATGCCACATAGATATAGAAAACTGCACTATTGAAAGAAAAGTTACAAATATAGTTGTGACATTTGAGGGAACATAATATTAACAACAAAGGTACCATGACATGGACCCAACTCATTGTTATATGAAGAGCATTTGGTACAAACTTGCATGAAAAGTTGATAGGATAGACCACTCCTTAACTCATCAAACAATACAAACTCTTGATCTTTTCCAACTTTCTACTTTTGTAGCAGGTGCAAGTAACCTGATCTGTAATATATTAGATCAATCAATATATTATCCGACCCGATGTTAATCTTTTAGTCTTTTCGATACCTAACTTGAATAAATGAAATGGCTCTCCATAACTAGAACTTCGTGTTATTTTGGTACTTATCGATGTTTCGTTCTAGTTAGTATGAAGTGTTGAAGTAGGACTGTACTTGACATAAAAGTCTACCACATAATAATCTAAACCGATCAATCAGTGTCGATGTTATATTATGTGTCGTGTTCAAATTGCTCATTGAATGTTGAGTGCTTCGTATCTACCATGCGTTTAACACATATGTAGGCAATATTTCCATCAAATAAGTACTAGAAAACAAGTGTACACGTCCATGCAGGTACACATGTATGTAATATATATGTAGATAACCCTATTTAAGATCACACGAGTGCCGGTTTCATCAAATGTCTTTCAAGAAGATTCCCATTTCATTTAAAGAACTTGAGAAAATGACACAAGTTGAGGAGGGTCATATCCTCAATCATGACATACCAACTGCCAATTTCTGTTTGTGGCTGGTGATTGAACTTATACACGAATTGACCCTTGATGTGAACTTAGGCATGCACTCATGTAATTCCCCGACCACCAAAAGCAAAAACCCTTGTCTTTTTCGAGTACTTCTTCCGTCTCAAACATAAATATGTCGTTTGATTCGACATATAATCAATATCTAGCATCAATATGTTATAAGATAAGACACGAACTTGAGCAAGAATATATAGTTTAATTATGAAATGTTCAATCACCTCATGATCGATCATGTGGACCTATGAAGATTCTAAGTACCAATCTTCTGTAGTAGGTAATCTAACCAATTTAATTTGCTAAGAACACTAGTCATGGAAATCTACAATCTATTCTTTTGTCGGTAGCTTTGATGTTATCCCAAAGAAACTGATACTTTAATTATTTTATGACATATAGAAACAAACTGGTTATATTACAATTTTAAGTAAGCTTCGTGGGCTATAGTTTGGTTGGTCTCTTGGGTTGCGTTACCTATTGTTGTTGTGTTGTATTACTATGAGTTTAGTAGTGATGACACAACGTGTAACATCCTCTTTCTAGGAAACCCATGAATCCTCAAGAGTTGGTGATCATCTTGTCAAAAGGAAACCAATTCACTCAGTCGTTGTTGAAAGGAATCCAACCTAGTCAATATTATACCAATTGTATAATTGTAAATCATATTTGCTTTTCAAAAACTGCTTATATATACATATGTATTGAAATTTAACAATTATAAACAAACAAATAAACCTATCTACTAAAATTCCACTCAAAGTAGGGTATGAGGAGGGTGTGGTGAGGGCAAACCTTATTTTATCATCACCATCATCATCATACTCATTAGGTCTCATCAATAGCAAAGCTAACATAGGGTCTGAGTAGAGTAGATGTAGACATCCTTACCATTACTCCGTAGGAATAGAGAGGCTGCTTACAGTGAGACCCCCGGCTCGATTGTAATTTTGTATCAAGCCTTCAACCTAAAGCACATAACACTCAAGCAATCAGGATAGAGACTGATTGGTGCGTGTTCCCCCGTGTCATTCACCTATCAACACCACCACATGATGTATGATTAACCACCCGCCGCTTTTAACGTTATTTTCACGAAATTAGCAAATAACGTTAAAGTTAGTACCATTTCACTTTTGTCCCCGAACGCCACACATATATACATTGTATATGCACACATATATACACTTATATATAGGACCGTTCAATACGAAATTAATTTTAAGTAGAGAACAGTGATATTAAGCACCTAGAGGAGTGAGTAAGTTGTTTTTAGATTAAACGACAACATGAGTTTAGGGATAGAGAAATACCCCACATAAATGCAAGGATTTATAGTGTTCTGGGTGTGTTAACAAAACACCTTACGTCTAGTTCTTACCTTCCCACCAATAGTTATTCTTCACTAATTTTCTCTGTAAACTAATATAGATCACTGATGTACACTCATCTCTCTAAGAAAGAATTAAGAAATCCTCGTGTTTTCATTGTGCCAATATGGAATGAATCACCATAATGTTCTCACTTTCAAGGAGGATATCACCTCTTAGTTATTTCACTAATCTAGGTGTTGATAACATTTGTTCTTCTCACTAACACCATTTACAAATACAAACAAGCGTTTGTGATAATAAAGTTTACAATTTACAGCTTAGACATTATTGATTAGGTTCATTTCTGAACATCTTTATACTGAATTGTGTGAACTAATTAGAACTATCGATTTCCTTTTCAGTTGTTAATGGTAGAATTGTAATTATACAATAAATTAGTTTTAAATTTTTATTTTAATTATTGAATTTCGGTTACACTTTTAATTTTGTTAGTTTTCTTAAATTGCATAATTATCTTCTTCATCTGTCTTAGTTCAAAATAATTTTATTTTCCATTTTTCTGTACATTCATGTCGTTCAGCAGACCCTTGATAAGGGATTATTATATTCACACAAGACTAAGAAGTATTATTTTTTAATAGATGAATTCATATGTTTATGTTGTTTATTCTTTTTTTAATAGTATATTCATGCAAGAATGGATTATTTTACAGAACGTTTGATTACATATTTTTTATTTTTGGATTAAATATTCATTTTTTTCACAATTGCATATCCATGATTACTGTTCATGTACTCATCATGAATCTTGTGTGATAATGCACACTAGTTCTGAATATATGTGTGATAATGTACATATGTGTAGATACGTTTTAAGAATATGACTTGTTAATGTACATATATGTATATACGTGTTGAGACTGTTGTGACAACCGTCAAAAATACAGGTATCCGTACAATTAATTAATATTGATTAGTGCTTAATAACTGTGCTGAATTACAATTAATGACTTAAACTGCTTTCTGATTACTGCATCATACTTACCTGTGCATCACATATTACATGATGTCACCTCATTGTCACATGCAAACTTTATTGACATACATGATACACAAAGCACAGTCACTACTAGAAAAGTGCATAATTTCCTACGGAAATTTCCTACACAATTATTTTTGTCACAGATTCAAACACATTTGTGACAAATTTCCTACGATTTTTTTTCCAAAGTTCTATGTCAAATTTTTGACGCAACAATGACAGAAAATAAAAAAAACCCTACTTAATTGATAGTTGCGTCACAGATCTGTTAGAAATAATCTACAAAAGGTTGATTATTAAATCATTTCCTACAAGTTTGTGACAAAATATTTATTCTTTAGTTTAATTAAACATTCCGTCGGAACTGTGTCACAAGTTGCGACACATTTCCGACAACTAAGTCATATTACTTAATTTTATTAAAAACAAATACAAGGATATACACTTCTATATTTATATATAATAGTAAATTAGTATAATAATTAAAAATTATTATATTTCCTACACATTTGTGACAAAATATTTATTTTTCAGCTGATTTAATCATTCCGTCAGAATTGTGTCACAACTTGTGACACATTTCCGACAAACAGTTTATTTTTTAGTTGATTTAATCGTTCCGTCATAATTGTGTCACAACCTGTGACACATTTCCGACAACTAAGTCATATTACTTAATTTGATTAAAAATAAATACAAGGATATACACTTCTATATTTATATATAATAGTAAAATTAGTATAATAATTAAAAATTATTATATTTCCTACACATTTGTGACAAAATATTTATTTTTTAGCTGATTTAATCGTTTCGTCAGAATTGTGTCACAACTTGTGACACATTTCCGACAAACAGTTTATTTTTTAGTTGATTTAATCGTTCCGTCAGAATTGTGTCACAACCTGTGACACATTTCCGACAAACAGTTTAAATCTAGTTAGTGTATAAAAGGAATTAAGTTTCATATTCTAACAACTCCTAGTAGGAGGATAAACTGGTTAAGGCGTTGCGGTTCTAAACGATAGGTTAGGAGTTCGATCCTTGCAAAGGGCCGGTTCTTTAAGGAAGAACCCCCTTTTTGACAGATTTTTGAAATATTTACACTTTGGTCCCTGAAGTTTCAGTTTTTACAAAAGTAGTCCCTGTAGTTTCTAAAAATTTTTCTGTCGGAAATTTGTCACGAATAATGCTTTTGTCGGAAATTTGTAACAACTATTTTTATATTTCTGTCGAAAATTTGTCACGAATAATGCTTTTGTCGGAAATTTGTAACAACTATTTTTATTTTTCTGTCAGAAATTTGTCACGAATAATGCTGAATGAATTTTTTTAATTTTTTTTTTGTCGGAAATGTGTAGCTAAAAAAATTCCGAAAATATAATAATTAATATTTATCATAAATAATAATTAAAAATAACTATGAATTGTTGTAGGAGATCTGTAGCAGTTTGTGACACGGCGATTTTGTAGGAAATGGGTAGGAAATTGCGTAGGAAATGCGTTGGAAACATGTTTCCTACGAGGCATTTTCCTACATCATGTATTTGTCACAAATGTGTGGGAAAGCCTGTTTTGTTACGCATTTCCTACGAAAACTGGTGTAAGAAATTTCAGATTTTCTAGTAGTGAGTTAGCACAATTAGCGAATAACTCAGAAAATGCTGACGATGTTCAGTACATAGACAGACAGTGTTTTGAGACCCAGTATGAGCCGGAAACCAAGTTCTACACTAGTATGGAGTGTAGGGAAGTAAGGACCATAAATGTGTTTCACTAGGGGATAGTTTAAGAGCCGGAAAGTGCCTAAAACCCACTAACAGTACAGAATTCTGCATATTTCAGCAAAATTCAGCTTTTTAACAAGCTAGTAATGTGCAAAAATATGGCAAAATGGTCCTGTATGCTTTCCTAAGTATCGGGAATTAAAAGTGTCACAAAAGGGTACTTAAAGATCACTAAACGGAATAACTTGACACTTTAACGAACCGGTATCTAACCAAACAACCGGACACTACCCGAAATACCAAAATTATACTAAAAACATTGTTTTATTATTTCTAAGCTAGTTATGATCCCCGAACACCCCAACACACTATATAATGCATCATACACTTAAACACTAACTAATACCCTTAACTTCCAACTATATTATCTAACTATGGTTTAAACTTACACAAGACCCCCCCCCCCACTTCATATTTACGGTTCAAGGTGGCCCCACCACCTTGATCTCCTCAAATCTCATTAAGATCTTATATGATCTCTAAGGATTTAGTGGAAGATTTGTTATGTACTTGAGGGAACACTTAAACCATTGGGTAATACTCAACATTTAGATTATAAGAGAACATGGAGGATCATAATCACCACACTTCACAACTCACCTCCATCTCCTTCTCCCTCTCCCATTCCCGGCCGAGAACTAGCACCACCACCACCATCACTTTCAATTCAATCCAATCCATTCCAAGTGCATTCAAGGGTGTTAGAAGGTGATTAAGGAAGCTTGGTGCTTGTGGATCTTGAAGGACCTCCATCAATTGCTTTTATCCATCACTTTTGTCATCACCATCATCTTGTGTTCTTCCCTAGCCTTGTGCTAGTTGTAAGACTCTCATGACCCTTATTTACTTCTTATATAGTTGGTTAATAAGTGATGAACATTGTTAAACATGATGAACACTAAAAGACATATTCATGAAATCTCTAACATAGACTTATAAACATATGAAATCTTGTTGATTTATGATTGTTTGCTTCTTGTTGATTGATTACTAGTGTTAGTGATGTTAGACATCATATGGAAACTACTAGATTGTGATTAAACACATTATCTAGTAAGTTGATGTGATAATCTTGTGAAAAACCAAGATCATCATACCTTATCTTTACATGAACTTGAATAATGAAGGTTGTTTTCATATGATGATGATATAAACAAAATACGAGTCTTGTGAGTGGATGATTTCTAAAATAAGTTTCCAAAGAAATCAAGCTAAATCACAAGGATTTACATGAATATTGTTTTAAAAGAACCAATCATGTTTCTAGTGTTGAAACAAGTATAAGAACACTTTGTTTACAAGAAAAACTCAAAAGAATGATTTTTGGAAAAATCATCTAACAAGTAGTAAACACTCAAAAATCTTTCAAGAATGAGATTTTTAAAGAAATAAACACACTTTAAAGAGTAACACAGTCTACTAAACATACTACCAAGTTACTACAAGTTTTTATGAAAACTCAAGTTCATGATCATTATGTAGATAGCTTTGTTTTAGCACTTGGTAAGTGTAGATTGATTGTTGGATGCTTATGATGATTTTTTAAAAGAAAATGATATGCTTTAATAGCATGGACACCTCCATTTTTAGGGGAAACTATGGCAAAATTTTCTAAAAATACAAACACTTAGAAAAATATTTTCTAATAATATTTACAAGTGTATTTTAACTATGGTTTTCAATATAAACATTGCCATAATTTTTGTAACAAAAAAATACAAGTATTGGAGGATGGTTTTAGAAATAAAATTGGATAAATATGTATTTAGAATATATATTTACATTAAAGACACTTATTGGTGCTTACATCTGTCATCTTCGTCTTATATCGAGCCTCGGGTTCGTTGCGGATTTGAACAAGTGTGACATCATCAAAATGACATCATAAGGATGACATCATTATATGCAATATCACATGAAAGGAACATATGATCATGAAACAGAATTGCATATTTGTCATGTAGTCCGTTTGAAGAGGGTACCGTTTGAAAGTGTAACCGTTTGAAGGGTGCCATGACACCTTCAAATGGAAGGGTCATTCCCTATAAATACCCTTCATGTCTTGTTCATTTGTAACTTTCCGGCTTGTGCAACGAAGTGCTGCCGAAGTGTTGTCAGGTTGTAAAACGTTACGAAATCAATCATACAACAGTTTAAAGAGTAAATCTAGCTGAATTGAACTCTACACGTCTGTTTCCGCCTTTCGTTTAGAGATAAACTCTTCTGATCGACTCGTTCGGGTCTGAAATCGATCCTACAAGTGGTATCAGAGCTCAGGAGGAAGAGTTCTATATGATTCAGCTTAAAAATTTCTGTTTTTCTACATCTTCTTTCAAAATTTCAAGTTTTCACGGTTAAAATTGGATAAATTTTTCATAGAATGTGTAAAAGTGCATTTTAACAAACCCTTGAAAGTTTCAGTTTAAAATTCGAAGTAAAACTGATAAAAATTGCTTGAAAACGGGTGTCCGTTTGAACAAATTTGCACCCTACCGTTTGAAACTGGACTGACCGTTTGAAATTTGCACCTTACCGTTTGAAACTGGACTAACCGTTTGAAATTTGCACTTCACCGCTTGAAACCGACACACCGTTTGAAAGTGGTTCAGTTGGTCATGTGATACATGTCTTGATCTGATTAATTGTCATCATTTCCTTTGAATTAAAATCGGTTGCATGTGATCTGATTAAGTATTCGGCCCAATCAATAAGTCTTGAAACTTGGTAATGGTATAATATGTGCATGTGATCATCGGCCCAAGAAAGTGTTTGTCAGAATATATGTGATTGAATTAATTTTGTTTTCGGTATTTGATATAAGTGTGGAAATCGAGACATTTGATCATGTGAATTTGTCGGACACCCATGTGAATTATCAATGTGCATGTGAAAAGAATTAATGGTTGTCAGTTACTTTTAAAGTCAAATGTATTGTCTAAGAAATAGCATGTGGTAATATGAGTTTGCATGTGAATACTTTTAGAGGTCCAATAGATTTGATTCAGTATTGCATGTGAAAGATATTGGCCATTTTCAAAAATTAAAGTTGTTTGTTATCAGCCACATTTAAACGGCCCAATCATAGTATTTTAGCACCTATTTTTGTCGGTTTAGTGAATATAACGGTCCAATTGGATTGTATGTAAAAAATCTAATAGTTGACGGCCCAAGTGCATCAATTTAAGAAATAAAATTCATTGATATTAATTGTTCTAGATTGTTGGTATTGATTAGAGAGTAGATGAGATTTGTCTGTTTGCATGGATTGAAAGTCAAGATTCATCGCATCAAAGTCATACGGTTCAAAGTTGTTCAGTAAATCGCTTGAACCAGTTCAGGTCGTGTCGTTGTGAAACAGGTCATTGGAAAAGGTCGTTTGAAATTGATCTGAGTCATAGCAGTCCGCACAGTGGTCCGCACAAAATATTCATCAGTTCGACTCCAAGTTGCAAAATTCTGATTCAGCTCCAAATTACTTTGTGATTCCGCTTCAAACAGAGATCTTGCTTGAAAGTATATTCTTGTGATTTCGCTTGAAAGAGATGACTATTGCTAATGCTTACGATCTAAAATGGGCAGAAAAAATCAGAAAGGTCAGGGAAGCTGAAGAAGAAAAATGGAGAAAAATTGAAGAAGAAGAAGAAGAAAGGTTAAAAGCTGAAGCCGAGAAAAAGAAAAGAAATGAGTTTTTCCAATCAAACAGAACAGTCAAAGATGTTCCAGAATTTGAAATCAAAGTTGATACTGAAGCAGTCAAAGTTCTTGAAAAGTGCTTGAATTGTGATTCTTTGATCAAGCAAATCAATGAACTGTTGCACAACATTAACAGATTAAAAGAATCGTATGATACAATGAACAGAGAAATCAACAAGTACACTGATTCAAACTGTGAACAAGCTGTAGCAATGAATACACTCAAAGGAGCTTACATGAGACAACTTGATGATGTCAACTTCTACACAAAGAAATGTGCTGATCTGGAATTGAAGCTGGCAACACAAAGAATAGAAACTGAGAGAGTTAAAAATTTATTAGAAAGTTACTCATGTTCTACTTTTGTTGTTGACAGGATTTATCCAATTGTGGAACAAATGAAGACGTTTGAAGAAGTGAAGACTTCAGAAGGAAAGAAGTCAGAGATAAGAGAAGAGGATGAAGTGGAAATTTCTGGTAAGAAACCAAGTGTTGTCTACAATAGATGTCCGCCCCCGGTCGAAAATGGATATTTGTCTCGAAGTCCAAATTCTGAAAGAGTCAAAAAGGCAATTAACTTACAGTGGGAGTCAGGGTTGTCTGATAATTTTCCAGAAAATATTGATGTTACGTTCACATCGTCTGACACTGATCATGAGTCTGAGTTGATTAAGCGTATGGTCGATCAGGTGTTAGATAAAGATGACATAGAGGAGTCAAAACCGGAGTCCAATCCGAGTCAAAGTCTGGGTCCGACAAGTCAAAGTCAACAATCAAAAAGGACAAACGGGTTTATGATAAAGAATTTTTGCTATCAAAATCTAATTTGAATGACGAACCGGTCAAAGTAGCATATACTTTGAAAGATTCTGACAAATTATATTCTGATGAGATTTTTCCAATAAGAGGTGTTAAAAATGAAATGATTAAAAAGGTTTTCAAACTAACAGAAATTAATATTTCTGAAATAAAATATGCAAATCTTTCTGAAAAACCTAAACCTTACACCTCAAGAGTGCAACAAGGATTAAACAAGAAAAAGGGTTACAATTCTGGTTCTGGTATTCATAAAAAACCAAACCATAACTGTAATTTCAAAAAGAAAGGATTAGGATTTAATCAACCGAAAAATTATAAAAATGGAAAAAATTTTAAACCAAAAATTGTGTTTGTTTCAGGAAAATCTTTAGATGATGAGAAAGAGCAAGCATTTAGAAAGTAGACAAATCAATAATTCCTTGCAAAGAAGCAAGATGAGATGAGGAATAGTGTTATTCAGAAGAAGACTGAGACAAGAACCTGTTTTCAGTGCAAAACTGCTGGTCATATTGCTAGAAATTGTCCGAAAACATTCAAACCAAAACAGGAAGTCTCTGGTATATTGAAAGAAAAAGTTGTTGAGAAAAATGAACTTACAACCAGAAAATTTACAGGCTTTGAAAATTCAACCTTTGAGATTGGTGAATGTTCAAAGAATGTGGTTAAAAGAAAAGAAAATTGAAAAATCAAAAATGGGTTGTTAAGGGTTCAGGAAATAGTTCTGGTGATGAATCTGATTCCACAAAATCAGAGAAGCCAAAAGTTGTTAAAGAAAAGGTTGAGAAATCAGTTCGAAAAGTGGATGATGTGAATTTTCCACATCTACGAGCTGAAAATTTTCAAAAGAAAGTTGGGAAATTTGAAATTTCAAATCAATTTTATTCTGATAAGAAAAAATTTGATGTTGATAAGGCTTTCAACGGAACTGTGAAACATATTTTTGGAAAATGGTCGATGGTAAGGCCAAAGGAGTGAAAGAATTTTATGCTTCCAAAAGAAATGTTCACAGGTCGGTTAAAAGTAAAGATGAAGAAGAGGTTGTTACACCCAAGGAAGGTCAGGCTTGGGTGGATATATTTTTCAAACAGTAAAAACCTGACTTGCCGGAGCTCCCAAGTGGTAATCGCGGAGCATGAATCGGCATAATTCATTGTGTATGAAAATTGTTTTTGTATAAGTGTGAATAGCCGGAACTCCCAGGTTGGTAATTGTGGAGTAGGAATCGGCACTTTGAGAATTCAACCAACAGATGATGATTGGTTGAAAATGCTTTGATTGGTTTGATCTTACAAGTAGTAAATCAGGGACATTAAGTTGTATCTGATTTTCTTCAAGTGGTTGAAAAACAATGTGATGAACCAAACCCCTAACCTACTAATGGTTTTACAAAATCAACACAACTTATTTTCTGGAAAAACCATTTTGATTTAAACAAACTTAAGTGTTTTGAGATCATAATGAGAAAATAGTTTGTTGTGAGGGGGAGTTCTGATTGTTTATGCCAAGTTGATGGCGAATTGAGGCAATTCAATATCAGTTGTCATGTTTGTGTACAGTTTGTTTTCAATTTCCTTTAGATGTATTTGTATTTTAGGGGGAGTATAATTTCAGAAAATCCAAAAACATTAGAAAATTTGAAAAAGCCAAAAACATGATCATCATCATCATCATACTCAGTAAATCCCACCAATAGCAAAGCAAAGGTAGGGTCTGAGGAGGGTAAGATGTAGACAGCCTTACCTCTACCCCGTAGGAATAGAGAGGCTGCTTCCAGTGAGATAGTAGTTTTGCATCAAGCCTTGGACATAAGGCACATAACACTCGGCAATCGGGACAAAGACCGATTAGTGCATGTACCCTTTTGTCTTTCAGCTATCAACGCCACCACATGATGCATGATTAACCGTCCTCCACTTTTAACGTTATTTTCACGAAATTAGTAAAATAACGTTAAAATTAGTGCACTTTTACTTTTGCCCCCCGATGGCCCACACATATATACATTATATGCGCATACCGCAAGCGAGGCGTAAAAAAGCCAAAAACATGATAAAATGAAAAATGAGTTTTTGTTGCATAAAAGAGGAAATGATAGTACATCAGTGGACTGTCACAACACGCTAAAGAAATGGAAAGTTAAAATGTGATAAACGGTCTCACTAAAGATGTGACGGTAGGCTCAGCTAGACTAGTAGATTTGCAATAACGATACAAACTTAAATGAAAAAGCCTAATTCTAAGTGGGAAACATGGTTGAAAGCATAGTGTTTAGTTTTGTCCTTCTTGATTGTGTGCCTACTCAGTAATCGCTGATTGTCGAAAGACATAAAACTGGTTAAGTTTGAGAACTTTCACAACTTTGCTAAAAAGTCACTGTGATTGTGCATTTATTTTTGCAAAGATTTAAACTTGTTTTATTTCTTTATTTTGTTTAAGCATCGGACATCCTCTGCGTATACGTGAGTATCGACCTGGATGTTGTTGCCTAAACGTTCTGCGTTATTTTCTTTGGTGTTTCGTTTAAGCTTTGGACCTCCTCTGCGTATACAGAAGTATATCGACCTGGTGGTTAAAGCCTAAACAACTTCAACTTGTTTTATTTTTCTTATTTTGTTTAAACATTGGACTTTCTCTGCGTAGACGAAAGTATCGACCTGATTGTTAATGTTTAAACATTCTGCTTTATTTTTGCACAAATCATAGTTGATAAAAGTTTAAAGGCATTGCTTGAGATAGCGTATTACATGATGAGGGGATATGTTGAGATCGTGGGGTCCATAAGAACTTAGTGCAAAACTAATATACCTTAATGTATCGGTAAGCATTTCGAAAGTTTTTAGATTGAGTTTAAGTGGACAACAATATCGTCAATCTATGTGAATTGTTTAGAACTTAAAATGAAATCAAGCTTAACGGTGTTCGTGATTGATCTCATAAACTGATATGATCCTCTTGCACAAACTCACAAAAATATTGTCTGTATATATTTATTTACTACATTTTACTTTCTTTCAAAAATCCAAAAAGAGTTTAAGTGTGTTTTAGCATAAATTTTGTAAAAATCCAAAAATATTTTCGACAACTGTTGTTGGAGAGCTGATTTTCAAAATTCCAAGTGCTAAACTTGATGAACAGGTTTGGGAAAGAATGTATGAAGAAAGTGTGTTTTCAAATGATTATCAAAGATTAAATCATTTTTTGAATGGTACTTGCAATTGGTTTCTAAATTTGCAAAAGTTTAAAATTTGTGAAACTTATTTTTGGGTAGAGTTATGCAGGTTAGCCAGGTTCCGAAACCTGAGTTAGATGAGTGCCAGGTTATGATCTAAGAACCTGTGGAAAGTGAATTCCAGACTGCGATCCCAGCCTAGTGAAAGGGGGAGTCTGAAGACATCGAGAGGGAGTCTGAAGATTGTAGAGACATATTCAGATCCTGAAGATTACGAGAAAGAGTAAGAGATTGATAGAGGATGCTTACAATGGAGAATTTTGAAGAAAGTGAACAGACTGATAAAGACTAAAGATGCGAAGACTCGACACTGAAGACTCGTCAACATCTGAGGGGGAGTCTGTTGGTGCATACATCTGTCGTCTTCGTCTTATATCGAGTCTTGGGTTCGTTAAGGATTTGAACAAGTGTGACATCATCAAAATGACATCATAAGGATGACATCATTATATGCAATATCACGTGAAAGGAACATATGATTATGAAACAGAATTGCATATTTGTCATGTAGTCCGTTTGAAGAGCTTGTACGTTTGAAGAGGGTACCATTTGAAAGTGTAACCGTTTGAAGGGTGCCATGACACCTTTAAACGGAAGGGTCATTCCCTATAAATACCCTTCATGTCTTGTAAATTTGTAACTTTCCGGCTTGTGCAACGAAGTGCTGCCGAAGTGTTGTCAGGTTGTAAAACGTTACGAAATCAATCATACAACAGTTTAAAGAGTAAATCTAGCTGAATTGAACTCTATACGTCTGTTTCCGCCTTTCGTTTAGAGATAAACTCTTCTGATCGACTCGTTCGGGTCTGAAAACGATCCTACAACACTTGTGTGAATATCAGTATGCTTGGTTAAATAGTTATATTATTTTAGGGTAAAATAATATAACTTAATAAAATACCAAGAGATTTACAATACAAAATAATACCAAAAATCACAAGGAATAAATATATAAGTTACACACTTAATATTGTGAAATCGAACACAAGAACGTAACATACAAAATATTCCGGAAAATATCGTAATAAATATATTTTTGGTAAATATTATTTTAGATACAAGAAAAGAAAATATGATTTTTGTAAATATTACCAAGTTATATCATATTTTCAACAAGGGGAAAATATATTATTTTTGGGAGGTAAAAATATATTTTCTTGAATATTTAGAAGATATATGATTTTTGAGAAAAATATATATTTTCTTGAAATACATTATTTTTAGACAAAACGAGTTTACATGTATATTTTCTAAAGTGAGACTTGAAAATATATTATTTTGAGACTACCAATACAATAATACGAATACACATGTATGAGAATACCCCCATCCTTGGGAAGGAAATACTTGAGAAGTATTAATACAAAAGTATTGTTTAACAATTATTCCAAAACTAAATATAATTTAAAGTTAAAATGATTATTATTTTAACAAGTAATTATAACTTGGAATAATATTGGGAACATAAGAAACGTAAATCAAAAACGTTAAACCGTAAGCCAAGGCACGTCCCGTTCGTCTAACAGACAGTAGTACATTGTAGGTAGTTGTGTTTACTAGAAGAGATTTGGGTTACGATTCTGAAGACGCAATACTATGAGTTCATGTCCCCCTTTTCTTTAAACTGTTTTGTTTATTTACTTCGCGGGTGAAATACATGTTACAAAAGGATTACATACAAATACATTTGGTATGGTTAGCCTAGGAAAGAACCATAGATCATGTGAATGGGTAGGCGGATACTTGGGACCATTAATCCTCGTATAAGGACCAAGGGGCATGAGTGATAGATCTATTTGGGTGTAGCGAGCCCACACCCATGAGGACCAGGGTGTCCCATGGGGTGACTATGTCTTCCAGCCGGAAGCCCGGTACAACTTTGCTAGGTTTGAGTCTTCCTACACCGTCACACATATCAGTGGCCTTGCAAACCATTGGTGATCTTTTCCTTGTTTGCTATCAAACCGGGACTGTCATACTTACACTGTTTACAAACGTTTATACATACATATACAAAACACATGAACTCGCTCAACTTTTGTTGATGTTTTTAAACTACATGTATTTCAGCGAACTAAGTAGATCTGGCAGGTGTTGCATGTTTTCAAGCTGCGTTATAAATAAAAGATGTCATCCAAGTCTGTAGGGTTTAGGAGATGTATCTTACTCCTGGACGAGATACATGGTTCTAAGCTCGGGTTGGTTTAAGTTATGTTGTCGAGTCTTTGTGAACGCATTAAAACATATTTTGGTTTGTAACTTAAATTTGGTGTCGTTGTTTCAAACAAGTATGTCGTGGTATTTTCAAACTTAATTATTTTTTTATGGATGAATATCTTTTGGTTTTATCATTTAGCATTGTTATGATTGAATGCTATGGTATTAAGAAGTCACACCAATAACCACGCTTCCGCAAAAGTCAAGGTGCGACAGCTTGGTATGAGAGCTTCAATCGTAGCGAACTAGGATTCTTTCTCGAGTCTAGACTACGATCATTAGGGCTCTCACGAAAATGTTTTCATTGCATACACAAAATGTCCAGATCCATGAAACAAACATTTTTACAAATAAAAGACACAAAATACATTTCAAAGAATTTATTTATATTTCAGTCTGAGAGACTTGGGAGTTAGTCTGAGAGACTAGTTGGGTAGTGCAGTCTGAGAGACTGGGGAGTTAGTCTGAGAGACTAGCTGGGTAGTGTAGTCTGAGAGACTGGGGAGTTAGTCAGAGAGACTAGCTGGGTAATTCAGTCTGAGAGAGTTGGGAGTTGGTCTGAGAGACTAACTAGGTAGTTCAGTCTGAGAGACTGGTTAGTCTGAGAGACTAGTTGGGGCAGTCTAAGAGACTAGGAGGTTTAGCCTGAGAGGCTAGGTAGTTCTGTCACGGCCCCCGACCTGGTTTGACCCGTTTCAAGAGTCGCGGGACAGAAAATCCCGTGGTATTTATTTAACAGTGGAAGATTTTACCAGGATCTTTTTTAAACTGCAATTTCCCGATTATTTTATTTCACAACTCAGGATAAACCCCGGTAATGTACAATCATATGATTTAACTGAGAAATCTTTATTTTTACAAAACATGTTTCATTATTTTATATTGAGCCACTTCCTTAAGCTTGTAGTGCATCGCGACACTTTTCCTGGATCACAACAGATCACATGAAACGTGTTTGAAAAAGGTTTTGTCAGCGGGAAATACTAGTGAATCATTATTTTCAAGAAAACGACTCATTTGTTATAATTTACAGTATTAAGAGCGATTACAATGTTTATATATCAACCAATTACCCAACGATATTTTTCACTCGACTCGCTTCTGTGACTATGGTCATATCACCCATTGGTTAACCCGTTGTCCAATGGTGACGATTATCAAGTAATGTATACAAAACCCCACACACCGGCTGTAATACGGAGATTACAAAGACTTAATCCCTGTAATTATAACTTTGAAAAACATTTAAGAATTTATAAAGTATTTTGATAAAAAGAGAATGACTCACATTGCAGATTTAATATGAACAGAGCTTAGCCTACTGATTAGCCTTGATAACCTAGTTTAAATAACAATGCACACAAACTAGGTTAGTAACTAATACAGCATTTATGATAACTCACGAGATTAAACCTTCACAACGAATGACAAAGTGTGATACTTAAACATCCATCGAATTAACGATGAATGACAAAGCATAAACCCTAATGTGGGCAGCACTTAAACATCCATTGGATAGTTTAATCGATCGGACATTGAATCGTAGCAACGATCGAGTTATTACCCTGTTTTGTAGCAGCGATTCGTGATTCGTGTGTGTTTGGCAGTAAACAGACGATATTTCGAAGTGTAAGACGAATTTTAACGTCGTTCAAGTGCCAAAATTCAAGTCCCAAAGCCCACTATTTATACATGAAATTTGACCCCCTCGCGTGACGCGAGGGGTACCCCCTTGGGTGTCGCGTGGCGCGAGGGGTCACACCCTACCATAGGGTAGCCACGTCCCTAACTAGCCTTGCTGAGTTGACGGAATGATAAAATTCGTTTTTGACAACAAATTAAGTGGATAATCGTAAATAGGGAATACCCCCATGAGTTTTAGGGGCCCTGATCCTGATTCTGATTGATTTGAAAATTTTAGGGTTTATACATTATCACTTGGGTGTTTCAATTAGGGTTTCCTTTTGGATAAAATAATATAATAATTAGGACTTTTGTTGAGAGTTTTTACATCCTCCCCACCTTAATAAAAATCTCGTCCTCGAGATTTACTGGAATAATTGAGGATACTTCCGCTTCATTTCTGATTCCAGCTCCCAAGTATATTCGGGTCCTCTCTTTGAATCCCACTTGACTTTAACAAGTACTAACCGTTTGTGTTTGAGAAACTTCACCTTTCTGTCTTCTATTTGAAGAGGTTTCTCAACAAATTTTAACTTTTCGTTTACCTCTATATCTTGGAGAGGTACTACCAAAGATTCGTCATATAGGCATTTCTTGAGGTTGGATACATGAAATACGTCATTTACTCCAGCTAACTCCTCTGGTAGTTGTAAACGATAAGCAACTGGTCCTATACATTGGATCACTGAAAATGGTCCTACGTATCTTGGACTTAGCTTTCCTTTCTTACCGAATCGAACTACTCTTTTCCAAGGAGAAACTTTCAATAGTACTTTGTCTCCTACTTGGAATTCCAACGGCTTCCTTCTATTGTCTGCATAACTCTTCTGGCGATCTCGAGTCGTCTTTAGTCTTTCTTTGATTTGAGTAATCTTGTCGGTCGTCTCTTGCACTATTTCAGGACCTGATAATTGACTTTCTCCTATTTCTGCCAAACAAACTGGAGTTCTGCACTTTCGTCCATACAGTGCTTCGAATGGGGCAGCTTCAATGCTTGAATGGTAACTATTGTTATAGGAGAATTCAATCAATGGTAAGTGATAGTCCCAATTTCCACCAAAATCTATCACACATGTTCTGAGCATGTCTTCCAGAGTTTGGATTGTTCTTTCACTTTGTCCGTCTGTCTGAGGATGATATGTAGTACTTAAATTTAATCGAGTTCCCATTGCTTCTTGGAAACTAGTCCAAAAATGAGAAGTGAAACGACTATCTCTATCCGAAACAATGGAGAGTGGAACTCCATGTAAGGATACTACTTCATCTACATACAACTTTGCTAACCTTTCCATACTAAAGGTTTCCTTCATGGGTAGAAAATGTGCTGATTTGGTTCATCGATCCACAATTACCCAAATCGCATCATTACCTTTTCTGGTTTTCGGTAACTTAGTATCAAAATCCATTGTTATGTGTTCCCATTTCCATACAAGCATTTCTAATTGTTGTAGTAGACCTGAAGGTTTCTGGTGTTCTGCCTTAACTTGTGAACAAGTAAGACGTTTAGAAACATATCGAGCTATGTCCTTTTTCATTCCTATCCACCAGAAATTATTTCTTAAATCTTGGTACATTTTATGGTTTCCAGGGTGCATGGTATACCTACATTTATGGGCTTCTTCTAAAATCTTATTTCTTAATTCTCCCTGCTTAGGTACCCAGATTCTGATTTTGTGGAATCTCCAAATTCCATCAGCTCCTTGCTCTAATTCTTTTATTCGTCCTTTCATTCCTTCAGCATCATCCTTGATTGCTGTTTCTTGAAAATGCTTTAGTTGTTCCATTAAATCTAACTGTAGATTTAACCTAAGAGCACGAACTCGTCGTTGTTTCTCATGGTACTTACGACTTAAGGCATCTGCAACTACATTTGCCTTTCCTTCGTGATACTGAATATCACAGTCGTAGTCACTTAGGATTTCCATCCATCATCTTTGCCTCATGTTTAACTCTTTTTTCCCAAATATATATTTTAAACTATTGTGATCCGTATAGACAGTAAATTTACTTCCGTACAGATAATGTCTCCAATTCTTAAGGGCAAAAATTATGGCTCCCAATTCTAAGTCATGAGTTGTATAGTTTTCCTCTTTCTTTTTCAATTGTCTTGAAGCATATGCAATTACCTTCTTGCGTTGCATTAGCACACATCCTAATCCTAGTTTTGAAGCATCACAGTAAACTTCAAAATCTTCAGTTCCTTCTGGTAAATCTAGGATTGGAGCATTTGTTAACTTTTGCTTTAAAATCCTAAAAGTTTCTTCTTGCTTAGGTCCCCATTCAAACTTAACTGTTTTAGAGGTTAGCTTAGTTAATGGTACTGCTATCTTGGAAAAATCCTTAATAAACCGTCTATAGTATCCAGCTAAACCTATAAAACTTCTAATTTCCATTACAGATTACGGAACCTTCCATTTGGTAATCGCCTCTATTTTAGCAGTATCTACATGAATACCTTCGTGATTCACCAGGTGTCCTAAGAATTGCATTTCTTGCAACCAAAATTCACACTTCGAGAATTTGGCGTACAACTTTTCTTTTCTTAACAAAGTTAAGAGTGCATGCAAGTGCTGACAATGTTCGTCCTGATTTTTGGAATAGATAAGTATATCGTCGATAAAGACAATTACAAATTTATCCAAATACGGTTTACAGATCCTCTTCATCATGTCCATGAATGCTGCAGGTGCATTTGTTAATCCGAAGGGCATGACTGTAAACTCGTAATGACCATACCTAGTTCTAAAAGCAGTTTTAGGTATGTCTTCTTCTTGTACCTTCAACTGATGATATCCGGAGCGTAAATCTATCTTAGAAAAATATCTAGCTCCTTGAAGTTGATCGAAAAGATCATCAATCCTAGGTATCGGGTATCGATTCTTAATTGTAACCTTATTTTCAGTTCTCTATAATCAATACACATTCTCATCGACCCGTCCTTCTTCTTTACAAACAACACTGGTGCTCCCCACGGGGATGAACTAGGTTGTATGAAACCTTTACTTAGTAATTCATCTAATTGCTTTTTCAGTTCTAACATTTTTGTGGGTGCTAATCGATAGGGTGCCTTGGCTATCGGTGTAGTTCCTGGAATTAGATGAATTCTAAATTCTACTTCCCTATCTGGTGGTAATCCTGGTAATTCTTCTGGGAATATATCTGGGTATTCTGAGACTACAGGAATCTCCTTAAGTTCTTTACCCTTAGTGCTATTGACTACTGAAATCATATATACTATTCCTTGCTTTCGTTCATAACTAGCAACTTTCATTACTGATATGAACTTCATGGGCTTACGTGGTTTATCTCCTGTAATCATGATTACTTCTCCAGTAGGTGCCCTAATTTCTATGGAATTCTTATCACAAAGGATTCGAGCATGGTTGGCTATCAACCAATCCATTCCTAACACAACATCGAACTCAGCTAATTTCATAGGTAACAAATTTGCATGAAATTTATAACCTGAAAGTTCAATATGTTCTTTTTGCAAAACCTTATCTATACTAACTGAATTTCCATCTGCCGTTTCGACTGTAAAAATTTGCCTAAGGTTGGTCAAAGGTAAATTAAGAGCTTGGCAGAATGAAGTATTGATAAAACTTTGGTTTGCACCAGAGTCAAATAATACTTTTGCATACACGTTGTGAACTAAGAACGTACCAGCTTTCACATCTGGAATTAGTTCTGCTTCTTGAGTGGTCAGCTGGAATGCTCTGACATTCTTTTTAGTAGCTCCGCCGGCCGTCTTGGCTTTGTTGTCTGCTGGTTTGACCAATTTAGGACATTCTGGTTTAAAATGTCCCTTTTCTCCACAGTTATAGCAGATCGTTGTTTTCTTTCTGTAGTCTTCTTCACGATGTCCTACAGTTTTGCAAAAGTTGCAGGTTACATTGCATCTTCCAAAATGTTTCTTTCTGCAATTCCTGCAGAACGGCGGAGTTGAGGATTGTCCCGTTCCTCTTCTTTTGAAATTGCTATTATTACCCACACGAAAGCCTTGGGTAATTTTCTGAGCCAGTCCCTTTTTCCTATTTTCATCTCTTGTGCGTACTAGCTCGTCAGTTAGGGTGTTAGCTAATTCCACAGCATCGTCAATAGTACGAGGTCTCGCAGCTTTAACGATGTTACGGATTTCGCTAATTAATCCCCAAATATAGCGAGAAATGAGTACCGGTTCTGGCGAAGCCAGTGTTGGTACCACTCTAGCATATTTTATCTTTTTCATATTCGGGACAGAACTTTCTTTCTATTAGCTGCTTAAATTCTTCCCAAGTCATGGCATAAGCCACATTTCATCCTTTGGCTTGAAGTACCGTATTCCACCATTCTAGCGCCCCTTCTTTGAAAAGATTAGCCGCGTACATGACCTTATCGTCCTTGGCACATTTACTTATTAAAATCACTGCCTCGGTTTTCTCTAACCAACGCAGTGCCGCAGTCGCTCCTTCATTGCCTGCAAATTCAGCGGGTTTACAAGCAAGAAATTCTTTGTAAGTGCAACCAGGCATTGCAACTTTCATTTTCTTAGGGAGGGGAGCCTGTCGTGAATCATCATCGTGATTATTAACGCCTCCGTTTACACTATTACTGAAGTTATCTTCAGAAATACGTTTGCTAGGAATGATTTGTTGAGGTTCAACAGGTTTTTGGGCAGCAACAAGTATTGCTGTAATAGCATTGGCTATTCCTTGAGGAACGATATTTTCTATATCCTGCCTAGTCATAAATTGATCTTCCGGATGTTGCTCAAATTGATTAACCTCGTTTACTGGTTCATTATTAGCGTTTTCCATCTGATAATTAATATATATAACTTATTAGTATGAAATAAATAACATACACAAAACAATCATTCATAAAATAATCATACATATAGCCAAAACTATCGATTTCTCGATTCCCATTTTTATATTTTATAGTATGCATCAATACACACCATTATTTTACAAAGTTTTATTTGTAGTTATTTTACAAGATTATATTTTTGTATTTATTATACAACCACAGTTTCACAACCCTACTTTCCCTTCGTCAGTTGGTATTTTAGTAACGACGTTCCCTCTCGTCGTATTTCCAGGAGATCTGTTCTCCTACTTCCCTGATTTTATTTCCTGCATCCACCAACTCCTCGCCAAAGTGGCGGAGTTCAGCTAAATTTTCATTGCTCATTGGTGGGTTTGGTATAGGTTCTGGGTCGAACTGAGGGAGAAAGGAATAAGGACTGTTGAGAAGGTTTTGGAACTGCCAATCATTGGTCCACCACTCGTCCATTCCTAGAGGTTGGGTGTGGATTATAGGTTCTGGGATTGCTGGTTCCAAGTTCATTGGTAATTGAGTTTCAGCAGGATAAGGGTATAGATTTTTATTAATAGGCCTGACGACATCACAGCTCGCCAATGCACGATCCAATTCCTCCTGAAATGGTAACTCCTCAATTTGTCTAGAGCTTTCCCCAATTTCCATCTTGGTTTGTCTAGAACTTTCCCCAAACTCCATTCCCATCTGCCTAGAACATTCCCCAAACTGCATTTCCATCTGCCTAGAACCTTCCCCGACTTCAATCCCCTTCCCTTTGTCTAAGGGATTTTCTATTTTGGGAATCTTCCTAGTGGCGGGTTTCCTTCTGCGCACACGCCTCCATCCCACGAATCTTCTCCTTTTCTTAGGCTTGGGTTTCTCCGGAGGTGGAGCGTTGAATTCCATAGGTTCTTCTATATCAGGTATATACCTATTAAAATCTCTTGAAACCTCTATTTTCATCGGATAGAGATTTAAATTCTGAAGGACTTCAGACAGGTCATTCATGCTGTTTAGCATATATGCAAAATATACAAAAATTGCTAAGTTAAAATTTTATAAAAATTTTCATAAATAACCTTTTAAATATTATTGCATACCGTGGAACTAATTTAATACAAAGACAACTAGAAATTAAAATACACTAGAGTTTACTATAAACTTATTTATTAACTGGATAAGGTTTTCTGGATTTGTAAGTGATAAGGATGCTAAAACTTGAGTCAGGTGTAATTTAAAGATTTGCATTTACTGCTACAGTGGCTAGCATATAGAGATCTGCCTATTTTTCATCTAACTTGTCTTCCCATGGTGGGTTACTGCCTAGTTTTTGGGTTTTCTGAATAAATTTCTTTTCTTTTGGTTCTGAATTCTTTAATTTCTCCTGACTTTTCCTAACAATCAAACTTCTTTTATTAGGAGAAAGTGGTTCCTCATATTGTGCTTTTCGAACAAATATTCCTTCTTCAGGATTTGCATAGGGTTTTGAGGAATTTGTTTGGGATGAACTTCCCTTCTCATTTGATGACCTATCTAATTTAAGATAGATGTTTGAAAGCTTTTGCTTACCCATACTGTACACAAATATTCAAATAATAAAACACATAATTACAAAATGGTAATCCGTAAAAATTAAGTATTTCTTAAATACTTAATTGGCTTAAATCAGGGGCTCTGATACCACATATTTCTGTCACGACCCCGACCTGGTTTGACCCGTTTCAGGAGTCGCGGGACAGATAATCCCGTGGTATTTATTTAACAGCAGAAGATTTTACCAGGATCTTTTTAAAACTGCAATTTCCCAATTATTTTATTTCACAACTCAAGATAAACCCCGGTAATGTACAGTCATATGATTTCACCGAGAAATCTCTATTTTTACAAAACATGTTTCTTTATTTTATATTGAGCCACCTCCTTAAGCTTGTAGGGCGTCGCGGCACTTTTCCTGGATCACAACAGATCACCTGAAACATGTTTGAAAAAGGTTTTGTCAGCGGGAAATACTGGTGAATCATTCTTTTTACGAAAACGACTCATTTGTTATAATTTACAGTATTAAAAGCGATTACAATGTTTATATATCAACCAATTACCCAATGGTATTTGTCACTCGACTCGCTTCTGTGACTATGGTCATATCACCCATTGGCTAACCCGTTGTCCCATGGTGACGATTATCAAGTAATGTATACAAAACCCCACATACCGGCTGTAATACGGAGATTACAAAGACTTAATCCCTGTAATTATAACTTTGAAAAACATTTAAGAATTTATAAGGTATTTTAATAAAAAGAGAATGACTCACATTGCAGATTTAATATGAACAGAGCTTAGCCTACTGATTAGCCTTGATAACCTAGTTTAAATAACAATGCACACATACTAGGTTAGTAACTAATACAGCATTTATGATAACTCACGAGATTTAACCTTCACAATGAATGACAAAGTGCGATACTTAAACATCCATCGAATTAACGACGAATGACAAAGCATAAACCCTAATGTGGGCAGCACTTAAACATCCATTGGATAGTTTAATCGATCGGACATTGAATTGTAGCAGCGATCGAGTTATTACCCTGTTTTGTGGCAGCGATTCGTGATTCATGTGTGTTTGGTAGTAAACAGACGATATTTCGAAGTGCAAGACGAATTTTAACGTCGTTCAAGTGCCAAAATTCAAGTCTCAAAGCCCACTATTTTTACATGAAATTTGACCCCCTCGCGTGACGCGAGGGGTACCCCCTTGGGCGTCGCGTGGCGCGAGGGGTCACACCCTACCATAGGGTAGCCACGTCCCTAACTAGCCTTGCTGAGTTGACGGAATGATAAAATTAGTTTTTGACAACAAATTAAGTGGATAATCGTAACTTGGGAATACCCCCCCCCCCCCCCCCGAGTTTTAGCGGCCCTGATTCTGATTGTTCTGAAAATTTTAGGGTTTATACAGAATCACTTGGGTGTTTCAATTAGGGTTTCCTTTTGGATAAAATAATATAATAATTAGGACTTTTGTTTAGAGTTATTACAAGTTCAGTTTGAGAAACTGGGAGGTTTAGTCTGAGATACTAAGTAGTTCAGTCTGAGAGGCTGGGTGGGATAGTCTTGGGAAGACTAGGATGCATACATGCTTACATTGTTACTACTTACATGCTTATTTGATGATTGTTGATGTATATGCATATGTTGTGATTGATTTGTTACAGACAACATGTCCTCCTCTGAGAGTGGAGTATCTGATACAGTAGACCCTATGGCCATAGTTTCGGATGATGAGATCATCCCAGAGGATGAGGTTTTTACATCTGACACTACGAGTGACGACGATGATGATTTCCAGCCATTTGCTTTACGAGATTTTGGAGATGATATACCGCTAGCTGATGGTCTTCCTGGCGAGGATCTACTTCTTGTTCAGATCCCTGCTCCTTTTCCTCTTGCTGCATTTCCTCTCGAGGATCTGCCTTTTGATCCTATGTCTGATGACGACATCGATCTTTTTATTGAGGGTGCCCAGAATGATGGAGCTCCAGTCGATGATGACGTTGTCGTTCCACTTGTCGAGATTCCAGTCACCGATGTCATTGCTGTTCCGCTTGTCGAGATTCCTGTCGTTGCGATTTCATCTGACCATTCTGGTCCTGATTCATTCGAGTCTGTGTCATCTACTACTTAAATGCACTGGGATTGCAACATTATCCCACTGACTCTGATTCTGACACACCTATGTCTGCCGCACCTGTTCCTCCACAGGACTTCGAGTTTGATGATGAGTTTGATCTCGTCTTTCCACACGACTTTGATCCTGAGCATGAGATTGAGTTTGTCCCCGATGATCAGCCTTTTAAGGCACTTGTCGTTCCTGACGATCAGCTCTTTAATGTACCCGCTGATCTTGAGCTTGCACCAGCTGACCCTGAGCCTATGATTGCACCCGAGCCTATACCTGCTCACGATCCTCTACCTAAGCATGACCCTGCACTTGCAGATGTACCAGTTATTGCACCATTGTTACCTGACCCTATACCCACAGTCGTTGATCATGCTTCTTTTGCTGACCATGTAGACCCCAGATATGCATTCACCCACAATGGGTGGATCGAGGACGATGATGACTTGCCTCCTTTTGTTAGACCAGTGACTCCCCCATCTTCACCTATACATGTACCTATTGATATCGCCAAGTTTCACCCACATGTGTCTGACATTCACCGCACTGATCTACCAGTCACGTTCTTACAGGATATCCCTTCTCCCCGTCCAGGGGAAGGTCCATCGAGTCAGCAGCCCAGTCATATTCCTCCTGTGACGGCAGCTTTTCCTTTCATGCCACCATTTGCACCTGCTGCACCTTTTGCTTCTGCACCATCGGGCGAGCCACATATCTGGTTTCCGCCCAACACGATGCATGTTTCTGACCCATATCATCCTTCACATTACACTGGATACACGAGGGATGATCTAGATTTTTCATTACAGCTCCAGCAGGAGATGTTATGTTGCAGAGTCATGGAGTTAGAGAGGATTCCGCGTCCTCCACCTTGTACTTGTCAGTCACCATTCGCGACTCCGCCCGCTCCTCTCCTGCCATACCCAGATTTTGACGTCTGTTTTCTTACTATGGAGTATCAGATTAGTTACCTGCTGCGTAACGTTCATGCTCTTGAGGAGGATTTAGCGCATTTGCGCAGGTTGCTTTTCGTTCCTCCACCTCCTCCTCCTCCACCATCAGCGTAGCAGTGTTTGGTTTTATGCAGGTAGCATACTTTTGGTGAGAGTGTGGCTATTCAGCCCAGATTGCACAGCTTTTTGAAGACCACTTTTGACTTATTGACTTTTGATTCTTGTAGTATGATGGATATTTTGGACAAGGGTGATGTGACCCTATAGTCCCTTTTGATGTATGATACATTGTAGAACTTGTGAAACTGTATTTATGGTCATTGATATATGAAAGCTCAATCGCAACATTCTCATCACATACGTTGTTGGATTACTTGTTTGTGTTATGACATGGGATGTTATGTGTTTACTTGTGTTGATAAATGTTATTACATACGCATACTACATAGTTATATGCATAAGACCTGACCTATACGATCTTCTTATAGAAGATACCTCCTCGAAGAGACAACACACTGCCTACAACTGAGGCCGAGTTACAAGAATGGATTTCACGGGCGATAGCGCAACACGAGGCCTTACGCTCCGAGAATAGCGGAGGTACCTCGGGAAGCAACCCACCCCTTGGTAATGTTTAATTCGTTAAAGAAACGTTACGTTACATTTGGATATTCCATGTGCGATCGCTAATGCTTTATGTGAATGATGTTACTTGTACAGGTTGTACCTATAAACAGTTCTTAGACTGTAACCCATTGAATTTTGACGGCACCGGGGGTGCTGTAGCTTTTTTCAGATGGACGGAGAAGACTGATTCTTTTATAAGAATGAGCAAGTGTGCTCCGCAACACCAAGTCACCTATATCTCTGGATTGTTCTTAGATGGAGCGTTATCTTGGTGGAATCTCCAAGTCCAGACCTTGGGAGAAGATGCTGCTTATGCTTTGACATGGGATGAAATGAAGGAGCTCATGCAGAAGAAATACTGCTCCAGAGCTGAAATCCAAAAGTTAGAAACTGAATTTTGGAACCTCAAGATGGACGGCCTGAAAATTGCTGAATACGAGCAGAGATTTCACGATCTATCTCGCGTGGTACCATACATGGTTGATCCAGAATTCAAACACATTGAGCGGTTTATTTGGGGGTTGGCACCTCAGATTATGAGTATGGTGACGATGTCAAAGCCTGCCACAATCACCGAGGCTATTGACCTGAGTGTATCACTGACTGAAGAAGCTATCAGGTTAAACAAGTTTTCGATCTCTGACCAGAAGAAGAAAGAGACTCACGTGGAGTCATCGGGTGAGAACAAAAGGAAGTTTTCAAACTTCAAGAAGGGTAACAGCAGTGTTACTAAGAAGGGAGAGGCAAACGCACCCGCTAAGGCCAAAACTGGTGCTAAAAACAAAGGAAAAGGGTACATGGGTGTGACACCCAAGGAAAACCAGGAAAACCATACAACTTAACTAGCTTCCTCAGTGAGTGCCTACCAAATTTCGGGACGAAATTTCTTTCAACTTGGGGATGATGTGACAACTCAAAAATCTAGAACCTTTCGTTGTATGCTTGAACGTTAAGTGACGAACTGATTTGATGATTTGATGAGTGATATATGTGAACTTGTATGATTATGTGTGTGCTTGTATGTATGTGTATATTTATATATGAACCGAGACACAAGAACCCGACTCGAGACCGTGTGGTCTCGAGTGAACAATGCAACATGTGGGCCGGTTGGGCCGCACCTCATTTAACCCACCCGAAACCTACTAGGACTAGTATATATATCATGCTCCTAGCAAACTTTGCCATTCTTTGGACAATCCACACACACACTCTCCTTCTCCCTCACTAAAACCCTAAACCACAACATTTTCTCTCCTTCATTCTCGGATCAAACCGGTGACCACAAGGAGACTCGGTTAAGCTCATCATCACCCGGACACTCCATTTCACTCATTTTCCTTAGCAACTCGGTACCTTCTCGAACCGGTTAGTGATTATGATTTGATGTTTGGTCAAATGATGTTTTGATTAATATGATGGTATACATTGATGATGAGTTAGTGTTCAAGTAATCGATGCATAAATGTTCTATGTTATGTGTTTACATTTGGTTGATGATGATTATATGTTAATGTGTTGATTTCGTTAGGGTAAATAATGTATGCTTGACTATGTATGAGTGTTATCGGCTCTATA
The DNA here is from genome assembly GCA_030545235.1 of Helianthus tuberosus. Classification (NCBI taxonomy): domain Eukaryota; kingdom Viridiplantae; phylum Streptophyta; class Magnoliopsida; order Asterales; family Asteraceae; genus Helianthus; species Helianthus tuberosus. The sequence continues at coordinate 169,298,189 of CM060366.1, read as the reverse complement.
TGGTGCGGATGTTGATATAAGTTGAAATGATTGATGAATGGAAACCGAATACTTGTAATCGGCTGTGGTATGTGCACGATTAGGACGATTCATTGTGTTGATATCATAGGGTGCATGTTAGTGTTGACAAGTTGTTGATCATGATTTTTGTTTGGTTAAAGTTTATATGAATATTTGATGAACATGATGAACATATGAAGAACATGATGAATATGAGATGAATGTGGCTTGAATATTTGAAATCTGATTGTTTGATCCATTTTGGGTAGTAATTAGACAAGGAAACATGTTTAAGTGGATAGTACAAACTGTTACATGAAATTGGTTTTCCATTGGATTGTACACTGTGCAGAATCAGCAGATGTCCAGCCGAGACCTTCGGTCTCGACTCGAGACCACCATATGTCAACTCGAGATCACGGTTTTGACACAAGGTTGCGAGTCGAGAACCTCTAGTCTCGACTCGAGACCATGCCTCATCGACACACACATCATGACTCGAAACCACGATTACGAGTCCGGTTGTGACTCGAGACCAGAGCATGCATGACCCGAAGACCTCCTCAGATTACGACTCGAGAATGTGTAGACTACAACTCGAGACCGCACAGTCTCGACTAGAGACCGCACAGTCTCGACTCGAGACCATACGCATGTGCACGCTGACTTGGACTTGCATATTACGGGCTTAGTTGATGGGCCGGACCTTGGGCTTTGTTTATTTATGTGCTACTGTGTAATCCGTAGGCATTGTTTCAAACTGCCATGTTCATACATGTATGCCATGATTATTACTTGAGTACAATACGTGTAGAACATACGTGCACAACTTGGATACGAACCTGACTTGTATGATACAACTATGTTAGGACGTGGTTGACCCCAATATTGCTTGATTGACCTTTCTGTGTATCTGCCGAGCAAACCAAGGTGAGTTCACACCCTCTACAAAGCATGGGATTCCCAGGGGTCGGGAATTGGGGTTAAGGAACATGGGTTCCTCGTCCTCCTTGGGTAGGACAGCAATGGTTCAGGAATGTAATTCCTCGTCCTCACGGACAGATAACTCGTACTAGACCAAAACTCTATCATGAAGTCCCTCATTTTTGTATCGACTTAATCGCCGGGCCAATGGCGAGCGGGTCATTAGTTAGATAGCGCTATTTAGGTCTGACAAACCTCACACCGTGCCGCAGAGGACGGGCGTGAACTAATGGATCTGGGGCACGTCAATGATGATAGACATTGACAGTTTCAGGGCACTTAAACATGACTACAGTCAGCAGTCGATATGGTAACAAGTCTAGTGTATACATGGGGTAGCCCCCACGGCCGAAATGCCAGATAACTAACACGGGGTAGCCCCCACGGCTGGATTGCCAGAGTAACCGGGAATAAACAAGTCACGTTTTTAACTATGGGGTAACCCCCACGGCAGGATGCCAGATAAAGGAAACTGTTTTTGAATCAACTTAAAACGAACACCCAACCGTGAACTCACTCAACTTGTTGTTGACTCGTTACTACATGCTTTGCAGGTCAATAGGTGCTTAGCTGGAGCTTGCATGGAAGAGAGTCGTTGTGGGACATGGACGGCTGTGTGCCATGTTAAACTTTGAAACAATTAAACTTATGTTTTGATTTAAGACTTATGCTTCCGCTTGCAACTTAATTATGTTTTGTTTGAACACCAATTGTATTGGTTAAACTTTTATACCTTTTAACTCGCATGTTCAATATGATTGGTGGCTGGATCCTGGTCAGTCACGCCTCCAAGCGGTAGTACTCCGCAGGTGGATTTTGGGGGTGTGACAATGGGCACCTTGCCCAAATTCGATGCGTGCCAGTTACATCACAATGGACGGTGCCGAGCTGGTAGATGCGAGTCTTGTGGAAGAGTTGGTTACTCAAAGGAAACGTGCTGGGTTGGTACTGGGCGTGGTGGTCAGAAAGGTTATGGAAGTGGTAATGGAAACCGCCCGCAAGGAGGAAATGGCAGTAATGGAAATCGTGGTAACTTTGGGAATCAAGCTGGAAATGGAAACCGTGGAGCGAATAATAATCAGGGTAATGGGAATGGAAATGGTCGGGGACCAGGTTGTTTTAACTGTGGAGACGTGGGGCATTTCAAGAGGGAGTGCCCAAAGCTCAATCAAGCTCGTGGAAGGGTTTTCAACATCGGAGCGAGAGAAGCTCGCCAAGATCCAAATGTAGTCACTAGTATGTTCCCTATCAACCAACGCTTTGCATCTGTACTGTTTGATACGGGTGCCGATTATAGTTTTGTGTCGCTAGAATTTAAGAAAATGCTTGGGTTGGTAGCTAGTAAGTTAGATATTCTATATTCGATAGAACTAGCTAATGGAAATCTAGTAGAAGCGAATGAAGTAATCAGAGGTTGCGTAATAGAGCTGGGAGAGTACGAGTTTACACTTGATCTGCTACCAGTCGAGTTGGGAAGCTTCGACGTGGTAGTAGGGACGGATGGGTTGTCAAGCAACAAAGCAGAGATTGTATGTCACGAGAAGATCATTCGCATTTCGATGACAAACGGAGAAATGATTATGGTACATGGAGAGAAGCACGACACGCCCCTAAGGATCATTAGTTGCTTGAAAGACCGCAGATGTTTGCAAAGAGGATGTGTCGCCTTCCTGGCACACATTGTGGATAAGGAAGCCACCGAGCCGAAGTTGGAAGATATCCCAGTTGTTAGGGAGTATCCTGAAGTCTTTCCCGAAGACTTGCCAGGATTGCCGCCACAGCGACAAGTCGAATTCCACATTGATTTAGTTCCGGGCGCCGCGCCTGTAGCTAAAGCACCTTATCGTCTTGCGCCTTCAGAAATGCAAGAGCTGTCAACACAACTCCAGGAGTTATTGGATAAGGGATTTATCAGACCAAGCTTCTCGCCTTGGGGAGCTCCAGTTTTTTTCGTTAAAAAAAAAGATGGTAGTTTCGGCATGTGTATCGACTACCGGGAGCTAAACAAATTGGCCATTAAGAATCGGTATCCTTTGCCAAGGATTGATGATCTATTCGATCAACTACAAGGTTCAAGTTCTTACTCTAAGATTGATCTTCGATCAGGTTATCACCAGTTGAGAATTCAAGAAGAGAGCATTCCAAAGACGGCCTTTAGGACTCGCTATGGACATTACGAGTTCCTGGTTATGCCGTTTGGGTTGACGAACGCACAGCATTATTCATGGATTTGATGAATAGAGTTTGTAAGCGGTACCTCAATAAGTTTGTGATCGTGTTCATTGACGATATTTTAATCTACTCGAAGACGAAGGAAGAACATGAGCAACATCTAAGATGTGACAACTCGACCCCTTGATCATGATCGTCGAGAAACGAGCATTTTAGTAATGCTCGTATTCACTATTATTAATCATTTATTATTGTTATTATCGTCATTATTTTTATAAAATAGTAATAATCCGCGACGAGAGTTTCGATTATTTGCGAATAAGTTAATATACCGGGTCAGTGTATTTTATTAACGGGTTCACACACTTGGGCTAGGCCCAACCCCACTCCCTAAACCTAGACCCTACCTATTTAAACCTCATTATAACCTCTCACCCTCTTTCTAATTCAAAAACACAAAACCCTAATTAACTAAGCTCAGACGCACAACAAACATTCGCCCCAACCTCTTTCTTTCTGCTCTAGAATTCCGGCAGCCGGAGCTCTAGCTGGAGTATGGCGGAGCACCGTTTTGGTAGCGGCACTACACACCAGAAACCTCCTTCCCCTTTCATCACTCTCACACACACACCCCAACCCCTGTTTCTCTTCGAGTAGATAGCCGGCCACCAACAACCGGTGGTGGCGCACGGCGGCGACGGTACGCAGCGGCGGCGGCTCCGATTCAGAGCGGTTCAAGCTCCATTTCAAGTGTTTGGTTCTCAGTAGTTGGAGCGTCGGGTCTCGGGTTTAAGTGGGTCAGTTTGGTTCGACGTTTCGGGTCAAGTTCAGTCCAATGAGTGGAGCAGATTGGGTTCGATTCGGGATGTGAGCTCGGTCCAACCATGGTTCAGCAGGTTCGAGTCTTGGTACAGTCCCGAGTCAAATTGCTCGTTTCGGTTTTACGTTTGAATATTGGTGCTCATTAATTTGGATGTATATTTGTTATTATTTGCTTGATTAAAAGTTGTCAAACTCTTTTAGCAAATAACTGATGTTGTGATAATAATATTATTCTTTTACATAAACTGATCGTATGTGATGTAGTATGTAATGATAGAATTCCAAAGAATAAGTATTAAACGAAGTCTGATTATTGGTATTAGTTGTGAGCTTTAAATGTTGATTCAGATTTAAAAGCATGAACATGAAACTGATGGAATTAAGGAACTGGGTTTTCTTTTAATAACTTGATTCTGTATTTTCATGGAGAGTACAACTTTATATGCTCAAGGTACAACTGTTTAATGCATGCTTTTATATTTAGAAGATGATGACCATGTGATTGATTGAATGTGAAAGGGACAATTGCCTTATCTGTTAGTGTGGGTATCTTGTATTGGAAATTTATGCTAGCTTTAGATGAAGGGTACAAGTGTTTAAGCAGGGGGTGCAACTAATTGGGATAATATGTGTTTGAGCATGAATATTATAAGTTGTTAAATAGATGTGGGTATTATGTTGATATAATAGTGTTAAAATTATTCGGGATAGATTTGTTTGAACTAATGTGAATAAATAAAATGGAGAACATGATGAACTGTTTGAAGGTGCTATGAATATTTGAAATTGTTATGTTTTGATCTGATTCTAGTTGAGTACGGTATTGAAAACATGTTAAGGAATTATGATTGGTTCGTGCAACTGGATAAGGGTTCTAGAAAGATCCCATCTGTGGTTGCGACTCGGGAATCAAGTGGTTTCGACTCGAGACCACTTAGCAACTACTCGAGACCGGGATGTACACTTCAAGGGACTCGAGACTGGACAGGTTGCGGCTCGAGATCTTCTGATCTCGACTCAATGCCTGACTCGAGATCTCAGTGGTTGCGATTCATAAATGCACCACTCGAGACCTCCCGTTTGCGATTCGGAACCTCGTGGTGGCAATTCGGGGTTTCTTGCTCTCGAGTCGAGACCCCCTGGTCTCGACTGGACTCCTTCACTTGGTTATTGGGCCACACAAACGAGTGTTATGGACCGTGTACTAATATTGTTTAACTGTTGGTGTCTAACTACTACTGATTAATTGTTTATGCGTTAGGATAGGCCCAATAACATATATGCCGGTATGATACGTGTTACTGTTACCATTACGTACATTATGCAAAGTTTGTGTATTATATGAAATGTGGATTTACGTGCTACGTGTTAGATACGTGTAAACTATACGAGACGTTACTTGCATACGAACCTAATAAATATATATATAACCATAATAGGGTATGGTTGACGAACCTAACACAAGTGAATTGTATGCTGAGCAAACCAAGGTGAGTTCACACACTAAAAGCATGCGTCCCAGGGAGGGACACGAACAAACTAAAGAATGTTTTCAACCTGATAATTTCCGGGGGAATATGCAAATGGTACTCTTGTACTACTACATCCGGGGGAGATACGTTTGGGTATTATTTATAAATCACAACTAGCAACACTAAACGAATCTCTATCACATTAAGTCCCTGCTTATAGTACCGATTAATCGCCGGGGGCGAACGGGTTATTAGTTGATAGCGCTATTAGGTTTGACAACCTCACACCGTGACCGGGGGAGATCGGGCGTGAACTAGTAGACCTTGCATCTTGGTCAATGACGATAGACATTGACCTGGGGCACCAAATCTTCTCGTCAACAGTTTCGGTAATTCCAGTTTAGTAGCTTTCATATGGGGTAGCTCCCCATGACGTGATTATAAATGCTTTACCTAAACAACCTACGTTTTTCGAAAAGTTAAAACTGGACATTTCGTGAACTCGCCAACATTATGTTGATACCCTACTGCATGCTTTGCAGGTTGCTCATTTACAACTTTGGACGAACGTTGCAATCGGATGGAGTGCGTGGTTTGTAAGTTCATAACTAATAAACTTGTGGTTTTAAGTTACGATATGTACTTCTTTCCTTTCCGCGGCAAACTTAAACTATGTTTTGAAAATTTTAAATTGGTCGCTAATTATACCATTATTTGTAAAAATAACTAAATGGTTCAAAATAATTAGTGGCTGGATCCTGGTCAGTCACGCCTCCAAGCGGAAGTACTCCGCAAGTGGATTTGGGGGTGTGACATAAGAGATATCTTAGTGCTGCTCAAAGAAGAGAAATTATACGCTAAGTTCTCAAAGTGCGAGTTCCGGCTGCGTGAGGTTTAGTTCCTTGGTCACGTAGTGAATGGAAATGGAATCCATGTGGATCCTACAAAGATTGAAGCGATAAAGAATTGGGAGACTCCGAAGACGCCAACCGAGATCCGTCAATTCCTAGGTTTGGCAGGATACTACCGCAGAATTATTGAGGATTTTTCAAAGATGGCACAACCGTTGACCTCTCTTACTCAGAAAGACAAGAAGTATGAATGGGGAGACAAGCAAGAAGAAGCATTTCAGTTGTTAAAGGACAAGCTTTGCGATGCACCGATCTTATCCCACCTGAAGGCAGTGAAGACTTCGTGGTATATTGCGACGCCTCGCGTCAAGGTTTAGGCTGTGTGCTAATGCAGCGACAAAAAGTTATAGCCTATGCTTCACGCCAGTTGAAGGTTCATGAGATAAATTACACCACGCATGATTTGGAATTGGGCGCGGTGGTGTTTGCATTAAAGATCTGGCGACATTACTTGTATGGCACGCGATGCACAATCTATACTGATCACAAGAACTTACAACATATATTCGATCAGAAAGAGCTTAATTTGAGACAGCGCCGATGGGAAGAGCTGTTAAACGATTATGATTGCGAAATCAGGTATCACCCAGGGAAGGCGAATGTGGTCGCAGACGCCTTGAGTCAGAAAGAAAGAATCAATCCCATAAGGGTTCGAGCTTTGGAAATGATTGTTCAAACGGACCTCTCATTGCGCATTCGTGCCGCACAGAGAGAAGCTTTTAAGGAAGAGAATCTTGAGAATGAATATCTACGTGGGATGGAGAAGCAGTTAGTACCCAATGATGAAGAAACGTTGTGCTTCATGAAACGAATTTGGGTTCCTCTCTTTGGTGGTCCGAGAGAAGTAATTTTTTATGAAACTCACAAGTCACGGTACTCGATCCATCCGGGATTAGATAAAATGTACCAAGATTTAAAGGATTTTATTGGTGGCCGAGATTAAAAGGCGATGTTGCTACGTATGTTGGCAAATGCTTAACTTGCGCCAAGGTAAAGGCCGAATATCAGAAGCCTTCAGGTCTTCTGCAACAACCTGAAATACCCATGTGGAAATGGGAGCAGATTTCAATGGACTTTATAACGAAGTTACCAAGGACACCCAGAGGTCACGATACGATTTGGGTAATCGTAGACCGACTGATGAAATCTGCGCACTTTTTGCCAATCAAGGAGAAAGATAACACTAGTAAACTTGCTGAGCTATACCTCCGAGAGATAGTTGCACGACATGGAGTGCCTCTCTCGATTATCTCTGATAGAGACGGAAGGTTTTTGTCAAGGATTTGGTAATCCTTCCAAGAAGTCTTTGGTTCTCAGTTGAATCTGAGTACTTCATTCCATCCGCAGAATGATGGCCAGAGCGAACGAACAATTCAAATGTTGGAAGATATGTTGCGAGCTTGCGTGATGGATTTGGGTGGCAGTTGGGACACTCACCTACCGTTGGTAGAATTCTCATATAACAACAGTTACCATGCAACTAACCAAGCTGCACCATTTGAAGCTCTCTATGGACGCAAGTGTCGATCACCGTTATGCTGGGCAGACGCGGGTGTTAGACAGCTTGTTGGTCCCGAATTGGTTCAAGAGACGACAGATAAGATTACACATATCCGATAGTGCATTAAGGCGGCTCATGATCGACAAAAGAGTTATGCAGACCGAAGAAGGAAACCGTTGGAGTTTGTAGTGGGAGATATGGTTTTGTTAAAGGTTTCACCCTGGAAGGGTGTAGCACGCTTTGGGAAGCGTGGGAAGTTGAACCCGCGATACATTGGACCATTCAAAATCCTGGAGAGGATTGGTCTGGTTACTGATTGGAAGGTTAACAAGACGCGACGGAGTAGTGTTAAACTCGTCAAGGTTCGTTGGAACGCGCGACACGGCCTAGAGTTCACTTGGGAGCGTGAGGATCGCATGAAAGCAAAATACCCACATTTGTTCCCCAAGACGCCTGCAGCTAGTAGCAGAACTTAAATTTCGGGACGAAACTTTCTTAACAGGGGGAGAATGTGACAACCGTCAAAAATACAGGAATCCGTACAATTAATTAATATTGATTAGTGCTTAATGATTGTGCTGAATTACAATTAATGACTTTAACTGCTTTCTGATTACTGCATCATACTTACCTGTGCATCACATATTATATGATGTCACCTCATTGTCACATGCAAACTTTATTGACATACATGATGCACATGGCACAGTTAGCACAATTAGCGGATAACTCAGAAAATGCTGACGATGTTCAGTACATAGACAGACAGTGTTTTGAGACCCAGTATGATCCGGAAACCAAGTTCTACACTAGTATGGAGTGTAGGGAAGTAAGGACCATAAAACTGCTTCACTAGTGGATAGTTTAAGAGCCAGAAAGTGCCTAAAACCCACTAAAAGTACAGAATTCTTCATATGTTAGCAAAATTCAGCTTTTTAACAAGCTAGTAATGTGCAAAAATATGGCAAAATGGTCTTGTATGCTTTCCTAAGTGTCGGGAATTAAAAAGAAGTGTCACCAAATGGTACTTAAATATCACTAAACGGAATAACTTGACACTTTAACGAACTGGTATCTAACCAAACAACCGGACACTACCCGAAACACCAAAATTATACTAAAAACATTGTTTTATTATTTCTAAGCTAGTTATGATCCTCGAACACCCCCAACACACTATATAATGCATCATACACTTAAACACTAACTAATACCCTTAACTTCCAACTATATTATCTAACTATGGTTTAAACTTACACAAGACCCCCCCCCCCTTCATATTTACGGTTCAAGGTGGCCCCACCACCTTGATCTGCTCAAATCTCATTAAGATCTTATATGATCTCTAAGGATTTAGTGGAAGATTTGTTATGTACTTGGGGGAACACTTAAACCAATGGGTAATACTCAACATTTAGATTATAAGAGAACATGGAGGATCATAATCACCACGCTTCACAACTCACCTCCATCTCCTTCTCCCTCTCCCATTCTCGGGCGAGAACTAGCACCACCACCACCATCACTTTCAATTCAATCCAATCTATTCCAAGTGCATTCAAGGGTGTTAGAAGGTGATTAAGGAAGCTTGGTGCTTGTGGATCTTGAAGGACCTCCATCAATTGCTTTTATTTATCACTTTTGTCATCACCATCATCTTGTGTTCTTCCCTAACCTTGTGCTAGTTGTAAGGCTCTCATGACCCTTATTTACTTCTTATATAGTTGGTTAATAACAGATGAACATTGTTAAACATGATGAACACTAAAAGACATATTCATGAAATCTCTAACATAGACTTATAAACGTATGAAATCTTGTTGATTTATGATTGTTTGCTTCTTGTTGATTGATTGCTAGTGTTAGTGATGTTAGACATCATATGGAACCTACTAGATTGTGATTAAACACATGATCTAGTAAGTTGATGTGATAATCTTGTGAAAAACCAAGATCATCATACCTTATGTTTACATGAACTTGAATAATGAAGGTTGTTTTCATATGATGATGATTTAAACAAAATACGAGTCTTGTGAGTGGATGATTTCTAAAATAAGTTTCCAAAGAAACCAAGCTAAATCACAAGGATTTACATGAATATTGTTTTAAAAGAACCAATCATGTTTCTAGTGTTGAAACAAGTATAAGAACACTTTGTTTACAAGAAAAACTCAAAAGAATGATTTTTGGTAAATCATCTAACAAGTTGTAAACACTCAAAAATCTTTCAAGAATGAGATTTTTAAAGAAATAAACACACTTTAAAGAGTAACTAAGTCTACTAAACATACTACCAAGTTACTACAAGTTTTTATGAAAACTCAAGTTCATGATCATTATGTAGATAGCTTTGTTTTAGCACTTGGTAAGTGTAGATTGATTGTTGGATGCTTATGATGATTTTTTAAAAGAAAATGATATGCTTTAATAGCATGGACACCTCCATTTTTAAGGGAAACTATGGCAAAATTTTCTAAAAATACAAACACTTAGAAAAATATTTTCTAATAAATATTTACAAGTGTATTTTAACTATGGTTTTCAATATAAACATTGCCGTAATTTTTGTAACAACAAAAATACAAGTATTGGAGGATGGTTTTTAGAAATAAAAATGGATAAATATGTATTTAGAATATATATTTACATTAAAGACACTTGTGTGAATATTAGTGTGCTTGGTGAAATAATTATATTATTTTAGGGTAAAATAATATAACTTAACAAAATACCAAGAGATTTACAATCCAAAATAATACCAAAAATCACAAGGAATAAATATATAAGTTACACACTTAATATTGTGAAATCGAACACAAGAACGTAACTTACAAAATATTCCGGAAATATCGTTATAAATATATTTTTGGTAAATATTATTTTGGATACAAGAAATGAAAATATGATTTTTGTAAATATTACCAAATTATATCATATTTTCAACAAGGGGAAAATATATTATTTTTGGGAAGTAAAAATATTTTTTCTTGAATATTTAGAAGATATATGATTTTTGAGAAAAATATATATTTTCTTGAAATACATTATTTTTAGACAAAACGAGTTTACATGTATATTTTCTAAAGTGAGACTTGAAAATATATTATTTTGAGACTACCAATACAATAATATGAATACACATGTATGAGAATACCCCCATCCTTGGGAAGGAAATACTTGAGAAGTATTAATACAAAAGTATTGTTTAACAATTATTCCAAAACTAAATACAATTTAAAGTTAAAATGATTATTATTTTAACAAGTAATTATAACTTGGAATAATATTGGGAACATAAGAAACGTAACTCAAAAACGTTAAACCCTAAGCCAAGGCACGGCCCGTTCGTCTAACAGACAGTAGTACATTGTAGGTAGTCGGGTTTACTGAAGAGATTTGGGTTATGATTCTGAAGACGCAATACTGGGAGTTCATGTCCCCCTTTTCTTTAAACTGTTTTGTTTATTTACTTCGGGGGTGAAATACATGTTACAAAAGGATTACATACAAATACATTTGGTATGGTTAGCCTAGGAAAGAACCATAGATCATGTGAATGGGTAGGCGGATACTTGGGACCATTAATCCTCGTATAAGGACTGAGGGGCATGAGTGATAGATCTATTTGGGTGTAGTGAGTCCACACCCATGAGGACCAGGGTGGCCCATAGGGTGACTATGTCTTCCAGCCGGAAGCCCGGTACAACTTTGCTAGGTTTGAGTCTTCCTACACCGTCACACATATCAGTGGCCTTGCAAACCATTGGTGATCTTTTCCTTGTTTGCTATCATAACGGGACTGTCATACTTACACTGTTTACAAAGGTTTATACATACATATACAAAACACATGAACTCGCTCAACTTTTGTTGATGTTTTTAAACTACATGTATTTCAGGGAACTAAGTGGATCTGGCAGGTGTTGCATGTTTTCAAGCTGCGTTATAAATTAAAGATATCATCCAAGTCTATAGGGTTTAGTAGATGTATCTTACTCCTGGATGAGATACATGGTTCTAAGCTCGGGTTAGTTTAAGTTATGTTGCGAGTCGTTGTGAACTCATTAAAACATATTATAGTTTGTAACTTAAATTTGGTGTCGATGTTTCAAACAAGTATGTCGTGGTATTTTCAAACATAATTTTTTTATGGATGAATATCTTTTGGTTTTATCATTTAGCATTGTTATGATTGAATGCTATGGTATTAAGAAGTCACACCAATAACCACGCTTCCGCAAAAGTCAGGGCGTGACAACTGTTATGTACACATATGTACAATGTCGAACAATCATCTCAGATACTTGTTATACACATATGTACCATGTTGAACAACCATATCATTAACCTCTTTTTTAGAAGTATATTATGAATGTACATATGTGCACACAAATCGAACATGTACGCTTAAAGAAGATGATCAGATGGAACAATATTTGCTAATGTACATATATGTACAAATCGAACATGTACACTTAAAGAAGACGCCAAAAGTCTTATCAAGACATGTGATGCATGCCAACGATCAAGTAATATTTCTTCTAAAAACGAAATGCCACAAAATGACATTCTTCTTTGTGAAATTTTTGATGTGTGGGGACTCGACTTTATGGGACCTTTGCCACCGTTAAAAGGAAACAAATATATACTTGTGGCAGTGGATTACTTGTCAAAATGGGCCGAAGCCGAAGCTCTTCCAACAAATGCTGGAAGAGTTGTGGTAAGATTACTGAAACGATTATTTTCTCATTTGGGAACTCCAAAAGCATTAATAAGTGATAGGGGTACCCATTTTTGTAACCATCAACTTGAAATTTTTTTAACAATATATGGGGTCTATCACCGGATCTCCACAACATATCACCCTCAAACAAACGGACAAGCCGAAGTGACTAATCGAGGTTTAAAAAGAATTCTTGAGAAAACCGTAGGGTTAAATAAAAAGGAATGGGCCGATAAATTAGACGACGCTTTATGGGCTTTTCGAACTGCATATAAAACAACAATAAGTACCACCCCATATAAGCTTGTCTATGGAAAAAGTTGTCATTTCCCAGTAAAAATAGCATACAAAGCCTACTGGGCAATAAAAAACGTAAACTTAGACTTACAAATTGCCGGTAAAAATCGATTTTGTCAATAAAATGAATTAGACGAATTAAGGAATCACACATATTCCAACTCTGAAATTTATAAGGAAAGAATGAAAAATTTGCATGATAAACACATTAAACCTAATGAATTTCGGGTAGGAGATCAAGTTCTATTGTTTAATTCACGACTTCGATTATTTCCCGGTAAATTAAAGTCTAGGTGGTCGGGACCTTTTTCTATCACCCATATTTTTCCACACGATTCAATTGAAAATAAATCTCAGAATGGTATTCCATTCAAAGTCAATGGCCAACGGCTAAAGCTTTATCAATGATTCATTAAGGATGAAGAGGAGGAGATCTCGCTACAAGCGGCCGAGGAATAAACGAAGGTTTGTGCATCAACATCATATCTTGTGAGTAACGAACGTCGGGAAAGCTTCTAAATCGGTAAGATTTCTAAAACCAAGTTTCGGGAAACAGGTCACTCACACGTGCAATTAAAAAAATTAACTTTGCCCGCCCACAGGGCCGTGGCCGGCTACTGTCGGGGATAAAACCCCTTTTCCTTTCATTCTTCACTTCAACACGACCCGTTTCCCCGAAAACACTCTGGTTACTTCCCGAATCTCGCAGATTTTCACGTTCTTCCACCGTTCAACAATGTCAAGGTATGATTCTATCATCATAGTTAGTTAGATTAATGATTTGCATATAGTTTAACATAAAAAATTTGGGGAAAAATCTAGGGTTCTTCAACTTGAACCGAATGAAACCTCAAATTTTTTATTAGATCTGTTAGTAGTGGTATAGTTGCATGTTATAAGAAGTAAATCAACTTAAATTGTTTGTAGATTATCCCGATTTCAAACAAAAACCTCAAACCCTTATTTTTGAAATGAAAAAGATGAAATTGAAGGGGTAAACGGTTTTTTTTTGGAAAAAGGCAGTTGGGGTTTCATTTTCGGGGAAAACCGCCCCTACTCAACCAAATTTTTTTTGAAGTTTTCGAAACCGGAACGAAAAATGGAAATTTTGGGAAACAGACGCCTGAGCACGGGGGCGTGGCCAGTAATTTTCATCCGAACACGGGGCGTGGCCAATGGCCACGGGGTCGTGTTCAGCTTGTTGTTTTCAGTTTTCTTCAGAAATTTATTGTTTCGTGCTAATTGTTTTGTGTTTTCTTTCAGATGGCCAAGAAATTCTCACGCTTCAATCAGAATGACTAGAAATATCAAGCCCGATTTGAAGTTCTTCAGACAAGGCTCAAGGAAAATCCAAGACAAATATGCCTCGAGACCTTGGAAGTTGTGGGACAGATAGATCGCTTCAACAACCTAGTCACGGGCCCACTAAGGGCAGCCCTCTGCACTAGACACCATTCGGTCCACGAATATAGCATGGATTTCTATAGCACTTTCGCGTTCAAAGCTAAAGCAGAGCCATTTGATGAGGAGGGGGTTGAATTTCGCTGTGCTGGAAATGTACTTTCAATCTCTATTGCACAGTTTGGGGCGATTATTGGGTTGTTTTCTGGAGAGGATGCTGGAGACGAAGAAAACACGGGTGGTCACCATGAAATCTTGCCAAACATGCGCCAAACGGCATGGTCTCAAATCGGAGAAGGTCCATATGATCCAAGCCAAACCAAAAGCTCCCAGTTGCGGGACCTTCTATACCGCTACATTCGTAGGGTCCTTAGCAACTCCCTCGACCAAAGGCGTGACAATACCAGTGTTGTTAGCCTACGTGAACTGACGGTCTTACACTGCATCCACAATCGTGTGCCTCTTGATGTTCCACACCTACTCCTTCGAAACATGCAACTGAACCAACTAGCCACTTCCCCGACCCCTATCTTCTTTGGGGGATGGATCTACCACCTTTACAAGAACTTTGTGCAAAAGATGCCAAGATCATTCCGTAACGGTCCATGGTCGTGCAAGGTGGATCTTGTCATATGCCGCTCAATGGGAATCATCAAAGAGGCAGGGGACGGGACGGTTCGATTCCAAACGGTTCAGGGACATGTTTGGAACCCACAGGAGGCTCTTGTTCTTCACGCCTCCCCAATCCGTCCTCCTCCAGAATTTCAAGGCCATGCGGGCTCATCCTCTTCTCAAGGGGGTGGTTTTTCTAATTTTCAAAGCTTACATGATCTTTTGCAGGAAAACCTCTTATGCACCCGCAACACCTACAACATGGCCAACATCACCTATACCCGGGTCAGAGCAATGGAGAGGAACATCTCCGATATGCAAGATGACATCAGCCATATCCGGGAGCTTATGGTGTACCGAGGAGGAGATGATGAAGATGAAGAGATGGATTGAAGCAAAGGCGACGGAGGTGGTGTGACATGGTTGCGGCTTCTACCAGGTTAACCCTTATTCTCATGAACAATTATCTGGCATGCGTGCCAAAGTTTGAACAATTTACTTCCTTTAACACTTTTACTTTTCTGCACTTTGTTTTTTTTTAGGTTGTGATGTGGATGATAACGTTGGTATGTTAGAATGGTTGTTATTTGTTGTATGGTGTGGTATTTTAAGCAAAACAGCTACCTAGGAAGCTTGGAGGCACTAAGTATTAGTGCTACACAAGCCCGGAAACCCAAACCGAAAGCCAAAAACCTGTTTCATTTGATTGCAGACTGTCACCACGGGGCCGGGCTCAGCCAGCACGCCCCCGTGTCCACCGCCATGTACCTGCTGTTTGTCTGAAACCTTCCCGCCACGGGGTCATGTCAACCAGACACGCCCCCATGGCCACCTTCTGTAAGTTTTTGTTACTGGCACAAAACAAACACTCTTTACCCACCAAAACCTTTTTTTCTTTCTAAACCCTTTATTTTAGTAAAAAGCTCGGTCTTCTTGTGACGTTTCTTTATCAAAAAAAAAAATTTGAAAGTCTAGCAATAAACAAACAAGTTAATCAAAGAAACTTTGTTTGAAGATACTTAGTTCGAATAAAAGTCACAAAAACAAAAAGTTTTACAACGACCGACGCTTTTTATGCTTTTAGCCCTTTTCACTAACCACTAACCCAAAACCACCTACCTTTAACCCAAGCCTAACCCTTCCCCAAGTCCTCTTGATATTTACAAAGGTTTATAGCTAAAAAGGAGGAGGATTAATCGCTTGGCAAGCTCGTGGAAGAAGTAAGTTCCATGCTGATCTCAAGTGTTTCACAAAAATACATCTTCGCCCGAGTGTTAAGTGATCTCCCGTGAGGTATGTGAACTTGTATATAAAATGAATTTTAAAGAGGCATGTTATGCCCAAATAAATAATTTCTCTTATGAAACTTTCTAAATAAATCATAACAAATAGGATTGTAAATAGTATAAAAATAAAACCCAATAAAGATATTGGATTCCCGACACTCAAGACAAGCCCAAAACTTCTCTTCTACCCATTCCATTTGGGTGTGTAAGCCACATAATAAAGAGTTTTGCTTGAGGACAAGCAAAGATTAAAGTATGGGGGTATTTGATGTGTGTAAAGTGCAACATATAAATTACATCAAAAGAGGCATACTAACCCTTTTTTAGTACTAATGTTGGAAAAAAGTGTGCTTTTGTCTTCCTTTTGTACTTTCAGGACCAAATGAGCTTAAACGAACAAAAGGAACAAAAATGCAGCAAAACTAACATAAATACAAAGAAAAGGAATAAACGTGGCATGCCCGACCCCTCAACAGCATCTCCACAAGCAAAAACAAGAAACAGAAGGCTGACCACGGCACGTGCCCACTGGACACGGGAGGCGTGGTCAGATGTTTACAGAAAGGAACAAAGCTGTGGAAGCTTCTACGCCCACCACGGGGGTGTGCCCAGCTCAGCACGGGGCGTGGTCAACGCTAAGATTCGCAGAATCTTACAAGTCTTGGTAGTACAGATAGGCTTCTGCACAAGGGTCCGTGCCCAGCGAAGACGGGGCCGTGTGGAGCCTAATGCAGACAATTGCAATTAATGAAGGAAGAGAAATGGTTGGCCACGAGGGCGTGTTGAGCGGACACGGGGCCGTGGACGGGGTTCTGTTCAGGCTATAAATAGGGGTGCTTGGCTCACTTCAAAGGCATCCCTTGGCAAACCACCTCTCTCCCACTTTGCCACCACTCCACCACCACTACAACACCCACATCCACCACCATCATCCATCATCCAACTTAGATTGTGTGTAGTAGCCTCGGGATCCAAGATTGATCGTAAGAGTTCTTGTCAATCAAAGGTCATGTTTGGCTAAGTCTCTTACATCACATGGTGAAGACAAGTCTTTAATGTGTTACTTTTGATTTTTAATCTTTTCCCACTTTTTATTTGGTTTTGTATTAATGACTATAATAAGTAGTTTCTTATATTGAAGGTGAAACTTCTTTATCATTTGTTTGTGGTGTCTTGGCATTACTTTACTGTCTATATAAAGTAAAAGATTTTCACCATTCATATCTATAAGGTCTATATAGAGATATGTTGGCTACCTGGTCAGGGGTTAAGGGAATGGTTTAGTAAGGTTCTTGCCTTGTTTAGTGTATAGATCCTGCAAGGACCTGGGTTAAGCTTACTAGGACCTCCTTCAATACCCAATGGTATTGGATTGTGGGGGTGCGAATGGCTTGATCCCCTCATATGTAAACTACTATTAATACATTAAACCGGCTATTTGGGATTGTATCCCTGCTGACTTAAACCACTTAGCTGAAGGTAACGTCACCTTCAAAAGAGGGGCCTACCACTTTTTGCAATAATAACTTAATTAATTATCTTTCAATATTCCGACCATTTGGGATTGTATCCTTCCTGACTCAAACCACTGTGTTGAGGGTAACGTCACCTTCAAAAGAGGGCCTACTACTATAACTAAGATAATCTCTTAAAAAGTGCAAAAGTGCGGAAATCATCAAAGGATACATTAAAGGCGAGTCGGATCCAAGTGATTCATCTTGTCTATTTGTTTTATTTTATTTTTATTTCCAACATTTTTAGTTTTTATTTTTCATGTTTAAAACCTTTTACAAAAAAATTTAGTTTGATTAGACGTTGAGGATAAACCGGTATTAAAAGCTCTTGTGTCCTTGGACGACCTTGGTATCTTACCAACGCAATACTACGCTCACAATGGGTGCACTTACACATGCTTGTGTTTAGTGTTAGTAGAATATCGTGTTTTATAAATTTAAAACTTGACTAATGTGTAAAATGGGCTTAAATTATTAATAAAAATCATAACACACCTGACACACACCAAACACCAAAACCTGTTGTTGTTGTTTAAAACTGCGATGCGCCAGCCGACGCAAGTGGTTCTGTTGTGGTGTTGTGGTCCACCATCTTTTCGTGCGGTCAAAGAGAAACTTGGTATGTGAACCACAGGCGATGTGGGCTATGGTTTATATTTCCCATAACCACCTTTTTCATAATTGTGACAACCCGTAATTTACGGCTCTTAATTACGTGATTAACAGGTGTTTAACGCGATAATGAATAGTGATTACAACGCAAATTAACCTAATTAGGCCTTTGGAGTGCCCAGGAACGTTTATCCGACTTTGTAGTGCGCGAACGGTGGTTTACAGAGAAACCTGCTGAATATTACGCGACGACGAACTGATACCGTACAAGATACTGATAACGCCGACAAATATTAAATTTTTATGATATATTTTAGCTTCGTAATAGAATTTTAGTAACTACAGTCGAAACCAGATCGAAAAACGGATTAAGGATGGCAACGATATAATTTTTCACGATTATTACCGTTATCAACGCGCGAACGCGACTACAACGACTACCGACCGTATTTTTTTTGTATAACGGGGTTCGGTTTTTGTCAACAGGTCTCGTAAGAATTACGGGGCGCTTAAACACGAGGATTGAGCTTGAGGGCCCCGGGCCCAAGCCCAAAACCCACAAGCCTAAACCTGCACATAATATGTTAGAATCCCATCAAAATCTATAAGATTTTGCTAAATCTTTGCAAATCTGTCCAAAATCTTGAAAAATCTCTACAAATCCCTTCAAAAGATTTTGATTCAAAGGGTAAAATTTATAACCTGGATATAATGTAAATACACAAAAGAAACTTAACCCTCAAATCTCTATATAAAGGGATCCATATACTTATAAAACACACAAAGAAAAGGTTATTCCCTCTCTCTAAATTAAACACACAGACATTCTGTCTCTCTTTTCCCTCACTCTCGATCTGCATATACACACACAAAGCTTCTTCATCTCACAGACAAAACACAATCGATCAATCCCTGGCCCTCCTTCCCTCTCGTTTCGTATCCGGTTAACCGACGGCTCCCCGTTTTGTTCGAACTCCGACAGCCCCCCCCCCCCTCGATTGAGCAGAAATGACCACCACCACCACCCCAGTCGGGTGGTGGTAAGCGGCGGCGGAAGACAGAAGCGGAAGAGAGAGAAAGAGACCGAGAAAGAGAGACCGAAAGAGATGAAGAACCAACGGTCAAAAGCTCGGACCGCCGGTCGGTTCATGTGTCCGGTGGACGGCGTGATTTTTCCGATGAGTTTCAAACTCCAGCCAGATTCGAGGGTTCAGATTCACTTCGGGCGGTTCAGTTTCGTAGCGGTGGTTCGGGTCTGTGGTCCGTCGAGGCACCCGATGAAGGCTGAGGTTGAAGACGATGGTGAGAGCGGCGGTGGTGCCTCTGTTCTTCCGACCAGCTTCCGCGACGGCGACTGACGGCGGAACTACTGTTCCGGCAGCCGGCGACGGCGAAGACTGTAATGGAAGTGGTTTATGTTCAGTTTGTTTTTGTTTATGGCTCAGGTTTTGTTATTTCATTTCGGGTTCACCTTGTTTCAATTTTGGTTCGGGTTCTGTGTCGACAAATTCGGTTCGGGTCTCGGAATATTGGTTCAGTCGACAGACCGGTTCACTCGGGTCACACCCGGTTAGCTCGGTTAACTTAGTTAACTTAGTTAACTCCGTTAACCTGGTTGACTCGGTCAACTCACCGAGTCAACTCAGTCAATGGTTCGAGTCAGATTTTGGAGCTTCGAGTCTTTGGTCAACAGAAGTCAACGGCTTGGTTCGGATCAGATTTTGAAGCAGATCAGTTGACTCGGTTAAACCGAGTCAACTCAGTCAACACAGTCATACCGAGTCAACTCAGTTGACTCGGGTCAACTCAGTTAACTTTTTCGTCATAAGGATGGTAAAAATTTAGAAAGATTATTATTTACGTTCGTTAGTTATTATTATACGCGAATTCGAGCTCAAACCGATCCATTTAAATATGCTTTACATCTTTACTTAATTCACGAAATCTCATATATTGAATATATTGTTTGAATATTGATTGAGTTTTGAAAAATAATGACAACTTGTGTTGTCGGGGCGTCCAAAAACAGAGGAAACTCTGCCCGTTTTTCGAGAAAACCCGTAAAATAAGACGTGTTTTAAAAATGTGCTTTTCTTGTAAAGCGACAACTATTGTTATAAAGCGACTTTTACGAGATACAAATATAAAGCTTCTTTCGACAACGACTTGCAATTTACGAGAACAAAGATACAGAAATTATTTCGACAACAAAAATAAATATAGTTATTATTATATTTATTTCAAACGAACTCGAATCTTTTTATAAATGAATATAGTGTATATATTTATTTCAAGCATCGCGTAACACGAATTCGTTTCATCAAAATAAATATAGTTTGTATATTTATTTCAAATATCGCACGACACGAGCTCTTTTATAAAAATAAATATAGTTGTATATTTATTTCAAACACGCGGAATCTTTTATAAAATAAATATAACTTTTTATATTTATTTCGAACGCCTAAACGGCATATACGTATATTTTTGGAAAATATACACAAGACGTGATATATATAATACAAGTTATTATATATTTTTTTCATACGAAACGCGATATATGATACGAGTTTCTTATATGATATTTTCATAGAAATATTCTTTTATACACGTATGACTACTCGAGACGGCTAACACACCTACAACGATATATTTATATATATTTTTTTTATAAATATTTATTCATTTTAAGTCTCTTGGAAACTAAGTCTTTTTCAAAACTTATTAAACTGCTACTGACATTAAACGAGACTTAACACATATAACTTAATCTTTTCCATTAAGTTAACAACTTACTGTCGAATCGTTCGGCTAACGATTCGGTAGAGCTCGATGACACGTAGTTTAGATACTGCATTTATTTAGTTACTTATTAGATATTCCGTGTTAGGAATATTGTAGAATGCACGCTAGCGAGTCTCGTCTTGGAAACGACATCACAAAGTCGTAAATTAGCTAGCTTTGCACAGGAATATTCAGGTGAGTTCATAACCCCACTTTTTATGGTTTTACATTTTTGTAAATGTTTTCGGGGTGGAAAGACATGCAAGTTTTGCAAAAACATACAAAGTTTTGAACAAACGCAAAACTCGTATTTCTAAATCATATTACGAAGGGATTTCGAGGAACACAAATGATTTACGAAAGGTTTATACTAAACATACCGGTTTTCAAACAAACGTATCTTTCGGAATATGCATACCCACGAATTCTAGT
This sequence comes from Helianthus tuberosus, assembly GCA_030545235.1. NCBI lineage: Eukaryota > Viridiplantae > Streptophyta > Magnoliopsida > Asterales > Asteraceae > Helianthus > Helianthus tuberosus. Next base: position 169,276,663 of record CM060366.1, on the reverse strand, counting down.
TTTCTAAACTACGGGTAAATACAAGAAGCACTCTTGGTGAGAACGAGTACCAAGTATGATGCAAATGCTTATTTTTGAAATGTAAATGATTTTCGGTCAGGGTGACCAGGGATTTTCTGGTCAGGGTGACCAGGGATTGGGTCGGGGAGACCAGGGATTTTTATACATGGTATGATTAGCGTAAGGAGGGTTTACTACTTAGATCATGTGAGTGGGTAGGCGGGAACTGGAGGCCATTAATCCTCATTGTAGGACCGAGGGACGTAAGCGGTAGATCTATCTGGGTGTAGCGAGCCCAAACCCAGGCCCAACAGTACGGACCTCGGGGTGACTTTGTGCCCAACGCAAAATCCGCTAGGTTTGAGTCTTCCTACTTGCACTTCACACATATCAATGGCCTTGCAAACCATTGGTGATCTCTTTTTCCTTATTTGCTACACACCAGGGATTTTATACTTACGGAACTTCTTGTTCATAGAAATTAACTACCATGTTTTATACAAATTCAAAGCATTATGCGGGTATGGAGTCAAAGTCAGGGTGGGCATTGACGGTTATGCGAACATTACAAATACAAGACTTTACAAATACATGGTTTTATGAACATAACGTGTTACAAACACAACGTTTCCATATAACTTGGCAAGAAAATGATTTTTAAATTCATTTTCTCAATACTATTTCAAAAACCGGTTATTCCAAAGATTTATTTCAAATCTTTCACAATACCAAAGATCTATTTCAAACCTTTCACAACTCAAAAGATTTATTTCAAATCTTTTACAAACAAACTATGAACTCGCTCAACATTATGTTGATTTTTCTCGCATGTTCTTTCTCAGGTTGCATCTTAAGACAACGCACGGTTGGAATAGGAGAACCATGAAGAGTCGAGTACTTAGCGGGCGTTCATTTTCTAGAAAGTCTTAACTTTACTTGCTTCCGCTGTGCAATGAAGATACCAGTCCAGTCACGCCAGCTCTGATAAATTTCGGGGTGTGACAGATTGGTATCAGAGCTATAGGTTACAGCGAATAGGGTTTTCTGTAAAGATACCTAGGCTCTAACCTCACTTTCCTCTGGGAACTTAGAATACTAAAACCTGAATACATACAGAACGCATAGTACTCGAATATGGTCTCCAACCGTTGCCGAAAAACAAACAGTCGAAATTTTGATTTCAAACATACGCTATAGTGATGTTTTATACACGGTACACAAAACAGTCGCATACAGTACACGAAACTCTGAGAGTTTAGGAAACATGCATGTAAGACCTTTGGAAACTTATGTTAAAGTTCATTAAAGGTCATCACGTAGGAACTGCAAATATTAATTCGGGCACACACAATTATACATATTGTCTATGATGTTTTAACTTCCCGAGCAGGCAGCCTACGCATAACGAAACGCTAGCGCACAGGCATACGTGAGACTTAAGCTATACATCAACGGAGGTTGAAGTATGTCACATGCGACTATCAATCAGGAAGCGGCAGTGGGCACGCGGTCCTGCAAACGACACGAGTCATGCTAAGGAAAAGACGCAAGTCACCGTATTCCCCCTATTTCAGCTAACGACGAGTACGCTATATTCGACATTCTATGGTAATGTTATCTAACAAACGGTTATCACATGCAACCCCAGGTAAAGTCCTTAAATTTCTTTTATCGAAATTTCGACTTTCACATTTACTGAGTAGATTTTCGTATCTCTACTCCTCTTAATGGTCATTGTGTCGCGACCATTTCTTTCAGTATAGCGAATATTCATTTGCTTCATTTCTGGAAAATTCATATGTTACGCATGCATCGTTTGTTACGCATGTGGTTTTGTTTCGAATAAAGCGTTTCATTAAAGTTCAAATGTTATTCCGCTTGTGATTCGAATGACCCGCATTGTTGTAATTGTTGGCTTCTTTGTTATCAAGTCAACACATTTTCTTGAAATCCCTTTCTTTTCAAGTTACATACATGGTTTTCGTTGTGACCATGCCGAAAGTTTCCTTGTCGATACATGTACTGTCGGCTTGCGCCGAAACCAAATTCAATTGTTTGAACTTGTTCATTACACATATTCATTTCAGAACATAATATGATGTATTGGGAGCATCATATTCAAATTCGTATTAACAAGCGTTTCATTTGTTCCGAGTCGAGGTAAACTTGTTTGGTATTCGACTCCATTAAATTGTCTGTTGATTTCGACACCATGTTATGGTGATTTTCATTAGTTTGAAGCTTGCGCTAAACTCGTTTACGCATCTTATGCACGGATCTAAATATTTATTTATTGATTGTTTTCCAATCCACTTCGATTTATTATATCAAAGCGGTCTTAATACAATAGTGTGTTAAGACAATGGTACACAAATTCATTTTTATATTCCGGTGTACCTACTAACGGTTCTTTCATTATCGATCAAAAATTTTGCGATATCCATTGCTTCTTCACCTTCGATTGAAAACATTATTTCTTTGATGTTCCATATTCAATTGGAAATTCTATGATGTCATTTGAAACAAACTTTCAATTTCACTTTATTACGCTTTCATTTGATTTCAAACACGGTGAAATTGTTGGATCACCGCTATTATTGAATTATTTGAATCACTACGACACTTTGTGGTGTCAGTACAAACTTGTAGCTCGGGCTAATCATGATTGAGCGTTTCATGCAAAACACAGGTGATACTTGTTCGATCACCCCTATTACTGAATTTTTTGTTGGACCGTGTCGTGACCCTAAACGATCAGTTAAGGCAGTTCATCATCACGTATAAAGGCGGAATCAGAATACGTAACATAACAACAGTTGTTCCTTTCAATTTCTTCTTTATTAATGCTTTCTGATACAATTTTGACAGAGTTCGGTTACCTAGCACATGAACAGGTCTCGCTCCAATGGTTATCTAATGAGATCACATGTAGGGTATTTATAGTATGGCTGATTTCGCTCCAATGACATGACATATGAGCGAAATCACCATGTGACATAACAGCGAAATCCCATGTGACATAGGAGCGAAATCACTTCTAATCTATAGTCACATAAGCGAAATTACATTATAAAACCCTAATCTTGACTTTCTTGACTTAAGACTTGATGAAGATGAAGTCAACAGACATTCTTGTGCATCAACAGACCCCCCCTTGGATGTTGACGTAGTCTTCAGTTCCTGAAACTTCAGTCTTAGTCATTTTACCTTCTCAATCAAATTTTAACATTGTAAGCATCCATCACTCTCTTGATCAGCTTCACACTTTGACTCTTACACCAGGATATCATCACTGGTTCTATCAACAACAACTTTATCATTAACAGGCTCCCCCTTTCATCAAGCTTCCATGCTTTTAGGGATCGACACCTAGCTTTCCAGCTTGTCTTCAGACTCCCCCTTAGACTCTGCTCTCGGGATCGTAGTCTGGACTTTTCCTGCAATCACTCATACAACAATAAGTAACAACATTTTAAATTTCCAGATATTGTAATCTAACAATTCAATCTCCTCAAAATCACTTCTCATGAATTTGGCAGTTTCATCGAATCGTATCGGAAACTAGCTCTATAACAATATAAACATCCAACTCCCCCACAGTTAATCATCCAAGTCCAACTTAATGACCTTGGAGATATCACAAACTGTTTTTGAATTTTTTTTAATTTTAAAACTTCAAGTTTCAAATTAATGAACTTGTTTTATTTTCAGAAACACGATCAGCTTACTTAGATTTTGAAACTCAGCACTCAGATATCAGTTGTCAAAAATAAAGCAGAAATCAAAATCTTTTTGTATTTTCTGAAAATATAAAGCAATAACGAAATATGTACAAACATATTTACAGACAATATTTTTGTTTGAGTATGCGACAGAGGATCCTATCAGTTTTCGACAAGTCACAAGTACCGTTGAGCTTAAAATCACTATAAGAATTAAACAATTCACTTAGATTGTCGATATACTTGTCCACTTAAATTTTCATACAAACTTCAACTGATTCAGGATACGAATTAGATATTTTAAGTACTTAAACCCATTCATGTGTCCCACCTCTTGAATATACTCCCGTATCCAGAATCTCAATAATCAGTCTTACAGGTGAGTATACTACAATGATATCTGTATATAAATTAGGTATGCGAGGGCCGAGGGATCTCAGGTCGATACTTCCGTATGCGCAGAGAGATATCAGCTTCGACTTTACGGTATGTCCCCTTTAGAGGATCTTTTTGCTTACAACAGTAGCGACTATCAATTTTATTGTTTCATCGGCATGCTGAGGGTTTAATGCTATGTTTCAAGCATTTGCAGATAGTATTATCCAAGGACTAGGTCAGAACTACCGTTTAGTAGAAGTCCCGGAATAATACCCCAGACATCATTGAGTATAAAGACCTAGTATATCAGATTATGAGACCTTTCAAACGAGATTTCATGGGTTACCTATATATCCAAGTAGTGTTCCCCACGAAATAAGCAAGTTTGAATTTAGGTTTATATCCCGAAAAATTTACTAAGTGTATAAAAATCTACCGACACATCCACGGTGAGATCGTTTAACACATTTAAACTTTCCATTTCTTTAGCGTACTGTAACTGTCTACTGATGTACTATCATTTCCTCTTTCTACGCAAAAACTCAATTTTTTTAAATTTTATCATGTTTTTGGCTTTTTCAAATTTTCAAATGTTTTTGTATTTTCTAACAACAATTTTACTCCCCCCCTAAAATGCAAAACCATTTAAAGAAAATTTGACAACCAACACTGATAGCTTTGTCTTGCCATCCATTTTCTGCTTCACATGTTCTGATTTGCAGAAAATATAACGTAGCCCCATGATTTACAACCCATTGATCTTAACAGTTTGAAAACCGTGTTTCAATCTGAAGAAAGTAATCATGTTTGTTCAGCCGTGAGGGTTTCGGCGTATTCAATCAACATACAATCAAAACAAAATTAAAAACAACATATTTTTTGTTTTTCAAATTTTAACAAACTAAAAACATATTTTTTGGTTTTTAATTTTTCAATTTTTAGGATTTTAAAAATATTGTTTATTTATATACATAAAACAATCAAACTAAACTCCCTGTTCAACCAAACCAGGGTCCTGCAACCTCTTCCTGTGCCAGGCTGCTCCTACTACCATTCTCACAATCTTCAGCTTCGTTGAGCACCTGCACATTCAAACTTTATCAATCATTTGAACAATTTAGCCCAGGTCTGTTGGACCTTAGGCATTTCAACACAATAATGTTCATTCAATTTTGGAAACTCTTTGTCACTTAAAACGTTTTCAAGTTTGATTTCAACTTTTTCATCTTTTACCATCGTCACTTGTTTCTTAGCACTCCACATTTGACCTTTCGGAGTACCTCTTTTGTAAAAATTTGTCTCTTTTTGAACCTTTTGATCTTGAACAACATTTTTAGGTTTCCAAAACTCTTGAGGTTTTGTCATATCAACAGATGTTCTCCAGCTCTGTGTTGTTCTGAATCTGGGTGTGTGAGAATTCCAGGTCTGTCTTGAATCGAACCTGTTTAGGTTTGATTTCCAATTTTGATTTGAAGAAAACTTTTTTGTATTGTACCTCCAAGTTTGTTTCGAATCAAATCTGGTTGACCTTGATTTAACATCCTCAGATTTCTGTTTTTCAACATCAACAGGCTTTGGATTTGGACACTTTCGTGCAACATGTCCAATTCGATCACATTTAAAACATACTTTCTTTGAAACATCCTTGGCCTGTTGTTGTTTCTTTTTCATCGCATCAAACTCCTCATTAGACTGTCGTCCAAATTTGAGTTTTTCCTCTTCTTTCAAGCTTTTTCCTTGAACAAAATTCATCTTTTGTTGCAAATTTGATTTCTTACTTTGATTCCAATTCCGTTTCTTTTTATAACCCAAAACCAGCCTTCATGTTTTTCTTCTTAAAATCAGGTTTGTTATAAAAAGATTTATGACCTTTACCAGCAAACTTTGGAATCTCAGACTTCTCAATCTCAACCATTTTAAAAACTTTATCAACCTTCTCTGAAATCACATTCTGAATCGGGAATACAACATCTAAGAATAATTTGTCCGATCCAATCATGGTATAAACCAATCCTTTTGAATCATCATTCAAATTTTTCTCGGATTTTGTGTTTTTCAGATAACCATCATAAAGATTTCCTTCATTTTCATTCTGTGATTCAGACTTACCTTTTGTAGACTCGTCTTTCAAAACGCTTTCAACAACCTTACTTACCACCTCTGAATCATTAGCATCATCAGATTTGGTGTAAGTCACATCGATACTTTCAGGTAACTGGTCAGCTATGTTCAAACCCTTTGCCACCTTTTCCTCATCATAAAAAGTATAATTGTTTCTCAATGGTGGTGGTACCTGATGAAATTCTGAACCAATACCCTTTTTGCAATTTTTAGTATCTTTGTCATCTGGTGTGATGTTAAAAATGCGTTCGAGAATGTACGCAGAGTTATGATAACTTTGAAGTTTGGTAACAACCTTTTCTTTTTCAGCCAAGACTTGTTTAAGATTTGCAATTTCATCAACACATTTGTTTAATTCAATTTGCTTTTCTTTAAACTTTCTTTCATACATTTCTTTAGTGACTAAAGTTTCTGACAATCTTTGATCAAAACTTTTGACTTGGCTTTTCAAAGTATCATAAGCTTCTTGTACTCTCTGACTCGACCACTTTAAAGAATCATACTGTTTTTGTAAATCTTGAAATTTCGATTCTTTTTCAACACAATCGACACATTTTGTAGAACACAGTTGTCTATAAACATCATTATCCTTTTCAAGACCTTGACATTTCTGTGTCAAATTTTCAACTTTTAGTTTCAAAATTTCTTCTTTTTCAATCATATCTTTACATTTTATTGTGAAACCATTTTCAAGTTTGCTTAATTCATTATCTTTTGTTTTTATCAATTCATCTTTTTCAATACAGGCTTTGCACATTTCTATGCAATTCCCGCATTTGTTTTCTTTTTCATCAATCAATTCAACATTCAATAGATCAGAAGATTTTCTAACCTCAGTAGCATTCAGCACCAGTTCTTCTGTCTTAGCTTTCTGATCTTGCTCTTTATTCTCCACTTTTTCTTCTTTCTGTGCTTCTTCTATCTTCTGTTCGTTTTCAGCTTTCTGATCTTCTTCAGCAGCAATCTTCACAACAGCCTTTACTTCTTCAATCATCTTCTTCAATTCTTCTTATTTTCTCTTTTTCATCTCTACCACCTTCGGTAGACTTGCTTCACAAACCTCTCTAATTTTCTTCTCCAAATCATGCAAATATGCTTTATCAGATAACCTTCGTGTATTGAAAGTAGCCTGCCTCGGGACCAAATTTATTACAGCTTCGAAATCCACCTTTGATGGGTCAACAACTGGATTACCTCGTGGATCCATATAACATTCCAACTCTTCATTCCATCTTTTTGCTCTCTGGGCTTCTTTGAATGGTTCGTTTAATTTTCCAATTTCCCATCTTGCATAATCTGCTTTCCAATATCTATCAGGATCAGCATTAGCCACAAATGCATATCCAACTGCATCTTCTTCAGGGCAAACTTGACTCCAGTTGTAACCTTCATCGTCATATATAACTGCAAGAGCCCTTGATTTTTCTTCAGGCTGTTTCAATCTTGGTGGCTCAGACTTGTTCTGATGGTAAATCGCTTTCTTGTAATAATCTTCGTTGAACGGGTTTGCAGAATCATCATTAGCATACGCATTTCTGCACTCGCGCTTAAAATGACCTCTTTGTTTGCATTTGAAACATGTCACCTTAGATTTATCAAATCCCAGTTTGGTAGATGGTCCACCAATTGACTTTCTCCCCGTGATCTCCATGAACCGCTGTGCCCGACGAACTGCACTGGCCATGCACCATCTTATATCCATAAGTTCCATCTCCTCGGGGTCTAATTGATCATAATCTTCTTTCGTCAAGTTGGTGTTGCCAATCTTCCCTGCAACGAGGCTTTCATATGATTCAAGTACAGATGCCAAGAAAACCATCTGTTGTTTTGCCGATTCTTCGCTGAAATTCTGCCCATTCTTCAAATCCACTGCGATATTACACTGAAACAAATTCTTGGAAGCAGATTGACTTGAAGTGTTTGAAGAAGATCCACTGTAAAAACCACTTTGAAAACTTTCATTGTTCACTGAACTTGAACTTTCTGCAGAAAACGTTGTTCTTGGAGACCCAGTCTGCAGTACATTTCCTCTGTAGTAAAGCTCCACATTTTGTTGATAAGCTGGATTGTTAATCTTAGATCTCTTTATCTCCAAATCATGGCTTTCAAGTCTTTCAATCAGCAAATCCACTTTCAAATCTTCAGGCTTGATTGTATTTTTCAACATTAAAGCGAAGTATTGCCACTCTTGATCACTTGGCAATGAATCAAACAGTTTATCCACCAGCTCCTCTTCAGAAGGTAAGATTTTGTGTCTGATCAGCTCCATTTTCAGATGTCCGAATCTCTCAATCATTTTACAAACAGACTCATTTTTCATACAATTGAATAAATCAAACTCTTTACGCAACAATTTCTTTTTGCTTTTAACAATTTCTTTTTGCTTTTAACAATTTCATTACTTCCTACACATTTTCTCTCTAACGCTTCCCACAAACTCTTTGAAGTCTTTTCTTGTTCAAGCAATGAAATAATATCCTCTCTCACTGACTGTTTGATTAATGTGATCATTTTATATTCAGCTACAAAATTTTTTGTATCTATGTCTGTGAAATCTTTTGCTTCTATTAACTCTCCTCCCTCTTTTACTGGTTCAGTGTATCCATTTGTCAGTTTTAACCAACTTTCAGGAACGAAAGCTTTTACCCAACCCTCAAATCTGTTTTTCCACCAATTATAATCTTCAACTTTCATTAGCTTTGGTGGCTTCTGTTGGCTTCCATACATGTTCTCAAACTTCAAATTCTCCGAAATATCTTTTGAATATTCTTTCATCTCAGATCTTCTATCGGATGTTTCAGAATTGAACGCGGTGTAGAAAGTATTGTAGAACTCTTCACCGTTGTTTGACATCTTCAATTACCTAGAAGCAAACAAACAAACAATCTATCAGTTAGAAAAATTTCCGAAATTTTGACCAACCGTGACAAATAAGTGAAATCAGCTTTAATAACCACAAAAGCGAAATCAGTCAAAATCCACAAAAGCGAAATCACTCAATATGACTGATAAGCGAAATCAGTCGATGTGACACAAAAGCGAAATCACTTGATGTCCCTTTGAGCGAAATCACTTATGACCAAATAAGCGAAATCAGGAAACTGTCCTTATGAGCGAAATTACTAAGTCCACAAGAGCGAAATCACACTTGTCCGTAAGAGCGAAATCACTACTTGTCCGTATGAGCGAAATCAGACATTCAAAGCTCGATGTTCACAAAAGCGAAATCACGATTTTATTCATTTTTTCGCTGAATTTCAAACTGAAACTTTCAAGGGTTATTCTAAACTTAATTCCGATCACAATGATATGAAATATGATCAAATTTGACCACTAATTTGTTCCAGATCTGAAATAAAAGTTCCGGTTCGAAAATTGATCGAATTTTCTAAAAATTGATTGAGTTTTTCTTTTGTTTTAAGGTCTGATATTATTACGGATTATTTAACAGATAGTTTCGCACAATATACTTGAATTTCAACTCATTTTATCCGTAGGGACTCAGTTCAAACAAAAAAATATGAAAGAAATAGAGTAGAAGTGAGAGAATATTGTCGATTCAGCTGGAGTATTATGAACTCCTCATCCTGGAGCTCTGATACCACTTGTTGGACCGTGTCGTGACCCTAAACGATCAGTTAAGGCAGTTCATCATCACGTATAAAGGCGGAATCAGAATACGTAACGTAACAAGAGCTGTTCCTTTCAATTTCTTCTTTATTAATGCTTTCTGATACAATTTTGACAGAGTTCGGTTACCTAGCACATGAACAGGTCTCGCTCCAATGGTTATCTAATGAGATCACATGTAGGGTATTTATAGTATGGCTGATTTCGCTCCAATGACATGACATATGAGCGAAATCACCATGTGACATAACAGCGAAATCCCATGTGACATAGGAGCGAAATCACTTCTAATCTATAGTCACATACGCGAAATTACATTATAAAACCCTAATCTTGACTTTCTTGACTTTCTTGACTTAAGACTTGATGAAGATGAAGTCAACAGACATTCTTGTGCATCAACATTTTTTCATTCATTGCGACACTTTGTGGCGTCGGTATAACTTGCAGCTTGCGCTGATCACGATCGAGCGTTTCATGCAAACTGTTACATTTGAGATTGTTGATTCTAAGTTCATCCAGTGGATGTTATTGCTTCTAAAACTCATTTACACATTGTAAACGTTCATATGGAATTCAATTGGTCGAAGTTCCTGTTCATTGTTGAATCCCTGTTAACTTAGTCACATTAGTGATTGTACCTATACGTCTCGTTTCCTTTTACATCAATTACTGAGACACATTTCTTTTAAACCGTTGAGATTCCTATTGTGGAGGAATGTCATTAAATTCGCATGACTCGAATAAGTCTTGTTTCGATTACGCGGTCATTCACTTTGTTATGATTCGGACTTACCTGCAAACAACACAATTCTGAGGGGATAACATAGTCTAAATTTCGAGGACGAAATTTTTGTAACAGGGGGAGAATGTGACAACCCGTAATTTACGGCTCTTAATTACGTGATTAACAGGTGTTTAACGCGATGATGAATAGTGATTACAACGCAAATTAACCTAATTAGGCCTTTGGAGTGCCCAGGAACGTTTATCCGACTTTGTAGTGCGCGAACGGTGGTTTACAGAGAAACCTGTAGAATATTACGCGACGACGAACTGATACCGTACAAGATACTGATAACGCCGACAAATATTAAATTTTTATGATATATTTTAGCTTCGTAATAGAATTTTAGTAACTACAGTCGAAACCAGATCAAAAAACGGATTAAGGATGGGAACGATATAATTTTTCACGATTATTACCGTTATCAACGCGCGAACGCGACTACAACGACTACCGACCGTATTTTTTTTGTATAACGGGGTTCGGTTTTTGTCAACAGGTCTCGTAGGAATTACGGGCCGCTTAAACACGAGGATTGAGCTTGAGGGCCCCGGGCCCAAGCCCAAAACCCACAAGCCTAAACCTGCACATAATATGTTAGAATCCCATCAAAATCTATAAGATTTTGCTAAATCTTTGCAAATCTGTCCAAAATCTTGAAAAATCTCTACAAATCCCTTCAAAAGATTTTGATTCAAAGGGTAAAATTTATAACCTGAATATAATGTAAATACACAAAAGAAACTTAACCCTCAAATCTCTATATAAAGGGATCCATATACTTATAACACACACAAAGAAAAGGTTATTCCCTCTCTCTAAATTAAACACACAGACATTCTATCTCTCTTTTCCCTCACTCTCGATCTGCATATACACACACAAAGCTTCTTCATCTCACAGACAAAACACAATCGATCAATCCCTGGCCCTCCCTCCCTCTCGTTTCGTATCCGGCAACACAGTGCCGGTTAACCGACGACCAGCGGCTCCCCATTTTGTTCGAACTCCGACAGCCCCCCCCCCCCTCGATTAAGCAGAAACGACCACCACCACCACCACCCCAGTCGGGTGGTGGTAAGCGGCGGCGGAAGACAGAAGCGGAAGAGAGAGAAAGAGACCGAGAAAGAGAGACCGAAAGAGATGAAGAACCGACGGTCAAAAGCTCGGACCGCCGGTCGGTTCATGTGTCCGGTGGACGGCGTGATTTTTCCGACGAGTTTCAAACTCCGGCCAGATTCGAGGGTTCAGATTCACTTCGGGCGGTTCAGTTTCGTAGCGGTGGTTCGGGTCTGTGGTCCGTCGAGGCACCCGATGAAGGCTGAGGTTGAAGACGATGGTGAGAGCGGCGGTGGTGCCTCTGTTCTTTCGACCAGCTTCCGCGACGGCGACTGACGGCGGAACTACTGTTCCGGCAGCCGGCGACGGCGAAGACGGTAATGGAGGTGGTTTATGTTCAGTTTGTTTTTGTTTATGGCTCAGGTTTTGTTATTTCATTTCGGGTTCACCTTGTTTCAAGTTTGGTTCGGGTTCTGTGTCGACAGATTCGGTTCGGGTCTCGGAATACTGGTTCAGTCGACAGACCGGTTCACTCGGGTCACACCCGGTTAGCTCGGTTAATGCTAAACATACCGATTACGAAGGGATTTCGAGGAACACAAATGATTTACGAAAGGTTTATGCTAAACATACCGGTTTTCAAACAAACGTATCTTTCAGAATATGCATACCCACGAATTCTAGTTTTCTAAACTACGGGTAAATACAAGAAGCACTCTTGGTGAGAACGAGTACCAAGTATGATGCAAATGCTTATTTTTGAAATGTAAATGATTTTCGGTCAGGGTGACTAGGGATTTTCTGGTCAGGGTGACCAGGGATTGGGTCGGGGAGACCAGGGATTTTTATACATGGTATGATTAGCGTAAGGAGGGTTTACTACTTAGATCATGTGAGTGGGTAGGCGGGAACTGGAGGCCATTAATCCTCATTGTAGGACCGAGGGACGTAAGCGGTAGATCTATCTGGGTGTAGTGAGCCCAACCCCAGGCCCAACAGTACGGACCTCGGGGTGACTTTATGCCCAACGCAAAATCCGCTAGGTTTGAGTCTTCCTACTTGCACTTCACACATATCAATGGCCTTGCAAACCATTGGTGATCTCTTTTTCCTTATTTGCTACATACCAGGGATTTTATACTTACAGAACTTCTTGTTCATAGAAATTAACTACCATGTTTTATACAAATTCAAAGCATTATGCGGGTATGGAGTTAAAGTCAGGGTGGGCATTGACGGTTATGCGAACATTACAAATACAAGACTTTACAAATACATGGTTTTATGAACATAACGTGTTACAAACACAACGTTTCCATATAACTTGGCAAGAAAATGATTTCTAAATTCATTTTCTCAATACTATTTCAAAAACCGGTTATTCCAAAGATTTATTTCAAATCTTTCACAATACCAAAGATCTATTTCAAACCTTTCACAACTCAAAAGATTTATTTCAAATCTTTTACAAACAAACTATGAATTCGCTCAACATTATGTTGATTTTTCTCGCATGTTCTTTCTCAGGTTGCATCTTAAGACAAGGCACGGTTGGAATAGGAGAACCATGAAGAGTCGAGTACTTAGCGGGCGTTCATTTTCTAGAAAGTCTTAGCTTTACTTGCTTCCGCTGTGCAATGAAGATACCAGTCCAGTCACGCCAGCTCTGATAATTTCGGGGTGTGACAATAATCACATGCGATTGCGGTTTGCATTTCCCATAGCCACCGTTTCCATAGTCACACGTGGTTGCAGTTTGCGTTTCCCATAGCCACCGTTTCCATAGTCACATGCGGTCATGGTTTGCATTTCCCATAGCCGCCATTTCCATAATCACATGCGGTTGCGGTTGCGTTTTACCTTTTTGCATGAACCGCAAGTGGGAGTAGAAAGGTGTTTGGTTATTTCACGTGTAATGTAACTGTGTACCGCAGGTGGAAGTTGGTGGGAGTTGGTAGGATTTTCCTGGTGAAAAGGTGATGTGACGAAGATTGTTGCACTGCCCTAGGCATGAATTGCATTGTAGCAACAGCTTATTTGTTTGTCGATTGTCAAGCGCATGGAGTCCCACGCTCGCGTGGTAACCCTCGTGTGCCAGCTGGAGGTCAATGATTGGCGCATAAAGCGCACGTTCCTGCGGTTACGTCCCTTGGATTAAATGAGAAGGGTATATAAAGGGATAACCCTTAGGGTTTCCCTTCACATTTTTTAAATTCATCCGTTTGTTCTCCATCTTTCTTCTTCCCTTTCATCTTCTCCGACCATTGTTTGTGTTTTCCGAAGACTCTCAGTCACCTTTTCTTCTTCCATCTTACATACATTTTTCTTTATGGCTTCACCATCAGTACAATCGTCGTCATAGGTGGAAGAAAACCTTGAGAACATCGAGGCTGGCGGCGTTTTACCGGTTCTGAAGTGGACGGTTGGGTCTTTCCGGCAGTTGATACTAAATGTCCGGATGCCGGAAGAATATGGGGCCACGTTTCTGGCAGATGGCGACACTGCCATCGATGCCCCTGCCGATTATGTAACCCTCCTTGCTGATTTCTTAGGCAAGGGCAATTTCTGGCTGCTTTTAACAGTTTTCATGGCCGATTTGTTGGAATTTTATAGGATCCATATCTCCCAGCTCAGCTCATTGGGGATGGTTCGGGCTCGTCACTTCGAGAACTGCTTCCGATCTTAGGAGATCGAGCCAACGGTAGAGCATTTCCATCGGTTGTACCAGATGCATGCCTAACTGGGCTTTTATTCTTTTGTCACCCGCAATGGTACATAAAAGATATTGGAGCAGCCTCCTAAGGGCTTAACGAACTGGAAGTCCAAATTCTTTTATATAAAGGAGGTTGCGGTTGTATGCAAGATGTCAGTTCAGAGTGTTTTCAAAAACATTCTGACGGAAAAGTTGACCCTCACTACACGGAAGCGCAGGAATGGTATGAGGAACTCCAAGTCGTTCCCTTGGTTGTAGTTAGCAACAAGGCTTTACAGTTTCTCCACATGATTGTGGAAACCAGGCAGCAAGAAAAAGCTTGTTTAAAGGGAAAAAGACGTAGGTAATTTCATTTGACCTTGTTTTATTTAAGAATCGGTTTCCCTTATTGCTAACTGTGCTTCCGGTTTATTGTAGTTGTGCGCCCATGGTGCTTGTTTAAAGAGGATAGTGAGGTGAAGGTCACCATAGAGGAATGTGGTGAAAATGAAGAAGGGTGGTATGAGACCACCGTTGTGAACTTTCCCGTGCCCGAATCGGCTGCATTAAGGGCGCCTCTGCCGACAGGACCGGGTAAGTGGCATAATTTGTTTTTGCACTTTAGATTTTGTAGTTGTGCCATTTGTAGTGAAACTTGGATGTTATTTGTTGCAGGCTCACTTGCGGCACTATGAATCCACCACGTAGCCATGGGTGGTAGTAAAAAAGTTGTGGGTGGTAGAAAAGGGCCTCTAGCCGCGGGTGCTGTCGCTACCAAGGTTGTAAAGGCGAAATGACCATGGTAGTTCCAAGTTCGTAAGGGTGAAGAACTCGTGATTATGGAGATCAGACAGGAGGTCGAGATTATGCGTGATGTTATTGTTAGTGTCTAACCTAAAACCCTCTCTAGTCATCTATTTAAATACACTTAAGGGGAAACCTTTATTAGTTAACAAAGGTAATACAATCCATCACCAATTAGCAACTAATACTATATATAATATGGTATTATTATTATTTTGATCCACCTATATAATATAATAAATGATATGGATTTAGGATGCTTGGCATGTTGTGGTGGAACCTCAAGTTGATTTTCGGAGTGAATGAATTCTAGGCCATGTGGGATCCGAATTGTATTCGGGTCGGATTTATAATTTGGTTCACTGAAATTCACTTAATCAGATATATCATAAATTAAATATATCAACTATTAATATCATAATCATATTCCATATCTACACAACATCTCTTCTTTCTCTCTCTCACCTAACTTTTTCTTTGCTTCTTGAACAAGATTAACAATATTTCAAAATCGAAGGTAGTTGTTGATCCATTAATTTCTTTGTGTATGTCATCGTTTTTAACATGTAGATTATTAGTTTTTAAAAACATTGATTCAAATCCTGTTAACAATATTCTTCTTTTATTATCTTTTAGATCCAATTGAAAAAAAGTAAGGTATGAGATATATTTGTGTTGTTTATGTATAGATTTTTTGTTAATCGACGTTGTTGATGTTTGATTGTATAATTTTTGTTACTTAAATCAACACTGACATATTCGGTATCATCTTCTTCATTATGCGGACAAAATCATAGGTATGTTGTTTGTGTGTTATATTTGGTTGTTCAACACTAATCGAAGTTACTAATGTTTTTGTTTTGCTCTTGTATGTTGAAACCTTAAATCTGAACTATCAATCGAACGACAATCTTCAAACCACTTAACAGGTTAGTTGAATGTTACAATTTTTTTTATTTTAACAAGTTTATACGTTGTTTTAAGGTAATAGCACTATCATTTTTCTGAAATAAAAAACGATGGATTTTATGCGGTTTAAGTTGTTAGTACGTGTTTTATGATCTTCTCATGTTAACATATAAATGTTTTTTTTTGTGTATGGATTTTTCGAATTTTTACATGAAAATATATATATAGTTTGTGTATATATTATCAAGATTTGTTTATTTTTTGTCCATATTTATTGTTTTCAGTTTTTTATAGACTGTTCGTGTTTTTCATTCATAGTTGTTTGCATTCAAAAAATTTTAAATAATTACAATATCTAGTTTTTAGATCTTTCTTTCATCCATGGTTGTTAAAGATGAAAAATATTGACACTTCAGTTATTGTTTTTTTTTAGTAATGAAAAATAGTTTCAATTTGAGATTCTTAAGTAAACACAAAATATTGACACTTCAATTACTTATTTGATTATTTGTATTTAGTATTGTTAATAATTGATTATTATTATTATTATTATTATTATTATTATTATTATTATTACTACTACTACAACTATTATATAATGCATTTTTTATTTGTGATGATAGATTTTCTGCAAATATGAATCCAATGAACATGAACCAGTTTCTTTAAACTTATCGATGATCCGAAATCGTTCTACATGGTAGTTTACAATAGTCTTTTTTATATTTATATTTATTAAACTTGATTATTCTTATAATATGTATAATCTGACTTTTTTGTATGTTCTTTCACAAACAACACCAAGTGATTTTTCAACTGACCTGTGGGGAGATAATATGCCTTATGGTGAGTCGATCCAAATTCCCTAAAAAGTTGTTAATTATATATAAAAAATAGATTTTCTAACTAATGAGATGTTTGTCACACCCCCAAAATCCACATGCAGAGTACCACCGCTTGGAGGCGTGACTGAC
The DNA here is from genome assembly GCA_030545235.1 of Helianthus tuberosus. NCBI lineage: Eukaryota > Viridiplantae > Streptophyta > Magnoliopsida > Asterales > Asteraceae > Helianthus > Helianthus tuberosus. The sequence continues at coordinate 169,259,587 of CM060366.1, read as the reverse complement.
CAGGATCCAGCCACCAATTATACTGAGCATTAGTTAATAGTAAGAATGATCACCAACCATAATAGTTAGTAAACATCATAGTTTAAAGTTCAAAAGTTCAAGTTTAAATAACAGTTTAAATAAGTAGCGGAAGCATAGGCAAAATAATTTAAACACGGTTCGTAGTTCAGGTTATTTAGGACCCAACACATGGGTTAGACGACCACTACACATTCCCAAGCTGCAAGCTCCTGAGTCACTGGGTACCTGCAAAGCATGCAGTAGGGTATCAACAAAAATGTTGGCGAGTCCACGAGTTGTCCAGTTTTAATTACCAAAAACTTGTTTCACCAGTTAATTAATCCGTTTATACATGCGATGGGGAGCTACCCCACAAGTAAGCGACTAAACTGTTTTTCCAATACCGAATACTTACTTAACCGTACGTTTTCGTAGTGCCCCGTTTGTCAATGTTCTATCATCATTGACGGTTTGCCAGAGTACATTAGTTCACTCCCGTTCCCAGTAACAAGGGTCGGTGTGAGGCTGGTTACACCTAAATAGCGCTATCAACTAATAACCCGTTCGCCAGGCCCCGGCGACTAATCGGTATTATGTAGTGAGGACTTAAGTGATAGAGTTTCGTTTAGTGTTGCTTGTTTGCATTACCGTATAAACGATAATTAACTAAGTTTGTATCCCAGTAACAAGGGAAGAAAAGTAAGTTTGTATCCCTTACAAAGGAATAGTGTTGTTTTCAAGTCCGTTTCCCAACCACCGGGAATGCATGCTTTAAGTTGTGAACTCACCTTGGGTTGCTCGGTAGACAGTTTACTTGGTTAAATACGTTGGTCACCACGACCTAATAGGGTTACCAGTATAGGTCAGGTTTGGGTACAGAGAAGTCACGTATATTCTACACGTATCTAACACATAGCATGCATGACATAAAATTAACAGAAATCAGCACATGGCATATTTGAACAGATACAAGCCCAAAACATATAGGTCACCTATAAGCATGAACAATTCATACATTTTTGGCCCAATAACGGAAACAGGCAGCCCAGTCGAGACCAGGAGGTCTCGACTCGAGAACACACAGTTTCGAGTCGCAACCGGAGGTTTCGACTTGTCATGGTCTGGTTTCGAGTCGCAACCGGAGGTTTCGACTTGCCATGGTCTGTTTTCGAGTCGCAACCGCCGTAGTCTCGAGTTGTCATGTTTTGGTTGCGAGTCGCAACCGGGGGTTTCGAGTCGCAACCTCGGATACGTGCACAAGAATCCTTCTAGAACCTCTGATGTACTAACCAATGAGATTGCAATTTCATGAGATTTTGTACTAACCAATCAGAATGTTTAAACATGTTTTATTGTCTAAATGCAATTCAAAACAGATCAAACCAAACATATTTCAAATATTCAACAACATTCATATCATATTCATGTTGTTCATAATACATTTAACACATTTTTACAATGTTCTTCATCATGAAATATTATGATCAAAGGTCAAACAAATCTTGCATCATCTATCAAACACACATTGGTCCTAAATTTTTCTAACATGAATCGGATAACAAAATCATGTTACATAAATCGGATAACATAGTTCGGATAGCAAAAATCATTTAACAAATCATCTAACATAAACCGGATAACATAATTATTTATCCTACAACAACACCTTAGCAAGACATGATCATACAATAGCTCACACACCCTATTCATCATATCACAACTTACTAAACCTAAGAGAATCACAACTTATTTATCATACATCTTGTCTATTAAGTACACATAACACACAATAACGCACTAACCGGTTCCTTTCCTTGGCCGACGGTTGATCCGAGAAGAAGAAGGAGAGTGTGGGTAGAGCTTTAGGGTTTTAGTGATTGAAGGAATGTAGGAGAGTGTGTGAATGGTGGGAGTGTCAAATGAGAGGAGGTGGGCTTGAGCATGGGTTTTATACTCGACCTAAGGTCGGTTCACCTTAATGGGTTCGGGTGGGCTTTTTAGAGGTGCACGGCCCAACTGTTCACTCGAGACCAAGCGGTCTCGAGTCGGATCCTTGGGTCTCGGCTCACATCTATACCCGCATACACACATATATATATACTACCTATACAATCATAGTGCAAGGATCACATAGAATCATCAAAATAATCACGCAACTTTCATTTAATGATATATATATATATATATTCATACGCACTAAGCAATTACAAGGTGTTTGCTCGGAAAAACCTAGAGTGTCACATTATCCCCAAGTTTTAAGAACTTTCGTCCCGAAAGTTAAGGCAGCCACTGGCAAGCTAGTGTAAATGAGAACGTTTCAACGGGGTGTCACATCATCCCCCCGTTAATTTGGAATTTCGTCCCGAAATTCGGTTGTAGCTTCAGTGCTGGGAGTTTCATTAGGGAACAATTGGGGATACTTGCGCTTCATCTGGTCTTCCCGCTCCCAGGTAAATTCTGGGCCACGGCGTGAGTTCCAACGAACTCGTACGAGAGGTATCTGGCTACGTTTGAGGGTTTTGATTTCACGGTCCGTGATCTCAATCGGTTCCTCAGTAAAGTGTAGCCGTTCGTCAATAGTAAGTTCCTTGTAAGGAATGACGAGTGTTTCATCTGATAGACACTTCTTCAGATTAGACACGTGGAAGACATTGTGCACAGCACTCAGTTCTTCAGGCAGATTCAGCCTGTAAGCGGCCGTACCGATCTTTTCGGTAACTTCAAAGGGTCCGACATATCTTGGATTAAGCTTGCCCCGTTTTCCAAAACGAACCACACCCTTCCAGGGTGAGACCTTAAGTAGAGCCCGTTCACCAACCTGGAACTCTTGCGGTTTCCTATCTTTGTCAGCGTAGTGCTTTTGACGGTCACGAGCTGCCGCCATGCGTTGTCTAATCTGGGCAATCTTTTCTGTGGTGTCGACTACATGTTCCGGGCCTGTGATTTGGCTGTCACCTACCTCCGCCCAGCAGAGAGGCGGTCGACATTTACGACCGTACAATGCTTCAAAGGGTGCCGCCTGAATGCTGGTGTGGTAGCTGTTGTTGTAGGAGAATTCTACTAACGGTAGGTGCTTCTCCCAATTCTTGCCAAAATCAATCACACATGCCCTAAGCATGTCTTCGAGGGTTTGGATGGTGCGTTCAGACTGCCCATCCGTCTGCGGGTGATAAGCGGTGCTCATGTCTAAACGTGAGCCAAAAGATTTGTGCATGGCTTGCCACAACTCAGAAGTAAAACGCGCGTCTCGATCGGAAATGATAGAGGTTGGTACTCCGTGCTTCGAAACCACTTCTTTTAGGTATACTTCTGCTAAGGTAGAGAACTTGTCTGTTTCTTTGATAGCCAAAAAGTGTGCAGACTTAGTTAAGCGGTCCACTATTACCCAAATGGTGTCATTACCGCGTTGAGACCTAGGCAGGCCAGTAACAAAATCCATGGAAATCTGCTCCCATTTCCATTGCGGGATCTCTGGCTGTTGGAGTAGGCCTGATGGTTTCTGATACTCAGCCTTGACTCTTGCACAAGTTAAACATTTTCTGACATAGGTTGCTATGTGGGCTTTCATGCCAGGCCACCAATAGGTGGCCCTCAAGTCGTGGTACATCTTATCTGAACCTGGATGTACTGAGTAACGGGACTTATGAGCTTCATCCATCACAAGGTCACGTAAATTTCCATAAAGCGGAACCCATATGCGTCCGGCTACATAGTAAGCACCGTCTTCTTTTTGTTCCAATCGTTGTCTCGATCCTCGCAGGGACTCAGCCCTGATGTTCTCGGCTTTCAATGCTTCAACCTGAGCATTTCGAATTTGGTTAGGGAGGTTCGAGTGGATAGTGAGCTGTAAGGCACGAACACGCTTGGGTTTGGTCTCCTTTCTGATGAGGGCATCGGCTACCACATTAGCCTTGCCTGGGTGATATTTAATTGCACACTCGTAGTCATTTAGGAGTTCGACCCAGCGGCGTTGCCGCATATTCAACTCCTTTTGTTCCATTATGTGCTGGAGACTCTTGTGATCAGTGTAAATCGTGCATTTGGTGCCGTACAAGTAGTGTCTCCAAAGCTTGAGCGCGAAGACCACAGCTCCAAATTCTAAGTCGTGCGTCGTGTAGTTCCGTTCGTGGGTCTTGAGTTGTCGTGAAGCGTAAGCAATAACCTTCTCGCGTTGCATCAACACGCAACCAAGCCCTTGAATAGAGGCATCGCAGTAAACAACAAAGTCGTCGGTACCTTCAGGTAAGGAAAGAATAGGAGCACTACAAAGATTTTTCTTTAGCTCCTGGAAGGCAGATTCCTGAGCATCGCTCCATTTGTAAGCAACACCCTTCTGAGTGAGGGTCGTAAGTGGTTGAGCGATCTTAGAGAATCCCTTGATAAATCTTCGATAGTATCCCGCCAATCCCAAGAATTGGCGAACTTCGGTCGGAGTCTTAGGTACAGGCCAATTCTTAATGGACTCAATCTTAGCGGGGTCAACATGAATCCCTTCCTGATTGACGATGTGCCCAAGGAAATGGACTTCTCTAAGCCAGAAATCACATTTCGAGAATTTGGCGTACAGTTGCTCATTGCGAAGGAGTTCGAGAATAAGACGTAGGTGTTGTTCATGCTCCTCTTGGCTCTTCGAGTAGATTAGGATGTCGTCGATAAACACGATTACGAACTTGTCGAGGTAGGGTTTGCATACTCGGTTCATGAGATCCATGAAGATTGCAGGGGCGTTGGTCATTCCGAAAGGCATAACAAGGAATTCGTAGTGACCATAGCGGGTTCTGAAAGCAGTCTTAGAGATGTCCTCATCGCGGACTCTCAGCTGGTGATAACCCGATCGCAGATCGATCTTGGAATAATAGCTCGACCCTTGCAGCTGGTCGAACAGGTCGTCGATACGGGGTAGTGGATAACGATTCTTGATGGTAACCTTGTTCAGTTCGCGGTAATCAATGCACATTCGGAATGTGCCATCTTTATTTTTGACGAAGAGCACTGGGGCTCCCCAGGGCGATGAACTAGGACGGATGAAACCTTTGTCCAAAAGTTCTTGTAGTTGAGTAGACAGCTCCTTGAGCTCCGCGGGGGCTAATCGATAAGGTGCACGAGCTATAGGTGCTGCTCCGGGAGTTAGCTCGATTTGAAATTCAACCTGACGGTGAGGAGGGAGTCCAGGTAGTTCCTCCGGGAATACCTCAGGATAGTCGCGTACAACTGGAAAATCTTCAATCTTGTTTTCCTTTTTCTGTGTGTCGGCAACGAGTGCTAAGATAGCGGTGTGCCCCTTTTGTAGACACTTCTGGGCCTTTAAGAATGAAATGATGCCTGTAACTTCTCCGCTCTTGTCTCCTTGAACTATAAGGGGTTTGCCAGGGGGACGGGGAATACGAATAGCTTTCTCTTGGCAGAGGATTTCAGCTCGATGTTTGGATAACCAATCCATACCAATGATGACGTCGAAGCTTCCAAGAATGATGGGGAAGAGATCGATACAGAAGGTCTGACCAGACAACTCTAAATTGCAGTTACGAATTATGTGTGAGGCCTCGAGGTTTCTACCATTAGCTATTTCAACGGTGTGCTTAGAGCTTAGCGGCGTAAGAGTGAGCTTAAGTTTCTTACTAATACGTAGGGATACATAACTAGCATCTGCTCCGGAATCAAATAATACTGAAACGTTACGATCATTAAGTAGGAACTTACCCGCTACAACGTTGGGGTCATTCCTGGCTTCTCCAGCTCCAATCACAAAAGCCCTTCCTCTTGCACCATTCCCAGCATTGTTGTTATTGTTCCCAGCACCCTGATTGTTGTTATTCTGATTCTGGTTCAGCTGAGGGCAATCCTTTCGCAAGTGCCCTATTGCCCCACACTTGTAGCATTCACGATTGTTTCCTTGCTGCTGCTGTTGCTGTGGTTGATGCTGATTCTGCCTAGCGGGGAACTGGCTTCGGCAGTCTTTGGCTTCATGCCCCATCTTGTTGCATCGCTGACATTGACCCTTGCCACATGGCCCACTGTGATGTCGATTACATTTGTTACACTTAGGGTGGTTTCCTCGATAGCCACCCTGTTGCTGAGGGCCCTTGTTGCTTTCAGTCTTCCTTTGTTGAACTGGGGCCTGAGTGGGGTTAGCATCCTTTCCCTGACTTCCATCCCACTTTCGTTTGTTATCGCTAGAAGTTCCAGTAGTAGCACCGATCCTCTGGGGCAACTTGCCCTCCTCCACAGCCTGATTGGTGAGTTTGTGAGCAAGACGAACCACGGGCTGTATAGTATTGAGGTTGGCTGAGGTCACATGACTTCTGATTTCTGGGACCAAGCCTTTGATGTACAATTCGATCCTTCGATACATAGGTCGGGACATGTTTGGGCAAAGTGCAGCATAGTCGTTGGACTGCTTGGTGTAGGTCTCAATCTCTGATCCAACCATCTTGAGCGCATAGTACTCGTTCTCGAGCTTGTGGATGTCATCCCTGTGACAGTACTCTTCTTTGATCATATTTTTGAAATCTTCCCATGCAGTTGCATTAGCAGTTTCCAGACCAAGCATCTGAATCTGTGCTTTCCACCATGAAAGTGTGTTTCCTTCAAGCGTACCAGTCGCGAACTTTACCCAGTTAGCAGGGGGACACTCACAGACAGCAAAGACAGCTTCGGCCTTTTCAATCCAGTGTAGAAGGCCTATGGCACCCTCAGTGCCGTTGAAAGGGAGAGGCTTGCCATCCATGAAGGTTTTGAAAGTACAAACACGTGGCTGTGCAGGCATAGCCTGACCTGTTGCGAGCAGTGAAGCGAAATAGGTTTAGAGGTGGAGAGACGATGTGGGGGTAGGATCTAAACATCCTAAAGTAACGAGTTTACCTCCAGGGTGAGCTGCGAAAGCTGCAGCCACCGTGTTGAGCAAGTTAGCGAATTGAGCCTGAGTCATGTTAACACTTCCTCTTCCGCGTCCACTCATTGTCTTCATAACCAGAAAACACAGTATGAGTGTGATGTCGTAATGTAGCGAGAATGAGTTAGAAGAGAGACGTGTATCTATCTAATCAGGCACACTAGTATGTATAATAGAGCAGTCAACATAGGATAAATAAGCATGTAAGCACAAGTCCGAGCTATGAGGTCTAATATGCCGAGTCCTGCCCTTGGAGTGTAGTGTCGTCACGAGTCACGGGTTATAGTCTGGTTTTTCTCAAAAAGACTTTCCTTTTTAAAACCAAGTTCACTATAACCAATGGCTCTGATACCAAGCTGTCACACCCCCAAAATCCACATGCAGAGTACCACCGCTTGGAGGCGTGACTGACCAGGATCCAGCCACCAATTATACTGAGCATTAGTTAATAGTAAGAATGATCACCAACCATAATAGTTAGTAAACATCATAGTTTAAAGTTCAAAAGTTCAAGTTTAAATAACAGTTTAAATAAGTAGCGGAAGCATAGGCAAAATAATTTAAACACGGTTCGTAGTTCAGGTTATTTAGGACCCAACACATGGGTTAGACGACCACTACACATTCCCAAGCTGCAAGCTCCTGAGTCACTGGGTACCTGCAAAGCATGCAGTAGGGTATCAACAAAAATGTTGGCGAGTCCACGAGTTGTCCAGTTTTAATTACCAAAAACTTGTTTCACCAGTTAATTAATCCGTTTATACATGCGATGGGGAGCTACCCCACAAGTAAGCGACTAAACTGTTTTTCCAATACCGAATACTTACTTAACCGTACGTTTCCGTAGTGCCCCGTTTGTCAATGTTCTATCATCATTGACGGTTTGCCAGAGTACATTAGTTCACTCCCGTTCCCAGTAACAAGGGTCGGTGTGAGGCTGGTTACACCTAAATAGCGCTATCAACTAATAACCCGTTCGCCAGGCCCCGGCGACTAATCGGTATTATGTAGTGAGGACTTAAGTGATAGAGTTTCGTTTAGTGTTGCTTGTTTGCATTACCGTATAAACGATAATTAACTAAGTTTGTATCCCAGTAACAAGGGAAGAAAAGTAAGTTTGTATCCCTTACAAAGGAATAGTGTTGTTTTCAAGTCCGTTTCCCAACCACCGGGAATGCATGCTTTAAGTTGTGAACTCACCTTGGGTTGCTCGGTAGACAGTTTACTTGGTCAAATACGTTGGTCACCACGTCCTAATATGGTTACCAGTATAGGTCAGGTTTGGGTACAGAGAAGTCACGTATATTCTACACGTATCTAACACATAGCATGCATGACATAAAATTAACAGAAATCAGCACATGGCATATTTGAACAGATACAAGCCCAAAACATATAGGTCACCTATAAGCATGAACAGTTCATACATTTTTGGCCCAATAACGGAAACAGGCAGCCCAGTCAAGACCAGGAGGTCTCGACTCGAGAACACACAGTTTCGAGTAGCAACCGGAGGTTTCGACTTGTCATGGTCTGGTTTCGAGTCGCAACCGGAGGTTTCGACTTGTCATGGTCTGGTTTCGAGTCGCAACCGCCGTAGTCTCGAGTTGTCATGTTTTGGTTGCGAGTCGCAACCGGGGGTTTCGAGTCGCAACCTCGGATACGTGCACAAGAATCCTTCTAGAACCTCTGATGTACTAACCAATGAGATTGCAATTACATGAGATTTTGTACTAACCAATCAGAATGTTTAAACATGTTTTATTGTCTAAATGCAATTCAAAACAGATCAAACCAAACATATTTCAAATATTCAACAACATTCATATCATATTCATGTTGTTCATAATACATTTAACACATTTTTACAATGTTCTTCATCATGAAATATTATGATCAAAGGTCAAACAAATCTTGCATCATCTATCAAACACACATTGGTCCTAAATTTTTCTAACATGAATCGGATAACAAAATCATGTTACATAAATCGGATAACATAGTTCGGATAGCAAAAATCATTTAACAAATCATCTAACATAAACCGGATAACATAATTATTTATCCTACAACAACACCTTAGCAAGACATGATCATACAATAGCTCACACACCCTATTCATCATATCACAACTTACTAAACCTAAGAGAATCACAACTTATTTATCATACATCTTGTCTATTAAGTACACATAACACACAATAACGCACTAACCGGTTCCTTTCCTTGGCCGACGGTTGATCCGAGAAGAAGAAGGAGAGTGTGGGTAGAGCTTTAGGGTTTTAGTGATTGAAGGAATGTAGGAGAGTGTGTGAATGGTGGGAGTGTCAAATGAGAGGAGGTGGGCTTGAGCATGGGTTTTATACTCGACCTAAGGTCGGTTCACCTTAATGGGTTCGGGTGGGCTTTTTAGAGGTGCACGGCCCAACTGTTCACTCGAGACCAAGCGGTCTCGAGTCGGATCCTTGGGTCTCGGCTCACATCTATACCCGCATACACACATATATATATACTACCTATACAATCATAGTGCAAGGATCACATAGAATCATCAAAATAATCACGCAACTTTCATTTAATGATATATATATATATTCATACGCACTAAGCAATTACAAGGTGTTTGCTCGGAAAAACCTAGAGTGTCACAATGTTTTAGGTTTTAAATTTTCAATTAATTTTTGTTTTCAATGTTCGTATGTTATGTTTAGATAGTTTAAAAAATGATTGAAATTTTATAAAACGGATTCTGTTATTTTTACATGTTTAATAATTTGTACCGGTTAAATGTTAATAATTCTTTTTTTGTCTTGTTTTTACTATATTTGTTGCATAGTCTAAATAATTATCATCTTCAATTATGTATATTTTTGAAATTTTGAAATTTTAAATATGTTTATTTTTGGCATGTTTCTAAATCAATTTCCATTATTCTTTAATTTGTAATTATCATTTATCAACTTCCTAATTTAACAACCTTATAACTTTAACTTATTTTATCTGTTTATTGTTGAAGGGGTAAGGTCCAAAAAACCCTGCACAGGCGCAGAGGACCATATTATGATCATCTTCCAAGTTCATCTTAAAACAGACCCAGCGTGCCCCGCACAGCGGGTCTAAATAAGATTTGGAAAGATCAATCCTTAATGATCCATGCGTCGGAGAAAGGAAAGACAAGTGTTGTAACAACTCACAAAAACATCCTAAAACACTCCGTAAGTGAAAACCCGAACCCGTATAACTTTATTTTTTATAAAAATCAAAGAAAAACAAAATTTTCCATCTGCCGCGGGCCGCGACAGATTTGGCTAAGTCGTTCGCGGGGCGCGACATCCCTAGGGTGACCGGATAATGATGTGCGACACGTGTCGTCCACGTGTCGAGGCTAGGGGTGACACGGCAGCCCTAGCCGTAGCTAGGGTGTCCCTCGCTGGCCGGGAAGGACTCCTCTGGGTGAGTCGCGGGCCGCGAGAACATTGCAAAATTCTATAAATTGAGCCCTTCAGTGACATTCCAAAGTTTCTCGAAAACTTCTTTCTATCTCTAATATTTTGCATATATATTATACCCGAAGAGAATACCATCAATTCTTTGAAGAAGTTTCTTCACTTTATGTTTGCAACCATCACAGTGTAGATTAACTCTAAGAATTCAAGTTTAAATTGGAGAAAAAAGGAACAAAAAATATATTAATCAAAATGTGACACTGTCATTAACACAAAGCCACTTACAGTGGCTAGAAAATAGAGGTCATCTAATGTAGCCGGAGTTCGGGTTAAAGAGTGTGTACCTCATTATCAAGTACTTTCGTCAAGGATTATCTAATGTCGCCGGAGATCGGGTCCGATGTGCCACCAGCAACCACCATACCATTCGCCAGAACCACTATCGTCTCAATTGACGATGGTCTTCATTGTCATTTACCCCTATGATCGCAGTCGTCATCGATACCGGCTACCGCCGGAGTGTGGGCGGATCACTCTCTCTCCTGATTCTTTCTCCAGATATGTCTCTCCCTATCCGTGTGAGGAAGATGGGTTAGGGTTTTCATATGAGGGAGGATTAGTGACGCGTATCTCAGTGAGTGATGGGTATGAGTAGACTGACTGAAAGATGGAGAGATTAGCAGGGAATTAAAATTTTTGGGTGAATTTTGCGGGTAACCTAACACTGTCACACAAAGTAATGAAAGTGTGATCATAGAGTACCTATAGTCACGCTTATCATCACTCATAACTTTTAGCTACACATAAAAGTTTACAAGTGGCTACTAAGCACTATTTTTTGGTCACACAAATTCATAAGTCGCGATATGTAATATCTTTTAGCCACATCATTAAAAATCTATTGTGACAGTTAGTAACATTTGGTCACACTTTTCTACTATGGCCAGTGACTGTCACATTTTTTATTGAAAGTGTGACTAAAGGTCTATAAAAGATGTGTTTTCGTCACATAAATTAAAAAAACATATACAAATACAGTGGCGTTAGGTCGCATTTGGCCACACTTTTCAAGTTGTGGCCAGACTAGCTAGTATATGTCACATTTTTTTCGAAAAACGTGGCTAAAAGTTTTTACTTGCTATACGATGGTCACATTAATAATATAATGTGTGACTAAAAGTGTTTTAAACTATTATAAATGACCTTTAGCCACACATTTATTCAAATGTGTGGCAGGCCGGTTTTGGAAAAAGTGTGGCCGTAGGCCATTTTTCACGTAGTGCACTTTGCTACGATAACGGGGTAATAACTCGATCACTGATACGATACGATACTATATCCGATCGATTAAAACCGATCCGATGGATATTTAAGTGCTGCCTAAATTGGGCTATACTTTGTGATTCGTCGTGAGGGTTTCGATCTCGCGATTATCGTAAATGTTGTATTAAGTTACTAACCTAGTTTCGTTTGCATTGTATATTTAATTAGGTTTACCAGCTTAACCAGTAGGCAAGCTTTGACAGTTTAAATCTGCAATGTGAGTTATTCTGTTTTATCAAACTACTTTACAAAACCCTAAATGTTTTTTGGTTTTACTTACAGTGATTAAGTCTTTGTAATCTTAAATTACTGCCAGTATGTGGGGTTTTGTATACACTACTTGACAGGCATCACTTTTAGGTGTACGAACCTAAATAGTGATATAACCACAGTCATAGGGCTTGCCGAGTGACAACTTGGTCAGATAATTATAAGATATAAGCAAATGTGAAAACTGTTAATACTGTATGTTGTAACAATGTGTCTTTTATGTAAATTGAATGCACTCGCCAGTATTTTTCGCTAATCAAATATTTTAAAAACCATGTTTCAGGTGATTTACTGTGAAGAAAAAGGAAAAGTGTCACGTAGCACTCCAGCTTAAATAAAGTGGCTCAGTAAATAAAAATAAACATGTTTTCTGTAATTAAAGGATTTGCCCAGTGAAATTCCTTTCCTGTAAATAAGAGATTTATCCCGCAGTTAATAATAAAATAATTTGGTGTTTTTTTAAACTCTGATATTATTTTTCTGATAATCGGGCCTGTTGAAAATTCCACTGCCAATAAAACACCGGTACCATGGGTTTCTATCTCGCGGCTTCTGAACCGGACAAAACGGGTCGGGCCGTGACAGAAAAGGTGGTATCAGAGCCACTGGTTTAAGCAAATTAAGTATTTTGAAAATGATTAAATTAAAGTAGTTAGGGAATTGGTGCTTCTGTGAGAATTATTTGTAACAATTGATATTTAAATGTGAAATTTTGTGTTCATTATTTGTGACTAATAGTATGAATGAGTTATCGGAGGCTCTCCAAAACTGCTCGATACATCCCACCGACATGGAAACCACTGAGAACCAGACCGAGTATCAAGTAGAACCAGACGAAGAGAAACCCAAGCCAAATAAAAGAAAAAGGATTCTAGACTGGAAGAGGGGAAGGAGGAAGAAACCTGCAGCCCAAAAGGTTAAGAAAACAGTCGAACCGAAGGGAAAAGAGATACTGGGAGAAAGCTCCAGTCAGGCTCCGGCTTTACCACCCTGGGAAGAATTAGACAGGAAATTAGCAAACTGCGATCTTTTTGGCCCAGCTGATGAAAATCTCATGAATATTCCCATCCAAGCTGAACTTCCTATAAATCTGGAACCCGCCATCCCTGAACCTGTTGTTAACCTACTACCACTTCCTGGTCCAATTGAGGAGTAGTGGATGAATGATTGGCAATTCTAGAATCTCATGAATAATCCAAACCCTTACTACCCACAATTTGAACCTGCCCCGCCACCTTTCCACCTATGAACCCAGAAAATGTTGCTGAGCTACACCGCTACGGCGAAGAGTTGGTGGAAGCGGGAAACAGAATTCGATCCATGGGTGAAAACATCTCCTGGAAGTAGGAATTCCACTTTTGAAGTCGGTTAACTATAAATTAGGTGTTTTGTGTAATAATAATATGTGAAAAAGAAAGATGGATCAATGCAAATGTGTATCGATTATAAAGAATTAAATAAGGTTACCATTAAGAATCGATACCCATTACCTAGAATTGATGATCTTTTTTATCATCTTCAGGGAGCTAGGTATTTTTCGAAGATAGATTTGCGCTCCGGATACCATCAACTGAAGGTACAGGAAGAGGACATTTCTAAGACTTCTTTCAGAACTAGGTATGTCACTACGAGTTTACAGTCATGCCATTTGAATTAACAAATGCTCCGGCAACATTTATGGATATGATGAATAGGATCTGTAAACCGTATTTGGATAAATTCGTAATTGTCTTTATTGATGATATACTTATTTATTCCAAAAGCAAGGATGAACACTGTGAACACTTGTGTGCACTCTTAACCCTGTTAAGATGTAACACCCCGAAAATATAAAACTTTATATTAAAATTATAAAGTATTAAATAAACGAGAATAAACTAACTAGGAATCAATAACCCAGTTAACTACGAGTTTTATGGTAACATATAATAGGATTAAAACACCAAAAATATAAGTTAAATAAAAATTGAGGGAACTAAGTTGCTGAAATAGAAACTCGAATGATTAAAATCAAAATAACCCACACCAAACACACACTTAGGTGTGTCTGGTCGAACAAAAAACACAGGGGCGACACAAGGCTTCCCACCAAGCCCTAGTTCTTGTCAAAATTGATCATATTGAGAGTTCAAATCAGTTCCAAATCGATTTTCAAGCATGAATTAGTGATCACCTCGTTGAAGGGATCATAAGGTATGCAAATTTTGGTGTTTTTTATTCAACTCAAATTCTAGACCAATTGTGAAAAATCGAAATTTAGCTTTGATAATAACCCACTCATAAGTTAAATGTGTTGTATAGATGAAACTTGTAATGAAAACAAGTTTAAGAATGAATCCTAGTTGATAATTTGCAACAATCTTGCTTAGAACTATGAAATTTATAATAACCCACTCATAAGTTAAATGGGTTTTACTAAGTAGATGAACACAAGCATTATGATGGTTAAAATTTGTATTATTTGATTTCTCTATGATAATCTTGATGATTATATGCATGCTTGACATGAAAGAATCAAAATATGTGATTGAAATTGGTAAAAACAACAAGTCATGAACTTGATTCTAGCTATGTAAAATTAGACCGGCTTGGTGTTCGTTAAAATGCCTAAGTGGGGATTAAAATGTTAGAAATCGGATGGAAACGCATGTTTGATTTTTATAGCAAATTATGCGTTAAAGATTACGAAAAAGAGTTCTAAATTTGTTGTGAATTGAACTCTTTAGGCAAAGAATCCGGATCATCGAGTGGACAAGCCGGAGGGGATACACGCTTGAAGGGGGTGCTCTAAAGGTACGTGGCTTTGGTCTCGTTACATTACGAACAAACATTTGGTTTTTAGCTTGTTAACAGTGTCATATCATAGTATAAGTGTTCGAAGTGTCACTAAAGTGGCGAAGTCCATTCGACACTCAAACGGGTCAAAATATTGGTTAGAAATAGTTTGGCTTGACATTAAGTGAGGATTTTCACTTGTCAATCAAACAGGTCAAAACTATGTCCTTATATCGATCTTGTGTATAAAAACTCGAAAGCTTATTATTGCGCTAGTGCTAGATAGCAATTTAGCAAAGAATGGTTATGCTAAGCTAGGTCTATGAATCCGTGTTATCGGGTCGAATGGTAGAAACTAGTTGTATGAATTGCATAAAGTGGCAATGCTTAAATTCGTAGAAATTATGCTTGAAATTCGATTATAAGCTTAAAGCCATGTAAGGGTATGGATACGCCTGAATTTCTAAGTCCGGGAAATAGGTGAATAAGCTTATAATGCCAAATAATGGATTGGTAAACAATATGCACACATAGTTAACGGGTCGACTAATCGAAACAAGAATTATGTGAACCATTGGTTCATAATTCGGGTTTCGTTAAGTGAAAGTCACATGGATAGATCCATAATTTTAATACGGACATATAGGAAAAAGAATCGGCTGAAACGGATATGTAAATAAAAAGTTATGCTTGTTTAAAGTTTGAATTTTGACAAAATCCGGAGCTAGGCAAATATGCAGGTCCAGAAACTGCACCTGCTGGAAAACGTACTCCCCCGCGCCATGTGAAGGGGGCACATGGTTTTGGCGCGACACGCGGGGTGGCCCGCGGCACGTAAAAGTTTTTTGGAGTCTGGCGCGTGGCGCGACAGACCTAAAATCAGAAATTTTATATTTTTGTTATGTATTTGTCATTGGGGCTCGTCTAGACTCGTTTTAACATTGTCAAAACTATTTATTTATGTGGTTTGGACCTCAGGTGATGCTCATTTCATTTCGGATGCCGATCAAGCGTGAAATCAAGAACCGAACACCATTTTTTAAGCTTCCGCTCTAATCTAAACATGCCTAGACAATGTTTTTTTGTAAACTCTACAAGATGTGAACGTTTTAAGCTAGATGGTTGGTTATGTTAATTCGCTAAAACAATGTACATCTTAACTTATTAACTAAATTTTGTTAAATATGCATTTTGATTTAAAAAGTGCGTATTTTTATAATAAAATAATAGAAATATAAGACGAGTGTTACAAGTTGGTAATCAGAGCTCATGGTTGTTAACCATATGTGTTTGGTTCAAGCTTGATCAACATTCGGTAAGAGTTAATCATTTTAGTAGGTTTATTAATATAAAAGAAAAATATGATGTGACGTGCACGGGAAGAGCGTGTTAACACACTCAAACCCGGAAAGTGCACTAAACGAGAACGGTTAAAGCATGTCGCGATCATGGCTAAACCGGAGCAAATAAAGTATATATTATAGATGAAATGTTTAACGGTTGGTGTAAACATTTTAGTTTTAAAGATGACGGACAAAGGTAATGTTAATGCGGTGCCGATAGTCACCGAGCAAATGAAGGAAGTGATTGCCGATGAAGTAGGAAAGGCAATTGAAAATAGCTTATCCGGCTTTATTGATAAAATCCAGAACACGGTACTATCGGTAGTTGATGAGAGAACCAAGAAGTTGGAGGATAGTACCAACTTAGCTAAAGAAAAGTCAGGAGAACGCAAGGGCTGCTCATACAAGGAATTTATGGCATGTAAACCACCACTTTATAATGGAGAGGTGGATCCGATAATATGCCAATGATGGTTAAGCGATATTGAGGGGGTGTTTGAGAGAACCCACTGTGACACAAACGACTTCGTAGCTTATGGTACGGATCAACTTAGAGGTCAAGCGAAGGATTGATGGGATAACAAGAAAAAGGAAATCGGAAGCGAAGCGGCTAGGGCAATGACCTGGGACGAGTTTAAGGTACCATTCCTTAAACACCACAGTCCCAAGGTGGTTATCAATCGAATCAAGGAGGAATTCATTCAGCTTAGGCAGAAAGGAGAATATATCGATAAGATCACGGGGATCTTTCTCGACAATCTGAGATTTTGTGATAAGTTGGTGACGTCTGAAGAAAAAAAGTGTATTATTACTATAATATGCTAAGTGCAGAATATCGGGAGTTTATGACTCCCTCGAAGTACGAGACTCTCATCGAAATCATTAATACTGCTCGAGAAAGGGAGATAGAGCTGAAGAAGCAAATTGAAGGAAGGGAAAGAAGGGCACAAGTGGTTAATCCAAGCCCTACGAAAAAGGCGCGTACAACTGAGTCACCTAAGAAATATGAAGGGAAAGGCGGATCGCCGAGCTGTAAGGTTTGCGGGAATGGGCACAAGGGTGAGTGCCGATTCAAAGATAAGCCATGTCCCATATGTGGGAAGACAGGGCACACGGCTGCATTATGCCCCGGGAAGGGGTTGGTGTGTTATAAATGCTACCAACCGGGTCACAAGAAATCGGATTGCCCGGAGCTAGTCGGGAAAAAGGATGGCAAGGATTCACATACAGAGACTCCAAAAGCAAAAGCCAGATCCTTCCAGTTAACCGCAGCCGAGGCAAAGGTGGAACCCGATGTGGTCTCAGGTATATTCACCATAAATTCAATTCCCGCACATGTGTTATTTGATACGGGTGCGAATAAATCCTTTATTTCACATGGATTTATTCGACATCCTTCATTCTAACTGACAAAATTACATGTGCCTCTAGAAGTAGAAATAGGCGACAACAAGAGTTTTATTGTTTGTGATATATGTCAAGATTGTAAGATGAGTATCGACGGTGAAGAATACTCAATAGATCTGATCCCAATGTCGATGGGAGAATTCCAAGTAGTGGTCGGCATGGATTGGTTATCCCGACATCACGCGAAGGTCGTGTGTTTCCACAAGGAGATAAAATTAACATTCCAAGTGGAAAACACATTACCATTTATGGCGAAAAAAGGGGTAATCCCGTTATGTGCTCAATGCTAAAAGCTCACAAACTCATGAGGTAGGGATGTAGAGCGTTCATGATATACGCAAATGAACCAGGCAAAGGATCGCCAAAGATTAAAGACGTACCGGTGGTACGTGAATATGCCGATGTATTTCCAGAACGGGAGGTAGAGTTCGGAATCGAATTGATTCAGGGCGCGAAACCTGTGGCCAAGGCGCCGTATCGTCTTGCGCCATCAGAGTTACAATAATTGATATCTCAAATCGAAGACCTACTCGACAAGGGGTTTATTAGGCCAAGTGTGTCTCCGTGGGGCGCACCGGTGCTATTTGTGAAGAAGAAGGATGGGAGCATGTGCATGTGTATCGATTACCGGGAGTTAAATAAACTCACGGTGAAAAATCTATATCCACTCCCAAGAATTGATGATTTATTCGACCAGCTACAAGGCGCGAGTTGGTTCTCAAAGATTGACCTTAGGTTGGGTTATCAACAGTTAAAGGTCAAGGAGGAAGATGTACCGAATACGGCTTTTCATACATGGTACGGACATTATGAATTCCTCGTGATGTCCTTCGGATTGACCAATGCACCAGCGGCTTTCATGGACCTCATGAACCGAGTTTGCAAACCAATGTTGGATAAGTCGGTGATAGTGTTACTCGACGACATCCTAGTATATTCGAAGAACGAAGCCGAGCATGCAAGTCATTTACGAGCAGTATTGGAAACGCTAAGAAGAGAGAAATTATACGCAAAATTCTCAAAATGTGCTTTTTGGTTACGAGAAATGCAATTTCTCGGGCACATTATTAGTGCGAACGGGGTGTTGGTAGACCCGTCGAAAATAGAAGCAGTGGCAAGATGGAATCCACCGAAGAATCCTTCGGAAATCAAAAGCTTTTTGGGGCTCGCGGGATATTATAGGAGATTTATACAAGATTTCTCCAAGATTACCGTGTCGTTAACCAAATTAACTCATAAAGATGAAAAGTTTATTTGGGGTGAAGATCAAGAAAAAGCATTCCAAACGCTTAAAGAAAAATTGACACACGCTCCGATATTGACATTGCCTGATGGAGTCGATGACATGCTAGTCTACTCGGATGCGTCACATTCGGGTCTTGGGTGCTTTCTGATGCAGCGGGGCAAGGTTATAGCCTATGCCTCGAGCTAACTAAAGACTCATGAAAGGAATTATCCTACACACGACCTCGAGTTGGCGACAGTGGTATTCGCCTTAAAGATATGGAGGTATTATTTATATGGGGTAAAATCCACTATCTTTACCGACCATAAGAGTTTAAAATATTTCTTCGATCAGAAGGAATTAAACATGAGGCAGAGGCGGTGGTTGGAAACTGTCAAGGATTTCGATTGTGATATACATTACCACCCGGGGAAAGCCAATGTGGTGGCGGATGCGTTGAGCCGAAAGGTAGATTATACGCCCATTTGAGTGCGATCAATGCAACTAATTGTAACATCGTCTTTACTTGAACAAATCCAGAAATCTCAAACCGAAGCATTGAAGGAGGAAAATGTGAAGAAGGAAAGAATAGTTGGCCAATTGAAAGAATTGGCGGATGGTAACCAAGGGTTAAAGACTCGCTTTGGGAGTATATGGATCCCAAATTCGTTTGGAGTCAAGGCGTTTCTACTTGACGAAGCCCATAAATCTCGTTATTCAATTCATCCGGGGGCAACCAAGATGTATAACGATTTAAAGCAAAACTATTGGTGGCCCAGAATGAAAAGAGATGTTGTAAAATATGTGGAGAAATGTATGACGTGTTTGCAAGTTAAAGCAGAACACCAAAAGCCGTATGGTAAACTGCAACTGTTAGATATCCCAGTTTGGAAATGGGAAGAAATCACAATGGACTTGTTGACCAAAACTGCCTAAAACCAACCGCGATTTCGATGCTATATGGGTAGTTGTAGATAGATTGACAAAAAGTGCTCACTTCATTCCAATTCGTGAGACTTATACATCCGAAAAGATGTCAGAGGTATATACCAATGAAATAGTGGTACGCCACGGAGTACCGATATCTATTGTGTCCGACAGAGATACCCGGTTTACTTCGAACTTTTGGCGCAAATTCCAAGAATAAATGGGAACTAAATTGTTCATTAGCACCGCGTACCATCCACAAACGGATGGACAAAGTGAAAGAACAATACATACGTTGGAGGATATGTTACGAGCATGCATTATCGACTTCGGGGGTAGTTGGGATCTCTATCTACCATTGGTCAAATTTTCATATAATAACAGTTACCACGCGAGCATCGGTATGGCTCCGTACAAGATGCTTTACGGTAGAAAATGCCGAACCCCGGTGTGTTGAGGCGAGGTTGGTCCATGCGAGCTCGCACATAAGGATGTAGTCCAGATCACGAATGAGAAGATTGATTTGGTTCGAGCCCATTTGAAAGCGGCTCAGGATCGACAAAAATCATATGCAGACAAAAGAAGAAGACCAATCGAATTTCAAGTCGGTGATAAAGTGATGCTAAAAGTATCTCCGTGGAAGGGGATCATTTGATTTAGGAAAAGGGGAAAATTAAGCCCAAGGTTTATTGGGCCATTTAAAATCCTTGAACGAATTGGTAAGGTCGCATACCGTCTTGAATTATCCGAGGAACTGAGTGGAATTCATAGCACATTCCACATATCACATCTTCGGAAATGTCTAGCCGATGAAACAGCTTACATCCACTATGATGACATCGAACTGGATAACAGTCTTAAGTACGCGGTGAAGCCGATTGCTGTTGATGCACGAGAATGTCTGTTGACTTCATCTTCATCAAGTCTTAGTTCAAGAAAGTCAATATTGGATCTTAAATGTCAAAATTAGGGTTTAGTATTGAGTTTAGAATGTGTTTCAAGGGGTTCCGTTTGAAAATAGTCATATTATAGAGGGTTCCGTTTGAAACATAGGGTTCCGTTTGAAATAGAGGGTTCCGTTTGAGATCTATTGTTTGAACATAATGTTTAGTTTCAAACGGAAGGGTCTAGGTCTATAAATAGGAGTGTGAGTGTCACATTTCAAACGGAACGGTTGGAACAAGTAGGGAGGTGCTGCCGGTTTTTCATCAGAAAACTTTGTATAAGCACGTTTATTAATCAGAAAAGAAAAGTTAAAAGGATTAGAGCTGTTTTGGACATCGTTTACTTTGATTCCGCCTTAGTATTTGATGTTGAACTACCTTTACTGACTTTCAGGGTCACGTACACGATCCAACAAGTGGTATCAGAGCTCAGGACGAGGAGTTCATACCAAATACAGCTTGAAATCATCGGATTATCTCACTTCTACCTTTCTTTTCTGATTTTAACTTGTTATTACGGTTAAAATGGCTTGAAACGATCACATAACAAACGAAATTCACTATTAACTAATCCTTGAAAGTTTGAAATCAAAATTCGACCTAAAACTGATCTAAATCGTTCATACCGTTTGAAAAATTTCGCAATTTGCTGACGTCATCGTTTGAAAATACATCTATCGTTTGAAATCTGATCAATCGTTTGAAAATACAAGTCTGTCGTTTGAAAATAAGATCTGTCGTTTGAACATTTATCGTTTGAAACTATAGATTCAAACGGAACAGTCATCGTTTGAATCTTTGTCGTTTGAAAACAGTTTATCGTTTGAAGTTACCGTTTGAACCTGACCTGAAAGTTTGAAATTTAAACCCTACAGTTTGAAAATAATGATTCCAGTTTGAAAGAGTCTGTCAGAAGTTCACGTGATACAATTGATTTGATCAGATCTATATCATCGGTGTACATGTGACTAAATTTACGGTCCAATCAGCATATCGCATTGAACAAGTTGTCGGCACATATGAATTGTCGAATTGTGTGAGACTTATGTATAACAAATAACAGATATAAAGTGATGTTCTAGAATTGATGAAAGGGATTTAATTTTGTCGACTGAGTGGTTTAGTTGGTTCAATCAGATACATTTACGAATATCGGACCAATACATTTGAAATTGAATATTTTTTGCATCAATTAAGTGAACATAAAGTTGTCAGTCCACCATACTTGTCTCGATTATATCATGTGAAAGAATTAATATTACCGACCCATGTGACATATTAATTTGGAGTTGTTGGATATTAATTGTCATCGAGAAGTGTCAGACTACAATACACGTTAACGGTCAAATGAGAAGGATGTTGTGTGTTGAGTATTCAGAATTGCTTTAAAGTTGTTGGCTCCTTAATTGATGTTGTTTGATGGTTTGCATGTGACTTAAAATTTTGGCCAAATCACAATCAAGTACAACTCACTAAACACTCGGCTCAATCTTGTTAAGTGCACCGCCCCATTAATATAAGTGGCCCAATCACAGCCCAATCACATGTGAATACAATGATTTGAAATGGTCGGCTAGTTGTTGTCGGTATAAGGCCTAGTTGTTTGAACATTAATAGGTGATTTGAATACATGTGATTACATTGATTTGTTTGTCAGTTTAGTGGACTTGCAATAGGCTTTTAAAACATATCAAAGTGGTCCTCGGCACAAGTGAGTCATAGTTGCAGCCCATATAAAGAAGTGTACGGCTCAATCAGTCATCAACATTGAAACGAATTCGCAAATTCTTGACACGAGTCTTAGATTGATTTCACAAACACGCACGTTTATATATTCAGTTCGTTTTAAACTGATTGTGTATTTGTTTGTTTGCAGGTGATTCAAGGCGATTTTGTTTGAGAAGGATAATATCATTTGAAAGTGATTGACATTGTGAAAACTATTATCAAAATATGGATAGTGATGATGAATATGGTTGTTCATTTGCAGATGATATTTTTAACAATAATTCAATGGATATTATTGATATTCTTGCTGGAAAACCAAAGCCTAGAAGATCATTTTCAATAAACAATAATTCAAAAATTGTTGATTCAAAAATTGTTGTGGATAAAATAGAAAAGAGTTTTGAAGTTAGTTCTGAAAAAGATGAAAAAGTTTCAGAAGTTATTTCAGAAAAAGTTCCAGTTTTTGATCATTCATACTCATCTGATGAAGAGTGTGATGATGATAGTAAAGAACTTGAGAAACTTGAGTTTTATAAACAGTTATTTTCATCTGAAATAGTTAATGATTCTTTTGCAGAACAAATTGACGAGCTCAAGAATAAACTTGCTGCGAGAAAGATGAATCAAAAGGTAGCAGATGTTGAAGAAATTAAAGAAATTAAGAAAGAAGCTGTTACAGAAAAACAGCAGGTTTTTGAAGAAGTAATTTCAAAGAAGGAAGCTGATAATGGAGAGATGAATGGAAAATGTTCGAATTGTGAAAAATCAGAAACAGACATTGTGAAATTCTTGAAAGATATGGAGAATTTGACATTGGAAAACAAAGCTTTGAAAGACGAAAAGAAAGCTGATGATGAACAGATTTTGGATTTGCGCTTGAATTGCGAAAAACTAAAATCTGAAAATGACAAACTTTTGGAGAATGTTGAGAGTTTGTCATTAGAAAACAAAAATTTTAAAGAAAAAGAAAAAGATTTTCAAAGTCAAATGAAGATTTTAGAAGATGAAAAATCTGCTATTTTTAACAATAATCTTGAAAAACAGATTGAAATAAATTCTCATCTTCAGAAAATCATTCGGCTTGAAAAAGAAGCTGAAAAAGCTCATATTAAAATTAAAGAGCTTGAGGTGAAATTGAAAGGTTTTGAGAATCTTACATCACATGTTTCTACAAAACTGATCAATTCAGTTCCAATAAGTGACAATGTCACAAATTTCGACAAAGTCAAAATTGAAGATTGTGATGAAATATCTGATGATGAAAAAGAAAAGAAAAGAAAAATATTTTTAGATTTACAAGAAAAATTTAAAAATACTGTTTTGCAATCTACTGAAACAGGTGAATGTTCGAAACAAAAACCTGTTAAGAAGAGTGTAGAACAGAAACAAAAAGATAAAAATTTGAAAAATCCTAAAAATGAAAATAAAAGCTCATCAGATAAGTCATCCAATCATTATCAAAAATCACAAAAATCTAAAAATGAAAACTCACAAAATGTTGGTAATAAGTGGTGCAGGTTTGACCACAGTGCTTCAAAGCCAAAACAAGTTTTCAGGAGGAGTGATAATCACCACAAAGCCAGACAATGCTATGATTTAAGTTTTTGGTGTGAACGTGGTGAATGGTACGATAACAGAGTGTGTTACTCTTGTGGTATTCGAGGACACATTGCTGTTAACTGCCAGAATTGGAGTTATGAGATGAGAAGATACTATAACTGCCAAATCAGAGGACACATTGCCAGAGACTGCCCAAGGAGATCAATGGGAAGATCGAGGGTTGAATCTCAAAGAATGGCAAAGAAGCCAGTCAACGTCAAGCCCCATGAACAGAAGGTTCTAAAACCTAAAGTTCAGGATCAGACAATTCAAGAAAAAAAAGTTAAACTTTCACAGGGGCAGAAAGACAGACTGCGAAAGAAAAGGAAGAAGGCGAGAGAGTATCTCGAGAAAATTTTGTCTTTAGGTTCACCGGACAGATTGAATAAAAGTTCTGATGAATCAACTCACTCGACTGCAAAGCCAAGTAAATTGAATTCTTCAGATGCAAATCTGAGGACAAAGGAGAAAAAAGAGAAGAAGAAAATGGTCGGCGATGAATCTGATGCGTTAAAGTCAGACAAGCCACCATCAGGCAATGAATCTGACAGGTCAAAGTCAGACAAGCCATGTTCAGGCAATGATTCTGGTTTGTCAAAACCAGAAGAGCCATCTGTTGAGGTAAAAACTGTCAAACCCAAGGCTGGTCAGGCTTGGGTGAATCTTTTCAAATAGAAAAACCTGACTTGCCGGAGCTTCCAGGTTGGTAAGCGTGAAGCAGGTATCGGCATCATTCTTGAGAAATTCACAGGATGGTAACTGTGATATTTCGATTTACAAATGGTAAATCAGGGACATTAAGTTGTACTTGATTTTCTACTAGTGTTTGTTGTTGACAAGGGTCTTAATTGTTAATTTTTTAAAAATGGTTGGAAAAGAACAATGTGATGAAACCCTGAGTTTGTGAAAAGACAAACAAAACTAATTTTCCGAAAAAACCATTTGATTAAAACAAACTTAAGTGTTTTGAAATCTAAATGGGAAAATAGTTTGTTGTCAGGGGGAGTTCTGATTGTTAAGCCAAGAGAATGGCGAATTGAAGCGATTTGATATCAGTTTGTCACGTTTCTTTGTATAGTTGGTTTTCAAATTTTCCAGAAAATCAAAATTGAAACATATTTTGATTTTAGGGGGAGAAAAATTTTAAAAAAATTAGAAAATTTGATAATGTCAAAAACATTGAAAAATAAAAAATGAGTTTTGTGATTAAGCAAGAGGAAATGATAGAAAATCAGTGAACTATCACAGCATGCTAAAGAATTGTAATGTCAAATGTGATAAGCGGTCTCACTAAAGATGTGACGGTAGGCTCAGCTAGACTAGTAGATTTGCGATAACGATACAAACATAAATGAAAAAGCCTAGTTCTAGTGGGAAACATGGTCAAAAGCATAGTACTTGGTTTTGTCCTTCTTGACTGTGTACCTACTCAGTAATCGCTGATTGTCGAAAGACATAAAACTGGTTAAGTTTGTGAACTTTCACAACTTTGCTGAAAAGTCGCTGTGATTGTGCATTTTATTTTGCAAAGATTTAAACTTGTTTTATTTCTTTATTTTGTTTAAGCATCGGACATCCTCTGCGTATACGTGAGTATCGACCTGGATGTTGTTGCCTAAACGTTCTGCTTTATTTTCTTTGGTGTTTCGTTTAAGCTTTGGATCACCTCTGCGTATACGGGAGTATCGACCTGGTGGTTAAAGCCTAAACAACTTCAACTTATTTTTATTTTCTTATTTTGTTTAAACATTGGACTTTCTCTGCGTATACGGAAGTATCGACCTGATTGTTAATGTTTAAACATTCTACTTTGTTTTTGCACAAATCACAGTTGATAAAAGTTTAAAGGCATTACTTGAGTCAGTGTATTGCATGATGAGGGGATATGCTGAGATTGTGGGGTCCATAAGAACTTAGTGCTATCTTAATATACCTTAAAGTATCGGTAAGCAGATTGAAAGTTTTTAGATTGAGCTTAAGAGGACAATTATATCGTCAATCAACGTGAATCGTTTAGAACTTAAAATGATTAAAGCTTAACGGTGCTTGTGATGTGTCTCAAAAAACTGATATGATCCTCTTACACAAACTCACAAAAATATTGTTTGTATATATTTCTTTACTGCATTTCAGTCAAGATCAAAATTCAAAAAGATTTTCGGAGTGTTTTAGCATAAAGTTTTGAAAAATACAAAAAGATTTTTGACAACTGATGTTGGAAAGCGAATTTTCAAAATTTCAAGTGCTAAACATGATGAACTATATTGGGTTGGGAGAGTTTGTTGAAAACTTTGAATGTTATATACAAATATTTTTGAAAGAGTGAGAAGTTAGTTAATCAAGGTCATTTATTTGAACTTGATGTAACTTTACAGATTGATGGATGAATGTATTCTACCAGTAAGTTTTTAAATCTAAGTGTTATAAATTTGTGAAACTTATGTTGTGGTAGAGAATATGCAGGTTTCAGGAATTCCCACGGAAGCTAAATGTCAAAGCTTGAACCAGACATCTCAAATTCTAGCATATCGAGAGGGGGAGTCTGTGAAAGGGGGAGTCTGGATCAACAGCATATGGGAATGTGAAGATAGAGTGCTTATGATGAAAAGACAGAGTTGAAGAAAAGACTAAGACTGAAGACTCAGGAGCTGAAGACTACGTCAACATCCAAGGGGGAGTCTGTTGATGCACGAGAATGTCTGTTGACTTCATCTTCATCAAGTCTTAGTTCAAGAAAGTCAATATTGGATCTTAAATGTCAAAATTAGGGTTTAGTATTGAGTTTAGAATGTGTTTCAAGGGGTTCCGTTTGAAAATAGTCATATTATAGAGGGTTCCGTTTGAAACATAGGGTTCCGTTTGAAATAGAGGGTTCCGTTTGAGATCTATTGTTTGAACATAATGTTTAGTTTCAAACGGAAGGGTCTAGGTCTATAAATAGGAGTGTGAGTGTCACATTTCAAACGGAACGGTTGGAACAAGTAGGGAGGTGCTGCCGGTTTTTCATCAGAAAACTTTGTATAAGCACGTTTATTAATCAGAAAAGAAAAGTTAAAAGGATTAGAGCTGTTTTGGACATCGTTTACTTTGATTCCGCCTTAGTATTTGATGTTGAACTACCTTTACTGACTTTCAGGGTCACGTACACGATCCAACAATTGCGATCCTAGATAATAAAGTGAAAAGCTTGAGGAACAAAGAAATAAATCAAGTAAAGGTCAAATGGGAACACAGAAAGGGTTCGGATACCACCTGGGAGTCCGAAGAGGAAATGCAACGGCTCTACCCTACACTATTTGGTACATACTTTGGTTTCGGGGACGAAACCCTTTTTAAGGGGGATGGACTTGTAAAACCCCGAAAATATAAAACTTTATATTAAAATTATAAAGTATTAAATAAACGAGAATAAACTAACTAGGAATCAATAACCCAGTTAACTACGGGTTTTGTGGTAACATATAATAGGATTAAAACCCCAAAAATATAAGTTATATAAAAATTGAGGGACCTAAGTTGCTGAAATAGAAACTTGAATGATTAAAATCAAAATAATCCACACCAAACACATACTTAGGTGTGTCTGGTCGAACAAAAACACAGGGGCGACACAAGGCTCCCCACCAAGCCCTAGTTCTTGTCAAAATTGATCAAATTGAGAGTTCAAATCAGTTCCAAATCGATTTTCAAGCAGGAAATAGTGATCACCTCGTTGAAGGGATCATAAGGTATGCAAATTTTGGTGTTTTTGATTCATATGAAATTCTAGACAAATTATGAAAAATCGAAATTAAGCTTGATTATGTGTTGTATAGATGAAACTTGTAATGAAAACAAGTTTAAGAATGAATCCTACTTGATAATTTGCAACAATCTTGCTTAGAACTATGAAATTTGTAATAACCCACTCATAAGTTAAATGGGTTTTACTAAGTAGATGGACACAAGCATTATGATGGTTAAATTTTGTATTATTTGATTTCTCTATGATAATCTTGATGATTGCATGCATGCTTGACATGAAAGAATCGAAATATGTGATTGAAATTGGTAAAAACAACAAGTCATGAACTTGATTCTAGCTATGTAAAATTAGAACCGCTAGGTGTTCGATAAAATGCCTAAGTGCGGATTAAAATGTTAGAAATCGGATGGAAACGCATGTTTGATTTTTATAGCGAATTATGCGTTAAAGATTACGAAAAAGAGTTCTAAATTGGTTGTGAATTGAACTCTTTAGGCAAAGAATCCGGAACGTCGAGTGGACAAGCCGGAGGGGATACACGCTTGAAGGGGTGCTCTAAAGGTACGTGACTTTGGTCTCGTTACATTACGAACAAACATTTGTTTTTTAGCTTGTTAACAGTGTCATATCGTAGTATAAGCCTTCGAAGTGTCACTAAAGTGGTGAAGTCCATTCGACACTCAAACGGGTCAAAATATTGGTTCGAAATAGTTTGGCTTGACATAAAGTGAGGATTTTCACTTGTCAATCAAACGGGTCAAAACTATGTCCTTATATCGATCTTGTGCATAAAAACTCGAAAGCATATTATTGCGTTAGTGCTAGATAGCAATTTAGCAAAGAATGGTTATGCTAAGCTAGGTCTATGAATCCGTGTTATCGGGTCGAATGGTAGAAACTAGTTGTATGAATTGCATAATGTGGCAATGCTTAAATTCGTAGAAATTAAGCAAGAAATTCGATTATGAGCGTAGAGCCATGTAAGGGTATGGATACGCCTGAATTTCTAAGCCCGGGAAATGGGTGAATAAGCTTAGAATGCCAAATATTGGATTGGTAAACAATATGCACACATAGTTAACGGGTCGACTAATTGAAACAAGAATTCTATGAACCATTGGTTCATAATTCAGGTTTCGTTAAGTGAACGTCACATGGATAGATCCGTAATTTTAATACGGACATATAGGAAAAAGAATCGGCTAAAACGGATATGTAAATAAAAAGTTATGCTTGTTTAAAGTTTGAATTTTGACAAAATCCGGAGTTGCGAAAATATGCAGGTCCAGAAACTGGACCTGCTGGAAAACGTACTCCCCCGCGCCACACAACGGGGGCACATGGTTTTGGCGCGACATGTGGGACCGTCCGCGGCATGCGAAAGTTTTGTTGGAGTCTGGCGCGTGGCGTGGCAGACCTAAAATCAGAAATTTTATATTCTTGTTATGTATTTGTCATTGGGGCTCGTCTAGACTCGTTTTAACATTGTGAAAACTAATTATTTATGTGGTTTTGACCTCAGGCGATGCTCATTTCATTTCGGATGCCGATCAAGAGTGAAATAAAGAACCGAACACCATTTTTGAAGCTTCCGCTCTAATCTAAACATGCCTAGACAATGTTGTTTTATAAACTCTACTCGATGTGAAGGTTTTAAGCTAGATGGTTGGTTATTAACTAAATTTTGTTAAATATGCATTTTGATTTAAAAAGTGCGTATTTTTATAATAAAATAATAGAAATATAAGACGAGTGTTACATAAGAAAAGAAAAACTTTACGCTAAATTTTCTAAGTGTGAATTTTGGTTACAAGAGCTGCAATTCCTAGGTCACATGGTTAATCATGAAGGTATTCATTTAGATCCTTCAAAGATAAAAGCCATCATAAATTGGAAAGTTCCGAAGTCAGCTATAGAAGTCAGAAGTTTTCTAGGATTAGCTGGTTAATATAGACGTTTTATCCAAGACTTCTCTAAGATAGTTGTTCCATTAACTAAGTTAACATGTAAAACTGTTAAGTTTGAATGGGGACCTAAGCAGGAAGAAGCCTTTAGAATTCTAAAACAAAGATTAACAAATGCACCGATTCTTGCGTTACTAGAAGGAACAGAAGATTTTGTTATGCTTCTAAGCTAGGACTAGGATGTGTGTTAATGCAACGAAATAAAGTGATCGCTTACGCGTCAAGGCAATTGAAAAAGCACGAAGAAAATTACACAACTCATGATCTAGAATTAGGAGCAATAATTTTTGCCCTTAAGATTGGAGGCATTATCTATATGGTAGTAAGTTTACTATCTTTACAGATCATAAGAGTTTAATATATATTTTTGGGCAAAAATAATTGAACATGAGAAAAAGGTGGACGGAAATTTTAAGCGATTACGACTGTGATATTCAATATCACGAAGGAAAGCTAATATAATAGCAGATGCCTTAAGTCGTAAGTATCATGAGAACCAAAGACGAGTCCGTGCTCTTAGGTTAAATCTGAAGTTAGATTTAATGAAACAACTGAAAAATATACAAGAAACAGCAATCAAGGATGATGTTGAATGAATGAAAGGGAGAATAACGGAATTAGAACATGGAACTGATGGGATTTGGAGATTCCATAAGAAAAGAATTTGGGTACCTAGACAAGGAAATCTATGAGATAAGATACTAGATGAAGCTCATAAATCTAGGTACACGATGCATCCTGGTAATAACAAGATGTATCAAGACTTGAGGAATAATTTTTGGTGGATAGGCATGAAAAAGGATATAGCTAGTAACGTTTATAAGTTTTTAACTTGTTCACAAGTTAAAGCAGAACATCAGAAACCTTCAGGTTTACTTCAATAATTAGAAATGCCTGTATGGAAATAGGAGTTGATAACAATGGATTTTGTTACTAAGCTACCCAAAACAAGAAAAGGGAACGATGCAATCTGGGTGATTGTAGATCGATTAACCAAATCAGCTCATTTCCTACCAATGAAAGAAACCTTTAGCATGGAAAAACTAGCTAAGTTATATGTGGATGAATTGTATCATTACATGGAGTTCCACTCTCCATTGTATCTGACAGAGATAGTCGTTTCACTTCACAGTTTTGGAAAAGTTTCCAAAAGGCAATGGGGACACAATTAAACTTAAGTACCGCATACCATCCCCAGACAGATGGACAAAGTGAAAGGATAACCCAAACCTTAGAAGACATGCTTAGGGCATGTGTTATAGATTTTGGTGGAAATTGAGTGGAACACCCCAATCGAGTAATACAACAACACGCGGCGGAAATATCAGGGAGTCACGTTACAAATTGCTCACAACTACTGGTACTAAATTGTTTCAATATCATTAACATCATTTTACAAACATAGAATACATGAAATTGTTCTTTTGTTTTAGAAGTCTAAGGCCCGAATGCAGTCCTATGCGTTGCATGCTAGAATAGTTGAAAACCTTAAACATATGTGAAAAACAGTCAGCATAAAAATGTCGGCGAATACATAGCTTTTATTAGCCAAGTAAATGGTAAAACATTTGGTATTGCAATGCTTTAATAGCTACGAGAAATGTTAACTGAAAATAAATCTTGAAGCCAAAGAATGGCAAAAAATTAGTACTGCAATACAAATCTTAATTGTGAAAACTCGTGACAAAATAGGTTTGTATATGGCAATATGATTATTACTAATTCATTTTATGTCTTACATTGTAACCTTGTTTAAACCATCGTAAAAACTTGTTAATATGTTATTAGAAATCCAATCAATGATTAATAATAACTGTTTTGAAATAAATCAAAACTTAGGTAAGTATTATATAAATCAAATCAATGAGTTATGATAATACTTCAGATATCTTCCTAAGAATCTAACATATATAAATATGGGAGATTCTACAAAGATTTGGATAATTGAACATTGAAACAATCATACACAAAATCCTAAAGTGATCCAGATAATGCTACAAGAATAATAAAATAAGAACACTTATATATAGGAAGTACCAGCGGCGTATCCACCATGTTCTTATTTTATTACACCCATTTCGTTATCTAAATCACAACTACCACATAAACACATAATCGTCAACTTGTTCCACCTTGTAACCATCTATTAAAGTACACAATGAGTCCAAACAGGGGCTCCAATATTAGTATTCTAAACATCCCATATATGGCTAACTATGAAGATAGATAGATACTACAGGGATCAGGTTCATGTCACATTGTCAAATCTAACATGCATTAAAGTACATAATGAATCCAAACAGGGGCTTCAATATTAGTACTCTAAACATCCTACAAGAATAGATCTATGAAGATAGATAGATGCTATAAGGATTCTGGGTTCTGTCACATTGAATTATTGAATCAAAACAATCCTAAATCCTAATGTTGATTCGGGATAACACCACGAAAGGTAATACAATAAGCACACTTATATATAGGAAGTACCAGCGGCGTATCCACCATGTGCTTATTGTATTATCTAGTTTCGTTATCTAAATCACCAACAAACTACACAAAAACCAACCATCGAATTGTAAACTACTTCTTAAAAATCTTACTATGAAGATAGGAAGATCTAAGATTCTACTTCAAATATCCTACATGAATCTAACTATGAAGATAGGCAGATCACTTAAGGATAAAACATTGTATTTGCATAATCGGAATAAAACACATAAAAGAACTTAGTGAACACATATATACCATACATTTTGAAAAGAAAACGATTACACATATGAATCACCCCAAAACATTTGAAAACGGTAAAACAGGGAAACTATGTACTCGCCTTGTTCCACCTTGTAACCAAGTATTAAAGTACACAATGAGTTCAAACAGGGGCTCCAATATTAGTATTCTAAACATCCCATATATGTCTAACTATGAAGATAGATAGATACTACAGGGATCAGGTTCTTGTCACATTGTCAAATCTAACATGCATTAAAGTACATAATGAATCCAAACAGGGGATTCAATATTAGTACTCTAAACATCCTACAAGAATCGATCTATGAAGATAGATAGATCCTATAAGGATTTTGGGTTCTGTCACATTGAATTATTGAATCAAAACAATCCTAAATCCTAATGTTGATTCGGGATAACGCCACGAAAGGTAATAGAATAAGCACACTTATATATAGGAAGTACTAGCGGCGTATCCACCATGTGCTTATTGTATTATCTAGTTTCGTTATCAAAATCACCAACAAACTACACAAAAACCAACCATCGAATTGTAAAGTACTTCTTAAAAATCTTACTATGAAGATAGGAAGATCTAACACTGTACTTCAAATATCCTGCATGAATCTAACTATGAAGATAGGCAGATCACTTAAGGATAAAACATTGTATTTGCATAATCGGAATAAAACACATAAAAGCACTTAGTGAACACATATCTACCATACATTTTGAAAACAAATCGATTACACATATGAATCACCCCAAATCATTTGAAAATGGTAAAACAGGGGAACTATGTACTCGCCTTGGGTTGCGTATAGTCCCAGTTCAAAGGGTATAACAAAGCTCAAAAGACCAAGAGTTCAAGTGTTGAAGCGGTTCCTAGTGTAACAAATACTATGTTAGCGAAACGACACCCAAATCGGAAGATCGGGTAGAATGAGGTCTTGTAAACCAAATGAGTATTGGAACTCATGTGATATGGTTTAACAAAGCTTACATTCTAAATCAGAACCTATCCTAAGTGCTTACGACCCATTAAGGTAGCTTACGCCACTTTAAAGCGTAGTTCGCGCGAAAGCGCGTTCGAGACGCCTAACTAATCCTATGACAAGTATTATATGCCTTAACATATCTAGTTATGTTATATAATCAGTTTAGATGTCACAACATGTGTTATATATGCTTCAAATGAAATTATACGAAAAACGGCATTTTGGTCATTTTCCCAAGGCATATAAACTACCTATCATACAACTAACTAAACAAAGTGACCATAAGGTATAACCTCGGTAGGTTATTCCCTATACAACTATGGTCACTAAACATGCTTGGTCGGATCCTAATGATAGACCAAACATGTCGAGTTCGAAAGTCTAAGCGGTTGTTTAGACCGATTATCTTACGACCCTATATAAGCACTATCCTAAAACTGACGAGTTAAACATGGTAAAACATGTTTAACGAAGTTAGAAAACAAGTTTGATATCAAAACAAACGGTTTTGATACCCAAGAATAGTTTGGTTGCAAAATACGCATAGACGCGTATTTTGACCGAAACTATGACTCGTCACTACACCTAATTAACGTGGTAATCAGTAGGTATAGTCACAAGGGACTATGACCAGCGTGATTACACTCACGTTGCGAAGTTCAAACGAACTTCATGTTGACCATTGACCGGTTAAAGCAGAAAGTAAAACATTGTATGACTTTCGTGCTTAAAAACGCAATAAAAGCACGAAAGAAACTTACAACGGGTCCAAGCTAGGAAGAACTTGATCTAAATACTCAGATCAAGGTGTGAGGAGCAAATGAATTCTAAGTGGCTATTTATAGATTTCAGTCCACCGTTAAGATCTTTCCTCGATTCCCGAGATTCAATCTCAACCATCCATGTGTGCCCACTGAATTAGAATACCATGGGCACCCAAAACAAGCCCCTAGACTTATAAAAACCATGTTCAAATGCAAGAAAACCAGCTACGGAATCAAAGAAAATAGTTTGCTAATCTGGGAGTTTACACGGTCAGCGTAAGGTACATGACCAGGCTTACGCGCCCCTCCTGAGGGAAGTTTGGCAGAAATGTCAGTTTTAGTCCCTGCACATGTAAAACTTGGATTTCGATGCATTTTTGACATGTTTAATCCCTGTTAACCCCATTTCAAGGCTCTAAAATGAAGGTAAAGTATAGGGACCATGAAACATGATCAAAAATATCTCAGATGTCGATTCGTTTGGCCGTACGGTTGCGTTGTTCGGTTAATTACGACGAAACACGAACGGACGCGAAAAACGATCCAAATTACGCGACGAATGGAATTTTATCATGCCAAACACTAAAACAAAATATTTTAATGATTACATAAATTTTTGAATGTCCAGATATATTCAGAACGTAAGATATGCGCGAAAATGTAAACTTATGCACTTTTTGACGCTTTTAGTCCCTATTGATCAAATAAGTTTGTTTTTGTTCACCAAATACCTCAAAGCCTATTTCTAAGCTATGTAAAGGATATTTAGGGCATGTTTAACTTATGATCAAGTTCCGAAATGTTCGATACTATGTGAATCAGCAGACTTTCTCAGTTTGACGCAAATAGTCCCTAAGTGTGAATAAACTAGTTTTTGACACGCCAAAGAATTGAAAACCTATTTCTAAGTTATATAAAAGTTATTTAAGGTATGTTAAGCCTATTTCACTGTTCCGGAGTGTTTTCCGCGTTAAACTAGTTACGTTTACGCATCAGTTCGCGTATAACTTTCAAGAAAGCGATTTAAAGCTTGAAAATGAACTAGAATCAAAATGCGAAATTGTAAAACCAAAATAAACAAATTTTTGAGACCAAAACACATTGTTTCTTTGATAAAATATAGTGTCCTACATCATGTGTGTTTACAGAGAACAAGTGTCACAGTCTCCCCTACTTTAGGAAATTTTGTCCCGAAATTTATTCGAAGGAGACCGTAGAGTGGAATTGAAACAACTAACGGATAAGCAGATTGCTAGATCCCAAAGATGCAGAGCATCATTTGGTGTTGGAAATTTCAGGGAATTCAAAATGTGATTTCGGATATTCAAAGTGTCTCAAGGTATTCAACCCTTTGAAACTTGTGAAAGTCGACTAGTGTTCAAAAATCATTTTAGTATGACACTATGTTATACTAAGCTCCTAGTGTATTTCCTAGCAAACAAAGGGGGTGTACATTCAAGCCCTTCACGTACACGGTTTCTAACGTCCCACGAGGTACCTCCAATGTACCATGAGCATCCCATGCATAGGAGACGGGTCAACATGCCTATGGCATCAAGATCGTCACCTTTAACACCATATTATACTCCCAGTCGGCTCGATTTGAGTTAATGAATGTACTTGTTCTTGTCCCTCGAAAATATCCACATAAATAACAATTTAACACATAAACACATAATGGTCCAAGATAACATAAAATCACCAAATGATTTCAGCAACGTTCTGAAGAATAACACAATAAGAACACTTATATATAGGAAGTACCATCGGCGTATCCACCATGTTCTTATCGCATCATACTCCTCCAGTTACCTTAATCATTCTAGATTTTATGCCACCATACTTAACAAGGCTTACTATATTCTCATGCGTCGAATCTCATCATTAAGTGTGCACCCATAATTACTCGTTCCGTCGCATGGTCCATATAGCTCCTCTTGTTAAGCGAGGGTAAACAAAAAAAAAGGTCGAACTATCATCTAAATCAAATAAACATTGTGACAATAATATATCGGTTAACTCGAATCGTATTTCATACTAGCAATGATAATACTACTTATTTTGCATACAACAATTTCAGTAGTAGGTGTTTTATTCTAGTACAAATGTTTATATATATGTTTCATATAAACCAAACAGGTAGAATGCAACGTATACTAATCATACATTATCATCATAATGTAAGCATATCAAGAAAATGTTCTCAAATCATGTGCTAGGTACGTTAAGTTAACATATTAAGCAAAAATGTATTAAGTATGCTGTATCAACCTATGAAGCAAATTGTATTTAAAACCATGTACTATACATATTAGATAAACAAATCATATATGTAATGCTATGATCATAAAATAGTATAAACTTGTTCATAGTATTCGTATCATCGTGTCACCACGTTCGTACGAAAGCATCGGAGTGCAATTTATATTATGCTAATATTATAAGATTTAGTTCCTAAAGAACGGAATCCTCAAAATCAGCATTGAATTTGAAATCATACATAGTGCAATCACATTAGAGTATGAAATTGAAAATTGAATAACAAAGATAAAGATAAACTTCTTGGAATTTATATTGTCATTACAATCATAGTTAAAATATGTACATTGTTCTTGAAAATAAACAGGAAATTTAGAGCTTCAAATGATCATAAGTGCTTGATCATTAGCTTGAGCCTCGTTGATGTTGAATACTCGTCCATTAGCATTGGCATGTTTGGGGCAGCTTCGCTTGAAATGATTTAAGTCACCACAATTGAAACATGCTCTTGGGCGAGTCTGAGTAGGGGCTGCTCGGTTCTGGATACGACAGGTCACAGCTAGATGTCTAAATAAACCACAAATTGTACACTGGCGACAAGGGGAATTTGGTGCATGATGATAATTGCAATGATTGCACTGAGGGTGCTTTCCACGATAAAACCCCTTGAAGGGTACTGAGTTTAGTGGAACAGGTGCAGGAATTGCAAAATTCTTTGAAGCCTTGCACTTCCTAGAACTCTTAGAAGATTCAGCCTTTGTTCCTTTCGAAATCTCGGTAACAGATTCAGTGTCTTGTTTCTTGTCTCCTTGCCGGAATAATTTACCTTTTCTAACCTGTGAGTTGGTTAAGATAGCGGCTAATTCCTTAGCCTCCCAAAACGTTGTAGGTTGGCTGCTAGTGACAATGTCTTGGACAGGGTCAGGTAAACCATCGATGTATTTCTCAATGGCCCGATCCAAAGGTGTGACCATAGTGGGGCAAAGTAGACTTAACTGTTCAAATCGGTCACTGTAGGTACGGTTTTCCCCACTATCCTGTTTCAGATGATAAAACTCGCTTTCAAGTACCCTTATTTCGCTTCGTGGGCAGAATTCTCTCTTCATAAGATCCTTAAATTCTTCCCACCTCAGTTCCATTGCTACATCGGCACCTCGGTCTCTCATAATACCATTCCACCAAGTGAGTGCTCTCCTTTGAAAGAAACTCGAAGTGAAATCTACCTTGCGCTCATTGGGACACTAAACATGGCGGAATGTGCTTTCTATACTTTCAAACCATTGTAGGAGCGCAGTTGCTCCTTCAGACCGAGAAAACTTTAACGGTTTGGCTGAATTGAAGGTCTTGAAATTACACTGGCGTTGTTGTTGTTATTGTTGTTGTATATCTGATGAACCTGGGTTACTATGTTCAAAAGCACAGCAGCCATCTGCTGAGTGACAAGGGCTGCGATTTCTTCGTTAGTTTGAGGTTGTGCATCTCGTCGAGGAGTCATTTTGAAAGTACAGCTATTGAGAAAACCAAAAATTTAGATTTATCCAATTGTTATGAGTTTGTAACATTATTGTATTGTGAAAGCTTTGATCTAGTAAAATTTTGTTCATTGGTCTTGTTCTTATACTTAGAATATATGGTGTTGTGGATTTTGTATTGAAACAAGAGTTGTTTGAAAATAAACTTTTGTAATATTTTTGGATGAGAGAATACAAACTGAGTTAATGGTTAGTATTATAAATTATTTACCTGTTAAAAATTTATTTTAAGACAAAATGTTTTTAAATTAAAGTTTTAAAATACAGAAACTTTGTGTTGAAATTTTGAAAATTCTCATCCAAATGGTAAAAATTTGAAATTTTGAAAAACAAAGGTAGTATTTTGAAAATAAAATAGGATCTCGTAGAGTCATGAAATGAAATGAGATTCATTTCAACTGTATTGAATCAAACATATCACCGAAGGTAATATGATGAAATGGTATTGGGAAAAGAAGGATGCTTCAATTGTCATGAAGAGCAAACACATTACCGAAGGTAACATGAATGAGTAGGGTTACAAAGGTCGTTTAGAAATCATTCGGTAGGGTCTGGATGGATAGGTTTTTATAATGCTTCACGAAGACATGCTTTAGCCTATAAGTGGACACTCATCCTAAGAGTTCTCAGGTAAGAGTGACTGGTCCGAAAATGCAGATTTGTACGAACACTCTAGCCTTAGACAGAAAACTCGGGGTACAGGCATCCACCCTTCCAGATTGCATGTGTTCACATTATTAAAAACCCAAGATTTCGATGAAAAACATTTGAGAAATCTTTTGATACAAATCGTTTGAGACAAAACATGTTGTGAAATATTTTGACAAAAACGTTTGAGAAAACATTTTGAAAAATATTTTAATGAAAACGTTTTGAGAAAAACATTTTGAGGAATACCTTAAGGCATAAAGCCTAAGGGTTTTAGGATAAATCATCTAAGGTTAGATGATTCGTAAATCATGGAGTAGTTGTGGCACGAATAAGGATGAAGATTAGGAAAGAAGTCCTAAGTCTACTCATGTTTGGGTCAGAGGAAAGTTATAGACTAGGTTTAAGGCATGCTAATAACCTAATTCCCAATAACCAGTGCTTTGATACCAATATGTAACACCCCAATCGCGTAATACAACAACACGCGGCAGAAATATCGGGGAGTCACGTTACAAATTGCTCACAACTACTGGTACTAAATTGTTTCAATATCATTAACATTGTTTTACAAACATAGAATACATGAAATTGTTCTTTTTTTAGAAGTCTAAGGCCCGAATGCAGTCCTATGTGTTGCATGCTTGAATAGTTGAAAACCTGAAACATATGTGAAAAACAGTCAGCATAAAAATGCCGGCGAATACATATGTTTTATTAGCCAAGTAAATGGCAAAACATTTGGTATTGCAATGCTTTAACAGCTACGAGAACTGTTAATTGAAAATAAATCTTGAAGCCAAAGAATGGCAAAAATTTAGTATTGCAATACAAATCTTAATTGGGAAAACTCGTGACGAAATAGGTTTGTATATTGCAATATGATTATTACTAATTCATTTTATGTCTTACATTGTAACCTTGTTTAAACCATCGTAAAAACTTGTTAATATGTTATTAGAAATCCAATCAAGGATTAATAATAACTGTTTTGAAATAAATCAAAACTTATGTAAGTATTATATAAATCAAATCAATGAGTTATGATAATACTTCAGATATCTTCCTAAGAATCTAACATATATAAATATGAGAGATTCTACAAAGATTTGGATAATTGAACATTGAAACAATCATACACAAAATCCTAAAGTGATCCAGATAACACTACAAGAATAATAAAATAAGAACACTTATATATAGGAAGTACCAGCGGCGTATCCACCATGTTCTTATTTTATTACACCCGTTTCGTTATCTAAATCACAACTACCACATAAACACATAATCGTCAACTTGTTCCACCTTGTAACCATGTATTAAAGTACATAATGAATCCAAACAGGGGCTTCAATATTAGTACTCTAAACATCCTACAAGAATAGATCTATGAAGATAGATAGATGCTATAAGGATTCTTGGTTCTGTCACATTGAATTATTGAAACAAAACAATCCTAAATCCTAATGGTGATTCGGGATAACGCCACGAAAGGTAATACAATAAGCACACTTATATATAGGAAGTACCAGCAGCGTATCCACCATGTGCTTATTGTATTATCTAGTTTCGTTATCTAAATCACCAAAAAACTACACAAAAAGCAACCATCGAATTGTAAAGTACTTCTTAAAAATTTTACTATGAAGATAGGAAGATCTAAGACTGTACTTCAAATACCCTGCATGAATCTAACTATGAAGATAGGCAGATCACTTAAGGATAAAACATTGTATTTGCATAATCGGAATAAAACACATAAAAGCAC
This sequence comes from Helianthus tuberosus, assembly GCA_030545235.1. NCBI lineage: Eukaryota > Viridiplantae > Streptophyta > Magnoliopsida > Asterales > Asteraceae > Helianthus > Helianthus tuberosus. The sequence goes on along the minus strand of CM060366.1, from coordinate 169,219,300 downwards.
TTAGTGAACACATATATACCATACATTTTGAAAAAAAATCGATTACACATATGAATCACCCCAAAACATTTGAAAAAGGTAAAAGATGGGAACTATGTACTCGCCTTGGATTGCGTATAGTCCCGGTTCAAAGGGTATAACAAAGCTCAAAAGAACAAGAGTTCAAGTGTTGAAGCGGTTCCTAGTGTAACGGATACTATGTTAGCGAAACGACACCTAAATCGGAATATCGGGTAGAATGAGGTCTTGTAAACCTAATGAGTATTGGAACTCATGTGATATGGTTTAACAAAGCCTGCATTCTAAATCGGAACCTATCCTAAGTGCTTACGACCCATTAAAGTAGCTTACGCCACTTTAACGCGTCGTTCGCGCGAAAGCGCGTTCGAGACGCCTAACTAGTCATATGACAAGTATTATATGCCTTAACATATCTAGTTATGTTATATAATCAGTTTAGATGTCAAACATGTGTTACATATGCTTAAAATGAAAATATGCGAAAAAGGGCATTTTGGTCATTTTCCTAATGCATATAAACTACCTATCATACAACTAACTAAACGAAGTGACCATAAGGTATAACCTCGGAAAGTTATTCCCTATATAACTATGGTCACTAAACATGCTTGGTCGGATCCTAACGATCGACCAAATGGGTCGAGTTCGAAAGTCTAAGCGGTTGTTTAGACCGCATATCTTACGACCCTATATAAGCACTATCCTAAAAGTGACGAGTTAAACATGATAAAACATGTTTAACGAACTTAGAAAACAAGTTTGATATCAAAACAAACGGTTTTGATACCCAAGAATAGTTTGGTTGCAAAATAGGCATAGATGCGTATTTTGACCGAAACGATGACTCGTCACTACACCGAATTAACGTGGTAATCAGTAGGTATAGTCACAAGGGACTATGACCATCGTGATTACACTCACGTTGCGAAGTTCAAACAAACTTCGTGTTGACCATTGACCGGTCAAATCAGAAAGTCAAACATTGTTTGACTTTCGTGCTTAAAAACGCAATAAAAAGCACGAAGGAAACTTACAACGGGTCCAAGCTAGGAAGAACTTGATCTAAATACTCAGGTATGAAGCATAGAGCTTCAACTTAGAGTATAAAATAAGATCAAGGTGTGAGGAGCAAATGAATTCTAAGTGGGTATTTATAGATTTCGGTCCACCGTTAAGATCGTTCCTCGATTCCCGAGCTTCAATTTCAACCATCCATGTGTGCCCAATTAATTAGAATACCATGGGCACCCAAAACAAGCCCCTAGACTTATAAAAAACATGTCCAAATGCAAGAAAACTAGCTACTGAATCAAAGAAAACAATTTGCCGATCTAGGGAGTTTACACGGGCCGTGTATGGTACATGACTAGGCTTACGCGCCCCTCCTGAGGGAAGTTTCACAAAAATGTCAGTTTTAGTCCCTGCACATATAAAACTTGGATTTCGATGCATTGTTGACACGTTTAAGCCATGTTAACCCCATTTCAAGGCTCTAAAATGAAGTTAAAGTATAGGGAACATGAAACATGCTCAAAAATATCTCGGATGTCGGGTTCGTTTGGCCGTACGGTTGCGTTGTTCGGTTAATTACGACGAAACACGAACGGACGCGAAAAATGATCCAAATTACGCGACGAATGGAATTTTATCATGCCAATCACTAAAAAAAATATTTTAATGATTACTTAAATTTTTGGATGTCCGGATATATTCAGAACGTAAGATATGCGCGAAAATGCAAACTTATGCACTTTTTGACGCTTTAAGTCCCTATTGATCAAATAAGTTTGTTTTTGAGCACCAAACACCTCAAAGCCTATTTCTAAGCTATTTAAAGGATATTTAGGGCATGTTTAACTTATGAACAAGTTCCGGAATGTTCAATACTATGGGAATCAGCAGACTTTCACAGTTTGACGCAAATAGTCCCTGCGTGTAAATAAACTTGTTTTTGACACGCCAAAGCTTTTAAAACCTATTTCTAAGTTATATAAAAGTTATTTAAGGTATGTTAAGCCTATGTCACTATTCCGGAGTGTTTTCCGCATTAAACGGATTACGTTTACGCATCAGTTCGCGTATAACTTTCCAGAAAGCAATTTAAAGCTTGAAAATGAACTTGAATCAAAATGTGAAATTGTAAAACCAAAATAAACAAATTTTTTAGACTAAAACACATTGTTTCTTTAATAAAAGATAGTGTCCTACATCATGTGTGTTTAAAGAGCACAAGTGTCACATTGAGATGACCATTTGCCATTAATAGAATTCTCCTATAATAATAGCTATCACACAAGCATCAATGCTGCCCCATTTGAATCACTTTATGGACGAAAGTGCTGAACTCCAGTATGTTGGGCAGAAATATGAGAAAGTCAGTTATCGGGTCCTGAAATTGTGCAGGAAACCACCGAAAAGATAACTCAAATCAAGGAAAGATTAAAAACAGCTCGAGATCGCCAAAAGAGTTATGCCAACCATCGAGGTAAGCCATTAGAATTTCAAGTTGGAGATAAAGTACTATTAAAAGTTTCTCCTTGGAAAGGAGTAGTCCACTTCGGTAAGAAAGGAAAGCTGAGCCCAAGATATGTCTAACCTTTTAAAGTTATCCAACGGATAGGACCAGTTGCCTATCAGTTACAACTACTAGAGGAATTAGCCGGGGTACATGATGTATTTCATGTATGTAACCTTATGAAATGTTTATCGGATGAATCACTGGTAGTACTCCTCAAGACATAGAGGTAAATGAAAAGTTAAAATTTGTTGAAAAACCTCTGCAAATAGAAGACAGAAAAGTCAAGAATCTTAAACACAAGAGATTAATTCTGGACAAAATAAAATGGGATTCAAAGAGAGGACCTTAATATAAGTGGGAGCTAGAACCAGAAATGAAAAGGAAATATCCTCAGTTGTTCAAGTAAATCTCGAGGACGAGATTTTAAACAAGGTGGGGGAGGATGTAACAACTCACAAAAATGTCCTAAAACACCCCGTAAGTGAAAACCCGAACCGTATAACTTTATTTTTTTTTAAATCAAAGAAAAACAAAATTTTCCATCTGTCGCCGGACACGACAGATTTTGCTAAGTCGTTCACGGGGCGCGACATCCCTAGGGTGACCGGATAACGATGTCGGACACGTGTCGTCCACATGTCGAGGCTAGGGGTGACATGGCAGCCCTAGCCGTAGCTAGGGTGTCCCTCGCGGGCCGCGAAGGACTCCTCTGGGCAAGTCGCGGGCCGCGAGAACGTTGAGAAAATGCTATAAATTGAGCCCTTCAGTGACATTCCAAAGTTGCTCGAAAACTTCTTTCTATCTCTAATATTTTACATAGATATTATACCTGAAGTATCAACACTCTGCTACAATAACGGGGTAATAACTCGATCACTGATACGGTACTATATCCGATCGATTAAATTACTGCCAGTACATGGGGTTTTGTATACACTACTTGACAAGCGTCACTTTTAGGTGTACGGACCTAAATAGTGATATGACCATAGAAACAGGTCTTGCCGAGTGACAACTTGGTCAGATAATTATAAGATATAAGCAAATGTGAAAACTCATAATACTGTATGTTGTAACAATGTGTCATTTATGTAAATTGAATGCAGTCGCCAATATTTTTCGCTCATCAAATATTTTAAGAAACATGTTTCAGATGATTTACTGTGAAGAAAAAGGAAAAGTGCCGCTTAGCACTCCAGCTTAAATAAAGTGGCTCAGTAAATAGTGATAAACATGTTTTCTATATTTAAAGGATTTCCCTAATGAAATTCCTTTCCTGTAAATAAGGGATTTATCCCGCAGTTAATATTAAAATAATTCGGTATTTTTTTAAAACTCTGATATTATTTTCCTGATAGTCGGTCCTGATGAAAATTTCTGATACCAATTAAACACCGGTACCACGGGTTTCTGTCTCGCGGCTTCTGAACTAGGCAAAACGGGTCGGGCCGTGACAAGTATTCATTTAACACCCTTGCGCGAGCCCGCGCAAGGATACAATTAAGCTTGAAGATTTAAAGACTAAAGACAAGTCTAAAATATGTTCGCGTGCATGAAGAAATAAGGGCTTGAACAAAAGGAATATTTTCTGTTATAACAAACTGGACACATGGCAACTGATCAAAGGCTTATAGCTGTATATCATCTAGAAAGCATTAAATGATCATCGTGCATGGCCTCATTTGGTTATAACCGAATGTGACGTGGCAACATCTAGAGCATTCATCTAAATCACGATGATGGCAGCAATTTACATGTAGATCTCGATCAGGTTACTTTCCACATGGCATCTCCCCAGCCATTGATCAATTCGCGATCCGTGTGCATGGATGGGTAGTTAACTGCAAACTGAAAAGAAGATTCTGTTATTTCCTCCGTTATATTTTTGGCGCGAAACCTTCGGCTATAAATAAGAGAATTCAGGTACAAGTCATTTATTCACTCTCACTTACTTTCACTCTTACTACTTCATCTTCTTTAGATCACTGTATTTATTCTCACGCCGGAGGGTGGTCACGGAGAGAACCTATATTCTCCCTATGGCGAGGCTAACAGCGTTTATTTTTTGCAGTTATTCCGGCGAAGTAGTATACAGCAGTCATCGGCGAGGAGATTAACCATTTTATGCCGAAACCCTACCCCCAGATTTGAACTGATTCCGGTCATTTAGATCTGGTGTTTCTTCATTGGCGTCCACCGATTATTTCTTTTATTTTCATCTTCTCATTCGATTTCTTTTTCTCTTTTGTTTTCATGGCTGATGGTCAGTCAAATCAACCACCAGGTCCTTGACCTAAGAGCAGAGGCAATTTTGCTTATGCTTCTCGGGTCGACGGAATCGTGGAAGAAGCGTCCGATGATAATGAGGTTCATCATGATGCCATTCATGTGAATGATCCTATCACTCCAGGAGTTCAGCCGAAAATTCCAATCAGTTCAATACTACCTCCCGGCGAAACTCTTATCTCGTAGTATGTCAAATCTCAGGGTGCTTTGAAAGTCGTATATGCACAACTTTGTGCACAAACTGCTAGAACAGCACCGCAGGTGCAAAGACCTGCAGCTCAGGTGCGAGCCCCAAGTGCATCTCGAGTATTACATTATAATTCACCATCGTATATGTCGGAAGAAGACACGGAGGTTTATTCTCAGTCTAGCACTTGATATGAGTCTACTCATTCTGGCACTAGGCGTCAGGATTATCATTAAGAACAACACTCTCAGAAACGACCATCTGTTCATTCAAGGTTGGGCCTGCGTTTGTTGCAAAAGAGGGACACCCAGACTGATGAATATGATAAAACATATGATTAGGATGATAACACAAGTGTTTTTAACGGTTTCAGAAGGATCATGCTAATTATAAGCCAAAGATATGTGCGGTGTATAATCCAGAGGCTGAGCATAATTACAATTTGATCTATCGACCGGCTGAAGCAGCAGAGAATTCTATGTTTGTCAAGGAAATTGTGTTGGCTCCGCTTGAGCGTGCAAAATTACCATCCAACGTGGGGAAGTTTAATGGATTGACAGATCCTGACGATCATTTGCGCTTGTTCACCAACGCAGGGCTAATTGGCAGATGGACGTTACCTATGTGGTGTCGCCTGTATGTTCAAACCCTTACAGGTGCTACGCGCCTCTGGTTTGATAACTTGCCAACAGGTAAACTAACTTCCTGGAATGATCTTAAGGAAAAATTCTTAGTTCATTTTAGTCAAAAACGACGTTCCATCAAAGATTCCGCATATGTCATGAACATCTAGCGAAGAGATAATGAAATTCTGGAGGATTTTATTACGCGTTATAACAAGGAGGTCCTTGAAATTAGTGATATACATGAGCATTTGATTCACGCACAGTTCAAGTATGTTGTACAGTGTGAGGATATGATCAAGGTGTTATCAGGAACTGAAGGGTTACAGAAGAGTTGGGAGAAACTTATGCCGGCAGCTAAAGATTACGCTCAAACTGAGCGCAACTTAAGCTCTAATCGATCTCCATTACCTCAGAATCTTAGAACTTAAGCTCTAAGAAGATGCTCCTGCAACAATCAACAAGATTGCGGCTCAAAAAGAAATAAGCAGGAAAATCGTGAGAGGCAGTGGACGCCTCTAACCAAAACTCCCGCGGAGGTTCCCAGCACAAAAAATTATCAATTTAAACACCCGCAACAAATGAAAACAAGAAGGGTCAGGATCCAAATCTCTATTGTCATTATCACAAAGATACAGGTCACACAACTGACAACTGTATCAGCTTGCGCACCGAGATTAAAAAGGCACTTAAAAGCGGGAAACTCACTCACTTAGTGCAAAATATGTGCAAGGTGGTTTGCCAAATCACCAGCGGTGATGAAGGTCCAAGCAATAAGAAAGCAAAGCAAACATGCATGGTTCATGGTGGTCCGGCGCGCAGACGTAACCAAACGATGGCGTAAGCAGCAAGTGATTTTTCCTGTTGTACCTGGAGGCCCACAAGAAGAACGACTGGTCGTGATAACTGGTATTTTTGGTCATTACTGTACTGATTATATGTTAATCGACTCGGGTAGTTCTATGGATATCATTTATGAGCAATGTTTCAAACAGTTGGATCCAGAGGATAAGGCGTGCTTAGAGCTAGTTGATTTCAGGTTAACTGGATTCTGCAATGAAGCCGTCTTTCCGTTGGGTCAGATTTCTTTCTTTGTTACGCTCTCAGATGGAAAACATACACGCATTGTTCAAGTTAATTTTATGGTTATGCCAGCTACATCCCGTCATGATGTTTTGTTCGGTAGGCATTCGCAAAGAGAATTTAGCATGATTACTTCCATATCGCATGCTGCTTGCGGTTTTACAACAAAAACTGGCATTGCAATTCTGTATTCAAGAAAGGAATGCATGTCTGTTGATGATGAACCTCCAGTAAAAGTCGCAAAGCCATCTTCTTCCAATGAACCAGAGAAGTGGGTACTTAATAGCAAATATCCTGAACAAACTGTTCTGCTAGGACCCGCCGTGTCTCCAGCAATTTGCGCATGACTTAAACAACTTTTGTTCCAGAATATGGATGTTTTCGCATGGTCTCCAGCGGATATGACTGGTGTACTAAGAGATGTGGCAGAGCACTGGTTAAACACTCGTCCTTAAGTAGAACCAGTGGTACAAGCGAAGCGCAGTCTAAGTCCAGAAAAGACTCACGCAATGAATGAGCAAGTAGCTGAACTGCTTTAAGCAGGTATATCACGTGAGGTACGATATCAAACATGGGTGGCTAACCCAGTGATGGTACAAAAACACAACAGCGGATGGCGTATGTGTGTTGACTTTAAGGACCTTAACAAAGCATGTCCAAGGGATTGTTACTCTCTTCCAGATATTGACAAGAAAGTAGATTCTTTGGCTTTTTTCTGCTGGAAATGTTTTTTTGGATTTAATGTGCAGCGGAAATGGAAATAAAATTTAACACACAATCAAGGAAGAATAGCTTTGACCAAACATGATTTCATTCAGTCTAAAGATTGTATCTATTACAAAATTCAACTGCGCATGCATGCAACTAGACTCCCCCTCAGCCTGAGCTCAGTGATTTGTCGTATAAGATGACTTGGTGAGAATGAGCTAATAGAACAGTACAGGTACTGTTGTATTTATAGTACAAACGAAACCACTGAGCATCTTTGCTGACGTCACCATGAAAATGACATCTAACATCCTAACAGACTCTAAACACTGTTACATATAAACACCTCCTATGAAATTCCTGTTTCATACCCTGCTCACCTGTGTTTCAAATAAAACGACTGCTTTTAATGAAATTCCTCTGAAAATCCAATACTTGGGGTATGCTATCATGTCTAAAACTTATTTCAATTACTCCCAAGAAATTTTTAATGATTTGGTAAAAAATGTGAAAAATATTAAAGAAAAGATGCCACAAGCTTTCTTGTTGTTTCCAAGATTTTTGAGTTATTATTTACAACAAAAAAATACAAAAAGAAAATGCACAAGTACTTGTACAAGGTGCACCTTTTTCAAATAAATAGCTTGTCTGCTGAAACTTTTACTCGCCTTATCGCTAAAGAGTCAAAAAGTTATAAAACACAAGCAGGGGAGTCTAATCAAATTTTGGATGATTCCACATCTGCTCCTCAGACTTCAGCTGCTGAGCCCACTGCTCTTGTTGAACACAACAGCACAACCACTGCTGTGCAACCCCCACCAAAACCACCAAAAAGCCCAAAAAGAAATCCACCAAGCCCACCGACCCAGTAAAACGGTCTTTAGGAAGATGAGATCTAGAAGTTAACCCAGTGACAGCACAAAAGTCACCCGAAACTAATGTTGCTACTTCCTTACAACAGTTGGAAAGATCTTCACCTAAAGCCTCAACTCCTCATGCTTCCTCAGAAAAGGAACATGTTGTAAGCACAGGGACACCACCATATAAAGCATTACCCTCATTTGAGAGTATGCTTAACAGTCCTCCTCCCGGGGCTAATTCTCTTTCAACACAACAGCACAACCACTGCTGTGCAACCCCCACCAAAAACCACCAAAAAGAAATCCACCAAACCTAGTAAAAAAGGTCTTCTGGAAGATGAGATCCAGAAGTTAACCCAGTGACAGCGCAAAAGTCACCTTAAACCAATGTTGCTACTTCCTCACAACAGTTGGAAAGATCTCCACCTAAAGCCTCAACTCCTCATGCTTCCTCACAAAAGGAACATGTTGTAAGCACAGGGACACCACCATATTAAGCATTACCCTCATTTGAGAGTATGCTTAACAGTCCTCCTCCCGGGGCTAATTCTCTTTTAACACGACTCCCTTCATCTCAAATTCCACCATCCATCATACCTCTGTTTGATGCCATTGAGCTTCAGACTCAAAACAACCCCCTCACTCACCATTAAAGAGAGTACAACTTCCACAATAGCTGTGTCTGAACCACCTAAATTGGTTATCCCGTAAATAGCTGAGGAGGCTACACCACAAGGATTTCATGAAATTCTTGTTGGTAGTTCAAGTGCAGCAGCTACTACAGATGTTAGATCCACTGATCTACATCTAGACAATAGTTTAATTAGTAAGACTCCCTTGAAGGCAATTTCTTCTATGGGAACCAAGCTATCCATTGGAATGTTCAAGCAAACCACTAGTGAGATTTCTAAGGTAACTACTGCTGAAGAAAGAAGTCCCTAGTACCAAGAACAAGGGGCATCAGTTGATGAAACTTTGGAGACTCCTCCTGGTTCAAAAGCTGATACAACCACCACTGGTGGAAAATCAGATGATCCCATTAATTTAGGTGATGGTTTAAAATACCAAGATTTGACGGAGAGGTTATCTTCCATTGAAACCGCTGTTCTTACAATGAATCCGTCAATACAAACACTGGTAGAAGCTTCCAAAAGTCAACCAACACATCAACAAATATCCAAAGAGCTCTGGAAATCAGTCCAGCCCATTCTTACTACTCAAAGGGAAATTGATGAAATTCAACATAATACACACATGGCACTGATCAGAAATATGGTTGAAGCAAGGTATAAAGATACTCAGGTTGAAATCAAGACTATCAAAGAGGCCCTGACAAAAATGACTGGCACTACCCCTGCACCTATCTTTGAAGATGATTATGATCAAGATGATGCCAAAAATGGGGAGAAATATGATATAAAGAAGTTCGGCATGCCTACTCCAAGGCAAAAGCCAACACAAAAGCCAGAGCCTGAAAAGACGTCTTCTGCCACCTCTGCTGAAACATCTGTCAAAGAAAAGGAAAAGGGAATTGATGAAACCCTGAACATTCAAGCAGATGAAGAGGCTGCAAACTAAAAGACTATTCAAAATCAAAATGCAACAAAGGAAAGGATTTGGAAAAGGGAACAAAAGGAATTGAAGAATTGGGAGATAAAAACAAAGGATCTTGTCACTTCAGAAAGAAGAAAATCCCATAAACACAACAAACCACCTCTTGCAACATACCCAAGATCACCCTCACTACCAAAACAAACATCTGATAATCCTAAAAAGCAAACCACTGCTGGTATCAAAAAGCCATCCACTGCTACACCTAAACCAACACCACCACCACAAAAAAACTGCCAAAAAGCAGAAAACAAAACCATCTTCACCAATACCATCCACCACTACAACAAATGTTGACACTTCAACAGTTTTTATGACAACAGCGGTTGAGACACCAGTTGTTTCAATAGTTGTTATTCAACCAACCACTGCCACCACTTTCCAATTTCCTTCGCATGCAATCTTCATTCCTAGTTCCAATTCTCCAACAAAAATTCCTTCTCCTAAATCTGTTTATACAAGGAAAAGAAAATTCCAGGTGAATGATGATGATATTCCTAAACCTACTCCTTTATCATCTTCACCATTTATCCAAACCAATCCTGAACCATTCATTCCTCCACCATCACCTACATCAAATCCACTCACTCAACCAAAACCACTCACGGGCCAAGACCCTTCAAGAAACATACCATTGAAGTAACATATCCTTTGGAATTGCATGCTTTGAAAGATGAAATGAGGCAATTCTATACAGAGGATGATCCATCTAAAAGAAACTTCCCATCTCTTTATGGATTCGGACCTCCAAGAAACATTGATAACTATCTGAAATTAAAAGCCAAGCAAGCTGAATATATTGCTAAGAAAGAGAGCAAAGGGAAAGGTGACACCAACATGTCAAGTCGAATGCAGCATGGGTTAAGTAAAGTCAGGAAACTGGAAGACTTTGCAAGAGACTTGAGCAAGGAGATGTCTAATCTACCACCAAATGCTGATCTTCAAGTAAATCTAAGGTAACATCTCTTAGAGCTTATCATGAGAGACAAACCATACCTAGCTAAAGAGGAACAGTAAATATATTGGCCTCTTACAGCTCTCAAAGAAGAAGCAAACATATGTGAAAGGATGAAGAATGATCCTCAAATGAAGAAGGTTGCACCCAACTGGAACAAGTTCAAGAAATCCAGTGTAGAGCTTACTTTAGAATACAAGAGGAAAAGAGCTAAGCAGGTAGCTGCAAAGTATGAGTCTGCAAGGGTCATTTCAAAATGGTCCAGGCAGTACATTGATCAGGCTAGAAAAACTAAGAGAAACTGATCCACCATCTCCAAAGAAGCCAGTATATAAAGATCAAACCACTGATAAGCCACAGCAGCAGGCCCTCTCTCTGAAAACACTATTCACATCATCTGACTTATCCACCCATGTCTTAGATCAAAGAAAAAGATAGAAGTAGATAGATGAGGAAGATGCAAAGAGAGAAGTTAAAATCATGAAACAGGCTATCAAGAACAAGATCCTGTATGGCTTGGGTGATGCCTCATTAAAACTTCAAGCTCAACTTGCTGAAACAGTTCAAAGGCTGACAACAGACCTCCATCTCCAAACTCTCAACAAATAAAGTCTCTCCCTAGAAATGCATTGGACTCAAAAATACTAAAGTGGAAGTCTGATAGAAAGACCCATGTATTGACTTTGCTCAAGTCCAATGGTAGAGTTGAACACATTTCAAGGGAGGATGCATTAGGCCTGGATGCAGTTGATCTCCTAGATCTTTTAGAACTTCAACTTCATAGGGATGAGGATGATGAAGATTCCATGAACTTTGAATTACAATTCAAAGGGCAAGTTAGGGAAAAACTGATGAGAGAATAAAGATCAAGAATAAGGAAGTGTTTTGGCATCATCTGTTCTAGGGGAAGATTGTTGGCCCATGTAATCAAACCCCAGAAGAACAGATGATACTGAAAGCCAAAACTAGTTCTCAACAGTCGATCCTCATAAGCAAATTAATGTTCTAAATTCTCTCCAATGGCAGTGCTTCTAGCAGCTGATTACTCTAAGTACTGATCCTCTCAACAACTGCTCTTCGAAGAACTGCTGATTGTAAAGACTGAAGGCCTAACAACTGCTGCTTGTCAAAGTCTGGATGAAGACTAAACGCTGTTGATTCAATGGCCTGATCAACCATTGAAGAAATCACTGATTTGCAACATCAGTGCTTGGGCATCAACAGCGGTTTTGTGTATCAGTGTTTTACTTGTCAGTTGTTTAATGTAATAGTGTTTTATTATATCAGTGTTTAGAGGTTGTTAGTCTGTTAGATGTCACTGTCTAGGTGACTTCAGCATTAGATGCTCAGTGGTTAGGATTGTACTATAAGTAGAACAGTATCTGTACTGTTCTATTAGCTCTCTTTCACCATTCATCTTGTACGAACTAACAGTGAGCTCAGGCTGAGGGGGAGTTTAGTGTTGCATGCATGCATAGTTGAATCTTTGTAATTCATACAATCATTCGATTAATGAAATCATGTTTGCTGAAATCTATTCTTCTTTGATTGTGAAATAAAGTTTATCTTCTATTTCCGCTGCAAATGTTTTACCTTCTTACATTAATCACTTAATTAAACAACACAACCAAACAAACTCAGATCCTAACAACTATCTACATTGATTTGTCAAATTTTATTAAATGTTTTAAATTTTAGGGGGAGTAAGAAATTTAAAAAAAAAATACCAAAACATTTGAAAATTTGAAAAAGCCAAAAACAATAGAAAATGAAAAGGATTTTTCGTGTAAAAAGAGGAAATGATAGTACAATAGACAATCACAGTACGCTAAAGAAATGGAAAGTCAAATGTGATAAACGGTTTCACTGATGATATGCTAATAGGTTTTTACACATTCAGTAGATTGATTTCGAGATATAAACCTAAATATCAATAACTTTCTTATCTCATAGGGAACATCTCTCGGATATATGGGTAACCCCCGAAATCTTGTTCGAGAAATTGCCAGATTCTGAGATACTAGGTCTTTATACTATTTGATATCTGGGGTATTATACCCGGTCTTCGGATATTGTGGAAGCAATGGGCTAGACCTCGTATAATACTTTACGCGCTTTAAAAGCTTACCCTTTGCATAAAAAAATTGAGAAAATATCGAAAGATTTGTATTAAATGCAGTTGTAAAGAAGATCCCTAAGTGGGACAGACCTAAAGTCGAGCCTTCATCTCTTTGACTGAACGGTAGTTCATACCTGAGCTCTCAAGGTCCCGCACTAACCCAGAGAACATATATCAATATTGTATATTCACCTGTAAGACTGAATCTAGGGAATCTTGATACGGTAGTATATTCTGAGGTGGGACATGCGAATAAGTTTAGTTCTTAAAACACTAATCTCGTATCTCGAATCAGTTGAACTTTGTGTGAAAATTTAAATGGATCAGTATACTGATAATCTAAGTGAATCGTTTAAAACTAAAAGTTTTTAAAGCTCAATGGTGCTAGTAATTTGTCATAAACTAATATGATCCTCTGACACAAACTCAAACAAAAATATAGTCTGTAAATATTTCTTTACCGCTTTATGATTAAAGAAAAAGTAAAAAAAGATTTTCGGAGTGTTTTAGCATAATCTTTGAAAAATACAAAAAGATTTTGTTTCTACTTTATTTTCGACAACCGATGTCTAAGAGTTGAGTTTCAAAATCTGAGTATGTTGAATGTGTTTCTGAAAATAAACAAGTTCATTAATTTGAAACTTGAAGGTTTTATTAAAAAAATTCAAAAACAGTTTGTGAGATCTCCAAGGTTTTTTTTAATTTGGACTTGGAAGATAATCTGAGAGGGTTTTGGATACTGAAATTGTTATATCTAATGCATAGTGTCAGGTTAAGATCTTGAACTAAAAATTGTCAAATTTATAAAGTCATTTGATAGGGGGAGTGAAGTCGGTAATCCTAGAAATATCATAATGTTACATTGTCTATTAGGGCCAGGTTACTGATTATGAATATGTGAGTTAAAGGGCCAGGTAATCGTTCTGGAACGTTCTAAAATTTAGACAAATCTCAGATTTCTGTGAACAAACGATGTCCTGTGTAGTCACATATTTGAAATGCTCCAACTTATTCAATGTTATATGTTTAAGAGCTAGATTGATTCTTTAATTGTCAAAATCTTATAAATGGTTTGAGAATTTTGCAGATGAGAGAGCCTAACTACGATCCCGATAGCTGAGCTTAAGGGGGAGTCTGAAGACAAGCATGAATTCAAAGAGTCAGATATCGATTATGAAGATCTTGTGGAGCCAGATGTCGATCCAGTAGCAAAAAGCACGGAAGCTTAAAGCGAGGGGGAGCCTGAGCAGATTGAAAGGGGGAGCAGTTAGAGCTTGTTAGAGAAAAAGAGAGAGTCTGTGGTTGCTGACAATGTCCAAGACTTATGGAAGACTTAGAGAGAGATAGAAAGCAACGAGATTGACTGCAGCAATTTCCAAGGGGGAGTCTGTGAGTGCATATGTCTATCGCTTGTTTCAATCACGTATCGTAGCTGAATCAGATGTGTCAAGACTGGGGCTGAAAAGTCAAAGATGGAGTGTTTAGAAGCCCATCCGAACGGTTGGACATTGAGTCCATTCGGACGGATGGCAAATGCTCATTCGGATCATGTATTTACATGTGTAGTCCATCCATCCGGATGGAGGCCCATCCGTCCGGATGGAGTCCATCCGCTAGCATGTCATCCGGATGGAGGATGCCTATATATAGAGGTTTAGGGTCTTGTCATTTGTAACTTTGGGGTAACTTGGAGGCGAAGCTCTACCCGTTTGATTTCTCGTTGTATACATTGTCAAATCAGTAATCGAAATCATTAGTAATTACATCCTCGTGTTCTATCCACACACATGATTGGATTCCGCACATTTCACCTGTCGGTTCGCATTCAACGGTCAAGGAATTCATCTGATCCTGAATTTACAGTTACAATCCATATAAATAGTTACTTATTAGATTAGTCTTCAAATATATAAAAATTAATAAAAAATGTAAATATAAATGTAAATAGAAAAGTAGTATCCTATCTTGTGTATCGTTATTTAAAATAGCAACTAGAAAATCTATCTATACACACACATACACACACACACGTATATATATATATACATATATAATAAATTGAGCCAACCGAGTTGAATCGAACTAAGTTGACCTTTACTCATGCTCGTTTCGAACTAGATCTGAACCAAGCGCCTTTTTCAGTCGAGCGAGCAAATTCGAGCATTTTTCGAGCGAGGATCAATTGAGGTTCGAGTAATTTGAATATTTATATACGGATTTTTCAATTCAATTTTTTTTACATTTTAATCAACTCGGCTATTTTGAACAACTGGATTAATTATTGTTTCATTATTTACATACAGGTTTTGCGATTCAAATTTTTGTTTTTACCAATTATATTGTTCAATCATATTTTTATGAATTCTATAAGTTGAAAACGATTTTATAGCTATTTAGGATTCTGTTAAAAAAAATTTATCATATATTTATGTGTTCAAATATCTAATATTTGTCATGATTTGTTGAATCACATTGTACTTTTTGTCATATCATTATAGCCGAAAGTATTTAAGTAACTATGTTGTTTTATTCTCATTTCCATTTATATTATGTCTTATTTTAGTTATTTGCATATGTTTATATATGTTGTGTAGATCAATGTGGCAACTTCAATTCATTTTATTATGAACGAGTCGAATTGGATTATGTTTTATCTAGCGGGTCAAACAGTTACAAATTAAATAAAAGTAGTATAAAATAAGAAGGCGGATCGGTTGACAGTCGCCTTAAGTTTACATTTAATGCAAGTAAATATATTTAGATTTTTATGTATAATCAGAATGATATAAATTTGAACTAATATATGACCCTAAACAATATCTAATAAATAAGTAATTGGTTATGCTATCTATATATACTTAAAAATTTAGTTATATCAACTTTTTTACAACCTTCATTATGAGCCTCTTAAATACATTTCCCTTAATTACTTTCGTCAGGGGGCATAATTGTCCTTCTCATTAATCTATACGGAATTAATAAATTAGAAATGATTTATAATACTTCATTAATCGTCTTTAATGGCCATAAACACGAATAATTGTCCGTCTATATGGATTCTTAATGGAAACTTCAATGCCATGCATTTATTCAACCCTTAATATCCCCCTAATCATATTTAGTTTATCTTTCATCATCTTCCATGACTAATCATTTGTTCCTTCGATAACAGAGAGTTTACAAGTCATCTTTATCATGCACCTTCTTTGGAGTACAAGCTTTCCCTAAAAAATCTCAGCATTCACATATCCCTAGTAAGGAATCACTATTATACACAATAATCATATTACTCAGATCATAAAACGTGTTTAGTTTAAAGACTATGATTTTAAATTACATTAGTTATCGCGCATCTCTGTTCTCGCAGACCGTCGCCGGAATCTCGCCATCGGACACCGCTGCATTGTCACGTCTACCACCATAAACTAGAAGTATTATCGCCGCACCGTCACTTTTCCGCGAAGACCACCCTCTGACAACACGCATTCGGTATGTTATACACAATAATCCTATTACTCAGATCATAAAACGTGTTTATAATTTTGAAGTTTTCTTTAGATGGTCAATTTGTTAAATTATAACATTGGAAATTCAAGCTAGGGGTGGTGATTCGTCATTTAACACACACACACATATATCCACTATTTATTAGACATAAGGAATAAGGATCCACTATTTTCTTTCTTCTAATTGTACTTACTGCTACCTCATTTACATACTTCTAAAGCTACAATGGTTAATTTTCAAATACATCAATGAAAATGAATGTTATGTGATGTCGATTATTCAATTCTTTAATTTCTAGTTTATTTATCAAATTTATGCGTCTTTTACACTATCTGCAATGATTTTAAATTACATTAGTTACCGCGCATCTCTAACTCTCGCACTCTCTGTTCTCGCAGACCGTCGCCGGAATCTCGCTATTGGACACCGCTGCATTGTCACGTCTACCACCACGAACCAGAAGTATTATCGCGGCACCGTCACTTTTCCGCGGAGACCACCCTCTGACAACACGCATTCAGTACGATCCGGTCTGATTCACGACCCAGCCCGTACTATCGCTGCACCGTCACTTTTCCACGGAGACTACCCTCTGACAACACGCATTCAGTACGATCCGGTCTGATTCACGACCCAGCCCGTACGCATCGGTGTTCCACCAGTTCTGTTATTCATTGTTGATTCTGACACGTCACGTTTGGCTGTTAAGGTATCTAACTTATCTAACTTAAGAGTTTTTATTTATTTATCTTTTGTTATATGCGAATACAAGTCATAAACAACCGTAACAGTCTTTTGCATGAAAACCAAACAATGAATAGAGTCTGAACCATAAATTAAGTTACTTTAATGTGTCATCTAATAACAATAATAATACTGTTAATAATTATAACATAAGAGACAATCATATTAATTCTATATGTCACCTAATTTACTATGTGTTCTTAACCATATTTTAAAAATACTCAATAGTTAATGTTACTTAGTGATATATTGTTATACATGTTCCTTACAGTATGTATGGTTTCAAATTTAACATGACATTAAATTATATTCTAACCATACATCAATTAAAGGACATTGATTTCAGACCCTAACTACATATTTACCTTCATAAATACAACTTTAATGATGTTTTTAATTCTACTTTATTATATTAATGTGGCTATAATTGTTATGTCCCTTTGTATCCAAACCCCTAACTTCTCGGTTTCACTCTAATAAAAGTAAGTGACTAATCATTTTCCCATTACAATCATCATTTAATTTTGTGTTAATTAATGTTGTCCATTCCTGTTATTACATATGATCAAACAATTTTCATATGCATGTATGAGTTGATTGTTATATAAAGGCACAAGCTTATTTTTTAATACATTAAATCAGACATCTATTTGGACTTACATACGTATGTTAAAACCTAACAGTCAGTTTACGAGTTTGACAGGCAATAACCAAATCCAAATTCGTATAGTTGGTGACGACCAAGCTGACCCCACATGATTGTTGGTTGTATCCACATCACATAGGAGGACTATATTGCGGTTGAAAAAAAAATTAATGTTTTTTTTAATACCGAAATCTATTTTTTAATACGGAATTCACATTTATAGATATTTATAAATATTTTTTAACAGTTATAAATATTTTTTAATACCGAATTCACATTTTTAATACCGAAAAAAAAGTAATGTTTTTTTTAATACCGAATTCACGTTTATAAATATTTATTGAAGACATAAAATGTAATTTAAATATTGGGTAGATAAAGAGTGTACGTAGTTCGTGGCGAACCAAGCATGTGTAAACGTTGGTCATTTTCCCGTACTACTTTTCGATGCATATATACGTAAACATAGTATACCATTTTTAATAGTTTTCTTTTCGTTATTTCACTGCAGTCAGTTGGCTGGTGATGGGATTTGGGATGACGGTGGCATGCGTTAGCTAAAGTTTGGTCTATGTGTTATCCAATAAGATAGGAAGGCGTGCGAGAGTTTATGCGTTTTTCCTTTGTCCGTTTCATGTTTTTTTCCCTTGGAAGACATCTTTTTTCACTTCTTTTTTGCCGGCAAGTTTTGCCAAGGAAACAACTTATGGTCCATGGTTTAATAAAGTTTAAGCATGTGACACCCTGACTCGGAGGCGGAAAAGTCGAGGGCATCACGAAACTTGATAGAATGCAAATGAGCACATGGTGATTAAATTAAAGTCGAAATATAATTAAGTTGATTTGGTAGGATTGCATTCACGTCCAACTAGTACAAATACAACACATTGATCACAAAAGGTCCTTGTTTTTATTTAAAGCTAAGGCACTTGTCTTGAGCAATCCTATGTGATCCACAAGCAAGCCAACTTCAAACAATCAACACCTGAAACATATGTTAAAATAATTTGGGTCAACAAAAGGTTGAGTGAATTCATAGCTTTGGTTAATTGGGGATAACAAAAATGTTTAACAATGTATAACAATGTGGCATGTGATAAGACTTATGGCAAATGAATGATACAAGTAATTTGTCGCTTGGTGTAACATTCAAACCTTGTAGACATAAACACGGCATTGATCATCCAGACCCCCCATAATGATTAACAACAACAACAACAACAACAATTGACAATGGAGTCGGATGGGATGTCACCCCTATAGCGCTATAATGTACCGCTCGGCTTGTACGGAGTTAATGAACGTAAACGTTAAGCAACGATGTGATGATAACCACAAGTACATGTGGACAAAAATGCTATGGAAGTTAGGATAGGGACTATCCTAAGTCCCACGGGAAAATATCAGGCAATTGCAAAGACGGATCAACATAACCACAAGTTTTGCAAAAATAATTGTAACAACATGAACATATGTTTCACCCCGAAAACAGTGTAAAAAGGGGAAGCTATGAACTCACCTGGTCTGCGTGTAATTTCCTAGACAAGTATATGTGTAGAGTTTTAGCGGGAACACATGATCTTTCCACGTCACTCTATATGTAATTGAACATGCAATAACAAACAATATAGGGCATAACATTAACAAGGGCAAAATTGTAATTTGTATTTACAGGTGACAAGGTTTAGGGCGTTGTACGGTTTGACTAATCCGGTTTTGGGGAAGACTTGGTAACTTGATACATTTGTGGAGTATTTATATAAAATACCATCTTATACAAATAATGAGTAAAAGTATTATTTGTATATTTAAAACAGATAAATATATATATTTAACTCAAAGTTTGTATTTATATATTTATATATGTAAATAACTTATAGAAATTCCAAGTGACAAATTTTATATAAAATGGGAGTTACAACAATATAGTCCAAATGTTAAATTAATTTATAAAAATATAAATTAATTTGTGTGTTCCATAAATATATATGTTTTCAGAATAACGTGATAATTATACAGCTAATTATCTGAATAATTAATTTAAGCCCAAAATAATTAAAATATCCCTTTTTAATTATACACATGTATAAATCTGATTTAGAAAAATTATCATGGCAACATATATGTATTTCTGAAATAAATAATTATATACAGTTTCAAAATAATTAAACATGATAATTATCTAATAATTATCCAAATAATTAGATTAATCAGAAAAATTACCAGTAATATTTTAAACTATTAACATGCAATATTACTGATGTAAAATAAATATTATGGCCTCTGATTAATTCTGTGTAATTAAAATGGAATTAAAATGGATAAAATATCAGTATTCAAGTGTGTAAAGATTATTTATTTAAAAATAATCTAGAAATACCCAAAATAATTTCTGAATTTTTATAAATTCAACAATATATGTATTTTGTCATAAAATATTTTTGGGCAAAATTTATATGTTTATATAATTAAACTGTTAAGTTTAAATTAATGATTTAACTGATTTAATTACAATAAATATTCTGTAAATAACCAAACAGTGTCAAATTTTTATACAACTCAGAATATTACATGCAATATCCTAAAAATAATTTCGGACATAATTATATAGTTATTTAATTTAAATCAGTTAAATAAAACTATACTTTTAAAGTGTAAATACTGATTTAATTATAAAAATATCAGATTTACATGCTATATCAGAAAAATTATTATTTTTGTAAAGTAAAACACTTAAAATAATAATCATAGAAATTTCAGATTTAAATTCGAAATAATTGATTTAGTATAAATTTTTAAACATTAAAACTGTTTTTAATTTATAAAATAGTTTTATAAGTATTTTGACTACATGATATTTTTATTAAATACTTTCGTGTTTAAAGTATGAATCCTAAAACTTTCGGACTCTAACTAATAACAACCGATTTATTAAAATTAAATGAATAAACTGTTAATAGAATTAATAATAATAAAATAAAAAAAAATAATAAATCAATTTTTATCATCTTCTTCCCCAAATATGGTCAACATAAGTCAACCCGATCGATTACCCGATCAAAACCAGACTAAACTTAAATTAAATGTACAGAAACGTTGTATGAACGATAATATACCGAATGGACGTTTAATACGGCTCCGGTAACGGGTGAATCGTCTCGGCGACCAATTCCGGCGATCTCAGGTCCGGCGAGTTGTTGCAGATCGAAACAGAAGAGATTTGCGAAGTGTTTATGGAAATTAAGGGGTGTTTCCTGTTCGTAAAGACTTAGGGGACTCTTATAACATTTCAATTCGATCTGTAATCGACCAAGGATAGTGGTTTTAAACTCCACTTTTGATTTTTTTTTTTTTTTATATAATTACTTCGGTTTCATCGAAATCAGGCACGTTTAAGGGTAAATTAGACGCATGCGGATGTTGTTTTCAAAGAAGGGAATCAACGTGCACACATTCGGACAGTGCAAAACCCACTTTGGTGGTGATTGGGTCAAAAGTCCGGCAAGACAGGCGCGGTTGCAGACATTAAAATGAATATTTCAAAAGTCTAAATAGTGTATAAATATAATACGGAACAGATATCAAATGGATGTGGCATGCCCGGCTGAGTGGTTAAGTGTTCGTTTGTTGAGCGAAAGGTTCCGAGTTCGAAACCCAGCGCAGTCCGGTTCGATTGGGATTTACCCTTTTAAACCAAATTTTACATTTTGACCCCTGTGGTTTCATTAAATGCATAACCAGTCCCTAGAATAGTTAACCTTAAATATTAACTAGGTTAGTCTATTAATAAAGGAATCCTTTTATAAAAACTAACTAGGTTAGGTATTCTAGTTAAAACAGTTTAATAAATGGCAGGTTTAGTCCCTATAGTTTAAATTTCAGACAATGACTTAATGGTCCCTAGATTTTTTTATTCCAAAATATAAACTATATTTTTATTTATAGAACTAGTTTCAAAAATGTCTTAAAGGACCCTAAACTTTATAGTTTTCAAAATTTACACTTTTAACCCGAACTCATAAGATTTCGAAAATGACAATTTAGTCCCCGGACTTTTGCACTTTCTAAAATGACGTTTTTAGTCCTCGGACTTGAAATTAAAGTTTTCAAGAAAGTTTCAAAGAATGACAAATAGGTCCCTATACTTATGCTTTCACATAATGATACGTTAGGTCCCTGTAACTAATGTAACCTTGTTTTTAAGCACAAAATCAAACTATTAAAGCAATTCCTCACGTGTTTGGGTCGGTAAGTCATGTAAGAGCATAAAACAAGGCATGAATCAATAAATTTGCATCTCTAAATGTGATGTGTGTATCAAACAAGTACATGTTTGAAATCAGGGTTGTTACAAAGCACGCCCCTTTGTAGGCGTATTGTCTTACATGTTATGCACCGGCCGTGTCAGACGTCTTACCACGAACAAACAATAGCTATTATGCATGTCGTGCATCGCACGGACTTTCTCCCTAGTATGTATTACAATTAAGTGTGCGTAAATTCTTGCAAGCTTTGATATTTTTTTGCTTATTACATGTGACATTTAATAAATAAGAAATTGAATGAAATTCATTCTGCCTATTATTTCTTAACTATTTATTATTTTATTTTTTAATATTTACTTTATTAATATATCTCATTTATTTAATATTTATTTTCTCAACTATTTCCTTTATTTTTCCGTTTATTAATAATTGTTTCAATGATCTAACCCCATGTAATTCACATGTTTTAATCTAGTTTTTTTATATAGAGTAAATTACAAAAATTGTCCTTTATGTATGTCACTTATTGCAAACTGTGTCATTTGTCTTCAATAATTACAATAAACATACTCGATGTTTGCAAAACCCTTGTAAGTTAGGTCCTTTAGCCCTAAGTCAGTTAATATTTGTGGTTAAATATGAACAAATGGACCTCACATGAGGGTATATTACTCATTTTACCCTAAATACTATAAAAAAATTATAAAAATATTCAGATATTTTCTCTCTCTTTTTGTCTTCATCTTTTAAATCACCAACACCCACCCCCCCCCCCCCCCAATTTGTTACAAGCCCTTAAATCGAATACCTCCTTGCTTCTTGCTTTGAGTTTTGGTTTTCTGTGTAGTTATCTTCAGTTAATATTTATATACATTTGTGTTGTATCTATAGGTTCCATCAGTGCTCTTCACGCCAGTTAATCTCTATTGTTTTGAGTCCTGCAAACTCGATAAACATACAAGACCCAACGTCTCTAAAGCTCCCAGCTTCGGTCTCAAAATCAAGAGGCAAAAACTACAAAATTAAATAGTGGGAACAAAGAAAGGGTAAAGCCATCCCCAACAAGAAACATCCGGTCAAAACATTAACTAAAGGGTCTTCTAAAAGCATGGGATCGAAAAACAAGATGAAGCCTGACGTGTGCGTATATATACATAATTTTGCAATGAAATTACACACGAAACGGTTTTAAATTTATAAAAGTGATTATTACTTTAACATCAAAACACACACGAAAGAGGCAAGTGTACCCCGTCATATATGTAATAAAGTATCGGTAAGAACCAAGTATCGATCCAAGGAAATGAGCGGAGAAATAATACTAGACCTTTGTCACTAAACTACCGGTAAAAACATGAGTTGTTTGATTTTTTTATAAACTAAAGTAAGCATAAACAACTACTTATAAAACATAATAGAAAATAGATAAATAGCCTTGCTTAATACACAACCCAAGTATGTCAACTAAGTCGGTTTTGGCACTAGAAGCATTCGGTAAATTTTCCATTTTAAGACAATTAGTATCCCTTTCGGGAATCCTAACATGACAATCATTCGGAAAGCTAAAACGATAAACACACTTTAACCACCTACAATTGTTCTTTAACGTGCAATTGATAAATGTCTATGAAAATCTCTTAAAAATAAGTTAGTCATCTGTTAGGAGTTTTCTAACCTCACTTAAACAAGGGAAGCGACACCGATAAACACAATGCAACCACCGAGACAAGCATAAACTAGATTAAATCACAACCGAGTTCATTTTACAAATCTTGCACAAAAATTCACAAAGATAGCAATTTTGGCCTAAACTACTAACTAAGCTAACAAATCATGGCAAGAATTCATAACGACACCATTTAACCCGTTTAGGTCCTTACGTGATGGCAAGCTTTCTTGATTAACAATAACTACATTTTATTAAATCACTAACCATTTCTAGTATCATGATGCACACATTTAAACCAAGCTAAACTAGTTAACCAAGTTCAAAGTTTACTAATACAAAATTAATTAAGCTTACCAATCATCCAACACAATTACTTATAATCAAGAAATCAATATCAATAACAAGGTTGCAAACTAATCATCAAAGATTAACATAGAAAATACTTCCAAATGTCATTACAATCAAAGATTAACACACTAATGGTTATAATCAAGCAAGGGATTGTTGTGTTTTTGCCCAAAGGCTACAATAATACATAAACATTAATCTAAATGCTTGAAAGATTAACAAAATCATGGAAAGATTAGAAAACCAAACCATAAACAAGCATAAGATTAAGAATCTGGAAGATAACGAAGCTAATCGGCAAAATGTGGCTTGAATCCGGGTGAAAGCAGAAGCCTCCGAAGCCTGAAAATCGCCAGAATCGCTTCCAAAATGTCCAGAGTTACGAGCATAATGTTTCTGCATGTTTTTATATAATTTCGATGTCGCACGGTCGTGCGTCCTGTTGCACGACCGTTCACTTTATGCATTATTGGAGGTATGGTGCACCATACTGCATGACGTCACAGATCTTGACCGGTCTTCGGTCTCGCACGACCGTTCTTCATATCGCACGACCGTGCGTTTCCAGGATCTTGTTGCATGGACTGATGCACTGGTCGTTCATCACCGGGGTTTGGCTGAACATCGGATCCGCACGGGGTGCAATAGATGGCACGTCCGTGCGTCACCGGGATTGCCTTGCACGCCGTGTTGCACACTCGTTCATTGCCGGGCTGGACCGCATTAGTCGGAGATGCACGGTCGTGCATTAGGTCGCACGACCGTTCCACTCGCCCAGGTCAGTTTTCTAACAGAATGTTCACAGCTTCGTTGTTTTGTCCGGAAAGTCCTCGTTTTCACTATCATCTTGTCCGGTATGCTGTTTTAGGCCTGTAAACAAAAGTATACATAATTAAGTATCCGAATGAAGGTTTTACGGCCGAAAATGCATAAAATGGGGATAAAATGGGGTACTAAAATATGTGTAAATTAGCGAATATCAAATCTCCCCACACTTTAACCTTGCTTGTCCTCAAGCAAGCTAAACTAAAATGCAATAAAAGATAGAATCAAACAAGAACGATAATTTACACACTATTTTATTTAAAACAGCTATAAACGGTTAGCCGGTTTTTCGAAAGACAACATCAAAAGACTCAAACCCAACAAGCATATGGAAATATATAGCGACAACCAAAAAGCCGTGACTTCACATTTAATTGACTCAACATGTTAATCTTCACACAACTCACAATGTTCACACACACTCGGTTTTATTTATGAAACATACATAAAATGTGTACGTGCAAACACTCATTGCCTCGTCAATGAAATGTGTAATATCATAAGCTTGTCATAAGATCTCGTCTCCACCAACTAACATGCGAAAAAGTGTAAATCAAGAGGTCTTTACGGGTTATAACGTTAGGCTTGGGCGAAGGGTTTGGAAATGGATATTTAAAGTGGCGAAAACGGTTAAAACTCGGTAGTAGCGTTTAACTAGAAACAAACAATACAACTATACAAACAAATGCCTTAGAAAGGCGACTATTGCGCAATCGAGCTCATCAACGAAATTTTAACATTTAAGCATTCAAAATTGCTCGATTTTTGTCAACTTCACCCTATTTTAGGGTGTTTTATTTTCTGTTTTTTTTTTTTTGTCAAACTAATTAAACAATAAACTAAAACAAACGCTAGTTAAACGATTATTTTGACCGAGTTTTAACACAAAAGGGTTTAAAACATAAAAAGGCTAAATTAGGCTAAGTGGGCGATAATGTGGGTAAACAAAGGTAAACGGGAAGGCTCGACATGGTTAATCCTAAAGGGTAATATAAGGTTTACGGGAAGCACAACACAAAGAACAAGGTTTACAACAAAGGGGTATTCTAAGTGCCTCTATCACTTCTACACAATTCCGCAAGTTCATGGTCTTAACAAGCATACTAGTGACAAGTTCTAAATTACATATAACATCCGGCTCCCTCCTATATCCGAAATGAACAAATATATAACAATATCAAGGCTCAAATATGCTCACGTAACGGAAGGAATGGGTAAAAGTGTGAAAACTATCATGCAAGTCTTTCTTTGTTTGTCACGCTTTCCGGTTTCCTTTTTCAAAAATATTTTGCTTGTCGAGTTTTTATCAAGTCCGAAGCTTTCTAAAACACAACCAACCGGTTTATTTACTAAAATATATACAAAATACAGGTATTTTTGAATGATTTTTCTAATTTTCTGATTTTTTTTTATAGAGGACAAACAAAGTTAACAAAGTTAACCCCCTCCCCACACTTGAACTTCGCATTGTCCCCAATGCGAGACCCAAAATATAGAGAAAATGATAATAGTACTCCCCTCAAGATGATGTCTGATGAAACGAGACTTCCAAAGCTGTATCTGTCATGTGCTCCAGTCCAAGATATGTCGGATCTGCAAGTATGTCACATGTACACCAAAGCAGAACAGAAACAAAGTAAACACAAATTAACCATAATGTACATAAATATAAGTACTACAATCCAAACACATACAAGACATAAAGTAAAGTGTCTGAAAATAAAGTACATAACCGCGGGTGTTTGACATAACAACCAAAATAAACACCTGTTGGTGCATGTTTTGTGACAACAGCTTAATAGTTTGTTTATTTAGTCTTTGGATATTTTGTATTGGGCTTAGCAATATTGGTTAGGGAGCTATTTAGTGTAATGGGCTTGGAGAATGGCCTGGCCCAGACCAAAGCCCATGTGCAAACCTTGTCCTATATAAACAAGGCTTGGCATAAGGGTTTAGGTTGGACATTCAAGACACTTAGAGCAAGTTTGGGGAGTTAGAGGAATCTATAGAGAGTGGCTAGGAGATTTCTTATGAAGGTCTTGAATTGATTGTAAACTTCGTGTTGGATAATCAAAAGAAGACCGGATTGAAAGTGTATCGTGTTCTTGATTCTTGTTCTACTCATTTTCTGTGAAATCTGATCTAGAGGATTCCGCACTCTAGGTTAGATCGACGATTCTGTTACGATCCATATGGCTCACGGGACCTACAATTGGTATCAGAGCATTCGGCTCTTGATTGGCTTGGTTCAGAATCGTTTTCTGCAGAAAAATCGAAGTTTCGGGCGTTTTTAGGGGCTGTGTTCGTGTTCTGCTGGTGATTTCGGATAAACTGCTTGGATTTCGGACCATTTCTGATAGATATCCTTGATTTCGGATCAAACAGGTTGCATTTCGGACCAGAAACACGCAATTACGGACCATTTCGAACCTTCTGATTGCATTTCGGATCTTCAAGTCTGCATTTCGGATCCTCATACTACATTTCGGACCAGATCAGTTGCATTTCGGACAAGTTCCACTTGCATTTCGGACCAGACAGATCCATTTCGGATCAGTTAAGCTTGATTCCGGATCAGACTGTCCCATTACGGATCTGTTTAGTCCATTTCGGATCAGAAGAAGTTCATTTCGGATTACTTCGAACCATTTCAAAGCATTTCGGACCATATCTGTTCATTTCGGACAATTTCGGGCCATTACGGAAAGGTGGAATTTTTCTTGGCTTGTGTGAGAAAAATTACACTGTTTCGCGTTTAGAAAATCATCCGTAACAAATCTCAGGAAACC
Organism: Helianthus tuberosus; assembly: GCA_030545235.1. NCBI lineage: Eukaryota > Viridiplantae > Streptophyta > Magnoliopsida > Asterales > Asteraceae > Helianthus > Helianthus tuberosus. The sequence goes on along the minus strand of CM060366.1, from coordinate 169,191,536 downwards.
GTTTGCACCGTTAAATTCCTTGGATTTTTAGGGTAAAAAAAACAGTTTTCGGATATAGGTTTTTGACATTTTATATCATTGGAATCAGAATTTCGAGACGAATCTAACGGTATAATTTGATAAAAACAGTTTTCGGATAATATTTGTACGGTTTCATCAGTTCGCTTACGGTAAAAGCTTGAAAAGGACCAGTATAGGAGTTAGATTTGGATTTTGACACAGGTTACCAAAATTCATTTAAACTTTTACGCTGCGTGATGGCTAAGATGAACAATGGAAGGGAGACTGTTAAGAATTGGCCAAAGCTTACGAACGTCAAAGAATATGCTGATTGGAAAGAAAAGTTTGAGTTGTTTATGAAAAGTGAAGATACTGAAATGTGGACGTGTATGATAGATGGATACTTTGCTCCCTCACGTCATGTTGATGGAAGAGTTATAGTGATGTCTTATGATAAGATGGATGAATCTGAGAAACGAGTGGTTGATGTTGAAAAGAAAGCTTTAGCAGCAATAAAGAAGTCATTGCCTGAGGGAGTTAAACATACCTTTACGAAGTATGGAACTTCTCAAGAGCTGTGGGAAGCTTTGGAAAAACGTTATCAGATTCCTTCAAGATTGAGTACATGTGATCAAGAATGTGTAGCTGAGCTTGCAGCTGTGAAGATTGGAGAGGAAGCTGCTGAGGTAGAAGAGAAGAAGGAAGCAGATGAGGAGAATGCTGAAGCAAAAGTTGAACAGGTCGTTGCTGAAGTTGAGACAGAGAGTGAAGCTGAACAGGTCGTTGCTGATCAAACTACAGAAGTTCATGAGGAAGAGGTAAAATTTAATTTTGTGTCTTTAAAATGTCGTGAATTACAGGGTGAAGTTGACAGGTTGTCAACACAAAACCAAAGTCTAGTAAACGAGGTGTCTAACATCAAAGAATTAAACTTTTTTTGCGAAAAGAAACGAATCTTCATACTTGAAGAAGATAAAAGGGTATGAAAGTGAAATGGAAGCCTTAACCTGCAAACTAAATGAAAAACTTCAAGTCATAGACTTAGCTCATGACATGATGGCTGAGAAAACAAAAGAGATTTCTGAAAAATGCAAAGAGTTGTCAGATGCACAACTCAAAATTGTTGAACTTGAAAAGAAATTAGGTAAATTCAGGGACTCTACTTTTGTTATGAAACACATGATGGGTGGGTTAAAGAAAAGTAATGACAAGACCAGTGTGGGATTCCAGGGCTTTAATGAAGTCCCACCTCCTCTTAGTCATGACTATTCTTTCTTACCTGATGAAGATGAGTTTACAGACTTTCTGTCAACATCACCAATTAGTTTCACATCCAGTCAAGGTGATGTGTGTGAAGATAATGATGCTAAGAAGGAAAATAACAACAAACCTGTTTTGAAAAAGATAAACACACCTCCTAAAACCAAAAATCAAACTTTTGTTAAAAAGGTTAATTTTGTTCAAGGAAGTGACATGAAAAACGAAACAGTTGTTATTGAAAACGAATCTAATGTAGAGTTTGCTAAAAACAAGAACAAAGAAAATTCTGAAACTAAGTAAATTGAACCAAATCCTTCTAAGGCATCATCATCAAAACCTGAATCTAGTTCAAAGGCTTCAAAGGCTTCAACTAAGAAGTCTTCGAAAAAGAGATCGTGCTTCAAGTGCCACACTAAGGGACATGTAGCTAGCTGTTGTCCTAACAAAAAGAATGAAACACAAGTGAGTGAGAGAAAGAGAGAGAAGTCACCAGAGAAGAGTGGTGATAAAAAGGAGAAAGAGTCCAACTTTCCAAAGAAATCTGCTCCTAAGCAACCAGTGAATGTTGCTGTTGGTGTAGATAAGGCTGAAAAAGGAACTCCACAAGTTCCTCGTTTTCAAAGAAATCAACTAAGATTTCAGCCTAGATCTCCACCAGGCAGATATGAGAGACCTAGAAGCAGTTCATCAAGAATGAACAATTATAGTTCAAATAATTTCAGAAGTCAAGGTCAATATCAAAATCGATACCAAAATTTTGGTGGTCGAACTTTTTATAACAATGGCTTTAGAAATTATAATAATCAAGCTTCTTGGAATCAAAATTTTCAAAGGTCAAATAGTCCAAACACATATAGGAACCCCCAGGACCAAAGACCTTATGGAAATCAAAACCTATTTAAATCAACAGGTCTAAGATCCAAGACACCATTAAGGTGTGATGGATATTGGATAGAAGCATCTTATGTGGATTTAAATGGTCGACCCAAAACCGGTAAGGTTTGGGTTCTAAAGTCTAACTGAGGTGTTGAGTGAATGCAGGATGACCAAGAAGGACTTTTGATGTGTTCGACAGTGGTTATTCCTGTAAAGCATCTGAGGTGAATAGTAGGTTAACATGGGTAACGAACTATTTACTTCTGTGATCATTTTGATTGTTTTTAAACTTAAAACGTGAAAAACTGTAGTCAGGTTAAGGTGGGAGTTTGTTTGTTTTTAAATTTATGTTTTTGAAACTTACTCCATAAAAACAAAAATTTAGGGGGAGAAATTCCTCTAAGCCAAAAAGAGTTTAGTTAGTGCGTGTGTTTAGGGGGAGTAAGTTATAAAATTTTAAAAAATCCAAAAACATTGAAAAATTGAAAAAATGAGTTTTCATGGTGTGAAAAGGAAGAAATGATAGTACATCAGCAAGTTAGACTGTCACACTCAAACTGAATTAATATGCTTAAGTGTGATAGCAACTTCATCATATGATATACCAGTAGGCAAAAGCATGAAATAATCAACTTACCAATGTGATATAAACATAAATGCACTGAGTATGAGTGGGGAACACATCAGTGGTGTATGGTTTAATGACCTTAAATCTTGCGTTGATAGATTGCCAAAATCTGAAGTTTTGGGTCTTTATACTGTTATTTCATCCGGGGATATCAGGGGTGTCCTTCTGCTGCATCCAGATACATGCTGACCTAGACACACCCAGGATATCTTAAAAGAGCTAAAAATGCCAAAACCCTGAAAATGAAGAAGCTCTCATAGAGAGTCATTCAATAAGTGCAAAATGCACAAATCGTACCAAAAAAATGGTATTTGTCATAGCCCTCGATAAGATATTTTGGTCTCTCTGCTGTACGGAAGTACTGACCTGTTCACCAATTATCTATCGTTGAAAAATAAAACGGATGAATTCAGTATACTCACCTACTACGATGAATCTTTGTGCATACCTTGATCGCGGGGGTATATCCTGAAGTGGGACACACTAGTATATCAGAATTAATATTACCTTAACGTATCATACGGTAATGGTACTTGAAATGTTCATGCATTTTGTTTAGGTGGACAAACATACTGGTAATCGTCTTGAACTGCTTTTCATGAAAAATTAAATAAAGAATTATCTAATAGTGTGAAAACAGTTTGATTTTGCTGATATGATCTTCTTGCACATGATACTCACAAAAAGAAGTATTGTAAATATTTTTTAGTTTAGTTTAATTTGTTAGTTTAGTCTGTGTTGAAAAATATCAAAAATACCAAAAATATTTCTTTTTAGAAGATCTCCCATTTTGAACTGACAGGTAGTTGTTTTTGCAAACTAAGATAAAATATTGGTTTATCTTTAAATGTGAAAAAGACTAATGGTTTTTCGAGATACTTGCTTGTGTTGCTAAACAGATTGATGCAGTTATCAAAATGAAGTGCAGAATACAAGTAAAGTGCAGATTGAGAGTGAAGTGAAGAACGTGTGAAGATGCATGGTAGGATCCTTCTACTACATTGCAGAAAGAGAGTGAGATATGGAAGAGTTGGAGATACTTGCTTAACCAAAGATTGCTAGTTCACTGATCTACAAAGATTGAAAGTTTTGGAGATTGGAAGCATTAGCTAAGGGGGAGTTTGTTGATGTCAGAAACTGTGTAGCTGACGCTATCCAAAGACCAGAAGACTGCAAGATGTTTGAAGACAAAGTTACACTATGAAGCTATTGTCAAGGGGGAGTTTGTTGGTGCATGTTTTGTGACAACAGCTTAATAGTTTGTTTATTTAGTCTTTGGATATTTTGTATTGTGCTTAGCAATATTGGTTAGGGAGCTATTTAGTGTAATGGGCTTGGAGAATGGCCTGGCCCAGACCAAAGCCCATGTGCAAACCTTGTCCTATATAAACAAGGCTTGGCATAAGGGTTTAGGTTGGACATTCAAGACACTTAGAGCAAGTTTGGGGAGTTAGAGGAATCTATAGAGAGTGGCTAGGATATTTCTTGTGAAGGTCTTGAATTTATTGTAAACTTCGTGTTGGATAATCAATAGAAGACCGGATTGAAAGTGTATCGTGTTCTTGATTCTTGTTCTACTCATTTTCTGTGAAATCTGATCTAGAGGATTCCGCACTCTAGGTTAGATCGACGATTCTGTTACGATCCATACGGCTCACGGGACCTACAACACCCGAAATAAACAAAGTACGGAAATAATAAAAACCACCAACTGCCCACTCCACCGACTCCTACTCGTCATCACCATCATCGTCTCTCGTGAAGGACGGGCCCGCATCACCATAACCAGGTGGGTTCCACGGTGGGAACTGTGGAGGATGCTGAAAGTAACCAGGATAGGCATGATGCATCTCCCCGAATAAGTATGAAAATCCAGCACTCACCCCCTGGTACAAACTGTCCTGGTTCTGCCTAAGCTGATCCTGAGTGGCCCTGAGCTGATCCTGACTAGTCCTGATCTGGTCCTGACTAGTCCTAATCTGGTCGATATAAGTCCCATGCTGCTCTTGCGTAACTCGCATCTGTTGGAACTGCTGGTAAAACTCTGGCCAGTCCTGGTGCTGGTGGTAATCATGGTGCTGCGGTGAATGTGGTGGTGTGTGTGGTTGGTGCTGCTCCTGATGCTGCACTGCATGCTGCTCCCCCATTTCTACATCCTCATCGTCCTTCTCAGCAGGAGGCCACGGGTCCCAGACCTCGTTGTTTAGACCTCTCAATCTATCCCCCCGATCTGTTTCAACAATCAATCCCATCGCCTTCAGTGACCGAATATCAACATAAACACCATCGGTCACATGAGTGAGACTCTCAAGCACCTCATCAGTCATCAAGCCTAAGTTGTAGGCTATTTTGGTCACATATTGACCGCTGTGTATTTGACAATTGGGTGTCCACCCTGAGCTCTTCACAAAGTATTCAGCCATCCTTGCGGCTAGGTTGATGTGTACTCCATCAACCAGCGCGTACAGAAAAATCAAATCCGGTGTTGGACAGTTCCCTAAACTGTCCATGCGGCCGCAAATGGTGTGGCTAAACACATGATGCATCACTTGAACCAACGGGTCTTTCAATCTAGAAGCTTTAGACATTCTCGGGTTGTAAGGATTACCAATTGCATTTTTAGCCCAAAACGAATCCCGTGCTGCATCAGATGGAAAAGTGAACTGATCCGTGAAGACATCGGGATCCATGTCTTCTCTTGTGTAAATCCCTAGCCTCCTACCCAATCGACCCACCGACCAACTATGCCATTGTCCACCCAACCTGAAAGCTATCCGCTCCTGTTAGCGGAATTTGGGCCTTCTATGAGCAACTGGTTTTTCGTAGGCATATGTGGAGAAGAACTCTATTGTCAGCTCACGGTAGACTGGTCGGTTGATACCGACCAGATTCGCAAGTGGGATAGTGAGCTTGCTGTCAAGACTGTCATACTGATTTAGCTCCCTCATAACTTCCCAATCCAGCCATCGGGGGACTCCGAATTGCCCTCGCCTTCTCCATAAGGCGTCACATCTCAGGATACAAAGAGCTTCTCGCTCATCATCGGGGTTAAATTGCAGGAAAGGGTGATCCATCTGTATGAGGAATATTGTTAGAAAGATGGGAACAAGAAAATTTTTAATCAAAAACAGCCGAGCAGACAATTATGAAGAAACTGTCATTCTGATCTGGGCCTGTGGCACGGACGTGCGACGAGACGCACGGTCGTGCGTCGCCGAGAACGAACACCAGTGGCCCAAATATGTCGGATCTGCACGACGTGCGACCAATGGCACCATCGTGCAACACCGACACAACAGCAGATCATCGTGAATAACCGGCAGTGCACGACCGTTCCATCCAGGGAACGTCCGTGCGACCTTGTTTCTGCAGTTTTCAAACCCTGAACTTCGAATAGCCTGATTTTTTCAAAATCAACAACTTTTTTGTACAAACAGGGGTCAGAAACTCAATCGGATGTTCACGATACGAATGGTTCTTGCAAGGGTTAGGGTTTTGCTTGTATTTATGAAGGGAACCCTAAAAATCCTTGAAAAAACGAATGAATCTAACCTAGAAAGCGAAGAAACAGAAAATCTACAAGAAGGAACGTACCGTGCGAAGTAGGGTGTGAAATCGTGCGAAGAAACCATGCGATTTGAAGTGATATCGCTCTGGAACGGCCGCAGATGGTTAGGGTTCACCAATGAAGGGAAAAGAAGCAGATGGGGGTTTTTGTAATGTGCAAAAGACCAAACTGCCACTGCCTCTCGCACGGTCGTGCGACAGCTCGCACGGTCGTGCGCCACCTACATTTTTCAAACCTGCAAGCTTTTCTCGGAGATGCACCGGGGGTGCGACTCACCGTGCCGGCCTGCTCGGAAATGCACGGTCGTGCGATTCGTGGCATGGTCGTGCAACAGCTGCAGATCAGAATTTTCTGCAGAAGCCATTTCCAGCAACTGTTTTGGCCGTTTTTCGCCATTTTTTCAACACGCCAACTGCTTTAACAATATTGCAACACAGAACCTTCGCTCGGCACGTATGAAAATTATACAAACTAACAGAAACTACCTAACATACCTAAATTACGCTAAAACTAGAAAAACACATAAAAAGACGATACTACCCCTAAAGCGCAAAATACGCTCTTGATACATTTTTTATCGGCGAGTCAGTAGCGTAGACTCTCTCCTCCCCACACTTATGATGTGTGTGGGGTTTGGAGCTCAATTACCTCCACCGCCGACTCTATCGGCCCGACAACGTACAACTTCAACCGGTGAACATTTACCTTGAATGTAACGCCATCCGCGTTCTCTACTACAACAGTACCATACGGAAATACCTCCTTAACTATGTATGGTCCTGTCCAGCGTGAATGAAGCTTCCCTGGAAATAAGCGTAGCCGTGAATTGTAAAGAAGAACAAGATCACCCGCTTGGAATTCTTTGTGGTCCTTCAAGCGTTTGTCATTAAATTTCTTCGTGTGCTCTTTATAGAGAACGGAGCTCTCGTAAGCTTGTTGTAGCAGCTCCTCCAATTCATGGATCTGGAGAAACCGGGCTTCACCTCCGGTTTTCAAGTCCAGATTCGCTGTTTTTAAAGCCCACATAGCTTTGTGCTCCAATTCTACAGGTAAATGGCATGCTTTTCCGTATACCAACCTAAAGGGGGTGGTCCCAATAGGGGTCTTGTAAGCTGTACGGAATGCCCACAATGCCTCATCAAGTTTGTCCGACCACTCCTTGCGGTTTGCACCAACAGACCGCTCAAGGATGCGCTTTAGCCCTCGGTTAGTAACTTCCACCTGCCCGCTCGTCTGCGGATGATAAGGCGTGGACAAACGGTGATGCACACCGTAACGGGACAAAGCCTTTTCAAGCTGTGTGTTACAGAAATGAGTCCCTCGGTCACTAATAAGCGCTTTCGGAGTGCCAAATCGGGCGAACAAACTTTTCAAGAATCTCACGACCACCCTGGCGTCATTTGTGGGTAAGGCCTGTGCCTCCGCCCACTTTGATACATAGTCAAGTGCGACCAGGATGTACTTGTTACCTCGTGAGGGGGGAAACGGTCCCATGAAGTCTATCCCCCAAATGTCAAAGACTTCACAAACTTGTATCCAGTTCTGGGGCATTTCGTCGCGTGCCGAGATATTCGTCGCCCTCTGACAGGCATCGCACGCTTTTACCCAACTCTGCGCGTCACGAAAAATAGTCGGCCAATAAAACCCGGAATCCAACACCTTCTTGGCGGTGAAGTTGGCTCCATGGTGGCCTCCGGTAGGTCCCTCGTGACAATGGCGCAGAATATCGGTCGCGTCTTTCCCTGATACACATCTTCTGATCACCTGATCAGCACCCACTTTGAATAAGAAAGGATCGTCCCAAATGTAGTGCTTGAGATCCGAAAAGAGTTTCCTCTTTTGCTAGTGAGTCAACCCTTTAATCAGAATCCCGCAAGCAAGATAGTTCGCAAAGTCGGCGAACCAAGGCGACTCATCTCATATCTCAACACTCATCAACGACTCGTGTGGGAAATTGTCATTGATTGAATCCCAACGCGAGTCCTCGATATCTCCATGCTCTAACCGAGATAGATGGTCAGCCGCTACATTCAACGCACCCTTTTTATCTTGAATTTCAATATCAAACTCTTGCAGCAACAAGATCCATCTGATGAGACGCGGTTTTGCGTCCTGTTTGCTGAAGAGATATCTAATGGCTGCGTGATCAGTATACACAACGGTTTTCGAAAGCACCAAATACGATCTAAATTTGTCAAATGCGAAAACAACTGCTAAGAGCTCTTTTCCAGTCGTGGTATAGTGCTCCTGAGCGTCGTGAAGAGTCTTGCTCGCATAACAGATCGGGTGAAAGTGCTTTTCTTTCTTTTGTCCTAAAACGGCCCCTATAGCATAATCACTTGCGTCGCACATGATTTCAAACGGCAGACTCCAGTCCGGTGCAACTAAAATAGGGGCCTCAATCAACTTTTGCTTGAGAAGGTCAAAAACCCTCAAGCAATCATCTCCAAATATTAACGGAGCGTCTTTCTCCAACAAACGGGTCATAGGCCTAGCGATTTTTGAAAAGTCCTTTATGAATCGCCTGTAGAACCCTGCATGACCAAGAAAGCTCTGTATCGCTCTCACTGAGGTGGGAGGCGGAAGTCGTGAAATAACGTCAACTTTAGCTGGATCGACTTCCATACCCGCATGAGAAATATTATGTCCCAAAACTATGCCCTCCTTCGCAATGAAGTGGCATTTCTCCCAGTTGAGGACCAGATTCGTCTCCTCGCACCTCTTCAACATCTTTCTCAAATTTTCCAAGCAATGATCGAAGGAATCCCCAAGTATCGAAAAGTAATCCATGAAAACCTCCATAGAATCCTCGATCATATCATGAAAAATTGCAACCATGCATCTCTAGAAAGTCGCTGGTGCATTACACAACCCAAAAGGCATCCGCCGATATGCGAATGTGCCGAAGGGGCAGGTAAAAGTAGTCTTCTCCTGATCCTCAGGAGCGATAGGAATTTGGAAGTACCCAGAGAACCCGTCCAAGAAACAGTAATGCAACTTCCCCGACAGACGTTCCAACATATGGTCGATGAATGGAAGCGGGAAGTGATCCTTACGAGTAGCATCGTTGAGTTTGCGGTAATCAATGCAAACTCGCCACCCAGTGACAGTACGGGTAGGAATTAGCTCATTCCTATCATTTGAAACTACAGTCATACCACCTTTCTTAGGTACAACCTGCACTGGACTCACCCACACAGAGTCAAAAATAGGATAAATCATCCCGGCATCCAACAACTTAATCACTTCTTTCTTCACCGCGTCTTGCATATTCAAATTTAAACGCCTCTAATACTGTGCACACGGTTTGTACTCGTCTTCCATTAGAATCTTGTGAGTACAGAAAGAAGGATTGATGCCTTTGATATCCATGATTTTCCATGCAATGGCTCTCTTATGAAGTCTCAGAACCTCGAGAAGCTGATTTTTCTCATCTTTTTCCAATGATGCCGAAATTATGACCGGTAAGCGACGCTCCTCGTCCAGAAATGCATACTCAAGATGTGGTGGGAGTTCTTTCAACTCCAAAGATGGCGGATCTTCAACCGACGGTTTTGATTTCTCTTCTTCTACATGGACAATTTCAAGAAATCTCTCCGGACTCTGGGAACCATCGTCACCAATCTGATAGACTGGCTGCTCGAAATCGTGGCCCCTGCGTAATGCCAATCAGGTCCCCACACGACAGACGTGTGTCTGAATCAATCTCGTCAATAGTGCCTTGAAAATGAGAGCTTACACATGCATCGACAACGTCGACATAATAAAGCATGTCATCGTGACTTTGCGGATGCTGCATCGATCTTTTGATATCGAATGTCACGTGCTCATCATTCACTCGGAGCGTGATTTGGCCAGCTGCCACATCAACAATCGTCCTCGCTGTATTGAGGAAAGGGCGTCCAAGTATTAAAGGCACTCTTGAATCTTCGTCCATGTCAAGAATAACAAAATCCATGGGGAAAACTAATTTATCGATTTTTACAAGCATGTTTTCCACAAATCCACGTGGATACTTGATTGAACGGTCTGCCAACCGAATGCTCATCCTAGTAGGTGACGGCTCACCCAGATCCAGTTTAGTAAAAACCTTATATGGCATAAGGTTGATACTCATTCCCAAGTCAGCCAATGCATGGCTAACAGACATGTTCCCAATCAAACACGGGAGCGTAAAACTACCCGGATCTCCCATTTTCATGGGCAGAGGGTTTTGTAAAACGGCAGAACAAGTTTCATTCATCACCACACATGAAATATCCTCGAGCTTCTGTTTATTTGAGAGGATGTCCTTAAGGAATTTCGCATACTTTGGCATCTGGGCCAAAGCTTCAACAAACGATATATTAATGTGTAGTTGCTTAAACAACTCAAGGAACTTACCATATTGTTCGTCATTCTTCTGCTTCTTCAGCCTGCCTAGATAAGGTACTGGAGGAATGTAATCTTTGACCGGCTCCTGGACTTGTGCTGTACTTGCTAGGCGTAGCCTGGCTTGCACCTCGTCCGGTGTGTCAGTCGTGACCGCTTCAGTGATCGGTGATGAGTCCGATATGACGGGTCCGGTAGTTTTTCCACTCCTGGTCATGATCGCATTCACATGCCCACCCGGGTTTGGTTCTGTATTACCCGGAAGACCACCCGGGGGTCTTTTTGACATCATCTGCGCCAGCTGACCAACCTGATTCTTGATATTCTGAATCGAGGCCTTGTGACTCCTCATTTCTCCCTCATGAGAAAGAAAACGATCCTCGCTCTGCTGGTAGCGTTTTTCAGCCAACTGATTCGCACTCGAGGAGCTAGTAAGAAGTTGAGCCATCATATCCTCCAGCTTGGAACTAGACTGAGGGGCCTGCTGCTGGGAACTACTCCCGGTGCCCTGATTCTGATACGAATATGGACGCTGCTGGTAAGGTTGGTTGTATTGCTGGAACTGTTGACCCTGACCTTGCTGTGGGGCTGGAGCGCGCTGAGTGAACCCCAATGGGTTTTGATTTCCTGTATTCGCTCGCCACCCAAAGTTTGGGTGATTTCTCCAACCTGGATTATAGGTGTTGCGGTACGGATTGTTCTGCGGCCTCACCTGATTACTCACGAAATCTACTTCTTCGTGGCCCTCATATACGACTCCCTGAAAACACGCACCAGGCTCGTGTGACACTCCACACTGGTCACATCCCGAACCAGCTTGTGCAATCATCTAGGACCTGTCGAATCTCGATACAAGAGCTGAGATTTGTGCAGTAATGGCCGTGTGGTCGTCCACCGCGTGTACTCCTGCGCGAGATAATGATGTTGCCCGGCCTCTATCTCCTTCTCGACGCGAACTGGATTTCAACGCAGCTTTTTCTATAATATCGTACGCTTCAGTCGGTGTCTTAGTTCCTAGATCGCCTCCTGCGTTCACGTCTAATCGCTCCTGCGTGTTGTAACTGGTCATCATCCTAGTAGGTGACGGCTCACCCAGATCCAGTTTAGTAAAAACCTTATATGGCATAAGGTTGATACTCGTTCCCAAGTCAGCCAATGCATGGCTAACAGACATGTTCCCAATCAAACACGGGAGCGTAAAACTACCCGGATCTCCCATTTTCATGGGCAGAGGGTTTTGTAAAACGGCAGAACAAGTTTCATTCATCACCACACATGAAATATCCTCGAGCTTCTGTTTATTTGAGAGGATGTCCTTAAGGAATTTCGCATACTTTGGCATCTGGGCCAAAGCTTCAACAAACGATATATTAATGTGTAGTTGCTTAAACAACTCAAGGAACTTACCATATTGTTCGTCATTTTTCTGCTTCTTCAGCCTGCCTGGATAAGGTACTGGAGGAATGTAATCTTTGACCGGCTCCTGGACTTGTGCTGTACTTGCTGGGCGTAGCCTGGCTTGCACCTCGTCCGGTGTGTCAGTCGTGACCGCTTCAGTGATCGGTGATGAGTCCGATATGACGGGTACGGTAGTTTTTCCACTCCTGGTCATGATCGCATTCACATGCCCACCCGGGTTTGGTTCTGTATTGCCCGGAAGACCACCCGGGGGTCTTTCTGACATCATCTGCGCTAGCTGACCAACCTGATTCTTGATATTCTGAATCGAGGCCTTGTGACTCCTCATTTCTCCCTCATGAGAAAGAAAACAATCCTCGCTCTGCTGGTAGCGTTTTTCAGCCAACTGATTCGCACTCGATGAGCTAGTAAGAAGTTGAGCCATCATATCCTCCAGCTTGGAACTAGACTGAGGGGCCTGCTGCTGGGAACTACTCCCAGTGCCCTGATTCTGATACGAATATGGACGTTGCTGGTAAGGTTGGTTGTATTGCTGGAACTGCTGACCCTGACCTTGCTGTGGGGCTGGAGCGCGCTGAGTGAACCCCAATGGGTTTTGATTTCCTGTATTCGCTCGCCACCCAAAGTTTGGGTGATTTCTCCAACCTGGATTATAGGTGTTGTTGTACGGATTGTTCTGCGGCCTCACCTGATTACTCACGAAATCTACTTCTTTGTGGCCCTCATATACGACTCCCTGAAAACACGCACTAGGCTCGTGTGACACTCCACACTGGTCACATCCCGAACCAGCTTGTGCAATCATCTAGGACCTGTCAAATCTCGATACAAGAGCTGAGATTTGTGCAGTAATGGCCGTGTAGTCGTCCACCGCGTGTACTCCTGCGCGAGATGATGATGTTGCCCGGCCTCTATCTCCTTCTCGACGCGAACTGGATTTCAACGCAGCTTTTTCTATAATATCGTACGCTTCAGTCGGTGTCTTAGTTCCTAGATCGCCTCCTGCGTTCACGTCTAATCGCTCCTGTGTGTTGTAACTGGATCAAAACGGTTTTAAATTATAAAAGTGATTATTACTTTAACATCAAAAGACACACGAAAGAGGTAAGTGTACCCCGTCATATATGTAATAAGTATCGGTAAGAACCAAGTATCGATCCAAGGAAATGGGCGGAGAAATAATACTAGACCTTTGTCACTAAACTACCGGTAAAAACATGAGTTGTTTGATTTTTTTATAAACTAAAGTAAGCATAAACAACTACTTATAAAACATAGTAGAAAATAGATAAATAGCCTTGCTTAATACACAACCCAAGTATGTCAACTAAGTCGGTTTTGGCACTAGAAGCATTCGGTCAATTTTCCATTTTAAGACAATTAGTATCCCTTTCGGGAATCCTAACATGACAATCATTCGAAAAGCTAAAACGATAAACACACTTTAACCACCTAAAATTGTTCTTTAACGTGCAATTGATAAATGTCTATGAAAATCTCTTAAAAATAAGTTAGTCATCCGTTAGGAGTTTTCTAACCTCACTTAAACAAGGAAAGCGACACCGATAAACACAATGCAACCACCGAGACAAGCATAAACTAGATTAAATCACAACCGAGTTCATTTTACAAATCTTGCACAAAAATTCACCAAGATAGCAATTTTGGCCTAAACTACTAACTAAGCTAACAAATCATGACAAGAATTCATAACGACACCATTTAACCCGTTTAGGTCCTTACGTGATGGCAAGCTTTCTTGATTAACAATAATTACATTTTATTAAATCACTAACCATTTCTAGTATCATGATGCACACATTTAAACCAAGCTAAACTAGTTAACCAAGTTCAAAGTTTACTAATACAAGATTAATTAAGCTTCATTTTTCAACTATCTTAACTAACCAAATACCAATCATCCGACACAATTACTTATAATCAAGAAATCAATATCAATAACAAGGTTGCAAACTAATCATCAAAGATTAACATAGAAAATACTTCCAAATGTCATTACAAACAAAGATTAACACACTAATGGTTATAATCAAGCAAGGGATTGTTGTGTTTTTTCCCAAAGGCTACAATAATACATAAACATTAATCTAAATGCTTGAAAGATTAACAAAATCATGGAAAGATTAGAAAACCAAACCATAAACAAGCATAAGATTAAGAATCTGGAAGATAACGAAGCTAATCGGCACAATATGGCTTGAATCCGGATGAAAGCAGAAGCCTCCAGAGCCTGAAAATCTCCAGAATCGCTTCCAAAATGTCCAGAGTTACGAGCAGAATGTTTCTGCAGATTTTATATAATTTCGATGTCGCACGGTCGTGCGTCCTGTTGCACGACCGTTCACTTTATGCATTATTGGAGGTATGGTGCACCATACTGCATGACGTCACAGATCTTGACTGGTCTTCGGTCTCACACGACCGTTCTTCATATCGCACGACCGTGCGTTTCCGGGATCTTGTTGCACGGACTGATGCACTGGTCGTTCATCACCGGGGTTTGGCTGAACATCGGATCCGCACGGGGTGCAATAGATGGCACTTCCGTGCGTCAACGGGATTGCCTTGCACGCCGTGTTGCACACTCGTTCATTGTCGGGCCGGACCGCATTAGTCGGAGATGCACGGTCGTGCATTAGGTCGCACGACCGTTCCACTCGCCAAGGTCAGTTTTCTAACAGAATGTTCGCAGCTTCGTTGTTTTGTCCGGAAAGTCCTCGTTTTCACTATCATCTTGTCCGGTATGCTGTTTTAGGCCTGTAAACAAAAGTATACATAATTAAGTATCCGAATGACGGTTTTACGGCCGAAAACGCATAAAATGGGGATAAAACGGGGGACTAAAATATGTGTAAATTAGCGAATATCAAAGCCCATTTACAAAACTGGGAAAACAAAAGAAAATCAGGGAGTGAAAGCATGTTCCATTGATGGAAGTAACATGAGCGAACTTGCTGACAACGCTACGTCAAAATCAAGCTCGGTTTCTATTGAAAAACGAGAAGATGATAACAGTTCAAGTAGCACTCTGACACCTGATCATAGTAGACACCAAGAAAAGAAGTGTTTTGAGGTATCTTTCCACACATCAAGCCAAAGTAGTAAAGTTTTGACATCGCTGAAGATTAATCTTAAAAAAGGTTGGGCAACAAGACCAACTGCGATGGTGGTGGTAGCTGATGGTGATAGAGCGGTGGGTGTGGTGGTGGAAGGTTCTGATGGTGGTGGGGTGGATGGTGACGGTGGTGGTGGTGGTGTAAGGCGGTGATGGTGGTGGGTTGGTGTTGGCGGTGGTGGTGGTGGGTTGTTTATAGTGGTGCTAGAAAATGGTGGTGTGAAGAGGGAGAGAGAGAGAGAGTTAAGAGAGAGAAAGAGAATAATTGATGAAAGAGGGATCTGCCATTAAAAAGAGAGAGAGAAAGTATCTGAATTTTTTAATAATTTTATTTTTTAGTATTTATGGTAAAATGACCAATATATCCTCATGTGTGGTCTATCTGGTCATATTTAACCACAAAAATTAACTGAGTTAGGGCTAAAGGACATAACTTGCAAGGGTTTGCAAACATCGAGTACGTTTTCTGTAATTATTGAAGACAAATGACACAGTTTGAAATAAGTGACATACATAAACTACGATTTTTGTAATTTACTCTTTTATATATAGTTTGACTTAAAAGCAAAACATAAACAAATAAACCTCATCAATTATGATCATATAGTGCACGAAAATTAAAAGTTCTTACACAAAAATAATAGCTAGATAGACAATAACATTAGATGTCTATATACTTGCACATTCCTTTTCGTCACACGTTTTTGTAAATGTACCTTTTTATTTGTTATATCAATCATATAAATGGATTAGCTATTTGTTATATCAATCATATAAATGGATTAGCTAAGAATGGAATATTAGTTTTCTTTCTGGAGAAGGAATATTAATTAATTAGTTTGGAAATACGACAATAATATTAAATGGTTTGTTATACAAGTACAATCAATGAATAAGATCTTGACATAATCACAACTTAGTGGTGTCTCTTTGATTGATCCCCATGATCACTGCTCCTCCTAAATTTTGCAAGACAAGATTGACATATTTCCACTACAGAGCTTGTAGCATCCAAACAATGTTTGTTTTATTGTTTATTGAATTATTAAACTTTTAAGAATATGTTAAATGTCTGTTAAAAGGTGTGTAGTAACTAGGTACGATAAAATGAAAATAATGTCCTCGTTGTGGTATTAGCAAGGAAGATGCAAACCACATATTCGCTAATTGTTTGTGGACTAGGAGCTTGTGGTGGAACATCTTTGTTTGGATGAAGTTAAAACCTCCTGATTCTTTTAACTCCTTAAAAGATATTATGGAGATCTGATGAAATGTCCTGGAAGCAAAACATGGAGGAGGCTTGTGTATACAATTGCAACGGCAACAACATGGAGAATTTGGATTGCCCGCAACTCGAACATTTTCGACAACACATTCATTCCAACTCAAAAAATCATGGAGATGATAAAAGAAGATGTGTTTTTTTGGGTTTGTAATAGGGCGAGTATCCCGTCTCCGAAGTGGGAGAATTGGGTCAACTTTGATGTAGCGGACATTGTATAAGTCCTGTTTTTTCTCGTTTTGTTTTGTTTGTTTTCTCCAGTTTCTTGCTGGCAATATATATTAAAATTAAAACTTATATAAATTAGCAACCACTTTGTGCTTATGTTAATTGTACTATTGGCTTGGGGTGTTTTTCAAAAAAAAAAAAATGTCTTCACTTCCCCCACCGTATAACCCTTCTTCAACAAAAATATCTGCTGACCCTGTCTCTCACCATTCTCTTCATCTTCCCATTTGACTGTCCCTTGGATCCTTTTCTTTTTCTACACATACGATGAGATATATATAGAGATATGGAGCAGAACCCCACCGCCCACCGCCCACCGCATCACCACCCGACGACGGCGATGAGTTAACTCCACCGCTTCACAGTCCTACCAACCAACGACGACGCTGAGTGAATAGTCGGTTCTCTGGCGGCTAGGGTTCCGCTGGAAACCAGACAAAGGAGATGATCGGAGGCTGTCGGCTCTGCTGCGTGCTCTTGTCCTGGTTCTTCAATTTTTGGTCAGGTTTGTTCTTCGGTTTTGAGGTTTACTTATCTGATTTTGATTTTATTGTTGGGTTTCTATATGTTTTTGAGGTTGATGGAATGATTTTCATGGAATGTTTTTGTAATTTATCCTCAGCTTGATGTTGTTTTTTGATTTATTGTGTGAATTGAATGCATGTTAGAAAAGGTGGAGTGTTTTTAACTTTTCAGTCAAATTGGTCAGCTCTAGGTTTAAGATTTATGTTGTAGATGTTAGGTTTTTGAAGTAAGATTCTATACAAATAGAAAAAAAGTGGATGTTAATTGGATGAAATTTGTAATAGCGTTGCATTGGAGACATATTAGATTTGAAATGGAAATATATGTTATAGTCAAAGAAATGTTGACTACCGGATAGATTGATTGTTTTTAATTGGATTGTTGCATCTTTTGTATGGTATTTTATCAGTAGTGTTGGATGATGTTGATATCTGGGCTAAAACCAACTAGGGATGAGCAAATCAGACCCGGTACCGGTACCGAATTTACCGAATCGGGTACCTTTTCGGTACCGCTTCGGTACCGACTTTTGACATTTTCGATACCGGTTCGGTCAGGGGCGGAGACAGCTAAGAACCAGCCGTAGCACGGGCTACGGCTCAAAGTCGTGTTCGCAGTGTTAATTTTTTGATTTTTTTTCGATTTTATATAAAGGATACCCC
This sequence comes from Helianthus tuberosus, assembly GCA_030545235.1. NCBI lineage: Eukaryota > Viridiplantae > Streptophyta > Magnoliopsida > Asterales > Asteraceae > Helianthus > Helianthus tuberosus. The sequence continues at coordinate 169,173,581 of CM060366.1, read as the reverse complement.
TCAAAGTTAATGATTTTTTTTTTGGATACCCCTGGTTTTAAGGTCTAGCTCCGCCACTGGGTTCGGTACCGGTATTTACTGGTTTTTACCCTCAAATACCGGTATCGTACCGGTACCGAACCGGGTATATTCGGTACCGGTACTCACTTTTGGGGATTTTCGGTTCCGATTCTTTCGGTACCGGTACCGGTTCGGTACCGGACGGTACCGAGCCCATCCCTAAAACCAACCGCCTCCCACTTCCACAATTCTCTTTGTATTGTACCTTATTAATATTGTTGCCTGATGTCAACTGTTTACATATGTAAGGGAGCAAATCTCATTTTTACGACATTCAACTCCCATTAAACTTAAAACAGTCCCCAAATTAAACTCTTATATACCGCCTATTAAGGCTATAGGGTGTGGGGGTAAAAGTTGGGACATGATTTGCCACCTAGGAACATGAATGGAAGGCTACACCACCCCCTTGCTTGATATGTTTTGTTTTATCTTTTAACACAATCATATATAAAGATATTTTTTTGTGACAGCTTCAGTTATTCGTTTCCTTAGCAAACATGTTAATGCTTTCAACGAATTCCATCAAGTACCACCCCGTAGGAGAGATTTCATTCAAGCAAGGGAGTTATCGATATTTAGATCTGGGATCTTGTTTTTACCGACCGTATGTTGGGGTTTCAGACTATTTGCACGGGCCTCAGCTAAACTAACTCTTTTTCTCTTTTTTTGGGCTGTAGATAAGGGCCCAAATGTGTTAATTGGCCCAATTTGGTTTACCGCCTTAGGGGACCCAACCTCAGTAATTGGTTTCCCACTAACATTAATTCATGATTGATGGGTTATGGATAATACTGGGCGACTTTAATGAAGTTAGGTATCCGGAGGAGAGATTTAATTCTCAGTTTGATATAGGTGGAGCTATGTGTTTTAATAGTTTTATTAGCAGAGGTGGATTTCAGGAGTATAATATGGGGGGCATGAAGTTCACTTTCTTATCTGGAGATGGCACAAATCTGAGTAAAATTGATCGGATGCTAGTTTGTGATAACTTTATGGGGAGGTGGCCAAACGCGTCACTATTGGCTCTAAATAGAGAGTTTTCAGACCATAGTCCGTTAATTTTGACGACAGTTAACAACAGTTTTGGTCCATCCCCATTCAGATTATTTAACAGTTGGTTCTCGATCCCTGGTTTTGATGAGGCAGTGAGGAGAGGCTTGAATAAAAGTAGCGTTTCCAGGTTTAAAGATGAAGTGATGGCGATAAAATTAAAGGCAATAAAGGAAGAATTAAAGGCATGGAGAAAGAATAGAAAAGAGGAAGAAGAAAAGACCTTGATAGAAGCTCAAAACAATCTGAAAATATTGGATAATCTTGCGGAGGAAAGACAACTATCGGAATCCGAGATCGTTAAGTGGCACGATAGCAAGAAGAGTATCAAGTTTTGGCATGAAAAACTGGCAGCGGATTTACAACAAAAAGCAAAGGTGAAATGGATAGGTTTGGGCGATGAAAATACTAGCTACTTTCACAGAATTGTAAACAGTCATATTGCAAGAAACAAAATAAGTGGGTTATGGATTGATGGTAGTTGGGTGACGGATCCGAGAGAAATCAAGAAATTTTTTTTATTAGCATTCCAATCAAAATTCAAGGAACCAATGGATTCAAGACCAAGAATCGGTCCAGGCGGGTTTAAAAAACTAAGTGAAGCTCAAGCTGAAAGTTTGATTGTTCCGTTCTCAGTCGAGGAAGTCCGCAACGCAATATGGGAGTGTGGTATAAACAAATCTCCGGGTCCGGACGGGATCACATTTAAGCTAATTAAAGCATATTGGGAGGAGATGAAGGTTGTAATCATGGAAGTAATGAATCAATTTTTTATTCATGGATCTATTCATCAGTCTTGCAGTGCTTCTTTCATTGCCCTTATCCCGAAGGTATTAGACCCTATTACTCTTTCAGATTTTAGACCTATTTCGTTAGTGGGGGTGGTGAACAAAATCATTTCTAAGGTCCTAGCCAATAGAATGAAAGTTGTCATTAAACATATAGTATCAAATGTCCAATCGGCTTTCATGTCGGATAGGAATATTATTGATGGCCCCTTGATAGTGAATGAGGTATTGGGTTGGGCGAGGCGATCGGGGAAACAAATGTTTGTGTTTAAGGCCGATATAGAAAAGGCATATGACACTCTAAACTGGAAATTTTTAATTTCCATTCTAACCCATATGGGATTCCCGGCAAAATGGAGAAATTGGATCATGGGGATCTTATTCGCGGGGAGGGGTTCTATTTTGGTTAATGGATCTCCTACGGGGGAATTTCACTATAAAAGAGGATTAAGGCAAGGCGACCCACTTTCACCTTTCCTTTTTATAACGGCTATGGAGGCACTACACGTTATGATGGAGAGGGCGAAAGAAAATAACATTTTTGTGGGAATAAAACTTCCTAGGGACGGGCCATACCTAACACATATGTTGTATGCGGACGACTCAATCTTTGTTGGTGAATGGGAGGAGAATAATGTAAGAAATCTTAAAAGAATTTTGCGCATTTTTTACTTATTGTCTGGGTTAAAAGTGAATCCAAGGAAAAGTCAGCTGTATGGAGTGGGTATTAATGTCACACCCCCAAAATCCACACGCGGAGCATCACCGCTTGGAGGCGTGACTGACCAGGATCAAGCCACCAATCATATTGAACATTTAAGTAATAAGTAAAAGTAGATGTAATTCAACCAAACCAATATGAAAGGTGTTTCAAAACATAAGTATAATATCAACGTTTAGCGGAAGCATAAAAGTAACCCAACATGAGTATAAGTATGTAATGTCATAAACGTTTAACAAAGCATTCACGATCCTTGTCCACAACGACTGCGCCTCCCGTGCAAGCTCCATAAATACCTAAGGTCCTGCAAGGCATGTAACAGAGAGTCAACAACTAGTTGAGCGAGTTCACAGTGGGTTGTTTAGTAATAATGTTCGTTTCATAAATCGTTTGTTTGTTTAGTAACCCATGTATCGTCATCAATTACATCGCGGCCCTCCAGGCATGTTTGCGAAGATTAGTGGGGGTTTCCCATGTATTGTAGACTAGTTTTATTTGTATCGCGGCCCTCCAGGCATGTGTGCGAAGATTAGTATAAGTATCGCGGCCATTCCAGGCATGTTTGCGAAGATTAGTATAAGTATCGCGGCCATTCCAGGCATGTTTGCGAAGAACAGTTTCAGTATCGCGGCCCTTACAGGCATGTTTGCGAAGAGTAGTATAAGTATCGCGGCCATTCCAGGCATGTTTGCGAAGAACAGTTTCAGTATCGCGGCCCTTACAGGCATGTTTGCGAAGAGTAGTGGGGGCTTCCCCATGTATCACTAGTCTAGCAGTATCTATATGTGACCTTTCCCAACCAAGGCCAGAAATCCATAATTCCCAATAATAACGTAAGTACAGATAATCATCCAGTCCCATTCCCTACCCCGGGAATCCTATGCCTTGGTAAGAGTGTGAACTCACTTTGTTTTGCTCGGTATGCTAAGTGTATGCTCGCAAGTAATCAATCACGTCCTAAAGTATGCACGTATGTGAAATCAGTTTGTGTTTCAGTTGTTCATGTATAAGCATGTAACACGTAATCACAATCATACAAATCATGTTTAACATATAACAGCTGTTAAATATTCCAGTTAACACTTAACAGAATTAACTCAAGTTACAGCACAGATCAGCTATCCGGCGAAACACACATGCTGACGAAACACAGATAATGGCGAAACACAGATAATTGGCGAAACACATTCAGTTTCGTCGTGGCCTTGTTTGGCGAAACAGGATTCTAATTCGTCGATGACTCTTGGCGAAACACATTCTGTTTCGCCGGGAGTCCTGATTCGTCGGATGTCTGTTTCGCAGACATCAGTTACAGCAGATACAATCAACACAGAAACCCTAATCATTTTAGCAGCCGTCAACAATAACAGAAATCATATGGAGATCAATGTGCTCATAGAATCATCATACTCAATCATCAAAGAATCATCGTCTAGCATAAACCCTAGTTTAAGTGTACAACATATGGATCAACATACAATATCATATCGTCAATCCCTATCAAGATACCAATGTGTATTCAGAATCAGAACATATTAACAACATCCAGAACCGAGTATTCGATCCTATCAAGTTTCGCATAGAACTATTTATATCCGACTACATCATACATATCGAAATCTATACCGTCATCATGCTCTTATAATCACAGCAGTAACACACATCAAACATATACACAAGCCTGAATCGAGATATTACGGAAACATGAAATCGATTAACAAACATATACTAACCGATTTGAGATGAACAAACAAGGATTCGAGACCTAGGGTTGACGGTGAATGATGGTTGTGGTCGTCGCACAGAAGGGAGAGTGTTCTAGGGTTCCAACTTTTGCCAAAGATGTGAAATAAAGGTCTTTACACGCTAATATACCCGATTTAACGTGCTGGGCCCGAACTGGGCTTCGGCGAAACTGGGCTCGGCGAAACTGACCTGTTTCGTCGAGTGGATGGTTGGCGAAACAATCTGTTTCGTCGAGAGTGGTTATGGCGAAACACATATTGTGTTTCGTCGAGTTGTTCAGGTCTCAAACAGTTTACAATTAATCATGCAGTCAAGTACTTACACCTTATCACTCAAATAAAATCAAGATTATCATCTTAACTATAATTTAGTGTTCACAATCCAGGTAAATAATTCGTGTAAGCAATAATCTAGACAGTCAACGTGCAATAAATGCGAATAAAGGATGTCGGAATTTCGAGTTGTCACATTATCCCCAACTTGAAAGAAATTTCGTCCCGAAATTTAGCATGCGGTTACTGAGGAAGCTAATAGTGTGACGTTGTTTACCTGTTTCGTATCGCGGCTCCCCGAGCATGTATGCGAAGATTACTGGTTTTCCTGGGGTGTCACATTATCCCCCCGTTGATTTGGAATTTCGTCCCGAAATTCTGTATTGGTAGCTTCAGCCTCAGTAGTAGTTGCATTGGTTCCGAATAACTGGGGATATTTGAGTTCCATTTGATCTTCACGCTCCCAGGTGAACTCTGGGCCGCGGCGGGAGTTCCAACGAACTCGTACAAGAGGGATTTTCGTGTTCTTGAGGACCTTAATATCCCGGTCCGTGATTTCAACAGGTTCCTCGACGAAGTGCAACCGCTCGTCAATAGTGAGTTCCTTTAAGGGAACTATGTGGGTCTCATCTGACGTACACTTCTTCAGATTCGACACGTGAAAGACGTTGTGAACTGCACTGAGTTCAGGTGGTAAGTTCAATCTGTAGGCCACTTTGCCTATTTTTCTCAATAACCTCGAAAGGTCCAACATATCGTGGATTGAGTTTGCCGCGTTTGCCAAAACGAACCACACCCTTCCAGGGCGAAACTTTGAGTAGCGCTCGATCCCTAACTTGGAATTCGAGTAGTTTCCTGTCTTTATCAGCGTATACTTTCTGACGGTCACGAGCTGCCGCCATGCGTTGTCGTATGAGCAATCTTTTCAGTAGTGTCAACTACCATTTCTGGACCTGTGATCTGACTGTCTCCCACCTCTGCCCAACAGAGAGGTGACCGGCATTTACGTCCGTAAAATGCCTCGAATGGTGCAGCTTTAATGCTGGAGTGGTAGCTGTTGATGTAAGAAAATTCCACAAGTGGCCGATGTTTTTCCCAACCATTGCCAAAGTCAATTACGCACGCCCGAAGCATGTCTTCTAGAGTTTGAATGGTGCGCTCAGACTGCCCATCCGTCTGAGGGTGATAAGCTGTGCTCATGTCTAAACGAGAGCCAAAAGATTTGTGCATTGCTTGCCATAGTTCTGAAGTAAATCGTGCGTCACGATCTGAGATGATGGAGGTGGGCACACCGTGCCTCGAAATAACTTCCTTAAGATATATGTCTGCTAGTGTGGAGAACTTATCCGTTTCCTTGATTGTCAGTAAGTGAGCAGACTTAGTGAGTCGATCCACGATCACCCAAATAGTGTCATTTCCGCGCTGAGATCTAGGTAAGCCAGTAACAAAATCCATGGAAATTTGTTCCCATTTCCATTGTGGTATCTCAGGTTGCTGGAGTGGGCCTGATGGTTTCTGATATTCTGCCTTGACTCTCGCACAAGTCAAGAATTTGCTAACGTATGTGGCTATGTGGGCCTTCATGCTAGGCCACCAGTATGTAGTCTTAATATCGTGGTACATTTTATCCGAACCAGGGTGTACCGAGTAGCGAGACTTGTGTGCTTCATCCATCACAAGCTCTCGTAGGTTGCCATAGTGCGGGACCCAAATGCGTCCTGTGACGTAGGAAGCACCATCTTCCTTCTGTTCTAAGCGTTGCCTTGAGCCGCATAGGGCTTCAGCCCTGACGTTGTCTGGTTTCAATGCTTCTACCTGAGCATTTCGTATCTGGGAAGGAAGACTAGACTGTATAGTGAGTTGTAAAGCTCGCACGCGCTTAGGCGCGGTGTCCTTTCGACTGAGGGCGTCAGCCACAACATTGGCTTTGCCTGGATGGTACTTTATAGTACATTCGTAGTCGTTCAGTAATTCGACCCATCGTCGTTGTCGCATATTCAGTTCCTTCTGTTTGAAGATATGTTCAAGGCTCCTGTGGTCAGTGTAGATAGCACATTTAGTGCCGTACAAGTAGTGTCGCCATATCTTAAGTGCAAAAACAACCGCTCCCAATCTCTAAGTCGTGTGTATTGTAATTCCGTTCGTGACCCTTAAGTTGGCGCGAAGCATAAGCAATAACTTTATCACGTTGCATCAATACACATCAAAGACCCTGGATAGATGCATCGCAGTAAACTACAAAATCGTCCGTGCCTTCAGGCAATGAGAGGATAGGTGCGCTACAAAGTCTATCCTTTAAGTGCTGAAACGCTGTTTCCTGTGCATTACCCCAACGGTAAACAACACCTTTCTGTGCCAGTAGTGTAAGCGGCTGTGCGATCTTTGAGAAGTCTTTGATGAACCGTCTGTAATAACCCGCCAAACCCAAGAATTGGCGTATTTCAGTTGGTGTACGAGGCGCAGGCTAGTTCTTGATCGAATCCACCTTGGATGGATCGACATGAATCCCATCCTTGTTCACCACGTGGCCTAAGAAGTGGACTTCACGAAGCCAGAAGTCACACTTGGAAAACTTAGCGTATAGCTGTTCCGTTCGAAGAAGTTCCAAAATAAATCGTAAGTGCTGCTCGTGTTCCTCCCGATTCTTCGAATAAATCAGGATGTTGTCAATGAAAACAATAACAAACTTTTCGAGATAGGGTTTGCAAACCCTGTTCATAAGATCCATGAAAACCGCAGGCGCGTTTGTCAACCCGAAAGGCATGATCAGAAACTCGTAGTGGCCGTAGCGTGTTCTGAACGCTGTTTTGGAGACGTCCTCACCCCGGACTCTCAGTTGATGATACCCTGACCTTAAGTCTATCTTGGAGTAGTAGCTCGACCCTTGCAGCTGGTCGAATAAATCATCTATGCGCAGAAGAGGATAACGATTCTTGATCGTCACCTTGTTGAGTTCACGGTAATCTATGCACAGACGAAAGGTACCGTCTTTCTTCTTCACAAATAATACTGGAGCTCCCCAGGGCGAAGAGCTAGGACGTATGAAACCCTTTTCCAAGAGTTCCTGCAATTGCTTAGACAGTTCATCCAGTTCCGTTGGAGCTAAGCGATAAGGTGCTCGAGCTATGGGTGCTGTTCCTGGAGCGAGCTCGATCTGAAATTCGACCTGGCGATGAGGCGGTAACCCAGGTAATTCCTCGGGAAACACTTGAGGAAAAGAAAAAAAAAATCGCGTACTACAGGAATATCTTCAATCTTTTTCTCTTTCTTCGATGTATCTGTAACGAGTGCTAAAACAGCTGTGTGGCCCTTTCGTAAGCACTTCTGAGCCTTCAAAAAGGAGATGATGCCACTCAGGACACCACTCTTGTCGCCTTGAACTTCGAGAGGTTCTTTGTCAGAACGAGGAATACGAAAGATCTTCTCCTTGCATAGGATCTCGGCTTGTTGTTGGGATAACCAGTCCATACTAATGACGATATCGAAACCATCATAACTTTGGGGTCATTCCTAGTATCACCCTGACCAATCACGAACACTCGACCCCTGGCACCATTGCCGTCGTTATTATCCCCATTGTTGCCTCCATTATTGTTCCTGTTTCTTTGATTCTGGTTCTGGTTCAACCGTGGGCAGTGTCTTTTGAAGTGACCTTCAGCATCATCTGATAACATCCCTTGTTACCCTGCTGTTGTCGCCGATTCTATAGATCTTGTGGCTGTTGTTGTTGGTTCTGGTTTGCAGGACGTAAGTTTCTACCATCTTTGGTTCCATGACCAAGCTTGTTTCATTATTGACAATGATTGCGTTTGCACTGCCCGCTGTGGTGCAAGTTACATCGTTTGCGCTTAGGGTGGTTTCCCCTGTATCCACCCTGCCCTTGACTACTAAAAGGTTGCTGACCAGGACTTTGGCTGTCATTGATCTTTCACTGCTGTGCCTGGGACGGAATCGTAGTCGAACCCTTGCTGGAGGTTCCATCCCACTTTCATTAGTTGTCACTGAGGGTAGCAGAAGTAGTTGAAGTAGTAGCGCTGATACGTTGAGGCAGCTTGTTCTGTTCCACTGCCCGGTCTGTGAGACGATGAGCAAGATGAGTAACATCTTGAATAGTAGCAAGTTTAGCCGTCATCACATAGTTTTGAATTCCTGGTACTAAACCCTTGAGGTACAGCTCAAAGCTCTTTATGGGAGGATCCACCATAGTTGGACACAAATTGTCAGTTTGTTGGATCGTATCGTGCACGCTTCTATCTCTGACCCCGTCATCTTCATGTTAAAGGACTCCACTTCCAGCTTGCGGATGGCATCATAACTACCGTATTCACGTTTGATCAGTTCCTTAAAATCATTCCATGGGGTGGCATTAGCAGCCGCCAGCTCCAACATCGTAATCTTGCGCGTTCCACCAAGTTTGCGCAGTGCCTTCGAGAATATCAGTGGCATATTTCGCCTTACGAGCCTCGGGTCATTCACACACTCGAAGACCGATTCGAGTTCCTCGAACTAATGGAGGAGTCCAACAGCTCCTTCAGTGTCGCTGAAAGTAGTAGGGCGACAGTCCATATAAGTCTTGTATGTGCATACAGGTGGCTGAGCGTGTTGACTTGTCGTGTGCGTAAGAGTAATCAAAATCAAGCACAAGTGTTGAGTTACAAGAGTAGGATCTAAAAATCCTAGAGTAAGTGGTGATGGCAGGTTACACCTCCTGTCTGGGCAGCTGCGAGTGCTGCAGTAACTTGTTCAGTGATCGAAGCCGCCAACTGGGCTTGAGTTAGGTTAACGCGTCCACACATGATCTTGACATCAAGGAGAACATGTGGGTGAGAGGTTCGCGAATAGTGCGAAGAGAGTGAGCATACAAGTATTCTCAAGCAATAACGTGTAGTAGGTTCTGTAATCTGAGCACACCATGAGCAAAGTTCTATGTAATTCTAGCATGTAGGTAATGTAACATGAATAGTAATACCTATGGTGTTGAGCCTTGCACGTGGAGCGAAGCGTCGTTGTGGATCGTTGAGAGCACTGTTCTGGTTATAGTCTGGTTTTAACAAAATCGTTTTCCCTTTATTAAAACCGAGTTCTCTATAAACCTGGCTCTGATACCAATCTGTCACACCCCCAAAATCCACACGCGGAGCATCACCGCTTGGAGGCGTGACTGACCAGGATCAAGCCACCAATCATATTGAACATTTAAGTAATAAGTAAAAGTAGATGTAATTCAACCAAACCAATATGAAAGGTGTTTCAAAACATAAGTATAATATCAACGTTTAGCGGAAGCATAAAAGTAACCCAACATGAGTATAAGTATGTAATGTCATAAACGTTTAACAAAGCATTCACGATCCTTGTCCACAACGACTGCGCCTCCCGTGCAAGCTCCATAAATACCTAAGGTCCTGCAAGGCATGTAACAGAGAGTCAACAACTAGTTGAGCGAGTTCACAGTGGGTTGTTTAGTAATAATGTTCGTTTCATAAATCGTTTGTTTGTTTAGTAACCCATGTATCGTCATCAATTACATCGCGGCCCTCCAGGCATGTTTGCGAAGATTAGTGGGGGTTTCCCATGTATTGTAGACTAGTTTTATTTGTATCGCGGCCCTCCAGGCATGTGTGCGAAGATTAGTATAAGTATCGCGGCCATTCCAGGCATGTTTGCGAAGATTAGTATAAGTATCGCGGCCATTCCAGGCATGTTTGCGAAGAACAGTTTCAGTATCGCGGCCCTTACAGGCATGTTTGCGAAGAGTAGTATAAGTATCGCGGCCATTCCAGGCATGTTTGCGAAGAACAGTTTCAGTATCGCGGCCCTTACAGGCATGTTTGCGAAGAGTAGTGGGGGCTTCCCCATGTATCACTAGTCTAGCAGTATCTATATGTGACCTTTCCCAACCAAGGCCAGAAATCCATAATTCCCAATAATAACGTAAGTACAGATAATCATCCAGTCCCATTCCCTACCCCGGGAATCCCATGCCTTGGTAAGAGTGTGAACTCACTTTGTTTTGCTCGGTATGCTAAGTGTATGCTCGCAAGTAATCAATCACGTCCTAAAGTATGCACGTATGTGAAATCAGTTTGTGTTTCAGTTGTTCATGTATAAGCATGTAACACGTAATCACAATCATACAAATCATGTTTAACATATAACAGCTGTTAAATATTCCAGTTAACACTTAACAGAATTAACTCAAGTTACAGCACAGATCAGCTATCCGGCGAAACACACATGCTGACGAAACACAGATAATGGCGAAACACAGATAATTGGCGAAACACATTCAGTTTCGTCGTGGCCTTGTTTGGCGAAACAGGATTCTAATTCGTCGATGACTCTTGGCGAAACACATTCTGTTTCGCCGGGAGTCCTGTTTCGTCGGATGTCTGTTTCGCAGACATCAGTTACAGCAGATACAATCAACACAGAAACCCTAATCATTTTAGCAGCCGTCAACAATAACAGAAATCATATGGAGATCAATGTGCTCATAGAATCATCATACTCAATCATCAAAGAATCATCGTCTAGCATAAACCCTAGTTTAAGTGTACAACATATGGATCAACATACAATATCATATCGTCAATCCCTATCAAGATACCAATGTGTATTCAGAATCAGAACATATTAACAACATCCAGAACCGAGTATTCGATCCTATCAAGTTTCGCATAGAACTATTTATATCCGACTACATCATACATATCGAAATCTATACCGTCATCATGCTCTTATAATCACAGCAGTAACACACATCAAACATATACACAAGCCTGAATCGAGATATTACGGAAACATGAAATCGATTAACAAACATATACTAACCGATTTGAGATGAACAAACAAGGATTCGAGACCTAGGGTTGACGGTGAATGATGGTTGTGGCCGTCGCACAGAAGGGAGAGTGTTCTAGGGTTCCAACTTTTGCCAAAGATGTGAAATAAAGGTCTTTACACGCTAATATACCCGATTTAACGTGTTGGGCCCGAACTGGGCTTCGGCGAAACTGGGCTCGGCGAAACTGACCTGTTTCGTCGAGTGGATGGTTGGCGAAACAATCTGTTTCGTCGAGAGTGGTTATGGCGAAACACATATTGTGTTTCGTCGAGTTGTTCAGGTCTCAAACAGTTTACAATTAATCATGCAGTCAAGTACTTACACCTTATCACTCAAATAAAATCAAGATTATCATCTTAACTATAATTTAGTGTTCACAATCTAGGTAAATAATTCGTGTAAGCAATAATCTAGACAGTCAACGTGCAATAAATGCGAATAAAGGATGTCGGAATTTCGAGTTGTCACAATTAATGAGGAGAATGTGAGCAATATGGCGTCGGTTTTCAATTGCAAACCTGGTAAACTACCTTTTGTTTACTTAGGTTTGAAGGTCGGTGCAAATATGAATAGAATTACAAATTGGAAAGAGGTTATAGACATGTTTAACAGGAGACTCTCGAATTGGAAGGCGAAAGCTTTGTCATTTGCCGGGAGAGTTGTGTTAGTGAAAGCAGTACTCGGTAGTTTACCAAACTACTTTTTGTCTCTTTATAAGTGTCCGAATGGGGTAATAAAGGTTTTAGAAGGAATACGGAGAAAGTTCTTGTGGGGTGGATGTAATACGAACAACAAAATTAGATGGGTAAAATGGGAGAAAGTTGTAGCCTCAAAAGATTTTGGGGGTCTCGGAATCGGAAAATTAAAGGATATGAATTTGGCACTTTTAGCAAAATGGTGGTGGAGACTGAAAATGGAGCCGGATAATCTATGGGCAAAGGTTATAAAAGCAATTCATAGTTCTCAAAGAAAGGTGGAATCGATTCCGTGTAAGAAAACTTTGATAGGCGTATGGAAAAATATAGGCGAGATAAATAAGGAATTCATAAAAAATAATGTAAGCATTAGCTCAAGTTTGAGAAGTGAAGTTGGTTTGGGCGATAAGACATTATTTTGGGTAGATACATGGATCGGGCAGGATTCGCTAAGGGCCCAATTCCCGAACTTGTACCAGTTAGCGTTTAATAAAAAAGCATTAGTTATGGAGAATTATAAAACAATGAATGGGGGTCGGCTATGGGACTGGGAATGGAGTAGAGCACCATCTGATATTGAAGAAAGACAGGAAATGGAATCTTTGAACGATCTTTTACGGCAACAGAACTTGTCAAACAGCGGCGATGTTTGGATCTGGAAGAATAATGAACACCAAGAGTTCAGCGTCAAGAACGTCAAGTCATCATTAAGTCAAAATGTTGATTTAAATTCAGTACCATGCACCTTTATTTGGAATAACTGGGCAACAACAAATAGCATAATGTTCGTATGGAGAGCAATAGAAGAGAAAATTCCGTCTGCAGTCGCTTTAAGAAGTAGAGGTTTGAATCAGATTCAGGTTATTTGCAAAACATGCGGTGCAGCTGAAGAGACGGCGGGTCACATTCTTCTTGGCTGCAACTTTGCGAGAAGAATCTGGGAAGCTATAATATTCTGGTTAAAAATTCCGATGGTGGATGTTGAAGGAAGCATTGCAGAACTGTTGCAAGCAATAAGTGATATTCCGAGGAGCCGAAAGATAAGGAAAGTAATTCATGCGGTTGTAGTTCAAACAATGTGGGTTCTATGGAAGACCAGAAACGAAAAAGTCTTTTCGGGAAGACAAGGTGTGATTCAGACGACAATAGAAGAGATAAAAGAAACTTCCTTTCAAAGTATGATTCGGAGATCAAAATACCAAACGATAACTAGACAGGAGTGGTGGGATTTTAATATAGTTATGTAAGCAGTCAATTTTGTTTTCCATTTTTCTTTGTAGTTTTTTGTTGTCCAGCTTCTGGCTGGGGTCGTTTTGTTTGGTTTTGGTTTTTTAATGAAAAGTTTCGTTTGCTATTCAAAAAAAAGATACCTTTTGAAATGGCCATGTCATCCGGAAGTCAGCGGGGGTACATGGGATAATACTCACACGAAGCTAGAGGTTGTGAAAATGGAAGCTCATGTGCTTATATCTCTCGAATTTGATATGGCAATGTAATCCTTGTATATGTCGCCAGTGGCCATGTGATTCGGTATTCCATAGGCCCATAGCTTACATTTCCAAAACATATAGTTTTATGAAATTAGATTTCAAAAGTAAAAATAATTGGTTGTGCAACAACATATTTACGTGGCAGTTTTGATAGGTGCATTTTCCTTGAGATTTCATGTATGATTTGTGTCCATTCACTTCTATTTTGATGTCAAATACTCAAATGAGTTTTTTTAATGATTAAAAAATGTATATATTTTGGAATAAATTGTTGACAGTTGTTTTGTAGCTTTATCAAAGATAGAGTATTTGATTCTTTCTTTATTGTCTATTTATTGATTTTTTGCAAGTTTTTAGTAATTTTATCAAAGATGATTATGTATATATCACTGTATTATCCATGTGGGCGTTGTCCAAGTGAGGTTTACTTGTAAGGTATTGTATAATAATGAATATAAAGTCTTGTGGATATTTTGTTTGTTGCTGTAGTTGTAGTTGTTATCTCGATTATTTGGAATAATTAGTAGTGTGATGATGTCATCCTATCGGACTCTCATTTTTTGATATAGTTCGGTCTAGCAAGTTTTTGAATACAAGGAGTTGCTGGATATTGGTTATCATAATCGCTACTCTATCATTAACAATATCTTCAATGTACAAAACTATTTGACAAGACTCTCGACGTAGCATCTATATAGGTTTGAATGAGATATTAACATTTTGTTTCTTTTTTCAGGTCCATCACACATATGTAGCTGCTAGATCTTATGGTGCTTTTAAAAGGTCCCAAGCTTGGAAAACCATCCGACGTATTGAGAATGAGGCAGATACTCATAAAACTAAAGCACCACAGCCCTCTTCACCTTAAATATTTGACATTGCCGCCTGATGATATGGATGTCAAGGCTGATGCAGCTAAAGCTCCTATTGCCGTTGCTTAAGTGTGTTAATGGTGTTTCTGTCACCTCTCGGTCTTGTCAATATATAATAGTTCATTGAGGGAGGATTTCGAGATTTAGACGTGAATGTAACTATGACATTTTTTTTGGATCCAAAGAAATTGTCGATGTGACTTTGTTTAATATACGTCCGGTTTTCTATAAATACAAACGTAATTAACACCGCATCCCGCCGCATTGCGGCGGGTAGTATATCTAGTTCATATATATATATATATATAGTTGTTACCGTTCAAAAAAAAAAAACTATTTGACTAGTCTAAAAACCCGTTTATTAAACGGGGTAATTCCAACGCGGTCTCTTTAACGAAAAGGTTAACGTAATACACGAGTTTCATGTTACTTATTTAAGTTTTTGAGGTTTTTTTATTGGTTTCTATTTAGATTTTAGAGGGAATTTTCTCTATATAATTTTATAACTTTTCATTCATACACATAGTTACTATTCAATTTAGATTGTTTTTATTGGTTCAAACCTTCTCTCTACTTCCCTTAGCTCCTGGTCCCTATCTTTTACTCTTTCTTTGCTACTTTCCCTCTTTACACCATCAAATACTCCCTCCGTCCCATTTTAAATGTCCAAATTTCCACTTTTTGTTGTCCCAATTTAATTGTCATTTCCAAATAATTTTCAGTTTTGCCCTTACCATTACAAACTTCCATTTTTGGTTGTCCCAATTTAATTGTCATTTCTAAGGACATTATTGTCATTTTACAACCCAAAAAATAAAATACTCAAATATTTCTTAAATTGTGTGAATGTGGGTCCGATGACATCTAAATAGGGACGGAGGGAGTAGCATTTATTTAATAATTATTTAAAATATAACATAAGGAATATTGACTTTTACACTACAATCCATAAATTCTTATATTTACGTACATCCTTTATATTTTAATCATTTTCTTTTATATTTTTCTTTTATCTTTGTTATGTTAAACTTTTAATTATTTATTTATTTTTTTCTTTATCATTAAATCTAACTTTTATATTTAGATCTGTATATTTAACCATGCGGCTTGCTTATTTGGATGTGTTAAGAATTGTCATTTTTTATCATCGTTTTTACATCAATATTTTTACGTGAGTTTTGTTGTTATCGTTTTCGCTTACTTATTCTTTTCTATGATAATGTTTTACGTTTCGCTCTCAATTTGGCGATTTAACACCCCGCAACGCGCGTATGTGGTTTAACGTGTTTACATCTATATTTTATTTGGTTTGACGGCCCTGTCGCAACGCACGAGGTCTTAAAAACTCGTTATTTAAAAAGGTTAACATTTAAAATTTGATATTTTATTAATTATTTTTCCTTCTCACTGTTAACTTCCAAGAGTTAAATTAATTATCTTTTTTCACAATTTATTCATTACCCTTAACTACATATTCATCCAGTTTTACATCCTTTTCGCTTATTTTAGGGTGGTAGTGGCGTGGAAAAGGAGGGGGTAAGGGGTAACGGTTTGCGGGTAAGGATACCTTTGCGGGTACATCGCCATCGGTCATGGGGTACTCATAATGGGTAGTATAAGAGTCATCGTTAGGGGAAGAGGAGAGAGATGGTGTATGTGCAACTGGACCCTCAATATTAACCTATCCAATCATCCATCATCTTTAAAATTTATGTATTTTTTTAAGAAAAAAAGGATTTTAGGGTAGTTAAGAGTAAAAGTGATGTGATAAGGTAGGATTGCTAAAATTCAAGGTATATATGAAAACAGCACCCTTTTCACCCTTAGGGTGAGGGGGGCACTCCCCTAAGAGGGGAGTCCCCTCTCTTACGCATAACCAATCCTCGTGTGCCACGTCAACTCCCCTCTTAAACTTCCCTAACACCCTAAATTGATGGCGGCACTCCCCTCTTAGGTGACTTGGTTTTTTATTAAAAAAAAAAAAATCAGTGATTGGTTGAAAGTGAGGCTGGCCCCACCAACAACCCTCCCCTTCTTCGGTGAACTCCCCCCCCCCCCCCCCCCCCCCAATCCCTTCCCCGAATCGGGTCACCGCAGGGATGGCGGCGGTGTTCCCGATCGGTGGATAGGGTCACCGATGCCCTCCCCGCTGTACGCCCCGTTCACCCTTAGGGAGCACCCTTTTCACCCTTAGGGTATACGGGGTGGTCACGGGGAAGGGTGCGGTGAGTGAGTTTGCCAATGGGGAACACTGCCACCGTCCCTTGTTTACCGCATGGTGGAGTTGGATTTCGGTGATTAATCACCGCACAAGGGTAAAGGAGGGAAGAGGAGAGAGAGGTGTGAATAGTGGGCCCCACTCTCTTCCAACCTTTTATATATTTTTCTTTTAAAAAAATGGCTTGGATGAACCATACCTTGTGATTAAAGGGCAAAAGTGGAGTTGGAGAGGACAGTTGACATAACAATAAATTATTGGGTGGGTGGAGAGTTCACCTCTCCCTAAAAGGTGACCACCCCTTACACGAGGTAAACTTTCCACCCATCTAATGATTTCTTGTCATGTCAAATACTCTCTCCAATTCCCCCTTGCCCTTTAATCACAAGAATTGGTTCACCCAAACCATTTTTTTTTAAAAGGAAAAATCTGTGATTGGTTGGAAGAGAATAGGCGGCACTATACACCTCTTTCTCTCCTCTTCACTCTTCTCCCTTTGTGCAGTGATTAATCTCCGAAATCCAACTCCCCCTATATGGTAAACAAAGGAAGGCGAGGTTGTTCATAAACTTAAGTTAGTTAATTGGGGAGAAGAAATGAGAAACAAAATTAATTAATAATACATATATAGTAAATATGAGGAGGACCAACATGTAACTTTATATAATTTTAAGAGTTTAAGTAATTATAATATTTAAAATATATGGTACTATTTCTTAAAACATATTGTTTCCTTTTAAAACAAGTTGTCCCCACAATTTTTAAACGGCATAACTTTATCAAATGTGGTATTTAAAAAAATTACATCGTAAAAAAGGCATTTTATCCCCTTTCATTTAAGTATGGTGATGCTGTAATTTTCTTTAATAAAATAATATTATTGTTTTTCACGATTATCTATGTTTGTGTTTTTTGGGGCATCGCGTGGACACCCCTCTAGATAAAATAAATGCTAAATAAAATATTATTAAAAAAAACTAAAATATATTCATCACCATTTATTAGGTTTGATACGAAAATGTGATATCAATTTTCAATAAATTTATACCGTAGTGTTGAAAAAAAATAAACATATTTGCGATGTTAGATTTTTTAAAGTTAATATGCGCAAGTTAAAAAAATTAGTTTAAAGGATAAATAAAATGTTATTTAAATAGTTAAAATAAATACTTAAAAAACCTAATTAAGCAATTTATTAAAAAAAAATTGAATTTCAAACAAAATATTATTTAAATAATTAAAACAAATACTTAGAAAATTAAACACACTATTCATCACCATCTAGAATTTTGTTGTGTCAATAGTAAATAGTAAATAAGAAGAAGTAATTACATTCAGTGGTTAAATTATGTTGTGTCAACAGTAAATAAGAAGAAGTAATTACATGCGACTCAAAGAAAATCATTTTATTTAGAAGGGAGTGAATATATGAATTCACTAGTGAATACCAGGCCGTTTCTAGAATTTTGGGGGCCAAAAAGAATTAAAAATTTGAGGCCCTTTTTAATTTTTTTTAGGCTTGTAGTTTCGGTTTGTATATGACGTGAAATATATTAGAAAGAAACTTATAAAACACTTAGTCACTTAACTATTTATAAACTAGATGCTTTCCCTAATCAAATAATGTTGGAATCTAATACATAAATCAAATCTAAGTTGGTCAAAATATTTTAACCTAACAAATAACAACTTACATTACATGTGAAAGGAATCAAAACATGATATTTATTTTAAGTATGCTATTGTTATTAGTTAGAAACGATTTTTTTTTAAAATAAAATTTTACATTGACATATCATGTTAAAAATATTGTGGAAAAAATATTTTAGCTTATTAAATTAAGAAAGATGATTAAAAAAGATGAATTTATTAAAAAAGTGAGTAAGGTGATTAATAATTTTGAAAATTGGTAGCAGATGGGATTCAAACCCAGCCCTCTATAAAAAACAAATCTTGTTCTTACCACCAGACCACAATTGTATTAATGTAAACAAATATTACCGTAAATATAATATTCTTTTTCTTATAAATATATATTTTTTAAAATTTTGGAGGCCCTATCTTTTCGGAGGCCTTAGGCCGTCACCTAGCCCAATTACACTAACGGGCCGCCCTTAGGGAATACACTACATTATTAAAACTAAAATATTTACTGATGAGTACATGCATTACTAGGGGAAGGTTCATTTGAGAAGAAATTTAATGTGAGAAGAAAAAGAAGAAATGGCATATTAGTAAAATACTATTTCATTTATAACTCATATCATTAATTTTTAACTCTTTAATTAATTAGTCAACTAATCATTAATTATCCTACATATAATCTACAAAACCTACACATATCCAAATTTTCCTACATATACCCTATACATTATAGAATTATATCCTTCACAGTCGAAATTTATCCTACACACCTCGAAATATATATCATACACAACTCGTAATTTATCCTACACAACTAGTAATTTATTCTAGACTTTAAATTAGGTTGTTTTTTTTAATTTAGAAAAAATATATATTTTGAAAAGGAGTTACAAGTTAATTTAGTTAGTTATTAAAGGGGAATAATACAAATTAATGATTTTTGTAAGTTTACTAATATACCCTTATATTAAAATTAAATGAAGTAAAATGAAGCATTCTTATTGGTTGAAACTTCTTCTTTTTTCTTCTTACAAAAAAATTCTTCTCATTTAAACCCCCCACTGCATTACTAAACCCTAAATGTAGTACTATGAGTAACAAATAATTCTAATGTTTTTTTAAGAACAAACTAACATAATCTTAAATCTTAAATGCTCTTATACTCAAACCTTGAAGGGTTGAACCCTCATGGGGTATGGGGGTCGTCCCCTCCCCGTCTCGGATAGTCCCTCACGTCGCACACTGCCCCTCATGGGGTCGTCGCGTCGCTCACGTCCGCAGGAAGACGGAAGAGACGATGCAGGGGGATTGGCTGATGGCTGATAAGTGGGGACCGCATAGAGAGAGATAGAGAGTTTTTTTTTTGTTTTAATTATTTATTCTATATTAGTTTTTTATTAATTTTGGGTAGTTCTTACACCCTTGGATAGTCCCCTTTGGATGGTCCTTTATCGAACGTGACGTGGCGTCTACGTGGCGGATAGTCCCTAAATGGACTACCCAATGGGTATGGTCTAAGCAAATAATTCTTATATAGTTGATGATTCCTATATTAGGATGGGTATCATTATTTATGATACCATGATATGCAATACCCAGTGTTGCAAAAATCGGTCTAGGCGGCCGTGTAAGTACAGTTCCTGCCGGGTAACTGTCGCTTATCAGTTCCGTATTAATCAAAACAGAAGTCCAAGTTAAAGTCAACGATAATGAAGAATTCAAGACCACATGAAGACCAAGGGGAGTTTGTTAGTGCACTTTGGGTGATAAGTGCTTGCTTTCCAATTGTTAGGGTCTTTATTGTACAAGTCTTGAAAGATAGTCCCAACTTTATCCTAGGGACATTTTGTCCAAGTTTTATGTCTAGGACAAAGGTCAGGGGTTTATGTTAGGGACAAAATTCAGGGTTTTGGTGTAATTGTTTGTCCGAGTATAGTCCTAGTCTATATATATGTGTTGTATAGGATTAGGGCAACAATCCATGGATGAGGGATCGATCAAGAAGCTTTGTGCACCTCTCTCACTAGTTGTTCCTCCTGGTGTGCACATCCTAGAGAGAGAGAGTATGTGTTAGTGAGAGAAAGCTAGGGTTTAGATCTTTGTGATCTAAACCAGCTTGTAGATGATGTTTACTCATTTGGTATGTAATCTGTGATGACTGATTCAATATAAAGGGTTCATCTTCTACGTATTTCTATCTTGTTCATATTTTGTTCTTCATGTCTTGAATCAAGTGCAATGTTTGATGTTCGTCATCGATCCGGTGCTTTCACAGTGGTATCAGAGCGTGGTTAGCGCCAAATGGTGAAGCTCAGAAACAAGTCTCCGGACTTTCTCCCTAGTGTGACTTCACACTAGACCATTCCGAATGGTCTAACCGCCTTCCGAATCACCATTGCTCTTGATTTGATGTTTGTTTCCGCCAAACATCTTGAAGACTTGAAGATTTTGCAGAAAAGTTGAAGAAAATGAAGCTGTTCGTGGTTGTTTTGTTCTCCAAGTTGTTGCAGACATGAGGTTTGATCCAAAATTTGCTCTGTCCGAGTTTTTCTTAGTGTTAAACTTGTCTGAGTTTTAAAACTCTGTGTTTGTTGTTTCCGGGGTTTTTGGAGAACTAGTGTGAAGTCACACTAGGGAGATAGTCCGGAGACTTGTTTCTGAGCTTCACCATATCCGACTATTATCAACTGTCCGAATTTTTATATAGTTCAACAGTTTCGGATGGTCCGAGTTTTGAAACAAGTCCGAGTTTTTGTAATTTGAAATTCATGTCTGAGTTTCACATGTCTGAGTTTCAAATGTCTGAGTTTTACAGCTTGTCTGAGTTTTACACATGTCCGAGTTTCAAATGTCTGAGTTTTTTAAATACTCTGCATGTTCCAAGTTGTTCTTATCAAACCAGTGTTCCGAGTTTTGAAAGGTCTATGAATGTTCCGAGTTTTAAAGACAGTTCCGATTTTTTTTAATTACCTGAACCGTGTCCGTTTCTGAGGTTTCTGTCCGAACTTTGTTAGAAACTTCTGTCCGAGTTTCTTGTTCGGGTTTGATAATCCGAGTTTTGATTGTTCCTTTCGTTCCGATGTTTAACAACAATTTGGTTGTTCCGAGTTTTGATAAATGTGAAACAAGGTTGTTCCGAGTTTTTTTAACTGTCAAGATTGCTTTTCCGATTATTAAACAGATCAAGTCTATTCGTCCGACTTTTGAAATATGTTGAGGTTTCGAGGTTCCGAGGCTCCGAGTTTTGAACAGTGTCAACATATTTCTGAGTTTTTACCAGCTGTGTCCGACCTTTTAACAAGTTGAACCTGTTCCGACCTTTAACAGTCCTGAACCTGTTCCGACTTTGAACCTGTTCCGATTTTTCAACAATTTAGGACTGTTTGATTTTTCCAACTGTCTGGATCTTTATCACAGTCGGCTTTTAAAGTCCGGCCTTTCAAATGTGGTTTTCCTGTTTTGGCTGTTCAGGATCTATTTTTACATCTGATTAGCTGTGTGTTCAAGCTTATGATCAGTCGTTTTTCGAGGTTTCATCTTTGAGTTCAGTACCGAAGTTTGCATTATCAAAGTGTCCGGGGATTTGTTTATGATTTTGTCCGAGTTTTTTAAGAACTCCGACCTGTCAAACACTAGTATGCCACCAACAGTCAAGGCCTTCGACGAGGAGCCAGCGAGAGGAGACGAGGGAGCAGTGTTTACGGTCGGTGGAGACTTGTATGTTTGGAGCGAAAGGGATCAACGCGCTGCTTGAATACAGTTATTCACTTGAGGAGCTTTCGGTTAAGCGGCTACGAGATGTTAACGACGGCTCAGCCGAGCCGATTGGTGTTGGCGCGGCTGCGAATTCGTTGAAATCGGTTTGTTTGACCGAGCTTTATAACGGACAGTTGTTTTGGCTCGATGATTTGTGGTGCGAAGAGAATACGACTTGCTTGGAATTTTTGTATTGTTTACAAAGAAAAAGGGGGAGTAAAAATTTTGAAGTTCCTATTTTCTTTGTAAATATAAAGCTTGTGCGTGAAATAGCTCGTGTGTGATGGAGTTTTTGTCACGTGTGTTTATGTTATTAATCAAGTGTTGACGTGATGAAGTTGAATTCTCGGTTGGTGACTAGTTGAAGATTGAGCCTTATTAAGTTGCTATTTAGAGTAGAGAAGATTAGTTCTGGTCTCGAAATAATGTGGGGCTTCTTGATTTGAGGGGAAGGTCGGAGATGAAAGCCATCGGGGATTTAGCGGATTTGTGAAGATAGGAGATTGATTCATGAGGATACGTGACGAGATGAGATTATACATGAAGGATTGAATACTTTTGATCAAGATGGTGGATGTACTTTTACGGAGTTCAGTTTGTTATTAAGTTATCGAACTGAACTTCATGTCTTAGTGAAGTTTGAAGTGTTCAAGGTTGGACATTGGAAATCCAATGTTTCTTTCTGCTACCGGTTAGGTTTGAAGATTAATGTATCGAGCGATATTCCTACATATGGTTGTAGGTCGGTTCGCGTTAACTTGATTCGGGAGTAGTTTGAGGGGGTGGATCTACAGTTTTTGATGTTGGATGCTTCAGGTTTCACAAAGCGGCCATTCAAGTGATCGTCAGCAAGTCTTTAATTAGAAGGGTTGAAGATCACTGTGCTTTGCCGGAAAGATCAAGTCTCAGCCAAAATTGAAAGCAGACATGATATCATCAGTCAAGGGGGAGACTGTAAGTGCAGTATTCGGTGACTGAAGATATCAGAGTTAGACAGAACTGATTGCAACAGTTAAGGGGGAGACTGTAAGTGCAGTTCCTGCCGGGTAACTGTCGCTTATCAGTTCCGTATTAATCAAAACAGAAGTCCAAGTTAAAGTCAACGATAATGAAGAATTCAAGACCACATGAAGACCAAGGGGAGTTTGTTAGTGCACTTTGGGTGATAAGTGCATGCTTTCCAATTGTTAGGGTCTTTATTGTACAAGTCTTGAAAGATAGTCCCAACTTTATCCTAGGGACATTTTGTCCAAGTTTTATGTCTAGGACAAAGGTCAGGGGTTTATGTTAGGGACAAAATTCAGGGTTTTGGTGTAATTGTTTGTCCGAGTATAGTCCTAGTCTATATATATGTGTTGTATAGGATTAGGGCAACAATCCATGGATGAGGGATCGATCAAGAAGCTTTGTGCACCTCTCTCACTAGTTGTTCCTCCTGGTGTGCACATCCTAGAGAGAGAGACTATGTGTTAGTGAGAGAAAGCTAGGGTTTAGATCTTTGTGATCTAAACCAGCTTGTAGATGATGTTTACTCCTTTGGTATGTAATCTGTGATGACTGATTCAATATAAAGGGTTCATCTTCTACGTATTTCTATCTTGTTCATATTTTGTTCTTCATGTCTTGAATCAAGTGCAATGTTTGATGTTCGTCATCGATCTGGTGCTTTCACAGGCCGATTAATCGGCACCTAGGCGCTAGGCGGCTACTTACTGACTAATTTTGAGCTAGTCGGTCAATTAATTGGAGTCGGTCAAAGTCGGTCAAAATCGGTCCTAGGCGGTCCAAAATCGGATTTATCGGACTATATTAATCGGTCAAAATCGGTCCTAGGCGGTCAAAATTGGTCAGAATCAGTCAAAATCGAACCATACTATCTGAAACTTGAATTATTTATGTGAATTTTGAAGTATTATTTTTATATTATTGGGTATATATATATAATTTTGAAAAAATACATATAACAATCCCATTCCGATTAATCCCGATTAATCCCTAGGCGGTACCTCACCGCCCTACTAGCGCCTTCTACAACATTGGCAATACCTATGGAAACTTGAATTAATAATAATAACAACAATAATATTAGTAGTAATCTTAATAATAACTAGCTTTAAACAAGTTCACTGCGTTACGGCGTATTTCTTTTGTTATTTAGTCTATGTTTACATGTGTTTTGAAATCACTACGAGCGTGTTGCGAACCGAACTGCTGACAAGAATAAGAAGAAAATGTAGAAAAAAACACTAAAAGATAACCGAAAGAAAATCAACCAAAAAAGTTGTATGGTAACGATGTTGTTCGTATGAAACCCATGGTCAGAGATGAGCAAATTGTTCTGGGTACCAGTACCAAATTTTGCCGAACCGAAAGATCTTAAGTACCAATTCGGTACCGACTTTTGGCGTTCCTAGTACCGGTTCACTACCGTTTTTTACCTTCATATACCGATACCGTAACCGGTATTTTCGGTATCAGTACCGATTCTATATCGGTTGGCACCGAATTCATCCCTACCCCTGAAACTAAAAAAATAAAAAATTAAAAGTTGAAGAAAATCAACAAAAAAAGTTGTACGATACCGTTGTTCGTACGGTAACCGTGATCAGGGATGAGCAAATGGTACCGGGTAGCAGCACTGAATTTCCCGAACCAAAAGATTTATAATATCAATTCGGCACCAACTTTTGACGTTTTCTGTATTAGTGCCGGTTTTTACCTTCATGTACTAATACCGAACAGCACCGTACCGGTTGTCGGTTGACACCAAGCTTATCCCAACCCCTAATATTAAAAAAAAGATTAAAGTTAAAAAGTAAAAAAAAAAAATAACTATTATTATAATACTAAAATAATAAAAGTATTAAAAAAACTATATATTATTATAATATTAAAATCACTATTCATTTCAATTCGTTTATTAATAATTTAATTTAATTTAATTTAATTTAATTTTATTTTATTTAATTTAATAAATGGTTTTCTTATATTTAATTAAATGTGACAAGATATGTCTATTAGTTTACTGTTTACATGTGTTACTCCAATAAGAAAAAGACTTTAGCATGACTTTTTTTTTTTTTTTTTGCTAATTACAAGTCTATATATATATATAAACCTAACGTTCTTCAACCATCCTGTACTTCGCAGTTATCGACTCATATAACCATGAGTTTCCTCAATCTACGCCAACCCGAAAGCGATCACCCTTCATCGTCGTCTTCTTTGTTCTTATCTTCCTTACACAACGCCGAGCAACGTGTTTTCTCGTGCAGTTATTGCAGTAGAACGTTCTACAGCCCACAAGCATTCGGTGGCCACCAAAATGCTCACAAGATCGAAAGAACCTTAGCCAAGAAAAGCCGAGAACTGAGCTCAGCTGCAAGACATAAACCCGACTGGAACCGCGTGTCCTCTGGGTCTGGGGTAGATTCTAACAGTTCAACCCATGTTGGACAGGTGCAGCAGCCTGTGGTTGTTGGGATTCAACATCAAGAATTCTCTGGTTCGCACGAAATGGAAATAAATGTGGATTGTGGTTATAAGGGTGAGAGTGTTGAAGATGATCTAAATCATCTTGACTTGTCTCTTCGGCTTTGATCTACTTATTTACTAATGTATGTACCTGTTTAACATAACAAGCATTTGAACTCATAACCATTATACTACAATAAAGGAAAAATAATTATTAGTGGTTATATAAGTATAGTGTGCCACCGGGTGCAGTCTCTTTGTCTCTTGGGATACATCTCTTATGATAGAGGAAATATATGCCTTCATATTACACTCAACAGACCCAAGCAATATGGTGTTATGAGTGAGATTTTATTAGGTATGTGTGTTTGTTGTTTGCTGTAACTAATTCTATTGTTCGACATAAACAAATTATGAACGATGACTTGGGTCGACAGTCATTGCTTCATATCTTGATCATTAATTAGTTCATCAAATTTTATTGTGTTTTTCTACAAATTTCTTGACGTATAAACCATAATTACCCTAATGTTCGGTATGAAGGCATTTCTTCTTGAAATTAAAGGATGATTCAATCTTAAATGTAAATAATTTGAAACCATTGATCTTCTCATATTCCATTTGGATTATAGGCGCTGGAGGAGTCACATAGGCACCGGAGGAATCGCATGCAGTGGCGGATTCAGGGGGTTCCTGGGTTCCTAGGAACCCCCTCGGTTTGGAAGAAAATTCCTGAATCCGCCACTGATCACATGCAAACTCATCAAATTGACTCAAGTTGTGATGGTATGGTGATGCCATGGCTTCTTCACTATGTCACCAATATACATTATCAGAACGCTTAATATCTTGTTCTTCCGCTGCACAAATATGATATTTGGACAGAGTTGTAAGTCACAAGGATATGGGCACATTCAAGGCACAATAGCATATCAAGTTCAAAAGGATCTTTACTTTTTCCCTCAAGAAAACTTGTATGCCTAATGATAGACGGCTAGATTAAATGGTTGGCTCGTATGTTGATTGATGGGAATACAAAAAAAAAAAAAAAAATAAGAGCGAAGAAACGATCTAATAACTCCAATAGTTTACTTCTTTATTTTAGATTGTCGGGTAGACCAAAATTAACATTTTAGTTACCATTTCTATTTCGTTTAAGCTTGTACATAATATGTAAGTTGCTTTCACTGAACCTTATAACTTGGTTACCTTCACCAAACTTAAGAAATTTTGTTATCTTAAGGGGTAGGGGCGCTCCACTAGAGATGAAATTCCATCACTCACAACATTCAATCAAGTCCCGTAATATCATCGAACATTATTTCATCACTAGTTATGGATTTTAGTGGTAATGCCCATCACTAGTGATGGTTTTTTTTACTTAAATATTTAAATAAATACAACAATAAAGTTTAAAAAAACTTAATAAACTATTGAAATGAAATTAATTGAAATATGAATCATATAATATAATTTTGATAAAATAACTAAATTTATATAACCTTAAAATATAAAAAAAAAACAAAGTAAAAAGGGCATTTTTTAAAAATAAAAGGGCCATTTTTAACTTACATAAACTATAGGGGGAATATGAATATTTTCAATTTTATTTATCTCTTCTTCCTCCCCAAGAATCCAGATCTTCGACAACATCCCCTCCGGCCAAAAATTGATCAATTTCAAGCATGTAAATCCTCTGTTCTTCAACAAAAATTGCCAAAAATTGATCAATTTCAAGCATGTAATCCAATCTTTCACGCGTGAAGACCACCATGCATTGCCACATCCACGCGTGGTGAATGGCAGCGGCGGTGGTGTTTCACGCCATTCAACGCGTGACCAAGAAGCTATCACGGCGCGCCCCGTCCCCCCAATCATCCAAGCCACTACTCAATATATGTAAGTTACTTTTGATATGTATAAAGTCTCTTATTTGGGTTCTACGTAACATTGATACAATGTCTAGCATTTTTTTCGCTTCGGTGCTTAGTATTTTACCAAAGTGAAGAAATTATGGGCTGAATATCCTTCTCTAGTGAATATTCCTTGTTTTACTTGTGGAAGTGGTAATGCCATTTCTAAGTTCTTGCAGAATCAACAAGGGTAAGATTATCGGTGATTGTCTGCTTATGATGGACCCTTTACATAGGGTATAGACAAGTATGTGCTTTAAATTACAAAGCAAGGGTAAGAGAGTTGTAGGGAACAAGCAGCCTGGTGAATATCAATCTGTTGGAGATACTATATATACTTTCTATAAAAGGAGAAAATGCAATGACATAAGAAAAGCTGATGTGGTAGCCATAGAGACTGTCCAAGAATGCCCTTTTATGTCATTATTGCATCATAAGTGTTAATATATAAAATCACTTTAAAACCTATTTAAAACTCTGCCATCAAAACATCTGCCCATAACCATCCATAGTTTAAAAGCCAGCAGAGGTTGAAGGTTGATACAATGGCTTTATATCAGTAGAGGTTAATTGTCGGCAATTTCAAATTCAAAATACATTAGAATACGTAATTTGCAATTAATGTATGTCACTCACTCACTTCTGTCAATCATCTTTTTATATAAAGTTTTTTTTCTCATTTCCCTCTTCATATTTTATTACAATCTCATCTTCTCTGATTTCAGATTTTGAAATTTGAATTCATTCCAAATTTCGAATTAGAAGCATGTCAACATCAGTTGAGATTAACAATTTTAGTTTTGTTAACGTTTTGAATCCTGAGAAATATTTGTGGCACATGAAAGCGAGGATCATCCGAAAATGGAATCAAGGTTATAAAATGGATCTCATCTTCATTGATGAAAAGGTAATTTGTATTTATGTTTTTCCATTCGATTATAAATGATTCCATGGATGTATATATGTGATTTCATGTTTCTATGCTTTATAGGTTTCTATTATAAATGTTCCTGAGTTTTGTACAGTAGTTTATTGAGGATGTATATTGTTGGATTTTTTTTTCTTTTTATCAGAAATTGTAGGTTCATATGCTTAAAAAAATACTTTGTTTAAATGTTCTTCAGGGTGCTAAGTTTCAAGGAGGTATTAAAAGTCATTTGATACCTGTTTTTTATGGACAACTTCAAGAAGATGCTGTTGTTATTCTGTCGAAATTTGGTGTTGTTGAAAATAAAGCTTTATATAAAGGTAGAGCACATGACTATAAAATCAACTTTTATAGATGAACAACTGTTACACCTGTGAGAGATTGGCAAGGTGTTGACTATGGTTTCAACTTCAGAGCTTATCAATATATTTTTCAAGGAAAGACAGTAAAATCTTTGAGTGTTGGTAGTGTAAATTTTTGTAATCATATCTTCTCTTTATAAAATTGGAAATTTTTACTTACTCTGTTGTATAATATGATCATGTAGATGTTGCTGGATCTGTGGTTTGGTGTTGAGATCTTGAATTCGTTTGCCGACCTCCAAAAGAAACTAAGAGGATGAGTAGCGATATTCAATACTTGGAGTAAGTTGTTGTTTACATGTTCAGTCATGTACAAATGATTGTTTGTATTTAATGTGGAATGATGTTAATAAATGAGATCAAGAATGTTGGTATTTAATGTGGAATCATGGTAATGCTAATAAATGAGATTAACAGTGTTTGTATCTAATGTGGAATCATGGTAATAAATGAGATCAACAATTTATTCTTCAAGTGAATGTGTTAGTTAATTTGTTGCTCATTACTACTTTAATAAATGGTTATAAATTTCGTTTGATTTTATGTTGTTATTCATTCAATTTAGTTTTGATTCTATAGATATAAAAAATTGGTCATAAATTATTGTTTAGTTTATGGTCAAACGAATATTGTTTTCATGTAGGGTTACGGTTTTGCGATGTACTGTGTGGACTGATTATGCTCTGCAGTTTAACGAATTCATCTCTAAAATGTCAGCTCATGAGCATGTGATAGTTGTTATACAGCATGGAAAGTGTAAGGAAATGGAAAGGTAATTTTTGTTACTTTCTGCAAATCATAACTATACTCTTTATTTCCGCCAATATAATAACAGGTTGAATAAATATTCATTAGTTGTTTTGTGATCTGTTGCAAAAATGTTGGTGATGTTACGGAAGGATTCTGGAAAAGTCTGATTGGAAAGTAAAAACCACTTATTTTGAAGACTCCTTGTGGTTTTTATTTATGTTTGTTAACTTTTGTTTTAACCTATTGTGGTTAAAAGTTTGGTATGTTATGGCTACAATTTGAATTATCTAAACTGATCAATTTGGTATGTAATTGCTACAATTTGAATATTATTGTTATTATATTATTGTTGATATTCATGTATTGTACAAGTAGTAGGGTTGTATATTATTGTTAGTGAATGAATGCAAATTTAATGAATTGGTTAGTAGGAAAATTGTTAGGATCTAAGATACATTAACATCTATTAGAGGCTAAGCACTGTTACAGATTCCTAACATATGCTAGGCCCTAAGCACTGTTAGGATATGAGCTACATTAGGATCTGTTGAACAGACTTTGCTTCAACAGTTCTTATCATCTGTTGATCATCATCTGTTAAAGCTCTTCTGTTAAACATCCTCTGTTGAACTACATCATCTGTTAATCCACAGTAGACGTTAGCTTCATCATACTTTTTTATTCATCAACAGAGGTTCTCTTTGGCAGACCTTTGTTTCAACAGTCTCTGTGTTTATCAGCAGAGGTTGTTTGCTTCAACAGACCTTATCATCTGTTGATCATCATCTGTTAAAGATCTTCTATTAAACATCCTCTATTGAACTGCAGCATCTGTTGATCCACAACAGTCCTTAGCTGCATCATACTTTTGTCTTCATCAGTAGAGGTTCTTTTTGGCAGACTTTTGCTTCAACAGTCTTTGTGTTTATCAGCAGAGGTTGTTTGCTTTAACAGACTTTGCTTCAATAGATTATGTATTCAGTAGAGCTTTGTGTTTCGCAAACTTTACCGAAATAGATGTTGAGTGTATCACTTTGGTTGTAGATGTTCAAAAGACTGTTATTTGTAATTAGAGGTTGTAAAGTATTTTGTTAATTTTAAGTCTTAGATTTCTTTTCCTTGAGCGATTAGAAAACATGATGCAGCACATACCTTATCAAACATGCTCTGAGCATTTATCTCACCGGTTGTGTTGTAGAATCTTTTAATAATAAGAAAACATAATTCAAGGGAGATTATGACAATTATCGGCCATAAATTTGTTTCGCCTTTTAAATGTCGATCACCAACATGTTGTGATATATCACGAAGAACCGATTAAAATATAATGAATGTACAGCAAAAATTTAAGTTAATACTAGTCATATGACCCGCGCGCGTTGCGGCGCGAGTACATCGCAACATCAAATGAATTAGTCCAAACGTTATGTGATGCGTTAACCATATGAAAACACGTGTTTCGACGTATATGCTTGATCTCAATGTAACCCATATAAGCATTGCGATTGGATCAAAAAGTAAAGTAAATCAAATTTATGGCGTACAATCAAAACATATTATATGTGACTTGACTCTTACATATAAAACATAATGGGTATAAAAGAAAAACTAACACATGTAATTAAAGGGATTAATTAGAGTTTTTTTAAGGGAAAAAAAAGAAACCACAATTTAACTTCACTTGGTTCGGAACAAAATTTACGAAACATACATAAAAATAAGTACAAAAACG
The DNA here is from genome assembly GCA_030545235.1 of Helianthus tuberosus. NCBI lineage: Eukaryota > Viridiplantae > Streptophyta > Magnoliopsida > Asterales > Asteraceae > Helianthus > Helianthus tuberosus. The sequence goes on along the minus strand of CM060366.1, from coordinate 169,142,260 downwards.
TATGATATTTGATCTAACTTGTTTCCTAAAAAAGTTTACGTTTGTTGTTTGCTCATAAGCAATTGGTTTCATCACGGTACAATAACGGTAACGAAATCACTATAGCCTTTGATAAAAATGATTTTGAATACAACTTCTTTTTTTCAAACACAATAGTCTTTTGTGGCTCACTAAATCAATTTTTTTAGTTATTTATTATATAAGTAGATAGACTACAAATGTTGTCTTATTGTGTTTTCATAAAAAAATGCTATTTTCATTAAAAAAAAATGCTATTTCTTAAACTAATACCGATCACCAAAACTAAAATATAACATGATATATATTTATTATATGTCCAACGTTAGAATTATTCGTAGCTTACTACCTTATTTTTAGATAGGCTTTAATTTTATTTTTGATAGCCAACATTATATATTTATATGACATAAAGGTGAAAACTTGGTATGACATAAAAAATGATATCAACATAATTATTACACTAATAATACCAAAGAAAATCTCTCAAAGCCACTTTTTCATTTGAAACCATGTACCTCAGTTTAAACCATACTGAAACCCAAAGCCACTTTTTCATTTGAAACCATGTGCCATTAGAGAGAGACTAATGTGTGTGAGAGAAACTCCTCCCCACCGCCTCTTTCCCGTAACAGATTCCGGCAAAGGCCCGGTCCTCCGGCCAGCCTTTCTTCCCCCTCTCACTTCAGGTTGTGCAACTGCGTCTCCGGCATCGTGTGACGATAGAGTCCGCATTCGGCGACCAAGGCGAGCGGCATCTGTAGATCCTCTTGTGGCTTCACCGGAAAACGCGTCGTTAGTTGAGCAGTTTTTTTTTAAGTTTCTTTCCAACCTCTAACCCAGATGTTAGAGAGAGAAAGAGGCCGACTGGAGGGTTTCTCCGGCGAGAGTCCGGCTACCGGTGAGAGCAGTGGTGCGTGGTGTTGGTGGCTATGAACCAAGGTAGGAAGCAACTTCCGGCCAGAAAGAGAACCGCTCAATAGTTATGGCTTTTGTAATGGCGATTTTCTAATTTTGCGGGTGCATCTCAGGGCAATTGTATAATTTTCAAAAGTTAGGTTTAAGTAAATACAATGCTCATCTTTTTAAAGAATGTTCAGTTGTTCACGTTGAGATGAGAAAGGCGGCCTCTGAGCTCTTTGGACCAGCCCAAGACCATAATAGGCCCAACATATTTGGGAGGCAAAGCCGGTGGGAAACCACCGACTTTGTCTTTTAAGATAGTATATAATAACTAACAAGATAAGCATAAAGTTTGGAAAATATACAAGTTTCACACATCACCATCGCATAACTTCATCTCACATGATATATTACCAACAACCATAACTATTTGTAGACTTTCTTTAAGATCAACTTGGCTTTGTCTGTAGAGTAAACAAATTTGCATTTCATATTTCTGTAGATACGATTGGGCTTGGTGAACTTCTTGGTCCATTGACAAGCCACGTATCTAAATCCCTTGCCATGCTTCTCCGGTCGAAAGTTAACTACAGTATCAACTCCAATTAAATTTTGAACAGTCATCTTCAATGATCTATCAGTCCTTGATAATAAGGTCACTTTCGCATTAAGACGCTTAAAATAAATATAAAATAACAATAATCAATAACAAATAAATAATGTATTTAAGAACAGTAACAAATTTTTAATTGTAACAAACATTTAACAATGAAAGAATGAGGCATAAAATATTAAGAGAACAAACTTACAAAATGTTGCTTGCAGTACCATACAAATTCTATGGGATATACATCAGGATCAACATCACAATATGAGACAGCAACATCAAAATCTGCATTATCGCTATCATCCGACGATTCATCGGATACAACATAATCACTATCAAAATCTACATCATTGGATTCTTCAACATCCGACCGATGATCCATATCTTTAGCAATTGGAGCAATTTGTAATTTGGGTGAGGAAATATCACCTTTCGGACTGTCATCAGCTTTGGGTACAACAATCTCACATCCATTCAAATTAAAGATAATAAGCTGAAAGATGTAATCCGCTACGTATCTTAAAACAAGTACAACTCCTGTACGCAGACCCACGTAGTGTACAATCTTCTCCCATCCGTCAGTTATAAAGTAACAATTACGAAGAGGACCCAGTTGAATTACTACATCAAAAGAGTCCAACTGATTCACATAAATCTTAAATGACTCTTTAAGTTTACCGACTCCAATACTGATTTTAATTAAGTCCTTGGGTATTAGCTGAACCAAAAGATATAAACTTTACTATGAAATCAACAAAGGTATAATAAATTTTAAAGTATATCACTAATTAGTACAATAACATTTAAAATATTGGATTAAAATACGAAAACTTACTAACGCGTCCTTAGAAGCATTAGAAAAACTATGGGAGAATGAATCTATACATCCAAAGTTCCTCTCAAATGATATTGATGTGAACATAGAAATCATTGGGATTTTTGTTGGATAACGATGAACTTTTTCAAAAGGTGACAGCAGATATGTATATGGTGCAGTTTTTTTAAATACCAATAGACATCCTTCTGTTAATGAAAGGTCAGAGACAACTGAGAACCATCCTTCTTTTAGAGCAAAACTTCCATTTTGTTTTGAAAATCGGATCTCCCATCTCATACCGTTTACACACTCTATAACGGCAATATTACCAGCAACTTCATTGAGTAAATGATTGTTTGCAAAGATTTGTGGTACTATTTATGGAGTTCAAGTATTTAAGTATTGGCAAGTGTTATATGTGAATTAATCGTTAACAATTAACATCCGATTCTGTTGAAAGGATTCCATTATCAAATATTACAAATGGTATGCGTTATAGATTTGCAAACAAAATTAAAAAGAAATATATATTTATATCTTATGTTTTGGGAATCCTTATGGATACAGATAAGAGAATTTTAAGTAATATGAAGTGTTCCTTCAAGCAAGTCAAAGACAAAGTTGTGCTGAAGCAAGGAAAAAAGGGAAGTGTGTTCTTCAACAAACGATAAACAACATGAGCCTATCTTGAGAACAAAGTCTGTGAAATGTTGATACCACGCGCGAGGCGCCTATTTTAAATCATATAGAGATTTTTTAAGGTGACACACATGATCCGGATAATCCCGATGTCGAAATCCCATGGGCTAATGCATGTAGACCGTTTCAGCTAGATTCTCATTTAGAAAGGCATTGGTCACGTCAAGTTGGTGAATTTTCCATGACTGACAAAGAGCTAAAGATAACACCAACCGGATAGTTGCTGGTTTAACAATGGGACTTAAAGTTTCCCCATAGTCAATACCCACCTGCTGTTTTCGACCGTCACAAACGAACTGAGCCTTATAATGTTCAAGACTTCCATCCGATTTAAATTTATGCTTAAAAAGCCATATGCTGCGAAAAATGTTCATATCTGGTGTTTTAGTAACAAGTTCCCAGGTCTCATTTTTAACAAGAGCACTAAATTCATCGTTCATAGCATTATCCACTTAACATATGTTGACTAACTCTTTTAACATGGGTTGACTAACATCTAATACTTAACATCTATCAACGTAGCAACCTCTGTTGAGTTCGAGAGTACAATCACGGAGAACAGAGCTGACGGTGACAGTTCTTCCGGTGGCAATTTCTACGTCGAACGTCATTAGGAGGTTAGCGCGTTTACGGTTTAGGATCTTTTCGAATTCAAATGACAAAAAACAATTATCGGTTCCGGTATCAAATAAACATGAAGCATAAATACCATTAACAAGGAACGTACCATTGACAACATTGTTGTCGGTCTGAGCCTGGCGGATGTTGATATTGAAGGTTCTTCCGCGGGCTGCTTGTTGTGGCTGCTATTGCTCTTGCTGAGGCTGCGGTGGTTGCTGTTGTTGTTGCTGTTGCGGTGGTTGCTGGGGTTCTTGTTTCACCACACGGTTCGGGCAGACGTTAGCAATATGATTTGGGTCACCACAAGAGTAGCAAGCTCGTGCATGAACAGCGGGAGCAGTAGCTACTTGGTTGACCTGAGGAGCGGGGAGTGGAGCTGGTGGTGCTAGAGGAGCTTGAGCGGCTTGCTGGCATGGGCCTGAATGACAATGAGCAGTAAAGTGCCCATATATGTTGCAGTTTGCGCAAAATCGGCAATTGACCCTGCAGGGTGATGATAGATGCAAGTAGGGCACAGAGGATGAATACCGGTATATGCATGCTTGGTAGGTGTTGCGTTGGTAACTGGTTCTTGGCGATTCTGGGTGTTGGGTTGAGCAGGGACGTCGTTGGGTGGAGCGGCGGTAGTAGCGTAGTTCTTGTTGTTGTTGTTGTTCTTCCTTTTGCGACTCTGATGTGAAGACTTTGAACATTGTGATGCTGCGTTATCGGTAGTGGGAGTAGCAGTGACCTGATTGAGATTCTTGGTTGAGGTTTTGAAATACCCAGCTAAGACTTGCTTGTCGTTGATCTCAGCTGAGAGTTGGTAAGTCTCCTCAATGGTAGCAGGTTTAGCTGCTTGAACAAAGTCAGCCACACAGTCGGGTAAAGCTCGAATGTACTTCTTGATTGTCATATCAGGCGTAGCCACCTGACTGGGACAGATAATACTAAGCTGCTTAAAGCGAGCAGTGAGACTAGCGTTGTCACCTCCATCTTGTTTGATATGCCAGAATTCATTCTCCAGCTTTTGCACTTCATGAGGAGGGCTGAACTCCTTCATCATAAGCTCTCTGAGTTCCTCCCATGAGAGGTTGTAAGCTGCATAATTACCGTGCTTGTTGCACTCAGCAGTCCACCAATCCAGAGCCCTGGATTGAAAAACTCTGGTAGCATTCACAGTACGCAGATTTTCTGGGCATCTGCTTTACCTGAAGGTGACTTCGATATAGTCATACCACTAGAACATAGCACTGAGTCCATCTTCACCAGTGAAGTTTAAAGGACCGCAGGCCTTGAATTGCTTAAAGCTGAAAGGTGCTTTCAGTGCGTCGCTCTTTGACTAGACAGACGATTTGCTGCTGACCTCGTTGATCTCGCTGAAGATCTGAGGTATGACTTTAGCCATTTCCTTGGCTACGAGCGAATCAATAAGCTTGTCAGCATGGTTTCGGCGAGTGGCACGTTGCGTATGAGAACCAAATGACGACATTGTCTGCAGAAGACATCGGCATATGATTTAGACGAGATTCGATTGTATTGGGTTATGTTTTGAAAAGTTTAGCATTTAACCAACATACTTATTATTATTAGGTAACGCTCAGGAACACGTAGGCACATAAACACATAATCACATAGGCACATAATCCACATAAGCAAATTCACACGTAAGCACATAATCACATTGGAGCACATAATCCACGTAAGCACATATTTTGCATGTATTCACCTACATATTTTGCATGTATTCACCTATCTTTCAAAGTTGCGTAGCGCGTTTGAGATTTGCGAGCGATAACGAGTAGTATAGCGTCGGGAGTTCATAGTTTGTTTGCGATTAGTTTGCGTTTGAGATTACGGGGCTGTGCGAGTTGTGCGCGTTTTGCGGAGCGATGAAAACGAAGAGCGTGAATCACCAAAATTGAAACATATAAAAATATAAACACATAAAATCGATTAAGCGTAAGAATCGACGATTGCAGGCTTAAATAAAAAATAGAGTGCCTTAGGTGTTAGACATCGACTATCAAAAGTGATTTGACTATCCTTAACGAGATCGAGTACACACTTTGGCCTAATAGACTGTGCTCCCGTCGAATATGGCGTTCGGCACTCATCCTTTCGGTTGCTACGTGACTCAAGTCGTTGGAATCCATCTAGACTTTGGTGAGAGTTTTATAAAATCAAAGTAAGGAGTGGAACAGGTCATTAAGATGCGGGTTTCACCCCTAACTTAACAACTTCGTTCCTGAAAGTGTGGCAAAACCACGGAATAGAGATGGAGATTCTCTGTCGAGGTATGGATGTCACTCCTAACTCAACAAGGATTCTCGTGCTGAGAGTAAAAATACGCATAGAGTGAGGGATCTTATTGAGAATTCCCAGTTTTCACACCTAGTCTCGACAAGATCGCTCAGTCGTGTTATACGAGTGTTTTCAAAAACGTGTGTATGTGTCAGCCTTAGGAAGGGCAATGCAGTTTTCAGCCTTAGGAAAGGCTCCTTCATGCGAAGCTGTAGCATGTGGGTTCGGACGAAGTTATAGTTTTCACGAGTTCGAATGAGAACATCAAGAGTGGGTTTGTACGAAACCCCTACTGGGTTCGTATAAACGGTCTGTTGGTACTTAGACTATAGACTAGGTCAATCCTACAAGACTTAGACTCCGAACTAGGTCGAGTCATCCTAATTCCCTATAGTTATGGCTCTGATACCAATCTATCACACCCCTACCGATGGCGGAATCATCGGGGCGCAGCACTAGGCGAACCAGATTGCTCAAGAGAATCTATAACAACTATTAAGTGGAAATATTTAAAGGGTTAATTGTCCCATACCAATCAACAAACATTCCACAAACAATTATTACAGATAACGAGTTTCTCTCAAACAAAACCAGTCCGACAATCTAGATTTCTATTAGTGTAGTTTCTAGACTGCCTATCTTGATTCAGCGTAGCATAGCATAGCATCCTATCAACCTGTCACATACGTTAAAATAAAGTCAATACATATAAAATGTAAAGGTGAGTACACAAGTTTGCATAGCATATAGTAGAGAATGCGTTTACGCATAACCAGCATGTAACACGTAACGGGCAAAGCATGTAACTATCAAACAATGTCTACAACTTAACCACGAGACTGCATTTTGGAGTATGCGCGACACATGTTCTGCGAACACGTGAAGTAAAGAGTTGTGATCCGTAGCAACCCCCGTCCACGACCGGTGCTGAGTCCAAACTATAGTACTAACGTTGCTAGAGGCGGTATAGTGTAACACTGCATAAGCATAGTACAAGCATTCATAGACCACGTATAGCATGCGGGAGCGATTAGCGTCATAAAGTGTTTGCGTAGTGTGTTGTGTTTTGATATAGAATGTATATAACACCCAAAAGTGCGTTAAATGAAAATGGGTTCGAGTATACTCACAGAGCGTGTTTATCAGGTAAACACAACTTGATTGGATTGAAGGGAGCGCGTTGAGTTAGCCTGAGCATAGAACAGTAGCATGAGTCGTTGAACAGTGCGTAACAGAATGTCGGATGGTAGAGTGTTCGAGTGGTGATCCGAAAGAATGGCGTAACCCATCCGAACAGATGGTCATCCAAGCGGATGACCATTCGAACAGATGGCCATTCGAATGAGTGCGTGTTGTTTATAAAATCGTTTAAGTCCAAAGCTTAATCAAATCGTTTTGAACAAGGATTAGTATAATGGATAGGTCACCTGGTTGAAGGGTCATTCGATCGGATGGTCATCCGATCGGATGGTCATCCGATCGGATGGCCACTCGAGTGGGTGATCTGATATTTGAAAATTTGTAAAATTGTCTTAGTAAAAGTTTTGAGTTTAGCGGAGACGTCGTGACGACGTGTCAAACAACGGGAATACACCAAGCCTAGCTCATTCAATCAGATGGGAACCACCCATTCAGACAAACGGGTTGTGCTTGGTGATATTGCATGTTCGACCCGTTAATCGGTCCATCTCTCTGGTGGAAATCCGTTTTCAAGCTGGTTCTCGACTAAGAAACGAGTAGAGAGTATGAATGAGCTCAGATTCCATCGGTTTTGAGTAGAAAGTGAAGAAAAGTTGAAAATAGATGAAAAATGTTGAAATCTTGCAAAAACTTAGTTGAAAAGTTGTGGAAATCTCTTAGATCTAAACTAATCTTGATGAGGTAGTGCTCCACAATTGGTTGCATAGGCAAAATGAGTGAAGAACACCTCCAAGAGGTCCAAATCAGTGACTTTAGGGAAAAAGTTGAAGTGTTTGTGTGATTTTGATGAAGATGATGATGTGGAAGTGTTTAGTGATGAAGATTGTACAGGATTTGAGGAGAAATACTTACAAAATGGCCTTGAATTGAGGGTAAAAGTGACTGAGAGCGACTTGAGTGCGTGTGAGCGGATGAGAGTGTCAACATCAAAGAATGAGGGTGTACGGATACTATTTATAGGCGAGAGAGAGAGAGATAGTAAGTCGGTGCGCGAAGTGCGAGGTGTCGGATGGCCTTTCGGTCGAATGGCCATCCGGTAGGATGGTCATCCGATCGGATGTCCATTCGATCGGATGTCCACTCGGACAGCCGAGTTGCGTTTGTTAGTTTTCCAACTTTCGGTTCGTACGTTAAGCATTGTGTTGCGTTTAATTGAGTTGCGAGTGAGCGTTGAGCGTATAAGCGTTGCGTTGATAATCCACATATCATTCAAACAAATAATCACACAAATAACACACATAAAATAAATAAATCCGCGTTTCGAGTTTGCGTTGTGATAGCGTTTTAGTTTAAACATGCGATGTAAATTGCGATAAAATACGTTAAACAACGTTCGAGTTGTAAGCGTTATAAATAGCGTTTAAATGCGGTAACTGCGTTCTGAATAAGCGTTGCAATATGTGTTATAATAAGCATTTTAAAGGTGTCAAAAGTATAGTTTAAACCCATTGTGGTAATCGAAATCTCGGGAGTACAAGCGGTCAAAAAAGAAATGACAGCGATGAGTAATGACCCGAAGAGTCGGGTTGTTACAACAAAGATGCTGAATGTTAAGCTAAGATCGGTAATGGATGTAAGTCTCAAAACTAAACAATCGGATATCAAAATCACAATCAAAAGTGCGGAATACTAATGAAAGTGAGATGAACAAGAACGAAAATGATTGAATTAAGATCAACGTGCACATAGTTTCTAAAGAACCGTCTGGTACACTTGAGAGAACTCGAAAATAATCAAGAAGAACAGAAATATGAACAACAACCTTTTAATGAACTAGGTTCACCCTATTTATAGTTACATAGGGTGACCTAATTACAAGTTGGGCCAGGCCCACATACACAATATCAACTAAACAAGCCCAAATCCCTTAATTATCCCACATGGCTTATCCCCATTCAATCTAACCCATTAGAAACTAAGCCCAATAGCTTATTAATTGCGTTTGATAAAGATAAGCGTAAACCTACTAAATTATATGGCCTTACAATATCACCCTAGGTTTATGTTGTCTTTATCAAACTGCAGTATATCTCATGTCTCTGTGGGAAGATACTTCATCTTTTTATCTTCAAACTTGGGCTTTTTGTTCTTCTTAATCACGATCAACTTTGCTTGAAAATATTGTTGAAAAGAATGTAAGAGGAGGATTCTAAGAAACTATTTTTCTTGTCAATGTCTTCTCTTTCAAGCAGGTTCACAGGTACTTCTTCAAATGTACTATCACTGTCAGATGATGACTTCTATCTGGTTCTTCTAACTCAGGCACATCTTGTTGTTGTGATGCTTCATGCTTTATCAGCAGCCAACATCATCTCAATCTTCAACAACCCTTGTTTCTTGTTTTAAATCAAATTCTGCACATGCACAGAAATTCATAAGCAAAACATTTTTGTGCAACAGAGGAAAGTACCACATGAACACTTGGTACATCCAACTATTGGTACCCAGATTTCATAATTAAAAATTCTTTCAACTTATGATGATCAGTCAAATCTTCAAGAACAGTTAATTTTTTTTAATAATACAAAACAAACACTCTATTTTTGGATTTTTGATTTTATAAAAACAAATAAATAACAAAAGCAATAAACAATCTGTTTTGTGAAATCACCGGTAAGAATATCATATCAGCAAAATCAAACTGTTTTCACACTCTTAGATAATTCTTTATATAATTTTCGTTAAAAGCAGTTCAAGACGATTACCAGTATTGTTTATCCACTTAAAACAAAATGCATGAACATTTCAAGTTCCATTACCGTGTGATACGTTAAGGTAATATTATACTGATATACTAGCTTGTCCCACTTCAGGACATACCCCCGCGATCAAGGTATGCACAAAGGTTCCTCGTAGAAGATGAGTATACCGAATTCATCCGTTTTGTTTTTACAATGATAGATAATTAGTGATCAGGTCAGTACTTCCGTACAGCAAAGAGACCAATATCTAATGAGGGAGAATACAAATACCAAATTTGGTACGATTTATGCATTTTGCACATATGATTGACTCTCTAGGAGAGCTTCTTCAATTTCTGAGTTTTTGGCATTTTTAGCTCTTTTAAGATATCCTGGTTATGCCTAGGTCAGCATGTATCTGGATACAGCAGAAGGACAACCCTGATAACCCCAGATGAAATAACAGCATAAAGACCCAAAACCTCGGATTTTGAAAATCTATCAACGCAAGATTTAAGGTCATTAAACCATATGCCACTAATGTGTTACCCACTCATACACAGTTCGTTAAGTTTATATCACGTTGGTAAGTTGATTATTTCATGTTTTTTGCCTACTGGTACATCACACGATGAAGCTGCTATCACACTTAAGCAATTTAATTCATTTTCAGCATGACAGTCTAACATGCTGATGTACTATCATTTCTTCGTTTTCGCACAGTGATAGCTAAATTTTTTATTTTTTGAATGTTTTTATATTTTCTCATTTTCTATATTTACAGATATCTCTGGAAATCCCCCTAAATTTGTGAGTAAATCTTATGCGCAAATTTACCTAACAACGAAAACGTATGTACAAAGAGAAACACAAAAGAAAATGAAAATATTTTTGTTGTTTTTGCCTAACCGTTCCATCATAAGATTTAAGACTAATCAATATCGAAATTAGAATGCGAAATTCAAATTTGTACCTTTTTGCTGATCCTGTCTTACTTACTTCTCTTATCTCCTTCAAACGAAAGATATCAACTGTAAAGAAATAAACATTTTGCAACAGTGAAATGTTACCCATTATGTCTCTTGAACAACCGCTATCAACATCCAAAGGTTGTCAACAACTCCTCCTTGGTTGTCCCTGAAAAGTAAGGAGATTAGCAAGACATTGGTACCCAGGCCATCGTGGTCCTGGGTATTCCTAAAGCATCAACATATGACACTTCTCGAAAGCACATGTTCCGTTTAGATTCAAGGACTGGTGATGTTGCATTATGTTTTGCCTTCCAAACGTGTTTAGGCTTTTCTAATTTCTTAGGTGCCTTGGGCAAAACAGTTTGCTTTTCAACCTTTTTGTTTTTCAAAACTTGTTTTGGTTTCAAAGCTTGTTTTCGTTTAGTTTTCGTAGCATACCAGCCCCCATCAGATGGTTTAACCTGGGGATGCTAATTCATCATTGCCTTAGGTTTTTCAACCTTCATTGGCTTAGAATAAGATCTATCCCTAGGTGTAACCTTCTGATGTTGTGTATAGTATGGCACATAGGGACGATGTGTGCAATTCCTTGCAATGTGACCGGGTATGCCGCAGTTGTAGCATGTTTGCTTCTTCACATAAAATTTGTGGGATGATTTGTTTGCATACCGTTCAGACTTTGTCCCCTGCTTCTTATGTCCCTTTTTACAATAGTTAGAACATTCACTGTTAGGGTTAGTATTTTCATTTCTAACTGTTTGCTTTCGAGGCACATATTTAGTGGACGAGCCTCTCAAAACTGGCTCAGAAACACCTATTCTCAGATAAGGAGGAGCATCAGCAGACAAATTTGATGTTTTTGAACAAACATCATTATCTTTTTAACAAAAAACATCATCCCCCTTGTCACGACCCCCGTCCTGGTGTTACCCGGTCCAGGAGTCGCGGGACAGAAAAACCCGTGGTATTTATTATTTGAGTTGACAGCGGAAGTTTAACAGGATCTTTTAAAACTTTAAAACTGCCCAATTATTTTTATTTCATAATTTGGGATAAACCACGTAATTTACAATAGAGGAATTTCACGAGGAAATTCCCTGTTTTACAAAACATGTTTATTTATTTAACTGAGCCACCACTTCAAGCTTTATTTTAGTGCTCCGTAGCACTTTTCCTTGATTCACAGTAGGTAACCTGAAACATGTTTAAAAATATTTTATCAGCGGGGAAATACTGGCGAGTCACTCAAGTTATATAAAACGACACTTTAGTTATAAGTTACAACATAAGAGCGATTACAATGGCTACTGTCTTATTTTTTTCTGGCGTCGTGTCACACCGTGGTGACGATGGTCATACCACTATTGGGTCCTTTCACCCAAGTAGTGATGATTATCACTGTTAGGTTTGTTAACCTAACCGTGAGAGATTAGTAATGTGCACAATACCCCACTAGCCAGTGATTCAAGATAACCACGACTTACTCCCTGTAATTATAACTTTTGAAAACACTTTGAGAATTGATTAAAATAGTTGATAAAAAGAGAATGACTCACATTGCAAGTTTAGACGGGCAGAGTTTAGCCTACTGATTTAGCCTTGTAACTGAGCCACCACTTCAAGCTTTATTTAGTGCTCCGTAACACTTTTCCTTGATTCACAGTAGGTCACCTGAAACATGTTTAAAAATATTTTATCAGCGGGGAAATACTAGTGAGTCACTCAAGTTATATAAAACGACACTTTAGTTATAAGTTGCAGCATAAGAGCGATTACAATGGCTACTCTCTTATTTTTTCTGGCGCCGTGTCACACCCTGGTGACGATGGTCATACCACTATTGGGTCCTTTCACCCAAGTAGTGATGATTATCACTGTTAGGTTTGTTAACCTAACCGTGAGAGATTAGTAATGTGCACAATACCCCACTAGCCAGTGATTCAAGATAACCACGACTTACTCCCTGTAATTATAACTTTTGAAAACACTTTGAGAATTGATTAAAATAGTTGATAAAAAGAGAATGACTCATATTGCAAGTTTAGACGGGCAGTGTTTAGCCTACTGATTTAGCCGTGTAACCTAGTTAAAATGACATGCATACGAAACTAGGTCAGAAACTTAATACAACATTTACGATAAACTTCACGAGATCAAAACCTTCACGACGAATGACAAAGTATAGCCCTGATTTGGGCAGCACTTAAACATCCATCGGATCAGTTTCAATCAGTCGGACATTACATCGTAGCAGTGATCGAGTTAATACCCTGTATTCGTAGCAGCGCCTCGCTACTTGGAAATTCGAATTTGAGCAGTTTCTTTCGTTTTTTTTTTTGAGATTTTCGAGCACTGAAGCAAGTCCCATGCACCAGCTACTTATAGCAACATTTTGAGTTTTACGCGGCCCGCGTAAGCCTTAACATGGCTTTTACGCGGCCCGCGAGGACCCCTATCCTACGTGTAGGGTTGGTGTGTCACGAGTAGGGTTGCCACGTGTGCGACATGTGGCCCGAAATGCTTATCTGGTGAACTTTAAGTTGACGCGGCCCGCGTAAGCCTAAGCTTACGTTTTACGCGGCGCCTGAAACTCAGAATTCTTGTTTTCTTGGTTTTTCATGCACATTAGGGTTTCAGGGTTCCGGGTTTTCACTAAGGGGTCATTTTGGGGCATTTTTGCAGGTCCTTACACCCCTCAACCCAATCTTCAATCTTTACCTCATCTGCACATGAAGTAAAAACATCAGTAACATTCACACAGTTAAGCACAGGGACTGGCCTTGTTTCAATCTCAGACGTTGTGGACTCAGTCATTGTTTCACCACTTAATTCAGCTGAACCACTTGAGTTGCATTCCTTTTGTAGTGGCTTTGTTGAATCTTCTTCTGCTGAGTCAGCTGCTCTAGAAGATTCACAGTTAGATTCACAAGATTCAACTGATTCCAATTTCTCAGAATCAGTTGCTTCAGGTGATTCACATTTGGAATCAGATGGAGCAACTTGCTCGGTTGGTTTATTTGCCGATTCTTCATTTTTCTCAAAACTTAATGTCTCTTTGTGCTTAGAGACATCAGCTGATTTTCCAAAGACAAGTGCATATGCGGGTTCATTTGTCTTTGTTTCATTTCTTTTAGGTTTTGAGATATTAACTTTTGTTGATTTTACTGGCTCAACCTTGATGTCATTGGGTTTTCCATACTCTATTTTAGGCAGATTATCTATCTCCTCTTCACTCATGGGAAGTGAGGTGTAATTGTGATTGTATGGTGGAGGTATGCATACAAATCCCAATCCTTTGTTCCTCACTTCCTTTTTGCTATATTTCAACTATTAATTAATCATTTTTTAAACTCTCACTAGACACGTCAAATTTTTTAGAATTAAACTTTGTGTTTTCAAAAGTTGATTTTAAATTATCGAGTTCAACAATTAGTTTTTCAGACAGTTCCTTAAAGTGGAGATATCTACATCGTGCCTCACTCAGATCGTTATGCAACTTACAGATATCAAGCTTCTGTGCCTCCACCATATCCTTGTATCCATTTAATTTCTTTTTAATTTCATAAACTTTAGAATTTGAAAATCTAAGTTATATAACGAGTGAGTCTGCTTGCTCTTTGAACCCCTTAAGTTTTTCCCTACAAACAGGAGTAGACGAGCAAACTTCAGCAGGTAATGGAGCAGCAGGAGAAGGAGTGGATGAGCACACTTTAGCAGGTAATGGAACAGTTGGAACATCAGGAGCAGGAATGGATGAGCAAACTGTAGCAGATGTGTTGCATTGAGCCTTCTATTTGTCATCCTTATCATAAGATTTGATGAGTGAGAGCAGCTCATCCGACTTCATTTTGTAACAGTAACAGCCGGATGTCACAATTATCTTATTAACATTTCTAAACCAACTATAGTTTGCCTGATCTGGATTCATTTTTATAGCATCCAGAAGCTTTCTGTTGCTTGAATACGTAGACACCTCAATCTCTGCCTTCTCCATTTCAGAGAGCAGTTCAACAAACCAGCCTGTAAGTTCTTCTATATATTCTCCATATGAGTTTCTGAATCCTTGAAGTTCCTGCTCAAGCACCTCTCGCTTAGAAGACATTTCTAAGATGTGATCTCCCGAAAATGTGATCCCCCGAAAATGTGTGTTTTTCCGAACCAGACAGTTAAAACCTTGGCCGCACACTAGTATAGGAATCACACACTTGCTCAAATCGAACACTCAAAAACCAGTCACAACTCTTTTTACCAAACAATCAAAAAACCCCTTTATTTATTTATTTTTTTAATAAAAGAATTTTTTTTATATAAATCCTATTTTTTAATTAATATTAAAATAAACTATTATTATAATAAATTTAATTTTTTAATATTATATATATAATAAAACAAAACCTAATTTAATATTACAAGTATTATTATTATTATTAATAATTAAGTAATGATGACTTAATCATTATATTATTATTATTATTATTATTATTATTATTAACAAAACCTAAATTTTCAATCACGTAACATGATCACAAAGATCTGTAATATTTTCCTTCTTCGTTGAACTGAACAAAACCAAAACCCTAGTTGCCGTTACTTTTTAAAATCTCAATTAGCAAGGGTGGTGGTTGATAAGTGATGGCGGTGTCACTGTGGTGATGAACGGTGGTTTAGATGGTCGTTAACGATTAACGCAGGTCGTCGGAGAAGATGATAGGTTGAACGATGATGAAAATGACGATGACGATTGATGTCGACGAAGATGAATAACAGGAACGGAGATGAATACGGTGATGGTGAGAGGTTGATGAACGTCGGAGGTGGTGGTTATGAAGGTGACGACGGTGTTTACAAAAACGATCAAGATGATGATTTTGATCGGAGTTCGACAGAGATGAGGAATGACAGAGATGTGTGTTGAACGGTGAAGGTGGCCGGAGGTTGTCAACTGTGGTGGTCTGATGGTGACGAAGGTTGCAGTAGTGATCGGAGTTGAGGAATGATCTCGTGAAAGATCGCCGGAGGTGGTTGGGTGATCGGAGATAAATGTTGCAGGTGATAAACGTGTTGGTTTCCGATGGTAAGGGTGGCCGGAGATTATGAAGAAGATGATGGTCGCGGGAGTTTGCGGTGGACGACGGATCGGTGTGTGGCTTGTACGATGTGGTGATGGTGGTTGATTATGGAGGTGAAGTTTTGACGGATTGTGAAGAACCAAAGAATCGAGTTAAGGCCGGAGCCTGTGATCGAGGGTTTGGATCTTGTAAGAGAACTTAGAAAGCAGTCCTGCAAAACAGAAAACCGTTAGGCTCGCCGCAGAGATGGGAGGGCCCCTCTATGACCACCCTCCGGCGTGAGGATAAGTATTGGTAGAGAGAGAAAATAGAGAGAGAAAGTAGGGACGAAGGTTCAGAAAATCGTCCTTGGCCTTGTACTTGATGGGGTATTTATAATGGTCAACTGAGATTACGTCATTCGTCCAGACGCACTTGAATGGAGGTTCGTCCTCGGAGTTATGGGGGAATGGACGTATCTGGGATATCCGTTCAGGTGAGTCCGGTTCGTCCCAAGGGATCATGTCCGGCCTCGGATATGTATCTTCAAGTCCCCCAGTTTGTTAAGTTTCGTACGGGACTTAGCAAAATGTTTATTCAAATTGTTTCGTTTGAATGACGTGTCATCGCTGGAGTGGGCCGAGTCAATGACGTGGAGTTTATCTGAATGGTGCAGACGTGGCGTGGGTGACTAAAGTTATTCGACTGTTAGTCACCTACATGTGACGGTTACGAAACCCTACGTTGGGAATCGTGAGGGTCAGTTGAAGTGATGGCCCGACTTGACCACCCCGTAACCGACCTAATCTTCCTATAAAAACGACTTTTACCATTTTATTTTTACCTTTTTTCTTCTCACTTTTTTCTTCTCCTCTATTATCCTCTTATTTTTAACCTCTTCTTCTTCTTCAAGGTAAGGTGCGTCCTTTTTTACATTATGGCACCTGGTAAGGATAATATGTCAGCGAGTGTGAGTGTGCTTACTCAACGTCAGTTGAATAAGTTCATCCGTGAATATAACATTCCATTAGATTTGAATCCGGTTCTTCCTTCAAAGGACGAAACCATCCGTCCCTTCCGTCAAGGGAAGTTTCCTTTTTATACCCGCATTTGTAATTTTGCAAACCACCGGGTTCCATTTTCAAAATTTTTGATAAGAGTACTCCAGTTTTTTCGAGTTCATATTAGCCAAGTGAACCCGTTCGGCCTAAGTCGTGTGAGTCACTTTGAAATATGCTGTAGGGCCCAAAACCGTAGACCGGACCTAAATGTCTTCTGGAACTTCTATGAATTTATCACGGCCGGAGACTGGTATACGTTTGCCCACCGGAAGGGCATACCCCCCTCCTCCGATGAACGGTCCAGCCTAAAGAATTGGAAGGATAACTTTTTATGGCTAGACGATCGTTCCGTTCCGGAGGATATGAGGTGGCGGCTCAAGGACCAGACAATGTCCTTTGATTTGGGCGAAGACTTCGTCTTCGACCACGAGCTGGCCCGTGCCCTGATTGAGCATAAGTCCCCAATCCGTCCCCTTCATGAGCATTTTCTTTTACTAGGTCAAGTCTGTTTTCGGTGGAGCCAAGGGGATAGGGATTGGCCGGTTATTCGCAGAAAGCGTGATCGTAAGTTCCGGCCCTTTTCCCCCCTTCGGCACTTTTTTCCTTATTTTACTAACTTATTCTCTTTGGAAAATGCAGGAGCTATAATGTCTCTGAGGGATGCTTTGAAGGTTCCGAGTTTCGACGTTTTGGATTTTGATTTGGAGGAACAGGGTGAGGATGAGGTTCCTCTTATGAAGCAAGTGGCCCTTTCGGCCCAGGAGATTCGTCCTCTAGTTGCTCAGGACGCGGCCGAACCGTCTACTGCTGAAGGAGCTTCTTCCGTTCTGCTCCTACGAAAGAAGCGGCCGGTTCCTCCGGATCTCAAGCTGATAAGAGATCTATTTTGGACGATGTGGATGATGATCCAGAGATACGTGAGTTGGATGAAGCCCTTCAATACCGGCCATCTTCCGCTTCTTTGAAGAGTAAAGGTGTTGCACCCGATCCTGAATCGAAGCCTCTTGTTCGTAAGAGAAAAAATGAAACTTTACAAATTCGATCCTATGATCCTCTTCCGATGCCGGCAACGGCTGAAGATAAATTCGTTCCTGATTGGGATATTCGGAACAAGGACTCAGTGATGGACGAGCTGGTTGCAAGAACTCTCCTTTTTAATATAAGCACTCCGCTTGATGTAACACCCCGAAAAAAAATGTAAAAATTTATATTAGAATTATAAAGTGTAAAATAAACGAGAATAAGCTAACTAGGATAAATAACCCGGTTAGTTAGGAGTCTTGTAGTATCAAATAAATGGATGGAAAACTCCTAAATCATAAAGAAAACAACAATTAAGGGACTAGAATGGTTAAACTTGAAACTTTGGATATTAAAACAAAAGATATTACACCAAACACACACAAGAAGTGTGTGTCTAGTCGTTCTCTGCACAGGGGCGACATAAGGGTTTCCCCACAACCATAATTCAATCGATTTCCATCAAATTGAAGCTCCTAATCAGTCTTAAATCAAGTTTCAAACACGAATTAGTGATCACCTCACTGAAGGGATCACAAGGTATGTGAAATTCTAGTGTTTTGATTCATCTCAAGTTCTAGGTTAATTGTGAAAAATCGAAATTTAGCTTGATTGTGTCTTGCATGAATGTAATTAGAAGAGATATGGTGTCTAGGGATGAACCCTAGGTGAAATCTTGTTAAAAGACTGCATGATAATTATAGAGTTTATAATCACCATTGTAGGTGATTAATAAACTTGAAGGAAACTTGATAAACCCTAGAATTATGATCTTGTTCTAACATAAATCTGAATTTAAGAATAAATTTCAGAAATATTGATGATAAGACATGTGTAGAATCAACTAATTGAAGTTAGTTTAGATGATAATTGCAAGTCATGAACTTGGTTTTGTTTATGTAAAAATCTGACCCGCTAGGTGTTTGATGAAACGCCTAAGTGAGGGTTAAAATGTTAAAAGATTGGTAAAAACGCAGATTTGATCATTTTAGAGAATTATGCGTTAAAGCTTGTGAAAGAGTTCTAAACTTATTGTGAATTGAACTCTTTAGGCAAAGAATCCGGAACGTCAAGTGGACACGCCGGGGGAGATACGCGCTTGAAGGGTGTGCTCTAAAGGTACGTAACCACGGTTTTGTTACGTTATGTTGTTATGTATTTTTACTAATAGACTTGAATTTAGAATAGAGTATGAATTTGGATGTCTAGTTGAAGTGACGAAGATCACTAGATAAGTAAATGGGTTAAATGTTAGTTAGAACAAGTTTGGTATGTTGTAAAATGGTGGTTCCCATTAAACAACCAAACGGGTCAAATAATGGTCGAATATTGTAGTGTTGAAGTGATTAAAACATCAGTCATTAAAATTGAGTTATAAAAACGTAATCCATGGAATGGACGTGATACGCTAAGATTGACAAGCCCGGGAATGGGTAATTACGGTTAGAAACCAATGTCGATGAATTACGCAAGTATGTAACTTGATTCATTACATTGAGTAAATTTTGATAGTTAGCATATGTGTAGTTGAATTGTAAAATAAATGTTGGGTTGACTTAAGGCGATAATGTTCGCTACATTGAATGAAAGGTCAAGAATTGGTTAGATCTCGTTGGTAGTCATCATAATGGAAGATTCCATAGATGAGCCAAACGGGTCAAATAATCAATTGATGCAAGGATAATGTGTCGTAATATGATTGGTAGATCTTTTGTTATTGATTTATAATTAACATATTAGAATACGAGTAATTTAGCATGTTGGATTGTTAGAATAAGAGATTCGAGATTTGGGTTTGGCTGAATTGAACAAAACAGCCAAAACATAAAGTTGCAGTGGCTACCGTAAGTTACGGTATCCACCGTAACTTACGGTAGAGTTTAAAAGCTTACGGTGGCTCTTTACTGATTTACGGCAGATCAGAACATTACAGTGTCTACCGTAACTTACGGTAGATACCGTAAGTTACGGTAGAACCTAAACATCCTTGTTAAATTTCTCATATCTTAGCTAATCGAATCCGGTTTAAACGTAGTTTCGATTAAGCAATAATTTTTAAGAATTCTAACACTAAGTTTTGTTAAAAACCTCCAGTTTCAGGTATTGCAAGTATGTGGACAACGATCAAGTTGATGCTTCAAGAACCGAACACTAAACTTTTGGATGCTTCCGCACTAATTAATCCTAGCTAAACTATGTAGTTTTGTAATCACTACTGAATGGCTTATGTTTGAAACTAGTTATTTGACCATGTTAAACATTACGATGAATTATGACTTAGTCTACCAACTAAGTTTTTGTTTGTTTTAAATATTTTCTTTATCGATTTTACAATTCGTATGATTTAAATTAAATGAATTAAATGGATGGGTATTACAAGTTGGTAATCAGAGCTCAAGGTTGTCAACAAAGTGTTCGGTTCAAGCTTGATCGATCGTCCGGTAAGAATTAATTGCTTTAGTGGACTTACTAGAAAAAGGAAATTTGAATTGATATGCACGGGAAGTGCGTGTTTACACACTCAAACCCAGGAAAATACACTAAGTAAGAAAGGTAAGGCAAGATATATACTTGACCAAACCGAAAAAGAATAACACATAATAATGTGTTATTCTTTTTCGGTTTGGTCAAGTATAATAAGATGGAAATGAATTAAATAATTATTGACAAATCGTGATGGATGTTAAAGTTAAAGAAATGTCTGGAGTAACCGGAGATGATTCGACATCTCAATTGACTGAACAAATGAAAGCTAAGATTTCCGAGGAGGTCGGAAAAGCTCTAGAAAATAGTCTATCACAGTATATTGATAGATTACAAACCACAATTGTGCCGGTGGTGAACGATATGATGGCTGAATTGAAAGACAGCATACTACAAGAAATAGAAGAAAAGGAGGGTGTTGGATATGAATCCAAGATCCGTAAAGAAGTCCAAGTCTAATAAAGCTCCCAAGAAGGGAGTTACAAAAAGTGTGTTACATCAGTGTAGATTTTGTGGAAAAAATTCACAAGGGCACATGTGGTAAGCCAAGACATAAAAAGTCTAAATGTCCAGAGAGGCTTGGAACCAAGGACACAACCGACACAAAGTCTGATGCCCAGAAATCAAGGACAAAGTTGTTTTATATAACAGCCACAGAGGCTAAAGCTGAACCTGATGTCGCTTCAGGTATACTCTTGTAAATTAAATTTCAGCACAAATTTTTAATTATTATAAGTGCAAATAAATCGTTTGTTTTACATCGATTTATTCAAACATCCTACATTCGCGTTAACGAAATTACCTATGCTTTGAGAAATAGAAATAGGTAGTAATAAAAGTTCTAATGTTTATAAGAGGTGCTGAAAGTGTACATTGAGCATCGAGGTAAAAGTAATCTCGATAGATTTTGCAATGGGAAGGAGTGCATGTACACTCGAACCCGGAGAGGCAATGAAAGACAAGTGTCATAATGGGAAGGAGTGCGTGTACACTCGAACCCGGGGAATAAATGAAGTGAATAAATTTTGCGTTGGGAAGGAGTGTAATTATGCTCGAACCCGGAAATTGCAATAATAATGAATAGCGAAGGCAAGGTTATAGACTTGGCCGAACTAAATAAAATGTGTAGAAGCATTATTTACATCAACAAACGATGTGGATAAATTTCATGCAACAATAAGGAATAATAAAATTAAATGAATTAATTTTATTACAGTTACAATAGGACTAAGGTTAAAGATGAGATATTAAGACTCGGACCGAGAATATCCGTGAAAAAAAAAGAAGCAAAACGAATGATATGCATTATTCGCTACTATGAATAATAAGTATCAACAAATGTAAATTTAGAAACTTGGGTATGGGTAACCATCCAAGTAATACATTATTAATCAAATCCTCATGAGAAAGAATGATGATCGCAGTGGTGGATGTGATTATATAAAAGCCTAGTAAAAATAAACTTTATGAAAGTGTTAGAATAAGAACGGGTAAACCCCAAAAGTTGTATAACCATAACAGTGGTTTTACCAGATAAGACTCAAGAAATGGGCTTTTGAAATATTAGTAAAAGAAACAGATCTAAGGGTCGCTAACAACAGAAAGGTGGTGTTCGGATCAAATAAGCAAAATGCTTGGTAATAAAGGCAAACGGAAGCCGGATGATGGGAGCGTGTTACACTAAGGTAATAAGCCCAAAGGAAAGGATAAGGATAAAGGTAAATAGAAATATAAACCAATAAACAAGAATGTTAGGGAATAGGGGTAAAGTTTGACTATCATAAGCGATAAAGCACACACGAACATGTCAAACAAGACGAATGAAAGAATAAAAGACTTTGTGGAATAAGGGCGACGGAATACGCTAACACTACTGAATAAATCAAAACGAAGTCTTAATACATGCCGAAATGGCTGCTTTGATAGTGACTTCGGTAAAATGCCCGATAGATGGGAAGGACTACGGATCTATACGTAAACCAGGAGACGGTGGCGCAGATTAAAAGTCAAAAGACTTGGATTAAGAGTTATGTTCAACTATTTTAATATTGGACGGGCCAAATAAAGTATAATACTTGATATTCCAAGTAAGCATAACCCGAATAATGAAAAGTGCGAAATATTACCGAACCAATGTGATAGGTCGTAAAGGAGTATGGAAAGGAAAACGCAAACCAATAAAACCGGGGTGTTAAAAAAAACATTAAGATAACGAAACCAGTAACGGGTTGAAAGGAAGTAGGGGTATAAACCAAATAACGGGATGAGTGGGATAAACCGACGCGAAAACGACGTAAGAAGTCATAGAGTAAGAAAGATAATCCGAAAGAAACTGAGTGTAGCCTTAGACTACGGTCAAGGTCGGATGAGTTTCAAAAGCGAAAATAAATTATTCTAAACATAAAAAGGGGGGGGGGTGCCTTGACGCCTTATGTATATACTTATATAATTAAATAAAGACACGAGTAGAGAATAATCTACGGGATCGCTATAACCTTCGGGTTATAAACAATATAAAGGTCCATGGGACCAAAATGACCCCGGGTCACAAATAAAAAGAAACAAACCATAGGGTTTCATCTTGAAAAAGGGAAGATCTAGCAAAATAGCCTATGAGGCAAAGTGAGGAAACCTATGGGTTACTTGGGGTTAAGCATGGGGACTAGTTACAATTTCCCACGCAATGTAATAGTGGAAAAGAATAAATTCTTGTCGTCAATTCCTGAATATGAGTAATCGACACAAGTTAAAGAGATAGATGTTAAACTAAAAATTCAGTTTTAGTAAAAAGTGGAGTTTAACAAATTTGAATATTATAGAGAAATTAGAAAATAGTGAATTTCGAAGAACATAGGCCTCAACACCGATAGGTGTGAGACGCTATATTCGAAAGAAAAATTCTTGATAATGAAAAGCTTATAAAAAAAACTTAAACTTAAACATGACGTGATGTGATGCGATCACAGTCACAAGAGTGATATAGAAATACAAGATATAATCATGTCGTAACGTGAGTTACAGATAGGAGATCATGAACTCATGTAAGGCCGAATATGACAATGTGGAAGACCCAAATAACGAAGCATAGAATGACGGTGATTAATCAATCTAGCCGAAAAGACCTTCCAGAGTCAAAATAGTGACGTGACTTATACAAAGCACATGTCAATACGAATAAAAACCTAATGCCGGAAAAGAAAGAATGCCTTGGAAAAGCGAGACAAAGATAGTTAGGTCTAATCCTAAGGACTACTTAAGGAAGGTTTCGGGGACGAAACCCTTTTTAAAGGGGGTGGACTTGTAACACCCCGAAAAAAAAATGTAAAACTTTATATTAGAATTATAAAGTGTAAAATAAACGAGAATAAGCTAACTAGGATAAATAACCCGGTTAGTTAGGAGTCTTGTAGTATCAAATAAATGGATGGAAAACTCCTAAATCATAAAGAAAACAACAATTGAGGGACTAGAATGGTTAAACTTGAAACTTGGGATATTAAAACAAAAGATATTACACCAAACACACACAAGAAGTGTGTATCTGGTCGTTCTCTGCACAGGGGCGACATAAGGGTTTCCCCACAACCCTAATTCAATCGATTTCCATCAAATTGAAGCTCCTAATCAGTCTTAAATCAAGTTTCAAGCACGAATTAGTGATCAACTCACTGAAGGGATCACAAGGTATGTGAAATTTTAGTGTTTTGATTCATCTCAAGTTCTAGGTTAATTGTGAAAAATCGAAATTTAGCTTGATTGTGTCTTGCATGAATGTAATTAGAAGAGATATGGTGTCTAGGGATGAACCCTAGGTGAAATCTTGTTAAAAGACTGCATGATAATTATAGAGTTTATAATCACCATTGTAGGTGATTAATAAACTTGAAGGAAACTTGATAAACCCTAGAATTATGATCTTGTTCTAACATAAATCTGAATTTAAGAATAAATTTCAGAAATATTGATGATAAGACATGTGTAGAATCAACTAATTGAAGTTAGTTTAGATGATAATTGCAAGTCATGAATTTGGTTTTGTTTATGTAAAAATCTGACCCGCTAGGTGTTTGATGAAATGCCTAAGTGAGGGTTAAAATGTTAAAAGATTGGTAAAAACGCAGATTTGATCATTTTAGAGAATTATGCGTTAAAGCTTGTGAAAGAGTTCTAAACTTATTGTGAATTGAACTCTTTAGGCAAAGAATCCGGAACGTCAAGTGGACACGCCGGGGGAGATACGCGCTTGAAGGGTGTGCTCTAAAGGTACGTAACCACGGTTTTGTTACATTATGTTGTTATGTATTTTTACTAATAGACTTGAATTTAGAATAGAGTATGAATTTGGATGTCTAGTTGAAGTGACGAAGATCACTAGATAAGTAAATGGGTTAAATGTTAGTTAGAACAAGTTTGGTATGTTGTAAAATGGTGGTTCCCATTAAACAACCAAACGGGTCAAATAATGGTCGAATATTGTAGTGTTGAAGTGATTAAAACATCACTCATTAAAATTGAGTTATAAAAACGTAATCCATGGAATGGACGTGATACGCTAAGATTGACAAGCCCAGGAATGGGTAATTATGGTTAGAAACCAATGTCGATGAATTACGCAAGTATGTAACTTGATTCATTACATTGAGTAAATTTCGATAGTTAGCATATGTGTAGTTGAATTGTAGAATAAAAGTTGGGTTGACTTAAGGCGATAATGTTCGCTACATTGAATGAAAGGTCAAGAATTGGTTAGATCTCGTTGGTAGTCATCATAATGGAAGATTCCATAGATGAGCCAAACGGGTCAAATAATCAATTGATGCAAGGATAATGTGTCGTAATATGATTGGTAGATCTTTTGTTATTGATTTATAATTGACATATTAGAATACGGGTAATTTAGCATGTTGGATTGTTAGAATAAGAGATTCGAGATTTGGGTTTGGCTGAATTGAACAAAACAGCCAAAACATAAAGTTGCAGTGGCTACCGTAAGTTACGGTATCCACCGTAACTTACGGTAGAGTTTAAAAGCTTACGGTGGCTCTTTACTGATTTACGGCAGATCAGAACATTATAGTGTCTACCGTAACTTACGGTAGATACCGTAAGTTACGGTAGAACCTAAACATCCTTGTTAAATTTCTCATATCTTAGCTAATCGAATCCGGTTTAAACGTAGTTTCGATTAAGCAATAATTTTTAAGAATTCTAACACTAAGTTTTGTTAAAAACCTCCAGTTTCAGGTATTGCAAGTATGTGAACAACGATCAAGTTGATGCTTCAAGAACCGAACACTAAACTTTTGGATGCTTCCGCACTAATTAATCCTAGCTAAACTATGTAGTTTTGTAATCACTACTGAATGGCTTATGTTTGAAACTAGTTATTTGACCATGTTAAACATTACGATGAATTAAGACTTAGTCTACCTACTAAGTTTTTGTTTGTTTTAAATATTTTCTTTATCGATTTTACAATTCGTATGATTTAAATTAAATGAATTAAATGGACGGGTGTTACACTTGACCACGCCCGGAGCCGAAGAATGAAAAGCCAAGACTTGGGGGTCGCGGTCTTATCTAACCAGGCTCAATCCAATGTCTTTGTGACGGAACTCTATCGTCAGTGGGTGGAAGCGGAGTCGGTGAGGGAAAGCTTGGAAAAGGAGACCCGTTCTTTAAAACAGAAGGTTTTTAGGGCTTCGGATATGGAAAAGAAGGTCGCCCAGCTTACCCAGGATCTCCAATCTCAACAGGAGAAGATCAAAGCCTTGACCACCCAAAACCAATCTTCTCAGGCGGCCGTTGCTTCTGCTGTGGAGGATCGCGATAGGATTGCTACGGAATTAAAGAATTTTTCCGAATCGATGAAAAAGAAGGACGAGGAGCATAAGACGGTCTTGGCTAAGATGGAGGAGTCTTTTAATAACGCTCGTCTGGCTTATGCGAGTATGATGGCCAGTACGTACTTTATTTGGTTGATTTCTTTTTAATTTGTCATTTTTCTTCTAACACTTTGGGCAGAGCGGGATGTGCTTAAATCAGGGGAAGCTGATTTGAAGGCACAGATTGAGGAGATGAAGGTTAAGTTGCCTGTTGATGATGAATGTGAAGTTGAACGATGTTGAACAATGTCACGATGATTTCAAAATGGATGAATGATGATAATCGTCGCACACTCTAAACTGTAGCCGCGCAATTGATTTGAACGAAGATGAAGGTTGAGTGTTGTCAGAGAAAAAAAGGAGTTGGTTCGGTGATGAATGAAGCGGTGTCGTAGTGTGCGGGATGAGTGTGCGGTGCGATGGTGAATGTGCGGGAGTGGTGTGCAACGAATTGGTGATGGTGCGATCTTGTGAACTGGACTCGAAATCAAACTCGATGAACGGATGAGGTTGCCGGTTTACGGTGACGGAGTGACTGGTGATGAAGACTGACGATGAAGCTGATGAAGACGACCGGCGACAGTGTTGTAAATGGTGGTAGAGTATGGAGATGGGTGTAAGCAATAGATGATGAACAGTGCTTTTTTCGGATCTAGTTCGAAAACTTGTGACAATGTTGGTGCACTACATCTGTCGACTTCGTCTTGTATCGAGTCTTACACTAGTTATAATAGATCAGGGCACGTAAAACGAGAAAATGAGAGAGTGTTAGCTAGATTTCGCTTGAAGGATTGGATTTGTAAAGGGTTTCGCTTGAAGCCTCAAGCGAAATCAACATGATAAGATTTCGCTTGAGTCTTGCTGAAGCGAAATCTCCAAATCTATATATAGGGATGTTAGGTCAAGCGAAATCATAGTTTTTGAGAGAGAGTTTTCCATACCGAGGTGCTGCCGGTGTGAGAACTGATTGTAATTGCTTTCTAATCAATACAAATCAGTGTTAAAGTGAAGATTAAGCTGTTTACACGTCAAATACTTGTTTTCCGCACCTGTATTTGATGGAATTCCTCTGAACCGACTCGTTTAGGTCGCGAAACTGGTCCTTACAATTGGTATCAGAGCTACGGAGGAGGAGTTCTGCAATATTCAGCCTAAAACGATCAAAATCTCTTACTTCTACACCTTCTTTTAACAGTTCAGAAACTTTTCACGGTCAAAATCATCTCAAATTCTCACGGATTGTTTAAAAGTACAAGATAACAAACCCTTGAAAGTTTCACAGCCAAATTCGACCTAAAAGTGATTAAAATTGACATTCGAATGGATTTCGCTTGAAGAATATAGTTTCATTGGACGATTTCGCTTGAAACTTCAAGCGACACTTAGATTTCGCTTCAAACAGCATTCCATTTCGCTTCAAGGCTGTCGTTTCAACGATTTCGCTTCAGAAAGTGACACTTTTCAGTTCGCTTCAAAGTTTATTTTGTTTTCGCTTCAAGGATCTCGCTTCAGGGTTTTCGCTTCAGAGTATTTCGCTTCAGAGCTCTCTCTTTAGACAGCTTCGCTTGAAACTATTTCGCTTCAACTGTTTCGCTTGAAGGGTACCGCTTGAAAGTAATTGAAACATGGATAACGATTTCCACAACGCATTTGCAACATCGCCTAGTTCATCTTCCATTGCTCAGAACATGAATTCAGAAAATGAAACGGGGACTACTCAGAAACCTCCGAAGTTAATGTGCATTGAGGAATACTATGGATGGAAAGATCGTTTCGAAAACTGGGTGCAAGCAAATCATTTGAGATCATGGGAATGTATTCTGAAAAAGTATATGCTACCACTTACTAAAATGGAGACAGTAAAACAGATTTCAGAGTTTGGGAATGAAGAACGGGAAATGTATCGAGCTGAAAAAATGATGATCAGTTTGCTTCAACAAGCTATCAAAGAAGACATCTTTATACTACTTCAACATGACAAAACATCAAAGTCAATCTGGGATGCTTTGAAAGTTAAAGTTGAAGGTAGTGCAAACATGATTAAAAGCAAAAAGGCGTTGCTTAAAAAGGAGTTTGATTTGTTCACAAGTTTGCCCGGAGAAGATACAAAGAAACTCATTGAACGTTATTGTCACTTAGTTCGAACAATGTCAATGATGAACATCAACAAAGATGATGAAGAATGGGTGGATAAGCTAGCTGATGCTTTACCTCAGAAAGAGTGGGGAACATATTTGATGATACTGAAAAATACCGGAGTTTATGAAGGGTTGTCAATCTCTCAGTTTATTGAAAAGATTGAAAGTCAGGATTTAGAACAGCAGAAGATTGCAAGGATGAATAATCCAAGTGGTCAACAAGATGTAAAAATGTATTACAAGGGTAGTGTTCCTACTTCAGAAGCTGAGAGAAGTCCAAAAATTCAGACTGCTTATAGTGTTGGAGATTATACAGAAAAGACTGATCAAAACTCAAACAAAAGTAACAGTGGTTTCTCATTGTATCCAAGTGTTAATCCGAAAAGCTCATCAGAAAGTTTTCAGTCTCAAAGCACAAAGATGGGAAATGGTTGTGTGATTCAATGCAACATAGCTCTAAATCTTCCAGAAGGTCAAAGTTTTTCTGAAGACATTGCGAAAGATCATATGGCATTACTTGGTTCCGTGCTTATTTCATATGAAGGTCTAGTGGCTGGTAGAATCGGAAATCCTATGCTCACAAAGGAGGATTACGATCAGATAGACGCCGAAGAGATGGAACTGATGGATATCAAATGGTGTCTTGCAAGTGTTCTTAGACGTGCTGAAAAGTTCAAGACAATTACCGGAAGAAATGATTTTTTTGATGCTTGTGTTTCTACTTTAGGTTTTGATAAATCTAAAGTTACTTGTTTCAGGTGCAGGGAAAAAGGTCATTTTAAGCGGGAATGCAAAAACAGAGAAGTTAGTGGTGCCCAGAATCCTTTTGGAAAAGATGACTACTACCGGAAAGCCATTTATCAGCAAGTTGGTCAGACACAAGAATTACAGACGGCTCATGGTAGAAAGATTGAAGATTCAAAGAAAGGATGTTTGGTAGATTTCAATTGGAGCAACTACATTTCTTCTAACAACACAGCATGTATAGTGGACCAAATTGATGAACAACTACCTGAAGGATTCAGCTGGGATATGTTTGTTGATGAAAAAGGGGATTTCAAAGCTTTCATTGCAAAGATTGTTAGAGAACCAGATGTGTTTGCTACTTGGATGAGATCAATTGGTGAAAAAGTGAAAGATCAATCGAGTACATCTGAAGAAAGTTTAAAAAGTGCTGATTCTGACTCATTAAGTACAGATGAGAGTGTGCAAAATGAGGATACTTCGGAAAAAGAAGTTGTTTTTGATCAAACACCATCTGATTCTGGTGTTTCAGATGTTGGGTCTGAAAAATCTGTAGAGTTTGATCAAACACCGATAGAGAATAGCAGTGATGATGAGGAAGAGAAACAGATTAATATTGCTAAAAAACATCTTTCTCCTGAAAGTTTTCATTTTTATTTTGCAGATCGCATGGAGAAACTGAAGGAGAAACAAGCTGCAAAAGAACAACAACAAAATGAGAAGACTGAAAATGGTGTTCACAATGAAGAAGTTAGAAGTGGAGATGAAGAAAAGGTGATTGAAACTAAGAAAGTAACTGAAGTAGAAAAAGTAATTGAAGTGGTAAAAACAATTGAGGTTGAGAAAATTGTTGAAATTGAAAAGCCTTGCAAGAAGTGTTTGGAAGCTTGCAAAAGTTGCGAAGAAAAAGATGTGATTTTGTTTGATAGAGAAAGATTGATAGAAAAGTTATTATCCGACATTAGCTATGTGAAAGAATCGTATAGCGTGTTGAACAGAACTGTGACAGGTCTTCAAACAACAAATTCTGAAAGAGAAAAGGCTTTAACGATGACGAATGCTACATTGATGACAAAACAAAATGCAATTAATCATTACATCGAAGAAAATGCTAGTCTAAAGGAAGGGTTGGAGAAAGAAAAGATTGAGAATGAAAGGATCAGAAGGTTATTACTGAGTTATTCTTGTTCTGATTATGTTATTGATCGAGTTTATCCTACTGTTGCAGGTTTTGAAGCATTTCAGGATGAGAAGCAAAAGAATGAGACTGGTAAGAAATCGACTGTTAAATACAACAAGTGTCCGCCTCCTATCTGGGAAGGGTATTCTCCTAGAAAACCAAATGAGGAGCAAGTCGAAAAAGCAGTCAATATAAAGTTAAAATCCGAGACAACTGACGTTTTACCAGATAACATTGATATCACATTTACCTCGTCTGATACTGATCATGAGTCTGAGTTAATCAAAAGGGTGGTTGATCAGGTGTTAGATACTGAGGAGGTGTCTGAGTCAAAGTTTGAGTCTGGGTGTTCAAGTTCGTCAGTCAACAGTTCAAAATAGTCAGAAAAACGGTCTTATAGTAAAGAATTTTTGTTATCAAAAGCAAATTTGGATGATGAAACATTTAAAGTTGCATATACTTTAAATGGTTCTGACAAATTATACTCTGATGAAGAGTTTCCGATGGATAGTGTTAGATTTGACAAGATCAAAAAGGTTTTCAAAATCACAGAAATTAATATTTCTGATACTAAAAATTTAAATCTTAATGAAAAACCTAAAAAATACACTTCAAGAGTTCAACAAAGGTTAAACAAGAAAAAAGGGATAAAGGATTACCATTTTAGTTCTGGTTTTCAAAAGAAAACAAACCAAAATGGTAATTACAAAAGAAAAGGTTTAGGTTTTATTCAGCAAGAAAGTTACAGAAAGATAAACAATTCTAAACGAAAAACAGAATTTGTTTCAGGTGGAAGTGTTGAAGATGAACAGAAGAAACCTTTCTGGAAAGAAACAAATCAGGAGTTTCTTGTTGAAAGAAAAAGAACAGGAACTAGAGTTTTTCATTCAAGAGACATTCCAAGAGATACAAGAATTTGTTTTCAATGTCAAGTCGTTGGACACATTGCTCACAACTGTCCAAACAAAGTCAGCAGAAAACAGGGAGTCTCTGAAAAACTTAAAGAAAAAATGGTTGAAAAGAATGGATCACCAACTACAAACTTCAAAATTTCTGACAACACAATGAATGAAGTTGGTGAAAGTTCTAAGAGATTGTACAAAAAGAGTGCAAAAGACAACCAAACATGGGTTGTTAAGAAATTGGTTGATAGTTCTGACAATGAATCTGATTCCACAAAATCAGAGGAGTCACAAGATGAGATTAACGATTTGTTGAATGATGCTGACATTAAATCAATGAGTGTGAAAGAGATTCAACAAATGGTTGGTAAAATAGAAATCTCAGATTTTGATATTGAAAAAACATTCAATGGAAATGTTA
The DNA here is from genome assembly GCA_030545235.1 of Helianthus tuberosus. NCBI lineage: Eukaryota > Viridiplantae > Streptophyta > Magnoliopsida > Asterales > Asteraceae > Helianthus > Helianthus tuberosus. The sequence goes on along the minus strand of CM060366.1, from coordinate 169,110,577 downwards.
AGAAAATTTTCAAGAAAATGCTGGATGGGAAAGTAAAGGGGGTTAAAGATTTTTATGCAACTAAAAAGGCAACATATAACCCTACTGCCCAGGAATTGGAAGCCACCAAGTCAAATAAGACTTGGGTGGAAGTTTGTTTTCCATGATAGCCTAAGGACTATGCCGGAGATCCCAAGTTTATATCGTGGATCAGGAATCGGCATCTTTCTAATGTTTGAAGATTTTGGTTAAAAGTTTTTGATAGTGTTTGGATGTTTACAGGTTGTATGACTACGCCGGAGCTTCCAGGTTGGTAAGTGCGAAGCAGGAATCGGCATTTTGATTGGTAAAATGGTGATGTAGATGTAATATTCCTACATGTGGTAATTCTTACTTTTGGTATAGTAGGTGCATACATGAAAAAGGTTAATCAAGGTCATTAAGTTGAACTTGATTGGACCATACTTACAATTGGTATTTCGAATAGACAATGTGATGAACCACACTCCGAATTTTCAAATGATTATATCATAAAAACTTATTTTCCGGAAAAATCATTTTGATTAAAACAAACTTAAGTGTTTTGAAATCTAAATGAGAAAATAGTTTTGTGATAGGGGGAGTTCTGATTGTTTATGCCGAGTGAATGGCGTTTTGATGCGATTCGATATCAGTTGTCATTTTTTTTGTACAGTTTATTTTCAAATTTCCTTAAATGTGTTTGCATTTTAGGGGGAGTAAAAATTTTCAGAAAATCCAAAAACATTTGAAAATTTGAAAAAGACAAAAACATGATAAAATTCAAAAATGAGTTTTTGTTGCATATAGAGGAAATGATAGTACATCAGTGGACTATCACAACATGCTAAAGAAATGTAAAGTAAATATGTGATAAACAATCTTACTGTGGATATGTCAGTAGGTTTTTGCACATTTAGTAGATTGTGACGAGATATAAACCTAAATTTCAAACTTGCTTGTTCTGTGGGTTAACACAAACTTGGATATATAGGTAACCCCTGAAATCTTGTTTGAAAGGTCTCTTAATCTGATATACTAGGTCTTTATACTCTATGATATCTGGGGTATTATTCCGGGACTTCTGCTGAACGGTAGTTCTGACCTAGTCCCTGGCTAATACTTGCTGCAATGCTTGAAACACAGCATTAAACCCTCAGCATGCTGAAACAATAAAATTGATATATGCTGCTGTTGTAAACAAAAAGATCCTCTAAAGGGGACACACCGTAAAGTCGAAGCTGATATCTCTCTGCGTATACGGAAGTATCGATCTGAGATCCCTCGGCCCTCGCACACCTAAATTATATACAGATATCATTGTAGTATTCTCACCTGTAAGACTGATTATTGAGATTCTGGATACGGGAGTATATTCAAGTAGTGGGACACACGAATAAGTTCAAGTGCTTAAAACATTAATCTCGTATCTCGGATCAGTTGAACTTTGTGTGAGAATTTAAGTGGACAAACATACTGACAATCTAGGTAAATTGTTTAGAACTTAAAATGAAATGAAGCTTAACGATGTTAGTGATCTGTCTCAGTAACTGATATGATTCTCTTGCACGAACTCACAAAAATATATTGTTTGTAAATTTTTTTTCTGCATTTCTTTACATTCAAAAATTCAAAAAGATTTTCGATGTGTTTTAGCATAAATTTTGAAAAAGTCAAAAAGATTTTCGACAGCTGATATTGAAAAGCTGATTGTCAAAATTTCAAGTGCTAAACATGATGACTTGGATATGAGGGGGAGTGAATCTGAAAATGCTAAAAGGTTTGATAAATCATACAATTGGTATTTTAAAACCTACATTTGGTTCATCAGTGGTTGATGATAGAAGAAAGAGTTATCTGATTATATCAGATTGTTGGTGCATTTAACTCGTTAAAGTTAGAAAATTTATTTCTGGGTTAAGATTGTTACAGGTGAGCCAGGTTAATTCATTCAAAGCTTACGAAAGTCAGACTCTGTTCATGAATCTAAAAAGTTTGCTAGCTGCTGATGCTGATGAACTTAAGGAATCAAGAGATCTGATCAAGAGAATTAGATAAAAGCCAGGCAATGATCTTGTAGACAAAATTTGAGTCAGACATTGATCCTAAAGCAGATGTTGCTGAAGAACAAATGAATGCCAGCAAATCGTGAGGGGGAGTCTGATAGAGCCAGGTGTTTATAGAGAGAGAAAAGCCCAGAGTCTGATCAAGACTGAAGATGTGAAGACAAAGCATTGGTGTGACTCGATAGTCGACTCGTCAACATCTGAGGGGGAGTCTGTTGGTGCACTACATCTGTCGACTTCGTCTTGTATCGAGTCTTACACTAGTTATAATAGATCAGGGCACGTAAAACGAGAAAATGAGAGAGTGTTAGCAAGATTTCGCTTGAAGGATTGGATTTGTAAAGGGTTTCGCTTGAAGCCTCAAGCGAAATCAACATGATAAGATTTCGCTTGAGTCTTGCTGAAGCGAAATCTCCAAATCTATATATAGGGATGTTAGGTCAAGCGAAATCATAGTTTTTGAGAGAGAGTTTTCCATACCGAGGTGCTGCCGGTGTGAGAACTGATTGTAATTGCTTTCTAATCAATACAAATCAGTGTTAAAGTGAAGATTAAGCTGTTTACACGTCAAATACTTGTTTTCCGCACCTGTATTTGATGGAATTCCTCTGAACCGACTCGTTTAGGTCGCGAAACCGGTCCTTACAGACAAAAGATGAGATGGTGATCGATGAACATGGCTGATGAAATAAGTAGTCGCACACTCAACTTTGATCGCGCAGTAGATAGTTAGGTCGCACAGTAACCAATACTTTGAGGTCACACACTTTGACTTTGTATCCAGCACACTTCAATTTGTTATTGTCGCACACTACAAGTTGGACATTCCCAGGTCACTTCAGTCGCACAATGCCCAAACAATTGAATTCTAAGATGATGATGACTGATGAATGTCGCACACAAAAGTTTTGGAAAAAGATATAGTCAAATCCCGAAAAACAAGGAGAAAGATTAAAATTCAAAATTTATGAAATCGTTCCACCAATAATCTCCAAAATAATAGCAAACACAGTCTCTCTCTTTCCCAACAGATCAAAATCGAATTCTTTGATTGTTCTTGACGTCTTCAACAAGTTCTTCGTGTTCTATGAATCTACAAACGGTTTTCTTGTTCTTCGAATGATATCCAACACAACCGAGCCTACGAAAGACTTCTTAGGCTCTTATACCAAATGTAAGTCCCAAAACTAAACAATCAAATATCAAAATCAAAATCAAAAGTGCGGAATACTAATGAAAGTGAGATGAACAAGAACGAAAATGATTGAATTAAGATCAACGTGCACACGGTTTCTAAAGAACCGTCTGGTACACTTGAGATAACTAAAAAATAATCAAGAAAACAGCAACCTTATAATGAACTAGGTTCACCCTAAGTTACATAGGGTGACCTAATTATAAGCTGGGTCAGGCCCACATGCACAATATTAACTAAACAGACCCAAATCCCTTAATTAGCCCACATGCACATCCCAATTCAATCTAACCCACTAGAAACTAAGCCCAATAGCTTATTTATTGCGTTTGATAAAGATAAGCGTAAACCTACTAAATTATATGGCCTTACAATGGATACCTACAGACTGAAGAAGAGAATGAGACAGAGAGTAACACGTCATCTGAACATGCATAAAGAGAATTAACACAACTCTTCTCTACAATAAAGGGTATGGTTTGGAAGTGACAAGGACTCCATTGTGCCACGTATGCGCCACGTTACCAGGAGCCTCTATTGCCAATTCTCAAAAGCTAACATGGTATGGGATGGAGCCCCCTCTTTTCTATTCTCACCATGGGCGCCGCATTTGTTTAAATAACTCACACACACACACAACAGCTCGCTATTATCCGCCATTACAATGGCTTACATTCAATAGTGTCTCCCTAATGGTGCTCGCAGTATGGTTAAGGAGGGGGGGCTATTGTTCTTTTTTGGCTGAGGTGGCATGGGGTTGGCGCCACATATCATGTAGCCTAACTAGAAAACAAATGCATATCTATAAGTATATATTGAAACGAATGAAAAAAATAAAAAACTTGGTTCAGTTTAAATTATTTGAATGGAAATGAACTAACTAATGCGCCTAACAATTTTCAAATTATCATAGTGTACCAAAAAATTTACACAAAACAAAACTAGAATAGGAGAATAAGATTAATTTTATGGAAGACGTAAGAATTTTTTTACAAGGGTTAGGAAAATTTTAGAGTTGTTTAGTTTATTATACTAACGGGAAACTTTTGTGTTGCGATAGAGTCTATAATTTTTGGTGTTCAATCAAAGTATAAATATTTCTTTATTACAAACAAATAGACATTCGTATGATAAGTTAAGCTATAATGCGAAATTAAGAATTTGAGATTATGTCTTTTATATTTAATGCAGCAAATAGGAACATAAGTTCATTTTAACCCCGTTAAATAAATTAGAAATGTAAGAAAATCTAAAATGTGAAAACACAAACATGTAACTACAGAAGTTAAATTTAAAGAGTTCTATGTAAAGAAGTTAACATGAGCATGAACGATAAGAACATGTCATCATGTAATATCATGTGTCTCAGGCATGTTTCGTTCATATGCAATCGTTATTAAATATTTGTAGAAATCAAAATATTCACTGTAACAGAGAATGCATATGTTTAAGTAAGGTATGCAAGGCTTTGTAATAGTTTTTTTAGTTTCAAAAATATGCATGTAAGATTATACATACCCTCGGGTAAACGAACAAACTTCACCCGAAATACGTACACAATAACATTTCTTGCCATTGCTAGATTAGTTCTAAACATATTTGTCTGCTTTGAGTTATATGTAAGCATCCGTATTTTGTGACCGCTAACATTAATATCTAATCTTAGAATCGCAAACTAACTTCTGATGTTTTTACATACGAAGAAATTCCAAAAAAAAAATTAAAATATTTGATGCAAGTGTTGACTTACGCCGCGTCTTGAAGATCCAAAACAAAATGATATCGTCCCTTTTGTTGCTTACGCACGACAATCCAGCCAACAACATCTACAATGATCTTATTTAGTATATTTGACAAAATAGATACATTGAGGAACATACAAATACCAATAATTAACTTTTGGAGTCTTCTATCATGCTTAAGAATTTGAATAGAATGGACTAATGGATACAGACAAAACCCTCTTAGAAGCAGACTCTTAAATGGAATAAGTTTAGTGTCTTCGCTTATCACGTTACTAAAGTCACCATAAAGCAACATGTTTCATGTGTTGCATAATCTTGATATTCAAAACTCTCAATTTGGAAATTATTCAGTATAAATACATTAGCTACCAAATTCATAACATTACAAAAGTCCACTAAATGTTCAAGAACATAGGTAACTGTTTTATCTTTAAAAAGCAAAAGAGTGTTCATGATGAAAAATTAAAATATAGTTTTAATATGAAAAAAAGAAAACAAAATCACTTACGTTTTCATGAAGAAATATAACCAATAATCTGTTTTTAACAACGATATCCGATATGAAGTCAACTCAAACAAAGGAAATAATATACCAACCTCCATAGTTTCTGAGTGATGAAAAAGAATCAACAACAGAATGAACATCCAAGCTTTATTAGACCTTATCTTTATTATCTACCCTGGAAAAAATGAATGTTTTGATCTTAACCCATATAAAGGAAGATGTTGTTTGTTCCCTATAGATTACAATTTACAACAACTTAAGGTTCTGTACAATTCTTATTTATGATGAATACCACTGATTGACTAGTTTAAATCTAAGCATTACATGATTACCATTAATTGATTAGTTATTCGATGAACACCACATGATATATCTCCCCATCAATAAAACCGTAATATGTATATTTATACACAAGAAAGTACTTGAACAAAAATCAGTTTGAATTGCATCCACTCTTCATACTAAACCAATATTAAAGTTACCATTGATGTATGTGAGTCGTGGAGATTAAGTTAACCTACCACCATGATGCAACGTTATACGGAAAAGTATAGGAAAGGAACCACCAAATTCAAAATATTGAAATTTTACACACCAAAATCATTTTGAATTGCATCATTGTAAAAAGAACAATGATGAATTCAATACTAACCCTAGCAAACATATTTCTAAAAGCATATGATGCGAACCAAATTTTAAACATAATCCCATCAAGGTGGAATTATTCTAAGATAAGCTTCATATAATATGTTTTATTTATAATGTAATGAAATAGTTTAAATTATCGAAAAGAACTAATATATAACCCCTTTATTATCCTCGTAATTCAATTGAAAAAAAGTGTAATAAGAAATGGTTGGAAGTAGGACTTACACATGTAGTGAATAAAGAGTCTCTGCACCTCTGTGAACAATCATATTGTAACACCCCAAATCTCGTATGACATAATGAAATAGTCTAAATGGGAAGTGTCAATAATAAAGAATGGTGAAATATGAATTCTTACCATTTCGAAAGTTTTACAAGTAATAATAAATTAGAACTCCTCATGTAAATAAAAGGAATCAAGTTAGTATGAGAAATAACCATTTGGACACACTTTAATAGTTAAAGGACTAAAAGTGAAAATGTGTAATTAGATTTTGATAAAAAAAAGGGGCCAGAACTTTGTTTCCTGGCTGGTACGTTCGAACGAGAGAGAGAGACCAAGGGAACCCTAGTTCTCCAAATTTCCACAAAATTGAAGGAGTAAAAGTCTGAATTTTCGATGCATGAGTTAGGAATCATGACCCTTTAAGTGTTATAAGTATCAAGTAAGTCGAATTTCATGTTTTAATGCTAGTTGATGAATTGTGTTATGTGAAATCAGTGATTTTTATGTGAAATTTGATGTGAATACATGATGTAATAGCATATGGGAGTCGAAATTATGCTTCAAATTGTAAGCATTAACGATTTGAAATAAAAACCGACTTGCATGTCATAGGATGATTAGATATTGAGAAACCCTATATTCAAACTAGCATGGTGTTAATGATTTAAGCAATGTGTTGTTGAAATATTGATAAGTAATTGTGGTTAAAACTATGTGTTCATAGTTAGGATGGCAAGATATGGAATTATGGATGTTTATGTTAATCAATGAGTGACCTATGGAAATTGTGCTTAAGATTCTTGTACATTATGCTAAACTTGTGATACGCACACAATGTGTTCGATGAAATGTGTAAGTGAGTTTAGTCATGGCTTTTACATGAATACTTGTTAAGTCGATGCAACTTCTTTTTGATAATGGCGTATATGATTAGTAGACACCATAATGTACTATAAGGATTGTGAAAGTAATGTTTTTGAAAGCTAAAGTATGGGATTATGACGTATAGGCACGAAGAAGGAAGAAGGCGCAAGTCACTCGAAGGCACAAGTATCTCAAGATCGCTGTAAGTTCTTTTGAACTTTATTTACTCTACTAGTAGATTTACGAACGATATTGAATGTTATTATTTGATAATACGATTCGTGCAATTCCTTTATGGATAAAGATTGGTTAGATGTAAGAGGTTATGTCGAAAAAGGTTTTAGAAGTTATGTTGTAGTGGATGCGAAATAGGAAATCCCTTGCGGATTTGGTTATGCTAACAAAGGGTATGATAAGCTATGCAAGTCGACCGGTTTAAGTTGAACAAGTCGAGTAAGGATAAGGTACCATCCGTTTTGAACGGGTGGTCGTGAAGGCAATAATGAATGTATGGAGTTCAATCCGTTATACGGATAGAACTAAAGATTTATGTTGAAAGCAATTAACCCGATGATACCGGGTCGTAAGTGGTATGCTTGAATCTCATTATGAGAGTATATGCCGTTACCCAATTAATTGGGTAGTTGAATGCGAGAAAAAAAAATGAATGAAAGTATGTAAGCGAATGGAACTAAAATATTAGTATTGTAAGCGAAATAGATTTTTATGGCTAACTTTATAAAGCTTGTTGTTGAATGTAGGTAATCCTCGATTTAGGCGACTTGGAGAAACGGAGCGAGCACATGTTCATGATATGTCTTACCAAGCGCTTCCGCTAGTTGCACTAATGTTTTGGGTCAAAATTTTTATTTTGTACAACTTGTTAGTAGGCATATACTTTAACGCTTGACGTCTAGGTTTTTAGTCGTGTCTTGATGAACAAGTCGTAGAATGGTAATTGTCTTTCTTATGTTTAAAACAGGGGTATATCCGCTTTACGGACGGGTCATGCCCAATTTTTTTCAAAAGTATGCATTAATGTTATTATTTTGAAGTCCTCCAGTTACCCTTGTAAGTTAATTTATTAAAAAGAAAAAGCGGTCTTTACAAGTTGGTATCAGAGCATAGGTTGAGGGATTCGAGCACTAATAGTGGTGCTTGAACTCAACCAACGGCTCGTTCGAAAGTGTGCTCGCTCCAAGATCGCCAATGAGGTAACGTTTAAGTTATAAACAGATTGCAAGAGTGTTTATGATATGTATGATGAAAATAATAAATTAGATATGTGGGGAGGTTAAATGAGAAGTTCAGGAGCAGTAGAGCCGAAACGGAATGGAAAGAAACGAACAAGAATGCTAAAAATCAATATACAGCGTTTCTGCCTAACGAAACCCCGTCGGCGACGACTAAGACACCCGTCGCCGACGCCACACCCTCATCCGACGCCCTAATCTCCTGTCGACGGGTAAACAAGTCCGACGCCTATTTTTAAAGCACGTCGCCGACTGGCATCTTAGCCGTCGCAGACGGCTTACCCAATATCAATCCGCTAAAACTTTTGTTTTTCACGTCTTGTGTTGCTGGGCTATCCGAAAACTTATTTCATGACTACAAAGAGTCCATATGAGGCTTAATAGGTGTAGGTAATCACGATTAGTGATTACAACAAGAATGAATTCGTAGAGAATTAAAGGTAACGATGTGAATAACATAAGTTGAATAATGAGACTTAGGTGATCAAGATTTTGAATTGTACGATTACAAGTGTAGTAAACAAAAGTCGAAGTATGTGTTATATGGAAAGCTTATGATTTGTATTAAACGGAAACATGATATTGTGTTAAGCTGGTCCGCCAGATTTTTATGTTTTTCATGTTTTAGCCAAAAGTACTTTCCGAAAGCCACTTCAATGTTTATTTAGGGTCCATGTAAGACCTAACATGATATATGTAACCACAATTAGTGGTTACGATGGAAATAAATTTGTAAAGGTCAAAAGTAAAGTGTTGAATGGCACGAATGAATGCTGAAAGTTTAAAAAGTGAGTAAAGTCTAAAATATGAGAATGCGAATGAAGTAAATACAGACTAATGAACTATGATGTACTGAAGCTTGTAAATTATGATTTAGGTTCCCATACTTCTCAGAAATGCCCATTTTATGTTCCTGTCAAGTTATAAGAAGATATAATAAGTTATGTAAAGTTATGTAGATCTTCGGCGATAAAGTAAAATTTATAAAAGTCGAATGTAACATATGGAATAGCATGAAATGAATGACGAATGTATAAAGTGGAGCAGGAATTCGTATGAAAATTCGGATGAATGTATGCTTTGATAAAAATTATGCATTAGAGGCTTGTACCTTGTACATGAATGGTGTGATGTTTATGTGTATTAAATGATTTGCTTTAGTATGATTAAGGGGCGAATATGTGCTAAATGTGAATCATACGAGCTAATTAGTAAAGGATATGTTCAAATTATGTTATATAGATGTTCCGAATGAAATTGCTAATTGTAGAATCATGGAGCATTAGCATGTGAAAATACATGTATGTGAATGTATATATATGTATTGTTTAGAGGATCACATAAATTGTACCTGTCGTACAATACAAGTATGAGATACGCAAGATATTATTATTATGACCTACCATATTTAGATGAATACATGTTCAAAGGTTTGAAGTGTGTAAACGAGACAGTTGACTTTCTGAAGGTCAACAGTATAGGGATATCATGAGATGGCCATTAGACACAATCATTTAAGTAAAGAGTTAATGTGTTACGTATTAGATAAATTACATGTTATGATTGATGATAGTTAGTTTTATGGAATTGAAATGAGATAACTATTAATGAACGACTCACTTATACAAAATTCTACTAACGAAAGTCGATTAACGTATGAATAGAAGGAAAGCGAACAGTCGTATATATGCTCACATAAACTAATGATATTACGAAAGTACTGATATGTAAGGATGGGAATCCGTAAATTTACTTGAGCATGGATGGCGAAAAGGGTTAAGAGGAAGTAATAAAGTAAGCATGAACATGGACGCTATAGGGAGGTGAAATTGCAATCGCTTCGAATGTATTTGCATAAAGATGTATGTGTGTTAGAATAATTGAAATTAAGTAGGACGTATAAATAAATGAGAACTTGGTAATGTTAATGAAAGGTATGGAAAAGATAATAGTTCAGATGTTAGCTAAAGGCGCTATGTAAGTGTGTTCGAATTGAAAATAAGAACAACCAGTACTACAATACTTATATACAAAAGTACTGGGTGGTGGTTGACCTTAAAAGGTTACATTGTAGAAGCCAGTGAATAATAATCACTTACAAATGCTGGAAGTATTACGTAAGAATCAAAACGTGTAAAGTAGAATACTCATTAGTAAAAGACATGTTAGAGAACGTAGGTGAATTAACACCTATTATGGTGAACAAACAAATGGAAATGGTATGTTAAGCGATGGACAAATATTGACTGAAGCTCGAGAAAAACATGAGAATCACCTCACTTACGTCCGGTCAAGCTAGCAAAAAGGAGGTCTAACGATTCTTAAAGGAACGGATCAATATAAGAAAGAAAGAAGGATAAGAATGAAAAGTTGAATCCGTAAGCAATCACGGATCAAACCAGTAAGAATGAAGGGTAATGAATTAAAAGTTCGAATCCGTAAACAAAGATGGATTAAACGAATAAGAATAGAAACTAGAAACGAGATTCAAATGAGTCATACGGGTCAAATGGCGATCGCCATTTGAACCCGGTACTTAATGTTCGATTTGTCAAGTTTATTACTTATAGGTGAGCATAATGTATGGGCATGCATTGTCACAGTTTGGGAAGTATTAACCGTCGCAAAGTATGAATGACGAGTCAGGGGTTCTGACTCGCGCCAGATAGGTATAAAAAGATTATATTTTTTTTAATAAAAGCATAGGGCTCGACTAGAGAATGGTGTGTCAGAATAGGATAACTGATACCCATATGTGAGAATGTACTTACAATTAGACTTCCGAAAGGTCAAACGAAATAAATGAAGTCCTTGCAAGTATGCAAGTATAAAGTGCGAACGTGAACCTCGATACGACCACAATAAGTAAGGGGTGTTAGGCTGACCTTGAAAGGTCAAACAGCGAAAGTTGGCAAAATCACCAATAAATATGAAGGAATTCTTAGAGAGGTGATAGTAATAAAGCTAGTGGAAGGATGCTCACGAGTGAGAGCATATTTCATGAATGGATGAGACCAACTCTGGTACGGAAGGTACATATAAAGAAGTAGATCGATCCGGCTCACGGATAACTGATTTATGCAATAAAGTCGAGGTTAGTATAATAAGTAGTTCATGCAAAGAGCTAATAATAAAGTGTTGCGAAGGATTAAATTTGAGGCTAAACTCAAAAGGTTTAATTAGTTCAAGTAACAGTAGTAACCATAGAACGATACTTTATGCTCTTAGTAAGCATGAAAAAGTAATTAGGAAGAGGGTAGTTTTGTTTTAATACTACTAAGTCATTAAATGTTTATAGTATGCGTATAATGATATGCTAAGCCCTCATATGAATAAGAAAGTAATTAGAAGAATGTTAGTAATGGGATGATAGGGTTTCCTTATGGTTACAATAATGAATTATATTGTGTATGATACGTAAGTGGAATGAAATAAATCAAATTATTTTCGTTAGCAAATTTATGAATACGTTATGCTGAGTTAGAAAGATAGAAACTAGCCGTAAACATAGGCTTGTACGACCAATAGTATACACTTGAAATAAATTTCAATGAACGAACCGCTAGTAATGATGTACGCTAGGAACTTGCATTATAAGGTGAAAACGACACTAATAAGAGCTTTGGATCAGATTCTGACTTATATGCGATTATGAAAGTAATTTACTTTAATTTAAGAACGGAGGGACAATGCGTACAAATATGTGTGCATAAATGAAACTCTTTGCCAAGATCCCGAGTGTATCTAGGTCGTAGTAAGCATCGTGAATGAATAGATGAAAAAGTAATGGTAGAATTAGTCTTTTTGGAATGAGAAAGGTTTCGGGGACGAAACCTCTTTTAAGGGGGGTAGACTTGTAACACCCCAAATCTCGTATGACATAATGAAATAGTCTAAATGGGAAGTGTCAATAATAAAGAATGGTGAAATATGAATTCTTACCAGTTCGAAAGTTTTACAAGTAATAATAAATTAGAACTCCTCATGTAAATAAAAGGAATCAAGTTAGTATGAGAAATAACCATTTGGACACACTTTAATAGTTAAAAAACTAAAAGTGAAAATGTGTAATTAGATTTTGATAAAAAAAAGGGGGCCATAACTTTGTTTCCTGGCAGGTACGTTCGAACGAGAGAGAGAGAGACCAAGGGAACCCTAGTTCTCTAAATTTCCACAAAATTGAAGGAGTAAAAGTCTGAATTTTCGATGCATGAGTTAGGAATCACGACCCTTTAAGTGTTATAAGTATCAAGTAAGTCGAATTTCATGTTTTAATGCTAGTTGATGAATTGTGTTATGTGAAATCAGTGATTTTATGTGAAATTTGATGTGAATACATGATGTAATAGCATATGGGAGTCGAAATTATGCTTCAAATTGTAAGCATTAACGATTTGAAATAAAAACCCACTTGCATGTCATAGGATGATTAGATATTGAGAAACCCTATATTCAAACTAGCATGGTGTTAATGATTTAAGCAATGTGTTGTTGAAATATTGATACGTAATTGTTGTTAAAACTATGTGTTCATAATTAGGATGGCAAGATATGGAATTATGGATGTTTATGTTAATCAATGAGTGACCTATGGAAATTGTGCTTAAGATTCTTGTACATTATGCTAAACTTGTGATACGCACACAATGTGTTCGATGAAATGCGTAAGTGAGTTTAGTCATGGCTTTTACATGAATACTTGTTAAGTCGATGCAACTTCTTTTTGATAATGGCGTATATGATTAGTAGAAACCATAACGTACTATAAGGATTGTGAAAGTACTGTTTTTGAAAGCTAAAGTATGGGATTATGACGTATAGGCACGAAGAAGGAAGAAGGCGCAAGTCACTCGAAGGCACAAGTATCTCAAGATTGTTGTAAGTTCTTTTCAACTTTATTTACTCTACTAGTAGATTTACGAACGATATTGAATGTAATTATTTGATAATACGATTCGTGCAATTCCTTTATTGATAAAGATTGGTTAGATGTAAGAGGTTATGTCGAAAAAGGTTTTAGAAGTTATGTTGTAGTGGATGCGAAATAGGAAATCCCTTGCGGATTTGGTTATGCTAACAAAGGGTATGATAAGCTATGCAAGTCGACCGGTTTAAGTTGAACAAGTCGAGTAAGGATAAGGTACCATCCGTTTTGAACGGGTGGTCGTGAAGGCAATAACGAATGTATGGAGTTCAATCTGTTATACGGATAGAACTAAAGATTTATGTTGAAAGCAATTAACTCGATGTTACCGGGTCGTAAGTGGTATGCTTGAATCTCATTATGAGAGTATATGTCGTTACCCAATTAATTGGGTAGTTGAATGCGAGAAAAAAAATGAATGAAAGTATGTAAGCGAATGGAACTAAAATATTAGTATTGTAAGCGAAATAGATTTTTATGGCTAACTTTATAAAGCTTGTTGTTGAATGTAGGTAATCCTCGATTTAGGCGACTTGGAGAAACGGAGCGAGCACATGTTCATGATATGTCTTACCAAGCGCTTCCGCTAGTTGCACTAATGTTTTGGGTCAAAATTTTTATTTTGTACAACTTGTTAGTAGGCATATACTTTAACGCTTGACGTCTAGGTTTTTAGTCGTGTCTTGATGAACAAGTCGTAGAATGGTAATTGTCTTTCTTATGTTTAAAACAGGGGTATATCCGCTTTACGGACGGGTCATGCCCAATTTTTTTCAAAAGTATGCATTAATGTTATTATTTTGAAGTCCTCCAGTTACCCTTGTAAGTTAATTTATTAAAAAGAAAAAGCGGTCTTTACACATATGTACGATAAAAAAAGTCTTGGAGAAACAGTTAGAAAGCTTTGATATCTTCTATGTGTCGAAGGGCCCGATCAAAGCTAAGAAAAAGTGTTCCTAAATACCTCCAACTAGATAGCAAGTGGTAAGAGGGGTGTCGAATCCATGAAGAGTTTGTGGTTCGTGTTCTAAGTTATGTTGTTTAAGAAAAACTTTTATGAAGCTTCCTATGTTAATTTTAGTCTTTGAATTTGATTGGTTTGAAAAGAGAGTTGGAATATCCCAGATGAATAGGTTAAAACTAGATTAACAATTTGTAACTAAGAACTCAATACTTTTGATTTATTAAAAAAATTGATTGTTCTTGAAGATTTGATTGATCATCAAAAGCTGAAAGAAATTTAAATTGTGAAATATGAGTACAAGTACTTGGATGTACCAAGTGTTCATTTGGTATGTTTCCTTATTGCATAGAAATGTTTGCTTATAAATTTCTGAGCATGTGCAGAACTTGATTTAAATCAAGAAACAGGGGTTGATGAAGAATGAGATGCTGTTAGCTGCTGACAAAGCATGAAGCATCACAACAACAAGGTGTACCCAAGTCAGAAGAACCAGATACGAGTCATCGTTTGACAGTGATAGTACATGTGAAGAAGTACCTGTGAACCTGCTTGAAAGAGAAATATTGACAAAGAAAAGAGCTGGTGAAAATCCTCCTCTCGCATTCTTTATGACAAGATGTTTCAAGCAATGCAAATCGTGATCGTAATATGAATCTAACCACAAGATAAGCAGAAAGAGACCCAATGCTGAGAGTTCAGAAGTCAAGAACTTCCACAACACTTACAGCATAGCGACAACCATAGACTCTGTTGAAGACGTTGTTTAATTCATAATATGAAGACAATTTAATGCATCAGTCTAGGGGGAGATTGTTAGGCACTAGAAGTGTGAGACTAATGCATCAAATATATGCAACGGGCTATGGTAGCGAATTGGGCTTTACCGAGTTAGTTTATATTAGGAATTGGACCTGTTTAGGTCATTTGGGTCATGCCTTAGTCCATGTGGGCTAGGCAGGCCCATGTGGAGCCCATGTGGGGGAATGGGCTTACCTAGGTATACAAACTAGTTTGTAAAACAAACTAGGGTTTTAAGCCTTCATGTTACAAAAACTCTAGAGAACCACAGAGAGGCTACGATTTTAATTGTGAGAATACTTATACCAGACGTTTTGCTAATTGATAGTAATAGAACGTGTGCAAGTATTGAAAGTGATTCGGTATTCTTGTGTTCTCATTTTTTGTTTTTCTTGAATTACACCAAGTTTGGATTGTACCCATTCTTGGTGTTTGTTTGATATCATTGTTGATCCAGTTATTCGGGACTTCCAAGTAAGCTTTTATACATCTCCACATGTAACCTGTAAAACATAAAACATTCCTCTATGGTGTTTTACTCGTCTAAAATCGTGTCACAAAGAGGATACATCTATCAACAGTATCTGCCATATAGCATTTATCATTAACTAGAAGGTTAGACGTACTTGCAAAAACATTTAGCCTCACCCGACGGTTACTAAAAGTCATGTCAACCGTACCCATTTTGCAATTGATTTGGGCAGTTGAGGTTGCCAAAAAGAGTCTATCAAGTATAACCGTGAATTGTTTGATTCAGTCCATGGAAAGATAATTAAGCACCAAAAAGTCCACCGGGTAGTAAAAATCTTCAACTTTCACTATTACATCGGTCATAATCGCCTGGGGAAGTTTAAGTGTCAAGACAGCTAACACCACCGTGGTATTAGATTCTTGAAGTTGACCAAAGTCATATTGGTCATAAAGGCTTCCCAGAAGGATACTAACGATAGCCTCAAGATCTAGAAGTGCACGATCATTTTAAATTCACCCATTTAGATGGAAATAATGGGCGCCCTTGGATCTTGTTAGTTTGGTGGCAGTGCACCTGAAAGGATTAAGCTCACATTTTCAGTTAATACAAGTTTTTTTAGGAAACTTGTGAGTTCTCTTTTAGGTACATACAATAAACCTCTATAAATTAATAATGTTGGAATCGGGATATTTTATTAATTTACTGAGATATTATTATATCGATAAATTAATAAATTATTTATTTAAAGAGTTGGATTATATTCGTGAGCAACTCTCAAACTAATGCATCGACCTTCAAAATTTTCATGTCCGTTCTGATTACCTATTTGAATAAAATAGAAACAAGGACCTTCAAAATTCCCATGTACATTCACACATTAATTAACTTGTCAAGTTCAATATACATAGATCTAGATTGACCACTATAAAATGTCTAATGATAAATTTTAAAATCACATCAATAATGGCTTCTAACTAAAAGGTGTTAAAAAATCAACGATTACCAATCAACAACGAAAACTGTTATGCGAGTATAAAAGAGATCACCAAGGTTGAACTCAACAAGATTTGGTGCAGTTGGTTAACAAAACTTTCAATTTGAAAGTTAGTGCATTGGGAAGATTTAAAGATGACTCAATATAGATTGGAAGTTCACAAAAACAAGTGACTATAAATTCATTTTTTACTAGACAATCCTAGAATTTTGGAATATTTTAGTAATTATTAATTTATAGTTTCGCTAGGACCAATATATTTACATTGGGATTTCAAAAAAATTATTATCTTATTATTTTATCGATTGGGGTCCAATTTTGTACTAGTCCCAAGTTAGGACTGGACAAATTATTAATTTTATCAATGTTATTAATTTATCAAGTATTAAATTATAGAGGTTCTACTGTACTTCTTTCAAGTACTTAGCAAAGTACGGAAACTTTTTTATTGCATCTAATAGTGGTAAATTAATTTTCACATGTTTAAAAAGTTCCCACATTTCTTCTTGGTGTAGGTTTCTTTTCTTTACCACATTCTTAGATGGCTCCAACAAAGCTTCGGGATAGGGAACAATATTACCATCCATACCCTTTTTCTTATCCTTTGAAACTTGGTTGTTCAAAATAGGTTTTGTTGTTACTTTTTCAGAAAAAATTATTTTTGTTACCCGATTCCTTCTCAACCTCACTCTCCTTGTCTGCATCCTCCATTACCCCTTTAACAAATTAGGGTGATGAAGGCTCAACCTTATTATCTATGATTTTACCATTTCAAATTATACTAACCTTATTGATTGGCATGTTTCGTGTGTTCTTCGAGTTGGACCCTTGATGTTGTCAGTTCATGGTTATATCACTTGGAAGCCACTCCATGCTTCCCTTCATTTTAGCCATTTCCTTCACAAGTTGACCCCACTTATTTTGCTAACGCTTCATGAGACTTGCCTCTCACCTCAAACTCCTTCTTCAACTCAATAATTGACTCATTCATCATATTCATCAAGGCATCATGCCTTAAGTGACCGGATCATCACTACCTGGTTGGTTGCTTAATTGTCCAACTACATTGCCCCTTTGGTTGTAACGTCTTGAGCAGTTTCCATCACGATTATTATTATACCCTTGGTTATACGAGATCCTTTGATATCCACCTTGATTACAGTTACCACCTTAAGAATTTCTTTGGCGATTTTGGTGGGATTGGCCACCTTGATTTCTCATTTGAAAATTTGGGTTCATTTGGTTTTGATACATTACCATACCGAAAGTTAGGATGGTTTCTCAAACCGGGATGGTAAGTGTTGGAATTCATGTCATATTGCTTCCTCTCTCCATACAGTTGCTTGACCTCTTTTTGAGCTTGGGCCACGTTGACTTGACAATTTTCGGCCCTATGCCCCAAATCCCCATATTCTTCACAAATTGCGAATTAAACCGCGACATGTCTTTCTTCTTAATGCGAGCCAATTCTTTTTCTAGTGTGTCAATTCTATCTTTTGCATTAGAATTTAGATCAGGAAGAGACTTTGAGATGGGGTATTTTGTTCTTCTATCGGCCGACTCTTCGGCCTTGGAGCTTTGACTCATTCTTTCTAAGAATTCCCAATCTTCCTATTCTGGATTAGATAACAAAGTTTCATTGCTGGTGGAATTCAAATACTTCCTTTCTTTCTTTGCTAACCCATTCACGAATTGCAAAAGTTCGCTCGGTTGTTGTTGAAAGGACCAGATCTCAGGCATCATCCGTTTTGGCCATTATATAGTATTCATCAAGAAACACTTATTGCATTTCTACCCAAGTGTGAATACTATTAGCCAACAATGTAAGAAACCATTGCTTTGCTTTGTCTTTCAATAAAAAACTGAAAAAAAACCAGAGTCTTACCTCATATTGGGAGAAATTGACCCTCAATGGTACTGCAAATGGCGAAGAACTCTGCTAAATGAGTATATGTCTCTTCGGTAGACATACCATGAAAGTGAGGAAGAACGTTGATGTAGTGTGGTTTGCAATTGAAAGACCTTCTTCCTTGAGTCGATGAAATAATTGGAGATGCATTTTCAGAAATTGCCAGTCTTAACCGGCAATTGACACCTTCAGTTGGAGGAGGTCAACGTCTTGGAGGACCATTAACTTCTTTGTAATTGGCATGTCTTTGTCTTTGAGGTCTTTGATCGGCCATTCCCATATAATTTGGAATTCTGTTTTGATTGTTGGCATGGTTGTACTAGTTTCCCCTTTTGTTTTGCCTTGGTTGGTAGTTGTTGTCATAACCATCATCACTCACATATCCATAACTCCAGTTCCCTTTTACCTTCCCCATAATTATCACTTTGATAATCATTTTCATATAAATTAGCTCCCCCATGGAAATTTCTCCATCATCTTCATTATCCCCAAAACCATACTCGTTGTCTTCATCACCACTTGTGTGATACGTGTGATACCTAACCCGCTCCGGCAACTGATATGCTGGGACACCACAAGGCTCATCGTCAATGATATTTTTCATAACATCCTCAAAATTAGAGATACGTTGATTGTTTTGATTCCCTAGGTTTCGGTTATCTCTATCAAAGATGGGATTGCCTAGCTTCAAAAAGGGTTGCTTTGGGTCAGGAATGTGGTTATTAGGATTTCTGTTGTTGTTTGAGTTTTGAAGTTGGTTTTAAAATTGGTTGTGCGGTGTGTATACGTCTTGGTGTTGTAGTGGGTGTTGTTGGTTTTGATTATGGTTTGGTGTTGGAATGGGTGGTCTTCGGTTGCTACCACCCAAATGGTTATTTGGTTGTTGATGTTTTGGTTTTCCATTTGGATGGTTCAAATGCACTAGTGTTGGGTTGAAGGTTGGTGAATTAGAGACAATTGGTTCCTCTAAAGGATAGTTGGTTTGGTTTCTTCTTGCAACTCTCTCAATTCCCAGTTTGAACACCAATGGTAAAGTTCTTCCGGATGCCCTAGTACGCATGCACCACCTGTAATCTACACAAGTAACACACCAAGCGTAACAAGAAATAGAGAAAAATGAAAAAATTCAACACACTTAAACAGATTTTCACAAGTAATCAACAAGAAAACAAAACACAAATCGCACAATATCCCCAACAACGATGCCAAATTTTGACCAATGTCAAAGGGGCCGGTCAAAGATAAGAGAAAAGAGTTCCTAAATACCTCCAACTAGATATCAAGTTTTAAAAAAGGTGTTGAATCCACAAAGAGTTTGTGGTTCGTGTTCTAAGTTATGTTGATTTAAAAAAATGTTTATGAAGTTTTCTATGTTAATTTTTAACTTTGAATTTGGTTGGTTTGAAAAGAGAGTTGTAATATCCCAGGAATTGTGATGAATGGGTTAAAACTAGATAAACAATTTTGTAGCTAAGAACGCAATACTTTCAATTTGATTAAGAACAATAATATGTAAAAAGATTTTCACCCGAATTCGAAATCATAAGCACTTAGATTCAATCACATAATTAGGTTTGGAATTGGGATAAACATTTGGTATTAACAGGGTTAGATTTCAAGACTTAGGCATCAACAATCATTAACATTAATAATGGACAATAGTATGCTTTATCATTCAAGAACATGAACAAACCCTAATTTGAATAGAAGCTTCATTAGTAGAATTCATTTCATAAAGTCAATGATCTAAGAAATCTCAACAATTATGAGTCCAAAACAATACTAACGCAATCAACACATCTGTTCAAATACGCAAATGTAAAATCAACAATCCACAATCCACAAATCACTTAATGTATCAAGAACCCTAAATAGCTTACAAAATCTACAATCGAGGTGAAGCTTTGTGGATTAGGCACTCATGGTGAAAGGAGCTTTGAATTGAGAAGAAATCTTCTTTAAAACTAGGTTTGAATCTTCAGTGTTGTAGGATCAATCGAGTGTTTTAGATGATGAGATGTGATGGGAAAAGGCTCCAAGAACACCTTATCACCCACATATTTCGAATCCTCGTCAATCCCCTGTTAATCCCAAGTTTAGTGACACAAAAGACAAAAAAAATCTGAAGTATAACAGCTATACCTATTGTCAACCAGGCTGAAGGGTCGTTGGTGACGACTTAGGCTGGCCGACGGAGACACGTTCTATTTATGGGACAAACGATGTGAAAAGAAGCCATTGGCTACAGCTTTAGACCCCGTCATTGACGCAAGCACTATTTGAAAACACCTGTTTCTTGGTTTCTTCAACTCGGGTCCATTTAGCTCCATTCCAAAGCTCTGTTAATAGGGCTGTAAACGAACCGAACGAACACGAACAAGGCCTTATTCATGTTCGTTCGTTAAAGAAATAAATATGTTCATGAACTGTCGCAACCCTCGATCCCTAATTCCCTAGAACGGGCTGCCACGAGCCATTTTTGGTGGTATCGCATGATTATTAAATTTTGGCAGCGGAATTTACAT
Source organism: Helianthus tuberosus (assembly GCA_030545235.1). Taxonomy (NCBI): domain Eukaryota; kingdom Viridiplantae; phylum Streptophyta; class Magnoliopsida; order Asterales; family Asteraceae; genus Helianthus; species Helianthus tuberosus. The sequence continues at coordinate 169,089,492 of CM060366.1, read as the reverse complement.
CAGGACCGTAGTTAGGAAATAATTTATCAGAGTATAACACCATATTTTATATAAATAAACATATTGGGATAAAACCTAAGTTTTTATTACAAACTGATTTATAGGGATAAATCCCATTTTATTTGAAATAAAATGCCTTCTTTATTTAGGTAACTTTTATAGCCACTTTTCCAAGCCTTCAGTGCTGTCCAACTGGCTTCTAATTGGCTTTCACATTGTGTTACTTGAAACGCGTTTTAAAAACATTTGTCAGTGGGAAATACTGGTGAGTGAATCTCAGTTTAATCAAGAATCATTAATTTAATTTAAACAGTATTGAGAGCGATTACAATGTTTATATCTACCAAATTACTCATTCAGTACTGTCAATCCTGACTGGTGGATCGTATTACACATTGGCTAACTCTTTGTCCAATGGTAACGTGTTCCACATTTTGTATACAAAACCCCAACATACCGGCAGTAATCGTAGAATTACAAAGACTCAATCACTGGTAAATTGCATTGTAAAATAGTTAAGGTTTTGTAAAAACTGTTTACAAAAAGGAGATTACTCACATTGCTATCTTAGATTATCCTTTAGGGTTTCCTGGTGACAATCTATAATTTACACAAATGCACACGTGTTAGTATAATAACAACCCATTTTAACATTAGTAATACCCTCCCCGAGACGGCATTCCAACGACTACGTCGGGCAGAATCACGACAGCCGTTACGGAACCCTAGATCAATCAGGCAGAGTATCTAATACGTATCCAGGGGTTATGATACTTACAACGGAGCAGAACTTCGTTATTTAGGGGGGTATTATACCCGTGTATAATGCCTATACTTCAGAATTGAGAGAAAGAAAAGAAATCTGAGCGACGTAAACTGAAGACTCGAAGCCTTCTTATATAGGGCCTGAATTCGACTTTTAAGCAGCCCGCGTAAAGTTTAACAAAGGGCTACGCGGCCCGCGTCAACTCTGGTCAACCGCGTAGCTGGTCCGGGTCAGCATATAGGTTCAACACGAGTCGGACACGTGTCAGCACCGGGCTGCGCCACACTTTTGATCTCTAGCGGCCCGCGTAAGATCCCTAAGGGGTCTACGCGGCCCGCGACAAACCCAAAAATATTTTTTTTAATTATTTTTAATAATATTTAAGGTATTCGGGGCCCGTTTTCACGTATGGTCCTATTTTTCTAATAATCACAAAAGGTCCAACATACCTGGGACTTAGCTTTCCCCGTTTGATGAATCTTACTACTCCTTTCCAATGAGAGACTTTTAACAATACTTTATCTCCTGTTTGAAATTCTCATTTCCATACTGGCATTTCTAGCTGTTGCAACAAACCTGAGGGTTTTTAATGTTCAGCTTTAACTTGTGAACAAGTTAAACATTTAGAAACATAGGTTGTTATGTCCTTTTTCATTCCTATCCACCAAAAATTATTTCTTAAATCCGGATACATCTTATCACTTCCAGGATGCATCGTATATTTGGACTTATGGGCTTCTTCTAATATACGATGGCATAGGTTTCCTAATTTTGGTATCCACATTTTCTTCTTATGGAATCTCCAAGTTCCATCTGTTCCTTGTTCTAATTCTTTAATCATACCTTTTAGTTTTTCAGTATCTTCCTTGATTACTGATTCTTGTGCTTCTCTTATCTGATCATTTAAATCTACTTGTAGATTTAATTTAAGAGAATGTACCATTTTTTGCTTTTCATGATACTTTCGACTTAAAGCATCAGCAGCTACATTTGTCTTTCCTTCATGATACTGGATATCACAATCATAATCACTAAGCATTTCCATCCAACGTCTTTGTCTCATATTTAGTTCTTTTTGCCCGAAAACGTACCTTAAACTCTTATGATCAGTGAATATGGTAAACTTACTACCATAAAGGTAATGTCTCCAAATCTTAAGGGCAAAAATTATAGCTCTTAATTCCAAGTCATGGGTTGAATAATTCTCTTCATGATTCTTAAGTTGCCTAGACGCATAAGCTATAACCTTTTGGCGTTGCATTAATACACGTCCATAACCTAGTTTGGAAGCGTCACAATAGACTACAAAGTCTTTAGTTCTTTCTGGTAACGCTAGTATGGGTGTATTAGTTAATCTTTGCTTAAGAATTCTAAATGCTTCTTCTTATTTTGATCCCCCATTCAAACTTAGTGGATTTACAAAGGAATGGCTATTCTAGATAAATCTCGAATAAACCTTCTATAATAACCGGCCAATCCTAAGAAACTTCTAACCTCGGTTGGTGACTCAGGGGTTTTCCATTTGGTTATCGCCTCAATCTTTGTGGGATCCACATGAATTCCTTCATGATTGACTAAGTGTCCAAGAAACTGTACATGTTCTAACCAAAACTCGTACTTTGAAAACTTAGCATAAAGCTTTTCCTTTCTTAATAGACTTAAAAGTGAGTGCAAATGCTTTGCATGTTCCTCTTTACTTTTAGAATAAATTAGAATATCATCTATAAAGACAATTATGAATTTATCCAAATATGGCTTACATATTCGGTTCATCATGTCCATAAATGCAGCTGGGGCATTGGTTAAACCAAATGGCATGACAGTAAATTCATAATGGTCATACCTGGTTCTAAAGGCGGTTTTAGGAATATCCTCTTCCTGTACCTTTAATTGATGATATCCTGATCTTAAATCGATTTTTGAGAAAAATCGAGCTCCTTGCAGTTGATCGAACAGATCATCGATTCTTGGTAATGGATACCGATTCTTAATCGTGACTTTGTTCAATTCACGGTAATCAATGCACATACGCATCGATCCGTCCTTCTTTTTAACGAATAAAATTGGCGCTCCACACGGCGATGAGCTTGGTTGTATGAATCCCTTCTCTAATAATTCATCTAACTGTTTCTTTAGTTCCTGCATTTCTGCGGGTGCCAAACGGTAGGGTGCTTTGGCAATCGGTGCCATTCCTGGTAGCAGATGGATTCTGAATTTAACTTCTCTGTCTGGTGGTAGTCCTGGTAATTCTTCTGGAAATACATCTGAAAACTGAGACACTACTGGAATATCTTTTAATTATTTTCCTATAGTGTTAGTGATTATGGAAATCAAATACACTATAGACCCTTTTTCTTATATAACTTGCAGTTTTCATCACAGAGATGAATTTCGTGGATCTAGAGGGTTTATCTCCTTTAATTGTGATCTTTTCACCTTTTGGTGAATTTACTTGAATTGACTTTTGATCACATAAAATACTGTCTTTATTGGCTATTAACCAATCCATTCCTAAAACGACATCAAATCCTGCCAGATTCATAGGATACAGGTTTGCCATAAACTTTTGATTTAAAAACTCTATTCTTGCTCCCTTCAAGATTTCAGAAATCCTAACTGTTTCTCCATTTGCTGTTTCTACTAGACATTCTTGTGGTAGTTTAGTTAATGACTGATTTAGAAGTTTGCAAAATGAAGTATTAATAAAACTTTGGTTTGCACGAGAGTCAAATAATACTTTAGCAAAAACATCATTAACTAAAAACGTACCGGCTATCACGTCTGGAATCATCTTGGCTTCATCTGCAGTTAGAACGAATGCTCTAGCATTTTTAGTGTTCTTGTTGTTTGCAGCTGGAGCCAATTTCGGACAGTTTGGCTTGATATGACCTTGTTCTCCGCAGTTGTAGCATATCCCGTTGTTGGCTTTCCTCCTGCAATCTTTTTCCTTGTGACCTGATATTTTGCATAAATTGCAATATATGGAGCATCTTCCAGAATGCTTACTTTTGCAATACTTGCAATAAGGTGCAGAGGTAGAACCCATATTCCTACGGTTGTAATTCCCCGAACGGAATTCTTGGGTAAGCCTTTGGGCTAGGTTTCTCCTCTGATCTTCCTCTTTAGTACGGATTAATTCATCTGTCAAGGTGTTGGCTAGTTCTACAGCTTCTTCTATGGTTTGAGGTCTAGCTACCTTGACTACATGTCTAATCTCCCCGATTAATCCCCAGATGTAACGGGAGATTAATACCGGTTCAGGTGATGCAAGGGTTGGTACTATTCTAGCATATTCAAAGAATGTGGTAGTATAACCCTTACTATCTACCCCGGTCATTCTAAGGTTCAGAAACTTATTAGCTATTTGTTCCTTTTCATTGGGATGGCAGAATTTCCTTTCTACCATATTCTTAAATTCCTCCCATTCTATGTTATATACCCTATCACTTCCTCTTGATTGGAGGATAGTGTTCCACCATTCTAAGGCTGATTTCTTAAACAAATTAGAAGCAAACATTATTTTATCTTCTTCAGCACACTTGCTTATTTTTAAGACTGCCTCAGTCTTTTCTATCTAGCTTAGAGTTGCAATGGGTCCTTCACTGCCCGAGAATTCTATTGGCTTGCAGGAACAGAATTTTTTATAAGAACAACCATAAGGCATGGTTCTTCTTCTTTTGGGAATGGGCACTTGAAGTACGGGTCCATTGTTCACGTTGTGTTCTGGTTCAATTGGTCGCTTACTGCTATGTTTACTTTTATTATCAGCATCCTTAACAGTTTGAAGAATAAATGGCATTGCATCTATAATTCCTTGTGCCACTATGTGTTGGATAGCACTATTATCCACTTGATTTCCATTGTTATTGATGCTTGGATTTTCATTAACCAAGCTAATGTTACTCTGGTTATCGTTATTCAGATTTTCCTGATTTCCTTCGCCGGCCATCTGAATTTTAAACATTTGTCACATATTAATATCACAAGATAATATTTAATATAGTTAATCACATGACACGCATTTTGGTCAAAAGTGTCGATCATTGCGACTTTACTCTATTCATATAATATGCATCTATTACACACCAGTACTGAAATAAAAATTACAATACCAACTGAAATAAAATTACACTAATAGTAGTAGGCGGTCGTACACACATATCTTATTATTATTTTTTTATTATATTATTATTACTATTACTACTGTTTCCATTCTCACATTCATCCAGAAATCCATATTGCGCTCGTCGTACTTCCAGACGAGTCGCTCTCCCACCTGTCTCATTCGTTCACTACTTTCTAAAATTTCCTCACCAAATGTCCTAAGTTCTTGTACATTGTCTGCACTCATTGGGGATGCAGGTTCTAGGACTGGGTTTGGAATCTGGGGTGCGGGTTCTTGGTACGGAGATGTAGGGGCCTGGAATTGGTAAGGATTCTCTAAAATTTCCCTAATGAACACATCGTGGTAATAGGGATCTAAAGGATCCAAACCTGGGTAGGCTCCTATGTTTGGCATGGGTATGTCTTCGTGTATCGGGTAACGTTGTACATAGTCCCTATTGTCATCCCACCTGGGGTCGTAATTTGGGTCTAAGGGATTTGGCGCAGGTACCCTAAGTATTTCCTCCGGATTGAAATCATGCATTTCTACTTGATTTTCATGGTTTTCTATTTCCATTGGTTGGTCAGGAATTGGTGATTGTGGTTGGAGTGCTATCATTTGTTCCAGGTTAGGGTCAGCTGCAGTGGTTGCTAAGATGTGGATGTTGGCTATACCCCTATTAATCATATCTTCGGCATAAGCATCGGTTTCTCTTTTGGCTGCTGCTAGTGCTCTCTGGTCTTGTAACTTTTTCATACGCTTCCTACGCTCGTGTGCCCCTCGACTAAACCATCCTCTCTTTTTATAAGGGAATGGCTCCTCGAACTGAGCCTTAAACACAAATATTCCTTCTTCTGTATCAGCAGAGTACCCTGAGAGGGCAGGCTGAGAAGAGGAGGTGCCTTCGCTTCTAGGCGAACCAGACAATTGACGATAAGCGTCAGATGGTCCTTGGTCGCTCATACTGTAAACTAACAAATAGTCAAATAACATATAACAATAAAATACAATTATGCACGTATTTTCATAATTTATTTCCTAACAATTTGAAATTTGATGTCAGCAGAACACTTCTATGGCTGAATCAGTGGCTTGGCTCTGGTACCACCTTCTGTCGCAACCCCCGATCCATAATTCCCGGGAACGGGCGGCCGCGAGCCATTTTTGGTGGTATCGCGTGATTATTAAATTTTGGCAGCGGAATTTACATCAGGACAGTAGTAAGGAAATATTTTATCAGAGTATAACACCACATTTTATATAAATAAACATATTGTGATAAAACCCAAGTTTTTATTACAAACTGATTTATAGGGATAAACCCCATTTTATTTTAATTAAAATGCCTTCTTTATTTAGGTAACTTTTATAGCCACTTTTCCAAGCCTTCAGTGCTGTCCTGCTCTCTTATAATTGGCTTTCACATTGTGTTACCTGAAACGCGTTTTAAAAACGTTTATCAGTGGGAAATACTGGTGAGTGAATCCCAGTTTAATCAAGAAACATTAATTTATTTTAAACAGTATTGAGAGTGATTACAATGTTTATATCTACCAAATTACTCATTCAGTACTGTCAATCCTGACTGGTGGGTCATATTACACATTGGCTAACTCTTCGTCCAATGGTAACGTGTTCCACATTTTGTATACAAAACCCCAACATACCAGCAGTAATCGTAGAATTACAAAGACTCAATCACTGGTAAATTGCATTGTAAAATAGTTAAGGTTTTGTAAAAACTGTTTACAAAAAGGAGATTACTCACATTGCTATCTTAGATTATCCTTTAGGGTTTCCTGGTGACAATCTATAATTTACACAAATGCACACGTGTTAGTATAATAACAACCCATTTTAACATTAGTAATGCCCGCCCCGAGACGGCATTCCAACGACTACGTCGGGCAGAACCACGACAGCCGTTACGGAACCCTAGATCAATCGGGCAGAGTATCTAATACGTATCCAGGGGTTATGATACTTACAACGGAGCAGAACTTCGTTATTTAGGGGGGTATTATACCCGTGTATAATGCCTATACTTCAGAATTGAGAGAAAGAAAAGAAATCTGAGCGACGTAAACTGAAGACTCGAAGCCTTCTTATATAGGGCCTGAATTCGACTTTTAAGCGGCCCGCATAAAGTTTAACAAAGGGCTACGCGGCCCGCGTCAACTCTGGTCAACCGCGTAGCCCGATTGATCTAGGGTAATGAAATAAATATAAGATTAATTATATAAAAGTATAGATAAAATATATGAAAGCACAAAAATCATTCATTAAAACACAAACATGAGAACATAAACAAACGCAAATGAACGAATACTCACGAACACGTTCACGAACACCTTACCGAACATTCACGAACACAATTGAACGAATGAGGCATTTGTTCATGTTCGTTCATTTAACTAATCGAACGAAATTCCTTGTTCGTGTTCGTTCGTTTATTAAACGAACGAACATAAACGAACTTCCCGCCGAACGGTTCACGAACTGTTCACTGAACGTTCGGTTCGTTTACAGCCCTATCTGTTAACCTTCCAAAATGCACCTTAAACCTATCAAAGTCTAAGCACAAACCATGCTAAAGTAGTGCATTCAAGAACTCCAAGAATCCATAATAATACTGTATATTAGGGACACATAAAACACCACACCTTAGACACACATATGCACCAAATACACACATAAATCCAATTTTGCAAAACTTCACACCCGTTTCTAATCACCAAAAAATAGAGAATCAAAGCAAACACAAAACATATTTTAGCCAAAAAAAAAAAAAACAAAAGATCGTAGCCCTCACCTCGACAATCAAGGGCAGTAGCGGTCGGGTGTGCGGCTGTGAAGAACAAACTATGGCGTTTTAAATCGGAAGGGAGTAACGGGGCTGGATCACAGAGAATCTGGTTCGAAGTGTGGTGGTTGGTATGGTAAAGCGAGACGTTGCAGCTTTCGTTTGTGGTGGCTTCACGCCGGCGAGCAAGGCGCCGCAACTTCCTGTGGCGATAAAGTTTAAAATAGAAAACGAAAGGAGTAAAATGCACGGATAGTCCCTGTGGTTTGGTGAGATTTCACCTTTAGTCCCCAACTTTTGAAAATTACACAGGTAGTCCCTGTGGTTTGACGATTTGTTACTCGGATAGTCCCTGTAGTGGATGTCCGTTAGTTTTTTCCGTTAAGTCCATGTGAAATTACAAAATTACCCTTATTAATAAAAAAAATAATTAAATCAATAAAATAAATAAAAAAAGGTGGGCCCCACCTTTCATTTCTTCTTCCTCCAAAAACGTCACTTGCCACCACCTCCTAAAACCACCAATTGCCACCACCACAGAAAACCACCACCCTCCATCATCACCTTTTCTCCACCAACACGACCCTAAAATCAACTACCATCTCCTAAAAAAAACCCAAATCTGTAGTAGAGCCATGGATATCATCAAGTCACCCACAAAGATTTAATCTTTTCACAACAAAACCAAAACCCAATTAATGTGTAAACAAAATCAGGCCAAATCAAACCTGGATTGGAGCAAAATCGGGCCAAAACGAAACTGAAACCTTCAAAATTAGGCCAAATCGACAAATCATAACAAGTCTAAAACAACGCCACACCAGTTGCCGCCGGTAACTCTTTCGTCTCCTTCGTTAGAATCGCGCACCACAAGGCAGTAAGAGTATGACGTGGCGTTGTTTTGTGACGAAAATGATATCCGTCTGCTGCCTAATCCGATTAATCTAGCAGCTCTGACGAATAATCCTTCATTATTGTGTCCACATCCGATGGTGATATTCTGAACAGTTGCAGATCCTTGAAGCATTAGCGTCTCTGTCACGAAATCTCCGACGACGTACGATCCGTCGCCGTGCGACACTTTGTACAGGCACGTGCCAATGGTAGAGATGGTGATTGCCGAATTTGAAGGTAGTTGTGTGGGGGTTGTGGCAGGTGGTGGTGCTGGTGGTGGGGGTTTGCCTGAGAAAGAGAGAGAGAGAGTAGAGAGAGAGTCAGTGTGTGACTTTTAGAGTGAGTGAGTGTGTGTGTTTATATATATATATATATATGTGGTTGTGAATTATTTCTTATATTTTAATAAAAGGAAGGGGTAGTTTTGTAATTTCACATGGACTTAACGGAGAAAACTAACGGACATCCACTCCAGGGACTATCCGAGTAACAAATCGTCAAACCACAGGGACTACCAGTGTAATTTCCAAAAGTTAGGGACTAAAGGTGAAATTTCACCAAACCACAGGGACTATCCGTGCATTTTACTCAAACGAAAGGAATGAAAGTTGGTTGTTTGAATATGAGTTTGGCGGGAATGGAATCGAATATATAAACGAGGTTCCATCGATTTGAGTTACTTCCAATAACAAATTAGAAAATTGAGACGGGGAAAGTTCCTTTGAAAAATTTTGATCGGAATTTAAACCTTTATTGGTTATAAGTATTTATTAGCTAGGATTCTTAACTAGACGGGGAAAGTTCCTTTGAAAAATTTTGATCGGAATTTAAACCTTTATTGGTTATAAGTATTTATTAGCTAGGATTCTTAACTACCAATTGTAAAACATAAATTGAAAATTTGGAAGTTATATTAAGACAATTTTGTATAATCAAAAGATGAAATTATAAACATTATCTTTTAATTTTAATAAAAGTAATTCAATCCAAGGTATACTTTTATCTAAATAATTTGTATGCGTTTAAAAAATATTGTTAAGATCAAAATGTTAAATTTTGACTTCATTTTTAGGCACTAACCAAAACTACGTCAAATTCATTCCATAAGTCATTCCATTCCCTCAAATTCATTTCATCCACTCTTCCTGTTTTTTTGCATTCCATTCCATCTCATACCCTACGTCACAAACACCGCCCATCACCACCACCATCTACCACCACCACCACTTGCCATTGTCACCACTCGCTACCAACCTCCACCGACCACCACCACCGTCATCTGCCGCCACCGCCGCTCGTCGCCACCGCCATTGACCACCATCGCTGCCACCCGCCATCGCAGACCACCGCCACCCCGACCACTACCGTGTTGGTGCACTTGTGTCTGTACTTTGTCTGTATTTTGTAATGATATAAAACGATGTCTTTTGTTAGTCTTGTTACGTCTTAGATGTGTTAATATGTGTGCTTAATGTAAGTTTGATCAGTCAACCATCCTCCTGCTTTGACTTGGTCAAACACTTAGACAAGTTTGTAAGATTGTGTGTGTCGAAGGATGGCTCATCGAAGGATTGTTTATATCCTTCGATGAGCTCGAAAGATAACCTTCGATGGATATAGATGGACCTCGAAGGATGCCAATCCTTCGAGGTATGTGTGGATCCTTCGATAGGTCTTATCTCGATAGATGATCTTTCGATCATTCTATCTGATCCTTCGACCAGACGAGCTGTGAAGGTTATATATACTGTTGTAAAGTGTTCACTTCAGTGTGTGAGTGAACTTAGTCTTGTTGAGAGCGTATTTTCAGTTTGGTCAAGGGCTGTAACCGTGTCCACTGAAATACAAGAGAAAACTTTGATATCTTGCGTGTCTACCTTTCTCTTTGTAGCTTGTGTTCTCATTATAAACTACCGGTTTGCATTCTAGCTTGGATTCCGCACTTGCTAGTGTGTTGAACTTAACAAGGATAAGGTTTAACCTCAACCTCCGAGGGACCTACATACCGCCACCTTCCGCCGACCACCACCACCATCCTCTGCTGCCACCACCCGTTACCGTTGACCACCACCACCCACCGTCGTCGCCGCTACCACCACCCGTCGCCACCACCATCTACCACCATCGCCGCCACCCACCACCGCCGACCACCACCACCCCGACCTCTACCGCCGCCCACCGCCGACCACCACCACCATCTTCCGCGGCTACTACCTGCTACCGTCGACCACCACCACCCACCGTCGTAGCCACAACCCTTCACCCGTCGCCACCACCATCGCCGCCACCCGCCACGGTAGACCACCGCCAACCCCGACCATCACCGCAGCCACCACTAACAACCGTCACCCACCAACCACCGCCGCTACCACCGACCACCGCCATCCATCACTGCCACCGCCACTAGCCGCCATCGATCACCGCCACCACCCATCGCCGATTTAGTTCATTCCTTTTTTCTTACCTACCAAACAATACAAGGTAATGATTTATTCTTTTCCAGCTTCGTAACCAAACAAGACTATGGAATGTAATGATCCATTTCATTCTTTTGTCCATTCCATTACCTCGTCCATTCCATTCCCTCATCTATTCCATTACGCCATACCAAACAGACCCTTAAAGAAATTCAACTTATCCTTTAAAGAAATCGTACGATTATATTATTTGATAAGAGATTATGTATAAGATAAGAATTCCATACAAAGTGTAGGAGAAAATTATAACCATGCATCTGTCTTTGTCAATTTAAGACTTAGGGTTCTCCTTTGAGACTCATGTTCAATCCTCACTAGTTTCATATTTGGTGGATAAAGGCAATGAAGGCTAGTTCTCCCAGACCTTAGGTCAAGATTTCAAGCCCGAGCCACCTTGGGTTTTTGTCCACTATGTGTTACACTAGAGAGATTCTCTCTTGTGGCAGCGCATGCACCTGCCACTGGCAGTGGGTGGTATGGTTTCCCGGGGAACGCCGTTAGCCAAACTCTAACGCCAGCGTATGCCTGGTTAAGACAACATAGTCTGGACAGAGTGGGGTTAGGGCCATCTGTTTGGGAGGGTGTGAGATCTCTCTCTCAACTGTTAATGATTCTCATCGTTCAAAAAAAGGAGGGAAGGGTATGATGGTCTTTTCTCGTTTAAACTAGTTTCCTTCTTGATTTTCAAACGGCTATAACTTTTTCATACGTTATATTTTTTTACAAAAATTACACCGCATTAATGAGCATTTCGTTCTCTTTAATTCGAGAAGCCTATTACAATAGTTTTTTTAATTTACAGGACTTTAAATACCAATTACATGATTACATGATTTTAAATACCCAGTATCCGTTACGTGATTACGTGATTTTGAATACCCGGCAGATGACTACGTGATTTTTGAATACCCATTACGTAATTACAAATTCAACATAAATTATTACACATTCAATGTAAATTCATTACATGATTATATATTCAATGTGATTTGCTATAACTAATGTTAATACTTTTATGCTTATTACGTGATTACACATTCAATAATAGTAATTGTTTATACTTTATTACGTGATTAGATCTCTAATATGCGGCATTATGTTGTTATTATAAGTTGATTTAACTAATTTTTGTATATAATTTATACTCGATACATGATTATACCTGAAATTAATATTAGGTATTCCATATGAAATATTATATATTACATGTTTTGTTTTTATGTAATTACGTAATCACTTAGTGAGGTTTCACATAAATACAATAATGAAATCATGTAATCACAAAATATTTATTCAAAATCACGTATTCATGTAATAATGCATAGTCAACTATTATTACATAATTACGTAATCACTTAATGGGGTGTCACATAATATATTATATGAAATCATATAATCACGTAATGGGTATTCAAAATCACGTAGTCATTTACTGGGTATTCAAAATCACGTAATTGGTATTTAAAATCATGCAAATTTTTTTAAAGAAACCTATAGCAATAGGCTGCTTGAATTAAAGAAAATGAAGTGCTCGATAATACGGTGTAATTTGTATATAAAAATAACTAATGTATGTAAGTTATAGTCGTTTGAAAATCTAGTGGGAAGTGGATTTATGAGTTAACAATATTGAATTTTCCTGTTTTGCCGATTTCCCCTCTTGTTTTTAGTTATGTGAATTTTATATTTGAAGACCATTTAATCTCAACCATTGATCTTGTATAATAACATTTCTCTATTTTATTTATATAATGCCTAAAGTATACATTAACAATTTTTTTTCGATAACCTAATAATTTATCTACCAATAAGGGTGTAAAGAGTGGTTAGACACTTGAAAGTGATAAACTTCAAAATCAACTAATGAGAGTGTGCCATGTCATTCAATGAAAAGTGTTTAAACTATGCTCAAAAGTGTTGGCAATGGTTAGACACTTCATGAATTGGTAAACTATTTAAAAAAAAGGAAAAATGTGTGATTGGTTGAGATGTCATGGACCCCACCACACACACCCCCTCTCTCTCCTTCCCTCACTCTCCCCGATCGGTAACCAAACACTGCTTCTCCATCTTCACTGAACGGCAAAATGTGTCGGCGGTAGTGTTCCTGCTCCTCAAACCCATTTACCGCTCATGGTTTGCCGCCCACTGTGTATCCCCTAAGTTCTAATTTCCAAATAATCAAGCATTCAGCACGTTACCACTATAAGGTTAATAATTGATTTAAGAGTTTCGCAATCTAATGGGGTTGAATTTTTTAGTGGGCTTAAGAGCATTCACATCCAGCCCCCTAAAATTATACATACATTCCACTAAAAAACAACTCCTATATCAATATATTTTCACTAAAAACAAATATTTTTTTTTCTCTACTTTTCAATTAAATAATATTTTTATACCTTTATCATTACATTTTTCTCTCTCCTCCTCTCACAACCACTTTCAATATATATTGAAAAATTATAGTAGGTGAACAGTGTCCCCCCAAATATACAGATGAACAGTAACATTTTATCTCTCCTCCACTCACAACCATTTTTTATACTCTTTATATTTTAAAAACCCCACACTCACAATTTAGTTCTTTGGATGTGAATGCTTAATAAGGTTATTTGGACTTAATTGTTAAAATCTTTTTTTAAAATAGTATCTAACTTGTTTTGATAGGCTTATTTGCTTTATATTTGTAGATTAGTCTAAAGTCTATATGTGTAACGTTTTAATATTTTTAAGAGTTAATTGCCATTTTAGTCCCTGTGGTTTGGGCCATTTTGCCAGTTTAGTCCAAAGGTTTCATTTTTAACATGTGGGTCCAAAAAGGTTTCACAGTTGCCGTTTTAGTCCACTGGGTTAACTTCATCCATTTTTTCTGTTAACGAGAAGGCCAATTCGGTTATTTTCTATGGCTGAATTGTCCTTTTACTTAACAGAATTACATATAAAATGACCAAATTGGCCTTCTCGTTAACAGAAAAAATGGATGAAGTTAACCCAGTGGACTAAAATGGCAACTGTGAAACCTTTTTGGACCCACAGGTTAAAAATGAAACCTTTGGACTAAACTGGCAAAATGGCCCAAACCACAGGGACTAAAATGGCATTTTACTCTATTTTTAAATTAGTTTTTTCATCTTTATCTTTGGAGTCGATATCATAATTTTATGGTGATTGGCATTAAAATTTCATGGGGGTTGATTGCCACACTGGAGACAAACACTTGACTCAAGCTACAGGGGACTTCTAGGTAATAGACGTCCAAATAAAATCTATAATCAAATTGAGGAAATTGTTCAAAACAATTTTCATTGGCACACCCCCGAGGCTCAAAGTCTATTGCCCCGGACACCCATAAAGTAGACGAGAACACCTCTTTACAAGCCCAAATCGAGGCCCTATCCTCAAAAATCAAAAAAACTAGAAATGACAAAAACGGCATCGGTTATCGCTTTTGAAGGTGTGGTGGGCCACATGAAAATTAGAGTTGTATGAAAGAAATGGAAAGTCAAACGAAAGTGGTAAACTACATTGATAATCGACCTAGACTTTCAAGTCCCCCAACGGCTACCTACAACTAAGGATGGCGTAATCGGCCTAACCTTGGTTGGAGGGATCCCGGGAATAGTAGTAACCAACAAAATCAAAATCAACGACGAAACTTTTAACAACAACCAATAAATGAGTCACAAAATTTCACTCAACAACAAGGGGGCCAGGAGAGGCTCGAAGACCTCATCACACGCCTCATCTCAGAGACCGACAAAAGGTACTCGGATCGATTCCTACAAACAGAATCCGACATTAGAAACCAACGAGCTAGTATTCAAAACATTGAAAAACAAATAAGCCAACTAGCCTAAAGTTTCTCTGAGAGACCACAAGGCGCATTACCTAGCAATACCGAAACCAATCCAATGGCGCAATCACAACTCATAACATTAAGAAACCGGAAAATAGGTCCCGAGAAAACACCACTACCCCCATCCAACAACAATCCACCCGACCAAACCACAAACTCACCCTCACCTAACCAAGAAACAACTATTCCACAAAATTCCGAACCTACCAAAACACCGATGAGCAATTCACAAAATTCATAAGCTTACTAAAGCAATTGCATATCAATCTCCCATTTGTAGAAGTCCTCACTCAAATGCCAAAATACTCAAAATTCATGAGAGACTTCTTCACCCACAAAAGAAAGATTGAAACTTTGCAATTGGTCAAGCTAAGTGAAGAATGCTCCGCCGTACTCCTTAAAAACTCCCACAAAAGAAAATTGACCCCGGAAGCTTTACCATCCGTTGCTCCATTGGGGGATCACCCATACGAAATGCACTAGCCGACCTTGGGGCTAGCATCAATCTAATGCCCGCGTCAATGTTTGACCGACTCGGACTAGGAAAAACGAGCCCTACAAAAATGAGCATACAACTCTCCGATAGGTATGTCAAATACCCATAAGGTGTCGTCCAGAATCTATTGGTAAAGGTCGGAGAATTTGTCTTTCCGGCCGACTTTGTCATACTCGACATGGAAGAAGACACCGAAGTTCCCCTCATTCTAGGAAGACCATTCCTCGCCACCGCTCGTACCATGGTAGATATGAGTGACGGGAAGTTAACATTGAGGGTTGGAGACAAGGAGATGAAATTCGAGGTTGGAAAGAGAGTAGAGGACGACCTGGTCAACTACATGGATGTCATAGACTCAAGCTTGGATGACGCTCTCCGATGGTGAAACACGGGATGCGAGACATCTCGCTCGGGTAACATATGACTAGCTTTGGGTCTAGCCAAGGATCCTTATTAACCAGTCAAAACTTATACAGGATCATATATGCATATCCTTATACTATCACTTCTTACTTGCTAAAATATAGAAATGCGAGTTTTTTTTTTCAAACATACACAATACTCTCCAACATTTTAAATTAGTTACATTATCTTTTGTTATGTGTATAACATTGTCACCATGTAACTACCCTAAAGCCTGTCATAGCTTTAGGTAGTGTTTAGAATGCAAGAATGAGAGGCGAAATGGAATGGATCATTACGACGGAATGAAGAAAAGGGTCTTTGTTTGGTTGGTCAATGGAATGGAATCACCCATTCCATAAGGCATTCTATTCCCTCAAAACCATTTCACCCACCCCATGTTTTTTTTCATTTCATCCCCTCTTGCACTGTTCATCAACAACACCACAACCCACCATCCACCACCGACGCCATCGTCGCCGCCACCCACCACCCGCAACTCGCCTCTATCGCCACCTCAATAGCCATCGCCGCCGCCGCCACCCACCCGCCACCATTGCCACCCACCACCACCGCTACCAACCACCACCGCCGCCAATGCCACTCGGCACCACCACCCACCACCACCACCGCCACCACCAACCACTATCACCACCACCTCTGTCGCCACTAACCACCACCGACAGTTGCCGCCGCCACCCCCATCACCGCGACCTGCCGCCGCACCGCCACTCGCCACCGCCGTCACCTACCATTGCCACACATAACCACCCACAATCACTACCACAGACCACCACCATCACTCATCGCTGATTTTATTCCTACGTTTTTCTTTCCTATCAAATAATACACAATAATAATTCATTACATTCACACATGGTAACCAAATAAGACATGGAATGGTAATAATCCATTGCATTCTCTTGTTCATTATATTACCTCGTTCATTCCATTCCCTCGTCTATTTCATTATCTCATACCAAACAGACACTTTTACGGTGTGTTTCATTATCCATTGCATTCTCTTGTAAGTGAAACATGGAAGAAGGGGAGAGAACCACCTTTTACGGTGTGTTCCCGAGTTAAAAATCCCTCCCCTTCCCTCCCCTCCCCTCCATGTCTTTCCAAATTGGAAAGACTATTTTCAGGCAAAAAAAACTCCATTTTCCCTCCCCTCCTCTCCCCCTGTTAAGTGGATCTCTGGAACACAGCCTTAATCTTCGAGATGAGCGATAGTTGTGAATAAGGTTTTGACATTTTTCTGAATTATGGATTAGATGTTAGTGGATTTATCTTGAATTTAAGTTTCTTCTATGCCTTTTTTATTGTTTCAATTGTTGTTTTGTGTTGTTAGGACCCTCTTGCAACTACATGTTGGTGGTTTGAATGACACTTAGTTATGTTTTTGTATACTTAATTGAATAGGGGAATGCTATTGAAGCATACACCGTTAATTGTCAGTTCGAATCCGAATTACTCCTTTAGTAATGTTACAAGGTCTCTAATTATGTAGTCACTGACCCGGGGAATAGCCATAACGTTTGTCTCACATCCAACGACAGGTCAGCTTGGCATATGAACTTCATTTACCCCTATAGCTGGCTCTAACTTTCCTCGTCACTATTTCAACTTTCTTTAGTTTGATCAACGTAACAATCATTTGGGCTTAAACCGTTTGCTGATAGGTTCATTCTACTTCTTAAATGATTTACAGTCTGTCTTTTACAATGTATAGAGATCTAATACTAAAAAAGGATCTAAAATATATACTATATTGTTAATGTCTTACTTCCATCTACACCACAAAAATCATTAAAAAATCATTAAAAAGGGATAATTTAAATAACCCCAACTTTCATCAATTGGCTAATAACACTCTCAACTTTTGATTTGTACACCAGCACTCCCAAGTTACTAGCCGATAACACTCCCTCGCAAACTGAACCCTAAGCCAGTTAGTTTTTGCTGAGGTAGCATCTGATGTGGCCCTTTTTGTTGACAAGGCATATAACATGGCAGCTAATGTGGCATTTTTGATGTTGTGGCAGCTGACATGGCATTTTTGATGTCGTGGCAACTGACATGGCATTTTTGATGACGCAGCAGCTGATGTGGTAGCTGACACGACATTTTTTATGACGTGGCAGCTGACATCAGCTAACTGGGTTAGGGTTCAGTTGCTTAGGGAGTGTTCTCGGCCAATAAGTTGAAAGTTGGGAGTGGTGGTGTACAAATCCAAAGTTGGGAGTGTTATCGGGCAATTAGTAAAAGTGGAGGTTATTTAAATCCAATATTCCTTAAAAAAGTTTATGTTTTGACCATTTTTTAATCCAGTTTATCGGTGGGCAAAAATTTACATAACATTTCTTTTTGTTGACTGGGCATTAGAAGGTCGTACCCCCTAAGCACGCCTGTGCACCCCTACCTTTGATCAACCTATAAATACCGGCCTCATTCACTCATCTGAGGCATTTCCATTCTTTGCTCTGTTGTTCCCTGGTGTGCTACAGCCCCAAGGCTAATAGGCTTGGGCGTATATTACCTTGTTCTCTCACCCTTGGAGGCTCTAGTCCCTTAGAGAAAATGTGGATGATCCATAGAGCTTGACTAATCAATAGCTAAGTATGACATGATCATGATGCTTCCTAAGTCCCCTAAACTTGAATTGTGAGGTTGTGATTGAAATTAAGATTGAAAGGAATCTGATTTCAAAATTATAGAAAATCCAATTGTATGAAACTCTGATCAAAATACATAACAACCTATTAAATAATTAGTTGGTAATTGTTGATGGACCATATTACCCTTATTAACTAATTAGGTTTACTCCTGGGTGCTTATATAAGGAGAATTATGTGGAGGTTAAGGGGTTACTCAGTTACACATTAGAAACACCCCATAAACATAACATCATAATTTCGACCTCCTCTCCTAACCGATACCCTTTCGGTTTCTTAGCCACCATCATCAGTTAGCACCCTAAGGAGGAACCAGACCAAGATGACAACCATGTCAAACCATATTGCTGCGTCTCCATCTGGATTTCTCTGCTAGCCTGTGCTGATGCAATCAAAGGTATGTTTTCATGTTTTCCCTCATGTTTAAACAGAACTGAACCAACATGTGGTATCAGAGCATATGTTGTTTAGTCAGTTCTGTTTTCATATCCATTATTCTGGAATTGAAATCATGAAAACAGAATTTTTGAATGAATTCATAAACATAACTGCTGATTTTGGGTCTTGGACCGAAATCACTGTTTTCAGAAAAGAATGGTTTATCATCTGACTCGAAATCAAGAACGGGTAAAAAATATGTCCGAAATCTGTTTAGAAAACAATTAAAATTCAGGTTTCGGGTTCCAGAATTTATGTTTTAATTTTTTAGGGTTCATCATGTTCTTAGGAAAATTCGAAAATTCCTTTATGTTTTGGAATATAATTTGGATTTTTGAGTGTTATTTCCTGTTTTGATCTGTTTTACATTCTAAAGATTTTCGAAATCTGTTAATAGATAATCAGATAAAATTTTCGAAATATTATGATAAAATTAGATCATCACTAAAACAGGAAACCATATCTCAAAATCCCTTAAATTTCGAATTTTCAGTTATGTTTTGCATTAACAGCTGTTAACAGGAAGTTTCAAGATCAATTTTAACGACCCGAAACCAAGATCTCGACTCCAGACTACGAGATCTCGACTCGAAATCATAAATGTTCTCAAATATTCACAACACGAGACAACGATTTCGACTCGAGACCATAAGGTCTCGACTCGAGACCACTAAAGGTTTCAACTAAGGACTTCAATCTTCATCACTCGAGACCATGGTTGCGACTCAACACCTCATCAAGGAACTGAGATCTCATAAAACATACTAGTCGAGACCATGATTACGACTCGAGACTGAGATTGCGACTCAAGACAGAGGTCTCGACTTGAGACCATAAGATCATAACTCGAGACAAAGGTCTCGACTCGAGACCATAAGGTCATAACTCGAGACAACAAGGTTGTGACTCGAAACCTCATTATTTTAAGCTGTTTAATGTGAACTAAAAATTTTTTTCGGGGCTCCGCCCCGAACCCCGGGCGGGGGCACGCTGTTTCCCGCAACCCCCAGCGAACTCACCGCGGAGTTCGATCCGCGCTAACGGGTGGTTTGCGATTAAATAATTGGTTTTTGTAAATATTTAGTTAATTAATAAGGATCAAATAATGTTTTACAAAACCAAAATAGCTTAACTTGAATGAGCTTTTGATGTATCATTTCTGGCCAAAGCTGACTTGATACATCTACTTATCGTTCAAGTATTACGAAAGCTATGTTAAGTATGCATCATAAGCATGAATGTCTTAATTTCTAGCCAAAGCTGATTTAATTCATTCATAGATGGCATACTTAACGAGTGCATAACTAAAGTGATTGTCTCAATTTCTGGCCAAAGCTGATTTGTTACAACCACTTTGCACATATGCTTAAATGATTACACTTCTGGCCAAAGCTGTTTTGTCTTCGTTTAAGTAGAATTTTTAGCTAAGTCTATTATTTTGATGTTAGTAATAGACATATCACAACCTCTTCACACAATGATCCTTATATTAATGATCCTTAATTAATTTTTTTTATGATCATTTCGTCTGCCTTATTCTTAGTACCCATAATTTTTACTCACTATAATTTTCTTCTATAAGTCTATATCTTATCCACTCTAATTCCTAAATCTAATATGTTTTGCTTAAAGTTTCTATAAGAATTAGCTCTTAAATTAAATCCTTGATTATCTCTTAAGACAATATAACCATATTGCTCTCTTCTGATAATGATTACTATAGAAGAAAAGTAGAGCATGATGATTAGGATAAATCAAACACGATGTCTCTTATGATAATCAAGAACTCTCTAACATAATTGCTATCACTAAACTTATTCCAGATTAAGTTTTTCCTAAGACTAATCTATTATGTGTGGATTAATCACAAGAGCTCCTAAGATGCATGCCTTCATTTAAATTACAAATTATAAAGCTAAATGGTATATGTGAATACATAATAATGTACAATACCATGACCCATAAAGTTAAGGGCTTACGCATGGAAATAAGTACATTTTTTTCAGTACATTACATACTAAGATTTTCACTTGTACAATTTGATGCATTATAAATCAACTATAACACTCAAAAGTACCAAAGTATAATGAGTGTGTTGATAAGCAACATATGTACAAAGAAATAAATGTTTGAAGCTGGAAAATAAGTTGTTACTCACCTTAGAACCACTAATAGTTTAAAAGAGGATTGTTCTAAGGTCCATAGACAAAATGCAAGTACAAAATCCCAACTTTAAGGTTCTTCAAGGGAAAATCTCACTGCATAATTATGCCATTAGACTAGGCATAAGCAACGAGACTATCCATTATTATAAAGAACAGTTGGATAAGTTAATTAGATAGTCACTTACTAATGATATTTAAGTCTGATAATTTTAATATTCCAATTAACACATGATTAGTTGACTCTAGTTCCATACGTTTCCTTACCAGAACTCGACAAATAACTAACATGAGAGTTAGTGACAAAATTAAATGTTAAGGCTATAAGAACCATAATAAGCAGTCTTCCAACAAAGCTTTTCGACACCTTATATATATTCTGAAGATTAATCAGAATACAGTATCATTACTTAGGCTATGTCATGAAGGTTGTGAGGTTTGCATAACCTACATAAAGTCACACTTACCTTAAACTCTCATATTATTTGTTCTTAATATCTGGATAGAAACATTACTAAGATGAAACTAGATGATACATTATACTTTCACAACTTTTGTCATCATGCAAATGAGAATTTGACAAAAGGAAAAT
The DNA here is from genome assembly GCA_030545235.1 of Helianthus tuberosus. Classification (NCBI taxonomy): domain Eukaryota; kingdom Viridiplantae; phylum Streptophyta; class Magnoliopsida; order Asterales; family Asteraceae; genus Helianthus; species Helianthus tuberosus. The sequence goes on along the minus strand of CM060366.1, from coordinate 169,067,823 downwards.
GAGACTTATAAATTTCATCCATTATAACTGAAATTCATGAGAAATCATGACATGCTTAATGAGGATGATTTTTTATCTCATCTCATTCTAAGTGATTTTAAATCATGACGTTACAACCCTAAATATTACTTGGCTTAAGGAATAAGTATGGGTCCATCATAAGTCATTCATTGACATTCGTGGAACTTATTCCAAATGGAATATTCAGACATAAATCATTTATCAGATTATCAACTTGTATCTAAATTATGTCGCATATGGCTCACGGTCTTAGAAGAAATCTATTCATATATATGTACTTAATAAAGATTTCTATTAGATATGTCCCTAAAGTTTCTTATGATATCTGGACATTAAAGAAATCAAATAAAGTCTAACGTATATGTGATAGGTTCCCATGTCACGTAGATCATTGAAACTTCTCTTGTAGCATTTTAGAGATATTAAAGATCAGTGGGAGCATTAAGTGTCTTAATAATAACTTGCAATAGTTGCAAGAGGTGGGGGAGTGAAAATTTTACATTACCTAAATTTGCACCTCTTGTACAAGACACCGCTCAATCACGACACTGTTCTATCATAACTTGCTACTCTTACAAAAGTTTCATTGTTGCTTAATTGTGGGCACACTTAGATTTCTTACCTGAACTAACATAATCCTCAACAAGAGAAATCACAACGACTAACGTCATTAATTTGTGTTTCTCTATTAGAATTTGTTGGTCGTTACATATTGACCCTAAGCATGCTGAGTTCCTAAAGATTTCTAAGGTCGGTGGGAGCAGTCAAAGTCCTTATTATGACTTGCAAGGAATACAAGAGGCGGGGGGAAGAGTGTCATTAAATTTCACTCCGAATTTAACTTCGATTACACCTCTTGTACACCATACTGCACCAACTCCTACAAACTTAGAATCCTGAAAATGATAGCAACCTAACCAAGAGCTAATCCATAAAATTGAAACTTCTAATGAACCCAATAATCAACTCAGGAGGTCATCTAGGTTTAAAGGCCTACTAACTTTGATGATTACATAACCTCCCTAATTGAAGTTGAAATGGATTTTGGAAATGTTTACTGATCCTATCCCTATCTCTTCAAATTAAGCCATTAGCGTCAATTAATCTTCTGAATGGAATAAAACAGTTTTCTAGTAAAACTGATTTTATGTGTTCGAATAACGTTTGGGATTTGATTGAATTACCTAAGAGTGTTCATAACTAAGCCAAATCCTAATATAAGCGTTAAGACACTCAAAAGCATGATTGATTGTCAAAGGTTGTACTCAGGAAGAGATAAATTATTAGAAAATCTTTATTACATATCTAACAAAAGATTTCTTTGAGGATCATCACTGTTCTAGTAGCTTATAATAGTTTAAAGCTACATTAGATGAACATTATAAACAATTTTCCCTAACAAATGGCTGACACATTTACATGTTTATTAGATAACAGCCTAAAGTTTCAAACTGAAGGTTAAAGAACACTTTATTTGTAAGCCAATAATATCCATGTATGGGTTAATGCAAACATCATAATGTGATGAAAAGCTAACGTAATTATTTTCATCAAGAATCAAGTGGATAAATGTACCTACCTCAAAATGAGTGGGAGCAACTAAAATAAACTTGTCTATATAGATGACATTCTTTTGACAAGTATATGTTACATAAGTCAAAGCTTTTTAACACAAACTTTGATATAATAAATCTCAGAGATATCTCTTACGTGATAGATATCATAACATACTGAGATAGACCCAATGGGATATTAGTTCTGTTCCATAAGTTTAAAATTAAATGGGTCCTTAAATGTGTAACAAACAATACTGCTCTCCTTTAGAGGATAATAGGATAAATGAGATTAATTCCTTACGCTTCATTAATTGGAAGCCTTATGTAAGTTCAAGTCTACACTCGTTTAGATATTACTCACATTGCAACACACTAGATATATCTAGATTAATGTGAAGCATCTAATGGAGTATTACAATATCTTTAAGAGAAACGAGAGACTACAATTTAAAGAAGAAGTGAGAATTAAAACCGGTTTATTACTTTAACTTTGAGATATTCAAAGATGACAAAATGTAATTTCGGGTATATCTTTATGTCAGCAGACAAAACCTATTTCATGGAGGAGTCATAATGCACTGATATTAACAACCTAAGTTATAATGACATAATATAGTCACGAAATGTTGTTGGAAGTTTATCAGTGGACTCATAAGTTTAATAACTCCATATAATGTTTTGAAGACTTAGTGTGATAAAGTCAGCTACCATGACTCCTTGAACAGTAACAGTTCAAGAGGTGTTGCATTAAATTTCGATACGCAATTAATTATTCGTTTATGAACGAATTGAGGAAACTAAGTTTTGTATCGAATACATTGTAGGATCGTTTGCGGACCCGGACGAGTCGTTCAGAAGAGTTTATCTCAGTTTGAGCGGTGGAAACGAACAAACCGAGTTCAATTCAGCGAGATTTCACTTTAAACTGTTGTTGTATTGATAACGAATGCGATTACAGACCTAACAACACTTCGGCAGCACTTCGTGGCTCACCAGAAGAATCTCTAGAAAAAGTTCGAACTATTACAAATGACAAGACATAACACCTATATATAATACACATGATTTCGCTTGAAGCTTCAAGCGAAATCCCTTGCATTTTCTTTCAAGCGAAATTGACAAACACCTTTGTCTTGAAGCGAACCTCACATGCGAGCAACAATCTGATTTGAATTTCACTTTTGTCTTTTAGTGAGTAATGCAATATGTGATGTCACTAGTGTGATGTCATCATCAAGGATGATGACATCATGCCTTGTTTAGATCCGCACCGAATCGAGACTCGATATAAGACGAAGACGACAGATGTATGCACCAACAGACTCCCCCTCAGATGTTGACGAGTCTTAAGTGTCGAGTCTTCGCAATCTTCAGTCTTTATCAGTCTTTGAGCTTTCTTCATACTTCAACTAATCTCCTCCTCAGATGTCTTCAGACTCCCCCTTTCGATAAGCTGGGATAGCAGTCTGGAATTCACTTTCCACATGTTCTTAGATCGTAACCTGGCACTTCATCACTCTCAGGTTTCAGAACCTGGCTAACCTGCAAAAACTCTACCCAAAAATAAATTTTCTGATAACCATTTTGTAGATAAGATTTTCAAGTCTAATTTACCACTTGCAGGAATAACATTTATATTTCAAAACATTTTTTCATTTCATTTCAACATTCTTCAAACACTTTCACCCAAACCATTTGTTCATCATGTTTAGCACTTGGAATTTTGAAAATCAGCTCTTCAACACCAGTTGTCGAAAATCTTTTTGTATTTTTCAAAATTTATGCTAAAACACACTAAAATCTTTTTGGATTTTTTAATAGAATAAAATGCAGTAAAGAAATATTTACACACAATATTTTTGTGAGTTCGTGCAAGAGGATCATATCAGTTTTTGAGACAAATCACCAACACCGTTAAGCTTCATTACATTTTAAGCTCTAAACGATTCACTTAGATTGTCAGTATGTTTGTCCACTTAAATTTTCACACAAAGTTCAATTGATCCGAGATACGAGGTTAATGTTTTAAGCTCTTGAACTTATTCGTGTGTCCCATTACTTGAATATACTCCCGTATCCAGATCCCAATATTCAGTCTTACAGGTGAGTATACCACAGATGATATCTGTCAGGGGAATAAATTATAGTACGAGGGCCGTGAGAGCTCAGGTCGATCTTTCGATACGCAGAGAGATGACGGCTTCGACTTTTGGTGTGTCCCCTTTAGAGGATCTTTTGCATTACACCAGCAGCGACTATCAATTTTATTATTTCATCAGCTTGCTGAGGGCGATGCTATGTTTCAAGCATTTACAGAAAGCATTATCCGGGGACTAGGTCAGAAATTTCTTTCAGCAGAAGTCCCGGGATAATACCCCAGATATCACTGAGCATAAAGACCTAGTATCTCAGAATAAGGGACCTTTCAAACAAGATTTCAGGGGTTACCTATATATCCAAGTTTGTGTTAACCCACAGAACAAGCAAGTTTGAAATTTAGATTTATATCTCGTCACAATCTACTAAATGTGTAAAAATCTACTGACACATCATCAGTGAGACCGTTTATCACTTTTTTTTATCTTACCAAATCTTTAGCATGTTGTGATCGTCCACTGATGTACTATCATTTCCTCTTTTATGCAACAAAAACTCATTTTTCATTTTTATCATGTTTTTGTCTTTTTCAAATTTTCAAATGTTTTTGGATTTTCTAAAATTCTTACTCCCCCTAAAATGCAAACACATTTTTGGAAATTTGAAAACAAACTGTACAAGTAACATGACAACTGATATCGAATTGCCTCAATTCGCCATCCACTTGGCATAAACAATCAGAACTCCCCCTCACAACAAACTATTTTCCCATCGATTTCAAAACACTTAAGTTTGTTTTAATCAAATGATTTTTCCGGAAAATAAGTTTTGTTGATTTTATCACTTGTAAAATTGGGGATTAAATCATCACATTGTTTTTCAACCACTTGTAGAAAATCAGATACAACTTAATGTCCCTGATTTACCACTTTTAAGATCAATCCAATTCAACTTCTGAACCACTTGTAAACCTCACAAACATATAACTCAAACCTGTTTTTCAACCAATTACCATCTGTTGGTTGAATTCTCAAGGTGCCGATTCCTACTCCTCGCTTACAAACCTGGGAGTTCCGGCAAGTCCTGCAAAAATTCTCAAACACAAATTAAGAAGGATGCCGATTCATGATCCACGATTACCAACTTGGGATCTCCGGCAAGTCAGGTTTTTACTCTTTGAAAAATATATCCACCCAAGCCTGACCTTCCTTGGGTGTAACAACCTCTTCATCATCTTTTCTTTCAACTAACCTGTGACCTCCTCTTTTGGCAGCGTAAAATTCTTTAACACCTTTGACCTTACCATTGATCATTTTGCCAAAAATGTGTTTCACAGTTCCGTTGAAAGCTTTATCAACATCAAATTTCTTCTTGTAAGAATAAAATTGATTTGAAATTTCAACTTTCCCAACTCTCTTTTTAAAATTTTCAGCACTCAAAGATGGAAAATTCACATCATCCACTTTTAAAACTGATTTTTCAACCTTTTCTTTAACAACTTTTGGCTCCTCTGATTTTGTGGAATCAGATTCATCACCAGAACTGTTTCCTGAACCCTTAACAACCCATATTTGATTTATCAGATTTTCTTTTCTTTTAGTAACATTCTTTGAACATTCTCCCTTCTCAAAGATTGAATTTTCAAAGCCTGTGAACTTTCGGGTTGAAAGTTCAGTTTTCTCAACAACTTTCTCTTTCAGTTTACCAGATACTTCCTGTTTTGGTTTAAATGTTTTCGGACAATTCTTAGCAACATGACCAGCAATCTTGCACTGAAAACAGGTTCTGGTTTCTATCTTCTTTGGAACATGATTTTTCTTCAACTCTTCTTGCTTCTTGGCAAGGAATTCTTGATTTGTCTGCTTTCTGAATGCTTGTTCTTTCTCAGCATCTAAAAAATTTCCTGAAACAAACATAGTTTTTGGTTTAGAAAATTTTTTATTTTTATAATTTCTCGGTGGTACAAAACCTAATCCTTTCTTTTTGAAATTACGATTATGGTTTGGTTTCTTTTGGGAACTGTAACCATAATTGTAACCCATTTTCTTGTTAAATCTTTGTTGATCTCTTGAAGTGTATTGTTTAGGTTTTTCAATAAGATTTAAATCTTTCATTTCAAAAATATTAATTTCTGTTAATTTGAAAACCTTTTTGATCAATTCAGTTTTAACACCTCTTAATGGAAAATCTTCATCAGAATATAATTTGTCAGAATCTTTCAAAGTATATGCCACTTTAAATGATTCATCATTCAAATTAAATTTTGATATCAAAAACTCTTTATCATAAACCCGTTTCTCCTTTTTGACTGTTGACTTTGACGAATCGGACTCAGACTTTGACTTGGATTTGGACTCTGGTTTTGACTCCTCTATGTCATCTTTGTCTAACACCTGATCGACCACACTTTTTATCAATTTTGACTCATGATCAGTATCGGACGACGTGTACGTGACATCAATATTTTCTGGCAAGTTATCCGACGGCCCAGACTCCCATTGTAAGTTTATTGCCTTTTCGACTCTTTCGGAATTTGGATTTCGAGGTAAAAATCCATTTTCGACCGGGGGCGGACATCTAGTGTAGTTCACACTTGGTTTCTTACCAGAACTTGTCACTTTATCTTTTGTCACAGATTTCTTTTCTTCGGACATCTTCACATCTTCAAACGTCTTCAATTCTTCCACAACCGGATAAATCCTGTCAACAACAAAAGTAGAACATGAGTAACTGTCTAATAATTTCTTAACTTTCTCAGTTTCTATCTTTTGTGTTGCCAACTCAAGCTCGAGATCTGCACATTTCTTAATGTTATAGTTTGCCGTATCAAGCTGTCTCAGATAAGCTATCTTCAAAGTATTCATAGCTTCAGCTTGTTCACCGTTTGAATCAGTATACTTGTTGATTTCTCTGTTCATTGTATCATATGATTCTTTTAATCTGTTTATGTTGTGCAGCAATTCATTGTTTTGCTTGATTAAAGAATCACAATTCATGCATTTTTCAGGATCTTTGACAGATTCTGCATCAACTTTGATCTCAAATTCAGGAACTTCTTTGACTGTTCTGTTTGATTGTAAAAATTCAGCTCTTCTCTTTTTCTCAGCTTTAGCTTCAGCTTTTAATCTTTTTTCTTCTTCTTCCTCTTCTTCGTTCTTTCTTCGTCTTTCTTCAGCTGCTTCCATGACTTTTCTGCACCTTTCTGCACATTTCAAATCATAAGCATTTGCAAAGAAAGCATTAACATTTGAAGTGTCTTTGGACATCTCTTTGGCCATAAATTCTTGATCTGAGCAAAAATTGTCCCAACTGAAACCTTCAGCTAATTTTTCATTGTCTTGATCTGCTAAACACAATTTGCTATTTGTTGGAACATATTTATCCCAACTAAAACCACTATCCTTTCCCAGACAAGCTTTCTTTGAATCTTTAATCTCCATCATTCCATGTGCAGTTTGTGCCTGATGCAGTGCTGGTGGTGTGATTTGATGATAAATTGCCTTTTTGTGATAATCGTTGTTTCCAAAAGGATTCTGGGCTCCAGTAGCTTCACGATTTTTGCACTCTCTCTTGAAATGCCCATTTTCCCTGCAACGAAAACATGTAACTTTGGACTTATCAAAGCCTAAGTTTGAAACACTTGCATCAAGAAAATCATTTCTTCCCGTAATTTGTTTAAACTTCTCAGCTCTTCTCATTACACTAGCCATGCACCATTTAATATCCATCAATTCCATTTCCTCAGCATCGATTTGATCGTAATCTTCTTTCGTGAGCATTGGATTACCGATCTTTCCGGCCACAAAACTACTATAGGATTCCAACACCATTCCCAACAAAGACATTTGATTTTTAGCAACCTCTTCAGTATAATCTTGATCATTTTCAAGACTTAGAACAATATTGCACTGAAGTTTTCTTCCGTTCTTTGTTGCTGAAATGTTTGGATCAAATGATGAAAATCTTGTGCTGCTTGAACCCTGAGATGATCTCTTTTCAGAAGAATCTTTCACACTGTAAGCAGTTTCGATCTTTGGAGAATGATTTGTTGTTCCAGTAACACCACTCTTGTAATACAAGCTGATATCTTGTTCTCCATCGTAATTCTTCATCCTAGCAATCTTTCTTTGCTCCATTTCTTGAGCTTCCAGGTGTTTGATGAAATCTCCCAATGTCATTTTCTTATAATCTGTTTTGTTTGACTGCAACATCATCAGAAATGTTCCCCATGTTTCATATGGTAGCGCATCTGCAAGTTTTTCAACCAATTCATCAGTATCTTTCTTAACACCAAGTTTCGTCATATTTCTCACCAAGTTACAATATCTATCAATTAATTGCTTGACACTCTCATTTTTCAATCCCCGAAATAAGTCAAATTCCTTTTTCATGAGAGACATCTTATTCCTGAGCATATCATCACTTCCAGTAAACTTTGCTTCCAACTCTGTCCATATTGAATATGCAGTTCCATCATGTTGAAGCAGTATCAAAATATCTTCTTTTATCGCTTACTGAAGCAGACTCACCATCAATTTCTCATCTCGATATTTCTTTTTATCTACAGTACTCATTTCTCTAAGTGTCAACGGAGTACCATTCACAACATTGTCCTTTGTGGGTTTAACATACGGCTCTTCAGTGTGTTCCCACGCATCCAAGTGATACGCCTCAACCCAATTTCCAAACCGTTCGGACCATCCATTGTAATCATCAATATCCATGAGTTTTGGTGGTTTCTGAGACGTCCCGGTTTCATTTTCATGCAAAGCACTCTGAGTGACTGTAACTGGACTAGCAAAAGCATTGTAGAACTCGTTCTCCATGTTTCGGATTTTCAAATGAGCTGTATCGCCTTGTAAAATACTTGTCGATTACTTGTGAATTTTCTGTGCGGACTGAATGTTGACCAACTGTGCGGACAGAATGACCCGGTTCGAATTCAATTGACCTGACCCTTCGAACTCTTTGAACTCCAAATCGTATGAACTGGACTTTATCACGCGACTCGACCACGCAAAACGACCTGACTGACCAAACGTACTGATCGAACCGTGCGAACCGGCTAAAATCCAAACTCAAACTACTCGACCTCAGTAACAAACTCAGCAATGACCAAAATTCTTTAAGACAAACAACTTGCAAAGAGATTATCGAGAACCGGTTCTGATACAATGAATGTTATAACCACTATTGAGCCAAACACATGGGCTTCACAAGATTGGGCCTTTTATAACAACTAAAGATATTAGGCTGCTCCTCAAGTTATCATGTAAAATGATTTAAATTCTATGTAAAACAATTTGACCAATTAAACTACCCACTATTTCATATGTTTAATAAACCAACAATTTCAATTATCGATTTAAACTAGATAATGCTGCCAAAACTTGATTCACATGCTACTGACACACTTTTAACAATTCAATTTTCAAGATACTAAATGATAATATCATATGAATCAATGCATATCTTCACATGCTAACTGACACTCAACACATGATGATTCACGAAAATCACATGAGTTCAATCATGCAAACCGACAACTTCAAAAAAATCTCATCTGTACTTACAAAGCATTTACTATATCACATGCAAAAGCCTGACCCACTTACACATTTATTGAATATGCCATTCTGATATCATCACATGTGTACATAAATCGAAATGTTCACACGTACACAAAGTTCACATGCATACACAAACTGATATATTCACACAACTCAGAACAGTTTCTCAGCAGACAAACAGTTTTCAATGAACAGCAGGTTTCGACGAACAACAAAATTCAGTTAAGACAGCACTTGCAGATTTCGATCAGATGTCAAAGAATTTTCAAGCGAAAATCAAACAGATCAGTTTCGCTTCAACTTTTTCAATTTTAATCAGAATATTTCAAGCGACACCTTCAATTTCGCTTCAAACTCAAATGAAATTATCAAGTAAACTCAAGCGAACCAGCATGACATCATCATTTTCGGTCTGTTTTTGATCTGATTGAACGTGTAAATGATCGAATTAGATTCTGAAACTTTCAAAGGTTTGTTAAGATGTATTTTTGCACAATATGTGAAAGTTTGAACCGATTTGAACCGTAAAAAGTTGATTAATTTTGAAAGAAGATGTAGAAAATCAGAAAACGTGGCTGAATTGGTATGAACTCTTCCTCCTGAGCTCTGATACCAATTGTAGGATCGTTTGCGGACCCGGACGAGTCGTTCAGAAGAGTTTATCTCAGTTTGAGCGGCGGAAACGAACAAACCGAGTTCAATTCAGCGAGATTTCACTTTAAACTGTTGTTGTATTGATAACGAATGCGATTACAGACCTAACAACACTTCGGCAGCACTTCGTGGCTCACCGGAAGAATCTCTAGAAAAAGTTCGAACTATTACAAATGACAAGACATAACACCTATATATAATACACATGATTTCGCTTGAAGCTTCAAGCGAAATCCCTTGCATTTTCTTTCAAGCGAAATTGACAAACACCTTTGTCTTGAAGCGAACCTCACATGCGAGCAACAATCTGATTTGAATTTCACTTTTGTCTTTTAGTGAGTAATGCAATATGTGATGTCACTAGTGTGATGTCATCATCAAGGATGATGACATCATGCCTTGTTTAGATCCGCACCGAATCGAGACTCGATATAAGACGAAGACGACAGATGTATGCACCAACATACATTCATGATATGCTTAAGGATCCTATAACTGAAGGGCTATTACCCATAAGTCTTATTAAGAGAGCTCAGAGACGGGTATTAATTGATGGCCATGCACAAGTGCTTATCGTACTATGAATGACTAAGTATTAATTAACTTTCCTCATCAGTTTGATTTTGTATGTCTCTAAGAATATGTCAAGCTAGCATAATGGCATATAGACAAATATAGTTACAAATTAAACAAAGGGCTTATGCGTATTTTGATCATAACGATTAGGTTTTAAATTAAGGCTATAGTATGATTAATGGGGGTCCTGAGTCGCATAATGATTCAACGACTGTATTTCTCTGCTATAGTACTTGTTTAAGGCTAAAATGAGTGTTAACTCGTGATCAGGCTTATCTAATACTCATAGTAAATGATTACTCGGCAAAATGGGAGAATGTAAGATTAAATATATTATGGTATAATATTTAATCTATTAGCCATTTATAATCATTTACATTATATAGACCAAAATACATAACAACCTATTAAATAATTAGTTGGTAATTGTTAATGGACCATATTACCCTTATTAACTAATTAGGTTTCCTCCTGGGTGCTTATATAAGGAGAATTATGTGGAGGTTAAGGGGTTACTCAGTTACACATTAGAAACACCCCATAAACATAACATCATAATTTCGACCTCCTTTCCTAACCGATACCCTTTCGGTTTCTTAGCCACCATCATCAGTTAGCACCCTAAGGAGGAACCAGACCAAGATGACAACCATGTCAAACCTTATTGCTGCGTCTCCGTCTGGATTTCTCTGCTAGCCTGTGCTGATGCAATCAAAGGTATGTTTTCATGTTTTCCCTCATGTTTAAACAGAACTGAACCAACAAACATGGCGTTTTTGATGTCGTGGCAACTGACATGGCATTTTTGATGACGTGGCAGCTGATGTGGCAGCTGACACGACATTTTTTATGACGTGGCAGCTGACATCAGCTAACTGGGTTAGGGTTCAGTTGCTTAGGGAGTGTTCTCGGCCAATAAGTTGAAAGTTGGGAGTGGTGGTGTACAAATCCAAAGTTGGGAGTGTTATCGGGTAATTAGTAAAAATGGAGGTTATTTAAATCCAATATTCCTTAAAAAAGTTTATGTTTTGACCATTTTTTAATCCAGTTTATCGGTGGGCAAAAATTTACATAACATTTCTTTTTGTTGACTGGGCATTAGAAGGTCGTACCCCCTAAGCACGCCTGTGCACCCCTACCTTTGATCAACCTATAAATACCGGCCTCATTCACTCATCTGAGGCATTTCCATTCTTTGCTCTGTTGTTCCCTGGTGTGCTACAGCCCCAAGGCTAATAGGCTTGGGCGTATATTACCTTGTTCTCTCACCCTTGGAGGCTCTAGTCCCTTAGAGAAAATGTGGATGATCCATAGAGCTTGACTAATCAATAGCTAAGTATGACATGATCATGATGCTTCCTAAGTCCCCTTAACTTGAATTGTGAGGTTGTGATTGAAATTAAGATTGAAAGGAATCTGATTTCAAAATTATAGAAAATCCAATTGTATGAAACTCTGATCAATTGCGGGTGAGCAAAAAGAGCGGATGAAGGGCGTGGTGTAATCCCACTCAAATTCATACAATAAGGGTTAATAGGAGCAAGATGGCAATTAGCGGTTTAAGTGCATGCCAAGTGGCCATAGTATGTTTTGCTTTAGTATATAGTATAGCTTTTGTATAATATGTACTAATATATTAGTTTCAAAGTGATAATGTATGCTTTAACTTTAGGGTGATGTTTCCATGCAACATTGAATTTGTTAAGGATTGTAATTATTATTTTTAGTATTTTGCTATATCATTACCTTAGTTAGGTCTTTAATTCTTGGCCATGTTGTTTTAAGGTCTGTATATACTTTTGTATTTGGCTTTAATATTATGAATGAATATGTATATGGCTTTAATATTATGAATGAATAGACTTTTCTGATTACCAAAGTTCATATGGTATTAGAGCGGTTCAAGGTCAAACCCTAACATAACATAAAACAAAATCATTACAGCCGTCACCATCTTCTTCGCCCACCATGGATGACGACAAAACCAACTCCGATCCGAAACCGAGCGGGAATACTCCCGATCATTATTCACTATACTATATCCCATCCTTTGATTACTCTAGACAAATGCATGTAAACGAGGCCCTAACTGATGGTAACTACATAGATTGGATATTACTAATTTTTTGTTTGCCAAGAACAAAATTGGATTTGTTAATGGGTCCATCAAGAAACCAGAACCGAATGCTCAAGAGTTCATGATGTGGATGAGATATGAAGCCATGATCAAGGGTTGGCTAAACGCGACCATGGATAATGAAATAAAAAACAACGTTAAATAAACGGATGAGCATATGGTACATAGTAGTACCGTTACCAACTTTCATGTACCGAACCAGTACTAGTACCCAATTTTAAATATACGGATGAGCCTATGGTACATAGTAGTACTTTTACCTTTAGATAATGACACCGGTCCCATGCTGGTATCGTATTATACTGTACCAAACATTGTCGGTACTGGTACCCAATTTTGACAATTCTCGGTACGATATTGGTACCACGCTAATCCCTAGTTACACACGCCAATACAGCCGAGGAAATTTGGTCTGATCTCAAATAAAGGTTTGGTAAACAAAGTGCGCCAAGGGTATATTAGTTAAAGTAGTCGCTCACCCTCACAAGACAAGATGGGGTGTGTGTTTCTGCTTACTATACGAAGCTCTGAGTTATATGGGATGAACTGTGATGTGTGGTAAAATACACATATTTGTTCCGTGTAAAGTGTATAATTTTTGTATAGTTTTTATTTATTCTTTTTAGTTTTTAGTGTTATATTATATTATTTTGTGTTTTGGCAGGTCCTGGTGCAAATGGAGCGAAAATAAGTAATAAGAAAATAACCAGCCAATTGAGTAAGGTAGTACGCTAGTCACCGAACTAAAATTGCCGCTATTTTCTGTGATTGGGCCGAATCCACTATCTCTATATTAAAAAAAGGTTGCTGTCAATTCTTATCTTTATTGAAGATACATTTTATTTTAAAACTCTAAGGCTATGCGGTATGGGGGACGTCCCCCCTCCGTCCAGGGTGCCGACACCCCCCCCCCCCCGTCCCCGTCTTCAGCGTCGAGGTTTGGACATTGGCGACGATGAAGATGAAGACAAAAATGGTGAGTTGTCCCATGCCTATTGACTGTTAAAAAAATTAAAATAGTGGGGTAGGATTATCCTTCTATTTCCATTGTTTTTGTGGGATGGACCATCCTCCCAATGACTATGATGTGGCGCCTAGGTAGCGAATCATCCTCTAAGGGAGGGCCATCACCATACCGTGTAGCATATTGGAGAAGAATCCAACATCAAATTCTGGTGCATTATTTTGGCAGGAAATATAGTGGGCCGTGAAAGATGTAAAGGCCATCATGTTTACATGACTATTGGGCCATAATAATACTAATTCATCTAGCACATCAGACGACAGAAAAGGGGGAGGTGTCACACCTCAATCAATGGCGGAATTATCAGGGCGCGACACTAGGAGAATCAGATTGCTCAAGAGAATCCATAACAACTATTTCGTGACAATATTTTAACAAGTCTAATATCCCATACTATCAAACAAATAATCCACAATTAGTCATAACAGATATCAAAATCTCTCAAACATATCAAATCCGACAACCTAGATTTTATTGTGAGTTTCTAGACTTCCTAATCCATTTGTAGCATACGATGATCATTAACCTATCACATACGTTAAAATAAAGTCAATACAATAATGTAAAGGCGAGTACACAAGTTTAGCATAAATATAGTATAAAAAACGTTTACGCATAACCAACATGTAACACGTAACGGGCAAAGCATGTAAACTACCAACAATGATACAACCTAACCACAAGACTGCGAGTAGAGGATGCGCGACACACGTTCACCGAAGTGAACACATGAAGTAAAATATGTGCTCCTTAGCAACCCCTAAACAAACAGGTGCTGAGTCCAAACTATAGTACTATCGTTTCTAAAGGCGGTCGGGCAAGTAATCACTGTATAAGCATAGCACCAAGCATTCAACTAATCACGTATAGCATGCGGGAGCGGTTAGCGTTTATAAAAGTGTTAAGCATTGTGTGTTGTGTTTTTTATAAAGAACGTATGTAACACCCAAAAGTCCGTTAAGCGAAAAAAGGTTCGAGTATACTCACTGTGCGTGTCTAACAAGTAAACACGGTCTGAATATGGATTGAAGGGAGCACCGGATCAGCCTGCGTACGAGGACAGAATGCATAAGTCTTCCAAAGTGCTGAACGGTTGAATCGAAGTGTCGGGTGGGAAACAGAAGCTTCGTACGAAGCTGGTGCCTTCGTACGAAGGCGTGCCTTCGTACGAAGGGACTCTTCACACAAGTGATGCTTCCGTTGTCCAAAATCGAGTGTTCTTAGCGTCGGTCTTTGAGAAATCGAGTGTTCATCCCTCCAACCTTAAGCTACCGATTGAACTTAGAGTCGGAGAAGTCTTTGTTTGAGTCACGAGTGAGAAATGGGCTGTGGTGTGCAAAGCCATGTGTGCCTTTCGTACGAATCCGGGCTACGCACAGAACCGTCCAACTTGCATTCGTGGCTATTCTTGGCGTTCGGAGCAGTGTTTTAGCCTGAATCGGATGTATTTTCGAGTTCAATTCAAGATGGTTTCGACACTACCTCGTCCCACTATCCAGTGAACGAAATACATGTCGTTTAGGTCCGTTTTAGTGTGAAAATCAAGTTTAAAAGGGGTTTTAAAGGGTTTTCACTTAGATCTAACACTTGGTGAGTGTGAAATCTATAGATTCCTAACTTGGGAAGCTGAAGCTAGGCCCAATACACTCGGTTAAGGGCAGATCTGTGGTGAAATAAGAAGATTCAATGAAAAAGATGAAGATTTGTGTAGAAATAAAGAAGTTTAGATGAAAAAGTTGATGTTTTGGTGATAATAGAAGAGTTATGATGAAATTGAAGTGAATCTTGTGGAAAATCGTAGTGCAAAACGTTGTATAATCATATAAAACTGATAAATCTTACTTGAAAACGGTCGGACAGCAATTCGGCAGCGTTTCGGTGAAAAACTCAGCAAGTGAATGAAATGGAGAAGGGCTTGGGTATTTATAGAGGATGCAGGTTCGCATAGGGGCATTCGTTCGAACTGGCTGCCTTCGTACAAAGGCAGTGCCTTCGTACGAGGCTGGCTGGCTTCATTCGAAGGGCCTGTGTTGTGCAATTTGTTCCTCGTTTCGCGTGTAGGATACCCGTTTAATGCGTTTTGTTGCGTTAGTTAGTCTAAGTACTTAAAGTATTTTAGCGTGGTGATGAGTATTGCGTTGTGTTACGTTGCGTTTCGGTGTGATAAATTGAGTTACGAGTATAATCCATAAACATATAAAGCACACACAAGTAAAGCATATAAGAACACACAGTATAACATTACTACTATTTACAGCGTTTGCGAATTAGCGATTTAGCACGATAAGCAAGTGCGAAGGCGAGAGTGGTTACCGAACAAACAAACACACTCATCAAGTAAAGTAGCTTACCTCTCTGTGATTCATGTTGCGTTAGTGTTAAGCGTTTATGAATATAAAATGTTTAAACGTGCAGTGGTGCTGTATGATGAAAATGTATTTAGTATAACATAACCCTTTAATTATATCGAATCTCGGAGTACAAAACGGTTACAAATCGAAGTAAGTAGCAAATGGATAACAATCCGAAAAGTCGGGTTATTACAGTCACCCCTACTTTAGGGAATTTCCTCCCGAAATTAAGTAGTAGACGTAACAAAGAGTTGCGGATATTTAGCTTTTATATCACTTCCAAGTTCCCAAGTGAACTCGGTGCCGTGTTTGCCTTCCCAGCGAACCTTCACTATGGGAATGCGACTGCGTCGAAGTTTCTTAGTCTCTTGATCCATGATTTCTACTGGCTTTTCCACGAAGTGTAGAGTCTCGTTTACTTGCAAATCTTCGAGAGGTACATGAAGATTCTCTTCAGCTAGACACTTTTGAGGTTTGAGACATGAAAAGTCGGATGTACGTTGCTGAGTTCAATTGGTAATTAGAGTCAGTAGGCCACTTTGCCAATTCTTTCTAGAATCTTAAAGGGACCCACGTATCATGGCGGTAGTTTCCAAGGTGAAACCTTTAGGAGTACGTGATCACCAACTTCGAACTCTAAGGGCTTGCAGCGTTTATTAGAATAGCTCTTTTGATGACTCTGAGCTTTCAGGAGATTGTCTCTTATCTGGAGGATTTTGTCTGTCGTTTCTTGTATCAACTCGGGACTGGTGATCTGTGCGTCTCCGATCTCGTGCCATACAACAGGCGATCGACATTTTCTACCGTATAATGCCGCAAAGGGTGCCATTTGAGTACTAGTGTGATAACTGTTATTGTATGAGAATTCTATTAAAGGTAAATGCGAATCACAATTACCACCAAAATCTATAACGCACGAACGAAGCATATCTTTGAGGGTGCGAATTGTGCGCTCAGTATAACTGTCCTTCTTTGGATGGAATGCGATACTAAGGTTGAGAGTTGTACCGAGAGTGGACTGGAATGTCTCCCAGATATGTGAGGTAAACCGACCATCGCGGTCAGAGATGATGTCACGAGGCATCCCGTGTCGAAAAATGACTTCGTCGGTATAGATTCGTGATAATCGTTCAACCTTAAAGTCTTTTTGGATCGGGATGAAATGAGCAGATTTCGTAAGACAATCAACGATACCCCAAATGCTATCGTGACCAGAAGGCGTACGAGGGAGTTTCATAATGAAATCCATGGCGATACTTTCCCATTTCCACATTGGGATTTCGGGTTGTTCGAGTAAACCAGAGGGTCGTTGATATTCGGCCTTAACTTTCGAGCAAGTTAGGCATTTCGAAACATACAAATCGATATCCTTCTTCATGCCCGACCACCAATACCTAGAATGGAGGTCTTGGTACATTTTTTCGGCATTGGGGTGAATGGAATATCGAGATTTGTGGGCTTCAGTCATCAATATCTCCCTGAGGAAATGTGGTCGAGATAATGAAAGATGCCATGCGATTTAGTCACTGGTTGGTTTTTGGCACCACACTTCATTTCCTCTTTTAAGGTATTCTCAATGAAGCATGCGTGCTGAGCGTCGCGAATTAGGGCTTCGAGGTCGTTCCGGGATTGGATGTTATGAACACTATACACATAGCTTCGTCGGCTGAGAGCATCAGCTACGACGTTTGCCTTGCCTGGGTGGTAGCGCATCTCATAATCATAGTCGTTAAGAAGTTCAACCCATCTGCGTTGGCGCATGTTCAATTCTTTCTGGTTCAAGATATATTATAGGCTCTTATGGTTGGTGAAGACCGTACACTTGGAACCATAAAGGTAGTGTCGCCATATCTTTAACGCAAAAACAACTGCACCGAGTTTGAGATCGTGGGTAGTGTAGTTTTTCTCGTGGACCTTGAGTTGTCGAGACGCATACGCAATAACCTTGTCTCGTTGCATAAGAACACAACCAAGGCCTAGGTTAGAGGCATCGCAATAAACAACGAAATCATCGTTTTCATCGGGGAGAGTGAGGACAGGAGCGTTACAAAGGATAAGCTTGAGAGTTCGAAAGGCTTCCTCCTGTTCGGAACCCCAAACAAAAGGTTTGTCCTTATGAGTTAGAGCAGTGAGAGGTACGGTGATTTTCGAAAAGTCGGCGATGAATCGACGGTAATAACCCGCCAATCCGAGAAATGAACGGATTTCGGATGGTGATTTCGGCGTAATCCAACTCTTTACAGCTTCTATCTTCGCGGGATCAACGTGAATTCCTTGACTATTAACGATGTGACCGAGAAATTGAACCTCCTCGAGCCAAAAATCACACTTGGAGAACTTGGCGTAGAGGCGATTTCCTTGAAGAAGTTTGAGAACTAAACGAAGATGTTGCCCGTGTTCGGGTTTCGATTTCGAGTAGATAAGAATATCATCGATAAACACAATAACAAGTCGATCCAAAAAGGGTTTGCACACACAGTTCATAAATCCATGAAGATCACGTGTGCATTTGTGAGACCAATAGGCGTGACCACAAATTCATAATGGCCATAACGAATACGAAAAGCGGTTTTCGAAATGTCTTGCTCTTGTATACGCAACTGATGATAGCCTGAACGTAAATCGATCTTCAAGAAACACATATCGCCATGAAGTTGATCAAATAAGTCATCGATTCAGGGCAGCAGGTAGCGATTCTTGATAGTAAGCTTGTTGATTTCCCTATAATCAACGCAAATTCGAAACTATCCATCCTTCTTTTTCATGAAAAGGATAGGTGCGCCCCATGGCGATGCGTTAGGGCGTATGAAGCCTTTATCAAGCAATTCCTGGAGTTGGCTAGATAGCTCACGCATTTTGGATGGTGCACGGCGATAGGGAGCTTCAGCGACAGGTGTAGCACCTGGAATAAGGTCAATACGAAAATCAATATCACGAATAAGGGTTAAGCCAGGTAAATCGTCGAGAAAAATGTTAGGAAAATCACGAACAACGGGAACGTCTTGCATCGTTTTCTTTTCTTCCTCTGGTACTACAATATGGGCTAAGAAAGCGGTGTACTCCTTGCGTAAGTACTTACTCGCTTGGATACATGACATAAGCTTCAAATCTTTCGAGGATACTTCGCCATAAACACATAGTTGATCATCGTTTGAAAGGGAGAAACGAATCATCTTTTCGAAACAAACAACTTTGGCACTATTTTCACGAAGAAAATCCATGCCTACTATGACGTCAAAACTACCAATTTGCATAGGGATGAGATCGATCGAGAAAACGTGATTGTTGAGTTAGAGAGTACAATCACGCAGAACAGAACTAACGGTAACGCTCTTCTGGTGGAAACTTCTACGTCGAAGGTTGTCGGGAGGTTAGCGCGTTTACGTCTTAGAAGCTTTTCGAATTCAAACCATACAAAACAATTATTGGCTCCAGTATAAAATAAGCAAGAAGCGTAAATACCGTTAACAAGGAACGTACCAATGACAACATTGTTGTCAGTCTGAGCCTGGCGGACATTGATGTTGAAGGTTCTTCTGTGGGCTGCTTATGGTTGTTGCTATTGTTGCTGCTGAGGCTGCTATTGATGTGGCTGCTGTTGCTGTGGTAGTTGTTGCTACTGCAGCTCTTGTTTCACCACGCGCTGTGGGAAAACATTTGCAAAGTGGTTTGGATCACCGCACGTGTAGCAAGTATGTGCATTAGCAACTTGTGCTGGTGGTGCCTGGTTGACTGGAGCTGCCTAGGGTGGAGCTGGCGGTGCTGTGAGAGCTTGATGAGCTTGCTGACGAGGGTCTGAGCGGCAGTGTGCGGTGTAGTGCCCATAGATGTTGCAATTAACACATAAACGACAACTAGTTCCCACTGGATGATGATAGGTGCAAGTAGGGAACGATGGGTGAGTACCAGTATGCGCACACTTAGCAGGCGGTGCGTTGGGAGTAGCAACTTGATGATTCTGGGTGTTGGATGGTGCTGTGACTACCGTGTTGTTCTTGCTGGAGTTTCTTCACTTGCGATTCTGGCGACTAGACTTGGAAGCTTGAGATGGAGCAGTATTGGCACCTGACTCTGCTGTAGCTTGGTGGAGACTCTTGGTCGAGGTTTTGAAAACATGTAACACCCCAAATTTCGTATGTCATATTATAATGTTATAGTAGCTATGTTTTTACGAAAAGAAATGGTAAATATAGATTTTTTTTACCATTTTTAAAGTTTTATAAATTTTAGTAAATCTAAATTTATGTATACATGAAAGTTACCTAGGTTAGTATGTAGATATGAGGAAAGTGGCATGTTATAAAAAAATGAGGGGTGGAAATGAAAATATGAAAATAAAACATTTAACCAAAAGAAAAGTGACCAAGTTGGTATGGGAAATAACAATTTAAACACACTTTAAAAGACAAGGGGCTAAACGTGTAAATGTGGAATGGAGTTTGATAAAAAAATTGGCAAGTGTTTGGTTCTGGCTTGGTGAGATCGAGAAAGTGGAGACCAGGAGAAAACTCTTCTCCTCAAAACCTTGCAAGAAATCATCAAAATCAAGAGGCTTTAGGGCTGAATTTGCTATACATGAGATAGAAATTATAATCACCTAAGTGTTCTTGACATCAAGTAAGTCAAAATTGGTGTTTTAGTGATGTTTGATTTAATGGTTTTTTTTTTTTTTTTGATAATTCGTGAATGTATGTAAGAATATTGATAATAGAAGGTTATAATTAGTCCATAAGACTTGAATGAAGTATGAAATTCGAATTATATTGATGTTTTCATGTAAACCCACTTATGTATGAAACTCACATGAAATTTATGATGGTTTTGAAGTAATGATAGATGTAGTATGATATATGAACTTGAATTATGCTTATTGATGTGAAAGAAATCTATATATTCAATGAATTTATGTGTTTATGATGTATTGCCATGATTTTAGAAAGACTTGGTAGGAATGTGCTTAATATGCTTATATATGGTGCTAGTTAAGTAGTACGCACATAAGGTGTTTGATGATCTAATGATGGTATGAAAAAATAAATGTGAATAATGAATGGTATGGTAAATGTTGTAAATGTGCGTAAGTGATGTATAACGCGAAAGCTAAACGTGTATGTAATGCACCTTATAGGGTCGAAGAAAGGAAAGGAATCAAACCAAGCAAAGGCAATAGGAGCGCACGACTCCGGTAAGTTCATATGAACTTCGCTCATGTAGAATGTAGATTTTTGTGTTAGTTCTCACTTAATAGTTGTTCGATGTTTTATGCAGAAATTTATAGTAAAATGTCTTAATGCGAATTGTTAGTAGAAAAAGGGAAAATTCTATTGATGACCCGTACAAATGGGTCTAAAGTATGAGAATGCGGTGTTCTTGCTGATGTATTAAACCGTAGTTAAACAGGTCAAGTAAGATGAAATTGTTATGAAATTAAGATAGCTAGCGATGACTTTTATGAAATTGTTATGAAATTAAGTATGCAAAATTGGAAAAGTAAGAATATGTATGATCCGTGAGAACGGGTCGGATAAAATAGGATGATTGATGATGACGGAGACTACGATGGTGCTATAACCGTTAAACGGATTTGTCATATGAGAAGTTCGAATGAAAATATGTAAAGATATAATGACCCGGTAACGCGTCAAATAATGACGAAAAGCAAATTGTATTAGTAATATGTTTTAACCGAACTAACTTGCAAGTTTATGTTATGGATGTAGGTGAATCTCACTCTTGATAATGGCGAGCTTGGATCGAACACACCACATCGCCCTTTATGCGCTTCCAGTTTAAGTCGTCTTTGTAAATGGGTCAAAACAGTTTCATAATGTAAATGTTAAGTTTATGTCTAGGATTTTCCTCAGTAAGTTAGGATTTTAAATCTTATTTTGGTAGTTCGGACAAAACACTTTTGATGGAAATCTTGTATGGTTACAACTTTTATGTCTTTTGAAACGTGTTGTAGAATTTAGTTTGAATGGTGATTGTTAAAAATAGGGAATTGCTTATAGTACGAACGGGTCATGCCCAATTTTTGTTAAAATTAGTATGTTGTTATTATTATTATTTTTTTTCGAATGTGAAAAAGTGGGCGTTTCAAGTTGGTATCAAAGCCAAGGTTTGAGGGATTCAAACACGATGGAGTGCTCGGACTAAAATCGAAAGCTCATAAGAATGGGTGTGTTCGTTCCGAGAAGCAAGAAGAGGTAAACATTTCAAGAAAAATTTCCTAGTAAATATTGTTATGAGTTAATGATGTTATAGAGAGATTAGAAAGAGGTAAAAACGTAGCTATAATAGAAAAAGAGATTTATAGGCTATTTGCTTATAAACCGAGTTTTAAGGCGAACGACGATGCTAAACGGGTCCGCATTTAAATTACGGACACGTAGGAAAAAGAGTTACGTAAAACGGACTTGCAGAACTAAAGTTATGAGGTTTTAAAATTAGAATTTTGGTAAAAGTTGGAACTGGGCAAGTGCAGCAACAAAGAACCAAACAGTTTGTCGAAAGTGGGGCGTTCCGTCGTGTGACACCCACCTAGTATAACCGTCGCGTCACGCGACCGTGGTCACGGCCCTCGACAAACAAGAGGGTATGCCCTCGCGGCCCGCGAGAGCTCCAGATACTGGCAATTTTTTTTATTCTTTTTTGTTGTTTTGATTATGGGACTTGTTTTAATCGGTTTTCAAGGCCTCGTAACTAATTTTTAAGGTGATTTTGATATTAAGAATAATGAAGGAAAGAACATATGAAGGGTGAGAAGGTAAATCGTTATGATCAAAGATTATGATCCACAGGATACAACATGATCGTCAATGACGATAATGTATAAAGTATGAATTGTAAATTGAATGTAGTATGATAACATGAGTTTAAATATGATGAAAAGAAATCTAATGAATAAGATGAATGTTTTATGTAGATGGCGGACAATGTAAACGTGAATGATAATGATACGGTATCTAATAAAAGTATATAATTGTAGATGGCGGATGTAGTGAATGTAAATGATGATGATAATGATATTACCAATAATGATGGTAAAGATGATGCCATATGATAAATGATAGGCGGTGTGGTCACGAAATGACCATTAACACCGAGGATGATGAATGGTATGCAGTGTGGGCACGAAGTAGCCGTTAACACCGAGGATGATGAAAGGAATGCGGTATGGTCACTAAGTGGCTATTAACACCCAGAATTATGAAATAAAAGCATGATAACCATAATTAAAAGGACAAAGGTCAATAAGACGTAAGCATGATGGCATGAAGTAACATATAACGAAGTCAAAAGTATATAAAATTAACGAATGTGTAATAAGTAAGAGAATGAAAGTCATTGAAATATGTTAGGCATATTAACATATTTCCTAAACTATGTTGTAGAATATTTCTTAAGGCAAATCTAATAGTTTCGTTAAGTTTCCAAAAATGCAACCTATGATAATTAGGATCCTCTAAATGTTAAACGAGTCATCTCGAAATGTTTCGAAGAAAGAACGTATATGATTGGAATGTTGTGAATGAAGTTCTAGTTGGGTTTATCAACCCTATATTGAGAGATATGTTTTGTGGTCATAAAGGACCGTTAACACCTAGCATAAAAGAAAGGAAAGTATAAAAATTTAAAATGTTAGAATGAAGTGAACATGACCAAAGAATAAATTTTAATAATGATCTCGAATGATTTAGTAGATGGCTGATGAAAATGAAGAAATTGTTAATAAAATATGTTCCGAGTAGCAGATGGTGCGAGAAAGTAAGTAAGAAGGATGAGGGATTCTATTCCCCTATGAACGAAAGCCATGCATGATGTGGCCTATCGTGACCGATGTTGACGATGATGTACAAGTGGAATGAAAGTTATTGAAATATGATTATGAATGCATCAATGTAACTTGAGATGACAAGGAAAGTATATGAAGTAATGAATGTAGAAAATGCTTAATGTCGATGACGGACGAAGGAAATACAAACGATAACAAATGACATGGTAGGAAGGAATAAAAGCAATGATTACGGAAGAGGATGGTATGGTCCTAGAATCTAATGAAAGGTAGGGATGATAATTAGGATTAAGCTTAGAAAATATTGAACATGAAAGGATGTTAGAATTTCGAGTATAGTATGGTCCTAAGGACGAAAATTATGTCAAACAAAAAAGTAAATATTAGTAGAATTAAAATTTTAAAGGAAGATATTTATGTGGTAAGCATGGATAGAGCCTTAAGAAAGGGTTGTAGACGGATGAAAGCAAATGAGGAGATGCTTTATCTCTACCTAGCTAAAGATAAGTATAAACATAACAAGTAAGTGGCACAGATAGCCTGGTTGGTCAAGCATAATGTAGGACTAAAAGAACACACACACACACACACACATATATATATATATATATATATATGTATAAGTGATGCGTATATGAACGTATGTGAGATATGTTGCAGCTGGTTGTGGGAATACGAGTAGGGATATGTTGATAGTTAATCGTCGTAGAACTAAAGGGGATATACGAGTAAGAATAAAACATATGACAAATGTGGTAACATGTGATGGTGTAAGTAATTATATATATACATAGAAAGATGTTGAGGTAATAAGATTATGATGAAAGAAGTATGCTCCGAACACGTTGCGTATTAAGCATGTGATGATCGACTTATGAGGGCTAAAATGAATAATGGGCTAAGACCTAGATGGATGATTTAAGAACCGATGAGGATAGAGATCTTTGTAAGAAATGGTAAAATGATAACAAGTATGTCTAAAATCGATAAGGAAGTACAAATATGCGAACTAGCCCATACTGTAGGAATGGATTAACAAGCAACTAATAGTAATAGACTTACTAAACGTTTGAGGCAAGTATATGTATATGTATATATACACACACACATACATTAGTAGTTAAAGTTTTTGTGTCACAAGAGGGGGTGACTAGGAAGAATGATGATATTAATAATAGAGGAATCAAGTAGTAGGCTCATGGTAAGCATTATTGTTTCTAACGGCATAGTGAAGGAACAAGTATGGTTAGTAACTTGGAAGGCAGAAGTAAATGACTCATAATGCTAGTAAATAAATTATAATCTTCATATCAATACAGGAAATAATGGCGGCTCTAAATTCTTGTTTATTGTAAAGTACGGTTATTAGATGTCTTGAAATGTCATGATGGAAAAATGGTATGAGTCGACCCGCATATCAGAAAATGGGTAGTAGAAAGGAATGAAAAATGAGGAACTGTTAAGAAAGCGGGGTACACACTTGGTATGCCAAATTTAGAATAATTAGAAAGAACTGTATGAAAGATGTGAAAGGTTAACGTCGAAGGAAGCTAGAATGAAAATATAAGAATGCGTAACTGTTAGAGATGGAATGTTACATAAAGAGGGGTTGAGTGGATTGTAAAATATGATGAATATTTGAATAAATCTTGCCCTCTGTCAAGTTCCCTATCGTGAGGAATTATTAGAAGATAAACCTCTAAAGAAATGTTCGAGAGTTAAAGTTTTTATACGCATGATTCTTGATTCGTATTATAAAACAACCCTACGTGGTAGAGTGTAATCTCAATTATCGGATGAATGGTTGTGCCAAGTTTTATGTAACTCATACATAAAATGGAGTGGCATATGTAATAAGCTTATAATCTCGTATGCAGCGGAACCTAGGTTGATAAGAATTAACCCTTTGAGGTACAATGTTAGGTAATTGCCTTAGTATTACAATTACTAGAAGGAATGACGTATGTATGACAGCTATGAAATGTGATGACTAGTATAGCTGAGTATGACACCTCGAGTGTAATATGAGTTGCTCAAATGTAAGTATTGATTACACGATCATATTGATTGCGTGATTAAAGAGTTATGTTGGCCCTTGTACCTAGGGATAGACGGTAAAAAGATTAGAGCAAGATAGTATGTACACGATTTGTATAACCATATCATTAAGTTGTGGTTAACCATGCAGTTATGATAGATCATCAGTGAAAGAAATATTGGTCTCGGGTAAAGATTATACGTAGGTATTGCAAGAAAAAAAATGAAAAGAACTATCAAGCAAATGACATGAAAGAAATTTGTCTTGATATTGGCCCCGAAAGGGTGGGGAGTATGTAGAAGCTAAATAGTTAGAAACTATTGAATGATGTTTGAATTGTGTTTTTATATGAATGAATAGGAATGAATAAGTATGAATATTATGATAATTATTTTCCCCTAGGTAGATGTTAGAGGTATGCAGGAATGAATAATCTGACCGATAAGTTTTAAGAAATCAACTTGAACAATTGAACGATAATCATGAAATAATGTAATAGGATCGCTTTGATTCATACAAGATTGAATTACCAAATGTATTAGACAAGTTTAGATTAGTAACGACCGATTCATCACGAGGGATGATC
Organism: Helianthus tuberosus; assembly: GCA_030545235.1. Classification (NCBI taxonomy): domain Eukaryota; kingdom Viridiplantae; phylum Streptophyta; class Magnoliopsida; order Asterales; family Asteraceae; genus Helianthus; species Helianthus tuberosus. Next base: position 169,041,418 of record CM060366.1, on the reverse strand, counting down.
GAATGAAAGCATGTTATCGAAGTTCGAGGTATGTAATTACGAAGGGATACAGATAAACTCATCAGAGTGTATGTATTCAGGTTTCGGGGACGAAACCTTCTTTAAGTGGGGTAGACTTGTAACACCCCAAATTTCGTATGTCATATTATAATATTATAGTCACTATGTTTTGAAGAAAAGAAATGGTAAATATAGATTTTTTTTACCATTTTTAAAGTTTTATAAATTTTAGTAAATCTAAATTTATGTATACATGAAAGTTAACTAGGTTAGTATGTAGATATGAGGAAAGTGGCGTGTTATAAAAGAATGAGGGGGTGGAAATGAAAATATGAAAATAAAACATTTAACCAAAAGAAAAGTGACCAAGTTAGTATGGGAAATAACAATTTGAACACACTTTAAAAGACAGGGGGCTAAATATGTAAATGTGGAATAGAGTTTGATAAAAAAAATTGGCCAGTGTTTGGTTCTGGCTTGGCGCGATCGGGAAAGGGGAGACTAGGAGAAAACTCTTCTCCTCAAAACCTAGCAAGAAGTCATCAAAATCAAGAAGCTTTAGGGCTGAATTTGCTATACATAAGATAGGGATTATAATCACCTAATTGTTCTTGACATCAAGTAAGTCGAAATTGGTGTTTTAGTGATGTTTGATTTAATGGGTCTTTTGATAATTCGTGAATGTATGTAAGAATATTGATGATAGAAGGTTATAATTAGTCCATAAGACTTGAATGAAGTATGAAATTCGAATTATATTGATGTTGTCATGTAAACCCATTTATGTATGAAAGCCACATGAAATTTATGATGGTTTTGAAGTAATGATAGATGTAGTATGATATATGAACTTGAATTATGCTTATTAATGTTAAAGAAATCTGAATATTCGATGAATTTATGTGTTTATGATGTATTGCCATGATTTTAGAAAGACTTGGTAGGAATATGCTTAATATGCTTATACATGGTGCTAGTTAAGTAGTACGCACATAAGGTGTTCGATGAAATGTTTGAGTTGAATTGGTTATGTATGAACATGAGGAATTGAAATATTGATGATCTAATGATGGTATGAAAAAATAAATGTGAATAATGAACGTTATGTATAACGCGAAAGCTAAACGTGTATATAATGCACCTTATAGGGCCGAATAAAGGAAGGGAATCAAACCAAGCAAAGGCAATAGGAGCGCACGAATCCGGTAAGTTCATATGAACTTTGCTGATGTAGAATGTAGATTTTTGTGTTAGTTCTCATGTAAATAATTGTTCGATGTTTTATGCGGAAATTTATAGTAAAATTTCTTAATGCGAATTGTTAGTAGAAAAAGGGAAAAGTTTATTGACGACCCGTACAAATGGGTCTAAAGTATGAGAATGAGGTGTTCTTGGTGATGTATTGGCCCGTAGTTAAACGGGTCAAGTAAATGAAATTGTTACTAAATTAAGATAGCTAGCGATGACTTTTATAAGCCAAACTAGTGAAGTATGCAAAATTAGAAAAGTAAGAATATGTATGATCCGTGAGAACGGGTCGGATAAAATAGGATGATTGATGATGACGGAGACTAAGATGGTGCTATAACCGTTAAACGGAATTGTCATATGAGAAGTTCGAATGAAAAGATGTAAAGATATAATGACCCGGTAACGGGTCTAATAATGATGAAAACCAAATTGTATTAGTAATATGTTTTAACCGAACTAACTTGTAAGTTTATGTTATGGATGTAGGTGAATCTCACTCTTGATAATGGCGAGCTTGGATCGAACACACCACATCGCCCTTTATGCGCTTCCTGTTTAAGTCGTCTTTGTAAATGGGTTAAAACACTATCATAATGTAAATGTTAAGTTTATGTCTAGGATGTTTCGTAAGTAAGTTAGGATTTTAAATGTTATTTTGGTAGTTCGGACAAAACACTTTTGATGGAATCTTGTATGGTTACAACTTTTATGTCTTTTGAAACGTGTCGTAGAATTTAGTTTGAATGGTGATTGTTAAAAACAGGGAATTGCTTATAGTACGAACTGGCCATGCCCAATTTTTGTTAAAATTAGTATGTTGTTATTATTATTTTTCTAATGTGAAAAACTGGGCGTTTCAAAACACCAGCCAAGACTCGTTTGTTGTTGATCTCGGCTGCAAGCTGATAAGTTTCCTCGATTATTGCAGGTTTCGCTGCTTAAACAATGTCAGCGACACAGTCAGGAAGAGCGTGAATATACTTCTTGATAGCTTTCTCCGGAGTGTCCACTTGACTTGGATAGATGATGCTAAATTGTTTGAATAGGGCGGTGAGACCAGAGTTATCACATCCATCTTGTTTGATGTTCCAGAATTCATTATCCAGCTTCTGGACTTCGTGGGGAGGACAAAATTCCTTCATCATGAGCTCTTTCAGCTCCTCCCATCTGAGACCATAGGCTGCATCATTACCACGCCTATGAAGCTCAGCGGTCCACCAATCAAGTGCCCTTGACTGAAAGACTCCAGTGGCGTTCACAGTGCGGAGATTCTTAGGACATCCGCTTTTTCGGAAGTTAACTTCGATCGAATCAAACCACTGAAACATCACACTGGGTCCATCTTCACCAGTAAAGTTCATAGGACCACAGGCTTTGAACTGCTTAAAGCTGAATGGAGTTTTCAGTGCTTCATTCTTGGAATCAATAGAAGATGTACTACTGGCAGCATTGATTTCACTAACGATTTGAGGTGGCCATTTACTTGTCCATGAGTGACGCGATACGTTTGTCAGCATTGTTCCGCTACACAGTGCGGCAAGTATGGGAGCCAAAAGATGACATCTGTAATTAGATGAGATTTGATTATATTGGGTTTAGTTAGGTGTTTGTGTGTTATCCCACATATTTATTATTATTATTATTCACACAAGATACATGGATCACACACTCACATAGGCACATAAGCACATAAACACATAGGCACGTAAACACATAAGCACATAATAGCAGAAAATTCACATGAGCACATATTTTGCACGTATTCACCTTCATTTCAAATAAGCGCATCGCCTCTCTCAAAATTATGAGTAGTGTGTTTGAGTTAAGCGAGACATAAGCGGGTAGTATAAGCGACGAGTTTAGCGTATGAGGCTTCTTAGTTGGTTTGCGATTAGTTAGCATTTTAGGTTGCGAGAGCTGTGCGAGTTGTGCGCATTTGGCGGAGCGTGAAGCGATAAATCGAACCATAAATTGTAAATTCAAACACATAACATAATAAAATCGATGACGCATAAAATCCATGATTGCAAGCTTGAAAATGGAATGGAGTGTCTTGGGTGTTAGATGTCGACTACCCAAAGTGATTCAACTATTCCCAACGAGTTCGAGTACACGCTTTGGCCTAATAGACTATGCTGGCATTCATCCTTCCAGTTACTACGTGACTCGGCTCATTGGAACAGTCGAGACTTTGGTGAGATTTGTAAAATCAAAGTAGGGAGTGGAACGGGTCATTAAGATGCGGGTTTCACCCCTAACTTAACAACTTCGCTCCTAGCTGTGGTTAGAATAACCACGAGATAGAGACGGAGATTTCCAAAGAGTTATGGATATCACTCCTAACTCAATGAAAGATTCTCGTGCTAAGAGTAAAATACAAGGAGTGAGCGATCTTATCGAGGGTTCTTGGTTTTCACACCTAATCTCGACACAATCACTCATTTGTGTTTTACGGGCGTTTTCAAAACGTGTATATTGTGTTAGCCTTTGGAAAGGCAAGTAGCGTTTAAACCTTAGGAAAGGTTCCCTTCGTACGAAGCTAGTGAGTTCGTACGAAGGTGCAACATTTTGAGTTCGTACGAAGCCACACTACGTGGGTTCGCACAAGAGTATAGCATGGCATGTGAGTTCGTATGAAGCCCCAAGTGGGTTCATATGAAGGGTCTGCCTTGGTACTTAGACTATAGACTAGGTTGTTCTACACGACTCGACCTAATTCCCTATAGTTATGGCTCTGATACCAATCTGTCACACCCCAACCGATGGAGAAATCATCGGGGCGCGGCACTAGGCGAATCAGATTGCTCAAGAGAATCCATAACAACTATTTCATGACAATATTTTAACACGTCTAGTATCCCATACTATCGAACAAATAATCCACAAATAGTCATAACAGATATCAAAATCTCTTAAACATATCAAATCCGACAACCTAGATTTTATTATGAGTTTCTAGACTTCCTAATCCATTTGTAGCATACGATTAGGGGGGGGGGGCAATCCTGACCCAAGAGCTTTGGAATGGGTCATTTTTTACCCTTTATAAACCTTTATGGGTGGTTTTGGGTTAAGTGATACAAGTCCAAGGGTCAGACTGGGTTAATTATAAAACAGAGGGATATAATTACGGGTCAAGTTGGGTTGAAGATATAAAAAGTACGCGTTGGAACGGGTCATTTAGGTTTTCTGAGAACGCGTTGATCAGCTCTGTCTTCATCAAGATTGATGGTGAAATTTACCCAAGCTGCTTCCCTTCTTTGCTATTCTCACCGAGCCGGGATCTAGGGTTCAACCATCTTCTACACGCCGTACAACTGGCACGACTCCCCTTGTTTCATAGATCACAATCTGGAGAGGAATAGAATTGAAATTCCAACCAGTTTTATTGAACAATCAGCAACTGTTGAATGATTGTCCAAATCTCCATCAACCCCTTCGAATCCAGGTTTGATTATATATATATATATATATATATATATATATGATGACGGGGGTAGCCCAAGACTAAATAAAATGACTACATGTGTAAACGCTCAAATGGTTAAACGGTTCAATGGTTGAAAAGTTGTGATGTGGGAAAAGCAATGCGGAAACAGTGGCCAGTCACATCCGGAGATCGCTTCACCAACTCACAGCCGCAAAAGCAAAGCAGGTCTGCACAATGCACGCTATTATCCAGGGGTCAAAAGGCTTTAACCCCCGAAAGGGCAAGCCCTCCACTGCAAGCAAGGTTACTAGTCTAATACATTCTACTTCGGGAGATGTCTTCTCTTATAAATTGACACTTCATTTACTTCAGAAAACATCTCCTGACCAGCTCTGATTCTCTAATCTCTGGTCATTCACATTGAGTGCTTGTTTCATACAAGTCACTCCCTTTCACATCCAACACACACATTCCCTTTGCTACCACTTCCGAATCTGAGTGCATTTCAGAGGAGGATCCATAGCAAAGAACAACAATAAACTAGTGAACCTCCTTCCTCGTCTTGCAAACGTGGGGGGACCCGACGACCTGCGTTAGGCAAAGTTGAACCCTTCAACCCTTTTGCCTAGCCAGTCTAGCTACCACCGTTGGTCTTATATTTGTTGCATCAACAAGTTGGCGCCCACCGTGGGGCCCGAACCCACGACCACAAGGTTAAGAGCCTTGTGCTCTACCAACTGAGCTAGAACGGCCCCATCCATTAATGAATTGGAGGTTCAAGACGTGGTTACCGAAGAAGATCCAAACTGGATGACTCCCATAAAAAGTTCCTGAAAAATGGTGAATTACCCAATGATCAAGTGGAAGCTAAAAGGGTTGAAATCAAGGCAAGGCAATACATACTACAAGGGGAAAGCCTTTACAAAAAGGGTTACCTTGCTCCCTTGCTAAGATGTGTCGGTCCCGAGCAAAGTAAGTATTTGATCAAGGAAATTCATGAAGGTGTATGTGGAGCTCACTTTGGAGCTAGGTCGGTAGTTGCAAAGCTCATGAACCTTGGATATTTCTGGCCTTCAATGCATCGCGATACAGCCGAAGAATTGAAGAAATGTGATGCTTGCCAGATTCATGCACCAATCCCAAAAAGTCCCAAGCATGACTTAGTCCCGGTAACCTCGGCTTGGCCATTCTATAAATGGGGAATGGACATTGTTGGTCCATTTCCCCCAAGCAAAGGATGGGTAAAATTCTTGTTGGTGGCAGTAGATTACTTCACCAAGTGGCCCGAGGTCAAACCACTTGCCAAAATCACGGGAAAACAGGTCATTGACTTTGTTTGGGAGAACATTATTTGCCGTTATGGATTGCCGGGAGTACTTGTCACTGATAACGGAAGACAATTTGCTGAGAAGCCTTTCAGCATTTGGTGCAAGGAATACAAAATCGATCAGGTTTTTAGCTCAGTGGCTTATCCGCAATCAAACGGCCAGGTTGAAAGAACAAATAGAAGCATAGTAGAAGGCATCAAGACAAGATTGGGAAGATACCAAAGCAACTGGCTTGAAGAATTGCCTAGTGTCCTATGGGTAATTAGAACAACCGAAAAAACAAGCCATAAGAAAACACCTTACAGCTTGGTATTTGGATCCGAAGCTGTGATCCCTGCAGAGATAGGAGTTGTAACCCAAAGAATTGTCAACATGGATCCCAAAACAAACCAAAAAGAGACCATGTTGAATTTACAACTCCTAGAGGAAGCAAGAGATCAAGCCGCAATTCAAGAGGCCAAATACAAGCAACAGATGGAGGCTTACTACAACAAAAAAGTCAAGAACAAACGTTTCAAGCCAGGGGACCTGGTCCTCAGAAACAACGAAGCCAGCAAGAAAGAAAATCAAGGAAAGCTTGGCCCAAAATGGGAGGGTCCATACACCATCCTTGAAGTACACAAGGGTGGATCCTACAAGTTGGCTGACTCAGAAGGCAAAAGGCTTCCAAGGCATTGGAACGGCAAAACCTTGAAAAGGTTCCACGTTAAAACAGGAAAGTTTGGTTTGTATCAAAATGTATGAATACCTTTTGTAAAAAGCAAGCATTGCTTAAATGAATGAAGTTGTTTTATCAAACTTGTCTTTCTATCCTAAGATCAGGTTGAGAACCTAGCAAAAAACTCCATGGCAAGGGCCATGTAAGGGGATGAGCTCCAAGGCCACATCGCTCAATAGGTTTATGGGTTGAACGAGCCTATATAAGGGGTGAGTTCCTAAATCAATACAAATCCATGAGACTTGTCAAGAAAACATAAAATTGTCTCATAGACGGGTGTGAACAGCCCACACCAAATGTTCCCTAAGCCTTAAAAATATAATCTGCAAACAGGCTTGAAAAAGTCAAGCGAAAAACAAAGAAATAATAAAAAGGATAGGTGCTATCTCTTCTTGTTAAAAATGCCAAGGCTAAGTGTCTGCAGCACTGAACCCTTTTAGGTATAAAAAACATAAGGGCAGCACCAACCCAAAAAAGACAAAGTTACAAAAGAACAAAGCAAATCTAAAAGAACAAAGTCACTTAGACAAAAAGTTATAAAGATACAAACCAAAAGGGTCACAAGACTAAGAAGCCTTCAAGGTCTCAAGCCACCCAGGTAGCAACTCGACACCTCAAAGGCTTCAACCTACCAACAGACAGCCAAAAGGCTTGGAAGGTTAAAGCCAAACAAGCTGCCTTAATCAAAAAGGGCACGAGCATGAAAACACAATAACGAGGAAAATAGTTAAACATCATAGCATATAAAAGAAAGCCCTAAAAGACTTTCAAACACAAGTTAGAGCAAGTCCTAATAACTTGCAAGCTTAACTACTGTTCCAACGGCCATACAGGCCCTAAACACAACCAACAGGAACCTTAAGGGTTCCTAATAACCTAATATTGTTCAAGTTAACATTACAAAACATAAATTGTTTTCAGTGCTAAGAAAGCTACGAATCAAACATCAACGGATTTGGAAACTCCAGAACCTTCGCCCTTGGCCTTCTTTGTTTTCTTCAACTTTTTAGTCTTCAAACCTCCATCACCACCAACCGCTAAAGCCTCCAAACTTGCATCCTTGGGAACATCCAGCTGACCTGAAAGGGTATCATCACTATCCCCCGAATAGGATCTCTTCCTCGAAAGAGATCCCAAGATTTCAGCACAGACCTTCTCATTTAGGCCCTCTAGTTTCAAGTCCTGCAATACAGCAAGAGGCTTACCAAAACAACCAGAAACTTGATGGATGAAAGGATAGGACAGCTTCTCCATTTGCTCAACGGAGCCTTTGAAGACATCAGAAGCTTCGGGACGAAACAAAGGCGAGTTCTCCAAAGGATAACCAGATTCATGGAGCTTATAACCTGCAATAAGACCTTGGTGCTTTCCTAAATTGAGTAGTTTAGTATAAACATCACCAAGAGCAGAGTTAAACTCTTTGGAGTGCAACAGATATGTAACCACTTGATGGAAACCCTGCTCAATGAGCTATTGGTTATCCCCAGTAGCATGGGCAACCAAAGCCTTCAACCCATCCTTCTCTTTAGCAAATGCCTTCTGTTGCACAGCCAAAGTCTCCCGGTCAGCTTTCAACTTCAACAAGTTAGCCTCAAAACTCTTTTTCAAATCACCCATCTCAATCTCATGCATCCTCTTCAAGTCACTAACCTTCTTGTCCCACGCCGCTTCTTTCTCAGCAAAACTAGCTATCTCCTTTTTCATCCTAGCCATGGAGGATTTCATTTTATCCTTCTTCTTGGAGAATTCTTCATATTCCTGCATTCTTTGACGAAAACGGGCAATGCCTTGAGGAAGCATGGCAGCAAGGTTGCAAGTACTCAAAATCATACGGGACAACATCAGGTCATCATCCATCCCAGCAATGGTCTTGTGCACTGAAGGAGGAGCAATGTGACTCAGAGCATCCTCACAAACAGCAACATCTTTGAAACTGTCATCATTCTTCACCGACCAAGTAGGCACATAAATCCCTTCCGGATCCAACCCTTCAACGTCCCTGCTTGAAGATTCCTGGACAGGAGTGGCAACAACCTTCTTGCCTGAAACCTTTTTACCATGAACAACCAATTCCTTATCCTTCTCAGCACCTGCTTCACCACCTTGATCTTCCGAAACTTCAATATCATCACTCAAGTCCACTGGTTCAGTAGAAGTGGATTGAAGACCAGTCTTCAACAACCGACGAGAAGATCGGCGGGTCAAAGACTTGGGAGCATTAGACTTAGAAAAACCCTTGGCAGTAGCAGCACTAACATAACCTGAGACCTCAAACCTTTGATCAACAGTTCTAACCACAACATTCTCATCAGGAACAGACGGAGCATCCTCAAAACAACATCAGAAGTATCGTCGCTCTTAATAAAATCCAAAGCAGACATGACTGAAAAGAGCAACAGCACATAAGTCATAAGTTAAGAAAAACATAAAGAGGGCAAAAAAGGAAAATGCATACCCATGCCACTCCTCATAAGAATCGGATCCCGATCAACATTCCCCCAAATTTTACTAACCCCTAAAAGAACTAGTAGGTGTTCAGGAAAGGGACGAACCCTCGAAGGGCACTCCCGGATGGCTTTGAGAAAAACATCATTCAATTCAGACTCGGAAGGTTCCGGTTCATTGAGAACGGCATCCGGTTGCCTCCACACCATCTTAAATGGGAGAATAGCATCAGAAACCCAGAAAAAACGATCCTTCCGAGCCCCAAGCGTAGTAACCATGGACGAAATAAGGCAGGTATCAACTATGGATGTTTCAAAAGTAAACCAATCGCCATTCTTAGCCAAACGAAAAAACCGGCGAAAGAGTAAAAGGGAAGGATCATATCCAAGAGCACGACACAAAACCTCAAAATGCAAAACCCTAGCCATCCCCTTCGGATGAACTTGCCCAAAAGAAACACGATAATACTCCAACAAGTTCAAAACAAAAAACGAAAAGGGATAACGAAGATTCGAGAACTCAAAATGACGACAATAAAGGGCAATCGAACCAGGGGTCGGTTTATCAACGGAAACATCACAAGCAGGAGGAGTTGGGTTAAACTTTCTATCAATACCATATTCCATACAAAATAAATCTACCTCCTCTTGTGTTAATCGGGAAAAGGATTTTGCTAAGTCCTTACGAGCACCCATTTTTGAAAACAGAAAATGAAGAATGCAAGGTGTAAAGAAACCGAAACTAACCTTAGAGGAGGAAGGAAATGGCGAGAAACTTGGAAAAAGTATGAAGAAAATGGATAAGAATTGCAAACATAAAATAAATATAAACCTACAATAGGGGTAATAATGGCAAACAGTAACTTCTGCAAAACCGCCACCCTATCAACTGCCATACATCAATCAAATCAATTGTCAGTAATTTAAAATTCAAATTCAAAATAATAACTGCCTTCAACCTTTCGAGCCTTCAAGCAACGAACCCTTGAAACCTTCAGGCCATAAAATATACGCATAAAAGTCAGAAGTCTTTGAGCTCACTACCCAAAAACCTCTGACTTGGGGGGCTGATGACGGGGGTAGCCCAAGACTAAATAAAATGACTACATGTGTAAACGCTCAAATGGTTAAACGGTTCAATGGTTGAAAAGCTGTGATGTGGGAAAAGCAATGCGGAAACAGTGGCCATTCACATCCGGAGATCGCTTCACCAACTCACAGCCGCAAAAGCAAAGTAGGTCTGCACTATGCACGCTATTATCCAGGGGTCAAAAGGCTTTAACCCCCGAAAGGGCAAGCCCTCCACTGCAAGCAAGGTTACTAGTCTAATACATTCTACTTCGGGAGATGTCTTCTCTTATAAATTGACACTTCATTTACTTCAGAAAACATCTCCTGACCAGCTCTGATTCTCTAATCTCTGGTCATTCCCATTGAGTGCTTGTTTCATACAAGTCACTCCCTTTCACATCCAACACACACATTCCCTTTGCTACCACTTCCGAATCTGAGTGCATTTCAGAGGAGGATCCATAGCAAAGAACAACAATAAACTAGTGAACCTCCTTCCACGTCTTGCAAACGTGGGGGGACCCCACGACCTGCGTTAGGCAAAGTTGAACCCTTCAACCCTTTTGCCTAGCCAGTCTAGCTACCACCGTTGGTCTTATATTTGTTGCATCAACAATATATATATATATATATATATATTGCGAGGTTCATTGGGGAACACTAAAAAAGTGGGGAACAGTGGAGAATCGACTCAAACGAACTCCGATTGGACTCATTCCAGCGGTGTTGGAAACGGCTCGTCGAACCCTAACTAGGATCAATTAACCCTAAATCATAACCCCTAAACCCTAAATATATTAGGGTTTGGCTTTTAGCGTTTAGCTTTAAGGTTTAGGGTTTAGCTTTAGGGTTTAGCTTTAGGTTTAGCCTTTAGGGTTTAGCTTTTAGGGTTTATAGTTTAGATTTTACGGTTTAGCTTAGGTTTTAGCCTTATTTTTTAGCTTTAGGGTTTAGAGTTTAGGGGTTAGGATTTGGGGTTTAGGGTTAAAAGATCTTAGTTAGGGTTCGACGAGCCGGTTCCAACGCCGTTGGAATGAGTCCAATCAGAGTTCATTTGAGTCAGTTCCCCGCTGTTCCCCAATTTTTTAGTGTTCCCAAATGAACCTTCCCCTATATATATACTAGGTTATCACCCGGGAGCTTCCCGGGTAGGAAAATTTGATTTACATTAATTTATAAGTTTATAAATAAAATAAATACAAACAAAGTGATATATTATTGTTAAAGGGAAATAACTAATAACTTGATAACATGATTTTGTCATCATTAAGGCTCGTAATAATATTGGAAAACCACAGGGACTATCGGTGTACTTTACTCGTAATAATATTGTCTACCATGGAGAGATCAAATGTTTGGACTTTAGTGTCACACCCCCAAAATCCACACGCGGAGTATCACCGCTTGGAGGCGTGACTGACCAGGATCAAACCACTAATCATATCGAACAAGTATATAATTAATTGTAAAAGTCCAACCAACATGATTAGTGTCCAAAAACAAACATAGTTAAGTTATGAGCGGAAGCATAATGTTTAAAACCAAATCAAGAGTTCAAATATCCAAATGTTTAACATGGCACACAGCTGTCCATGTCCCACAACAACTCTCCCTTGTGCAAGCTCCAGCTAAGAACCTAATGACCTGCAAAGCATGTAGTAACGAGTCAACAACAAGTTGAGTGAGTTCACGGTTGGGTGTTCGTTTTAAGTTGTTCCAAAAACAGTTTCCTTTAACTGGCATCCTGCCGTGGGGGTTACCCCATAGTTGAAAACGTGATTTGTTTAACCCTTTGTTTAACCCATTTACTCTGGCAATCCGCCGTGGGGGCTACCCCATGATAGTTATCTGGCATTTCGGCCGTGGGGGCTACCCCATGTATCCACTAGACTCGTTACCATATCGACTACTGACTGAAGTCATGTTTAAGTGCCCTGAAACTGTCAATGTCTATCATCATTGACGTGCCCCAGATCCATTAGTTCACGCCCGTCCTCTGCGGCACGGTGTGAGGCTTGTCAGACCTAAATAGCGCTATCTAACTAATGACCCGCTCGCCATTGGCCCGGCGATTAAGTCGATATAAAAAGGAGGGACTTCGTGATAGAGAGTTTTGGTCTAGTATAGTTATCTGTCCGTGAGGACGAGGAATTACATTCCTGAACCATTACTGTCCTACCCAAGAAAGGACGAGGAATCCATATTCCTTAACCCCATTCCCAACCCCTGGGAATCCCATGCTTTGTAGAGTGTGAACTCACCTTGGTTTGCTCGGCAGATTACACAGAAAGGTCAAACCTAGCAGCTAGTGATCAACCACGTCCTAACATGGTTATCACACATGTCAGGTTTAGGTTCAAGTAAGGCACGTATGACTACACATAGTTTAACAAATTGCTACACGTATCGATCATGGTAACATAGTACATACATAGAACGTTTTAAACGATATCAGTTTAACATACAAATGAAGCCCACATAAGTCTCGGCCCAACACGTTGTGCGATCAGCACATCCTTGTGCGATCCACAGCGTGTTGTGCGACCCGATAGAGCCCGGCCCAAACATAAACGCCCGGCCCAACAATTAAAAACAGATAACCATCTTGTGCGATCCGATTACCAGCCCAAAACATGTAACATACGACCCAAATAACAATTAACAACTAAACAGTTTGTGCTATCCATAATCCCCTTGTGCGATTGAAACTAGCCCAGCCCAAAATACATGTCCGGCCCAATAGGTAAACCAACATAATTGACTTGTGCGATCCGACAGTCTTGTGCGACGTGGGATCTCTTGTGCGATGCGGTTAACTTGTGTGATTCATTTAAACACCCGAATAATTTGCATATCAGTTACATTGTTTCCAAATATTTCGATTTAGTTACAATCTTTCTATGGTTTCCAAATTCTGAATTCTATCAATATTAAATGACTTTAACCGAATTAAAAGTGTGAATATGATAACTAAATCGGTCCAATAGAATTTATCCACAATCACATATGGATCATATTTGATCACGTGATCCTCCATCAACAATAAGATCAGTCCATCACATGAATACTATGATTGTCATATATTACTTGAATATGTATTATGACCTATCCAATTTAAAAGAAAACATATGACAAACACATGCTCTCCTGACAATCACATGCTAGTTATGAAAACAATGGCTGAATAATTATAAGGAATCCTTAATATACACTCAATTAAAGTCACATGCTCATCATCATACATACACACTATTCGAACACAACAATCATTCCAACAAGATCATTCAATCACATGAATATTATGATTATCATATTTTAACATTCGAAGTCAATTGTATAAATTCTAAACAATTCGGATCATGTAACCTAATCCGAAACATGACAAGATAGTTGATTAACTTCATCACACACCTCCGATTACATCTTACACATGTGAACCGATTTAAAAGACATCATACTAATAGTTTACCTAATCCTCAATCGTACATCATTTACAAATCATCATGAGACATGTATACTCACATAGCAGAACATCAATTAATAAATGTCACTAACCGATTAAAGAAGAGGGTAGGAGATTGATCCAAACACAAGATCTTCGATGAAGAGAATGCTTGGCTGCCTTCGGTTTCGTGAGGGAGAGAGAGAGGAGAGCTAGGGTTTGTGTGTGAGGTGTTGCAAGTTGTGAGTAGTAACCCTATCTCCTAAGTGTTATGCGAAATAAAAGAGAGTGGGCCGAACCCTCAATGGGCTGCCCATTGATCCGAATACAAAGTGTAGCCCAAATGAGCTTGTGCGATCGAGTGGTGTTGTGCTATCGGTTTGTTTATAAATGTACATTCGCTTCATAAATTCACATAATCAAAACAACATAACATTCAATTAATAAAGTTTCACATAGTCACATAATGTTATACAAAGATACGCTCTAAAGTACGAGTTGTCACATTTAGTACTACATCAACCACATGGAAGGAAAAAAAAATGTTTTTTTAAACGATATTTATCCCGTCTTATATTTTCAAAAAGATATTTATCCAATCTTATAGAATGCCTCACAACTAAACCATCAAAATTTCATAGAATACCTCACAATTTTGATTCTGAAACATGAGGTGGAGTTATTGTACCACTTAAGTTTTGGATGCATTATTTGATGGATATTATTGGATTTTTTTTAATCTATGCAGTTGGATCAACTCCACTCTTCCCATGTAATCTACACAAAGAAATGAAGTTGTTAAAGATAATTAAGAGGATAACAGTTCTTGCAAACTATTGAAAACAATGTGCAAAAAGGATTATAAGAGAGATATATGAATACAAACTTTACTTCAAATATATGTTTATAAAGTTCAACTTACAAATACCACACCTAACTAATGAAATTCACATTGCAGCATATGTAAGTGGATGGAAAAAAGAAAAGTTCATGCTTCTTTCCCAGCTCTTTATATTTATTGGCTTCTGCCACCAGTGAGCACAATTATCAAACATTAAATAATCGAATAATGTGTTTGGTGATGATATGGTTACATACCCAATTAATAATCCAGGATAAGCTCCCTATCTTTGGTTTATGGATTGACCTTAAACACTTTCGTCAAAAGAAAAGTAACTACTTGATTGTAAAAGTTGTATATTTTTTTTATTATCTAAATAAAATATTGCTTACGAAATATGTTGTTGGGGCGAAGGCGAATCCTCCGAAGAATCCTAGAAGTCCACCAAAAAATGGGACACAAATGCCAAACATCATTGTAAATGCTGTAACCAAAGCAGTAATTTAGTAAAAATTAAGTTAAAATGATGAAAGAATCATTAAAATAAACTTTCACTTGCCATCATATAGGTTCCTAGTGATGAAGCGAAGCATAAAAGTCGGTTTGAAGTTCATTTTCTAGACCAGCAGGGTTTCTATTAAATCAAATACTGGCATTGCATAAACCTAGAAAACAAATAGATGCAAATTCAGATTAAAAAACAACCAAAGAAATGATTGTAATGTGATAAAAAATATAAAAAAATGGTGAATCCAAAATATTATAAGTTAGTGAAAGCCTTCTGATTTGTACTGTAAAAAGGAGATATAAAATCTTAACCCGATAGCTTCCGATAACATGAACCGCCACAAACACATTTGCCGCTGCAATGAGCCACACGGGCTTCTCTAAAGAGATCAAGACGTTATCCGATCACTCAATATAGGTACCAACCTGCATGAAGAAACAATTCGTGTATGATTAATATGATTTAGTTATTACTGAAATAATTGTTTTTAAATTATAAAATGTCCTGCTAATGTTGTCGCCTAGAAACCAAATTATACAGCCAAACATCACCATTTTAATTTCAAATATCAAGAACTTCACATGAATGATAATAAATGAAACCGACCATTTAGGAAAAACCCAGTTCATCTGTCAACTGTTTCAGCTGCACTCTGCATAACTCAATGAGTGACAACACCTTTGAATAAACCTAATTTTCAAAGAATTGAAAAAATATTAACCCTAAGCATCAATTTTATAGCATTTTATCAAAATCTCATGAATCAACACGTCGGTATGAAAGAACTGTAAAATTAAATTACATTAATTGGGGCAATGAGAAATACCTGAGAAGGAAGGAGAAGAAGAGTAGAGCAACTGCCATTGATTGATAATTGAAGGTCTTTATCTTCTTGAACTTCCTTTCTGATGATGGAGATAGGGTTTCAGACAAAGGACCGATTGCTAGATCTTGTTCCTAAAAACCTACAATTCGTACTAAAAGCATCACATAACCCTAGCAACTCCAAATTGGTTCAAAGAAACAGAAATCGATTAGGGTTTCTTTAAATTGGTGTTCTTCGCTGCGCTTTCAAGTTCTTCATCTTTGGTTCTACGTCCTCAGATTTCATCTTTGTGCGTAGGGGAGGAGAATGGATGAAATATAATGGAGATGTGGCTAGACACATGAATCTTTTAGAGAGAAAGAGAGGGAAAAGTAAAGGTTAGTTTGGATTTTGAATTGAGATCTGAGTTTTTGTCGACAACCTTTTAAGAAAAAGAAATGAGGGGAAGGTGACACGTGGAAGAAGAAGAAAGGGGGTGGATTGAGTGAATGACACGTGGCCTGCTAATCTTTTGCTTTATTATATAGGAAGATATATATATATATATATAGGGGATGGTTCAAATGAAAACCACTTTAACGCGAAAACTCGAAAACTAACTAAAAAAGCCTAAAAAACACACACAAATTTTTTTTTTCAATTTTTTTAATAAAAATCGCTGGTTTTTATATATAAAAAAAATTTTCAAAAAAAAAATAAAATTTTTTTTTTGTGTAGTGCATATGTGTAATAATACACATGTGTAGTACAGATACACATGTGTAGTATTACACATGTGCACTACACAAAAAAAAAAAAATTTTGAAATTTTTTTTTATATAAAAGAACCTGCAAAATTTGGTTTGCAAAAAAAAAAAAAAAATTGTGTGTTTTTTAGGCTTTTTTTAGTTAGTTTTCGAGTTTTCGCGTTAACTAGTGGTTTTCATTTGAACCTTCCCCTATATATATATATATATATATATATATACCGTTAATGTTCAATCGATCTTCTTCGAATTCTGAATTTGAATTTTGTTAATTAGGTTTAAATAGAAATTTGGGGAATTTTGTTTCTCATGATTTGAATATATGGATGTTCGATTTTGGTATATGAAACTATTAATTTGTTGTCGATGTTTGACTTTTTTGTAATTGAGTTGTTTGTTTTTTTTTATAAAAGGAAACAAGAATGTTTGCAGTTAATTGATCATCTTTTGTTTTAAAGCATCTTTAGCTTGGTCTTTAATTAAACTGACAAGGGGTTTTAATGATCTTTAACTCCATTGTGTTGTGGTTATAGGTAAAACATGGGTAAATATCTCAGTACTCCTAAAACAAATAAGCAGTCTGAAGATGGTGAGAATGAGAGGGTTCGATACGGTTTATCGTCGATGCAAGGCTGACGTGCAACCATGGAAGATTCTGTGAATAGATACTGATTTTAACAGTTAACAAGAATACTCAATTTCGATATGTTTATATGTTCTTGGTGTATTTATATCCATGTGATCAATTCTGAATATATACATTATTGAAACTGATAAGAAAATGTCACTAGAAGTTTTTATGTTGATAGTTTTCAATTGGCTTTTTGGTTGTGTTTGTAGCATGCTGCCGTTCCTGATCTTGACTCCACTACATCTTTCTTTGGTGTATATGATGGCCATGGAGGTGCGTACTAAAAACTTTTATCGTTTTCAAATTCTATGTTGGATACCTTGATCATAAATTATTAAGTACCCATCAAGTTATGTTAGTTATATCTCGACAAATATTTCAAATGTGTATAACGGTTTAAGGATTAATTGTCTATGTTAACATCAGGTATTTTTGTTGCTAAATTTTGTGCGAAGTATTATCATCGACAAGTGGTCAAGCATGAAGCATATTCTAGTGGTTATATTGAAACTTCTGTACAAAAGTAGTTTACAAGGTTCTTTTAAATACGTTGTAAATATAGTATGATTCCTTTGGTGTATCTATGTGGTTATAGCTTGTAACTTAATCTTTTGAGGAGGTACTGATATCTTAATAATTGTATTTATCTATTTATAGTTCTTTACTTCTATTATTACTGGTTTAATGTGAATTGCCTTTGAATTCTTTGATTCCCCACAGGGGCCTCATTCTGATTTCGCAGAACCGACATCTGGATGTACAACATGCGTTGCAATCATGAGGAACGATCAACTCATTGTTGCAAATGTTGGTGATTCTCGTTGTGTAATTTCTAGAAATTGCAGCCTTTTTTGTTCGGTATAAAATTCTTGTTGATTTTGATTGTCAAATGCTTTTTTAACATTTTTTAACTGACCCGATCCGACCCGACCCGAAACCCGTTATGACCCGGACCCGTTTTGACCCGAACCCGTTCAGACCCGAACCCGTTTCGACCCGAACCAAAACAACTCTTTTTTTTAATTGACCCGTTTTGACCCGAACCCGTTTTGACTCGAACCCGTTCTGACCCAAACCCGTTTTGACCCATGACCCGATCCGACCCGACCCGACCCATTTGCCATGTCTACATACGATGATCATCAACCTGTCACATACGTTAAAATAAAGTCAATACAATAATGTAAATGTGAGTACACAAGTTTCGCATAAATATGGTATAAAAAGCGTTTACGCATAACCATCATGTAACACGTAACGGGCGAAGCATATAAACTACCAACAATGATACAACCTAACCACATGACTGCGAGTAGAGTATGCGCGACACACGTTCACCGAAGCGAACACGTGAAGTAAAATATATGATCCTTAGCAACCCCTGAACAAACAAGTGCTGAGTCCAAACTATAGTACTATCGTTGCTAAAGGAGGTCGGGCCAGTAATCACTGTATAAGCATAGCAACAAGCATTCAACTAATCACGTATATCATGCCGGAGCGGTTAGCGTTTATAAAAGCGTTAAGCATTGTGTGTTGCGTTTTTTATAGAGAACGTATGTAACACCCAAAACTGCGTTAAGGGAAAAAAGGTTCGAGTATACTCACTATGCGTGTCTAACAAGTAAACACGGTCTGAATATGGATTGAAGGGAGTGCCGGATCAGCATGCGTACGGGGACAGAATGCGTAAGTCTTCCAAACTGCTGAAACGGTCGAAATTGAATTGTCGGGTGGGAAACATAAGCTTCGTACAAAGCTGGTGTCTTCGTATGAAGCCGTGCCTTCGTACGAAGGGATTCTTCACACAAGTGATGCTTCTGTTGTCCAAAATCAAGTGTTCTTCGCGTCGGTCTTCGAGAAATCGAGTGTTCATCCCTCCAACCTTAAGCTACTGATTAAACTTAGAGTCGGAGACGTCTTTGGTTGAGTCACGGGTGAGAAATGGGCTGTGGTGTGTGAAGTCAGTGCCTTCGTACGAAGGCAGTCCCTTCGTACGAAGCCAAGTGTGCCTTCATACGGAGGTCGTGCCTTCGTACGAAGTCGGGCTTCGCACAGAACAGTCCAGCTCACATTCGTGGCTATTCTTGGCATTCGGAGCGGTGTTTTAGACTGAATCGGATGTATTTTCGAGTCCAATTCAAGTTGGTTTCGAAACTACCTCGTCCCACTATCCAGTGAACGAAACACATGTCGTTTAGGTCCGTTTTAGTGTGAAAATCAAGTTTAAAAGGGTTTTTAAAGGGTTTTCACTTAGATCTAACACTTGGTGAGTGTGAAATCTATAGATTTCTAACTTGGGAAACCGAAGCTAGGCCCAATACACTCAATTAAGGGTAAATCCGTGGTGAAATAAGAAGATTCAATGAAAAAGATGAAGATTTGTGTAGAAATAAAGAAGTTTAGATGAAAAAGTTGAAGTTTAGGTGATAATAGAAGAGTTTTGATGAAATCGAAGTGAATCTTGTGGAAAATTGTAGTGGAAAACGTTGTATAATCATATAAAACTGATAAATCTTACTTAAAAACGGTCAGACAGCAATTCGGCAGCGTTTCGGTGAAAAAGTCAGCAAGTGAATGAAGTGGAGAAGCGCTTGGGTATTTATAGAGGATAGGGGTTCGCACAGGGGCATTAGTTCGAACCGGCTGCCTTTGTACAAAGGCAGTTCCTTCGTATGAGGCTAACTGGCTTCGTTCGAAGGGCCTGTGTTGTGCAATCCGTTCCTCGTTTCACGTGTAGGATGCTCGTTTAATGCGTTTTGTTGCGTTAGTGTTGGTGCATACGTCTGCTGACTTCGTCTTGTATCGAGTCGTGCATTGCTCAGGGAACGAAGATCAAGAAATCAAGACATAAAGCTAATTTCGCATGAAGCTAATTCCGCATGAAGAGATCATGTAGTAATTCCGCACGGAATTACTATGTAATTCCGCTTGAGTCGTAATTCCGTGTGAGAGTTAATTCCGCTTGTATGTAATATCGTTTAAAGCATGTTTCAAACGGAATTAGTTACAGTATAAATAGGTGATAGGTCTGTTTCATTTGACATGAAATTACTTAGAGGTTTTCCGACGGCGAAGCTTTGTCGAAGTGTCGTCTTGCTGTAAAACTGTTCCAGATCAATATAAACGACAGTTAAAAGTGATATCTTGTTGAATTCAACTCATTATGTCTGTTTCCGCCTTTCATTTTGAGTAGAACGCCTCTGATCGACTCGTCTCGGGTCCAACAACGACCCTACATGTGGTATCAGAGCTCAGGAGGAGGAGTTCTGCAGATTTCAGCCTGATTTCATCTCTTTTTCTCACTTCTACATCTTCTTTTCTGATTTGAACAACTTTTCACGGTCAAAATGATCTGAATTTCACATATCACAAGCGAAACAATGTTTTAAAAAATCCTTGAAAGAATTGGACCATAATTCAATCTAAAACTGAAAAAATCTGTAATTTCGCTTGAAACTTTATTCGAAAATGATGACATCCGCTAATCTCGTTTGAAGCTGTTCTCCAATTTCGCACGAAATTATCAGTTTCTCTTAATTTTGTTTGAAAGATCAGCTAATTCCACACGGAATTTGTAATTCCACTTAAAGTCATTCAAACGAAATTATAATTTCGTTTCAAGTTCTTAATTCCGTTTGAAAACTGAGTAATTTCGCACGGAATTACCTGATTCCGTTTGAAAAGTCTAATCTCGTTTGAAAGTTGTTTGTTGCAGGTAATTTCGTTTGAACCTAATATCGCTTGGGAGTGATTTCATTTGAAAGTTATAATCTCGTTTGAAAATGTCTGACGAAGAATTTTACAATGCGTTTGCCACATCCCCGATTACTCCGACTACCATTGCTCAAAACATGAACTTAGAAAACCAAACTGGTACTTTGCAAAAACCCCCGAAGCTTATGGGTATTGAAGAGTACCATGGATGGAAAAATCGTTTTGAGAATTGGGTTCAGGCAAACCATCTGAGAGCTTGGGAAAGCATTGAAACAAAATATGTTAGACCACAGACTGCTTTGAAAGTTAATAAAATCATCTCAGAATTTACAGACAACGAGAGAGATAGTTATAAAGGAGAGAAAATGATGATTAGTCTTCTACAACAAGCTGTCAAAGAAGACATTTTTATTTTGCTTCAGCATGATGGTAGTGCATTTTCGATTTGGGAGGCACTTGAGAAGAAGTTTGAAGGAAGTACAGAGATGCTCAAGAGTAAAGCTTCTCTGATGAAAAAGGAGTTTGAATTGTTTACAAGTATGCCAGGGGAGACTACAAAGACTCTTATTGAGAGATATTGTCATCTTGTATGTACCATGTCTCAGTTGAAAATTACTAAAACTCCAGCAGAATGGGTTGAGAAGTTAGCTGATGCTTTACCACAGAAAGAATGGGGTACTTATCTCATGATCTTAAAGAATTCAGGAGAGTTTAGTAGATTGTCAATTGGACAGTTTATTGAAAAGCTTGAGGGACAGGATCTTGAACAGCAAAAGATTGCAAGAATGAACAGCTCGAGCAATCAACAAGACATCAAATTGTACTATAAAGGAAATGTTCAAACTGTTGAAGCGAGTCCAAAGATCCAAACTGCTTTTAGTGCAGGAAATTCATCTGGATCAGTCAGTCAAAGTTCAATCAACACTAGTGGATTTTCAAATGTCAATCCTCCATGTGTTCAAAGTGCAAATGTTGGTAATGGACATATGATTCAGTGCAATGTGGCATTGCATCTTCAAAATGGACAGAATTTTTCTGAAGAAGTTGTAAAAAGTCATATGGCATTACTGGTTACTGCTTTGGAATCTTATGAAGGATTGATTGCTGGAAGAATTGGTAATCCTATGCTAACAAAGGAAGATTACGATCAGATCGATGCAGAAGAATTGGAGCTCATGGACATCAAATGGTGTCTAGCTAGTGTCTTGAGAAGAGCTGAAAAGTTCAAAATGATTACAGGAAGAAATGACTTTTTGAATGCGCATGTTTCAACTTTGGGTTTTGATAAATCTAAAGTTACTTGTTTTAAATGTAGGGAGAAAGGTCATTTCAAGATAGAGTGCAAAAATCAGAAAGCTAGTGGAGCAGAGAATCCTTTTGGAAAAGATGATTACTATCGAAAAGCCATATATCAACATGTTTCTCATCAACCGCATCAACTATCACAAACTGCACATGGGAAAATGATCGAAGATGCAAATAAGAAAGCTTATTATGGTATAATTGATCAAGACGATGAGAAAATGGCTCCAGGATTTAGCTGGGATAAGTTTGCGAATGTGAATGGGGAGTTTAAAGCTTTCATTGCTCAAATTGTTCAAAAGCCAGAATTGATGAAAGAATGGATAGCAGTGTTATCTGATGAAGAAGAAAATCAAGATGAAGATTCTGTTTCTTCTGAAAATAGTTCAACAGATACTAGTGATGATGATGAAGAAATTGAATAGATAAATGTTGGAAAAACTCATTTATCTTCTGACAGTTTTGAATTTTATGTTGCAGATAAATTGAAGAAACTTAAAAAGAGAAAAGCTGCAAAAGAAATGAAAGAAATCAAAGTTGTTGAGAAGATAGTTGAAGTGGAAAAGGTAGTTGAAGTTGAGAAGATTGTGGAGATTGAAAAGATTGTTGAAGTCACAAAACCTTGTCTTACATGTTTGGAACCCTGCAAACAATGTGAAGATAAAGATGAAAAGTTTTGTGAGCTTGAAAAGTTGAAAGAAAAGTTGTTGTTCGATGTCAAGAATGTGAAAGAGTCGTATGATGTATTGAACAGAACTGTGAATAGTTTGCAGAAGACAAATTCAGAAAGAGAAGATGCTTTGACAATGATGAATGCTACCATGATGTCTAAGCAGAAAGAGATCAATTATTATATTGAAGAATGTACGAAATGGAAGCATGGAAACTGAGAAAGCTGAAAATGAAAGAATCAGACGATTACTGAGAAGTTATTCGAGTTCTGATTATTTAATTGACAGAATTTATCCAACTGTTGCAGGTTTTGAAGTGTTTGAAGACAAGAAGCCGAAGAAAAAGGATACTGGTAAGAAACAGAGTGTTAATTATAACAAGTGTCCGCCTCCGATTTGGGAAGGGTATTCGCCTAGAAAACCGAATGAGGAACAAGTAAAAAGGCAGTCAATATAAAGTTAGAGTCCGAGATAACCGATGTATTACCAGACAATATTGATATCACGTTCACAGCGTTCGACACAGATCATGAGTCCGAATTAATAAAAAGGGTGGTCGATCAGGTGTTGGATAAGGATGAGGAGTCAGAGTCAAAGTCCGAGTCCGAAAGTTCGTGTTTGTCAGTCGGGAGTTCGAGTTCGTCTGAAAAGAGTTCAAAATCGTCGGGAAAACAGGTTTATAGTAAAGAATTTTTGCTGTCAAAATCCAATTTGAAAGACGAAACATTTGAAGTTGCATATACTTTGAATGGTTCTGACAAATTATATTTTGATAAAGAGTTTCCAATAAGAGGTGTTAAACCTAAAATGATCAAAAAGGTTTTCAAACTGACAGAAATTAATATTTCTGAAATAAAAGATGTAAATCTTTCTGAAAAACCAAGTCCTTACACCTCAAGAATAAAACAAAAGATAAACAAGAAAATGGGTTACAATTATGGTTTAGACTTTCGAAAGAAACCAAACCATAATGGTAATTTCAAAAAGAAAGGTTTAGGATTTATTCCACCTAAAAATTATAAAAATGAGAAAATTTCTAAAAATACAAAATTTGTTTCAGGTCCATCTGCTGAGGATGAAAGGAAGAGCTCATTCTGGAGACAGTCAAATCAAGAATTTCTTGCTGAGAAGAAGAAAAATGAAGCTCATCAGCGAAAAGAGACGAGAACCTGCTACAGATGTCAAGAAGTTGGTCACATCGTCTGGAATTGTCCAAAGGAAACCAACACAAAACAGAGAGTCTCAGAAAAACAGAAAGAAATAGGTGTTGATAAAACCGAATCACCAACTGAGAAATTTAAAGTGTTTAAAAATTCAACATACGAAGTTGGTGAGTGTTCGAAAAGATTTTACAAACGAAGGGGAAATCTTGACAACCAAGCATGGGTTGTTAAGAAATCAGATATAAAATCTGGCGATGAATCTGATTCCACAAAATCAGAGGAGCCACATGTTGTTAAAAAGAGTGAAAACTCAGTTCCTCCAATGGATGATAAGAACTTTCCACCATTGAGGACTGAGAATTTTAAACAAAAAATTGGCAAAGTGGAGATTTCAAATCAATTTTATTCTGAAAAGAATGAATTTGATGTTGAGAAAACTTTTAATGGAAATGTGAAGACATTTTTTGGAAAGATGATCGAGGGGAAGGTTAAAGGGGTTAAAGATTTCTATGCTACAAAGAAAGCAACTTACACTCCAACTACATATGAGTTAGTATCACCCAAGGCTGGTCAGGCTTGGGTGGACAATTTTTTTAACTGAAAAACCTGAATTACCAGAGCTCCCAAGTTTGTAATCGTAGAGCAGGAATCGGCATCATTTTTAATAATTGATTATGTGAATGAATCTTAATATTGTTAAATTTTTACAGATTGTGGAATAGCCGGAACTCCCAGGTTGGTAAGTGAGGAGTTGGTATCAGCATATTTCTTGAAAAAATCATTTTTGGAATATTTGAATCTTCAAAGATTAATCAGGGACATTAAATTGTACTTGATTTATCTTTTCTACAAGTGGTTGATGTGATGATGAACCCCTAACCTACAAATGGTTTAAAATCAACAAAACTTATTTTCCGGAAAAATCATTTTGGTTAAAACAAACTTAAGTGTTTTGAAATCATAATGAGAAAATAGTTTGTTGAAAGGGGGAGTTCTGAGTGTTTATGCCAAGTGAATGGCGATTTGAAGCATTTCGATATCAGTTGTCACTTTATTTTGTATAGTTTGTTTTCAAATTTCCTTAAATGTGTTTGCATTTTAGGGGGAGTAAGAAATTTCTGAAAATCCAAAAACATTAGAAAATTTGAAAAAGTCCAAAACATGATAAAAACAAAAATGAGTTTTGTTGTAAAAAGAGGAAATGATAGTACATCAGTGGACGATCACAACATGCTAAAGATATGGAAAGTCAAAAAGTGATAAACAGTCTCACTGATGATGTGCCAGTAGGTTTTTGCACATTTAGTAGATTCTGACGAGATATAAACCTAAATTTCAAACTTGCTTATATCGTGGGGAACATCTCTCGGATATATGGGTAACCCCCGAAATCTTGTTTGAATGGTCCCTCTTTCTGAGATACTAGGTCTTTATGCTCAGTGATATCTGGGGTATTATCCCGGGACTTCTGATTTTGCGGAAGCAATGGCCTAGTCCCCGGAGTATACTTAACGCTTGCTTGAAATATAGCCCGCCCTCAGCATAAAAATGATGAAACATTAAAAAAATATGTAAATCATGTGCTGTTGAAGAAAAAATCCTCTAAAGGGGACCCACCAAAAGTCGAACCGTCATCTCTCTGCTGAACGGAAGTTCTGACCTGAGCTCTCATGGTTTTCGCAATTTAACCCCTTACAGATATCATCTAGGTATACTCACCTGTAAGACTGAATATTGGGATCTGGATACGGGAGTATATTCTGAGGTGGGACACGTGATTAAGTTTAAGTGCTTAAAACATTAATCTCGTATCTCGAAACAGTTGAACTTTGTGTGAAAATTTAAGTGGACCAGTATACTGACAATCTAAGTGAACTGTTTAGAACTTAAAATGTTTAAAGCTTAACGGTGTTGGTGATTTGTCTCATTATACTGATATGATCCTCTTACACAAACTCACAAAAATATTGTATGTAAATATTTCTTTACTGCATTTCATTTTATTCAAAAATCCAAAAAGATTTTCAGTGTGTTTTAGCATATATTTTGAAAAATACAAAAAGATTTTCAACAACTGGTGTTGAATAGCTGATTTTCAAAATTCTGAGTGTTAAACATGATGATTAATTTGAGGGGGAGTTTGTTTGTTTAAATTGGATAAAAATGTTTTGTTTTCAAATGGTTTATCAGAAATTAACATTGTAAAATCATTTCTACCTCACAATAAAGAAGTTGTTTGTTGAAAGAGATTTACAAGTGGTGTCTGATTTTGTTAAATTTTAATGTTATAAATCTTATGTTTGGGTAGAGGATGTGCAGGATAGTCTGGTTTCTGAAGCTGTGTGTTAGAGAGCCAGATTCCAATACCTGAGGACTCTGAATCTGAGTATAGAGCCA
The DNA here is from genome assembly GCA_030545235.1 of Helianthus tuberosus. Lineage (NCBI taxonomy): Eukaryota > Viridiplantae > Streptophyta > Magnoliopsida > Asterales > Asteraceae > Helianthus > Helianthus tuberosus. The sequence goes on along the minus strand of CM060366.1, from coordinate 169,014,932 downwards.
GGTCACGATCCTGATCCTGAAAAAGCATGTAAAGAGGGAGAGTCTAATGATGCTGATGAACTTAAGGATTCAAGAGACCTCATCAAGAGATGTATAAGAGACAGGTTGCGATTCTAGGAAGAAGAGAAAGAGATTTGAGGATGCTTTACATTGTTAGATACTTCAGAGAGGAGCAGTCAGACTGATAAAGACTGAAGACGTTGAAGACTCGTCAACATCCGAGGGGGAGTCTGTTGGTGCATACGTCTGCTGACTTCGTCTTGTATCGAGTCTTGCATTGCTCAGGGAACGAAGATCAAGAAATCAAGACATAAAGCTAATTTTGCATGAAGCTAATTCCGCATGAAGAGATCATGTAGTAATTCCGCTTGAGTCGTAATTCCGTGTGAGAGTTAATTCCGCTTGTATGTAATATCATTTGAAGCAGGTTTCAAACGGAATTAGTTACACTATAAATAGGTGATAGGTCTGTTTCATTTGACATGAAATTACTTAGAGGTTTTCCGACGGCGAAGCTCTGTCGAAGTGTCGTCTTGCTGTAAAACTGTTCTAGATCAATATAAACGACAGTTAAAAGTGATATCTTGCTGAATTCAACTCATTATGTCTGTTTCCGCCTTTCATTTTGAGTAGAACGCCTCTGATCGACTCGTCTTGGGTCCAACAACGATCCTACAGTTAGTTAGTGTAAGTACTTAAAGTATTTTAGCGTGGTGATGAGTATTGTGTTGCGTTGCGTTTCAGTGTGATAAATCGAGTTGCAAGTATAATCCATAAACATATAAAGCACCCACAAGTAAAGCGTATAAGAACACATAGTATAATATTACTACTATTAACAGTTTCTTATGTGTTTCTTGGCTAAACTTGTTAAGCTACCTAGGTTAGGATGAAAACTTGATTAAAGTTTTGATTTTTATCAGTTTCTTATGTGTTTATGGATTGATTGTGAAAAGTAAAAGACTTTGGTTTCTTGATTTGGTGTGTTTGCGTATTTTTACTCGATTAATGATTGTTTATTGTTTCACATGAATTATGTTGAATGTCTTTCATATAATGAGTTCCTGTTGATTATCGGGTCTTAGCGGGTTCGGGTAATCTTTTTCACAAATTGGCCAATAAACCATAGAAACAATATTCAGGATTTAATTCGGTTTAAATATTCTACTAATCTTAGTTGCTAAGAAGTGCTAGATTATTAATAGTTCTTGGTTGGTAAATTACTAGGATTAGGTTTTGAAAAAAGCCGGTTTTAGTTACCTTACCAATATCTTGTCTATCGAACCAAATCGAGTTCCTTAGTTTCCTTAGACTTTCCCCTGAGAAGTAGTTAGCCACTTTAGGGCGCTTTTCTAGGAAGTTAGATAACCGAAAGGGAGTCTAGTTAACCGGTAGACATAACAATCCTTTAGAGTTCCATAGGTGTGTTCCCGAGAAGGGTTGGGGGTCCTGTTCGTTATCTCTTAGGATTTAGCATTTAAAGATCCCGGTTCCATATCACATTAGTAACTGATAGAAAGCCATTCGATAGCAAGTGGGATTCCAGCCTAGGTAGTTCTTCATCATCACTGAGCAAAACCTTCATTCAGAGTCGTGTTCTAGTTAGGGGCTGTTTGGTAGCCTCTGAATGATCATTAAGAGGCTACCTCTTAATGGAACCATTAAGAATTTTACCAATGAGAAGGTAGAAGAATGTGACATGTGATGATTTACCATTCAGAGGTTACCTCTTAACCATTCAGACTTGAGGTTACCTCTTATTCATTCAGAGGTTTTAAACCATTAAGAGGTAGCATCTGAATGTTCATTAAGAGGCTACCAAACAGCCCCTTAGTCTAATTAATTAGTTTAAATTTAATTGCAATTTTAAGATTATTAGAAAACCCCCCAAACAACAAAATAGTTAAGTACATTTAGGTTAGAGTCAATCTAGTCAGAGTCTAGTCAACGTAATTAGAGAGTCTCGTGGGTTCGATACTCGGACTTACTTAGGCTATACTGCATTGACTGGTACACTTGTCGGTTGTGTGGTCTAGAGAGTCTATTTTTATAAATTTAAAACTTAGAGTGTCTAATTTAGGGTTAAAATTAGTTAGTTTAATTAGATCACTTTTAGCACATCAATCTGCAATCAGACCTGCCTACACCTCTGTAATTGGTGTTCATATGACACAGGTAAGAAGCTTGTTGAACTCAAAGAAAAAGAAAAGCATTATGAATTCTAACTTGAGTTTGATAGAGATTTCGCAACAATCTGTACTCAAATTCTTGCAATGGATACAACGCCATCTCTTGGGTCAAAAGATCATCTTCTTTCTAAAGATGAGCAACAACTATCTATGTCGGATGGAAGAAGACAAACCGTTAACGTTGTAGCGTTTCAGGTGAACGCCTCGCCAAAGCAGGATGCCGCTAGGTGAGCGGGTAAACCCACGCATAAAGATGGTAAGCGAAACGTGGCTGACTCGGTTGAACACTGTGATTTCTATAGGAGAGACGACCATAATTGAGATGGATGTTTCAAACGCATGGGGTACTCATGTTAGTGGCCAGGAAAGAAGATTGAAAACTCAAAATCAATAGTACCGGCTTGTGTGAACACAAATGACAATCCCATACCAGGACTAAGCGGCATGCAATACAAATAGTTCTCAGATATATTCAACAATGGGACCAAGGTAGGTGTAGTACCGATGGATACCATGGCACATTGTTCACCATTGGCTAATACCGCAGGTAACTAGTGGACTCCGGTGCAACATAACATATTACCCTTAAAGACTGCATCCTTAAAAATAAAGTAGAAACCGCTCACGAACTCTCGGTCATAATACCAAATAGGGAGAGTGTGGTAGTTGAACGGAAAAAAGAGATCATACCTTACCAAGTGGTGCAAAGATCGAGAGTGTTCTTTATGTCCCAAAATGATTTTTGTGATTCATGTATTAAGGCAAAACATAAAAGACTACCTACTCCAATTAGTTTAACAAAAACTCATGGTTGTTTTCAATTATTGCATTATGCCATGTGAGGAAAGTATCGTACATCATCTCTTACACATGCAAGTTTTTTTAACATCGTGGATGATTATAGTATAGGATATTGGGTATTCCTACCGAAACACAAAAGTCAGGAAAGTCATTGCTTGATGGGTTTTCATAAAATGGTAAAGATGCAATTTGATAAAAATGTTAAGAAGATTAGATGTGATAATAGAGGTGAATTCACCTCCAACCAAATGCTTGAGTTTTATGCGAATGAAGGCATCATTCTTGAAATGAGTTGTCCATACACCCCTCAACAATACGGTGTAGTGGAGCGTAAACATAGGCACCTCCTTCAAACGGCACGAGCTTTATGGTTTGGGGGAATGCGTATTAACGGTTTCCAATATCATTAATCGTTTACCATCAGACGTTATAGAAAATAAAACACCATATGAAATGTTATACAACCAGTATCCTGGTTATGATCATATTAGAGTGTTTGGCTGCTTAACATATTATTGGAGCATTGAAACAAAAGGGATAAGCTCAAAGAAAGGGGGAGAGTGGGTATTGTTGTAGGCTACCCATGTGGAACCAAGGGCTACAAAATATACGATATGGAACTTCAAGTAATGTGAAATTGATTAGGGAATATGGCGAACTAAAGTGACTAAGAAGAGGTTTTTGAATTTCCCACTAGTTGGGACAAAGACCTTGAATAGCCTGCCTCCAATCAGTCTGAGCCTATTATCGAAGCCCACTAAAGTAAAAAAATGGGCCTAAAGTGACTACGATGGATGGTAACATAAGGCAAGTGGGCACAAGTTCTAGCGACTCCCAAACTCAACAAGTTGAGCTTGGCATCAAAACTAACTTGGATCATAATGCACCAGTTGATGTTGAAAATGTTGAATAGGTTAGAGAAAAAAGAACTAGAATGCAGCCAAAGCATTTCACAGATTATGAAAGCTTCCCCCATCTGTAGACCATACCAAAACCGCAAGAAGTCAGAGCCCTCAATGGTACACCCTCTAACTAATTTTTTCACATATGAGAATTTTTCTAATGCTCATAAAGCTTTTCTAATGACCATTAGAACAAATGATGAGCCAAAATATTTTGCACAAGTTGTGAAGGATGTAAGCTGGAGATAGGCCTTAGAAGATAACGGTAAATGGACCCATGAAGAACTTCCAAAGGGAAAGTGGGCCATAGACTCAAAACGGGTCTACAAAATCAAATACAAACCAAATGAAGATGTCTAAAGATACATGGCGAGACTAGTAGCAAAAGGCTTCACATAAGTGGAGAGGGTTGATTATCATGAGACTTTTGCACCAGTCGCAAAGTTGGTTCTCGTTCAAACGTTGCTTGCAATTGCATTTAAAAGGGAATGGGTAATACAGTCAGTTAGATGTAAACAATGCTTTCTTGCATGGAGCATAGGAGAAGAAGCAAGAGTTTGCAAGCTTAAGAGGTCATTGTACGAACTGAAACAAGCCTCTCGAATTACTACCAAAAGTTCACCACTGCCTTCATTGAGATCGGCTTTAAGTAGGCCAAGTCAGATCACTCTCTTTTTATCTAGAGTGAATTACAAGTTTTGTACTTTATATTTATATCCAATTTTAGGCGGTGTCTTTTGCCTTTTAAATTGATTTGTTTTGTCCTTCAGCCCTAACCCAGTTAGGTTGTTTTGTTAAATCAAGTTACAGAAGGGTAATCGAGTCTTTTTACTCACTTATTTAAATAAATGTAAATAAAATTAGTTTCTCTCTCTCCTTATCCCTTTCCCCTCTCTCTCTCTATCTCATTTCTCTCTAGCTCGTAACTTCTTCCCCCATCAGATTCCCCTCTTTTCTTTTCTCTTGATTTTTGACTGGAATCTTGGGTGAACGGATCCATCATCCAGTTAACAGTTGTCATCGAATCTCTCTCCATACCGTATTTCCCCAAATCTGGTGGATTCTACCTAGTCTCGCAGAATTACTAGTCGCTCATCTGGAAACCCCAAGCCCCGTGAAAAAACCTCCAATCGGTGAAGAATTCTTTCAATGCGGCGAATTCAAATAGTAGGGGAGTTCAAAAAACATCCAAACAAGATAAGACTCGACAAATTTCAGGATACGAATTAGTGTTTTAAGAACTTAACTTATACGCGTATCCCACCTCAGAATATACTCTCGTATCCAGACTTCTATATTCAGTCTTACAGGTGAACGTACAATAATGATATATGTAAAGGGTAGTGCGAGGCTATGAGAGCTCAGGTTAGAACTTCCGTTCAGACAAAGAGATGATGGATCGACTTTCGGTGTGTCCTGTTTGGGGATCTTTTCTTCAACAGCACATGATTAACATTTTGCAATGTTTCATCATTTTTTATGCTGAGGGGAGGCTTTAAGGATTAAAGCAGTGCAGAGTATTATACGAGGACTAGGCTATTGCTTCCGCAAAATTAGAAGTCCTAGTATAATACCCCAGATATCATCACGCACATAGACCTGGTATGTCAGAAATAGAAGATCTTTCAAACAAGATTTCAGGGGTTACCTATATATCCGAGAGATGTTCGCCACGAAATAAGCAAAAAATGATTTTATGTTTATATCCCGAAACAGTCTACTAAGTGTGTAAAAACCTATCGGCATATCATCAGTGAGACTTTTTAACACTTTTAAAACATTACATATCATTAGCATACCGTAACTATCTAGCTGATGTACTATCATTTCCCCTTTTTACACAAACTCTTTTTGGTTTTCTATTGTTTTTGGATTTTGAAAAATATCTCATGTTTTTGAATTTTTGCATTTTTTATTGTTTTTGTATTTTCTGAAAATATATCTATCTCCCCCTAAATACGAAAACAACTAAAAAATCGACAAACCATTTCAGTCTGCTTCTCAACATCGTCTGCAATGGTTTTCACATCAACGCCAACTATCTCCTCCGCATCCGACAACAGCTTCATACCATTCAATTTTAAAAGATATTGAAAACGAGATTTATCAAAAGCTTTGGTATGTAAGTCTGCCTTTTGTTCGTCGGTGTGGATTTTTTTCTATTCGTATCAACTTCTTTTCATAACAATAGTGTATGAAGTGATGACGAATTTCTATAAGTTTAGTTTTAGCGTGATGTACCGGATTTTTCGTTATGTTTATTGCAGCCTCATTATCAACAAAAATAGGTGAAGTAATAAATTGCAAACCATAATCACGCATCTGTTGCTGAATCAACAGGATCTGCGAGCAGCAGCTGTTGGCATATACGTACTCTGCTTCACATGTTGATAGAGCAACAGAGGTTTGCTTCTTACACTGCCACGTGACCAGTCGGGGTCCGAAGAATTGGCATCCTGCAGTTGTTGATTTTTCGTTAACTTTGCAGCAACCGAAGTCAGAATCTGAGTATCCTTCGAGTGTAAAGTCACCATCTTTTGGATACCACAACCCCAAGCTTGGGGTTCCTTTCAGGTAGCGTAGGATCCTTTTGACGATAGACATATGAGAGGCTCTAGGACTTGACTGATATCGGGTCGCGAGGCATGTCGAGTACATTATATTAGGTCTAGATGCTGTCAGGTACATCAGCGAACCAATCATTGAGCGGTATAGCGTCTCGTCGCCCTTCTCTCCGGTGAGATCAGGGTTTATACCATGATTTGTTGCTAATGGGGTGGACATTGGTGCCGTCTCGGACATCCCAAATTTCTCTAGAACGTCGTAAACGTACTTCGTTTGATGTATGAAAGTTCCTTCAGGCATTTGATCGACTTGCAGCCCTAGGAAGAACTTCATCTCACCCATTGACGACATCTCAAACTTCTGCTTCATCACTTGTTCAAAATCTTTGTAGATTTTTTTGTTTATTGACCCGAAAATAATGTCATCAACAAATATCTGGACGATCAGTAGATGACCAGCGACTTCCTTCGTGAAGAGAGTGGCGTCCACCTTGCCTCGGATAAAGCCGTTGGTAAGCAAGTGTTGAGAGAGCATCTCGTACCAGCCTCTCGGGGCTTGATGCAAACCATATAGCACTTTGTCCAGCAAATAAACCTTGTCTTTGTGGATTGGGTCGGTAAAGCCCGGTGGCTGACCAACATATACCTCCTCTTTCACTTTTCCGTAAAGGAACGCTAACTTGACATCTAGCTGGTATACTTTAAAACCTTTCCATGAAGCAAATGCAAGGAAAATTCTGATAGCTTCAAGTCGAGCAACTGGAGCATAAACTTCTGTGAAGTCTATCCCTCTTACTGACTAAAACCCTGGACAACGAGTTGAGCTTTGTTTCTGACAATCACTCCACGGTCATCCCTCTTACACTTAAACACCCATTTTGTATTTATCTTTCGGTGTCCGTTAGGCAGATCCACAAGCTTCCATACTCCAAGTTTTTTCAAATTGACTCAGCTCCTCTTGCATTGCAATGACCCATGATTCTTCCGTCAGTGCTTCCTTGTATGTTCGAGGTTTGATTTGCGAAATAAAGCACCTAAGTGAGAATTCAGTTTGTAATGGAGCAATTTTAGTATAAAAGCAAGTAAGGCCATGGTCAATCTGGCTTCTCGTGTGAACTCCTGACTGCAGCTCTCCTATTATCAACTCCTCTGGATGGTATGAAAGAGTCCTTGTCGTAACTTCACCAGGAACTTCCACCTCGCCTTCCAAATTAGTGACATTTTTGTCCGCAACTTGTTCATTTTCAAGAACTGTCTAATCTAAAGATTGGATTTGCTCCCCCTCATATTCTGAATCACCACGATCAAAATTAGGTCTATCATCAGATTCTGATTCATCATTGACTGTCGTCTGATTTTCAGGAGCAGGCTCGCATTCCGAAGTAGTCAGAGTTTGCTGAACTTCATCATTCTCTCCAGTGTTACTTGGACCAGCTTCATCATCGTTGGAAGTTTGTTGTTGACGTTTAGAAGACCTTGCTAGAAATCTGCCTTGAGATGCTTCATATTCTCTTAAAATATCCAAATCATCAAAGAACTCTGGCTCTTCTTCTAGATCAAATGAATCCCATAAGGCATCATAGTTGAATCACCATGAGTCTGCGGGCTTCTGTGGAGGCATTGTATAGCCTTGACATTCAACATGCTGTGCTTCGTTGATCTTCCCGAGACTTGGAACAAAGACACGTCTGAGAGGACTTGAATAGCCCACGAAGATACCTTCTATGCTCTTTGAACCAAATTTGCCATCGGGATCTAGAACTATACAGGGAGACCCGAACGGCTCTAAATACTCGAGATTAGGCTTGCGGTTGTTGATCAATTTGAAAAATGTTTTGTTGTGCTTCTTCATAGTAAGTACCCTGTTGAGTGTATAGCAAGCGGCTGATACTGCTTCTGCCCAGAAATTGATTGGTAACTTGGAATCAGCTAGCATCGTTCTCGCCGTTTCGATCAGTGTTCTATTCTTTCTTTCTGTGACTCCATTCTGCTATGGAGTATATGGTGCGCTGAATTCTTGCAATATACCTCGTCGATCACGGAATTCCTCCATTTTGTTGTTCTTGAATTCCGTACCATTGTCTCTTTGTAATCTGCGTATCCGGGCTCGGTACAGATTCTCTATCTTCTTGAGTAACCTCAGCAAACTCTCAAATTTTTCATCTTTCGACTTTTGGAACGTCACCCACGAGAATCTCGAATAGTCATCAGTGACTACTAGGCAATAGAGATCACCCGTAATGCTCTTGACATTCACAGGACCGAAAAGATCCACATGAAGTCTCTCTAGTGGCTTCGAGACAGAGTTCATCTTTTTACCAGGATGGGATTTCTTCCGTTGCTTTCCCTTTATACAACTGAAGTCTCTCTAGTGGCTTCGAGACAGAGTTCATCTTTTTACCAGGATGGGATTTCTTCCGTTGCTTTCCCTTTATACAACTGATACACTCCCCTTCCAGATGAAAACTCTTCAAGTGAACACCTTTTACTAGATCATTATGCACCAGGTAGTTCATCTTGCGTAGGTGTATGTGGCCCATCTTTCGGTGCCACAGCTCTGACTCCTTTTCAGTAGCTTTTGATACGAAGCACTGGGGTTGACCCATGGTAGTCGTAGCGTCGCTCATATCCAACACGTATTGATCATTAACCCGTGGTGCCCGTATGATGATCCATTCCTCGGGGATGACAAACCCCGGCTTCAGGATCAGACATTCCTTGTCAGTGAAATGTGTTGAATACATTCTATCACAAATTTTTTGAAATGCTAAGCAAGTTGTTCTCCAGATCTGCTATGTAGTTCACTCTCTCAAACGTGATTACACCATTTGATAATGTTCCTTCACCAATAATACGTCCTCCTTGATTTCCTGCGAAACCGATGTATCCACCGTTGAACCCTCTAACATCGTATAACAGGGTTTTTCTCCCCGTCATGTGCCGGGATGCTCCACTGTCCATGATCCACCTTGAAATAGACCTTGGGAGCTCTTGCACATTTCACAAACGCTTAGTTAGATTTTGAAGCAACCCAAGCCTCCTTCGACTCGGGTAGCTTGATGTGGATTGTTACAGTGTACAATGGTGGGAAAATTTTGTCATTCATTTTATGACTCTCTTCAGATCCAACCTCAACCTCTTTATATAAAAAGAATTTGTTTTTCGTAGGTTGACTAGATGGTTGGTCTTTCTTTGGAACATACTTCTTCCCTGGTGGGGTCGAAGTTTGTTTCTCCAACATCTCATTAAAATCCAAAGGTACATTCATCTTAACCAGTTTGGTTGAAGATGATTATTTTGCACCTTCAGAAACCTTTGGTTTTAGAACACTTGATGTCTTAACTTTAGATTTTGGCTTCCAGGTTTGTTGTGGAGAAGCGACCCGTTTGTAAAACTGATTAGTTTTCTTTACCGGTTGTTTTACAGGTTCAGTTTTGACTTTGATGTTTTCATTTTTGCAAAATCTTCTTCTCAACAAACATTGGAGCTTTGCCTTTGACATCATTCTTCTTTCTCGGATTCTCAACAACCACAGACTTAGGTTTTGAGTTAGTGAACTTTCGTGCAATGTGTCCAACTTCATTGCATTTGAAGCATGTGTGGGTGTCAACGACCCGTCTTTTCCCTTTAGTCTGAGGCTGTGAGGCCTTCTTTGTAAAAAATTCTTCATTTGTTTTCGAAAAGATTCCCAATTCTTGCTCGGAAAGTGAACTTGATCTTTTCACAAATACTTTCTTTTCGACATACTTTTTGTTTTGAAAGTTCCTCTTTTGATTGTTCTTACCACCCTGGTAACCACCCGACCATCTGTTTTGGTTGTTATTGTTAAAACGTGGTGGTATAACAGGTTTCTTATAGTAAGATTTATCTCTTTCAAAGTTCAAAGCCCTTTTGGAACTTTTTAACCCTTCAATCTCAGAAACATCAATTTCCACAAGTTTGAAAACTTTCTTTAATTTGTCAACATTCACATTCTCAATTGGAAATTCAATATCTGAATACAACTTATCAGAACCAGACGTCTTGTACATGACAAGAGTAGGATCGTCACTTGAGTTGTTCTGGGATTTTGATTTCGGAATGTAGTTGTTCAGAAAACATTATTCATCTTCAGTCGAATCACTGTCTGATTTTAAAACATTTTCAACCACATTTTTTTACGACTTCAGACTGAACACTATCTTCATCAGATGATGAAGTGAATGTGACATCAATTGTTTCTGGAAGTTTTTCAATATCTGTTTTCTGATTTTTTTCAACTTCATTAGCCAACCCGGACTATTTCTTTGAAAAATTGTTTAGCACGGGCGTTGGAACTTGATGATAACCTACCCCCGTTCCATCCGAGTATACATCCTCACCAGCTTTGTTCTTCCCGATTGGTTTGGGAATGATGTGTTGAATTTCAGATTGATTCTTTCATTTTCAATCTTAGCTTCTTGGAATTGAAGCTTAAGATTTACGATCTCATCCAATTGCTGGTTGATTTGTCTTTCTTTTGCCTGAAGAACTCCAGAAAAATGAACATTTTCTTTGTAAGTTTTACCATTTCGTTCGTCAGAATCTTTAACTGTTCTTTTCAATTTTTCATAATCTTCTGAAATGGTTCTGTTTTCAAGAGTTAACTTCTCATTTTCTTTCTTAAAACGTTCAACATCAGTTTTATCTTTTTCAATCTTTTTGCTTAATTCTTTAATTCTCTCATTTGAAGCTTTAAGAAGTTTATCTCGACTTAAAATACCTTTTTCAGTCATTTCAACTTTTTCAACCAGATCTTGGATCTTTTTGAGTGAGAGATACGCATGTGTGCTGCAAACTTTGCATTCTGTCATGCAATTTTTGCAGTCACTCTCTATTTTAGCGCAATCAGTCATACCTGATTCATTGGTTGAACCACTACTACTGACCTTGTTTGTTGACTCAGACGGAGATTTGGAATTACCTCTAGAGCCTTTGCCATAAGAACTTTGTCAGCCATTTTTGTCAGGTTTTCTGCCGTCACTTCCTTTGTTGTATCGATTATCCCATCGTCTACCTTCATGGACTTTATCCTTTCTTCATCGGCTTTCTTTGCAGCATCGATCTCCCTCTGTTCTTCTTCTTGCTTTAAAAATTCTATGAGAGTTTCAACTTTGACTGATGATGGTTCTACAATTATGTTCCCTTTCGGATCTAAATAGCCTTCACGATCCGGATCCCATCTATTTGCTCTTTTGGCTTCTTTCCAAGCTTCGTAGATTTTATCCTTCATATGTAATGCTATCATCTTTCGATAGTTGTATTTTTGTTCTCCACTTCGTGATGTTTGTTGTTCAATTTGTGCCATAAATGCGAATCCAACTGCATCATCTTCTGGCAAGAACTCACTCCAATCGAAACCTTCATCATCCTAAATCACAGCTAAAGCTCTCGACTTCGACTTTGGGGGCTCCTCGATCTGCTTCATTCTGGGTGGCTCTTCGTGATTTCGGTGATAAACAACTTTCTTATAGTAGTCGTCATGAAAAGGATTAGCTGTTTCATCCGCTACTGATTTTCTGCATTCCCGCTTGAAGTGCCCCTTTTGTTTACACTTGAAGCACGTCACCTTAAATTTATCAAAACCCAGTTTAGTCGAAGGCCCTCCAATGGAATTTCTTCCCGTGATCTCCATGAATCGTTGTGCTCTTCTGATTACGCTAGCCATGCACCAACGTATATCTATTAATTCCATCTCTTCAGGATCAATCTGGTTATAATACTCTTTTGTCAGATTTGTATTTCCAATTTTTCCAGCGACCAGACTTTCATATGATTCTAAGATGGAAGCAAGAAACACCATTTGTTGTTTCGCTGTCTCCTCGTTGAAGTTTTGAGCATTGTTAAGGTTCACAGCGATGTTGCATTGAAAAACATTTTTTGGAACATTTTGTTGTTGCTGATTCCCTGGAACAGACGAAGAAGAACCACTATGATAACCACTGCTGGGTAGAGAACTGCTGCTTTTTTTTTCTTGAGTCACCATGTTTGAGCTTTCAGCAGAAAATGCGGTTTTCAGTGAAGTGGTTTTCGGAATCATACTTCCTCTATAATAAAGATCAACATTCTGTTGATATGGGGTATTGTTCACTTTGTTCATTTTCTTGATTTCCAATTCAAGGCTTTCAAATCTTTCAATCAACCAATCAACTGTCATTTCTGACATTGCTTTAGTGTTTTTCAGAACTAGACTTTCTCATCTGGCAAGGATTCCAATAACTTTTCAACCATCTCTTCTTCGGTAATTGTGATCCCATGTCTGACAAGTTCAATCTTCAGATGGCAAAACCGCTCAATCATCTTTAAGATATTTTCATTTTTCATACACGTGAACAAGTCAAACTCCTTTTTCAACAGTCGTTTCTTGTTTTTCACAATCTCTTCTCCCCTAATACACTTCTTTTCCAATTTAGTCCATAAATCTTCAGAATTGTCGTATTCAATCAAGGAAATAATATCGTCTCTGACGGATTGATGTAGCAGGGCTATAAACTTTTGTTCAGCAATAAACATCTCTTGTTTGTTGTCAGCCAAGTTTTCATAATCTCGTCTTCCAATATCGTAACCATTCTTCATACACCTCCAACTTAGGTAAGCAAAAGCCTTCAACCAACCATCAAACCTGTTTGCCCAATGGTTGTAGTCTTCAATCGCCATCAGCTTCGGCGGCTTGTTATATGTTCCATAGGCATTGTCGACGCTAAGAGAATCTGCAATCGCCTTTTTCAGGTTTACGTTGGCATTGGTGTTCATGTTTGTCGATGTATCTCCAGTGTTGTATGCGAAAATGTCGCTAAATGGGTTAAGAAAATTGTCTCCCATCTTGAAAACACTTGAAAAAGTCAAACACTTAGAAAACATTCACAACTTTCAAAATTCTCAAACTATTGCACTTGGATCGAATGGTGATCCGATTAAATGGTGATTCGATCGGATGACACAGGTAAGTAATGAGCCAAGTACCAAGTGTCGGATAGCACAAGTGTCGAATGGCTATCTGATCGGATGGTGATCCGATCGGATGGTCGCTCGATCAAGGAACACTTGAACCTTTTAAAACTCTTAAACCTCAAATCCAATTCGATCGGATGGTGATCCGATCGAGTGAGTGATGACGTCAGCACAGATTAAAGAACAAAATCTAGTCCAATCCGATCGGATGAGTGACATCATCTTGTGCGAAGAACTCGACATAGTTTTTGATCGATTTGATTAAGTTTTAGTCCGAATTTTTCAATGAAACTTTGTAGGATTGTTCTATGTTGAATTCCGATCCGATTGATATCAAATTTACTCAATTTCATCCGTAAAATCTTGCTTAAGTTTGAGTTTTTCCATGAAAATGTAAAAGCTGCAAGAAATGTAGAAGAAGATGAAGAATTTGTCAAAATCTCCGGTGAGATTTGACTGAAATCTACAGAAAAAAGATGAAATCTTGGTGAAATGTCGTTGCAATCTCCGATTCAGCTTCTCGAGGCTCTGATACCACTGCTGATTCCTGGATCCGACGAGTTTGACGGAGCCTCGGTCCCAAAATGACGCGTTTGGTGTGATTATTATGACTAAGAAAGGAGTAGAAGATAGAATACTGAGCAATCAATTTCAGTGTGGTCTCTATTGATTATTCAATGTTACAGCACCGCGAGACCAGTTGGACAGCATGTCCCCTATGGGAACCAAAAGCTTGTCCAAATGGGAGGTCCAACCCCCTATTTATAGACAACTAACACATGTGTCCATCCGATTGGATTGCCATCCGACCGGATGGTCATCCGTCCGGATGGACCTTGACATTTACAAAACCGTGTCCAACTATCTCTATTCAATACAATATTCAACACACGCTCTATCTAACTATTCGCACAGTGGAAGACGTACGAAATATGCACCAACAGATTCCCCCTCGGATGTCACTGTCGAATCGTCTTTAAAACTTTGAGAACCTTGAGCCGTGTTTGAATATTCTGTAATCTTCAACTTTTCTGCAACTTCAAACAGGTATCTTGAAATCTGACTATCCAAATTCCCCCTCGATTGAAGATTCGGGTTTGCTTTTTTCAAAGTAAAGCACGAATTCCCCCTGGAATGAATCTTTAGGTCTTTTGCATAGCTTACGACTCTCCTCTGATTTGCTAAACTGCAACCTTCATAAACAATCACCAACTTGAAACTAATCAATGCAGCATCCTCTGTTTCAACTTTAACCGCATCCAAGCTCAGTTTTTGATATCACAAGTAAGCACCACGATCTTCGCATTCCGCCTGCTCGATCTAAGAATGTACAAACACTCAATCGGTAATTGATAGAAACTTCAAATACCTCACTGGTTAACTACAAATCAGTGATTCCCCTTGAAGATCTGATACCCCGTTTACCGTGATCCACGTTAACGCACCATAAGAATGACAGATCCGTGTAAACGATATTCTCCACAATCAGAAAATCTTCATCGGAAAACAAATCATCTGGTAATGTAATCCGATCTCTGAAGTATTCGTCCACAATCAAATTCATCTCCTCGGATAATCTAGATCTCAGAAGCTATCATCCACGATCACTCTCAGATCTCCGATGCTCTCGTCCATGATCAGATATCCACACCTCGGATCATCTTGATCTCGGAAGCTTACACCTATGATCAGATTTACATTCCCCCTGACAATCTGAAGTCGAAACTACCCGAATACTGTTGTAGTGTCACGAATTTCAAAAATGCCAGAATTTCAACATACGACACTGAAATTTTTATTCCCCCTCATTTTGGCAAATTCTGACGTCTCTATCACTAAATTCCCCCTCAAACTAGGCAATCTAGTCCTCTTTTATCTGTGAAAAAATCGACTATGCCGAAAATATGACAATTTTCCTCAAAATGTCAGTTTTTCATTATTGCGGATTTTACGTTTTGGCCCATAAATAGTCAGATAACGCAGATGATAAACATTCTGCGCTATTATCATGACTACCCCACTAATTTCCACAATCCATGACCGCATCATCAAAACTGTTCACTGAAGCCCCCGACGGTGTCCTCGAACAACCCAGCTTGGTCATTAAAAACCCGAAAAAGTTGTCAATCACCAAATTTTTTCTGGAGACTCTCCTCGTCGTTGCGATCAAAAAATGCCTTTTTTAGGCATTTGATCATCTGATCGAATGGCAAGTGACGGATGGTCGTCCGATCGGATGGTCGTTCGATCGAATGACAAAGTGGGTAAACATGTGTTTGTGGATCAGATGGCCCTCTGATCGGATGGTCATCTGATCGGATTGCCATTCGATTGAAAACAACTGATCTTCAAACTTCCAATAGTGACATGGATCGGATGGTCGTCCTATAGGATGGTCATCCGATCGGATTGCCATCTGATTGGATATGTTCTAACAGCTCAAGAACACTACAAATCACGTTTTTTCGATCCAGAATCTTTATATGTGTGAATTTCATGATGAAACTTCACAGGATTGTGTGCGAATCAATTCTGAACAGATTGACGGCTGCAATTCCAAAATTCATCCGTGAATTGACCTTTATTTTGATGATTTTCTCTGTTTTAACATCAAAACTCCCGTTTAACCCAAAATTGTTGAGCTTTGGGTGATTTAACCGCCTGTTAGATCGATTAAATCGGTACCGTAGCTCTGATACCACTGCTGATTCCAGGATCCGGCGAGTTTGACAGAGCCTCGGTCCCGAAACGACGTGTTCGGTGCGATTATTACGACTAAGAAAGGAGTAGAAGACAGATACAACACCGAGCAATCAATTTCAGTCTGGTCTCTATTGATTATTCAACGTTACAGCACCACGAGACCAGTTGGACAGCATGTCCCCTCTAGGAACCAAAAGCTTGTCCAAATGGGAGCCCCAACCCCCTATTTATAGACAACTAACACATGTGTTGTGACAACCCTCATAATTACAGGTATCCGTACAATTAATTAATATTTAATTTGTGCTTAATGACTATGCTTGATTACAGCTGACAATTTAAACTGCTTTCTGATTTTTGTTACATACATACACATGCATCACATTCATACTGTCACTCCATTTGTTTTACATAAACCTTAGTGACAAACTTGATGCACAAAGCACAGTTAGCACAGTGAGTGGATAACCTAGAAAACATGCTGACAATGCCAGCACATAGACAGACAATGTTTTTAAGGCCAGTATGAGCCAGAGACAGGTTACTACACTAGTAGGGAGTGTAGGGAAGTGAGGACCATAAAACTGCGTTACTAGGTGATAGTTTAGGTACCAAAATGTGCCTAAAACCCACTATAAGTGCATAATTCTGCACTTAATAACAAAATTCAACATTTAATCATGCTAGTCACTGGCAAAAATATAGCAGAAGGGTCCTGTATACTTTCCTAAGTGCCGGGAATTAATTGTGACACAAAAAGCTAAATAAAAGACACTTTACGGATTAATTAAGCACTTTAACGAAACAATACCAAACCGAACAACCGGACGCTACCCGGAACACAAAAATAATGCTAGAAGCATTGTTCTTATTTTTCTGAGCTAGTCATGATCCCCGAACACCACAACACATCGTACAAAGTATCTAGTAACATATATCCGTAACTAAGTACTTAAAACCTAAC
Source organism: Helianthus tuberosus (assembly GCA_030545235.1). Lineage (NCBI taxonomy): Eukaryota > Viridiplantae > Streptophyta > Magnoliopsida > Asterales > Asteraceae > Helianthus > Helianthus tuberosus. The sequence continues at coordinate 168,997,840 of CM060366.1, read as the reverse complement.
TAATTAACATAACTATCCATTACATCCTAACCAACCCCCCCCCCCTCATTCTTACGGTTACAAGGGGTGGACCCACCCCTTGATTTCTTTAACTTGTTTATTAGATTGTGTTGGATCATCAAGAGACAATAAGACCACTAGATAATACCATGTTGGGGGATTATAAGAAGGACCTTAAGTCTTGAACTAACATCTCACATCTTCACATCAACAACACACAAAAACTTTCACTCTCTCTCCCTCTCTTCTTTGTTTCGGCCGACCCCAAGAAGCACCACCATCATCATCATTTGATCATCTTCAACCATTTCAAGAGTGTACAAAGGTGCTAGAGGTTGCATAAGGAAGCTAGGAGCTTTCGGATCATCAAGGACCTTCTCTATTTGCTATTAACCACCTCATTTCTACTCTTGATCTTCCCTAGCTTAAAAGCTAGTAGAGAGTCTCTTGAATCTTCATTTGCTTCATATTTAGAGTGGTTAATAGCTATTGTATGATGAAATGTTATGAACAAGAAAAGAACCATGAACTTGAAACCTTAACATAAGCTTAAAACCATAAGAAATCATGATATTCATGTGTTGAAATGCTTGTTGATTATTGTTTACTCATGTATTTGATGTTGATCATCATATGGTCTTGCTAGATCATTATTAAAAACATGATCAAGCAAGATGAGAAAGTAGGAACATTGTAGGATGATGGATCATCCACACATAAACCATGAACTTGAATAAATAAATGGTTTTCTTGAAAAATGAAGATCAAAGTAGGTTGACAATCATATAGATCTAAAGATCCATGAGTGGTTCTTCAAAAGAACCAAGTTAAAAATATGAGTTTCATAAAATCTTGGATCTTACATAAACTAATCACATTTTGGTGGGTAAACAAGTGTAGAAACACTTGTATAACAAGAAAATTTCATAAAGAAATATTTTTAAAAAATATGAGCAGAAGTTGTAAACGCATAAATTCTTTAAAAATAATGTTTTTAAAGAACTAATCACATTTTCAAAAATATGAGCGGAATTGTGATGATTTTTACAAAAGAAAATGATATGCTTATAAGCATGGATACCTCCATTTACAAAGGAAACTCTGGCGAAATTTTTCTAAAAATCTAACACTTAGGAAATATTTTACTAACAAGTGTTTACGAATATATTTCTAACCTTGTTTTCAAAATAAACTTCGCCATAGTTTTATTACAAAAATACCAAGTGTCGGAGGTTGATTTTACGAATAAAATGGATAAGTATATATTTAAAATATATATTTTATACAAGACGCTTGTGTGAATATATGTATATTTTGTGAACTAGTTATATTATTTTAGGGGTAAAATAATATAACTTGACAAACATCATGAAAAATTACAACTCCAAAATAATACCAAAACTCTCACGGAATAAATATTTAAGTTACGCATTTGTTATTGCAACACGGAACGCTAAAACATAACTTATGGAATATTCCGGAAAATACTCTTACACGTACATTTTGATAAAATATTATTTTGGAAATTAATGAAGTAAAATATATTATTTTTGGGAAAATATATATTTTGAATTAAGGTGTTTTTGGACAAATAATTTAAATATATTTTTCTAAGTGGGACTTAAAATATATTTTTCAAAATTACAAATGTACATGTATAAATACCCCTATCCTTGGGAAGGAAATACAAATATAAAATACTTGAGAAGTATGGATACGAAATAGTTGCCTAACTATTATTTCTAAAAACAAAATTTAAGTTAAAATAATAATTATTATTTTAACCAAAAGTCACAACTTGGAATAATATCAAAGTAACACAACTCAAAAACATTAAACCCTAAGCCAAGGCACGGCCCGTTCGTCTAATAGACATTAGTACGTTGTAGGTCGCCGGGTAGCTGATCAAGTTTGAGTTGATGTTACGATACAGGAGACGCACTTCAGTGAGTTCATGTCCCCCTTTTCTCTTAACTGTTTTCAGTTTTATATTTCGGGGGTGAAATACATGTTACGATTATTACAGACATTTATTTACATGGTATGGTTAGCTTAAGGAGGGTTTTTACTACGCGATCATATGAGTGGTGGGCATGACACTTAAGGCCATTAATCCTCATTGTAGGAACAAGGGACATGAGTGATAGATCTATTTGGCTGTAGCGAGCCCACAACCGTGAGGCCGGGGCGGCCCATAGTGGTGACTATGTCTTCATACCGGAGACAAATTTGCTAGGTTTGAGTCTTCCTGCATCAATTTCACACATACCATTGGCTTTGCAACCCATTGGTGATCAGTTTTTCCTTATTGCTACATACCAGGGGCTTTCATACATACATTGTTTACAAAGGTTTATACATACTCACTTACACATGAACTCGCTCAACTTTTGTTGATTTTTCAAACTACATGTATTTCAGGAAATTTGTGGATCTGGCGGAGTATGCGTTGTGTCAAGGCTGTGTAGTGAATAAAGTTGTCATCCGAGTGGTTGAGTTTAGGAGGCGGATCCCTTTCCTGGACGTGATACACAATTCTAAATTTGGGTTTTTATTTACGTACTTTTGATGAGTCTTTGTGAATTCTGTTAATCATGTCATGGTTGTAACTTACTTTATGTGTCGACATTTTCAAACATTGGTGTTGTGGTATTTTCAAACTTAACGAATGGATGAACATCTTGTGTTTTATCATATAGCATTGTTATGATTGTTGCTATGGTATTAAGAAGTCACACCAAAATAATCCACTGTTCCGCAAAAGCCAGGGTGTGACAGCTTGGTATCAGAGCCTCGATCATAGCGAACTAGGGTTCTTTGTCGAGTCTAGACTATGATCACTAGGGCTCTCACGAAAACATTTTTACATTGCATACACAAAACGTCCAGATCCAGGGCACAAACATTTTTACAAACAAAAGGCACAAATACACTTTTCAAAATTTATATTTTAGTCTTAGAGACTGAGGGAGTTCAGCCTTAGAGGCTGGGGAGGTTCAGTCTTAGAGACTGAGGAGTTCAATCTTAGAGATTGGAGATATTTAGTCTTAGAGACTGGGACGTTTGGTCTTAGAGACCAGAGAATTAGTCTTAGAGACTGAGAGTGGTCTTAGAGATCAGGGAGTTAGTCTGAGAGGCTAGGGAGTTCAGTTTGAGAGACTGGGAGGGATAGTCTGGGGAAGACTAGGAGGATTACTTGCTTGCATTATTGCGACTTACATGTTTACTTGATTATATGTTGATATATGTGCATATGTGTGGTTGTGTTACAGACACTCTGGCTTCTTCTTCCGATACTGGAGTATCAGACACGTTGGATCCCATGGCGATAGTCTCGGACGACGAGATTCTATCTGAGAGCGAGGTATATACGTCAGATACTACGAGCACGGATGAGGATGATTTCCAGCCGTTTGCTCTTCCAGATTTTGCGGATGATATTCCTCTAGGTGATGGTCCATTCGTCAGGGATCTGCCTCTCGTTCCGATCCCTGCTCCAATCCCCCTCACGGCTTTTCCCTTAGAGGATTTACCTCTTGAAGCGTTATCAGATGATGACATCGACTTATTCATTGAGGGTCCCCCGGAGGGTGACCATGATGGTGTAGCCCTTATGGATGACGATGTCCCTCCTGCTGATGTTCCCGTTGATGATCATGTTATTCCCATGGTTGAGGTTCATGCTGATGTTCCCGATGACGACCCTGTAGTTCCTATTGTTGAGGTTCCCGCCGCTGACGCTGTTACCGTGCCACCTGCTGAGGCTCCCATCGAGGAGGCTCCTTCTGATTCATCTGGTCCAGACTCGTTCGAGTCTGTGGCATCCGCATCTATTCACGACCAGGGCGTACAGCGCTACACTCCTGACGCAGACTCAGACATGGCGATGTCTGTGTCACACCCCCAAAATCCACCTGCGGAGTATCACCGCTTGGAGGCGTGATTGACCAGGATCAAGCCACCAATTATATTGAACATAGTACGTAAATAAAAAATAAAACCCAACACAATATAATTGGTTTCCAAACAAAACATAGTTTAAGTTGTAAGCGAAAGCATAAAGTTTAAAAACCAAAGTATAAGTTCAAATATATCAAATGTTTATCGTGCCATAAGACTATCCATGCCCCACAACGACCACGCCTCCTCGTGCAAGCTCCATGAGTACCTAACGACCTGCAAGGCATGTAACAACGAGTCAACAACAAAGTTGAGCGAGTCCACAGTTGGTGTTCATTGTTAAGTTGTTTCAAAAACCAGAAATTCATTTGTAAGTTGTAAGTTATCTAACTATGATGGAAACCACATTGATTGTATTTGGGGTGGTTCCCCTTGTACCCACTCTGCCCTTGACTACCAGAAGATTGCTGACTGGGGCTCTTGTAGTCATCAGTCCTCCTTTGCTGAGACTGGGACTGAACAGAAGTTGAACCTTTGCTTGAAGCTCCATCCCATTTTCGCTTGTTGTCACTAGGAGCATCTGAAGTAGCTGTATCACTAATACGCTTTGGTAACCTGCCCTGTTCCACCGCCTGATCAGTGAGACGATGAGCCAACTTGATGATCTGTTGAATGGTGCCTAGATTTGCTGAGGTCACGTGACTTTGGACCTCTGGCACTAAACCCTTGAGATACAGTTCGATACGTTTGATGGGAGGGTCTACCATAGTAGGACACAGTGTAGCCAACTCATTTGATCTTTTAGTGTACGCTTCAATTTCTGACCCCGTCATCTTTAAGTTGTAAAATTCTACCTCCAATTTATGAATGTCATCACGGCTGCAGTATTCTTCTTCGATCAATTCCTTGAAATCGTTCCATGGGGTGGCATTGGCAGTCGCCAACCCTAGCATTTGGACTTGAGCGTTCCACCACGTGAGCGCTATACCCTCAAGAGTACCAGTAGCATATTTCACCCTGCGAGCCTCAGGGCATTCACACATCTTAAAGACGGATTCGAGCTTCTCAAACCAGTGGAGGAGTCCAACGGCCCCTTCAGTGCCACTGAAAGTACTGGGACGACAGTCCATGAAGGTCTTGAAAGTACACACAGGAGGCTGAGCGTGATAATCTCGTGCCTGGGCAGCGGCAAGTGCTGCAGTAACTTGTTCAGTGATCAAAGCCGACAACTGGGCTTGAGTTAGGTTAACGCGTCCACTCATGATCTTCATACCAAAGGAAACATGATTGAGAAAGGTTTGCGAAAGTGCGATGACAGAAGAGAGTAAGCACATAAGTGTTTTCAAACAATAGTTGTTACGTTTATCTAAGTATACCATGAGCAAAGTTCTATGTAATCTAGCAAGTAGGTAATGAAAACATAAATTATATCACCCAGAATGTCGAGTCTTGCACGTGGAGCGAAGCGTCGTTGTGGATCGTTGAGCACTGTTTAGGTTATAGTCTGGTTTTAACAAAAACTTTTTCCCTTATTAAAACCAAGTTCACTATAACCAATGGCTCTGATACCAATCTGTCACACCCCCAAAATCCACCTGCGGAGTATCACCGCTTGGAGGCGTGATTGACCAGGATCAAGCCACCAATTATATTGAACATAGTACGTAAATAAAAAATAAAACCCAACACAATATAATTGGTGTCCAAACAAAACATAGTTTAAGTTGTAAGCGAAAGCATAAAGTTTAAAAACCAAAGTATAAGTTCAAATATATCAAATGTTTATCGTGCCATAAGACTATCCATGCCCCACAACGACCACGCCTCCTCATGCAAGCTCCATGAGTACCTAACGACCTGCAAGGCATGTAACAACGAGTCAACAACAAAGTTGAGCGAGTCCACAGTTGGTGTTCATTGTTAAGTTGTTTCAAAAACCAGAAATTCATTTGTAAGTTGTAAGTTAATCAGTTTACCCTGTTTCCCCAAACATATCCATAGTTGGTGGGGGCTTCCCCATGTTAACCACTAGACCTGTTTACCATATCGACCACTGACTAAAGTGAGTTGGTGCCCTGACGTCAATGTCTATCATCATTGACTAGTGCCCAGATCCATTAGTTCACGCCCGTCCTCTGCGGCACGGTGTGAGGCTTGTCAAACCTAAATAGCGCTATCTAACTAATGACCCGCTCGCCATTGGCCCGACGATTAAGTCGATATAAAAAGGAGGGACTTCATGATAGAGAGTTTTGGTCTAGTATCCGTGTTGTCACCATTCAATAAAGAGGGTGTGTACGTAATCCCCAAACCAGGAGATTACGCAGGTTCCGATTAAATACTTATCACATGTTGTCACCCTTCAATAAAGAGGGTGTGTATGTGTCCCAAACTAGGAGATCACGCAGTTTCAGTTCAAATCCTTTACCCATTCCCAACCCCTGGGAATCCCATGCCTTGTAGAAAGTGTGAACTCACCTTGGTTTGCTCGGCAGATACACGAAAAGGTTACTTGAGCTATATGTGGTCACCCACGTCCTAACATGGTTACCATACAAGTCAGGTTCACATTCAGGTATTTCACATATTATTCTACACGTATTCTATCGTCATGTTATACTTCTATCCACAATATGACAGATAATATTTACACAATTATCAGCCCATTAATTCGAACAGTTAGAGTAGATTAGTTTCACAAATTCCTAATCCTAATCCTTTAGCTCATGTTTTCAAAATCGTTTATCAAAATAAAAGAAAGAATAAATTTCTAATTCTAATCATTTAGTCAATTTCATGTGTAAATATAATTACACTAACGTCCATAGTTCTACATATGAGTATACATATTTAAATTGTGCATGGCATACCCTCGTTCATAGTGAACCCATATATACATCGATTACATGCACTAAACCAACTTACATTACCTAACTCATTTATAAATAACCATTGATACATTACACACATTTTAAACCCACATAAAATATTATACCCTCGCAAACCTGTACGCCCACAACTAACAACCCCTAATCTAATTGGGCCAACCAAACACATAAAACTGTTATGGGACATTATTTAATCCTTATCATAGCACCAAAGACACAAAGGATGATCATATCCTAGACAAGAATTATAAACAGTAGATCATCCAAGAACAAGTTTATAAATATATATCATCGAGCATGGAGTGTTCATGTACATGTTCTCGCACCAGGACATACTCTCATATATATATTTATCACGAACAAGCATATACATTCATACTTCACATGCAACCTACACACTTATCATTCGTACTTTCATGTATAACATCGGGCATGAACATCACATGTACAGATCATCGAATCAAGTATATACATACTTTCATATAGTTCCATATAATCACTCAATCGCAGGCACCGAAACAACGCTATGGTTGGACCGAAACCGAGACAACAAGTTCGAAAACGAAGTAACGAAATTTGTGGGACTTACCGGCGATGGGGGACGGAGGAGTGTTACGGAGGAGTGGTGATGTTCTCCGGTTGCCGAGGGAGAGAGACGAGAGGTGGTATGCGTGATGGTGAAGAAAGCTACTCCGATTGCCGTAGGGTTTGTTTTCGCGGTGAGGATATAACAGTATATACATCTTATACTTAAATTGTGAATGGCGGTTGAGGAGGATGGGTCTGGGCCGAAAATAATAAGGGATGGGACATGAAGTTTGGGCCGTAAATAACAGTAACAATTTGGGGTGGGGGTGTGTGTCGCACACAAGGAACAAGATTGGTGATTTATATTGTTATGGGTGAAATTCTGAGCCCATATCCTGACACTATATCTTGATTTCATGTTAGCTGTTTATGATCAGGATACCGGACCAGGATATTGGTAACATCCTGAGGCAGTATCGATCAGGATACCAGACCAGGATATTGGTAACATCCTAACGCAGTATCCTGGCAGTTACTAACGATTTTCTTTGGTTGCAAGGTACCAACGTTAAAGGACTTGATCTACCTGAAGATTCGCTCAAGATGGTTGAAAAATGGACGTTGATGGTGGAAGAATGGGTCTTGTAACGGTCAGAATAGAATAAAGGCATATTCCGCGAGAATATCGGAAGCTGGTCAATGCTATTGAGGTTGTAACGGTCATATGAGCTGAAGACCCGGTTTTATAGTCAATAAGCACGTGGAAAACAAGTAATAGCAGTCCCCCAACGTTCAGAATGGAATATTCCAAAGTATCCCGGAATAATAGGATAGTTTGTTAGTTTTTGTTACTATAAATGGGAGCGATCGGATCTTAGGCAGACACAACTTTTTCCACACACTCTCTTTCGCACACTTTGCTCTCTAGCTTCTATCAATCACTACACACCAACACTTGTAATCAAATCACGTTGTAACACCTAGTTGATCTGCATCATATCCTGCACTGTATCCTGATTTTTGAAGCAATTGAAGAACAAGGCAGCTGCGATTGTCAGCTCCCGAGGTTTTATGCCGGCGATCTAGATTGATCAAGGGCTTTCCTCGTACATCTCGTGTCGTTTACTTTATTTTTGCTCATTGTTTGATCATAGATACAGCTCTACATCTTGAGCCGTATCCTGAAACTGTTTTTACAATTAACTTGATTAACATATTTTTGACACTCACTTCTAGCACACTACCTCACTTAACTAATTTGATCACTTAATTACTTCGGTAATTTTTGACCAAAACAATTTGGCGCCCACCGTGGGGCAAGTGGTGCTCTCTTTTCTAAATTTTTTTGTGAAATCGCTAATCGGCTTTCTATTTTCAAAACTTTTGCCACATTGTCCATAATGGCCTCAAGATCAAACATGAGTTCCTCTATTGTGTCTGCTATGACCTCTGCTACTACTGGTTCGGTGCTCCCACCACCTCCTCCAAGGATGCCAGCCTCTTCACGACCTCAGGATATTATCCCTACTCGCAGTGTTCAGGAATCTGCTCCCGTTCTAGCTTCTAATGATGAAATTCTTACTTTATTTGGAAGTGTGCAGGAACAAATGAGGCAGCAACAGGAAACAAACCAAATGCTTTTAAGGGAAATACAACTCCTGAAGTCTGGCTCGAGCAGATCTGCTGAGGATAATGTCACTCCGTTACGTCCCAGAACGTTGAACTTTAGTTCAGCTGTGTATACTGAGGATAATAGGGGGAATATTGTGCCCAGCCTTCCTCAGAATCATACTCCTGAAATACCCTCCTCGGTCAGGATGTCAACCATGAGGAGCTCAGGATATGCTTCAGGATATGGGCAAAATCCTCCAACGGGTAACGTGTCATATAATAATAATACTCATGCTACTAACAAGAATGGATCTTTGCAGGATACAGGTGTAACATCAGCACTTACTAGGGAACTTCAGAAGTTGAAGGACATGATATCTAGTGTACCTGGGGTGGTCCAGCCAATCCCGGAAGTGTCCCAAGACAGCCACAAGATATCTCATTTTGCATATCCTATCTGTGATGCTGAGATCCCAAAGAGATTCCAAACCCCCAACATGAAACTTTATGATGGGATTACGGATCCTGAGGAGCATATTGCTCAGTATAGGGAAAGAATGGAGATTAACCCTATCCCTCCGGAGCTCAAGGAAGCATGCTTGTGCAAGGGATTTGGTTCTACTCTAACAGGATCAGCCTTAAAATGGCTGTTAAACGTTCCTCCTCGCTCAATTACTTCGTTTGCTCTTTTGGTTAATTTATTTAACAGTCAATTTTCTTGTAGTCGGAGTTTTGAGAAACTAACCAGTGATCTTTACAGGATAACTCAAGGGCCTCAGGAATCCTTGAGGGATTATGTGAACAAATTCAGTCGAGAATCCTTGGATATCCCACATCTTGATGTTGCAACAGCTGTGCAAGCCTTTAAGATGGGATTACAAAAGGATTCTCAGTTTTTTCAGGATCTTGTAATGAATCCCTGCAGGAATCTCGACGAAGCTCGTAACAGGGCTTTGAGATATATCAGTCTGGAAGATGATAGGAAGATGCAAGAAAGGATGAACTCATCTAACACTTATGAGTCAACTAACAGGAAGTCAGAATCCTCATTCAGGTCATATCGGCCTAAGCCATATGGTAGAAATGAAAACAAGAGAGTGAATGCAGTTGAAGATGAGGATCCTGAAGAGTATCCTGAGTTGTCTGAATGTTGCTTTTCTGTTAACATTCCTGAATTGATGTATGTCATGCAGGGTCTAGGAGACAAGGCTAGGTGGCCTCGAAAGAATCAACAAAAGGCTGACTGGAAAGATAAGTCAAATGGTGTGCTTTCCACGAAGATTTCGGACATGTAACTGAGGATTGCATTGCTCTAAGGAAAGAAATAAGCTATCTTCTAAGCAAGGGATATCTGAAAGATCTCTTAGGAAGAAAGAAGAATAAGGGTCAGGATACTGAGAAGGATCCTGAACGAGCAGCATCACCTCCCGCGGATGCCAAGATAATCAACTTCATTTCGGGAGGATCCGACATTTGTGGAACTTCGTATTCGGCAACAAAGAGACATGCAAAGGAAGCTAAGACCGAAAGGGGAGACAAACCTGTCAGGATGACTACCCTCACAACTGACAAAGTGATCACTTTTGATGCTGATGACAGAGATACTGTCCAGGATCCTCACCATGATGCTCTGGTAATAACGTTATATGTGGCTAACCATTTTGTACGCAGGATATTGGTTGATAATGGCAGCTCCGTCAACATAATCCAACTAGAAACTCTGAAGAGAATGAATGTATCTCCAATGGAAATCACTTCAAAGTCTACCGTGCTTGTTGGGTTCAGTGGAGAGGCTAGAAACACAGTGGGAGAGATAAAGTTGCCAATATACGTTGAAGGAGTCAACTCGATACAACGATTCTGTGTGATGGATTCTCTATCCTGCTATAACATCATACTAGGAAGACCGTGGATTGACGATATGAAGGTTGTGCCATCAACATATCACCAATGCATCAAGATACCTACCCCTTGGGGAGTTGTCAAAGTTGATAGCGATCAGCAGGAGGCGAAAGAATGCTACTCATCCTCAATGAAATCCTCAACCAAACCTAGCATGGCATAGCAATTAAAGACGCGAGCCCAGGATATCGTGGAGGATCCGGAGCAGGATGTGAAGAAAATTATCCTGGACCAGGATAATCCCGATATTTCGGTGCTCGTAGGGACCAATATCCCTCAGGATATTGAAGAACAATTAATTAACTTTTTGAAATGCAGGATGTCAACGTTTGCATGGAAGCATGAGGATATGACAGGCATATCCAAAGACATCATCACTCACAAGCTTGGAATTGATAAATCATTCAAGCCTGTTCAGCAAAAGAGAAGGAAGTTTTCTCCTGAGCGGAACAAGATTATCCAAGAGGAAGTTGAGAGATTATTGAAGTCCAGGATGATCAGAGAGGTTAAGTTCCCAATGTGGCTAGCAAACGTGGTTGTGGTACAGAAGAAAAATGGGAAATGGAGAGTTTGTGTAGACTACACAGACTTGAACAAAGCTTGTCCTAAAGACCCATTTCCTCTTCCCCACATTGATGCAATGGTAGATGCCACTGCCGGGCATGAAATGCTGACCTTCATGGATGCATCCTCAGGATTTCAACAGATCCAAATGGAGCCTTCTGACTAGGAGGATACTGCCTTCATGACACCAACATGTATTTATTGTTATACAGCTATGCCTTTTGGTTTGAAAAATGCAGGTGCAACATACCAAAGATTGGTAAACATGATGTTCAAAGACAAACTGGGGGACACCATCGAGGTGTACATCGACGATATGGTGGTAAAATCAAGGAAAGCTCAGTATCACCTCCAGGATATTAAAGGAGCGTTTGATATCTTGGATCAATATAACATGAAGCTGAATCCTGCTAAGTGCCATTTTGGAGTGGGGGCAGGAAAATTTCTAGGATATATGGTGACCAAAAGAGGAATAGAAGCGAGCCCGAAGCAGATTAAAGCCATCTTGGATATTAAATCACCCTCAAACATGAAGGATGTTCAACGATTAACAGGGCGAGTGGCAGCGTTAAACAGGTTTATCTCGAGATCCTCAGAGAAATGCAAAGATTTTTATGATATCCTGAAGAAGAACAAAAAATTCGAATGGGGTGAGAAGCATGAAGCGGCCCTACAGGATTTGAAGCGATATCTCTCAACCGCACCTCTATTGATGAAGCCTGAAAATGGTGAACCACTATCCCTATACCTTGCTGTATCAGGGAATGCTGTAAGTGTCGTTCTTATAAAAGACCATGAAGGTCAGCAATATCCTGTTTATTATGTTAGTAAAAGTTTGTTAGATGCATAAACTAGATATTCTCATTTAGAAAAGTTGATACCAGCACTAGTTATGGCATCGACAAAGCTTAGACATTACTTTGAAACACACAGAATTCATGTTAAGACAAATTATCCTGTTAAGAATGTGCTTAGGAAACCCGAGATGTCAGGCAGGACGGCCAAGTGGTCAGTAAAGTTGAGTGCTTACGACTTAGTATACGAACCTAGAAATGCCATAAAATCACAAGCTCTAGCTGACTTTGTGGCTGATTTCAGTAGTGACATTCTGGATGAGGTAGACCTAGAAGTACAACAATTAGGAGAATACTCAGGATCCTGGACAATGTATATTGATGGAGCATCTAATGTTAGAGGAGTAGGATTGGGAATACTACTAAAATCGCCACAGGGGGACATATTACCCCAGGCTATTAGATGTGAATTTCCTGCTACTAATAATGAAGCAGAATATGAGGCTTTAATTGCAGGATTAGAACTAGCTAAAAGTATGAATATCAAGAATTTGCGAGTGTATGTTGACTCCTTGTTAATTACTAACCATTTTAATGGATCCTATGTAGTTAAGGGTGAGAAATTAATCGAATACCTTGATATTCTCAAAAATTAGCAGAATATTTCGATGTTTTTACACTTGAACATGTACCAAGAGAAGATAATGCTGAAGTAGATGCCTTAGCAAATCTGGGATCATCGATCAGGATACCAGAAGGAACCCAAATACCAATATTGCATATCTTGTATCCTGCAACGAATCCTCAAGATAAGGAAGTAGTAAGTATCCAGGATCCTGTTGCTGAGTATCCTGGGGAGGATCCTGAATCCTGGATGGCTCCAATCATAAGATATCTCAAGGAAGGACATATCCCTAAAGACGAAAATCCTAAGGCATTTAGGATGAAGGTATCACGATTCACCATTATAAATAATATTTTGTATAAGAAATCCCTTGCAGGTCCGTACCTAAGGTACTTGGAAGATCCTGAAACCAAGGAGGTACTTCAGGATATACACGAAGTAGATTGTGGCAACCATACTGGGGGCAGATCTCTGTTCTCGAAGGTGTTGAGAACAGGATATTACTGGCCGACCATGAGAAAAGACGCCGCAGAATATGCTCGAAGATCTACCCTACGGGATCCTGAACAGAATCCTGAAGCCTTGAGTCAGGATTTGGATACTATAGATGAAAAAAGGGATGCAGCTAGGCTAAGGATGGCAGCATATCAACAAAGGATATCCAGAGCATATAACAAGAATATTAGGACCAGAAGATTTAAGGTTGGAGATTGGGTGTTAAGAAAGGCTTTTCAGAATACTACTAATCCTGCCGATGGCAAGCTAGCTCCAAAATGGGAAGGACCATATGAAGTTGAATCAGAAGCAGGGAAAGGAGCATATAGACTCAAGAATATGGAAGGGGATATGCTACCGAGATCTTGGAATGCTATACACCTTAAGCTTTATTTCAAGTGAGTTTAGAATTTAATTTCTAACTCAGGATGGTATGAATTCTATCTTTTTTAAATATGTTTGGTTTAATTTATTCTTTGAAACCCAATACTAACTTAAGCTTCGGAGGGGTGTTAGCCAAGCTAACACCCACCTTAGTTTAAGGATGTTTTGCAGTATATGCTCCAGGATATAGCTCCAGGATGCTCACTCAAGATACTTCAGAAGATTAGAGGATTGGCCCCCTCTCTCACGTATAAGGGATCCCGATCCCTTCACATGTTTAAAGGTATTCACCTTTCTCACGAATTGGGTTTAAACACCCCGCCTGGAGCGCAAGTTATCCAGGGATAGTTCAAGGTGGCGGGACCAGTTCATGTAAAAGTGGCTGACAATTTCGTTACTGTTGGCTATACCCTGGATCCTTAAGGTATATGAGGATTGATCACCCTCTCTCACGAAAGGGTATTTTCATACTCTCTAAGGTTTAAAGGTTATCACCTTTCTAAGTCTTGGAGTTTATACACTCTCGCCTGTAGCGCACGAAACGTGGGTAAAATCCCCAGCAAAACTCAACGACTTAAAGGTTTTCACCTTTTCAAGTCTTGAGGTTCTTATACTCCGGCTTAAATGCCTGGAAAATGGGTTTAGTCCCAATAAAATACAAAGTTTTTGGATAATCCCAAAGTATATTTTCAAAAAAACATAATCATTTACAAGTCTACATAAATTTTTGAAAAAAGATTGCTAAGTTTAAACAACTGGTTGAAGAATTGCTAAAGGATCATATCCTGGTACAACATACTGGTCCTGCACAGACAGGGGACATCCGTGATAGAACATGATGTATGCTGATACTATATCCTACTGGGGACATTTATGCTGGAGCAAGAAGGAAACCTATGCCAACACTATATCCCACTAAGGCATTGTGAGGAACTCAAAGGATCAAGTTTGGGCATAATTCGCCAAGTATCCTGGACTGGGGACACCTTCGTTGGAATGGTTGCGAAAGGACTGGAATGAAAGGATTTAGATGTCTTCTGTTTCGGTATGATCTTTCCTATTTTTGTTCTTTAAAAAACCTTATCTAGATTGTCTAAATCTCTGAAACTATAACACTTATGAGTATCCTGGTCGGGATATGTTCTCAGGATATATTCTCAAGATGTATTCTCAGGATATACTTCAGGATACTTGGATTGAAAACTGAAACTGTGTTCTAGTCAAACAAGTGTTCTCAAAACCAACTTTGTAAAATAAAAATGAACTGTCCTCTTTCTCTGAAAACTTTATCTAAATTGCTTGAGTTATAAAAACCATATTTGACGGAAGTCTTAATAGGATATTTGCGAGTATATTGATCAAGATATTTTCATAAAAAGTAATAATTGCACTAAGTTTGGAACATTGGAATTCAGACTAAGCAATGCACAACAAATAACAACATGTAAGGTTAAAAGGTTAGTTTATTATTAATTGTATTTTTGGTTTCATCTCAAAAAGAGACCCATCCACCAAGAACACAATTAAGTTTTTAAAGCATATTTACATAAACAGTTGAAGGCTTCGTCCTGAAAACACGAGATCCCTTCACCTCCAACTGTTAAATTGTTCTAAAGCTTGCAGGAAATTAAAATTGTTCTAAGTACAGGACGACCAGATGATTCAGACCCTACAAAGCAAAGTACAGGTATCGTTAAAGACAAACTAACCATGATACAGGTTCAGTATATGTGTACGGGATACAGGATTTGGATATTTACCTTATTAAGGAAGGAGGTCGTGGGCTCGATGGATTCCATGAAGCCAAGGTCATCATGAGAGAAACCTTCGGCAACAACAGTGGACAGCTTAGAGCGGGTGGTAACAGATGATTCTTTTACCAGGACAAGTTTGGAGTAACTGTCAAGCTCCTCAAGATTGAAGACAACAAGGACCTTAGCAGAGTCTACAAAAAAAAAAGAGTAGTTTCAATCTTATCATATTATGTGCTGATTAACCAAACATATGCAGGAATGTTCAAAACAGATATCCTTACCGGACGTATTAGAATGACTGAAAAATATATCTGTTGGAATCAGGATATCCAACAGTTATATTTTTGGGGACAATTGTTATGGGTGAAATTTTGAGCCCATATCCTGACACTATATCTTGATTTCATGTTAGCTGTTTATGATCAGGACACCGGACCAGGATATTGGTAACATCCTGAGGCAGTATCGATCAGGATACCAGACCAGGATATTGGTAACATCCTGACGCAGTATCCTGGCAGTTACTAACGATTTTCTTTGGTTGCAAGGTACCAACGTTAAAGGACTTGATCTACCTGAAGATTCGCTCAAGATGGTTGAAAAATGGACATTGATGGTGGAAGAATGGGTCTTGTAACGGTCAGAATAGAATAAAGGCTTATTCCGCGAGAATATCGGAAGCTGGTCAATGCTATTGAGGTTGTAACGGTCAATTGAGCTGAAGACCCGGTTTTATAGTCAATAAGCACGTGGAAAACAAGTAATAGCAGTCCCCCAACGTTCAGAATGGAATATTCCAAAGTATCCCGGAATAATAGGATAGTTTGTTAGTTTTTGTTACTATAAATGGGAGCGATCGGATCTTAGGCAGACACAACTTTTTCCACACACTCTCTTTCGCACACTTTGCTCTCTAGCTTCTATCAATCACTACACACCAACACTTGTAATCAAATCACGTTGTAACACCTAGTTGATCCGCATCATATCCTGCACTGTATCCTGATTTTTGAAGCAATTGAAGAACAAGGCAGCTGCGATTGTCAGCTCCCGAGGTTTTATTCCGGCGATCTAGATTGATCAAGGGCTTTCCTCGTACATCTCGTGTCGTTTACCTTATTTTTTCTCATTGTTTGATCATAGATACAGCTCTACATCTTGAGCCGTATCCTGAAATTGTTTTTACAATTAACTTGATTAACATATTTTTGACACTCACTTCTAGCACACTACCTCACTTAACTAATTTGATCACTTAATTACTTCGGTAATTTTTGACCAAAACAATTTGGCGCCCACCGGGGGGCAAGTGGTGCTCTCTTTTCTAAATTTTTTTGTGAAATCGCTAATCGGCTTTCTATTTTCAAAACTTTTGCCACATTGTCCATAATGGCCTCAAGATCAAACATGAGTTCCTCTATTGTGTCTGCTATGACCTCTGCTACTACTGGTTCGGTGCTCCCACCACCTCCTCCAAGGATGCCAGCCTCTTCACGACCTCAGGATATTATCCCTACTCGCAGTGTTCAGGAATCTGCTCCCGTTCTAGCTTCTAATGATGAAATTCTTACTTTATTTGGAAGTGTGCAGGAACAAATGAGGCAGCAACAGGAAACAAACCAAATGCTTTTAAGGGAAATACAACTCCTGAAGTCTGGCTCGAGCAGATCTGCTGAGGATAATGTCACTCCGTTACATCCCAGAACGTTGAACTTTAGTTCAGCTGTGTATACTGAGGATAATAGGGGGAATATTGTGCCCAGCCTTCCTCAGAATCATACTCCTGAAATACCCTCCTCGGTCAGGATGTCAACCATGAGGAGCTCAGGATATGCTTCAGGATATGGGCAAAATCCTCCAACGGGTAACGTGTCATATAATAATAATACTCATGCTACTAACAAGAGTGGATCTTTGCAGGATACAGGTGTAACATCAGCACTTACTAGGGAACTTCAGAAGTTGAAGGACATGATATCTAGTGTACCTGGGGTGGTCCAGCCAATCCCGGAAGTGTCCCAAGACAGCCATAAGATATCTCATTTTGCATATCCTATCTGTGATGCTGAGATCCCAAAGAGATTCCAAACCCCCAACATGAAACTTTATGATGGGACTACGGATCCTGAGGAGCATATTGCTCAGTATAGGGAAAGAATGGAGATTAACCCTATCCCTCCGGAGCTCAAGGAAGCATGCTTGTGCAAGGGATTTGGTTCTACTCTAACAGGATCAGCCTTAAAATGGCTGTTAAACGTTCCTCCTCACTCAATTACTTCGTTTGCTCATTTGGTTAATTTATTTAACAGTCAATTTTCTTGTAGTCGGAGTTTTGAGAAACTAACCAGTGATCTTTACAGGATAACTCAAGGGCCTCAGGAATCCTTGAGGGATTATGTGAACAAATTCAGTCGAGAATCCTTGGATATCCCACATCTTGATGTTGCAACAGCTGTGCAAGCCTTTAAGATGGGATTACAAAAGGATTCTCAGTTTTATCAGGATCTTGTAATGAATCCCTGCAGGAATCTCGACGAAGCTCGTAACAGGGCTTTGAGATATATCCGTCTGGAAGATGACAGGAAGATGGAAGAAAGGATGAACTCATCTAACACTTATGAGTCAACTAACAGGAAGTCAGAATCCTCATTCAGGTCATATCGGCCTAAGCCATATGGTAGAAATGAAAACAAGAGAGTGAATGCAGTTGAAGATGAGGATCCTGAAGAGTATCCTGAGTTGTCTGAATATTGCTTTTCTGTTAACATTCCTGAATTGATGTATGCCATGCAGGGTCTAGGAGACAAGGCTAGGTGGCCTCGAAAGAATCAACAAAAGGCTGACTGGAAAGATAAGTCAAATGGTGTGCTTTCCACGAAGATTTCGGACATGTAACTGAGGATTGCATTGCTCTAAGGAAAGAAATAAGCTATCTTCTAAGAAAGGGATATCTGAACGATCTCTTAGGAAGAAAGAAGAATAAGGGTCAGGATACTGAGAAGGATCCTGAGCGAGCAGCATCACCTCCCGCGGATGCCAAGATAATCAACTTCATTTCGGGAGGATCCGACATTTGTGGAACTTCGTATTCGACAGCAAAGAGACATGCAAAGGAAGCTAAGACCGAAAGGGGAGACAAACCTGTCAGGATGACTACCCTCACAACTGACAAAGTGATCACTTTTGATGCTGATGACAGAGATACTGTCCAGAATCCTCACCATGATGCTCTGGTAATAACGTTATATGTGGCTAACCATTTTGTACGCAGGATATTGGTTGATAATGGCAGCTCCGTCAACATAATCCAACTAGAAACTCTGAAGAGAATGAATGTATCTCCAATGGAAATCACTTCAAAGTCTACCGTGCTTGTTGGGTTCAGTGGAGAGGCTAGAAACACAGTAGGAGAGATAAAGTTGCCAATATACGTTGAAGGAGTCAACTCGATACAACGATTCTGTGTGATGGATTCTCTATCCTGCTATAACATCATACTGGGAAGACCGTGGATTCACGATATGAAGGTTGTGCCATCAACATGTCACCAATGCATCAAGATACCTACCCCTTGGGGAGTTGTCAAAGTTGATAGCGATCAGCAGGAGGCGAAAGAATGCTACTCATCCTCAATGAAATCCTCAACCAAACCTAGCATGGCATAGCAATTAAAGACGCGAGCCCAGGATATCGTGGAGGATCCGGAGCAGGATGTGAAGAAAATTATCCTGGACCAGGATAATCCCGATATTTCGGTGCTCGTAGGGACCAATATCCCTCAGGATATTGAAGAACAATTAATTAACTTTTTGAAATGCAGGATGTCAACGTTTGCATGGAAGCATGAGTATATGACAGGCATATCCAAAGACATCATCACTCACAAGCTTGGAATTGATAAATCATTCAAGCCTGTTCAGCAAAAGAGAAGGAAGTTTTCTCCTGAGCGGAACACGATTATCCAAGAGGAAGTTGAGAGATTATTGAAGTCCAGGATGATCAGAGAGGTTAAGTTCCCAATGTGGCTAGCAAACGTGGTTGTGGTACAGAAGAAAAATGGGAAATGGAGAGTTTGTGTAGACTACACAGACTTGAACAAAGCTTGTCCTAAAGACCCATTTCCTCTTCCCCACATTGATGCAATGGTAGATGCCACTGCCGGGCATGAAATGCTGACCTTCATGGATGCATCCTCAGGATTTCAACAGATCCAAATGGAGCCTTCTGACTAGGAGGATACTGCCTTCATGACACCAACAGGTATTTATTGTTATACAGCTATGCCTTTTGGTTTGAAAAATGCAGGTGCAACATACCAAAGATTGGTAAACATGATGTTCAAAGACAAACTGGGGGACACCATGGAGGTGTACATCGACGATATGGTGGTAAAATCAAGGAAAACTCAGGATCACCTCCAGGATATTAAAGGAGCGTTTGATATCTTGGATCAGTATAACATGAAGCTGAATCCTGCTAAGTGCCATTTTGGAGTGGGGGCAGGAAAATTTCTAGGATATATGGTGACCAAAAGAGGAATAGAAGCGAGCCCGGAGCAGATTAAAGCCATCTTGGATATTATATCACCCTCAAACATGAAGGATGTTCAACGATTAACAGGGCGAGTGGCAGCGTTAAACAGGTTTATCTCGAGATCCTCAGAGAAATGCAAAGATTTTTATGATATCCTGAAGAAGAACAAAAAATTCGAATGGGGTGAGAAGCATGAAGCGGCCCTACAGGATTTGAAGCGATATCTCTCAACCGCACCTCTATTGATGAAGCCTGAAAATGGTGAACCACTATCCCTATACCTTGCTGTATCAGGGAATGCTGTAAGTGTCGTTCTTATAAAAGACCATGAAGGTCAGCAATATCCTGTTTATTATGTTAGTAAAAGTTTGTTAGATGCATAAACTAGATATTCTCATTTAGAAAAGTTGATACTAGCACTAGTTATGGCATCGACAAAGCTTAGACATTACTTTGAAACACACAGAATTCATGTTAAGACAAATTATCCTGTTAAGAATGTGCTTAGGAAACCCGAGATGTCAGGCAGGACGGCCAAGTGGTCAGTAAAGTTGAGTGCTTACGACTTAGTATACGAACCTAGAAATGCCATAAAATCACAAGCTCTAGCTGACTTTGTGGCTGATTTCAGTAGTGACATTCTGGATGAGGTAGACCTAGAAGTACAACAATTAGGAGAATCCTCAGGATCCTGGACAATGTATACTAATGGAGCATCTAATGTTAGAGGAGTAGGATTGGGAATACTACTAAAATCGCCACAGGGGGACATATTACCCCAGGCTATTAGATGTGAATTTCCTGCTACTAATAATGAAGCAGAATATGAGGCTTTAATTGCAGGATTAGAACTAGCTAAAAGTATGAATATCAAGAATTTGCGAGTGTATGTTGACTCCTTGTTAATTACTAACCATTTTAATGGATCCTATGCAGTTAAGGGTGAGAAATTAATCGAATACCTTGATATTCTCAAAAATTAGCAGAATATTTCGATGTTTTTACACTTGAACAGGTACCAAGAGAAGATAATGCTGAAGTAGATGCCTTAGCAAATCTGGGATCATCGATCAGGATACCAGAAGGAACCCAAATACCAATATTGCATATCTTGTATCCTGCAACGAATCCTCAAGATAAGGAAATAGTAAGTATCCAGGATCCTGTTGCTGAGTATCCTGAGGAGGATCCTGAATCCTGGATGGCTCCAATCATAAGATATCTCAAGGAAGGACATATCCCTAAAGACGAAAATCCTAAGGCATTTAGGATGAAGGTATCATGATTCACCATTATAAATAATATTTTGTATAAGAAATCCCTTGCAGGTCCGTACCTAAGGTACTTGGAAGATCCTGAAACCAAGGAGGTACTTCAGGATATACACGAAGTAGATTGTGGCAACCATACTGGGGGCAGATCTCTGTTCTCGAAGGTGTTGAGAACAGGATATTACTGGCCGACCATGAGTAAAGACGCCGCAGAATATGCTCGAAGATCTACCCTACGGGATCCTGAACAGAATCCTGAAGCCTTGAGTCAGGATTTGGATACTATAGATGAAAAAAGGGATGCAGCTAGGCTAAGGATGGCAGCATATCAACAAAGGATATCCAGAGCATATAACAAGAATATTAGGACCAGAAGATTTAAGGTTGGAGATAGGGTGTTAAGAAAGGCTTTTTAGAATACTACTAATCCTGCCGATGGCAAGCTAGCTCCAAAATGGGAAGGACCATATGAAGTTGAATCAGAAGCAGGGAAAGGAGCATATAGACTCAAGAATATGGAAGGGGATATGCTACCGAGATCTTGGAATGCTATACACCTTAAGCTTTATTTCAAGTGACTTTAGAATTTAATTTCTAACTCAGGATGGTATGAATTCTATCTTTTTTAAATATGTTTGGTTTAATTTATTCTTTGAAACCCAATACTAACTTAAGCATCGGAGGGATGTTAGCCAAGCTAACACCCACCTTAGTTTAAGGATGTTTTGCAGTATATGCTCCAGGATATAGCTCCAGGATGCTCACTCAAGATACTTCAGAAGATTAGAGGATTGGCCCCCTCTCTCACGTATAAGGGATCCCGATCCCTTCACAGGTTTAAAGGTATTCACCTTTCTCACGAATTGGGTTTAAACACCCCGCCTGGAGCGCAAGTTATCCAGGGATAGTTCAAGGTGGCGGGACCAGTTCATGTAAAAGTGGCTGACAATTTCGTTACTGTTGGCTATACCCTGGATCCTTAAGGTATATGAGGATTGATCACCCTCTCTCACGAAAGGGTATTTTCATACTCTCTAAGGTTTAAAGGTTATCACCTTTCTAATTCTTGGAGTTTATACACTCTCGCCTGTAGCGCACGAAACGTGGGTAAAATCCCCAGCAAAACTCAAAGACTTAAAGGTTTTCACCTTTTCAAGTCTTGAGGTTCTTATACTCCGGCTTAAATGCCTGGAAAATGGGTTTAGTCCCAATAAAATACAAAGTTTTTGGATAATCCTAAAGTATATTTTCAAAAAAACATAATCATTTACAAGTCTACATAAATTTTTGAAAAAAGATTGCTAAGTTTAAACAACTGGTTGAAGAATTGCTAAAGGATCATATCCTGGTACAACATACTGGTCCTGCACAGACAGGGGACATCCGTGATAGAACATGATGTATGCTGATACTATATCCTACTG
Source organism: Helianthus tuberosus (assembly GCA_030545235.1). Classification (NCBI taxonomy): domain Eukaryota; kingdom Viridiplantae; phylum Streptophyta; class Magnoliopsida; order Asterales; family Asteraceae; genus Helianthus; species Helianthus tuberosus. The sequence goes on along the minus strand of CM060366.1, from coordinate 168,975,167 downwards.
GGGACATTTATGCTGGAGCAAGAAGGAAACCTATGCCAACACTATATCCCACTAAGGCATTGTGAGGAACTCAAAGGATCAAGTTTGGGCATAATTCGCCAAGTATCCTGGACTGGGGACACCTTCGTTGGAATGGTTGCGAAAGGACTGGAATGAAAGGATTTAGATGTCTTCTGTTTCGGTATGATCTTTCCTATTTTTGTTCTTTAAAAAACCTTATCTAGATTGTCTAAATCTCTAAAACTATAACACTTATGAGTATCCTGGTCGGGATATGTTCTCAGGATATATTCTCAAGATGTATTCTCAGGATATACTTCAGGATACTTGGATTGAAAACTGAAACTGTGTTCTAGTCAAACAAGTGTTCTCAAAACCAACTTTGTAAAATAAAAATGAACTGTCCTCTTTCTCTGAAAACTTTATCTAAATTGCTTGAGTTATAAAAACCCTATTTTGACGGAAGTCTTAATAGGATATTTGCGAGTATATTGATCAAGATATTTTCATAAAAAGTAATAATTGCACTAAGTTTGGAACATTGGAATTCAGACTAAGCAATGCACAACAAATAACAACATGTAAGGTTAAAAGGTTAGTTTATTATTAATTGTATTCTTGGTTTCATCTCAAAAAGAGACCCATCCACCAAGAACACAATTAAGTTTTTAAAGCATATTTACATAAACAGTTGAAGGCTTCGTCTTGAAAACACGAGATCCCTTCACCTCCAACTGTTAAATTGTTCTAAAGCTTGCAGGAAATTAAAATTGTTCTAAGTACAGGACGACCAGATGATTCAGACCCTACAAAGCAAAGTACAGGTATCGTTAAAGACAAACTAACCATGATACAGGTTCAGTATATGTGTACGGGATACAGGATTTGGATATTTACCTTATTAAGGAAGGAGGTCATGGGCTCGATGGATTCCATGAAGCCAAGGTCATCATGAGAAAAACCTTCGGCAACAACAGTGGACAGCTTAGAGCGGGTGGTAACAGATGATTCTTTTACCAGGACAAGTTTGGAGTAACTGTCAAGCTCCTCAAGATTGAAGACAACAGGGACCTTAGCAGAGTCTACAAAAAAAAATGAGTAGTTTCAATCTTATCATATTATGTGCTGATTAACCAAACATATGCAGGAATGTTCAAAACAGATATCCTTACCGGACGTATTGGAATGACTGAAAAATATATCTGTTGGAATCAGGATATCCAACAGTTATATTTTTGGGGACAATTGTTATGGGTGAAATTCTGAGCCCATATCCTGACACTATATCTTGATTTCATGTTAGCTGTTTATGATCAGGATACCGGACCAGGATATTGGTAACATCCTGAGGCAGTATCGATCAGGATACCAGACCAGGATATTGGTAACATCCTAACGCAGTATCCTGGCAGTTACTAACGATTTTCTTTGGTTGCAAGGTACCAACGTTAAAGGACTTGATCTACCTGAAGATTCGCTCAAGATGGTTGAAAAATGGACGTTGATGGTGGAAGAATGGGTCTTGTAACGGTCAGAATAGAATAAAGGCATATTCCACGAGAATATCGGAAGCTGGTCAATGCTATTGAGGTTGTAACGGTCATATGAGCTGAAGACCCGGTTTTATAGTCAATAAGCACGTGGAAAACAAGTAATAGCAGTCCCCCAACGTTCAGAATGGAATATTCCAAAGTATCCCGGAATAATAGGATAGTTTGTTAGTTTTTGTTACTATAAATGGGAGCGATCGGATCTTAGGCAGACACAACTTTTTCCACACACTCTCTTTCGCACACTTTGCTCTCTAGCTTCTATCAATCACTACACACCAACACTTGTAATCAAATCACGTTGTAACACCTAGTTGATCCGCATCATATCCTGCACTGTATCCTGATTTTTGAAGCAATTGAAGAACAAGGCAGCTGCGATTGTCAGCTCCCGAGGTTTTATGCCGGCGATCTAGATTGATCAAGGGCTTTCCTCGTACATCTCGTGTCGTTTACTTTATTTTTGCTCATTGTTTGATCATAGATACAGCTCTACATCTTGAGCCGTATCCTGAAACTGTTTTTACAATTAACTTGATTAACATATTTTTGACACTCACTTCTAGCACACTACCTCACTTAACTAATTTGATCACTTAATTACTTCGGTAATTTTTGACCAAAACATATATATATATATATATATATATATATCTGTTTTAATTTAATATATTTTTTTACCATAATCAAACAATTAATCATAATTTAAAATCCAACAATTAGTAACAATTACAATCAAATAGATTAATGTATGACAATATATATGTGCAATACATATTTGTGCAAACGTGGTACGATGTGTTGCACAGAACGTAAAGGAAATGTAAATAAAATGATCGAAAGAATTGACTGGTTTATACCTCAAAAATACGGTTTGTCACATCATCCCCAAGTTAAAAGAAATTTCGTCCCGAAATTTAGAACGTGGTTACTGAGGAAGCTAGTTATGTTGCGTGGTTTCCTTGGTTTCCTGGGGTGTCACATCATTCCCCCGTTGGTTTGGAATTTCGTCCCGAAATTCCGCAGAACGATAGGAATGAGGTCGATAGAAAAGGTCTGATCAGCAAGAACAAGATGGCAACCCTAAACTATGTGTGTGGCCTCTAGACTTTTACCGCTTGCTCGTTCTACTATGTGCTTGGTGTTCAAAAGTGTTGGGGTACGATTAAGCATTTGACTAACTTTTAAAGACACGTAACTAGTATCGGCACCCGAATCAAATAAAACAATAACATAAAAGTCGTCAAGTAGGAACTCACCCTGACCGATCACGAAGGCACGTCCCCTAGCACCATTGCCGTCGTTGTTCCCATTTCCTTGGTTGTTGTTGTTCTGATTCTGATTCAGCTGGGGGCAGTCTCTTTTGAAATGGTCTTCAGCACCACACTGAAAGCATCCTTTGTTGTTACCCTGCTGCTGGTTCTGTCGTCGCTGATTCGCAGGGTAGAGACTCCTGCAATCCTTGGCCGCATGGCCAGGTTTTTTACACCTCTGACAAGTGCCCTTAGTACACGGTCCGCTATGATGGAAACCACATTGATTGCATTTGGGGTGGTTCCCCTTGTACCCACTCTGCCCTTGACTACCAGAAGATTGCTAACTGGGGCTCTTGTAGTCATCAGTCCTCCTTTGCTGAGACTGGGACTGAACAGAAGTTGAACCTTTGCTTGAAGCTCCATCCCATTTTCGCTTGTTGTCACTAGGAGCATCTGAAGTAGCTGTATCACTAATACGCTTTGGTAACCTGCCCTGTTCCACCGCCTGATCAGTGAGACGATGAGCCAACTTGTTGATCTGTTGAATGGTGCCTAGATTTGCTGAGGTCACGTGACTTTGGACCTCTGGCACTAAACCCTTGAGATACAGTTCGATACGTTTGATGGGAGGGTCTACCATAGTAGGACACAGTGTAGCCAACTCGTTTGATCTTTTAGTGTACGCTTCAATTTCTGACCCCGTCATCTTTAAGTTATAAAATTCTACCTCCAATTTATGAATGTCATCACGGCTGCAGTATTCTTCTTTGATCAATTCCTTGAAATCGTTCCATGGGGTGGCATTGGTAGTCGCCAACCCTAGCATTTGGACTTGAGCGTTCCACCACGTGAGCGCTATACCCTCAAGAGTACCAGTAGCATATTTCACCCTGCGAGCCTCAGGGCATTCACACATCTCAAAGACGGATTCGAGCTTCTCAAACCAGTGGAGGAGTCCAACGGCCCCTTCAGTGCCACTGAAAGTACTGGGACGACAGTCCATGAAGGTCTTGAAAGTACACACAGGAGGCTGAGCGTGTTGACCTCGTGCCTGGGCAGCGGCAAGTGCTGCAGTAACTTGTTCAGTGATCAAAGCCGCCAACTGGGCTTGAGTTAGGTTAACGCGTGCACTCATGATCTTCATACCAAAGGAAACATGAGTGAGAAAGGTTTGCGAAAGTGCGATGAAAGAAGAGAGTAAGCACATAAGTGTTTTCAAACAATAGTTGTTACGTTTATCTAAGCATACCATGAGCAAAGTTCTATGTAATCTAGCAAGTAGGTAATGTAAACATAAATTATATCACCCAGAATGTCGAGTCTTGCACGTGGAGCGAAGCGTCGTTGTGGATCGTTGAGCACTGTTTAGGTTATAGTCTGGTTTTAACAAAAACTTTTTCCCTTATTAAAACCAAGTTCACTATAACCAATGGCTCTGATACCAATCTGTCACACCCCCAAAATCCACCTGCGGAGTATCACCGCTTGGAGGCGTGATTGACCAGGATCAAGCCACCAATTATATTGAACATAGTACGTAAATAAAAAATAAAACCCAACACAATATAATTGGTGTCCAAACAAAACATAGTTTAAGTTGTAAGCGAAAGCATAAAGTTTAAAAACCAAAGTATAAGTTCAAATATATCAAATGTTTATCGTGCCATAAGACTATCCATGCCCCACAACGACCACGCCTCCTCATGCAAGCTCCATGAGTACCTAACGACCTGCAAGGCATGTAACAACGAGTCAACAACAAAGTTGAGCGAGTCCACAGTTGGTGTTCATTGTTAAGTTGTTTCAAAAACCAGAAATTCATTTGTAAGTTGTAAGTTAATCAGTTTACCCTGTTTCCCCAAACATATCCATAGTTGGTGGGGGCTTCCCCATGTTAACCACTAGACCTGTTTACCATATCGACCACTGACTAAAGTAAGTTGGTGCCCTGACGTCAATGTCTATCATCATTGACTAGTGCCCAGATCCATTAGTTCACGCCCGTCCTCTGCGGCACGGTGTGAGGCTTGTCAAACCAAAATAGTGCTATCTAACTAATGACCCGCTCGCCATTGGCCCGGCGATTAAGTCGATATAAAAAGGAGGGACTTCATGATAGAGAGTTTTGGTCTAGTATCCGTGTTGTCACCCTTCAATAAAGAGGGTGTGTACGTAATCCCCAAACCAGGAGATTACGCAGGTTCCGATTAAATACTTATCACATGTTGTCACCCTTCAATAAAGAGGGTGTGTACGTGTCCCAAACTAGGAGATCACGCAGTTTCAGTTCAAATCCTTTACCCATTCCCAACCCCTGGGAATCACATGCCTTGTAGAAAGTGTGAACTCACCTTGGTTTGCTCGGCAGATACACGAAAAGGTTACTTGAGCTATATGTGGTCACCCACGTCCTAACATGGTTACCATACAAGTCAGGTTCACATTCAGGTATTTCACATATTATTCTACACGTATTCTATCGTCATGTTATACTTCTATCCACAATATGACAGATAATATTTACACAATTATCAGCCCATTAATTCGAACAGTTAGAGTAGATTAGTTACACAAATTCCTAATCCTAATCCTTTAGCTCATGTTTTCAAAATCGTTTATCAAAATAAAAGAAAGAATAAATTTCTAATTCTAATCATTTAGTCAATTTCATGTGTAAATATAATTACACTAACGTCCATAGTTCTACATATGAGTATACATATTTAAATTGTGCATGGCATACCCTCGTTCATAGTGAACCCATATATACATCGATTACATGCACTAAACCAACTTACATTACCTAACTCATTTATAAATAACCATTGATACATTACACACATTTTAAACCCACATAAAATATTATACCCTCGCAAACCTGTACGCCCACAACTAACAACCCCTAATCTAATTGGGCCAACCAAACACATAAAACTGTTATGGGACATTATTTAATCCTTATCATAGCACCAAAGACACAAAGGATGATCATATCCTAGACAAGAATTATAAACAGTAGATCATCCAAGAACAAGTTTATAAATATATATCATCGAGCATGGAGTGTTCATGTACATGTTCTCGCACCAGGACATACTCTCATATATATATATATATATTTATCACGAACAAGCATATACATTCATACTTCACATGCAACCTACACACTTATCATTCGTACTTTCATGTATAACATCGGGCATGAACAGCACATGTACAGATCATCGAATCAAGTATATACATACTTTCATATAGTTCCATATAATCACTCAATCGCAGGCACCGAAACAACGCTATGGTTGGACCGAAACCGAGACAACAAGTTCGAAAACGAAGTAACGAAATTTGTGGGACTTACCGGCGATGGGGGACGGAGGAGTGTTACGGAGGAGTGGTGATGTTCTCCGGTTGCCGAGGGAGGGAGAGAGACGAGAGGTGGTATGCGTGATGGTGAAGAAAGCTACTCCGATTGCCGTAGGGTTTGTTTTCGCGGTGAGGATATAACAGTATATACATCTTATACTTAAATTGTGAATGGCGGTTGAGGGGGGATGGGTCTGGGCCGAAAATAATAAGGGATGGGACACGAAGTTTGGGCCTTAAATAACAGTAACAATTTAGGGTGGGGGGTGTGTGTCGCACACAAGGAACAAGATTGGTGATTTATATATATCTCTTTTAATTTAATATATTTTTTTTACCATAATCAAACAATTAATCATAATTTAAAATCCAACAATTAGTAACAATTACAATCAAATAGATTAATGTATGACAATATATATGTGCAATACATATTTGTGAAAACGTGGTACGATGTGTTGCACAGAACGTAAAGGAAATGTAAATAAAATGATCGAAAGAATTGACTGGTTTATACCTCAAAAATACGGTTTGTCACAGTCTGTAGCGCCCATCTTTACCCATGCTGTCGACCCAGATCCTGAGGTCGAGTTCGTACCTGCTGAGCCTGTTCCAGTTGGCCCAGAGCCTGTCATTGCTCATGACCCTATTGATATCCCAGCAGTTGCACTTTTGCCTGATCCTTTACCCGAGCCTGATCATGTTGATGTACCAGTCTTGGCACCACCTATTGTTGAGGCACCAGTCGTCGTACCACCGGTTTCTGATGTTCCTATTGTTGATGCACCACAGCCTGATCCTGTGCCGGTATTTGTTGACCGTGCACCTTTTGCCACACATGTCGATCCCATATACGCTGACACCCGTAACGGGTGGATCGAGGATGATGATTATCCACCTTTTGTTGTACCAGTTACACCCTCTGTTCACCTGCTTTTGCACCCCTGATACTCCCCAGTTTCACCCACACACATCTGATGTCCACCGCACAGACTTACCTATCACATTCCTCCAGGACATACCCCCTCCCCGTCCAGGGGAAGGACCTTCTACTGAGCCACGTGATCACATGCCACCCACGACAGCTGCTTTCCCAGTTATGCCTTCTTTTACTCCGGCTGCACACACTACATCTCCCTTTGTACCATCGGGCGAGCCATTCTTGTGGTCATCGCCCAATGTTATGCCGTTATCAGACCCGTATCACCCGTTTCATGTCGGATATACCACAGAGGACATACTTACATCCCTGCAGTTGCAGCAGGATGCTCTGAGTCGTCGAGTCGGGGAGCTAGAGAGGACCCCACGCCCTCCCCCATGTCACTGTCAGACTCCTTTTGCCGCACCACACGCTCCCCTCTCGCTACCCCCTGATTCAGATATTCGTTTCCTCACCTCCTAGTAGCAGATTGCCTACTTGTTGCGCGTCATTCATGCACTTGAGGAGGACTGGGTGCGCTTGCGCCGTTTGATTTTCTTCCCTCCTCCTCCCCCATCGGCATGAGGATTTTTGGTCTGTTGCAGGTAGTGTTACTTATGGATGAGAAGACGGCGATTGAGCCATACTATATAGCATTTTGAAGACCGCATTTTGACATCATGACTTTTGATATTTGATTTTTTGATTGTTGTAAATGACTAGATAGTTTAGACATGGGTGATGTGGCCCTTAGTCTCTTTTGGGGATGTACGATACATTTGGAAAACTTGTAAACATTGTATTGTGGTCTTATTTATTGATGTGTTTGAAGTGTGTTATGGTTTTAATGTTTATTTTAAGCCCTTTTTCACTTTCTTTAGCCAAGTTTTAAATTTATAAAAAACGATACTTACTAACACTAAACACACATATGGGCAAGTGCACCCATCGTGAGCGTAGTATAGTGTTGGTAAGATACCGAGGTCGTCCAAGGACACAAGAGCTTTTAGTACCGGTTTATCCTCAACGTCTAATCAAATCAAAAGTTTAGAAAAAGGTTTTAAACTAAGAAAAATAAAAACTAACTAAATGCTGAAAATAAAAATAAAATAAAAACAGATAGACAAGATGAATCACTTGGCTCCGACTCGTGTTTAGTGTAACCTTTGATTATTTCCGCACTTTTGCACTATTTAAGAGATTATCTTAGTTATTGTAGTAGGCCCCTCTTTTGAAGGTGACGTTACCCTCAACCCAGTAGTTTGAGTCAACAAGGATACAATCCTAAAGGGTCGGATTATTGAAAGATAATTAATTAAGTTATTAATGCATAATGTGCTAGGCCCCTCTTTTGAAGGTGACGTTACCCTCGGCTAAGTAGTCTGAGTCAGCAGGGATACAATCCTAAGTAGCCGGGTTAAAGTATTAATAGTAGTTTAACTTATGAGGGGATCAAAGAGTTTGGACCCCCGCCATCCAATACCGTTAAGTATTGAAGGAGGTCCTACTAAATTTGACCCAGATCTTTTGCAGGATCTATACACTGAACAATGGCAAGACTCTTACCAAACCGTTCCCTTAACCCCCGACCAGGTAGCCAACAAACCTCCATATAGACCGTGGAGATATGAATGGTGAAAATCTTTTATTTTATATAGACAGTAAAATAATGCCAAGACACCACAGACAAACGATAAGGAAGAATCACCTTCAACATAAGAAACTAGTTATTAAGGTCATCAATACATAACCAATTAAAAAGTGCGAAAAGATTAAAAATAAAAAGTATTACACTAGACACTTTGTCTTCACCAAGTGATGTAAGAGACTTAGGCAAACATGGCCTTGATTGTTAAGAACTCTTACGATCAATCTTGGATCCCGAGACGACTCACACACTCTATGATGGACAATGGATGATGGTGGTGAATGATGGTGTTATGGTGGTGGTGGGTGGTGGATGAAGTGTGAGAGAGGTGGTGTGCCAAGGGATGGTTTGAGCTTGAGCCAAGCACTCCTATTTATAGGCTGAACAGAAGCTCGGGCACGGCCCCGTGTCCACATCCTTTTCTGTCTTCATTAATTGCTCTTGTCTGTATTAGTTGACCACGGCCCCGTGTCCGCTGGGCACGACCCCGTGTGCAGAAGCATATCTGTACTATCAAGATTTGCCTGGATTTTGCGAATCTTATAGTTGACCACGACCCCGTGTCCGCTGAGCACGGCCCCGTGGTGGGCGATGGAAGCTTCTACAACTTTTTCTTTTATGCTGACACTTGGGCACGCCCCCGTGCTCACTGAGCACGGGGCGTGTTCAGCCTTCTGTTCTCTTGTTTTGCTTGGGAAGATTCTTTCGGGGAGGTCGGGCATGTCACGTTTGTTCATTTTCTTGTATTTATGTTAGATTTAGCTGCCTTTTTGGCTTCTTTTGTTAATTTGAGCTCATTTAATCCTGAAAATACAAAAGGAAGACAAAAGCACACCTTTTCCAACATTAGTACTAAAAAAGGGTTAGTTTTATGCCACAATTGATGTAATTTATATGTTGCATTTTGCACACATCAAATATCCCCACACTTGAATCTTTGCTTGTCCTCAAGCAAAACTCTTTATAATGTGGCTTCACACTCCCAAATGGAATGGGTAGAAGAGAAGGTTTTTGGGCTTGTCATAGAGTGTCGGGATTTCCAAGATTCTTTATTAAGTTTTATTTTTATTTATTTACAATCCTATTCATCATGATTTATTTAAAACTTTTCATAAGACAAATTACTTATTAGGGCATAACATGCCTCTTTAAAATTCTATTTATATACAAGTTCACATACCTCACGGGGGATCACTCAACACTCGGCCGAAGATGTATTTTAGTGAATCACTCGAGAGCAGGATGGAACTTACTCCTACCATAGGCTTGCCAGGCAATCAATCCTCCTCCTTTTTAACTATATACCTTTGTAAACATCAGGAGGACTTTTGGGTGAAGGGTTAGGCTTGGGTTAAAGGTAGGTGGTTGGGTTAGTGGTTAGTAGAAAAAGGCGAAAAACGTAAAAAGCATCGGTTTTCGTAAGACTTTTTATTTTTGCAGTTTTTTATTTTGATGAAGCCATAATTCAAACAAAGTTATTTTTGATGAACTTGCTTGCTTTTATTTCTTTTGCTTCATCATCAACATTTTTTTTTAGAAAGTCATACGAAAAACCGAGCTTGTTACTAAAACAAAGGGTAAAATAAAAATAAAAAGGTTTTGGTGGGTGAGAGGGTGTTTGGTTTGGGTTAAGAAATGAAAAGGTTTAGGCTCAAAGGGGTTAACTAGGGGGATTTTGGGTAGGTGGAAAAAAAAAGAAAAATAATGGTGCAGAAATAAAAAGGGTTAGTCCTAATGCCTCCATCATTTACTTACTCGGGTTTAAGTTGGTAAGGACCGGGAATGTATCGTCGTGGCAAGTTCTAGAGTTGTAAGAACCAAGCGACTATTCACACAAGAAACGAAAAATGAGCATTTAATTTAAAGATATGTATGTGTATGCTCGATAAAGGCTCAAAACTCACTTTTGTGGGAATGGGTTTTTTATGTGATCAAGTATATATAATTAAATTTTAACTAAGCTTGTCATGCCTTTTCATAATTGTCTTATGTTGGTTCTTTTTATCACGACGCTATCGGTTGTAAATTTGTAAAAATATAACCTTTTTAGAATTTTGAAATTCCCAAATTAAACCTAGACAAGTAAAAAATGAAAACTTTTGGAAAAAAATTGGGGTGATTAGCGGTTCCAATAGAGTTTTGTGTAAGGCTTGTTATTAGGACTTGCAAGATTCAAGGTTTTAGCATCCCCCCACACTTAAATTACACATTGTCCTCAATGTGTCCCAAAAATAAGTTTTTAGGTTGATTGAATGTGTAAAAAGGTGTGAAAAAGCAAAAATTTGTGTTACTGGGCGCTGGACACGGCCCCGTGTTTGATGGACACGACCCCGTGTTCAGTTGCCAGTAACGAAAACTTACAGAAGGTGGACACGGGGGCGTGTCCAATGGGCACGACCCCGTGTCTGTCGTAAATCTGCAGATTTAGACAAACAGCAGGTCTGGGGTAGTGGGCACGGGGGCGTGTCGGCTGGACACGACCCCGTGTAGACAATCTGCAAGGTTGAAAAACAGGTTTTTGGCTCGGGTTTTCCTGTCCCGGCTTTAGTAGCACTAAGGTTTAGTGCTCTAAGCCTCGTATGTACCTGTTTTAGCAACAAACTGTTGGATCGTTGTATGACCCGATTGAGTCGTTCAGAAGAGTTTTACATCCAGTTTAAAGGCGGAATCAGTAAACCGGACTCGAAAACATCTTGTAATCTTTAATCTGTCAATTATATTGATAGTAACAATGTTTACAACCTGACAGAAAACTGGCAGCACTTCGTTACACTTTCGGAAGTCGCGTACCAAGTGAAATGACAAGTGCACTATATATAGAGGAGAAGATTTCGCTTGAAGGCTTGAAGCGAAATCTGATGTGTGTGATTTCGCTTGAACTTGAAGCGAAATCTGTTGTGGATGATTTCGCTTGAACAGTTTCAAGCGAAATCTTCACTTAAACCTCATTTCTCAATTTCTCGAACCTCGTGCACTGATAATTCTATCCTATTACATGATACAAGACGAAGTCAATAGACGTAGTGCACTAACAGACTCCCCCTCGGATATTGACGCAGTCTTCAGTGACTATTCTTCAATATGACACATCTTCAGTCTTGATCATTCTGCATCCTCACTTAGATTGTAACATTGTAAGCATCCAACTGTCTCTTCTTCTATCAGCTTCAGGCTCCCCCTTTCATCAAGCTTCCGTGCTTTGGGATCGACACCTAGCTATCCAGCTACAAGCTCCCCCTTGCTTTGAGCTCGTCTTCAGACTCCCCCTTAGACTCAGCTTCCGGGATCGTAGTCTGGACTTTTTCCTGCAATCACTCATACATTCATAAGTAACAATATTTTAGACTATCCAGGAATCGTAACCTGGCAATTCCAATCAAATTCTCTAATCCACTCCCCCTATCAACAAACTGTATAGATTTAGCAATATTAAAGAATCCAACTCCCTCACAGTTTATCATCCAAGTTCAACTTAATGACCTTGAAGATATCACAAACTGTTTTGATTTTAAAACTTCAAGTTTCAAATTAATGAACTTGTTTCATTTTCAGAAACACAATCAGCATACTTAGATTTTGAAACTCAGCACTCAGATATCGGTCGTCGAAAATAAAGCAGAAATCAAAATCTTTTTGTATTTTCTGAAAATATAAAGCAATAAAGAAATATGTACAAACATATTTACAAACAATATTTTTGTTTGAGTATGCGTCAGAGGATCATATCAGTTTTTGACAAGTCACAAGTACCGTTGAGCTTTTTAACACTTTAAGTATTAAACAATTCACTTAGATTGTCGATATACTGATCCACTTAAATTTTCACACAAAGTTCAACTGATTCAGGATACGAATTAGATGTCTTAAGTACTTAAACTCATTCATGTGTCCCACCTCTTGAATATACTCCCGTATCCAGAATCCCAATAATCAGTCTTACAGGTGAGTATACTACAATGATATCTGTATATAAATTAGGTATGCGAGGGCCGAGGGATCTCAGATCGATACTTCCGTATACGCAGAGAGATATCAGCTTCGACTTTACGGTATGTCCCCTTTAGAGGATCTTTTTGCTTACAACAGCAGCGACTATCAATTTTATTGTTTCATCGGCATGCTGAGGGTTTAATGCTGTGTTTCAAGCATTTGAGGAAAGTATTATCCAAGGACTAGGTCAGAACTACCGTTCAGCAGAAGTCCCGGAATAATACCCCAGACATCATTGAGTATAAAGACCTAGTATATCAGATTATGAGACCTTTCAAACGAGATTTCAGGGGTTACCTATATATCCAAGTAGTGTTCCCCACGAAATAAGCAAGTGTTTGAATTTAGGTTTATATCCCGAAAAAGTTTACTAAATGTATAAAAATCTACCGACACATCCACGGTGAGATCGTTTAACACATTTTAAACTTTCCATTTCTTTAGCATACTGTAACTGTCTACTGATGTACTATCATTTCCTCTTTTTACGCAAAAACTCAATTTTTGAATTTTATCATGTTTTTTACTTTTTCAAATTTTCAAATGTTTTTGTATTTTCTAACAATATTACTCCCCTTAAAATGCAAAACCATTTAAAGAAAATTTGACAACCAACACTGATAGCTTTGTCTCGCCATCCATTTTCTACATCTCATGCTCTGTTTTGCAGAAAATATAACATACCCCCATGATATACAACACATTGATTTTTACAGTTTGAAAACCGTTTTTCAATCTGATGAAAGTAATCATGTTTGTTCAGCCGTGAGGGTTTCGGCATATTCAATCAAAACATATTTTTGTATTTTTTTTTAATATTTGACAAAAATTAAAAACAAACATATTTTTGGTTTTTCAAATTTTTCAATTTTTAGGGTTTTTGAAAATATTGTTTATTTATGTACATAAAACATATAAACTTCCTGTTTCAACCAACACAGGATCCAGCAGCCTCCTCTCCTCGTTGTGCCAGGCTGCTCCAACCTCCATTCTCACAATCTTCAGATTTGTTGAGCACCTGCACATTCAGACTACTTGATTACTTGAACAATTTAGCCCAGGTCTGTTGAACCTTAGGCATTTCAACACAATAATTTTCATTCAATGCTGGAAATTCTTTGTCATTTTTCACAAAAACTTTCTCAATTTTAACTTCAATTTTCTCATCTTTTACCAAATCAACATGTTTCTTAACACTCCATGTTTGACCTTTTGGTGTTCCTCGTTTGTAAAAATGTGAAACTTTTTGAACATTTTGATTTTGAACAACAACTCTTGGTTTCCAAAACTCTTGAGGTTTTGTCATATCAACTGTTGTTTTCCAACTCTGTGTTGTTCTGAATCTGGGTGTATGAGAATTCCAGGTCTGTCTTGAATCGAACCTGATCTGGTTTGATTTCCAATTTTGATTTGAAGCAAACTTGTTTGTATTGAACCTCCAAGTTTGTTTCGAATCAAATTTGGTTGACCTTTGTCTCACATTCTCAGATTTTTGTTTCTCAGCATCAATCTTCTTTTTGTCAACATCCACAGGTTTTAGATTAGGACACTTGCGTGCAAGATGTCCTTTTTGATCACATTTGAAACATGTTCTCATGGACACATCTTTGACTTGTGGTTGTTGCTTTTTCTTTTTAGCAAAGAACTCATCATTAGATTGTCTCATTTTGAGTTCTTTTTCTTTTTCTAAACTGCCTCCTTGAACAAAACTCATTTTTGTCTGAAAATTCGGCATTTCATTTTTGTTTTGATGTTGTTTCTTCTTATAACCCAACCCAGCCTTCATGTTCTTCTTTTTGAAACCAGGTTTGGTATACGAACCTCTATGACTCTTACCGACAAACTTTGAAATCTCAGACTTCTCAATCTCAACCATTTTGAAAACTTTGTCAACCTTTTCTGAAATCACATTCTGAATCGGGAATACAACATCTAAGAACAATTTGTCCGATCCAATCATGGTATAAACCAATCCTTTTGAATCATCATTCAAATTTTCCTCAGATTTTGTGTTTTTCATATATCCATCATGAATATTTCCTTCATCTTCATCCTGTGATTCAGATTTACCTGTATCAACTGACTCTTCTTTCAACACACTTTCAACAACTTTACCTACCACCTCTGAATCATGAGAATCATCAGATTTGGAATAGGTTATGTCAATGTTGTCTGGCAATTTGTCAACCATGTTGAAAGCTTTTTCGACCTTTTCCTCATCATAAAATGCAAATTTTCCCGGTGGTGGAACTTGATGAAACTCTGAGCCAATGCCTTTCTTGTTCTGCTCAGACTCACCATCACCCGGTTTTATATTGAAAATTCTTTCAAGCACATATGACGACACGTGGTAACTCTTTAACTTGTTGTTATCCTGTTCTAAATCAGCAATCTGTCGCTTCAACTTAGCAACATCCTCAATATAAGAATTAACAACATCTTGTTTTATAGAATACATTCGTTTAAGTTCTTTGGTTGTTTCAGACATATAATTCATTCTTGATTGAGCATATTTCATTTCATCTTTCACTTTGTCGTATGACTCTTTCATAATATCATATGCTAATTTCATTGAGTCATATTCCTTTTTCATTTCTTGACAAGCAATTTCCTTTTGTTCACATTCATTTGTCATTTTCAAACCATTTTCTTTCAAAACTTCATTTTCTTTCTCTAATTTGTTACATTTTTCTGAAAGTCTTTCATCATTTTCTTTAAAAATCTTTTCTTTTTCTAACATCTCTTTGCATTTTTCTTTGAAAATGTTTTCAATTTTTGTGAACTCAAGATCTCTTGTTCTAAATTGCTCATCTTTTTCAGTACAAGCTCTGCACGGTTTCATGCATTTCTTGCATTGTTCAACAGTTTTCAAAATTTCAGAGTTAGAATTTACCTCAGTGATTGGCACTTCGGTGTTTTCAGCAATCTCTGTCTGCTCAGCAACATTCTGCTTTTCTTCAACACTAACTTCATTACCAACATCACCAACTTTCAAATTCTCATTCTTTTCTTCTATCTTCACCTCTTTCTTCATCTCTTCTTCAATCTGCTGTTCTTCAGTAACAACTTTCTTATCCTCTTCATTGACAACAACTTCTTCACTTTTGATTTCCTTCACAGCTTCAACTTCAATAGTTTCTGTTTTAACCTCTTCAGCAACTTTCTTCAGATTGTTCACCATTTCTTCAACATTCTTCTTCATTCTCTCTTCATCCCTTTTTCTCAGACACGATAACATGGCATATCTGATATCCTTTTCATATTGCTTAGCATATTTGTCATCTTTCAATACTCTTCTATAGTATTCAGCTCTTAACGGGACAGCAAGAAGAACATCATCGAAGATTATGTCTTTCTTGGGAACAACCGGTTCTCCTTCTCTGTTATAGTAACATTCTCTCTTTTTATCCCATCGTTTGCTACCAACAGCCATCTCATACTCCTCCTGCATATCATCCATTCTATTTAAAACGACGTTTCTTTCTCTGTAGGTCTTTTCACTTAAGATCTCTTCCCGAGTTTTCTCTTTAATCTCAACTTTTTCTTCATGGACTTCAGCAATGTCTTTGTCTTTGTTTTCATCTTGAATCTCAGCAACAAAAACAAACTTTCTTTCTTCTTTCATAGCTCTCCCATGAGTTGTTTTACGAACATTTTCTAAGCGATCTTCTTCTGGACAAACTGTGCTCCAGTCAAATCCTTCATCATCGTGAATTACAAAACAAGCTCTTGATCTAGGTTTATCTTCAATCAACTTTGGTTCTTCTCTGCTTCGATGGTAAATTGCCTTTCGATAATAATCATCGTTGAAAGGACGTTCACTTCCTTCACCAACTTCAGAATTTCTGCATTCTCTTTTGAAATGACCCTTTTGCTTGCATTTGAAGCAAGTCACTTTAGATTTGTCGAATCCAAGCTTTGTTGAAGCACCTCCAAGCGATTGTTTTCCAGTAATCTCCATATACCTCTGAGCTCTTCGAATACAACTAGCTAAACACCAACGAATGTCAATGAGTTCCATCTCTTCTGGATCAATCTGATCGTAGTCTTCTTTGGTCAATTCGGAGTTTCCAATTTTGCCAGCTACTAGACCTTCATATGACTCCAAAACAGATGCAAGGAAACTCATTTGCTGCTTCGCTGCATTTATGCTCATTGCAGGAGAATTCTTCAATTTAAGAGCAATGTTGCACAGAATTTCTTCAGAATCATCAGAATTTGTCTTTGAAGATGAATGATATCCAGAATGATGACTTGTTGACGTTGTTGTTGGTTCTTTCATCTTTTCACCACTAAAAGTTGTTTTTGGTGAACCAACGCCTTTGTCGGAAAGCACACTGCTTTTGTAGTACAGGCCAACATTCTGTTGATGTGAAGATTCAGTCATCTTGTTTTGCTTTTGTAGCTCCAGATCATGACTTTCAATCTTTTCAAACAAAACTTCAAGAGTAATTTCATCATATGAAGCATCATTTTTTAAGATAAAAACAAACGTTTGCCACTGATCAGCTCGTGGTAACGCTTCAATCACTTTATCAATAAGTTCCTCTTTTGTTTTCTCAATTTTAAAACGTTCAAGTTCGATTTTAAGATGACAGAATCTCTCAATCATTTTCCTCACTGACTCTCCTTTTATGTTATCAAACAGATCAAATTCTTTCTTTAATAAAGCTATTTTGTTTTTTCTAATCTGTTTTCCCCCCTCAGCTTTAAGTCATAAAGCTTCCCAGACAGACTTAGATGTCCCATCATGAGTTAGTAAAGCAAATATATCGTTTCTGATTGCTGACTGGATCAATGCTATCATTCTTTGTTCAGCTCCGTATTCAGCTTTATCTTCTTTGGTAAACTTCTTGAATACAAGATCTTCGCCTTTATCGTCTTTTGGTTTTTCATACCCATACTCCAAGCAAAACCAACTTTCATGAGCATACGCCTTTGCCCAGTTGAGAAAGCGTTCTTTCCACCAGATATAATCCTCAATGCTATCAAGAGCTGGTGGCTTTGAATGAGTTCCGTAAAAATTATCATTCTTGATATTTTCATTTAGCACTTTAGAAATGGTTTTTGGTGTAATATTTGAAGCCTCAGACGATTCGGTTGCGAATGCGTTGTAAAACGTATTGAAGAATTCCTCAGCCATAATGCAAACCTGAATCACAAGAAAACAAACAAACACTATCAGTACAATCAAATATCAAATATACTGAAAATGACTGACACTTGATCGTCGTGAAATGATCCGACACAAAATTCCACTTTTCAATTGAACTAGGAAACTCAATCGGAAACACAAGTTGATTCTTCAAGCGAAATCAACTTTGTTTAACCAGCTGAAGCGAAAACAACTATTGATAACTTGAAGCGAAATCAACTGTTGATAGACTTGAAGCGAAAACAATCTTTGACAGTCTTGAAGCGAAATCTACTATTATGACTTCAAGCGAAATCCCAAGAACCTATTTCGCTTCAACCTGAACTCAAACTTCAAGCGAAAACCAGCAACTCTATTTCGCTTCAGATGAACTCAAGCGAAATCCAAGATCACAACACTATTTCGCTTCAGATGTTCAAGCGAAATAGTCCAAACAGTCTGATTTTGAAGCGAAATCAATTAAATCCACGAACTCTCTCAAGCGAAATCTAGTATCTGTCCAATTTTTGTCATTTTTACTTTGAATTTCGGTCTCAAACTTTCAAGGCTTTGTTAGAATACTGTTTTACACATTCGGTGAAAAACTCAGACCATTTTGACCGTGAAATCTCATCCAGATTGAAAAAGAAGGTGTAGAATTCAGAAAGTAGATGATATCAAGCTAAACTCTTCTTCCTGAGCTCTGATACCACTTGTTGGATCGTTGTATGACCCGATTGAGTCGTTCAGAAGAGTTTTACATCCAGTTTAAAGGCGGAATCAGTAAACCGGACTCGAAAACATCTTGTAATCTTTAATCTGTCAATTATATTGATAGTAACAATGTTTACAACCTGACAGAAAACTGGCAGCACTTCGTTACACTTTCGGAAGTCGCGTACCAAGTGAAATGACAAGTGCACTATATATAGAGGAGAAGATTTCGCTTGAAGGCTTGAAGCGAAATCTGATGTGTGTGATTTCGCTTGAACTTGAAGCGAAATCTGTTGTGGATGATTTCGCTTGAACAGTTTCAAGCGAAATCTTCACTTAAACCTCATTTCTCAATTTCTCGAACCTCGTGCACTGATAATTCTATCCTATTACATGATACAAGACGAAGTCAATAGACGTAGTGCACTAACACAAACACTACACCAAAACATAGCAAACATCCTAAATTACCAATGTTCAACATCCCATCCATCACAAAGCTAGAAAGAAAAACAAATGCAGAAAATAAAAGAGTTAAAGGAAAGTAAATTGTTCGACACACGACATGCAGGCCAGAAATTGTTCAAGATAAAAGGGGGTTAACCTGTGGGATCACCAACCAACCACTTCTGCCTCCGCTCCTCCCGCCTAGTCCATGCGTCCTCCTCATCATCATCTCCACTGTGCCCCAAAATGTACTCCCGGATATTTCCAATATCATCTTGGATATCGGATATGTTTCTCTCGATTGCTCCAATCCGGTTGTACGTGTTGCTCGCCATATTATAGGTGTTCCTGGTACACATGAGGTTTTCCTGCAATAAATCATGTAAACTTTGGAAGTTAGGAAAACCGCTTCCTGAGGAGGATTGGCCCGGATCACCGTGGGACTGGTACTGGTACTGATGATGTTGTGGAGCGTGAAGGACAAGTGCCTCTTGCGGGGCATCCTTTGGAAGCTAACCGTCCCGTCTTCAACCTCATAAATTAGGTTCATTGAGCGACAAATGTGTATGTCTACCCTTTCCGACCATGGGCTCCTTTCGAATGACCTAGGTATGTTGGTGAAGTGCTTGAAGAGACGGTATACCCATCCTCCAAAGAAGATAGGGGTTGGTGAAGTAGCAAGCCGCTTCAAATGCATGTTTCGGAGCAGGAGGAATGGAACATCTAGGTGCCGACGCGTATGAATGCAATGAAGAACAATCAAATCTATTAACCCAACAACGTCACCGCTATCATGCCTTTGGCTAAGAGAGTAGCCGAGGAGCCTATGGATGTATCGGTAGAGCGGATCCCTCAACTTAGTGTTGCTCGGATTGTAGTGCCCTTTACCAATCTGAGCCCACGCGGCTTGGCGATCGTTCTCATCTATCTCTCGCATTCCTCCAGTATTTTCCTCGTTACCCGCATCTTCCTCCGCATACAGCCCGACGATCGACCCAAATTGTGCCATTGAAATCGAGTACCTAGTTCCACCACATCGAAATGCTACCCCATCATTGTCAAATGGGTCGCACCTTGAATTGAATGTGAAGGTGTTATAGAATTCCAAAGTGCACTCGTGGACGGAACAAAGTCGAGTTGTTAAAGCGACTCTTAGTGGGCCAGTGACAAGGTTGTTGAAGCGGTTAAGTTGGTTCACCAATGCTAACAAATCCATGCATGCTTGTCTTGGGTATTCCTCCGGTCTTGTTTGAAGTACTTCGTATCTAGCCCTAGCATCGAGCTCATTTGCGTTAAACCTCGTGAACTTCCTAGACATCTGTAAGGATACACCAAAAGTTAGCACAAAACAGTAGAATTTTCGGACAAAACTGTAAACAGCGTGCTGGGCACGACCCCGTGTTCAGCGGACACGGCCCCGTGTCCAGGCGTCTGTTACTCAAAAACGTCATTTTTCGACCCGGTTTCGAAAATTTGAAAATTTTTGGTCCAATAGGTGCGGTTTCCCTCGAAAATGAAACCCCAAGTGCCGTTTTTCCCAAAACAACCCGTTTACCCATTTAATTTAATCTTTTTCGGTTCAAAAACAAGGGTTTGGGGTTTTTGTGAGAAATCAGACGAATCTATGGACAATACAAGTGGATTTACTTCCTATAACACTAATCTAAGTAAATGCTAACAGATTAAGGCAAAAATTTTAGGTTCGATCCGGGTGTAGTTCAAGAACCCTAGATTTTTCCCAAATTTTTGAAGTTTTAACTACATGCAAATGCTTAATCTAACTAATAACAGTGATAGAATCATACCTTGATGTTGTTAGAATGATAGGAGACGTCGAAAATCTGCGGAAAATCGCCTGGAACCAGAGCGTTTTCGGGGAATCGGGGCGTGTGGAATGAAGTAACTGTTATGAAAAAGGGGTTTTATCCCGACAGTCGCGCGGACACGGCCTCGTGCCGAGCAAAGTTTTGAAAAATTTGTTTTTTTAGTGCTCGTGTGAATGCCCTTGTTTCCCAAAAAGTTTGGTTAGAAGACATACCGATTTAGATGTCGTCCCAATTGTTCGTAACTTACCAGGTATGATGTTGACGCTTTCATTCTTCGACCGTTTGAAGCGAGATCTCCTCCTCTTCATCCTCAATGAACCCTTGATAGAGTTTCAGCCGTTGGCCATTGACTTTGAATGGAATTCCATTCCGAGATTTAATTTCTACTGCACCGTGTGGGAAAATATGGGTGATGGAAAAAGGTCCTGACCACCTAGACTTTAATTTACCAGGAAACAATCGAAGTCGTGAATTAAACAAAAGAACTAGATCTCCCACTCGAAATTCATTAGGTTTAATATGTTTGTCATGCAAGTTTTTCATTCTTTCCTTATAAATTTCTGAGTTTGAGTATGCATAATTCCTAAGCTCGTCTAATTCATTTAATTGACAAAATCAATTTTTACCAGCAAATTTTAAATCTAAGTTTACATTTTTAATTGCCCAGTAGGCTTTGTGTGCAATTTCTACTGGCAAGTGACAGCTTTTTCCATAAACTACCTTATATGGGGTTGTACCTATTGTTGTTTTATAAGCAGTTCGAAAAGCCCATAAAGCATCATCTAATTTTTCTGCCCATTCCTTATTATTTAACCCTACGGTTTTTTCGAGTATTCGTTTTAAACCTCTATTAGTTACTTCGGCTTGTCCGTTTGTTTGAGGGTGATATGCTGTTGAGACCCGGTGATAGACCCCATATCTTGTTAAAAAAAATTCAAGTTGATGGTTGCAAAAATGGGTACCTCTATCACTTATTAATGCATTAGGTGTGCCAAAATGAGAGAATATTTTTTTCAGAAATCTTACCACTACTCTTCCATCATTTGTTGGAAGTGACTCGGCCTCAGCCCATTTAGACAAGTAGTCTACTGCCACAAGTATATATTTGTTTCCTTTCGACGGTGGGAAAGGTCCCATAAAGTCGAGTCCCCACACATCAAAAATTTCACAAACAAGAATGCCATTTTGTGGCATTTCGTTTTTGGAAGAAACATTACATGTTCTTTGGCAAGCATCGCAAGTCTTGACAAGACTTTAGGCGTCTTTGTAAATGGTTGGCCAATAAAATCCTGAATCAAATACCTTTCGTGCGGTACTCGCGGCACCATGATGTCCTCCATATGGACCTTCGTGACAATGGCGGAGAATTCTTCGTGCTTCACTACCATGTACGCATCGTCGGATGAGTTGGTCGGCACACATTTTGAAAAGATATGGATCTTCCCAAAAATAATGTTTCACATTGGCAAAGAATTTTTTTTCTTTGATGATGTGGCCAACCTTTTGCAACTATACCGCTAGCTAGGTAGTTAGCATAGTCGGCGTACCATGGTTCTTCCTTGTATTCCACCATTTCTAGGGACTCCGTTGGAAATTTTTCGTGGATTTGCTCGTCCATGGTTGCCTCCAAAGCTGGGTCTTCTAAGCGTGAAAGATGATCTGCTGCGGTGTTTTCTGCTCCTCTTTTATCTTTGATTTCAATATCAAATTCTTGAAGGAGTAGAATCCACCGAATCAAACGTGGTTTTGCGTCCTGCTTTTTGAAGAGATATCGAATGGCTGCATGATCTGTATAGACTATAGTTTTAGAAAGAACAAGATAAGAACGAAATTTATCAAAAACAAACACCACAACTAGTAATTCTTTTTCAGTTGTTGTGTAATTTTCTTGTGCGTTGTTAAGTGTTTTACTAGCGTAATAAATTGGGTGAAAATGCTTTTCTTTTATTTGTCCCAAGACAGCTCCAACTGCAAAGTCACTTCCATCACACATGATTTCGAAAGGAAATTTCCAATCAGGTGCTATCATGATAGGTGCATTGACTAGCATTTCCTTTAAGGTTAGAAATGCTTGATTGCAATCCTTGTCAAAGATGAAAGGGGCATCTTTTTCAAGTAATTTTGTTAGAGTCCTTGAGATTTTTGAAAAGTCTTTGATAAACCGCCTATAAAATCCAGCATGCCCTAGGAAACTCCTGATAGCTCTAACGGAGGATGGGGGTGGTAGTCGAGAGATGGTATCTATTTTGGCTCGATCCACCTCCATTCCTTTGCGTGAGATTTTGTGACCGAGTACTATTCCCTCCGTTACCATGAAATAGCATTTTTCCCAGTTAAGGGCGAGGTTCGTCTCCTCACATCGGGATAGCATACGTTCAAGGTTATCGAGGCATTGGTCATATGAATCCCCAAAGATAGAAAAGTCATCCATGAAGACTTCCATTGTCTTTTCTATCATGTCGTGGAAGATGGCTACCATGCAACGTTGGAATGTTGTGGGGGCATTACATAGACTAAATGACATGTGTCGATAAGCAAAAGTTCCATAGGGGCATGTGAGGGTTGTCTTTTCTTGGCCTTCGGGTGCTATCGGGATTTGAAAGTAACCTGAAAAACCATCCAAGAAACAATAAAATTTATGACCGGATAATCTTTCTAACATTTGATCAATGAAGGGTAAAGGAAAGTGATCTTTTCTTGTCGCTTCATTTAATCGTCTCTAATCTATACATACCCTCCATCCAGTGACGGTTCTCGTTGGTATTAGTTCATTCTTTTCATTGGTTATTACCGTCATACCTCCTTTCTTTGGAACAACTTGGACGGGACTTACCCAAGGACTATCGGAGATAGGATAAATAAGTCTAGCATCAAGTAATTTGATGACTTCGTTTTTAACCACTTCTTGAACATTTGGATTTACTCGACGTTGTGGTTGTATTACCGATTTGTAATCATCATTCATTAAAACTTTGTGCGTGCACATGGAAGGACATATTCCTTTTATGTCTACAAGTTTCCAAGCGATCGCATTTTTGTGTTTTTTTCAAAAGACTAATTAATTTTTCTTTTTCTAAACTATCTAATTTAGATGAAATAATTACAGGTAATTTACCATCTTTGTCTAGAAAAGCATATTCCAAACCTTTTGGAAGTTCTTTGAGTTCAAGAGGTGGGTCTTTAGGAGACTCCTTATTTGGTTGCTCATTTTGATCAAGAACCTTAAAAGTTTGTTCTATGGCGACCTCTTCTTCAACAAAGTGGTCAAACTTTTCACTTGTATCGGGTGGTTAATCCTCATCTTCAATTAGGGGGTCATTATTGCCGAATGGATATTTCATTGACCGCTCAAGATCGACACTCTTTTTAAATGCCCCTAATTGAAGAGGTAAGTTGTTGTACTTCCGGTTTTTCAAAGCTTCCTGAGTTTTTACAAATGGTCGTCCCAACACTAGAGGAGTGTCATCGAGGATGACAAAGTCGGTGGGAACTACCATTTGATTTGTTTGAACCAAGACATCTTCAACTATACCGATTGATTTTATTACCTTCCGATTGGATAGGAAAATGGGTATTTGAAGTGGAGAAAAATCACTAATACTTAATTTTTCGAAAATGTAGTTAGGCATTATGTTAACACAAAGATCTTTATCGATTGTGACATTACTAATAAATGAATTTTGAAAGAAACATGGAACTGGTGTAATGTTAATTTCTAATGGGGCTTCTTTTATTAGTGAGGTTTGATCAATAGTTAACTTAACACTTACTGTTTCGTCAATTTTAGTGTTAGTGTTTAACTCTTTTAAAAACTTAGCATGAGTGGGTACTAAACAATGATTTACGAAAGAAGGTGACAAGAGATTAATTTCTTCAAAATTAGACTCTTCTTGTATTTTAGCGTTGTCGGACTCACCTTTTTCGTTGTTTAACTCATGTGTCGGTTTTTCACTTATTTGTTCTTCCATTTCCACACTTTCAGTTATCTCTTCTTTATTTAATTGTTCTCTTGTGCGGGACTCCTCTTCCCTTGCGCGAGATTCTTTTATATAGCGATCGATAACTCTAAGGTGTTCTAATATCCTATCGGTCACTTCGGTGATAGAGAAAGGATCAGGATTTTCAGAGCTTGAATCCGGTTGTTCGATCCTTTGTTCCTCATAATACCCATATGAAGTAGATGGTTCGCACCATTGTTCTTCATTGTAAGTATATGATGGATAAGGGTCGTAATTTTGTTCTTCATAATACTCATATGAGGTGGGTTGTTCACGCCATGGTTCCTCATAATAAGCATATGAAGGTGGTGGCTCATATCTTGGTTCCCCAAAGTATGAGTAAGAAGGCTCATACCTTGGTTCATCAAAATATGAGTATGAGGGAGGAGGTTCATACCTTTGGTCTTCATAGGATGTGTATGAAGTTGATGGCTCGTACCTGGGCTCCTCATAGTAGGTAGATGAATTGGATGGTTGATATAAGTGACAATATTGAACCGAGTGCGGGTCACCACAATTAGTGCAATAGTTATTCCTATAATCATCCTCCTCATAGGTGTAGTTGTAACCTCCTGAGTATTGATCCATAAGAATCACTCAGCAGACCACAACCAAGTCTCGAGATCAGAAAAAATAAAATAAAAACGGAAACAGAGGCTGGACACGGCCCCGTGTTCAGTGGACACTGCCCCGTGTACAGAATCTGTATCTTGGCGTTTTAAGTAAAGTTACTGATTTCGTTGAGCACGGGGCGTGTTCAGTGAGCACGGCCCGTGTTCAAGCTACTATTACTGGGAGTTTTGTGAAAAATGTGCAGCACGGCCACGTGTTCAGTGAGCACGGACCGTGTTCAGGTTACTGTAAATGCAAAACTAAACTAAAATGCAGGGGAAGGACCTTCTACTGGGCTACGTGATCACATGCCACCCACGACAGCTACTTTTCCAGTTATGCCTTCTTTTACTCCGGCTGCACACACTACATCTCCCTTTGTACCATTGGGCGAGCCATTCTTGTGGTCATCGCCCAATGTTATGACGTTATCAGACCTGTATCACCCGTTTCATGTCGGATATACCACAGAGGACACACTTACATCCCTGCAGTTGCAGCAGGATGCTCTGAGTCGTCGAGTCGGGGAGCTAGAGAGGACCCCACGCCCTCCCCCATGTCACTGTCAGACTCCTTTTGCCGCACCACATGCTCCCCTCCCGCTACCCCCTGATTCAGATACTCGTTTCCTCACCTCCGAGCAGCAGATTGCCTACTTGCTGCGCGTCATTCATGCACTTGAGGAGGACTGGGTGCGCTTGCGCCGTTTGATTTTCTTCCTTCCTCCTCCTCCCCCATCGGCATGAGGATTTTTGGTCTGTTGCAGGTAGTGTTACTTTTGGATGAGAAGACAGCGATTGAGCCATACTATACAGCATTTTGAAGACCGCATTTTGACATCATGACTTTTGATATTTGATTTTTTGGTTGTTGTAAATGACTAGATAGTTCAGACAGGGGTGATGTGGCCCTTAGTCTCTTTTGGGGATGTACGATACATTTGGAAAACTTGTAAACATTGTATTGTGGTCTTAATTATTGATGTGCGTGAAGTGTGTTATGGTTTTAATGTTTATTTTAAGCCCTTTTTCACTTTCTTTAGCCAAGTTTTAAATTTATAAAACACGATACTTACTAACACTAAACACACATATGGGCAAGTGCACCCATCGTGAGAGTAGTATAGTGTTGGTAAGATACCGAGGTCGTCCAAGAACACAAGAGCTTTTAGTACCGGTTTATCCTCAACGTCTAATCAAATCAAAAGTTTACAAAAAGGTTTTAAACTAAGAAAAATAAAAAGCTAACTAAAATGCTGAAAATAAAAATAAAAATAAAATAAAAACAGATAGACAAGATGAATCACTTGGCTCCGACTCGTGTTTAGTGTAACCTTTGATTATTTTCGCACTTTTGCACTATTTAAGAGATTATCTTAGTTATTGTAGTAGGCCCCTCTTTTGAAGGTGACGTTACCCTCAACCCAGTAGTTTGAGTCAGCAATGATACAATCCTAAAGGGTCGGATTATTGAAAGATAATTAATTAAGTTATTAATGCATAATGTGGAAGGCCCCTCTTTTGAAGGTGACGTTACCGTCGGCTAAGTAGTCTGAGTCAGCAGGGATACAGTCCTAAGTAGCCGGGTTAAAGTATTAATAGTAGTTTAACTTATGAGGGGATCAAAGAGTTTGGACCCCCGCCATCCAATACCGTTAAGTATTGAAGGAGGTCCTACTAAATTTGACCCAGGTCCTTTGCAGGATCTATACACTGAACAATGGCAAGACTCTTACAAAACCGTTCCCTTAACCCCCGACCAGGTAGCCAACATACCTCCATATAGACCGTGGAGATATGAATGGTGAAAATATTTTATTTTATATAGACAGTAAAATAATGCCAAGACACCACGGACAAACGATAAGGAAGAATCACCTTCAACATAAGAAACTAGTTATTAAAGTCATTAATACATAACCAATTAAAAAGTGCGAAAAGATTAAAAATGAAAAGTATTACACTAGACACTTTGTCTTCACCAAGTGATGTAAGAGACTTAGGCAAACATTGCCTTGATTGTCAAGAACTCTTACGATCAATCTTGGATCCCGAGACGACTCACACTCTATGATGGACAATGGATGATGGTGGTGAATTATGGTGTTATGGTGGTGGTGGGTGGTGGATGAAGTGTGAGAGAGGTGGTGTGCCAAGGGATGGTTTGAGCTTGAGCCAAGCACTCCTATTTATAGGCTGAACAGAAGCTCTCCACATCCTTCTCTATCTTCATTAATTGCTCTTGTCTGTATTAGTTGACCACGGCCCCGTGTCCGCTGGGCACGACCCCGTGTGTAGAAGCATATCTGTACCATCAAGATTTGCCTGGATTTTGCGAATCTTATAGTTGACCACGACCCCGTGTCCGATGAGCACGGCCCCGTGGTGGGCGATGGAAGCTTCTACAACTTTGTCTTTTATGCTGACACTTGGGCACGCCCCCGTGCTCACTGAGCACGGGGCGTGTTCGGCCTTCTGTCATTTAATCCTGAAAATACAAAAGGAAGACAAAAGCACACTTTTTCCAACATTAGTACTAAAAAAAGGTTAGTTTTATGCCACAATTGATATAATTTATATGTTGCATTTTGCACACATCAATTATATAATAGCTCAATTGCAGTATTCTCATTACATGCATTGTTGATTTATTTGTTTATGGTTATAACATGGGATGCTATGTGTAATGTGGTGGATGAATGTTATTACGTACGCATATTATTTACTTACTATGACCTGGCCAATATGATCATCTTTTAGAAGATGCCTCCACGACGAGTCCCAAGTTTGCCTACTACTGAGGCGGAACTCCAAGAGCGAATTGCCGCAGCAATAGCGCAGTATGCGGCCTCCCACGCGGAAACAAGCAGGAATACCCCAAACAACAACAACCCACCCAATGGGTGCACCTACAAAAAATTTCTCTACTGTAAGCCCGTAAATTTCGACGGCACTGGAGGTGCTGTTGCATTCGTCAGGTGGGCGGAAAAGACAGATTCTATTCTAAGGATGAGCAAGTGTGCCCCCGAGAAACAAGTTACATACATCTCAGGGATTTTTCTTGATGGTGCCCTATCATGGTGGAATCTGCAAGTGCAAACATTGGGAGAGGCGGCGGCATATGCACTAACATGGGCGGAGCTGAAAGAGCTCATGAGGAAGAAATACTGTTCGCGGGCTGAAATACAAAAGCTAGAAACTGAGTTTTGGCACCTAAAAATGGAGGGTCCCAAAATCGCAGAATATGTTCAAAGGTTTCATGATTTGTCCCATGTGGTGCCGTACATGGTCACGCCCGAATTTAAACGCATTGAGCGCTTCATCTGGGGATTGGCACCCCAGATCATGAGCATGGTAACCACGTCCAAGCCTTCAACGATTACTGAAGCCAATTGATCTCAGCGTGGCACTTACAAAAGAAGCCATTCGGTTGAACAAGTTTTCCAATTCTGAACCGAAGAAGAAGGAGACTCATGTGGAGTCGTCTGGTGAAAACAAACGGAAATTTTCCAACTTCAAGCAAGGTACCAGTAGTGTGAGCAAGAAGGGTGAGTCAAGCGCACCGGCAAGGGCCAAAACCGGTGTTGAAAGCAGAGGGAAAGGCTACATGGGCACTTTGCCCAAGTGTGATTTATCATTCAATGCGAGTCTTGCGGGAAGACTGGCCATTCAAAGGAAACATGCTGGGTTGGTACCAAAGTTGGTCGTGGGAATCAGCGAGGTCATGGAAATGGGAACGGGAACCGCCAACAGGGAGGAAATGGCGGGAATGGAAACCATGGAAATGTTAGGAATCAAGTTGGTAACCGGGGAGCGAATGTCAATCGAGGTGGAAATGGAAGTGGGAATGGTCGAGGACCAGGGTGTTTCAACTATGGAGACCTGGGGCACTTTAAAAGGGAATGCCCAAAACTGAATCAAGCGCAAGGCAGAGTCTTTAACATCGGTGTGAGGGAAGCACGCCAGGATCCCAATGTTGTTACTGGTACGTTCCCTATAAACTAACGCTTTGCATCTGTGCTATTTGATACTGGTGCCGACTATAGCTTTGCATCGTTAGAATTTAATAATATGCTTGGGTTAACTGCTAGTAAGTTAGACATTACGTACTCAATCGAACTGGCTAATGGGAAACTAGTTGAAACGAGTGAAGTCATCAGAGGATGCGTGATAGAACTGGGAGGACACGAATTTACGCTAGATCTACTGCCACTCGAGTTGGGAAGCTTTGACGTGGTAGTAGGGATGGATTGGTTGCCAAGCAACAAAGCCGAGATTGTTTGTCATGAGAAGACCATTCGCATCCCAATGACGGATGAAGAAATGATCGTAGTACACGGAGAGAAGCGTGATACACCTCTGAGGATCATTAGCTGCCTAAAAGCTCGAAAGTGTTCGAAGAAGGGATGTGTTGCCTTCTTGGCACACATCGTTGATAAAGAAGCCGCTGAACCAAGGATAGAAGAGATTCCGGTCGTAAAGGAATATCCTGAAGTCTTTCCAGAAGACTTGCCAGGATTGCCGCCACAGCGACAAGTCGAGTTTCACATTGACATGGTTCCAGGCGCCGCGCCTGTAGCCAAGGCACCCTATCGACTTGCACTCTCAGAGATGCAAGAACTGTCAACACAACTCCAGGAGTTATTGGATAAAGGATTTATCAGACCAAGCTACTCGCCTTGGGGAGCTCCAGTTTTGTTCGTCAAAAAGAAGGATGGTAGTTTTCGCATGTGTATCGACTACCGGGAGCTGAATAAGTTGACTATCAAGAACAGATATCCTTTGCCAAGGATCGATGACTTATTCAATCAATTACAACGTTCAAGTTTTTACTCAAAGATCGACCTTCGATCGGGATATCACCAGTTGAGGATACAAGAGGAAAGTGTTCCAAAGACTGCTTTTAGGACTCGCTATGGACACTACGAGTTCCTGGTCATGCCGTTCGGACTGAAAAAATCACCAGCAGTATTCATGGACTTGATGAACAGAGTTTGTAAGCTGTACCTCGATAAGTTTGTGATTGTGTTCATTGATGACATTTTGATCTACTCGAAGACGAAGGACGAGCATGAACAACACTTAAGAGCTATTCTAGAGCTGCTTAAGAAAGAAAAGTTGTACGCGAAGTTCTCAAAGTGTGAGTTCTGGCTGCGTGAAGTTCAGTTTCTTGGTCATGTGGTTAATGGAAATGGAATTCATGTTGATCCCACAAAGTTCGAGGCAATCAAGAACTGGGAGACTCCTAAGACACCAACCGAGATTCGACAGTTTCTAGGTTTGGCTGGGTATTATCGAAGGTTCATTGAGGATTTCTCGAAAATCGCTCAACCTTTAACCTCCCTTACGCAAAAAGACAAGAAGTTCGATTGGGGAGACAGGCAAGAAGAAGCGTTTCAACTATTGAAAAACAAGCTTTGCGACGCACCGATCTTATCACTACCCGAAGGCACGGACGACTTCGTGGTATATTGCGACGCCTCACGTCAAAGTTTAGGCTGCGTGCTGATGCAGCAACAGAAGGTCATAGCATATGCGTCTCGCCAGTTGAAGGTCCACGAGAAGAATTACACCTCGCATGATTTGGAATTGGGTGCGGTGGTGTTTGCATTGAAGATCTGGTGACATTACTTATACGGCACGCAATGTACAATCTTCACTGATCACAAGAGTCTGCAACATATTTTTGATCAAAAAGAGCTTAACATGAGGCAAAGACGCTGGGTAGAACTATTGAACGATTATGACTGTGAGATCAAGTATCACCCAGGGAAGGCGAATGTGGTCGCCGATGCCCTGAGTCAGAAAGAAAGGATTAAGCCCATAAGGGTTAGGGCTTTGGAAATGATCATCCAGATGGATCTCTCATTGCGCATTCATGCTGCGCAGAGAGAAGCTATTAAGGAAAGGAATATTGAGAATGAATATCTCCGTGGGATGGAGAAGCAGTTGGTACAAAACGGTGAAGGAACGTTGTGTTTCATGAAACGGATTTGTGTTCCTTTGTTTGGTGGTATGAGAAATGTTATTTTTTGATGAGGCACACAAGTCACGGTACTCGATTCATCCTGGAGCGGATAAGATGTACCAAGATCTTAAGGATTTCTATTGGTGGCCAAGAATGAAAGGCGACGTTGCGATATATGTTGGAAAATGTTTAACTTGCGCCAAGGTTAAGGCTGAATACCAAAAGCCTTCAGGTCTTCTGCAGCAACCTGAAATACCCAAATGGAAATGGGAACAGATTTCCATGGACTTCATAACGAAATTGACAAGGACGCCAAAGGGCCACGATACGATTTGGGTAATAGTAGACCGTCTAACAAAGTTTGCGCACTTTTTTCCTCTCTCAATTATCTCTGATAGAGATGGACGCTTCGTGTCAAGGATTTGGCAATCCTTTCAAGAAGCATTTGGTTCTTAGCTGAATCTGAGCACTGCATTTCATCCGCAGACAGACGGACATAGCGAACGAACGATTCAAACTTTAGAAGACATGCTGCGAGCTTTCGTAATGGATTTAGGAGGTAGTTGGGACACTCACCTACCATTGGTTGAATTTTCATACAATAACAGTTACCATGCAAGTATTCAAGCCGCACCGTTCGAAGCTCTCTATGGACACAAATGTCGATCACCAATTTGTTGGGCTGATGTGGGTGATAGACAATTAGTTGGTCCGGAATTGGTCCAGGAAACGACAGACAAGATTGCACAGATCCGAGAGCGCATCAAAGCGGCTCGTGATCGACAAAAGAGTTATGCGGACCTGAGGAGGAAACCTCTGGAATTTGAGGTTGGGGATATGGTTTTGTTGAAAGTTTCACCGTGGAAGTGTGTGGCACGCTTTGGGAAGCGTGGGAAGTTGAATCCGCGATACATTGGTCCATTCAGAATCCTGCAAAGGATTGGACTTGTAGCTTACAAATTGGACTTACCTGCTGAACTTAATGGCGTTCAAGATACATTCCACGTATCTAACCTGGAAAAGAGTCCAACTCAAGAGACAGTGGTCATTCCTGCCGACGAGGTTCATATTGACGACACACTCCACTTTACTGAAGAACCCGTCGAGGTTACTGATTGGAAGATTAACAAGACACGCCGGAGTAGTGTCAAACTCGTCAAGGTTCGATGGAATGCACGACATGGGCCAGAATTCACGTGGGAACGTGAGGATCGTATGAAAGAAAAATACCCACATTTATTCCCCAAGACCCCTGCAGCTAGAAGCAGAACCTGAAATTTCAGGACGAAATTTTCTTAACGGGGGGAGAATGTGACAACCCTCACAATTACAGGTATCCGTACAATTAATTAATATTTAATTTGTGCTTAATGATTGTGCTTGATTACAGCTAACAATTTAAACTGCTTTCTGATTTTTGTTACATACATACACATGCATCACATTCATACTGTCACTCCATTTGTTTTACACAAACCTTAGTGACAAACTTGATGCACAAAGCACAGTTAGCACAGTGAGTGGATAACCTAGAAAACATGCTGACAATGCTTGCACATAGACAGACAATGTTTTTGAGGCCAGTATGAGCCAAAGACAGGATACTACACTAGTAGGGAGTGTAGGGAAGTAAGGACCATAAAACTGCGTCACTAGGAGAAAGTTTAGGTGCCGAAATGTGCCTAATACCCACTTTAAGTGCATAATTCTGCACTTAATAACAAAATTCAGCATTTAATCATGCTAGTCACTGGCAAAAATATGGCAGAAGGGTCCTGTATACTTTCCTAAGTGCCGGGAATTAATTGTGACACAAAAAGCTAAATAAAAGACACTTTACGGATTAATTAAGCACTTTAACGAAACAATACCAAACCGAACAACCGGACACTACCCGGAACACAAAAATAAAGCTAGAAGCATTGTTCTTATTTTTCTGAGCTAGTCATGATCCCCGAACACCACAACACATCATACAAAGTATCTAGTAACATATATCCCTAACTAAGTACTTAAAACCTAACTAATTAACATAACTACCCATTGCATCCTAACCAACCCCCCTCATTCTTACGGTTACAAGGGGTGGACCCACCCCTTGATTTCTTTAACTTGTTTATTAGATTGTGTTGGATCATCAAGTGACACTAAGACCACTAGATAATACCATGTTGGGGGATTATAAGAAGGACCTTAAGTCTTGAACTAACATCTGTAGGATCGTTTTCTGACCCGAACGAGTCGTTCAGAAGAGTTTATCTCAACACGAAAGGTGGAAACAGACGTGTAGAGTGCAATTCAGCTAGATTTACTCATTAAACCGTTGTATCATTGATTTAGAAGACGTTTACAACCTGACAAGACTTCGGCAGCACTTCGTTGCTCTGGCCGGAAAGTTACAATTGATGAAAGTTTGAAGGGTATTTATAGGACAAGACCCTGACCGTTTGAAGGTGACACACCTCTCTTCAAACGGTTACGTCTTCAAACCGTGACCCTCTCAAACTAGCATGACACTCTCAAACTAGACCTCTTTAAACTTGACCTCTTCAAACTTGACTTCTTCAAACTTTCAGGCACTCTTCAAACTTTCAGTCCGAGACTCGATATAAGACGAAGACGACAGATGTATGCACTAACAGACTACCCCTCAGATGTCGAAGAGTCTTAAGTGTCGGGTCTTCTCATCTTCAGTCTTTATCAGTCTGTTCACTTTCTTCAAAATTCTCCATTGTAAGCATCCTCAAGCGATCTCTTACTCTTTCTCGTAATCTTTAGGATCTAAATCTAGCTTTACTATCTTCAGACTCCCTCTCGATGTCATCAGACTCCCCCTTTCACTAAGCTGGGATCGCAGTCTAGAATTCACTTTCAACAGGTTTTTAGATCGTAACCTGGCACTCATCTAGCTCAGGTTTCGGAACCTGGCTAACCTGCACAACTCTACCCAACAATAAGTTTCACAAATTTTAAACTTTTGCAAATTTAGAAACCAATTGCAGGTTCCATTCAAAAAATGATTTAATCCTTGATAATCATTTGAAAACACAATTTCTTCATACATTCTTTCCCAAACCTGTTCATCAAGTTTAGAACTTGGAATTTTGAAAATCAGCTCTCCAACAACAGTTGTCGAAAATCTTTTTGGATTTTTACAAAATTTATGCTAAAACACACTTAAACTCTTTTTGGATTTTTGAAAGAAAGTAAATGCAGTAAAGAAATATTTACAGACAATATTTTTGTGAGTTCGTGCAAGAGGATCATATCAGTTTTTGAGACAAATCACTAACACCGTTAAGCTTGATTTCATTTTAAGCTCTAAACAATTCACATAGATTGACGATATTGTTGTCCACTTAAACTCAATCTAAAAACTTTCGAAATGCTTACCGATACGTTAAGGTATATTAATTTTGCACTAAATTCTTATGGACCCCACGATCTCATCATATCCCCTCATCATGTAATACACTATCTCACGCAATGCCTTTAAACTTTTATCAACTGTGATTTGTGCGAAAACAAAGCAGAATGTTTAAACATTAACAATCAGGTCGATACTTACGTATACGCAGAGAAAGTCCAATGTTTAAACAAAATAAGAAAAATAAAACAAGTTGAAGTTGTTTAGGCTTTAACCACCAGGTCGATACTTCCGTATACGCATAGGAGGTTCAAAGCTTAAACGAAACACCAAAGAAAAAAAACAGAACGTTTAGGCAACAACATCCAGGTCGATACTCACGTATACGCAGAGGATGTCCGATGCTTAAACAAAATAAAGAAATAAAACAAGTTTAAATCTTTGCAAAATGAAATGCACAATCACAGCGACTTTTCAGAAAAGTTGTGAAAGTTCACAAACTTAACCAGTTTTATGTCTTTCGACAATCAGCGATTACTGAGAAGGCACACAATCAAGAAGGACAAAACTAAGTACTATGCTTTTGACCATGTTTCCCACTAGAACTAGGCTTTTTCATTTAGGTTTGTATCGTTATCGCAAATCTACTAGTCTAGGTGAGCCTACCGTCACATCTTTAGTGAGATCGT
This sequence comes from Helianthus tuberosus, assembly GCA_030545235.1. Classification (NCBI taxonomy): domain Eukaryota; kingdom Viridiplantae; phylum Streptophyta; class Magnoliopsida; order Asterales; family Asteraceae; genus Helianthus; species Helianthus tuberosus. The sequence goes on along the minus strand of CM060366.1, from coordinate 168,939,687 downwards.
TTATCACATTATATCTTTCCATTTCTTTAGCATGTTGTGACAGTCCACTGATGTACTATCATTTCCTCTTTTATGCAACGAAAACTCATTTTTCATTTTATCATGTTTTTGGCGTTTTCAAATTTTCTAATGTTTTTGGATTTTCTGAAATTCTTACTCCCCCTAAAATGCAAATACATCTAAAGAAAAATTGAAAACAAACTGTACAAGAACATGACAACTGATATCGAATTGCCTCAATTCGACATCCACTTGGCATAAACAATCAGAACTCCCCCTCACAACAAACTATTTTCCCATTATGTTTTCAAAACACTTAAGTTTGTTTAAATCAAAATGGTTTTTCCGGAAAATTAGTTTTGTTGATTTTACCATTTGTAAGTTTGGGGAAAAACTCGTCACATTGTTTTTCAACCACTTGTAGGAAATCAGATACAATTTAATGTCCCTGATTTACCACTTGTAAGATCAATCTAATCAAGCATTTTCAACCAATCATCATATGTTGGTTGAATTCTCAAGATGCCGATTCCTACTCCTCACTTACCAACCTGGGAGTTCCGGCAAATCACACTTATACAAAAACAATTTTCAAACACAATATAAGAATGATGCCGATTCATGCTCCACGATTACCAACTTGGGAGCTCCGGCAAGTCAGGTTTTTCTATTCAAATAGAATATCCACCCAAGCCTGACCAGCCTTGGGTATTACCGAGTCATCATCACTTGGTTTCTTACCTTTTCTCGTAGAATTCTTTAACCCCTTTGACCTTTTTGTTAATCATTTTTTTCAAAAATATGTTTTACAGTGGGGTTAAAGGCCTTTTCAACATCGAAAACCTTTTTGTCATCATAAAATTGGTTTGAAATTTCCACTTTACCAATTTTCTTTTTATAATTTTCAGCCCGAAGTGATGGAAAATTCTCATCATCAACAATCGGAACTGATTTTTTACCATTTTCAACAACCTGTAGCTCCTCTGATTTTGTGGAATCAGGTTCATCGCCAGAAGATAACTCCTCTGATTTCGACCTATCAGAATCATCGCTAGAGCTACCACCAGACTTCTTAACAACCCATTTCTGGTTGTCAGATTTAGCTCTTTTCTTGTAAAACTTGTTTGAACATTCACCAATTTCAAAAATCGAATTTTTGAACAATTTGGTTCTATCAATTGGTGGTTCAAACTCAACCACTTTCTCTTTGAGTTTACGAGAAACTCCCTGTTTTGATAGTATTGCCTTAGAACACTCCCTGGCAATATGTCCAACTTTGTTGCATTGGAAACAGGTTCTCGTATCTGTCTTCTGCTCAGCCATCTTCTTCATGTCATCTTGCTTCTTTGCAAGGAACTCACTGTTTGACTGCCTCCAGAATTCTTTCTTTTCTTCCTCTTCAGAGCTAGTTCCTGAAATAAATGTCATTTTTGCTTTAAAATCACGAACATATTTTTCATTTTTCTGCTTTTCTGTTGGAGTAAAACCAAGACCTTTCTTTTTGAAATTACGGTTAGGGTTTGATTTCTTGTGAAAATCAGAACCAGAACTGTAACCTTCTTTCTTGTTTAATCTTTGTTTTACTCTTGAGGTGTATTTTTTAGGTTTATCAGTAAGATTTAAATCTTTTATTTCAGAAATGTTAATTTCTGTAAGTTTGAATACCTTTTTTATCATCTCATTTTTTACACCTCTTATTGGAAAAATCTCATCAGAATATAATTTGTCAGAATCTTTCAAAGTATATGCTACTTTGACTGGTTCTTCATTCAAATTAGATTTTGATAGCAAAACTTTCTTATCATAAACCCGTTTATCCTTTTGGATTGTTGACTTTGACTTGTCGGACCCAGACTTTGACTCGGATTTGGACTCCGGTTTTGACTCCTCTATGTCATCTTTATCTAACACCTGATCGACCACACGTTTAATCAACTCGGACTCATGATCAGTGTCAGACGATGTGAACGTAACATCAATATTTTCTGGTAGTTTAAGTGAAGACTCCGACTTCCACTGTAAATTTGTTGCCTTTTTTACTCTTTCTGAATTTGGATTTCGTGGAGAATATCCATTTTCAATTGGAGGTGGACACTTGCTATAATCAACACTCAGTTTCTTACCGGAATCTTTCACTTCCAAATCTTCTTTTGTTTCAAATTTCTTTTCTTCAGAATCTTCTTCTTCAAACGTCTTCATTTCTTCCACGATTGGATAAATCCTGTCAGCCACAAATTTAGAACATGAGTAACTTTGTAACAACCTATTTACTCTCTCAGTTTCGATTCTCTATGTTTCTAATTTTAACTCAAGCTCAGCACATTTTTTAGTATAAAAGTTGACATCATCAAGCTGTCTCATATATGCTCTTTTGAGTGTCTTCATAGCTGTAGCTTGTTCACTGCTTGACTCGTTGTATTTATTCATGGCTTTGTTCAGGACATTATACGATTCTCTCAGCCTATTCATATTGTGAATCAAATCACTATTTTGTTTCTTCATTGTCTCACAGTTTTCACAATTCTCTGATACTTTTTCTGCAACAGCTTCCTTTTTAACCTCAAATGTTGGAACTTCTTTGACCTTTGTTTCTTGGATTTCTTCTTCCATCTTCTTCTTTTTCTCAATTTCAGATTTTCTCTCTTGGGCCTCTTCTTCAACTCTTTTCTTCTGCTTGGCTAGATATTTCTCCATTTTTTCTGCCCAATATTCATTAAAAAGACCATTATCATCATTATCTTTAACAATTTTAGCAACAAAAGCATTAGTTTTTAAGATCTCTTTGTCTGGACAATAGTCATCCCAGCTAAAATTTTCCCAGCTAAATCCTTCTGGAAGTCTTTCATCATCTTGGTTTATCAGACATGCTTTATTATCAGCTGGAATATATTTATCCCAATTGAAATCTTTTGATGAACTTCCAACACATGCTTTCTTTGATGATTCATCTTCAATCACCCGCCTACCATGAGCGGTTTGCTGCTGTTGTTGATGATGTGGTTGTTGAGCTACCTGATGATAAATCGCCTTCCTATAATAGTCGTTGTTTCCAAAGGGATTCTGAGCTCCACTTGCTTCGTGATTAGTGCACTCCCTCTTGAAGTGTCCTTTTTCCCTGCAACGAAAACAAGTAACTTTAGATTTGTCAAAACCTAAAGTAGAAATATTAGCTTCACGTAAGTCATCTCTTCCTGTGATCTGCTTAAATTTCTCAGCTCGTCTCAACACACTTGCTAAACACCACTTTATATCCATCAATTCCATCTCCTCAGCATCAATTTGATCGTAATCCTCTTTTGTAAGCATTGGATTCCCGATCTTTCCTGCAACTAACCCTCCATAGGATTCAAGTACAGTTACCAACAGAGACATGTGACTTTTAGCAACTTCCTCAGTATAATTCTGATCATTTTCAAGATTTAAAGCAATGTTGCAATGAAGAACTTTTCCACTCTTTGTTGTAGAAAAATGTGGATCAAAAGTTGGAAATGAAGTAAATCCAGTTTTGCTGCTTGATCCCTGAGATGAACTTTCAGAAGAATCTTTTGCATTGAAAGCAGTTCCAACCTTTGGAGAAAAATTTGTCTTATCATTAACACCATTTTTGAAATACAATCCGATGTCTTGGTCTCCATCATAATTCTCCATCCTTGCTATCTTTCTTTGTTCCATCTCCTATGCTTCAAGTTGTTTTATGAAATCACCCAATGTTAGATCATTAAAACCTGGTTTGTTCTTTAACATCATCAGATACGTGCCCCACTCATCATGTGGCAATGCATCAGCAAGCTTTTCAATCAATTCATCTTTGTCCTTTTTTATGTTCAATCTGCTCATATTTTTCACTAAATTGCAATATCTTTCAATGATCTGTTTGGTGTTTTCAGTTTTCAACCCGCGAAATAGATCAAATTCTTTTTTTAACAGCGACTTTTTGTTTTTGAGCATCTCATCACTTCCATTAAACTTTTGTTCTAATTCTTCCCATATCGAATATGCACTCCCATTGTGTTGAAGTAGAATCAAGATGTCTTCTTTAATGGATTGATGCAGCAGACTAATCATCAATTTTTCATTTTTGTAATCTTTTTTCTCATCATCTTCAAAATCTCTAATAGGAACCTTCATACCATTCTTAACTGGTCTAACATATTGAACTTCAGTATGTTCCCAAGCATCCAAATGATATGCTTGCACCCAATTTTCAAATCGTTCGGACCATCAACTGAAATCCTCAATATTCATGAGCTTTGGTGGTTTTTGTGTGGTCCCCGTCTCATTTTCAAGCATCGTATTTTGAGCTACAGTCATCGGACTAGCAAAAGCGTTATAAAACTCGTTCTCCATATTTTGATATCGAAGGATTTTTCACACACGCTTTCAAACGAACTGGTTCACCTAGTGAAACACCTGACAACAAACAAACAAAACACAATCAGTTTAAAGATTTATCAATTAACAGAATAAGACTGGTACTCGGACTGGTGAAAATTCTGTGCGAACTGAAAGTTGACACACTGTGTGGATTACTATGACCCGGATCAAATTCAAACGACCAGACCCTTTGAAACCTTTGAACTCCAAACCGTACGAAATTGGAACTAACTTTCAAGCGAATTGATGACTCTTTAAACGAACTGAAAACTCATGCGACCTGAATTCACACTTCAAACAACCTTCAAAACAATAATCTCAACTGATATATGTAATTACTAATTGGTCCTTTCAAACAAATGGACAATAAACTCAATCACTTGGGCCGATACTTTCATATATCATCAAAAATTTATTGTGACACTTCGGGTTTTCCTGAACCAACTGTCGTCCTTAAATGAATGTATGTGCGTATATATATAATATTAAATGAAAGTTTATGAATTATTTTGGCGTGCTATGTGATCCATGTATTAAATTATGTGTATGTATTATATATGAGTGTATGTGTGTTATATGAGTGGGCCGAGACCCCAAAGGACCCGACTCGAAGATACTCGGGCCGGTTGGGCCGTGACCTTAGCCCACCCGGAAACCTCCTAACCCACTCGATATTTATATGACCAACCCTCACAACTTTCACCATTTTTGCAACATCACTCTCTTACATCCTCTCACTCACACTCTCCCTCTCTCTCTCTAAAAACCCTAAAACCCTAAAAGTTCTAACATCAAACTCACCCCCTCTCCTCTCCCTCTCACGGATCAAACCGGCAACAACAAGAGGAGCTCTCGGATCATCTTGGTTCAAGCTTGTGGTCATCACTCGGAACTTGGTTCATCGATCTTTTGTACCCCTTCATCCAACCGGTTAGTGTATTATAGTTGTTTGACTTAAAATGATGGTTCTTGATGCACAAACTATTTGATTAGTTGGATGTTTGAATGAAATATGTGAACATAAGACATTTGAATGATAAATGATGGTTAGCATAGGGTGTTTGGTGTTTAGAATAAATGTTAGTATAGCATGTTATGCATTACCATTAAACCGATGATTGTATGTTATGTTGTAAATATGTTTAAGTGAATGATAAAGAATGAATATTAGTTATGTTGATGATGATTATGTGCTAGATATAGGGCCGATGTTGATGACTAAATGGTATTTTGTTTTGGGTGAACATGCTTGCAAGATGATGAACTGGATGAATGTGGGTTGAATATCATATGAATATTTGAAATATGGCTGTTTGATCCGTTTTGAACATAGATTAGACAATAAAACTTGTTTATGCACTCTTATTGGCCAGTACAAAATCTCATGAAAACAGAATTCCATTGGTTAGTACATCCGCCAGGTTCTAGAAGGTTTCTTGTGCACGTTTCCAAGGTTGCGACTCGAAACCGCCCGGTTGCGACTCGCAACCACAACATGACAAGTCGAGACTACGGCGGCTGCGACTCGTAACCAAGACATGACAAGTCAAAACACCGGTTGCGACTCGCAACCAAGACGTGACAAGCCGCAACCTCCGGTTGCGACTCGCAACTGTGCGTTCTCACCACCTGGTCTCGACTGGGCTGTTAGTTATTGGGCCCAAAGTGTATTAGCTGTGCATGATTGTTACTGTTTAAGTGGGCTGCGTGTTGACTATTAACTGTTGCTGTAATTATATGTTGAGCATGCTATGTGTTAGTTATGTGTAGATTATACGTGAATACTTGTACCCCAACTTGACCTATATTGGTAACCATGCTAGGACGTGGTGACCAACGTAATCAACCGGGTAACTAATCTACCGAGCAACCCAAGGTGAGTTCACAACCTAAAGCATGTATTCCCGGTGGTTTGGGAAACGGAACTAAAGACAACACTATCCCCTTATGAGGGATACAACTTACTTTTCTTCCCTTGTTATTGGGAACCTTTTAGTTAATTACTGTTTATACGGATTGCAACAAACGGCACTAAACGAAACTCTATCACTTAAAGTCCCTACTACTTAATACCGATTAGTCGCCGGGGCCAGGCGAACGGGTTATTAGTTGATAGCGCTATTTAGGTCTTACCAACCTCACACCGTGCCAAGGTATGGGATCGGTCGTGAACTAATGTACTCAGGCATCCGTCAATGATGATAGAACATTGACATCGGGGCACTCTCTTGCGGATACGCAACGGTCACCTAGTGTTCGGTATTGGAAAAACAGTTTAGTTGCTAACTTTTGGGGTAGCTCCCCATGGCATGTATAAACGGATAAATTAACTGGTGAAACAAGTTTTTGGTAATTAAAACTGGACAACTAGTGAACTCACTCAGCATTATTGTTGACCCCTTACTGCATGCTTTGCAGGTAACCAGTGACTGAGGAGCTGCTGCTTGGGAAGTGTAGTGGTCGCCTAAACCCGCATGTTGGGTTCTAAAATAATTTTGAACTATGAACTTTGTTTAAACTATTTTATCTATGCTTCCGCTACTTACTTAACTGTTATTTGAACCTAAACATTCGAACTTTAAACTATGGTGTTTACTAACCATTATGGTTGGTGATCATCCTTACTATTATCCAATGCTCAGTATAATTGGTGGCTGGATCCTGGTCGGTCACGCCCTCAAGCGGACGGTACTCCGCAGGTGGAATTTGGGGGTGTGACAGATTGGTATCAGAGCCATTGGTTATAGTGAACTTGGTTTTAAAAAGGGAAGTCTTTTTGAGAAAAACCAGACTATAACCCGTGACTCGTGACGACACTACACTCCAAGGGCAAGACTCGACATACTAGACCTCGTAGCTCGGACTTGTGTTTACTTGCTTGTTTACCTTATGTTGACTGCTCTATTATACATACTAGTGTGCCTGATTAGATAGATACACCTCCCTCTTCTATCTTATTCTCGCTACGTTACGACATCACACTCATACTGTGTTTTCTGGTTATGAAGACAATGAGTGGACGCGGAAGAGGAAGCGTTAACATGACCCAGGCTCAATTCGCTAACTTGCTCAACACGGTGGCTGCAGCTTTCGCAGCTCACCCTGGAGGTAAACTCGTTGCTATAGGATGTTTAGATCCTACCCCCACATCGTCTTTTCACCTCTAAAACCTATTCGCTCCATTTCTCACAACAGGTCAGCCTGCGCCTGCGCAACCACGTGTTTGTACTTTCAAAACCTTCATGGATGGCAAGCCTCTCCCTTTCAACGGCACTGAGGGTGCCATAGGCCTTCTGCATTGGATTGAAAAGGCCGAAGCTGTCTTTGCTGTCTGCGAGTGTCCCCCTGCTAACTGGGTTAAGTACGCAACTGGTACACTTGAAGGAAACGCGCTTTCATGGTGGAAGGCACAAATTCAGATGCTTGGTCTGGAAACTGCTAATGCTACGGCATGGGAAGATTTCAAGGACATGATCAAAGAGGAATACTGTCACAGGGATGACATCCACAAGCTCGAGAACGAGTACTACGCGCTCAAGATGGTTGGGTCAGAGATTGAGACCTACACCAAGCAGTCCAACGACTATGCTGCACTTTGCCCGAACATGTCCCAACCTATGTATCGAAGGGTCGAATTGTACATCAAAGGCTTGGTCCCAGAAATCCGGAGCCATGTGACCTCGGCCAACCTCAATACCATACAGCCTGTGGTCCGTCTTGCTCACAAACTCACCAATCAGGCTGTGGAAGAGGGCAAGCTGCCCCAGAGGGTCGGTGCTACTGTTGGAACTTCTGGCGATAACAAGCGAAAGTGGGATGGAAGTCAAGGGAAGGATGCTAACCCCACTCAGGCCCCAGTTCAACAAAGGAAGATTGAAAGCAACAAGGGCCCTCAGCAACAGGGTGGCTATCGAGGGAACCACCCTAAGTGTAACAAATGTAACCGACATCACAGTGGGCCATGTGGAAAGGGTCAGTGTCAGCGATGCAACAAGATGGGGCATGAAGCCAAAGACTGCCGAAGCCAGTTCCCAGCTAGGCAGAATCAGCAACAACCACAGCAACAGCAGCAACAAGGAAACAACCGTGGATGCTTCAAGTGTGGAGCAATGGGGCACATGCGAAAGGATTGCCCTGAACTGAATCAAAACAACAACAATCAGGGTGCTGGGAACAATAACAACAACGCTGGAAATGGTGCTAGGGGAAAAGCTTTTGTGATTGGAGCTGGGGAAGCAAGGAATGACCCCAACGTTGTAGCGGGTAAGTTCCTACTTAACGATCGTTATGTTTCCATGCTATTTGATTCCGGAGCAGATGCTAGTTATGTATCCCTACGTATTAGTAAGAAACTTAAGCTCACTCTTACGCCGCTGAGCTCTAAGCACACCGTTGAAATAGCTAATGGTAGAAACCTCGAGGCCTCACACATAATTCGTAACTGCAAATTAGAGTTGTCTGGTCAGACTTTCTGTATTGATCTTTTCCCCATCATTCTTGGAAGCTTCGACGTCATTATTGGTATGGATTGGTTATCCAAACATCGAGCTGAAATCCTCTGCCAGGAGAAAGCTATTCGTATTCCCCGTCCCCCAGGCAAACCCCTTATAGTTCAAGGCGACAAGAGCGGAGAAGTCACAGGCATCATTTCATTCTTAAAGGCCCAGAAGTACCTACGAAAGGGGCACACCGCTATCTTAGCCCTCATTACCGACACACAGAAAATGGAAAACAGGATTGAAGATTTTCCAGTTGTACGCGACTATCTCGAGGTATTCCCGGAGGAACTACCTGGACTCCCTCCTCACCGTCAGGTCGAATTTCAAATCGAGCTAGCTCCCGGAGCAGCACCTATAGCTCGTGCACCTTATCGATTAGCCCCCGCGGAGCTCAAGGAGCTTTCTACCCAACTACAAGAACTTTTGGACAAAGGTTTTATCCGTCCTAGTTCATCACCCTGGGGAGCCCCAGTGCTCTTCGTCAAAAAGAAAGATGGCTCATTCCGAATGTGCATTGACTACCGCGAACTTAACAAGGTTACCACCAAGAACCGCTATCCACTTCCCCGTATCGACGACCTGTTTGACCAGCTGCAAGGGTCGAGCTATTATTCCAAGATTGATCTGCGATCGGGTTTTCACCAGCTGAGAGTCCGCGATGAGGACATCTCTAAGACTGCCTTCAGAACCCGCTATGGTCACTACGAATTCCTCGTTATGCCTTTCGGTATGACCAACGCACCTGCAATCTTCATGGATCTCATGAACCGAGTATGCAAACCCTACCTCGACAAGTTCGTAATCGTATTCATCGACGACATCCTAATCTACTCGAAGAGCCGAGAGGAGCATGAACAACACCTACGTCTTATTCTCGAACTCCTTCGCAATGAGCAACTGTACGCCAAATTCTCGAAATGTGATTTCTGGCTTAGAGAAGTCCATTTCCTTGGGCACATCGTCAATCAGGAAGGGATTCATGTTGACCCTGCTAAGATTGAGTCCATTAAGAATTGGCCTGTGCCTAAGACTCCGACCGAAGTTCGCCAATTCTTGGGATTGGCAGGATACTATCGAAGATTTATCAAGGGATTCTCTAAGATCGCTCAACCACTTACGACACTCACTCAGAAGGGTGTTGCTTACAAATGGAGTAACGCTCAGGAATCTGCCTTCCAGGAACTAAAGGAGAACCTTTGTAGTGCTCCTATCCTCTCCTTACCCGAAGGTACCGACGACTTTGTCGTTTACTGCGACGCTTCTATTCAAGGACTTAGCTGCGTATTGATGCAACGCGAGAAAGTTATTGCTTACGCCTCGCGACAACTCAAGGTCCACGAACGGAACTATACGACGCATGACTTAGAATTTGGAGCTGTGGTCTTCGCACTCAAGCTTTGGCGACATTACTTGTATGGCACCAAGTGCACGATTTACACTGACCACAAGAGTCTCCAGCACATAATGGGACAAAAAGAGTTGAATATGCGAAAACGCCGATGGGTCGAACTCCTAAATGACTACGAGTGTGCGATCAAATATCACCCAGGCAAGGCTAATGTGGTAGCTGATGCCCTCAGCAGAAAGGAGACCAAACCCAAGCGTGTTCGTGCCTTACAGCTCACTATCCACTCGAACCTCCCTAATCAAATTCGAAATGCTCAGGTTGAAGCATTGAAAGCCGAGAACATCAGGGCCGAGTCCCTACGAGGATCGAAACAACGAATGGAACAAAAAGAAGACGGCGCCTATTACGTAGCCGGACGCATATGGGTTCCGCTTTATGGAAATTTACGTGACCTGGTGATGGATGAAGCTCATAAGTCCCGTTACTCAGTACATCCAGGTTCAGATAAGATGTACCACGACTTGAGGGCTACCTATTGGTGGCCCGGCATGAAAGCCCACATAGCAACGTATGTCAGAAAATGTTTAACCTGCGCAAGAGTCAAGGCTGAGTATCAGAAACCATCAGGCCTACTCCAACAGCCAGAAATCCCGCAATGGAAATGGGAGCAGATTTCCATGGATTTTGTTACTAGCCTGCCTAGGTCTCAGCGAGGAAATGACACCATTTGGGTGATAGTGGATCGCCTAACTAAGTCTGCACACTTCTTGGCCATTAAAGAAACAGACAAGTTCTCTACCCTAGCAGAGGTATACTTAAAAGAAGTGGTCTCGAAGCACGGAGTGCCTACCTCTATTATTTCTGATCGAGACGCGCGTTTTACTTCTGAGTTGTGGCAAGCCATGCACAAATCTTTTGGCTCACGTTTAGACATGAGCACCGCTTATCACCCGCAAACGGATGGGCAGTCTGAACGCACCATCCAAACCCTCGAAGACATGCTCAGGGCATGTGTGATCGATTTTGGCAAGAATTGGGAGAAGCACCTACCGTTGGTGGAATTCTCCTACAACAACAGCTACCACACCAGCATTCAGGCAGAACCCTTTGAGGCATTGTACGGCCGTAAATGCCGATCGCCTCTCTGCTGGGCTGAGGTTGGTGATAGCCAGATCACAGGCCCGGAACATGTGGTCGACACCACAGAAAAGATTGCCCAGATTAGGCAACGCATGGCGGCAGCTCGTGATCGTCAAAAGTACTACGCCGATAAAGATAGGAAACCACAAGAGTTCCAGGTTGGTGAACGGGCTCTACTCAAGGTTTCACCCTGGAAGGGTGTGGTTCGTTTTGGAAAACGGGGCAAGCTTAACCCAAGATATGTCGGACCCTTTGAAGTTACCGAAAAGATCAGCACGGCCGCTTACAGATTGAATCTGCCTGAAGAACTGAGTGCTGTGCACAACGTCTTCCACGTGTCTAATCTGAAGGAGTGCCTGTCAGATGAAACACTCGTCATTCCTTACAAGGAACTTACTATTGACGAACAGCTACACTTTACTGAGGAACCGGTTGAGATCACGGATCGTGAGATCAAAACCCTCAAACGTAGCCAGATACCCCTCGTGCGAGTTCGTTGGAACTCACGCCGTGGCCCAGAGTTTACCTGGGAGCGGGAAGACCAGATGAAGCGCAAGTATCCCCAGCTGTTCCCAAATGAAACCCCCAGCACTGAAGCTACGACTGAATTTCGGGACGAAATTCCAAACTAACGGGGGGATGATGTGACACCCCGTTGAAACGCTCTCACTTTTACTAGCTTGTCAGTGGCTGCTTTAACTTTCGGGACGAAAGTTCTTAAAACTTGGGGATAATGTGACACTTCGGGTTTTCCTGAACCAACTGTCGTCCTTAAATGAATGTATGTGCGTATATATATAATATTAAATGAAAGTTTATGAATTATTTTGGCGTGCTATGTGATCCATGTATTAAATTATGTGTATGTATTATATATGAGTGTATGTGTGTTATATGAGTGGGCCGAGACCCCAAAGGACCCGACTCGAAGATACTCGGGCCGGTTGGGCCGTGACCTTAGCCCACCCGGAAACCTCCTAACCCACTCGATATTTATATGACCAACCCTCACAACTTTCACCATTTTTGCAACATCACTCTCTTACATCCTCTCACTCACACTCTCCCTCTCTCTCTCTAAAAACCCTAAAACCCTAAAAGTTCTAACATCAAACTCACCCCCTCTCCTCTCCCTCTCACGGATCAAACCGGCAACAACAAGAGGAGCTCTCGGATCATCTTGGTTCAAGCTTGTGGTCATCACTCGGAACTTGGTTCATCGATCTTTTGTACCCCTTCATCCAACCGGTTAGTGTATTATAGTTGTTTGACTTAAAATGATGGTTCTTGATGCACAAACTATTTGATTAGTTGGATGTTTGAATGAAATATGTGAACATAAGACATTTGAATGATAAATGATGGTTAGCATAGGGTGTTTGGTGTTTAGAATAAATGTTAGTATAGCATGTTATGCATTACCATTAAACCGATGATTGTATGTTATGTTGTAAATATGTTTAAGTGAATGATAAAGAATGAATATTAGTTATGTTGATGATGATTATGTGCTAGATATAGGGCCGATGTTGATGACTAAATGGTATTTTGTTTTGGGTGAACATGCTTGCAAGATGATGAACTGGATGAATGTGGGTTGAATATCATATGAATATTTGAAATATGGCTGTTTGATCCGTTTTGAACATAGATTAGACAATAAAACTTGTTTATGCACTCTTATTGGCCAGTACAAAATCTCATGAAAACAGAATTCCATTGGTTAGTACATCCGCCAGGTTCTAGAAGGTTTCTTGTGCACGTTTCCAAGGTTGCGACTCGAAACCGCCCGGTTGCGACTCGCAACCACAACATGACAAGTCGAGACTACGGCGGCTGCGACTCGTAACCAAGACATGACAAGTCAAAACACCGGTTGCGACTCGCAACCAAGACGTGACAAGCCGCAACCTCCGGTTGCGACTCGCAACTGTGCGTTCTCACCACCTGGTCTCGACTGGGCTGTTAGTTATTGGGCCCAAAGTGTATTAGCTGTGCATGATTGTTACTGTTTAAGTGGGCTGCGTGTTGACTATTAACTGTTGCTGTAATTATATATTGAGCATGCTATGTGTTAGTTATGTGTAGATTATACGTGAATACTTGTACCCCAACTTGACCTATATTGGTAACCATGCTAGGACGTGGTGACCAACGTAATCAACCGGGTAACTAATCTACCGAGCAACCCAAGGTGAGTTCACAACCTAAAGCATGTATTCCCGGTGGTTTGGGAAACGGAACTAAAGACAACACTATCCCCTTATGAGGGATACAACTTACTTTTCTTCCCTTGTTATTGGGAACCTTTTAGTTAATTACTGTTTATACGGATTGCAACAAACGGCACTAAACGAAACTCGATCACTTAAAGTCCCTACTACTTAATACCGATTAGTCGCCGGGGCCAGGCGAACGGGTTATTAGTTGATAGCGCTATTTAGGTCTTACCAACCTCACACCGTGCCAAGGTATGGGATCGGTCGTGAACTAATGTACTCAGGCATCCGTCAATGATGATAGAACATTGACATCGGGGCACTCTCTTGCGGATACGCAACGGTCACCTAGTGTTCGGTATTGGAAAAACAGTTTAGTTGCTAACTTTTGGGGTAGCTCCCCATGGCATGTATAAACGGATAAATTAACTGGTGAAACAAGTTTTTGGTAATTAAAACTGGACAACTAGTGAACTCACTCAGCATTATTGTTGACCCCTTACTGCATGCTTTGCAGGTAACCAGTGACTGAGGAGCTGCTGCTTGGGAAGTGTAGTGGTCGCCTAAACCCGCATGTTGGGTTCTAAAATAATTTTGAACTATGAACTTTGTTTAAACTATTTTATCTATGCTTCCGCTACTTACTTAACTGTTATTTGAACCTAAACATTCGAACTTTAAACTATGGTGTTTACTAACCATTATGGTTGGTGATCATCCTTACTATTATCCAATGCTCAGTATAATTGGTGGCTGGATCCTGGTCGGTCACGCCCTCAAGCGGACGGTACTCCGCAGGTGGAATTTGGGGGTGTGACATTTATCATGGGCCAAAGTTTTGTTTCATATGCAATTGGATAAAGCCCGACAATCTAGAATTACAAGACACTTTAATTTGGCCAATACAATGTAGTGGGCTGTCAATTTATCACTACGTGCAATTTTTAGACAATACACTGACTTTAAAAATAACCGACAACCATTAAAACTTTTCACATGCACATTGATAATTCACATGGGTGTCCGACAAATTCACAGATCAAATGTCTCGATTTCCACACTTATATCAAATACCAAAAAACAAAATTAAATCAATCACATGTATTCTGACAAACACTTTCTTGATCGAATACTTTTATAGAACCGATACCTTGAGCTTATCATCAATCACATGCAACCGATTTTAATTCAAACCCAATGATGGCATTTGATCAGATTAAGACACATATCACGTGAACAACAGAACCACTTTCAAACGGGCACCAACAGAAGTTATGTTTCAAACGGTCATGTGTAGATTTCAAACGGTAAGGTGTAATTTTCAAACAGTCAAACCAGATTCCAACGGGTGACACCTTCAAACTGGTGACAGTTTCAAACTTGTGACACCTTCAAACTGGAGGTGTATCCTTCAAACTAGAGGACCACTTCAAACTAGAGGTTCAAACAGGATCCCCCTTTTCAAATGGTATGGTGTAGTTTTCAAACGGGATGGTTCAATTTCAAACAATAGGAGCTGGACACGTTCAAACGGTCACCAACTTTCAAGCCATTTTTACCACTTTTCGAATGAATTATGGTCTGATATATTCAAGGATTATGCTATACTGAATTCCGATCACAATGATGTGTATATCAATCAAAAACATCCACTAAATCGCCATAGATCTGAGTTCAAATTTAAACTGGACACACCTTCAAACGAACAGGTCGTTTTTATCAAATTGATTGAGTTTTACTTTGAATTTAAGCCTGAAACTTTTACAGATTGATTAAAACATAATTTCGCTTGTTATGAGCAAAAATCAGCTCATTTTATCCGAAAAATCTCGTTAAATTTTGAAAAAACGTGAAGAATGGAGTAGAAACAGAAATTTTTGATGAAATCGAGCTGATATCGGTAAGAACTCTTCCTCCTGAGCTCTGATACCACTTGTAGGATCGTTTTCTGACCCGAACGATTCGTTCAGAAGAGTTTATCTCAACACGAAAGGCGGAAACAGACGTGTAGAGTGCAATTCAGCTAGATTTACTCATTAAACCGTTGTATCATTGATTTAGAAGACGTTTACAACCTGACAACACTTCGGCAGCACTTCGTTGCTCTGGCCGGAAAGTTACAAATGATGAAAGTTTGAAAGGTATTTATAGGACAAGACCCTGACCGTTTGAAGGTGACACACCACTCTTCAAATGGTTACCTCTTCAAACCGTGACCCTCTCAAACTAGCAGGACACTCTCAAACTAGACCTCTTCAAACTTGACCTCTTCAAACTTTCAGGCACTCTTTAAACTTTCAGTCCGAGACTCGATATAAGATGAAGACGACATATGTATGCACTAACAACATCTCACATCTTCACATCAACAACACATAAAAACTTTACTCTCTCTCCCTCTCTTCTTTGTTTCGGCCGACCCCAAGAAGCACCACCATCATCATCATTTGATCATCTTCAACCATTTCAAGAGTGTACAAAGGTGCTAGAGGTTGCATAAGGAAGCTAGGAGCTTTCGGATCATCAAGGACCTTCTTTATTTGCTATTAACCACCTCATTTCTACTCTTGATCTTCGCTAGCTTAAAAGCTAGTAGTAAGTCTCTTCAATCTTCATTTGCTTCATATTTAGAGTGGTTAATAGCTATTGTATGATGAAATGTTATGAACAAGAAAAGAACCATGAACTTGAAACCTTAACATAAGCTTAAAACCATAAGAAATCATGATATTCATGTGTTGAAATGCCTGTTGATTATTGTTTACTCATGTATTTGATGTTGATCATCATATGGTCTTGCTAGATCATGATTAAAAACATGATCTAGCAAGATGAGAAAGTAGGAATATTGTAGGATGATGGATCATCCACACATAAACCATGAACTTGAATAAATAAATGGGTTTCTTAAAAAATGAAGATCAAAGTAGGTTGACAATCATGTAGATCTAAAGATCCATGAGTGGTTCTTCAAAAGAACCAAGTTAAAAATATGAGTTTCATAAAATCTTGGATCTTACATAAACTAATCACATTTTGGTGGGTAAACAAGTGTAGAAACACTTGTATAACAAGAAAATTTCATAAGGAAATATTTTTTCAAAAATATGAGCGGAAGTTGTAAATGCATAAATTCTTTAAAAATAAAGTTTTTAAAGAACTAATCACATTTTAAAAGATAACACGACTTACTAAGAATGCTAGTAAGTTGCTACATATTTTTACAAATATTCAAGTTCATGAAGTAGTAGTTATTATTTGATTTTGGCAAAATTGGTAAGTAAGGGTTAATTGTTGATTGTGAATGAATTGTGATGAATTTTACAAAAAAAATGATATGCTTATAAGCATGGATACCTCCATTTACAAAGGAAACTCTGGCGAAATTTTTCTAAAAATCTAACACTTAGGAAATATTTTACTAACAAGTGTTTACGAATATATTTCTAACCTTGTTTTCAAAATAAACTTCACCATAGTTTTATTACAAAAATACCAAGTATCGGAGGTTGATTTTACGAATAAAATGGATAAGTATATATTTAAAATATATATTTTATACAAGACGCTTGTGTGAATATATGTATATTTTGTGAACTTATTTTAGGGTAAAATAATATAACTTAACAAACATCATGAAAAATTACAACTCCAAAATAATACCAAAACTCTCACGGAATAAATATTTAAGTTACGCATTTGTTATTGCAACACGGAACGCTAAAACATAACTTATGGAATATTCCGGAAAATACTCTTACACGTACATTTTGATAAAATATTATTTTGGAAATTAATGAAGTAAAATATATTATTTTTGGGAAAAATATATATTTTGAATTAAGGTGTTTTTGGACAAATAATTTAAATATATTTTTCTAAGTGGGACTTAAAATATATTTTTCAGAATTACAAATGTACATGTATAAATATCCCCATCCTTGGGAAGGAAATACAAATATAAAATACTTGAGAAGTATGGATACGAAATAGTTGCCTAACTATTATTTCTAAAAACAAAATTTAAGTTAAAATAATTATTATTATTTTAACCAAAAGTCACAACTTGGAATAATATCAAAGTAACACAACTCAAAAACATTAAACCCTAAGCCAAGGCATGGCCCGTTCGTCTAATAGACATTAGTACGTTGTAGGTCGCCGGGTAGCTGATCAAGTTTGAGTTGACGTTACGATACAGGAGACGCACTTCAGTGAGTTCATGTCCCCCTTTTCTCTTAACTGTTTTCAGTTTTATACTTCGGGGGTGAAATACATGTTACAATTAATACAGACATTTATTAACATGGTATGGTTAGCTTAAGGAGGGTTTTTACTACGCGATCATGTGAGTGGTGGGCATGACACTTAAGGCCATTAATCCTCATTGTAGCACCAAGGGACATGAGTGATAGATCTATTTGGGTGTAGCGAGCCCACACCCGTGAGGCCGGGGACAAATTGGCTAGGTTTGAGTCTTCCTGCACCAATTTCACACATACCATTGGCTTTGCAACCCATTGGTGATCAGTTTTTCCTTATTGCTACATACCAGGGGCTTTCATACATACATTGTTTACAAAGGTTTATACATACTCACTTACACATGAACTCGCTCAACTTTTGTTGATTTTTCAAACTACATGTATTTCAGGAAATTAGTGGATCTGGCGGAGTATGCGTTGTGTCAAGGTTGCGTAGTGAATAAATATGTCATCCGAGTGGTTGAGCTTAGGAGGTGGATCCCTTTCCTGGACGGGATACACAATTCTAAACTTGGGTTTTTATTTACGTACTTTTGATGAGTCTTTGTGAATTCTGTTAATCATGTCATGGTTGTAACTTACTTTATGTGTCGACATTTTCAAACATTGATGTTGTGGGATTTTCAAACTTAACGAATGGATGAACATCTTGTGTTTTATCATATAGCATTGTTATGATTGTTGCTATGGTATTAAGAAGTCACACCAAAATAATCCACGCTTCCGCAAAAGCCAGGGTGTGACATGTGTCCATCCGATAGGATTGCCATCTGACCGGATGGTCATCCGCCCGGATGGACCTTGACATTTACAAAACCGTGTCCAACTATATCTATTCTATACAATATTCAACACACACTTTATCTAACTATTCGCACAGTGGCAGACCTACGAAATATGCACCAACACAATCCACAGTTTTTGTACATCAATATACATCATAGTTGGCACTAATCTACAGTTTTAGCCTACTGTGTTTTATTGTGAGGTATTACAAAGATTTTTTTCTGTGTGAAATAATCTAAATAATAAAGAGCGTTGTAACATACCACATACTACCCCAAGCTGAAAACTATGTTACAACACATATTAAAACTAAGGAACTCATCATAACATAACACAATTTGAACCTGTCAACCATACATCTGAAACAAGCATCATGAATATATTTAACCCTTGCCTAATCAATAACAACAGATATAACACACTGTATAAAACACAGTGAAACTCAGCAATTCATTCAAGCAAGTTATAAAACACACTGTTATGAATCATAGTCCAATGAAAAAAAAAACTAGCCCTAAGACAACATTCCATAAATCAACAATGTAAAAGAGAACGTCCTTTTAACTAAGATCTATTGTCAAACACACAATTCATATTTCCATATAACACATTGGTATCAACAGCCAGCAATACATTCAAGAAAGTTATAAAACGCACTATTGTGAATCATAGTCCGATGAAAAAAAAAACCTAGCCCTAAGACAACATTCCATGAATCAATAATGTAAAAGAGAACGTCCTTTTAACTAAAATCTATTTTCAAACACACAATTCATATTTCCATATAACACACTGGTATCACCAGCTAGCTATGATCGATTACAATAAACACAATTTTGAAACCCTAATTTTGAAAAATACATAAAAACGTACCTTTGGTCGACGACGACTGATTGGAATGTTTTTTGGAACACATCAGAATATGTTAGTGCATTACGTCTATTGACTTCGTCTTGTATCTTAAAATAGTATGTTTAATGTAATTTAGCTTGAAAGTGGTGATTTCCCTTGAAAATGTTACTTGACATTTTCAAGCTAAATCTAATAGTGAAGGTTTCCCTTGAACTGAACACATGTTCATTTCAAGCTAAATCTAAGGTTTCCCTTGAAATGGTTATGACATTTTCAAGCTAAACCTCAACACTATATATAGGGTTCAAGCTAAATCATTAGAGACTTTTGCCATTTAGAGAATTTGGAGAGCTAGAGATCTAGAGAGAGAAAGCTTGTCCACGTGATTCAGGTTCTTGTACACTATCAAATCTATCAAAGAATCACATTTATATTACATCTTGTGTACTAGGTCACGTTCGTGTACGGTTTCCGCACGTTTCACGTTCGTTTCGCAATCGTTTCGGAGTCAAAACCGGTCCTACAAGTGGTATCAGAGCAGGAGCTCGATTGCACTGATCTATCACACGATTTCGCATAGGATTACATTGATTTCAGATCTGCATATCATCAATTTCTTCTTATTCTACTTATTCTTCACGTTTTCTACAGTTTTTCGACAAATTGAACGGGATTTTAAGGTCCGAATCGGCTGAATTTTTAGTATATTGTGCGAAAACAGTTGATCTACAATCCTACCAAATTTCAGATTCAAACTCCTAGTCGTTTAGGAGAAATTCGATTTTTTGTGTCCGATTTCGTTGGATCAGCATGATTTCGCTTGAAAGATAACATTTGACAGATTTCGCTTGAAAATATGACATGATTTCGCTTGAAAGTGGCTGTTGGTTTGTGATTTCGCTTGAAACATCATAGACTTGATTTCGCTTGAAACAGCATAGATCAGATTTCGCTTGAAACAGCATACAGTTGATTTCGCTTGAAACAACATGGATTTGATTTCGCTTGAAACAACATAGAGTTGATTTCGCTTGAAACTGCATGAATCTTGATTTCGCTTGAACATCATCTTGGGATTTCGCTTGAAGTTATATCAGTTGATTTCGCTTCAACTGATCAACTAGTGATTTCGCTTCAAACTGGTCAACTTGGGATTTCACTTGAAAGAGGATTTTCGTGTCAAGATCATTTCACATCAACCGAGTGTCAGTCTATTTCAAGTTGATTGATATTGTTTGTACTGATTGTGTTTGTTTGTGTGTCTCTAGGTAATTCAAGAATTTCAAGTCATGTCGAATGTTGATCATGATACATGGTGGAAAAGAGACAGTGCGAGATGGGAGATTGGCAAATTGTATGAACCATTTAAGGAAGCACAAAGAGCCAAGAGATGGAATGAAGAATTAGAGTGTTATATGGATCCACAGGGTAATCCAGTAGTTGATCCATCAAAAGTGGATTTTGATGCTGTAACCAATGTGTTTCCAAGTGAGGGCACTTTCAACACAAGAAGGCTTTCGGATAAAAGTTATTTGCCAAATTTGATGAACAAGTTAAAAGAAGTTTTTGAAGCGAGTCTACCAAAGGTGGTAGAAATGAAAAAGAGGAAAGAACAAGAACTGGAAAAGCTGATAGAGGAAGTAAAGAAAACGGCAGAAGAAATTGATGAAGAAGAAAAGATGAAAGATGAAGATCAGAAAAAGACAGAAGAAGGAGGTGTGATAACCGAAAAAATTCAAACTGAATCTTCTGAATTGTTTGACAAAGACAAAAGCATTGAACAATCTGATGATAAAAATGAAAATAAGTGCAGGAATTGCATAGAAATGTGCAAAGCATGTACCGAAAAAGATGAAACAATCAAAACAAAAGATATTAAAAAAAAAACTTGAAAATATTTTCAAAACAAAATGTAAAGAAATGATTGAAAAAGAAGAAATTTTGAAACTAAAAGTTGAAAAGCTGACACAGAAATGTCAAGGTCTTGAAAAGGATA
Source organism: Helianthus tuberosus (assembly GCA_030545235.1). Classification (NCBI taxonomy): domain Eukaryota; kingdom Viridiplantae; phylum Streptophyta; class Magnoliopsida; order Asterales; family Asteraceae; genus Helianthus; species Helianthus tuberosus. Next base: position 168,918,208 of record CM060366.1, on the reverse strand, counting down.
ATGATGTTTATAGACAACTGTGTTCTACAAAATGTGTTGATTGTGTTGAAAAAGAATCTAAATTTCAAGATTTACAAAAACAGTATGATTCTTTAAAGTGGTCGAGTCAGAGAGTACAAGAAGCTTATGATACTTTGAAAAGCCAAGTCAAAAGTTTTGATCAAAGACTGTCTGAAACTTTAACAACCAAAGAAATGTATGAGAGACAGTTTAGAGAAAAGCAAATTGAATTGAACAAGTGTGTTGATGAAATTGCTAATCTTAAACAAGTCTTGGCTGAAAAAGAAAAGGTTGTTACCAAACTTCAAAGTTATCATAATTCTTCGTACATTCTTGAACGCATTTTCAACATCACACCAGATGACAAAGATACTGAAAATTGCAAAAAGGGTATTGGTTCAGAATTTCATCAGGTACCACCACCATTGAGAAACAATTATACTTTTTATGATGAGGAAAAGGTGGCAAAGGGTTTGAACATAGCTGACCAGTTACCTGAAAGTATCAATGTGACTTACTCCAAATCTGATGATGCTAATGATTCAGAGGTGGTAAGTAAGGTTGTTGAAAGTGTTTTGAAAGATGAGTCTACAAAAGGTAAGTCTGAATCACAGGATGGAGATGAAGGAAATCTTTATGATGGTTATCTGAAAAACACAAAATCCGAGAAAAATTTGAATGATGATTCAAAAGGATTGGTTTATACCATGATTGGATCGGACAAATTATTCTTAGATGTTGTATTCCCGATTCAGAATGTGATTTCAGAGAAGGTCGATCAAGTTTTCAAAATGGTTGAGATTGAGAAGTCTGAGATTCCAAAGTTTGCTGGTAAAGGTCATAAATCTTTTTATAACAAACCTGGTTTTAAGAAGAAAAACATGAAGGCTGGTTTGGGTTATAAAAAGAAACGGAATTGGAATCAAAGTAAAAAATCAAATTTGCAACAAAAGATGAATTTTGTTCAAGGGAAAAGCTTGAAAGAAGAGGAAAAACTCAAAATTGGACAACAGTCTAATGAGGAGTTTGATGATATGAAAAAGAAACAACAACAGGCCAAGGATGTTTCAAAGAAAGTGTGTTTTAAATGTGATCAAATTGGACATGTTGCACGAAAGTGTCCAAATCCAAAGCCTGTTGATGTTGAAAAACAGAAATCTGAGGATGTGAAATCAAGGTCAACCAGATTTGATTCGAAACAAACTTGGAGGTACAATACAAACAAGTTTGCTTCAAATCAAAATTGGAAATCAAACCCGAACAGGTTCGATTCAAGACAGACCTGGAATTCTCACACACCCAGATTGAGAACAACACAAAGTTGGAGAACATCTGTTGATATGACAAAACCTCAAGAGTTTTGGAAACCTAAAAATATTATTCAAAAACAAAAGGTTCAAAAAGAGACAAATTTTTACAAAAGAGGTACTCCGGAAGGTCAAATGTGGAGTGCTAAGAAACAAGTGATGTTGGAAAAAGATGAGAAAGTTGAAGTCAAAATTGAAAATGTTTTAAATGACAAAGAGTTTCCGAAATTAAATGAAAATTATTGTGTTGACATGCCTAAGGTCCAACAGACCTGGGCTAAATTGTTCAAATGATTGATAAAGTTTGAATGTGCAGGTGCTCAACGAAGCTGAAGATTGTGAGAATGGTAGTAGGAGCAGCCTGGCACAGGAAGAGGTTGCAGGACCCTGGTTTGGTTAAACAGGGAGTTTAGTTTGAGTGTTTTATGTATATAAATAAACAATATTTTCAAAATCCTAAAAATTGAAAAATTAAAAACCAAAAATATGTTTTAGTTTGTTAAAATTTGAAAAAACTCAAAATATGTTGTTTTTAATTTTGTTTGAATGTATGTTGATTGAATACGCCGAAACCCTCACGGCTGAACAAACATGATTACTTTCATCAGATTGAAAAATGGTTTTCAAACTGTTAAGATCAATGGGTTGTAAATCATGGGGGTATGTTATATTTTCTGCAAATCAGAGCACTTGAAGCAGAAAATGGATGGCGAGACAAAGCTATCAGTGTTGGTTGTCAAATTTTTTTTTAAATGGTTTTGCATTTTAGGGGGAGATATAATGTTGTTAGAAAATACAAAAACATTTGAAAAATTTGAAAAAGTCAAAAACATGATAAAATTCAAAAATTTGAGTTTTGCGTAAAAAGAGGAAATGATAGTACATCAGTAGACAGTTACAGTATGCTAAAGAAATGGAAAGTTTAAATGTGTTAAACGATCTCACCGTGGATGTGTCGGTAGGTTTTTATACATTTAGTAAACTTTTTCGGGATATAAACCTAAATTCAAACTTGCTTATTTCGTGGGGAACACTACTTGGATATATAGGTAACCCCTGAAATCTCGTTTGAAAGGTCTCTTAATCTGATATACTAGGTCTTTATACTCAATGATATCTGGGGTATTATTCCGGGACTTCTGCTGAACGGTGGTTCTGACCTAGTCCCTGGCTAATACTTGCTGCAATGCTTGAAACACAGCATTAAACCCTCAGCATGCAGAAACAATAAAATTGATAAATGCTGCTGTTGTAAGCAAAAAGATCCTCTAAAGGGGACACACCGAAAAGTCGAAGCTGATATCTCTCTGCGTATACGGAAGTATCGACCTGAGATCCCTCGGCCCTTGCATACCTAATTTATATACAGATATCATTGTAGTATACTCACCTGTAAGACTGATTATTGGGATTCTGGATACGGGAGTATATTCAAGAGGTGGGACACATGAATGAGTTTAAGTTCATAATTCATCTAAATCGTATCCTGAGTAAATTGAAATTTGTGTGAGAATTTAAGATGGATTAGTATATCGACAATCGAAGTAAATTGTTTAAGTCTGAGTATGAAATGTAGCTTAACGGTACTTGTGACTTGCCATAAACTTATATGATCCTCTTATGCATACTCAAACAAAAATATTGTCTGTAAATATGTTTGTACATATTTCTTTATTGCTTTATATTTTCAGAAAATACAAAAAGATTTTGATTTCTGCTTTATTTTCGACAACTGATGTCTGAGTGCTGAGTTTCAAAATCTAAGTAAGTTGATTGTGTTTCTGAAAATAAAACTAGTTCATTAATTTGAAACTTGAATTAAAAATCAAAAATCAAAAACAGTTTGTGATATCTCCAAGGTCATTAGTTTGGACTTGGATGATTAACTGTGGGGGATTTGGATGCTTATATTGTTATAGAGCTAGTTTCCGATACGATTCGTTGAAACTGCCAAATTCATGAGAAGTGATTGAAGTTTGTTGATAGGGGGAGTGGATTAGAGAATTTGATTGAGAATTCATAATGTTGTTACTCATAAATGTTTGAGAAATTGCAGATGGTAGTCCAGACTACGATCCCGAGAGCAAAGTCTAAGGGGGAGTCTGAAGACAAGCTTGTTAATGGAAAGCTAGGTGTCGATCCCTAAAAGCACGGAAGCTTGATGAAAGGGGGAGCCTGAAGCTGATAGAAGAAGAGAGTGATAGATGCGTACAATGTTACAATCTGAGTGAGGATGCAGAATGATCAAGACTGAAGGTGTCATAACAGAGAATAGTCACTGAAGACTTCGTCAATATCCGAGGGGGAGTCTGTTAGTGCATTACGTCTATTGACTTCGTCTTGTATCTTAAAATAGTATGTTTAATGTAATTTAGCTTGAAAGTGGTGATTTCCCTTGAAAATGTTACTTGACATTTTCAAGCTAAATCTAATAGTGAAGGTTTCCCTTGAATTAAACACATGTTCATTTCAAGCTAAATCTAAGGTTTCCCTTGAAATGGTTATGACATTTTCAAGCTAAACCTCAACACTATATATAGGGTTCAAGCTAAATCATTAGAGACTTTTGCCATTTAGAGAATTTGGAGAGCTAGAGATCTAGAGAGAGATTCTAGAGAGAGAAAGCTTGTCCACGTGATTCAGGTTCTTGTACACTATCAAATCTATCAAAGAATCACATTTATATTACATCGTGTGTACTAGGTCACGTTCGTGTACGGTTTCCGCACGTTTCACGTTCGTTTCGCAATCGTTTCGGAGTCAAAACCGGTCCTACAGAATACCAATCTTCTTCGTTGTTTCAATCTTCTTGAATCTCTTGCCTACAATCAAAATTACCAGAAAAAGAACATGCAGATGATAAAAATTCGAGTTCTAGAACACAATCAACAAGTTAAATAGCAACTAGTGGTTGTATTTTTGTTCGAATTTATTATCTTCATCCATGAAACTAACAAATTTTGGTATGGATTAGGGTTTTTGGAAGTGGGTGTTTTGGAGAGAGGGAAAATCGCGTGAATGTAGGACGTGGGTTAATGTTTGACGGTTTGTTAATTGATTTAAAACACATTGAATGACCAAAATACCCCCAATCTATTAAACTAATTAATTATTATCACACACATATTACCAAAATGCCACTAAGATTATCTCAACCATTAAACACACCCATCAGATGGCCCAGATCACTTCCTAGACTTTCTAGAAAAAACACATTTTCCGCAGGATCCCCACTCCATATATATATTAGGGAGAGGATAATGAGAAAACTACATCTAAATGAGAAAACTAGAAAACTAACTAAAAAAGCCTAAAAAAAAAGTTAAAAAACATACCAAAATTTTTTTTTACAATTTTTTATAAGAAAATCGCTATTTTTTATATATAAAATAAAATTTTCAAAAAAAAATTTGTTGTACTTCACATGTGCATTATATGTGTACTACACATGTACACTATATCCGTAATAGTGCACATATGCGATACAACAGATTTTTTTTTTCTTTTTTTAAAAAAAAATTTCCATGCATAAAACTAGCGATTTTTTATAAAAAATTTGGTATGTTTTTAGGCTTTTTTAGTTAGTTTTCTGGTTTTCTCATTTAAACTAGTTTTCTCATGATCCATCCCCTATATATATATCTATATATACATATATATATATATATATAATAAACTTGACGTAACATTTTGATTTCAAATTGCAATAACATTATAAAACAAGAATACCGTTTAATGTAGATATGGATACGTGTAATGTACATATCAATCTTCAAAATGAAGTTTTATAATCTCACATTGAAGATATATGATGAAAAGCCAGTACATGTAACACCCCGAAATTTAAAAAGGCTTTCTATTAGCATTATATAAAGTATAAAATAAACGAGAATGAGCTAACTAGGAAATAAATAACCCAGTTAGTTAGTTATCTTGTTTTAAAACATGAATGAACTTAAAGTGCCAAAGATATAAACTAAATAAAGGTGGAGGGGCATATGTTGTTAAAATTGAAACTTATATTATTAAGTTTAATAAAATAAAAACCAAACACACCATTTTAGGTGTCTGGTTCGATCAGAGGCAGGAGAAGGGCGACTCCCACTCTCAAAACCCTAACACTCACTAATCTCACAAATTGAAGGTTAAAACCAAGTTAAAATCGAAATCCGAACATAGGTTCGTGATCACCTCGTCAAGGGGATCATAAGGTATGTCAAATTAGGTTGTTTTGATTCAACCCAAATTCCTTGCATGTGATAGAAATCGAATGTTGAGCTTGATTATGTGTTGTAAATATGAAATTGGAAGTGATATAAGGTTTAGGGACAAACCCTAGATGAATTCTTGTCAAAAATCTTGCATGATGTTTGTAAGGTTCATAATCACCATAGTGGGTGATTAATAAGTTAGTAGAACTTGATAAACACTAGGATTAAGACTCTTGTTTTAGTGTAAACTGAAATTATGAGATAATCTCTGAAACATTGATGTTGAAATATGTGTATATTTGCCTAATTGAAGTTGATTTAGATAAGTTAATAAGTCATGAACTTGGTAATAATTATGTGAAAATTCGACCCGCTAGGTGTTTGTTGAAATGCCTAAGTGGGGGATTAATATGTTGAAAATCGGATAAAAACGCATAATTGACTATTGTGGCAATTTATGTGTTAATAATTACAAAAAGGGTTCTAAATGTAAGTTGAATTGAACTCTTTAGGCAAAGAATCCGGATCGTCAAGCGGACAAGCCGGAGGAGGAGATATGCGCTTGAAGGGTGTGCTCTAAAGGTACGTGACCTTAGTCTTGTTAAATTATGCATATATGTTTGGGTTTAATGGATAAATGGATTCGTAGCGTAATAAGATGCGTTTGATGTGTCTTAAAGTGGCGAAGTTCACTCGACCATCAAACGGGTCAAAATAAAGATTGAAATTGGGTTTGGCTTGTTAATAAAGTGATGGTTTTCACTAGATAGTCAAACGGGTCGAATTGATGTTGTTGGATCGTCGTGTGACCCTAACGAGTCAATCTGAAGAGTTCAACATCAAAATCAAAGGCGGAATCAATGAAATTGACGTAACACAACTTGATACTCTCCAATTATCTTCTCTTATTGATTTCCTGAGCTTTTACAATTCAAATAACAATCCGGCAGCACCTCGGCTCTGAAAACAATGGTCTAATTCCGTTTCAAATGAAACATCAAGATCAGGTATTTATAGACAAGTAATTCCGCTTGAAACCATTCCAAACGAAAATACTTTTCAAACGGAATTACCTAATTCCATGCGGAATTAGTAATCTCGCTTGAAACAACTAATTTCGTTTGAAATGACATCAAGTCCATTTCAAGCGAAATTACCTTTAATCCTGTTTTCTCGATTTCTGTGCCCTGATCTATCTAATACAATACAAGACTCGATAAAGACGAAGTTAACAGACATTAATGCACCAACAGACTCCCCCTTGGATGTTGACGAAGTCTTTAGCATTTAGTCTTCAGTCTTTAGTCTTGATCTATCGTTCTCTGCCTTAAATTGTCTTGACATTGTAAAGCATCCTTCAATTCTTTTATCTTCAAACTCTAACTTTCAATATCCCCTTTAAATGTTGATCCAGAATGTAAACTCCCCCTCTCGATATGCTGGGACTTGAATTCCGGTTCAAACTTTGACATTTTCTTTACCATGGGGATCTTGACTCCTGTTTCCTGCACAATCTCTACCTAAATATAAGATTTATGATTATAACAATTTCAATCCAAACTTACCATTTGACTTCATTTGTTGGTCTTGTCAGAATTTAGAAATCCACTTAAGTATTCAGGTCCAAATTAAGTCCAAATTAATGACTCTGTGCACTTAATTTGTCTACCAAGTCCAACTTAATGACCTTGGTTGACCTGAGACAAATCACATTGACATTTTGTACAAACTAGTTCAAACAATTTTCTGAAATTTACAAGTTTCAGATTAATGAACTTGTTTTGACTTTTCATTTTCACAGGTTTGTCAAAAAATAAAGTAGAAATGTAAAATCTTTTTGAATTTTTAATAACGTTTCTAAACTAGAAATGAAATGCAGAAAAAAAATGCAGTAAATGTAAACTATTTACACACATATTTTTGGTGAGCGTGTTAGGGAATCATATCAGCTATTCGACAAATCACAAGTACCGTTAAGCTTTAATTACATACTCAGAATTAAACAATTCGCTTAGATTGTCGATATACTGATCCACTTAAATTCTCACACAAATTTCAATTTGTCCAGGATACTGATTTAGTGTTTTAGAGACTTAAACTCATTCATGTGTCCCACCTCTTGAATATACTCCCGTATCCAAATCCCAGTATTCAGTCTTACAGGTGAGTATACCACAGATGATATCTGTAAGGGTTTAAGATGCGAGGACCGTGAGAGCTCAGGTAAGAACTTCCGTTCAGCAGAGAGATGACGGCTTCAACTTTTGGTGAGTCCCCTTTAGAGGATTTTTTTTACAACAGCACATGATTAGCATTTTTCAATGTTTCATCATTTTTTATGCTGAGGGCAGTGCTATATTTCAAGCAAGCAGTAAAGTATTATACGGGGACTAGGCCATTGCTTCCACAAAATCAGAAGTCCCGGGATAATACCCCAGATATCACTGAGTATAAAGACCTAGTATCTCAGAAAGAGGGATCCTTCAAACAAGATTTCAGGGGTTACCTATATATCCAAGTAGTGTTCCCCACGAAATAAGCAAGTAAGGATTTTAGGTTTATATCCCGAACAAACCTACTAAATGTGTAAAAACCTATCGGCACATCATCAGCAAGACTGTTTAATCACTTATAAACTTTACAATTCTTTAGCATACTGTAACTGTCAAGCCGATGTACTATCATTTTCCCTTTTTACACAAACTCTTTTTCAATTTTCTATTGTTTTTTTGTATTTTGAAAATATCTCATGTTTTTGTATTTTTGAAATTTTTTTTATTGTTTTTGTATTTTCTGAAAATATTACCCTATCCCCTAAAAACGAAAACAAGTAAAAAATCGACAAACCATTGCAGATTGCTTTTCAACATCATCATCTATAGTGATACCTTCACCAACGCCAAGAATCTCCTCCAACACCGATAAAAGCTTCATACCATTCAATTTTAGCAAGTATTGAAAACGAGTTTTATCAAACGCTTTGGTATGTAAATCAGCTTTTTGTTCGTCAGTGTGGATTTTCTCAATTCGTATCAACTTCTTCTCGAAACAATCTCGGATGAAGTGATGATGAATTTAAATGTGTTTCGTTTTAGCGTGATGAACAGGATTTTTAGTAATGTTAATTGCTGCCTCATTATCAACAAAGATAGGGGTGTTAAGAAATTGCAAATCGTAGTCGCGCATTTGTTGCTGGATCCACAAGATCTAAGAGCAGCAACTGCTAGCAGATACATACTCGGCTTCACATGTGGACAAAGCTACAGAGGTCTGATTCTTGCATTGCCAGGTAACCAATCGTTGTCCGAAAAAACTGGCACCCCGCTGTTGTTGATTTAGCGTTAACTTTGCAGCATCCGAAATCAGAATCGGAATACCCTTCGAGCGTGAAATTGCCTTCTCTTGGATACCACAACCCCAGTGATGGAGTTCCTTTCAGGTAGCGTAATATCCGTTTCACAATCACCATATGCGAAGCTCTCGGGTTAGATTGAAATCTTGTTGCGAGGCAGGTTGGGTACATAATATCGGGTCTTGAAGCTGTCAAGTACATCAGCGATCCAATCATAGAACGATACAACGTTTCATCTACCTTCTCTCCGGTGAGATCAGGGTTTATCCCATGGTTCGTCGCTAATGGGGTGGAAGCTGGAGTAGATCCTGACATCCCAAATTTCTCTAAGATATCATGAACATACTTCGTTTGATGTATGAATATTCCCTCAGGAAGTTGATCAACTTGAAGTCCCAAGAAGAATTTCATCTCACCCATCGATGACATTTCAAATTTTTGCTTCATAACTCGTTCGAAATCTTTGCACAGATTTTCATTTGTTGACCCAAATATAATGTCGTCCACGTATATCTGAACTATCAAAAGATGACCGTCGACCTCTTTGGTGAAGAGATTGGCATCCACTTTTCCACGAATGAAGCTGTTGGCAAGCAAGTGTTGAGACAAAGTCTCGTACCAAGCTCCCGGGGCCTGGTGTAAACCATACAGCGCTTTATCCAGCAAATAAACCTTGTCTTTGTGGATTGGATCGGTAAAGCCCGGTGGCTGTCCGACATATACCTCCTCTTTTACCTTCCCATAGAGAAACGCCGATTTAACATCTAGCTGATAAACCTTAAAAATTTTCCAAGATGCAAATGCTAGGAAGATTCTTATCGCTTCAAGTCTAGCAACCTGAGCATATAATTCAGTGAAATCTATCCCCTCCTGCTGACTGAAACCCTGGACTACGAGTCGAGCTTTGTTACGAATAATAACCCCTCGATCATCTCTCTTGCACTTGAACACCCACTTGGTGTTTATCTTCCTTTGACCATCAGGAAAGTCTACCAATTTCCACACTCCTAACTTCTCAAACTGACTCAACTCTTCTTGTATAGCATTGACCCAATAATCTTCAGTTAGCGCCTCTTTGTATGTTCGCAGTTCGATCTGCGAAATAAAACAACTAAGTGAAAACTCAGTTTGTAAAGGAGCAACTGTAGAATAAAAACAAGTAAGTCCTTGGTCAATTTGTCGTCTAGTGCGAACGCCGGATTGCAATTCTCCAATTATCAATTCTTCTGGATGGTACGAAAGAGTTCTTGGCATCACCTTGCCTGGAACATCTACCTCGCCTTCCAAATTTGTAACATTCTGATTTGCAATCTGTAAGGGGATGCTGCTCCCCCTCAGAATCTGAATCACCACGATCAAAAATAGGTCTATCATCAGATTCTTGATTATCATTGACTGTCGTCTGATATTCAGGAGCTAGTTCTTGTTCCGAAGATTGTTGAACATCATCATGTTCTCTAGCATTACTTGGACCGGCTTCATCTTCATTTGAAGTTTGCCGTCGACTTGTAGAATACTCAGCTGGAAACCTTTCTTGTGATGACTCATACTCTCTTAGAATATCCAACTCATCGAAGAACTCTGGTTCTTCTTATTCCATGTCAAACGAATCCCACAGAGTACCGTAGTTAAAACGCCATGAGTCGCCTGGATTCTGCGGTGGCATGGTATAACCTTGACACTCAACATTGTGTGCTTCAATAATCCGCTTCAGGCTCGGAACAAAGACTCATTTCAATGGACTTGAGTAACCCACGAAAATTCCTTCAATGCTCTTTGCACCAAATTTTCCAAAAGGCTCTAGAACAGTACAGGGAGACCCAAACGGTTCTAAATACTTCAGGTTCGGTTTGCGGTTGTTGATTAGTTCGAAACACGTCTTGTTGAATTTCTTCACTGTGAGAACCCTGTTGAGTGTATAGCAAGCGGCTGATACTGCTTCTGCCCAAAAGTTGACAGGTAGTTTGTAATCAGCAAGCATCGTCCTGGTCGTTTCAATTAGCGTCTTGTTCTTTCTTTCAGCTACTACATTCTGCTGCGGAGTATAAGGAGCACTAAATTCTTGCAATATACCTCTCTCATCACAATATTCTTCCATCTTGTTGTTCTTGAACTATGTACCGTTATTACTCCTGATTCTTTTGATTCGAGTTTGGTACAAGTTTTCAATTTTTCTGAACAACGGCATCAAACTTTCAAACGTCTCATCTTTTGTCTTCAGAAATGATACCCATGAAAATCTTGAGTAATCATCTGTTACTGCTAGACAGTAGAGATCCCCAGTTATGCTTTTGATGTTTACTGGACCAAACAAATCCATATGGAGTCTCTCTAACGGTCTTGAGACTGAGTTGACTTTCTTTTGAGGATGTGATTTCTTCTTTTGCTTGCCTTTGATGCACCTAATGCACTCCCCCTCATGATGAAAACCTTTCACATGAACACCAGTAACTAAGTCGTTATGCACCAGGTGATTCATTTTTCTTAGGTGAATATGGCCCATCTTTCGATTCCATAACGGTGACTCTTTTTCTGTTGCTCTTGACATAAAACAACGTGCTTGACCCGTGGTAGTAGTTGCTACACTCATGTCCAACACATAAAAATCATTCACTCTAGGTGCTCTCATGATCACCCACTCTTCGGGAACAACAAATCCTGGTTTCAAGATCAAACATTCTTTGTCTGTAAAGTGCGTTGTATACATACGATCACATATTTGAGATATTCTTAGAAGATTGTTTTCTAGCTCAGCGATGTAGTTAACTCTTTCAAACGTGACAATTCCATTTGATAAAGTTCCTTCACCAACTATTCGACCACCTTGATTTCCCGCAAATCCTACGTAACCTCCATTAAACCCACGAACATCATACAGTAGGGTCTTCTTCCCCGTCATATGCCGAGAAGCTCCACTATCGATAATCCAATGTGAAACAGATCTTGGAAGCTCCTGCACATATCACAAACACTTTAGTTAGATTTTGATGCCACCCAAGCTTCTTTCGACTCAGGTAACACGACTTTGATATGAGTTTTAACAGTGTAAAGTGGTGGAAAATTCATGTCATTCATCTTTAAGCTCTCCTCAGATCCAATCTCAACCTCTTTGTATAAAAAGAAATCATTTTTTAGAGGTTGACCAGATGATTGATATTTCTTTGGTACATACTTCTTCTCAGAAGTAGTAGCATCTTGTGGTTCAAGTTTCTCTTAGTAATCCACAAGTACATACTCAGTTGAAGACGATTGTTTTTCCTTCTCAGAAACCTTTGATTTTGGAGAACTTGATTTTTTTTTCAACTGATTTTGGTTTCCATGCTTGTTGAGACGAAGCAACCCGTTTGTAAAATTTGTCATTTTTAGTTTCCAACTTTTTAACAGGTTCAGTTTTGAATTTTGTGTTCTCATTTTTCAAAATTTTCTTAACAACCATTGGTGCTTTGCCTTTTGTATCAACTTTCTTTTTCTGACTCTCAACAGTTTCAGACTTAGGCTTTGAGTTGGTGCACTTTCGTGCAATGTGTCCAACTTTGTTGCACTTAAAGCATATACGAGTATCAACTACCCGACTTGTGCCTTCAGTCTGAGGCTGTGAGGCCTTCTCCTCAAAGAACTCTTCATTTGATTTTGAAAAAATATCAGACTCTTGCTCAGAATGAGAACTCGAGCTTTTGACAAACACCTTTTTGTCAACAAACTTTTTGTTTTGAAAATTCCTTCGTGGATAACTCTTACCACCCTGATATCCACCCGACCATCTGTTTTGGTTGTTGTTAGAAAAACGCGGTGGAACAGCAGGTTTTTTGTAGTAAGCTTTATCTTTTTCAAAATTCAGCTGCCTTTTCGCATTTCTCAAACCTTCAATTTCAGGCACATCAATTTCAATCAACTTGAACACATTTCTCAATTTTCCAACATTCACATTTTCTAAAGGAAAATCACGATCCGAATACAACTTATCTGATCCTGCCATCTTGTACATCACAAGATGTGTTTCTTCACTTAAGTTGTTTTTGGATTTTGATTTTGGAATCTATTTGTCCAAAAAGCATTCATCATCCTCAGTAGTGTCACTTTCAGATTTCAAAACACTTTCAACCACACTTTTAACAACTTCTGATTGAACACTTCCTTCATCGGATGATGAACTGAATGTAACATCAATTGTGTCTGGAAGTTTAACTTCATTTTCATCTTCATCATTAACCAACCCTGATTTTTCTTTGAAAAATTGTTTAAGACTGGTGGTGGAACCTGATGAAATCCAACCCCGGTTCCATCAAAGTATACATCTTCGCCTGCTTTGTTCTTTCCAATTGGTTTAGGAACCATATGTTGAAGAACAAAACTTGCGGAGCTGTAACTGTTCAGTTTCAACTGGATGCGTTCATTTTCAATTCTAGCTTCTTGAAACTGAAGCTTCAACTTAGCAATCTCATCCAGTTGTTGGTTGATTAGCTCTTTTTTTACTCTTAGAAAACCTGTCAATTGAACATTTTCTTTGTATGTCTTACCATTTCTCTCATCAGAATCTTTTACCATGCGTTTTAGCTTTTCAAAATTTTCTGAGACTTGACGATTTTCAAGAATTAGCTTTTCGTTTTCTTTCCTAATTCTTTCTACTTCAATTTTATCATTTTCAATTTTCTCAGTTAATTATTTTACTCGATCATTTGAAGCTTTTAACATTTTGTCACGGTTTAAGATATGATTCTCAACGTCTCTGACTCTTCCTGTCAGTTCTTCTATCTTTTTACCGATGTGGTAAGCAATTGTACTACAAACCTTGCAGTCTTTCATGCAATTTTTGCAGTCGCTCTCAGTTTTAGCTTTCTTACCTGACTCATTGACTGAATCATTCTGACTGACTTTGCTTTTAGACTCAGTGCTAGAACGAGAAAGTACCTCTAGTTCTTTTGCAACAAAAACTTTGTCAGCCATCTTCCTCAAATTTTCAGCAGTAAACTCTTGTGTCGTGTCAATAATCCCGTCATCAATTTTCTTTGGCTGCTGCTATTTCTTCTTTTCATTTTCTTTTTCTTTAGCTTCTCCTCCTCCCCACCATTCTCTCTGTAAGGCTTCTTCTTCTTCAGCAATTTGTTTGGTGAGAGTTTCTACATCAACGGTTTTTGTATCAACAGCTATATTACCATTTGGATCTAGGTAACATTCTCTATCAGCATCCCATCTTTTTGCCATCTTTGCTTCATTGTATATACGAGACATTCTAATCATCCTATCTATGGCTTTCGCCTTCCTGTTGATGTATTTCTCTTCTTCCTTTCTGCTATCTTTGAAAGGAACAACTTTTGTTACAAACGCATAGCCCACTGCATCCTCTTCCGGTAACACTTGACTCCAATCATATCCCTCATCATCATGGATAACAGCAAGTGCTCTGGATTTTTCTTTGAGATTTTCTTCTATCTGCTTCATTCTTGGGGGTTCAGATTTGTTCTGATGATATATTGCTCTTTTGTAGTAATCCTCTCTGAATGGATTTGCAGTATCATCAGCAGGTGCATTTCGACATTCACGTTTAAAATGTCCCTTTTGTTTACATCTGAAGCATGTAACCTTTGATTTATCAAAACCAAGTTTTGTGGAAGGTCCGCCAATTGAATGTCTGCCTGTGTCACACCCTGACTTTTGCGGAAGCGTGATTATTGGTGTGACTTCTTAATACCATTGCATACGATCATAACCACACTATATGATAAAACCAGTAGATGTACATCCATTAATTTAAGTTTTAAAGTAGTACAACATAATTGTCTGAAATGTCGATACCAATTTCAAGTTACAAACCATAACATGTTTTAAGGAGTTCAAAAAGACTTAACAAAAGATTTTAAAACAAACCTGAGTTTAGGACCACGTATCTCGTCCAGGATTAAGATACGTCTCCTAAGCCCTAATGACTTGGATGACATCTTTATTCACAACGCAACTTAAAAACTCCAACGCCCGCCAGATCCATTTACTAATTCCCTGAAATACATGTAGTTTGAAAAATCAACATAAAGTTGAGCGAGTTCATGTGTAAGTAAGTATGTATAAACTTTTGTAATATGTTTGTATGTATGAAAATCCCTGGTATGTAGCAATTAAGGAAAAAGAGATCACCATTGGGTTGCAAAGCCAATGATATGTGTGAAGTGA
The DNA here is from genome assembly GCA_030545235.1 of Helianthus tuberosus. Classification (NCBI taxonomy): domain Eukaryota; kingdom Viridiplantae; phylum Streptophyta; class Magnoliopsida; order Asterales; family Asteraceae; genus Helianthus; species Helianthus tuberosus. The sequence goes on along the minus strand of CM060366.1, from coordinate 168,903,173 downwards.
TGCAGGAAGACTCAAACCTAGCAGATTTGTGCGTCGGGCACATAGTCACCTCATGGCCCACTTTGCGGACTCAGGAGTGGGGCTCGCTACACCTGAATAGATCTATCACTCATGTCCCTCAGTCCTACAACGAGGATTAATGGCCTCAAGTTCCACCTACCCACTCACATGATCTAAGTAGTAAACCCTCCTTAAGCTATCCATACCATGTATATAAAAAGTCTGTAATAATTGTCGCATGTATTTCACCCCCGAAGTATAAAAGTGAAAACAGTAGGAGAAAAGGGGGAACATGAACTCACTGTATTGCATCTTCGTACTTGTAACCCAAATCTCCGCGGCAAACACGACTACCTACAATGGTCTAACGTCTATTAGACGAACGGGTCTTGCCTTGTCTTAGTATTTATGTTTTTGAATTACGATTTCTTGACATTATTCCAAGTTATAATCACTGGTTAACGTTTGGATTAATTGCTAAACAATATTTCATATTCCTACTTCCCAAGCATTTTAATTCGTTCTTTTCCTTCCCAAGGATGGGGGTATCTCATACATGTATTTTCGTATTTGTATTTGTATAGTTTGCCAAGTAATGGCGTCGTATTTCGGTGTATTGTTCCAACTAAAAATATGTTAATATATTCCCAATATACATTTCCAAAACCATATATTTCAAGTCTCACTTAAATATATACAAACTTATTTTGTTCAATCATGCATCGTCCCAGAAAATATACATTTTTCTCAAAAATTATATATCTTCTAAATATACTAGGAAAATATATTTTTAACTCCCAAAAATAAGATATTTTCTTGTTGTGAAAAATATGATATACTTGGTAATATTTACGAAATCGTATTTTCACTCCTTTCATTCCCAAAATAATATTTACCAAAAATATAGTGTAATGGTATCTCTCGGAATATTTCATAAGTTACGTTTTCTTGTTCGGTTTCACAATATTACGTGTGTAACTTAAATATTTTATTCCTTGCAATTTTTTATATTATTTTGGAGTTGTAATTTCCATGGTATTTTGTAATTTATATTATTTTACCCTAAAATAATATAACCAGTTCACAAAATATACAAATAATCACACAAGTGTCTCAGTAATACATACATATTCTAAATATGTTTTTGCTCACTTTTATTTGCGAAAACCAACCTCCGATACTTTGTATTTTGTAATAAAATTTATGGCGAAGTTTATATTTGAAACACAAGTTATAAAATATACTTGTAACACTTGTTTAGAAAAATATTTTATAAGTGTTGGAGATTTTAGAAAATTTCGCCAGAGTTTCCTTTGTAAACGGAGGCATCCATGCTTTCTAGCATATCATTTTCTTTTGTAAAAGTCATTCAATCAATTCTCAATCAACAACATATAACCTTCATTTACCAAACTAGCCAAAAACCAGCATAATCATGAACTTATGAACTTGAAGATTTATAAAACATGTAGTAACTTACTAGCACACTTAGTAAGTCTTGTTATCTTTAAAAATGTGATTTGTTTCTTAAAAACTTTATTTTTAAAGAGTTTGAACTTTTACAACTTCTAGTCATATTTTCTAAAAATATTTCTTTGTGAAATTTTCTTTTTACACAAGTGTTTATACCCTTGTTTACTTACTAAAAATGTGTTTAGATCATATAAGATCCAAGTTTTAAAAAAACTCATATTTTTCACTTGGTTCTTTCGAAAAATCACTCATAGATCTTTAGTTCTACAAGTTTACAACTTATTTTGATCTTCATTTTTCAAGAAACAAGTATATAATCAAGTTCATAGCTTTTGTGTGGATGATTTCATCATCCACAACATTTTTAACCTTCACATCTTGCTAGTTCATGTCTTTAAACATGATCTAGCAAGTCTATGTGATGAACCATAACATTTTGTCTAATAAACAACAATCAACAAACATAACAACATAAGATCATCATGATTTCATCATTACTTTAACCATTTTTCATCTCTAGTTAGTTTATACTTCAAGACTTTGATTATGTTCTTTAGAGTTCTTAATATTTCATCATCCTTTTCACTATTAACCACCAAAAATATGAACAAGATGAAGATCTTAAGCACTTACTACTAGCACAAGACTAGGGGAGTTTCAAAGCGAAAAAGTGATGGATAAAAGAAAACGAGAGCGGTCTTTGAGCTTCCGAGCACACCAAGCTTAGTTGTAGGGTCCCTTGCACCTTTGGGTATGTATGGATTGCTTGAAGGAAGCTTAAAGGTGATGATGGTGGGTGTTGTTGGGGTCGGCCGAACACAAGGGGAGAAGAAGGAGGAGAGCTTGTTTGATGTTGAGTGGTGAAATGAAATGGGTTAACCCTTGTGCATTTAAATAGACCATGTTCATCTTTAACCTTCATGTAATATGTTCTATTAACCAACAACATCTACAAATAAAATAATATAAAGAATGGTGGGGGTGTCCCACCCTCACACAACCGTCAAAAAAGGGGGGGGGGAGGGGTTGGGTTTCAATTGATCTAGTTACTAACTAGTTAGGATTAGATGACATAGTTAGTGTATTATTGTGTGTTGTTATTTATAAAGTGTGTTAGGGTGTTCGGGGACCCTAACTAGCTCAGAAAAATAAAAACAATGTGTTTGGCAATATTTTTGTGTTTCGGGTAAAGTCTGGTTGCTCGGTTGGGTGTTGTCCCGTTAAAGTGCTAAATTAATCAATAAGGTGTCTTTTATGTTACTTTATGTGACACATTTAATTCCCAACACTTTGGAAAGTGTCTAGGATTATTTTGTCAAGTTTTTGCACTTTACTAGCATTATTAAATGCTGAATTTTGGTTATTAAGTGCAGAATTCTGCATTTAAAGTGTGTTTTTGGCACTTCCCGGCACTATAACTATCACCTAGTGATGCAGTTTTATGGTCCTCACCTCCCTACACTCCCTACTAGTGCAGTACCCTGTCTCTGGCTCATACTGGCCTCAAAAACATTTTCTGTCTAGGTGCTGGCATTGTCAGCATGTTTTCCGGGTTATTCGCTCAGTGTGCTAACTGTGCTTTGTGCATCAAGTTTGTCACTAAAGTTTTTGTGAAATAAATGGAGTGACGGTATGAAATGTGATGCATATGTATGTATGTATGTAAAAGAAATCAGAAAGCAGTTTAATCACAGTTGTAATCAAGCACAGTCATTAAGCACAAATTTGATATTAATTAATTGTACGGATGCATGCAAATTTGACAGTTGTCACATTCTCCCCCCATTAAGAAAATTTCGTCCTCGAAATTTGTACTACCTTAACTCCTTATGGTTACATCACACGTGTGTATATGAATAATACCGATGTAAATAATCACTAACCCGAATCAAACCTCACTCTCATCAGGTGAGTCCAAGAATATATAGCAACCAGAACCCTATGGTTAAAAGGTACGTGCTTTTAGCATTTGTTGTCAAAGGTACAAGACGTATTTGACGTATAGTCTAGTGTAATCCAGCTAGCAAGGGGTTCCACAAAAGAGGTGTTCTGACTAATAAGATTCTCAAACGATCGATCGCAATATGCAAACGAGTTTTCACAAACCATAGCATCCGCTATATGAATTCAAAATCAACAACTCGAACGTAATAGTAAAATGGCCTGCCAACTCCTGAATAAATGTCTGGTAAGGTTTAGTGGGTTGTCATTTTTGAATTGCGAAAGTACGCCGAATTAAATTCAAGCAAAACTGGTGTATCATTGTCTTGGCTCGTAGTTGCATCAGAAATGTTTAAAGGACAAGTCAAACAAAAGTATGTATAGTTTTGTGTGGAACGGTTGACCATGATTAGCACAAGCTACAAGTTTGTAATGACACCACAAGGTGTCGTACTGACGTAATTCAAGTATAGTGGTGACTGAACAAGTTCACCGTGTTTGAAATCCAATGAAAGTGTACTGAGTGAATCTGAAGGTTTGATTTACACAATGTCATAGAGTTTTCAGTTGAATACAGAATATCAAAGAGCCACTATTTTTTACTGCAGATGAGAAAGCAATAAATACCGCAGGGTATTCAATTTATAATGAAAGAACCGTTCGGAGGTACACCGTGGTATGAAATGAATCTATGTATCGTTGTCTTAACACACAACTGTGTTGAGTCTGCTTTAATTGTGAATATCAAATGGATTTTTAAATGAATAGAATATTAAATCCATGTATGAAGTGGGTAACCAAATAAGCGCAAGCTTCAACTTTGTGAAAGTATCCCCACAACGTGTCGTAACCAACAAATGATCTAGTGAAGTCGTAGACCAAGCAAGTCTACTACGACTCGAAACAAAAGAATCTTTGCCAATGATTTGAATATGATGCTCTCAATACATCATATGACGTCTTAAACTGAATATGCGAAATGAATAAGTTCAAGCAATTGAACTTGGTTCTAGCGTAATCCGTTAATAAACGTATGCATCAACTAGGGAATCCCAGCATGGTTACGATGATGAACTATGAACGTAACTTGAAAGAAAGCAGTTTCAAGAAAGTGTGTTGACTTGGTAACAAAAGAGCTAACAATAACAATAATGTAGGTCATTCGAATCATGAATCAGTAATTAGGTTTAGCAAAATAATATTTGAATTTCAATGAAGTGTTTGTTCGATATGAAATCACATGCGTAACAAATGATGCATGTATGTCAGATAAGTTTCCAAGAAAAGGAATAATGAGTATCTGCTAAAATGAAGAAATGACCATATATCGAAGCAATGTGTGTTCGCTCTCAGCGAAGAAAATTATTGTGATGCAACTACCATTAAGGGGAGTAGAGATGCAAACATCTACTCGCTAGAAGTAAAAGAAATTCAAGTACTCTCTTTTTGGTCAACGAAACTGGCATATATGTCAGGTTAATGGTGTCTGCTTGAGTTAACAGATGTGGTTCCTAAGTAACAATCTTTGTGAATTTGGACCTGGGTTCCCGATGGTCCTAAGTACATGTTTCCTAGATCCTCAGAGTTTAGTATTTGGTGTAGAATCATTTTGTGCATTGTGTAGGAAACACCATTCTTGCGTACGTTTAAAACAAATTATTGTCCCATAATTTTCTCGGTGTACTTTCTTCCTGAATTTACAGCTACTCGATCATCAATCAGTCGGGAAATACTGGTTGGATCCTCGCAGTTAATCAAACAAGTAGTTCGTCAATCCTTAGCAAGAGTCGCTGACTCTTGTTGGCTAGCTCGTCTGACTCCTGGTAGTTTGATGTTCATTGAAAGTCATCGTCCTTTCTTTTGGTGAGCAGAACTGGGGTTACCCAAACGGAAATCTTGGTCTGTTATCTTCCTTCTCTATCCACTACTGAAATTACACTGACAATCCTTGTGTTTCCGAAGGTGTAATCCGTTAGGGTGCGTTGGTTGCAGGCGTGACGCCTGGAATCAAATCGATGCAAAAATTCGATTTGTCGTTGGGGAGATAATTCTGGAAAGTCTTCGAGGAAGACTTTAGGATATTCTCTAATCACGGGGGTATCTTTGAGTTTTAGTTCTTCGGCTCCCATGTCCCCGACATGAGCCAGAAAACAACACATCCCTTCCGCAACAACTTTCGTGCCTCCAAGAAATTCATGATTTGTAGAGGCGTATCCTGCTTCGTGGGTCACGATCGTGCCTTCATTCGTCATCGGGGTGCGGATATCAATCTCCGCTCGACCCTTCGGCAGCCAATCCATCCTAATTACCTCGTCGAAGCTTCCCAACTCAACTGGCAGTAGATCTAGCGTAATCTCTCGCTCTCCAAGTTCTATCTCACCGTTTCTAGTTACGGCGTTGGTTTCCACTAGCTTCCCATTAGCTAGTACTATCGTGTGCGGATTATCAAACTTACTTGTTACTAAACCAAGTATACTCTCGAGCTCTAGAGATGCGAAGCTAAAGTTTGCAACAGTATTTAGCAGCACAGATGCATAACGTTCAGTAATATGGGACGTACCAATATCCACGCTTGAATTCCTGGCGTGTCTCCCTAGTTCCGGTGTTGAGCTTTCATCCTTATGCCTGATCCTTCTTAGGGCAGTACTTTCTGAAATGCTTTTTGCTCCCACAGTTAAGACAACCTTGATCACGTTTTTTGTTGTCACTCGTCCTGCCTTTGTCGTTGTCATTGTTTTCTACGTAGCTCTGGCTGCCCTCTTGACCTCCATTTCTGCGTTCAGTGTCTTATCTACATGTTTCCTTAGGATGCCCCCTCTTACCACAGTTATCACATTTTCCATATTTACATCGCCCGACATGATAACGTAAACAATTGTCGCACGTAGGTAGGACACCCATGTAGCCTTTTCCCTTTTTGGCCTTCTTCTTGCTACTCCCTCGAGTAACCATCTTGAAATTTGCAAGCTTTCTCTTGTTATCCCCAGATGACCCTACAGGAGTCTCCTTTTTCTCCTCCGCAGTGGAAAATTCTCCTCGTCTAACTGCTTCTTCCGTGAGCGCCACGCTTATGTCGATAGCCTCAGTGATCGTTGAAGGTTTAGATGTTGTTACCAGGCTTAGAATCTGAGGTGCCAATCCTCCTATGAAACGTGTAATTCTTTTAAACTCTGGTCCCACCAGGAGCGTACCAACTTGTGATAAATCGTTAAATCTCTGCACATACTCAGCTATCTTTGGACCTTCCATTTTCATGTTCCATAGTTCAGTTTCCAATTTCTGGACTTCTGTCCTAGAGCAATATCTCTTACGCATCAGTTCCTTCAGTTCGTCCCACGTCAAAGCATACGCAGTGGTCTCGCCCATTGCCTGAACCTGAAGGTTCCACAATGACAGAACCCCATCGTCAAATAGCCCAGCTATGTACATGACCTGATGTTCTGGGGTACATTTGCTTAACCATAAGACAGAATTCGTCTTCTCCACCCAACGCACAAAAGCTAAGGCACCCCCAGTGCCGTCGAATTTTCAAGGTTTGTGGTTCAAGAACTGCTCGTAAGTGCAACCCTTGCTGTGTTCGGAGCGAAGGGCCTCGAGCTGTGCAATGGCTTGCGAGATGCGTTCTTGTAGTCGTGTCGTCGATGTGGGCGGAGGGTTGTTGGCATTGACGTTCCCTTGTGTCGACATCTTCTGAGAAGAAGATTAGTTAAGTCAAGTCTCATTTGCTCAGTGAGTGCATTTAGTTGTTTAGTGGTTATAAGTACGTACACATAATAGGTCATTATACCAACCAATCAAGCAATAGTATAATCATAGTATAGCCAAGTAATTTGGTAATTATGCTTAATGTGAGCTTAGCAAGTAAGCATGTAGCATTATAATTATAGCACACGCATATAGATCGATAACGTGCTTAACGAATACATAGCGATCGTGTTTTCATTGGTCATTGGCCACAACTATTGTCGCATGTTTAATGATGATTGGCTCTCATTGTTTTCTGACCACAATTGTATTGTCTTACAAAATGTATCACATCAACAGGGACACAGGGTCAGCCTACCCTTGCCCAAAATATATTAGTGCATCAAAATTACGTAGTCAGATGTGGTCTTCAAAAGTCTCCACCGTCCCGGCTTATCATTAGTGTCTTTACCCAAATGCAATCCGCATAATCCAGAAACCAACTATAATGGTGACTGAGGTGGAGGAGGAGAGAAAGCAGACTGCTAGTATGCGTGAACTCCTCCTCAATTTTGTATATACTTCAAAGTAATTGATTGATCTGTTGCTTGACAGTAAAGAAAACAAGCATAAAAAACGGGGGAACGGTGTAATAGTAACGGTCAAGGGCGCAAAAGGAACCTTGATGTATGGGGCGGATCAAAGTATGCTGGCAAAAGACAGGGTGGAGGACGGGGTGTCTTACATAAGCTTTTCAGACAATATGCTGTCTTGTGATGTAGACACTTAAATCATGTTTTCGGTTATGTAATGTTTTGCATTTGAAGTTACCAAATTTGGTGTCAGCTAAAGCTCCAACATTCTGCGACTCATATCCTCAAACTACAGATGATGTTACAGGAGCAACTCCTCTCGGGTGTGGCCTCCATAATGTGAGGGATGGTAAGGGTCCAAAATTTAGCATAGTGTATTATAGGAACCATCAAATCGACTCGCTCAACGATGTAGAGGTGAAAGTAATAAATGGTGCGGCCTGTGGGGTCGGGGGAAAATGATGTCGGTCTCCATAGGGGAAAAGGAGCAACATCAGTGGTTATGGGTGCAAAAACAAACGTTTCAACCAATAAGGAGATTGTCAGGTTCTGGTACTGGGTCAGATAATAGGGGTGCAATGTCTAGTAAACCAAAAGAAATAAGGTCATGATCAGGTAAAGGTGTAGGTTCAGCAGGCGCAACATCAAGCGGACCCAAAAGGTGCAGAAGCTAGCTCAGGAGCAGGCTCTGGGTCGTGTAACGGTGTGGTGACTTGAGAGGTGTTAGTGCAGCAGTCATAACGGCGTTGTCGTTTGTGTCAGTAGAAGAAAGATGTAATTCGGCCGTCTATAAGGCTATAAATGTCACAGATTCAAAGGAGTCTGAAATCGAGTGTATACTAGAATCAGAGGGTAGCTTGACAACAGGGATCTCAAAATGTGCAATTAGTAACCATGTTCTCATCTAATTTTCCATCGTCATGGGCGTCAACAGGAGGATCATCAACAAGCAGATTAATGTCGCCATCAAACAATTCGTCAAGAAGGCGGATCCTTGGGGAAAATAATCACAAGGGGTACGGCGTCGTGGATCGGAGCCATGATGTGCTTACCAACGGGATGACTAGTAATGAAGTGGTCATGGGCCGAAACATGAATGACAGGGGAATCTTCGTCAAGGAAACCATCAACAAGGGTAATTCATCGCCAAAGTCTTCGTCCTTGGTCAGCATGTTAGGGTCACTCTCAGTGTCTGACTTAAACATCTCTGGTGCAGGTACAGTCTCATCATCTGTGGCGGTGGCCGTAGGGTCGTTATCATCTGACAATTCTTTCCCTGAGGAAGGTGACGTGTGTGCCGGTATATAGTAGCCATAGCATGCATATTTACAGTAATCTTTAACACTTTGCGCATTACAGATAAAAATAATTCATAATGTAATCATGTATCCACATATTCATCTTAGTCTTCCCAGACTATCCCACCCAGTCTCTCAGACTAAACTCCCTAGTCTCTCAGACTAACTCCCTGGTCTCTAAGACCAACTCCCTGGTCTCTAAGACCAACTTTCCCAGCTTCTAAGACTAAATCCCTGGTCTCTAGGACCAACCTCCCAGTCTCTAAGACTAAATCCCTAGTCTCTAAGACCAACCTCCTAGTCTCTAAAACTAAATCCCTGGTCTCTAGGACCAACCTCCCAGTCTCTAAGACTAAATCCCTGGTCTCTAAGACCAACCTCCTAGTCTCTAAGACTAAATCCCTGGTCTCTAAGACCAATCCTCCCAGTCTCTAAGACCAATTATCCCCAGCCTCTAAGGCTGATCCTCCCTCAGCCTCTAAGACTGAACCTCCCTCAGTCTCTAAGAGTGATCCTCCCTCAGTCTCTAAGACTGATCCTCCCTCAGTCTCTAAGACTGATCCTCCCTCAGTCACTAAGACTGAATTATAAATATAAATTTTGAAATGTGAATGTGTTCCTTTTGTTTGTAAAAATGTTTGTTCCCTGGATCTGGATGTTTTGTATATGCAATGAAAAACAAGTCGTGAAAACATTTTCGTGAGAGCCCTAATGATCGTAGTCTAGACTCGAGAAAGAATCCTAGTTCGCTACGACCGAAGCTCTGATACCAAGCTGTCACACCCAGAATTTTGTGAAAGCGTGATTATTGGTGTGACTTCTTAATACCATTGCATACGATCATAACCACACTATATGATAAAACCAGTAGATGTACATCCATTAATTTAAGTTTAAAAGTAGTACAACATAATTGTCTGAAATGTCGATACCAATTTCAAGTTACAAACCATAACACGTTTTAAGGAGTTCAAAAAGACTCAACAAAATATTTTAAAACAAACCCGAGTTTAGGACCACGTATCTCATCCAGGATTAAGATACGTCTCCTAAGCCCAAATGACTTGGATGACATCTTTATTCACAACGCAGCTTAAAAACTCCAACGCCCGCCAGATCCATTTACTAATTCCCTGAAATACATGTAGTTTGAAAAATCAACATAAAGTTGAGCGAGTTCATGTGTAAGTGAGTATGTATAAACTTTTGTAATATGTCTGTATGTATGAAAATCCCTGGTATGTAGCAATTAAGGAAAAAGAGATCACCACTGGGTTGCAAAGCCAATGATATGTGTGAAGTGATGCAGGAAGACTCAAACCTAGCAGATTTGTGCGTCGGGCACATAGTCACCTCATGGTCCACTCAGCGGACTCATGAGTGGGGCTCGCTACACCCGAATAGATCTATCACTCATGTCCCTCGGTCCTACAACGAGGATTAATGGCCTCAAGTTCCACCTACCCACTCACATGATCTTAGTAGTAAACCCTCCTTAAGCTATCCATACCATGTATATAAAAAGTCTGTAATAATTGTCGCATGTATTTCACCCCCGAAGTATAAAACTGAAAACAGTAGGAGAAAAGGGGGAACATGAACTCACTGTATTGCGTCTTCGTACTTGTAACCCAAATCTCCGCGGCAAACACGACTACCTACAATGGTCTAACGTCTATTAGACGAACGGGTCGTGCCTTGTCTTAGTATTTATGTTTTTGAGTTACGATTTCTTGAAATTATTCCAAGTTATAATCGCTGGTTAACCTTTGGATTAATTGCTAAACAATATTTCATATTCCTACTTCCCAAGCATTTTAATTCGTATTTTCCTTCCCAAGGATGGGGGTATCTCATACATGTATTTTCGTATTTGTATTTGTATAGTTTGCCAAGTAATGGCGTCGTATTTCGGTGTATTGTTCCAACTAAAAATATGTTAATATATTCCCAATATACATTTCCAAAACCATATATTTCAAGTCTCACTTAAATATATACAAACTTATTTTGTTCAATCATGCATCGTCTCAGAAAATATATATTTTTCTCAAAAATTATATATCTTCTAAATATACTAGGAAAATATATTTTTAACTCCCAAAAATAATATATTTTCTTGTTGTCAAAAATATGATATACTTGGTAATATTTACGAAATCGTATTTTCACTCCTTTCATTCCCAAAATAATATTTACCAAAAATATAGTGTAATGGTATCTCTCGGAATATTTCATAAGTTACGTTTTCTTGTTCGGTTTCACAATATTACGTGTGTAACTTAAATATTTTATTCCTTGCAATTTTTGATATTATTTTGGAGTTGTAATTTCCTTGGTATTTTGTAAGTTATATTATTTTACCCTAAAATAATATAACCAGTTCACAAAATATACAAATAATCACACAAGTGTCTCAGTAATACATATATATTCTAAATATGTTTTTACTCACTTTTATTTGCGAAAACCAACCTCTGATAGTTTGTATTTTGTAATAAAATTTATGGCGAAGTTTATATTTGAAACACAAGTTATAAAATATACTTGTAACACTTGTTTAGAAAAATATTTTCTAAGTGTTGGAGATTTTAGAAAATTTCGCCAGAGTTTCCATTGTAAACGGAGGCGTCCGGGCTTTCTAGCATATCATTTTCTTTTGTAAAAGTCATTGAATCAATTCTCAATCAACAACATATAACCTTCATTTACTAAACTAGCCAAAAACCAGCATAATCATGAACTTATGAACTTGAAGATTTATAAAAACATGTAGTAACTTACTAGCACACTTAGTAAGTCTTGTTATCTTTAAAAATGTGATTTGTTTCTTAAAAACTTTATTTTTAAAGAGTTTGAACTTTTACAACTTCTAGTCATATTTTTTAAAAATATTTCTTTGTGAAATTTTCTTTTTACACAAGTGTTTATACCCTTGTTTACTTACTAAAAATGTGTTTAGTTCATATAAGATCCAAGTTTTAACAAAACTCATATTTTTTCACTTGGTTCTTTTGAAAAATCACTCATAGATCTTTAGATCTACAAGTTTACAACTTATTTTGATCTTTATTTTTCAAGAAACATGTATGTAATCAAGTTCATAGCTTTTGTGTGGATGATTTCATCATCCACAACATTTTTAACCTTCACATCTTGCTAGTTCATGTCTTTAAACATGATCTAGCAAGTCTATGTGATGAACCATAACATTTTATCTAATAAACAACAATCAACAAACATTACAACACAAGATCAACATGATTTCATCATTACTTTAACCATTTTTCATCTCTAGTTAGTTTATACTTCAAGACTTTGATTATGTTCTTTAGAGTTCTTAATATTTCATCATCCTTTTCACTATTAACCACCAAAAATATGAACAAGATGAAGATCTAAGGCACTTACTACTAGCACAAGGCTAGGGGAGTTTCAAAGCGAAAAAGTGATGGATAAAAGAAAACGAGAGCGGTCCTTGAGCTTCCGAACACACCAAGCTTAGTTGTAGGGTCCCTTGCACCTTTGGGTATGTATGGATTGCTTGAAGGAAGCTTGAAGGTGATGGCGGTGGGTGTTGTTGGGGTCGTCCAAACACAAGGGGAGAGGAAGGAGGAGAGCTTGTTTGATGTTGAGTGGTGAAATGAAATGGGTTAACCCTTGTGCATTTAAATAGACCATGTTCATCTTTAACCTTCATGTAATATGTTCTATTAACCAACAACATCTACAAATAAAATAATATAAAGAATGGTGGGGGTGTCCCACCCTCACACAACCGTCAAAAAGGGGGGGGGGGGAGGGTATGGGGTTGGGTTTCAATTGATCTAGTTACTAACTAGTTAGGATTAGATGACATAGTTAGTATATTATTGTGTGTTGTTATTTATAAAGTGTGTTAGGGTGTTCGGGGACCCTAACTAGCTCAGAAAAATAAAAACAATGTGTTTGGCAATATTTTTGTGTTCCGGGTAAAGTCCGGTTGCTCGGTTGGGTGTTGTCCCGTTAAAGTGCTAAATTAATCAATAAGGTGACTTTTATGTTACTTTATGTGACACATTTAATTCCCAACACTTTGGAAAGTGTCTAGGATTATTTTGTCAAGTTTTTGCACTTTACTAGCATTATTAAATGCTGAATTTTGGTTATTAAGTGCAGAATTCTGCATTTAAAGTGTGTTTTTGGCACTTCCCGGCACTATAACTATCACCTAGTGACGCAGTTTTATGGTCCTCACCTCTCTACACTCCCTACTAGTGCAGTACCCTGTCTCTGGCACATACTGGCCTCAAAAACATTGTCTGTCTAGGTGCTGGTATTGTTAGCATGTTTTCCGGGTTATCCGCTCAGTGTGCTAACTGTGCTTTGTGCATCAAGTTTGTCACTAAAGTTTGTGTGAAATAAATGGAGTGACAGTATGAAATGTGATGCATGTGTATGTATGTAAAGAAATCAGAAAGCAGTTTAATCACAGTTGTAATCAAGCACAGTCATTAAGCACAAATTTGATATTAATTAATTGTACGGATGCATGCAAATTTGACAGTTGTCACAGCCTGTAATCTCCATAAACCTTTGAGCTCGTCTAACTGCACTAGCCATACACCATTTGATATCGATCAACTCCATCTCCTCTGGGTCGATCTGGTCATAATCCTCCTTGGTGAGATTAGTGTTTCCAATCTTGCCCGCAACAAGGCTCTCGTATGATTCAAGCACAGATGCTAAAAACACCATTTGCTGCTTTGCGGATTCTTCAGTGAAATTTTGTGCATTCTTCAGATCCATAACAATATTACATTGGAACGGATTCTTTGAAGCTGACTGTTGTTGTTGACTTGTAGCAGTTGATGATGACCCTCCATGATAGCCACTGCTTGGAATTTCTTGACTTATCATGCTTGCATTTTCTGTAGAGAAAGCTGTCTTTGGTGACATAGTTTTCGGGATCATACTTCCTCGATAATACAACTCTACATTCTACTGGTATGAAGAGTTATTGACTTTGTTTGATTTCTTGATCTCCAGCTCATGACTCTCCCGTCTTTCAATTAATAGATCAACCGTCAGTTTCTCCGACTCAATTGTATTCTTCAGCATCAAAGCAAAGTATTGCCAGTCTTGATCATTCGGTAGTGAGTCAAACAGTTTGTCAACCAATTCTTCTCTAGAATAAATGATTCCATGTCTTGCCAGCTCCATCTTCAAATGCCCAAATCTTTCAATCATCTTAGATATAGATTCATTTTTTAAACATCCAAACAAATCGAATTCTTTTCTTAACAATTTCTTTTTATTTTTAACTATTTCGGCACTACCCACACATTTCACTCTCAGTTTCTCCCATAGATCTTTCGCATTTGTGTACTCAATCAACGCTATTATGTCGTCTCTCACAGACTGATGAATTAATGCAAGGCACTTTTGTTCAGCAACATATCTCTCTATCTCCTCATTTTCTGTCAAATTTTCAAAATCCGATCTTCCCATAACGAAACCATTCTTCAGCATCTTCCAACTTTGATAAGCAAACACTTTTAGCCATTCTTCAAACTTTATAGCCCATTTATTGTAATCTTCAATCGCCATCAGCTTGGGAGGTTTGTTGTACGTCCCATAAGCATTTTCCACACTCAAAGTATCAGAAAGAGTTTTCTTCGCACTTGGAGTTGAAACGTTTTCATTTGTGTTGTTTGATGTATCATCTCCACTGTTTCCTGTGAAAGCAAACATGTCACTGAACGGATTCATAAACTCGTCCATCTTTCAAGTACCTGAAACAATCATCACACACTTAGAAAATTTTTTGAAATTTTAAAGACAAGTTCAAACAGAATCAGTTCAAATGGAATCAGTTTTCAGACGAAATAACCTTTTCAAACGAGATTACCAGTTCACACGAAATACCTACTCAATCGGAATTAGGTATTTCAAGCGAAATTAGGCCAATTAAAGCGGAATTAGCTACTTTGATGCGGAATTAGTAATTTCGTTTGAACGTTTCAAACGAAATTAGATCTAGTTTGAAATTGACTGCACTTTTCAAGCGGAATTAGGTATAATGTGTAATTCCGTGCGGAATTACAGTGAAGATTTCGAACGGAATTACGATGATGTCAGCATGTTCGATCTGTTGTTCAAACGGAATTAACAAATTTTATCAGTATTTGTTCGAATTAAGGTCCAATAGTTTCACGGATTAGTTAAAACTATGATTCGCATATAATATGTGAAAATCAAGCCATTTTGACCGTTAAACTTTGTTCAAATCAGAAAAGAAGGAGTAGAAGTGATAGAATCCGATGAAATCAAGCTGAAATGGTATGAACTCCTCGTCCTGAGCTCTGATACCACTTGTTGGATCGTCGTGTGACCCTAACGAGTCAATCTGAAGAGTTCAACATCAAAATCAAAGGCGGAATCAATGAAATTGACGTAACACAGCTTGATACTTTCTAATTATCTTCTCTTATTGATTTCCTGAGCTTTTAAAATTCAAATAACAATCCGGCAGCACCTCGGCTCTAAAAACAATGGTCTAATTCCGTTTCAAATGAAACATCAAGATCAGGTATTTATAGACAAGTAATTCCGCTTGAAACCATTCCAAACGAAATTACTTTTCAAACCGAATTACCTAATTCCGTGCGGAATTAGTAATCTCGCTTGAAACAACTAATTTCGTTTGAAATGACATCAAGTCCATTTCAAGCGAAATTACCCTTTAATCATGTTTTCTCGATTTACGTGGTCTATCTAATACAACATAAGACTCGATAAAGACGAAGTTAACAGACATCAGTGCACTAACAGATGCCATAAAAATAATCATGAAAGTAGCGACTTGAAAATCTCATATTTGTTAAGTGTTGGATTGCACTACGTCAATGAATTTGGCGATGATTACATTAAGTTTGTAAATCCGTGATGTCGGATCAAACAATAGAAATAAGACACATATGTCGTTTGAAACGGAATGCTCGAATTCCGAGGAAATTAGTTTATAGCTCCAAGAGAATATAAAGCCATGAATAGCGCAGTTATGCCATGGTTATAAGCCCGGGGAAATGGGTAACTATGTCTAAAAGCATTAAGGAACTGAAAAGTGGTAATATGCATTTATAGTTAATGGGTCGGATAATCTAAATAAGGAGTTCGTAATCAAAACGTTGGTAATTTGATTCTCGTGATATGAAATTTACATGGATAGATCCGTAATTTTATTACGGACTCATAGGAAAAAGAATCGACTAAAACGGACAACCGAGAAAAAAGTTATGATAGTTTAAAGTTGAAAAGTTGTGAATTTTCGGAGCTAGGTAGATATGCAGGTCCAGAAACTGGACCTGCTGGAAAACGTATTCCCCCGCGCCACGCGAGGGGAGGATGAGAATCCGGCGCGACACGCGGGGCCTCCCGCGCCACGCGAAGGTCCGTCGTGACACGCAATAGGACGAAAAAATGAAATTTTATTTTATTTTAACGCTTCGATACTAGAACTCGTTTATAAGTATTGTAATTATGTTAAAACTAACTTTTTAAGTGGTTTTGACTCTAGGTGTAGATGGTGTCCTTCCGGATCGTTATAAAGCAAGCTACCAAGAACCGAACACTAGTTTTTGAAGCTTCCGCGTTAACTTAATCTTGTCTAGAAAATGTTTTGATGTAAATGTTTTGCTACTCTTGTCATGAATGTTTTAAACTAGTCGGTAGTTGACTAGTGGGTGAAACTTTTATTTTGTACTTATGTTTAAACCAAGGTACTTTATTATATGAAATTAAGTATCTTTTATTATATAAAATCAGAAATTAAAACGAGTGTTACAGTACACAACCCCTATAAGTAGAAGTAGTAATGCTTCACTTTGGAGTATTAGTGTAACAATCGCGAAAATTTCAAGCCTTTAAGTTTCGTACTAAATATTCGTTATCCTACATACGAACAAAATAATTTTTACCTAACATCATTACCAAGACAAAAATATAAGTTACACATGCCTTGAAACCCCCCACATAACCTAAATAATTAACTAGAAGGGTTAAAATTAAAAAAAAAACATAGTTTTGCGCGTCAGAGGTCCTTGCGAACTTTAAGACCTTACCTCTTGCATTCCGTAAGGGGTCCCTGATGTGACCACCTTGGTTTTCACACTCGTATTTGTTTGACTTTCATTGTAACAAATACCGTATTTGGAATAAAAGTTATTTGAACATACTTGCTTTGTGCTTATACATGCTTATACCAATACAAACACGTGAAACAATTGCAAATTTGTTGAGTTTTATGCTATTAAACAAAGTTACATAAACTATAAGGGCCAATTGTGACATTTTGTGAAACTACAATCTAAAGGACCTATTTGACATTCTTTGGAAACTTACTTTATAAAGAGATAAATATATAGTTTTGAAATAAAAGTCCAAGGTTCATTTAGTCATTTTCTGAAACTTAAACTCTAGGGACTAAAACTGACTTTTTGAAACTCATTTTAACTAAATATCCTAACCTGGTTAACTTTCATACAAAGAATTCCTTCTTTAAACTTAACTCAGTTAGCATATTTAACTGAACTATTCCAGGGACCATTAGTGTCAATTTTGAAACCTCAGGGACCAGATCTGCCAATTATCAAGCTACAGGGACCAAAGTGTAAATATCCAAAAATTCGAATAAAAGGGGGTCCTTCTGTATCGGACCGGCCCCTGCCGGTTTTCGAACTCGCGACCTCTCGGTTGTAAGACGAACGACTTAACCAGTTTATCCTCTGTACAGAGCTGTTAGAATTAGGAATATTAATTCATATATACACACATTAGGAAACTAATTATTTTATTAAAATTAATTCTGAATTAAAAAGGTTTAATTATAAACGAACCGGCCACACCCGGGATTCGAACCCGGGCATAGTCGCACAACAACAAGCGCACAGACCAGCTGAGCTATCAGCTTGGATGTGTTTTAATTGAGATTGTATTATATATATAATGAGTTTAAAATCGAGCTGAATTATAATTACAGCAATAACAGTCGCGGATCTCGACCAAAACACACCAAAAATGATTTTTAATCCATTATTTCGACCGGTAAAGCTACCCACATGATACCCAACCTATCCCAACTAATTCCAATCATTCAAATGACACATTATGGTGCCAAAACACTCAAAAGAAAAAGAATTTAAAAAAAATAAAAGTAGATCAAATCCACTAATTTGTGTCGAATCTGAGATCCAAACTTCGTGTATTTAAGTTCCCTACATTCCTAGCAACATTCCACACCATTTACAAACACTTAAACACCCGATATCGTCGGATTAAAACCTGCAACTCGCAGGAATACTCACTTTTTAGCCGTAATTTTTCAATCCGATCATCCTTTCAATACCGGTTCGTTTTTATTGTTTCAATTAATTCTTTTATGCTTATACAATGTTTCTCCAAAGTTAATTTGAATATAACACAGTTTTCTCGTAGAATTGAAAGAGTTGACTTTCTGTTTGACTCCAATTGGAGAAGATGACCAGTTCCTGTTTGGTTATAAATGTTGCAATCCTAAACCAAACACAAATAGAAGCTTAGCCTAGTGGTTAAGACTTTGTTTGGTTACAATACAAACCTAGGTTCGAACCCAGGGGTCTGCATTTCTTTTTAATCAATTAATTTTTAATATTTTCAACATTCCAATAATTTTTATAAGATTATTAATCAATGTTGCTTTTATTAAAAATGTGAAATTAGTCAATTTATTTATAAAACTAATTTTTACAATATTAAAACAGTTTATTATTAAATAATTAATAATAAACCGATTTTTAGGAATTAAATTCTGAAATTTTCAGATTAATTATTTTAAGTGTTGATCTTTACAAAAATAATGTTGCTACTGATATTTTATATAATTTCAATATTTATATAATTAAATAAGTAATATTCAAGTTCAATAATTAAAAATGTTATTTTTATTTATTATGATATAAATTAATTATATCACTTGTACAATATTTTGCCAATAATCATTATATTTAATTATGATACTAGTTAAATATATTTGATTTATTACTACAAATGTTTATATTAAATCGATTGTACATTTTTTTGCAATTTAATTATTTATGATAAATAAATATTTTTCATAAATAATTCCTCTATATCATGATCATTTTTCCGAGCCCTCTAAACATATAATTCACAAGATCCTTCTGTTAATCTAAACACTATCAAATACAATAAATACTCAACAAATCCCGTCAACGCTATACGACCTCAATATTGATACATTATTCTTGTACGATTCATTAGGACAACTTGAGTTTCCTTATTATCAGACACCTTAATCTTGACTTGCGTATTCGGAATCGCCTGCAAAATAAAGTGAGTACATAGATCCCCTCTTTTTACTATTTTTGATTGTTTTGGGGTGATTCATATGTATCAAAATGCTTTCGATATTCTAACGATGGTTTCAAAACGATTGAGATGGTTTATACTAAACTAATAACGATTTCGATAATGTGAACGAACTTGTTGGTGGTAATTACATAACGAATGACATTCATTAATTTTGGCCGAACCAACCAGTATTAGGTTATGGTACCATAGGATCCGACAAATCCCGTTATCAGACCGGACCCATAGTTATGTGTGGGTTAGGTGGGTAACGACTGAATCTGATGATTGTTAACTTACCCTTTGGAGGTTTGTTAATGCAAGAACGAGTTGAACGATGGACGAGTCACAGAGGTTTGAATGTTATTAGCGAGACGACCAAAAGTAGTTTTCAAAATTAAAACGAGAACGATTTAAACGAGTGAATGAATTGTACGATTTGGAACGATTTAAACGAATGAACGATGTTCTATAATGAGAACAAGTTAAACAATATTACACAACGATGTCTACAAAACTATATAAACCATACGAGTTTTATTATAAGAACGATTTATGATTTGGTTTACATAAACAAATGTTTTGGGTTAAGATTCATGGCAAGGGTTATAAATTATGACCAATCCATTTTGACTTGGTTATTCATTTACAATACAAACATTTTACAAAACAAGGTTTTCTAATATCAATTAACGAAGTTATAGAAGTTGTTTCAACATACAAACGAGCCATGAATCTGATACTCATACAAAAACTATGTACTCGCCAGCATTTATTTGCTGACTTTGTTTTTACATATGTTTCAGGTGATGTTGCTTAATGTTGATTGCGAATAGAATGCATGCTCACTTAGGACCGGACGAGGCCTTAGTGATTTAATAACGATGATAAACTATGTTTGAATTGCTTGTGTAACTTTAAGACAATGTTTAATATTCAATAAAACGAAACTCTTGTATCCATGGTTTGAAACAATAATTCTGTTACAACACTCCCCGACGTTTCCGCCACGATTTGTTGTTTTACGTGGTCGGGGTGTGACAGAAGAGTTGGTATCAGAGCCAATGGTTATAGAGAATTAGGTTATTAGTAAAACTTTGACCTAGACTATAACTTTCTAGGACCCCAACGCAAGTTGATTTGTGTTTAGAATTTAAAAAAAAAATCCGAATCTGCTTCGAAATTAGTCATCCGTTCTAGGATGATTGATTACTAGGTTTTGAACCCTCAGTTATAAGGTTTTGAACCCTTCTAGTTTGACTCATTTTTTGCTTAGTGCCTTTTGAGTTTTCAAAATCTCGTCAGAGTTTGGGTCTAAATAATGTGAACACGTGCAAACTGGAAGAATGAATGCCTGTACCCTGAGTTTTCTGTCTAAGGCTAGAGTGTTCGTACAAATCCACATAATCGGACCAATCACTCTTACCTGGGAACTCTTGGGGTGAGTGTTCACTTATAGGCGAGCATGTCTTCGTGATACATTATTTTGATTCATTACTTTGATAAGTCACTGCGTGTTGTTTGTTTGTTCGAGGTAACAAACAAATGATCGCCTTCCTTGTGTTTTGTCGATACCTCTTTTGTTTTTCCTAATTTTCAATCTCACTCGATTGTCCTGTTTCCTTACTAGACAATGCCTCCTCGACGTGAAGCACAACCTTTTACTATTGAAGAAATCGCAGCCCTGGTCTCTCAGCAAGTGGCTGCTGTGCTTCCCGGTGTTGTGACCCAAGTCCACGAGATATACAACAACAACAATAATGCACCGTGTAATTTCAAGAATTTCAATTCTGCTAAGCCGCTAAAGTTTTCTGGGTCACAAGGAGCAACTGCACTCCTTCAATGGTTCGAGAGTATCGAGAACACATTCAGACATGTGCAATGTCCGAATGGGCGTAAGGTTGAATTTGCTTCGAGTGTGTTTGAGAAGCGTGCTCTTACGTGGTGGAATGGAGTGATGTGCGACAGGGGTGCTGAAGTGGCGTTGGCACAAACATGGGAATAGCTTCAAGCTCTCATGATGAGAGAGTTCTGTCCCCGTCACGAAATTCGAGCTTTGGAACGAGAGTTTGACGATCTGAAACAAGATGGGGGAGAACACCGTGCGTATACGAATCGATTTGAGGAGCTCAGTCTTTTGTGTCCTACTATGGTTACCCCGTTGGAGAAAGCGATAGAGAGGTATATCGATGGTCTACCCGATTCTATTATGGATATAGTGACCGGTATTAATCCTACCACCCTTCTCCAAGCAATCGAGTTGTCTGCTACCCTGACTGAGTCTCAAGTCAGGAAGGGTAAACTCACCCGCAATGGTGATAAAAAGAAGGCGACTGATTCTGGGAAGGACAGGAATAAAGGTAAGGGTAAAGAAGGTGAGTCATCGAAGAAGTCGAGAAAGCGAAAGGGTTCCCAGAATTTTGCAGTAACTGCACAAACTGCTCAGAACCCTCAGAACCCGCCAGCTCA
The DNA here is from genome assembly GCA_030545235.1 of Helianthus tuberosus. Taxonomy (NCBI): domain Eukaryota; kingdom Viridiplantae; phylum Streptophyta; class Magnoliopsida; order Asterales; family Asteraceae; genus Helianthus; species Helianthus tuberosus. Next base: position 168,881,329 of record CM060366.1, on the reverse strand, counting down.
ATCTCCTGCGAAGAAAGCGTATGCTGGTACCGCACCTCATTGTGCTCGCTGCAATGGCCATCATGTTGCACAACAAGCTTGTAGGCAATGCACAACGTGTGGTAAGCTTGGGCATCTGGCCAACGTCTGTCGTTCGGGTCAAAATCAGATTGTTCAGAATCAAGCTCCAGTTCAGGGGAAAGCTGCTAGATTCCCACCGGGTACATGTTTCAATTGTGGAGAGCTTGGTCACTACCGCAACAACTGTCCGAGGTTGGCAAATGCAAATGTAAATCCAAATGTGAATGTGAATGTCAATGCAAATGCGAATCCCGCTCGTGGGCGAGCATACAATCTGAATGCTAACGAAGCAAGGGCTGACAACGAGGTGGTTAATGGTACGTTTCTTGTTAACAATCGACCTGCATATATTCTTTTTGATTCTAGCGCCGATAGAAGTTTTGTTTCACTATCTTTTGAACCTTTTCTTGTGATACCTAGAACTAAACTGAGGAAACCCTTATCTGTCGAAGTTGCTACTGGTAAACCTCTTGTCCTCGATTCGGTTATCCGTGATTGTCAGTTAAACCTTGATAACCATCTTTTTCCCATTGACCTCACGTCGATGCAACTTAGGAGTTTCGATATTATCGTGGGGATGGATTGGTTAACCAAACATCATGCTGAGGTGGTTTGTTTTGATAAGATTGTTCGTATTCCTCTTCTGACTGGCGATGTTCTGGAAGTTCGTGGCGAAAAACCATCTGGTGGATTGAAGCTTATGTCGTGTACAATGGCCCAAAGATATTTACGAAAAGGATATGTTGCTTTCCTGGCACATGTCACCGAGGAGAAAGGCAAGAGTAAGAGTATTCAGGATATTCTGATTGTTCGAGATTATCCAGAGGTGTTTCCCGATGAACTGCCTGGTTTGCCTCCAGTTCGTCAAGTCAAGTTTCATATTGACCTTGTACCCAATGCCAACCCGATTGCGATAGCACCTTATCGTCTTGCACCGTCAGAGATGCAAGATTTATCGAAACAGCTTCAAGAGTTGTCTGATAAAGGATTCATCCGTCCGAGCTATTCGCCTTGGGGAGCTCCTGTTCTCTTTGTAAAGAAGAAAGATGGATATTTTCGAATGTGTATCGATTGTCGTGAGCTTAATAAGCTTACCATCAAGAATCGATATCCCCTACCTAGAATTGATGATCTCTTCGACCAGCTGCGATCTGGGTATCATCAACTTCGTGTTCTCGAGGAAGATATTCCCAAAACTGCTTTCCGTACAAGATATGGGCATTATGAGTTCACTGTCATGCCTTTTGGTTTGACAAATGCCCCAGCTATCTTCATGGACTTAATGAATAGGCTTTATAAACCTTATTTAGATAAGTTCATCATTGTGTTCATCGACGATATTCTCATTTATTCAAAGTCTCGAGCCGATTATGAGCAACACCTTCGTTTGACATTGGAACTCCTAAAGAAGGAACAACTTTTTGCTAAATTCTCCAAGTGTGAATTCTGGCTTAAAGAAGTTCAGTTCTTGGGTCATATTGTCAATGAGCAGGGTATTCACGTAGATCCATCCAAGATTGTTGCAATTAAGGATTGGAATACACTGGCGACACCTACAGAAGTTCGTTCTTTTCTTGGTCTTGCTGGTTATTATCGACGGTTTATTTCTAACTTTTCAAAGATCGCGGTTCCACTCACTGCTTTGACTCAGAAGAATAAGCCTTTTGAGTGGGGACCTAAGCAAGAAGAAGCGTTCCAAACGCTGAAACGGAAGCTCTGTGACGCTCCTGTTTTATCTCTACCTGAGGGAAACGATGATTTTGTTGTCTATTGTGACGCGTCGAATCTAGGACTTGGTTGCGTTCTTATGCAACGAGGTAAAGTCATAGCTTATGCGTCTAGACAGCTGAAAATTCACGAAAAGAACTATACGACTCACGATCTTGAATTAGGAGCTGTGGTTTTCGCACTTAAAATCTGGAGACACTATCTCTATGGAACGAAGTGTGTGGTTTTCACAGACCACAAAAGTCTCCAGCATATTCTCAATCAGAAGGAGCTAAACATGAGGCAACGACGTTGGGTTGAGCTCTTAAACGATTTTGATTGCGATATCCGCTACCATCCTGGTAAGGCGAATGTCGTAGCCGATGCGCTTAGTCGAAAGGAACGAGTCAAGCTTCAATATGTTAGAACTCTATCTGATATTCAATCTCGTGTTCTTCAAACTCAACGATCTTGTGTGATCAATGACTTATTGAAATATGAGCTACCACTTCAACTTGAGCTTAAACTCGAAAGGAAAGACGATGGTTTACTCTATTTTGAGAATCGTTTGTGGATTCCGAATCAGGACGATCTTCGCACCTTAGTAATGGACAAATCTCACAAGTCTCGATATTCTATCCATCCTGGTGCTGATAAAACGTACAAGGATCTTCGTACTAAGTTCTGGTGGCCTGGTATGAAGAAGGATGTTGCCTTGTATGTATCAAAATGCCTAACTTGTCTCAAAGTCAAGGCTGAACATCAACGACCTTCTGGTTTGCTTGTACAACCAGAGATACCGGTTTGGAAATGGGAGAACATTGCAATGGATCTCATCACTAAGTTACCACGTACGTCTAAAGGTCACGATGCTATTTGGGTTGTAGTTGATCATTTGACAAAATCTGCTCACTTCTTACCAATCCGTGAGGATATCTCTGCTGAAAAGCTTGCCAAGATCTATGTAGACGAGATCGTATCATGACATGGTGTTCCTTTAGATATCATTTCCGATCGTGATGCTCGGTTTTCGTCTCATTTTTGGAAGACCATGCAATCTGCTTTGGGGACCCAACTAAATCTAAGCACTGCTTATCATCCCCAAACAGATGGTCAATCTGAGAGAACGATTCAAACTTTGGAGGATATGCTTAGAGCATGCGTGATAGACTTTGGTGGTAATTGGGATTCTCATCTTCCACTGATCGAGTTCTCTTACAACAATAGTTATCATACTGGTATTAATATGGCACCATTCGAAGCTCTCTACGGTCGAAAATGTCGTTCACCTGTATGTTGGAATGAGATCGGTGAAGCTCGGCTTACTGGACCTGAGCTCGTTCTGGAAACAACAGACAAAATCAAGAAAATCCGCAATAATCTTGTGACCGCTAGAAGCCGTCAAAAGAGATATGCAGATTTGGGACGCAAGCCCTTGGAATTTCAAATTGGAGACCGTGTCCTACTCAAGGTTTCACCTTGGAAGGGAGTGGTGAGATTTGGAAAGAAAGGAAAACTTGCACCACGATATGTTGGACCATTTAATATTGTTGAAAGAATTGGAAAGGTTGCTTATCGACTAGAACTACCTCCAGAGCATGGAAATGTTCATCCGACTTTTCACGTGTCCAATTTGTGAAAGTGTTTAGCTGATGCTGATCTTCACATTCCTCCCAACGAGATTCAAATCGACGAAACGATGCACTTTGTCGAGAAACCTGTGGAGATAGTGGAACGTACATACAAACAGTTGAAGAACAAACGGATTCATTTGGTCAAAGTTCGCTGGGAATCCAACCGTGGCCCCGAGTTTACTTGGGAACGTAAGGACTAGATGAAGGATAAATATCCGCATTTGTTTTCACAAGATTCCTCTAAATAAAAATTTCGAGACGAAATTTCCTAAAGTAGAGGAGATTGTGACCACCTTGGTTTTCACACTCGTATTTGTTTGACTTTCATTGTAACAAATACCGAATTTGGAATAAAACTTATTTGAACATACTTGCTTTGTGCTTATACATGCTTATTCCAATACAAACACGTGAAACAATTGCAAATTTGTTGAGTTTTATGCTATTAAACAAAGTTACATAAACTATAAGGGCCTATTGTGACATTTTGTGAAACTACAATCTAAAGGACCTATTTGACATTCTTTGGAAACTTAATTTATAAAGAGATAAATATATAGTTTGGAAATAAAAGTCCAAGGTTCATTTGGTCATTTTCTGAAACTTAAACTCTAGGGACTAAAACTGACTTTTTGAAACTCATTTTAACTAAATATCCTAACCTGGTTAACTTTCATACAAAGAATTCCTTCTTTAAACTTAACTCAGTTAGCATATTTAACTGAACTATTCCAGGGACCATTAGTGTCAATTTTGAAACCTCAGGGACCAGATCTGCCAATTATCAAACTACAGGGACCAAAGTGTAAATATCCAAAAACTCGAATAAAAGGGCGGTCCTTCTGTATCGGACCGGCCCCTGCTGGGTTTCGAACTCGCGACCTCTCGGTTGTAACACAAACGACTTAACCAGTTTATCCTCTGTACAGAGCTGTTAGAATTAGGAACATTAATTCATATATACACACATTAGGAAACTAATTATTTTATTAAAATTAATTCTGAATTAAAAAGGTTTAATTATCAACGAACCGGCCACACCCAGGATTCGAACCCGGGCATACTCGCACAACAACAAGCGCACAAACCAGCTGAGCTATCAGCTTGGATGTGTTTTAATTGAGATTGTATTATATATATATATATATATATATATAATGAGTTTAAAATCGAGCTGAATTATAATTACAGCAATAACAGTCGCGGATCTCGACCAAAACACACCAAAAACGATTTTTAATCCATTATTTCGACCTGTAAAGCTACCCACATAATACCCAACCTATCCCAACTAATTCCAATCATTCAAACGTCACATTATGGTGCCAAAACACTCAGAAGAAAAAGAATTTAAAAAAAAATAAAAGTAGATCAAATCCACTAATTTGTGTCGAATCTGAGATCCAAACTTCGTGTATTTAAGTTCCCTACATTCCTAGCAACATTCCACACCATTTACAAACACTTAAACACCCGAAATCGTCGGATGAAAACATACAACTCGCCGGAATACTCACTTTTTCGCCGGAATTTTCAATCCGATCATCCTTTCAATACCGGTTCGTTTTTATTATTTCAATTAATTCTTTTATACTTATACAATATTTCTCCAAAGTTAATTTGAATATAACACAGTTTTCTCGTAGAATTGAAAGAGTTGACTTTCTGTTTGACTCCAATTGGAGAAGATGACCAGTTCCTGTTTGGTTATAAATGTAGCAATCCTAAACCAAACACAAACAGAAGCTTAGCCCAGTGGTTAAGACTCTGTTTGGTTACAATAAAGACCCAGGTTCGAACCCAGGGGTCTGCATTTCTTTTTAATCAATTAATTTTTAATATTTTCAACATTCCAATAATTTTTATAAGATTATTAATCAATGTTGCTTTTATTAAAAATGTGAAATTAGTCAATTTATTTATAAAACTAATTTTTACAATATTAAAACGGTTTATTATTAAATAATTAATAATAAATCGATTTTTTGGAATTAAATTCTAAAATTTTCAGATTAATTATTTTAAGTGTTGATCTTTACAAAAATAATGTTGCTACTGATATTTTATATAATTTCAATATTTATATAATTAAATAAGTAATATTCAAGTTCAATAATTAAAAATGTTATTTTTATTTATTATGATATAAATTAATTATATCACTTGTACAATATTTTGCCAATAATCATTATATTTAATTATGATACTAGTTAAATATATTTGATTTATTACTACAAATGTTTATATTAAATCGATTGTACATTTTTTTGCAATTTAATTTTTTATGATAAATAAATATTTTTCATAAATAATTCCTATATATCATGATCATTTTTCCGAGCCCTCTAAACATATAATTCACAAGATCCTTCTGTTAATCTAAACACTATCAAATACAATAAATACTCAACAAATCCCGTCAACGCTATACGACCTCAATATTGATACATTATTCTTGTACGATTCATTAGGACAACTTGAGTTTCCTTATTATCAGACACCTTAATATTGACTTGCGTATTCGGAATCGCCTGCAAAATAAAGTGAGTACATAGATCCCCTATTTTTACTATTTTTGATTGTTTTGGGGTGATTCATATGTATCAAAATGCTTTCGATATTCTAACGATGGTTTCAAAACGATTGAGATGGTTTATACTAAACTAATAACGATTTCGATAATGTGAACGAACTTGTTGGTGATAATTACATAACGAATAACATTCATTAATTTTGGCCGAACCAACCAGTATTAGGTTATGGTACCATAGGATCCAACAAATCCCGTTATCAGACCGGACCCATGGTTATGTGTGGGTTAGGTGGGTAACGACTGAATCTGATGATTGTTAACTTACCCTTTGGAGGTTTGTTAATGCAAGAACGAGTTGAACGATGGACGAGTCACAAAGGTTTGAATGTTATTAGCGAGACGACCAAAAGTAGTTTTCACAATTAAAACGAGAATGATTTAAACGAGTGAAAGAATTGTACAATTTGGAACGATTTAAACGAATGAACGATGTTCTATAACGAGAACGAGTTAAAAAATATTACACAACGATGTCTACAAAACTATATAAACCATACGAGTTTTATTATAAGAACGATTTATGATTTGGTTTACGTAAACAAATGTTTTGGGTTAAGATTCATGGCAAGGGTTATAAATTATGACCAATCCATTTTGACTTGGTTATTCATTTACAATACAAACATTTTACAAAACAAGGTTTTCTAATATCAATTAACGAAGTTGTACAAGTTGTTTCAACATACAAACGAGCCATGAATCTGATACTCATACAAAAACTATGTACTCGCCAGCATTTCTTTGCTGACTTTGTTTTTACATACGTTTCTGGTGATGTTGCTTAATGTTGATTGCGAATAGGATGCATGCTCACTTAGGACCGGACGAGGCCTTAGTGATTTAATAACGATGAAAAACTATGTTTGAATTGCTTGTGTAACTTTAAGACAATGTTTAATATTCAATAAAACGAAACTCTTGTATCCATGGTTTGAAACAATAATTCTGTTACAACACTCCCCGACGTTTCCGCCACGATTTGTTGTTTTACGTGGTCGGGGTGTGACAGAAGAGTTGGTATCAGAGCCAATGGTTAGAGAATTAGGTTATTAGTAAAACTTTGACCTAGACTATAACTTTCTAGGACCCCAACGCAAGTTGATTTGTGTTTATAATTTAAAAAAAATCAAAATCCGAATCTGCTTCGAAATTAGTCATCCGTTCTAGGATGATTGATTACTAGGTTTTGAACCCTCTATTATAAGGTTTTGAACCCTTCTAGTTTGACTATTTTTTGCTTAGTGCCTTTTGAGTTTTCAAAATCTCGTCAGAGTTTGGGTCTAAATAATGTGAACACGTGTAAACTGGAAGAGTGAATGCCTGTACCCTGACGTTTCCGCCATGATTTGTTGTTTTACGTGGTCGGGGTGTGACACCTGACAGCAGAAAAATGTTGGACAACAACATTTTTGCAACTTTGTGTCAACTAGCTTGAACTTGTGCCACCCTTAGCCTGCTCTTAACACCTTAGTAGACACTACTCGCTTCCTAAAACACCTTGGGACACTTATCTCATCCTCCTTGATCCTTTTTCGCAATAAATACCAATCAAACCTTTATTCTTTTCTCACCACTTTAAAACTTATAAGTCAAAGTGTGAAGTTATAACTCCTTTCTGCATTCAAGCTCTATCCTTAGGTGTTTGAAGTTCTCTTATGATCTCAGTAAGTTCCCTTCCTTAGTTCCTTTCATTAGCTTTTAGTTTCGTTTTCTAATTTAGTCCGAAGGTCCGGAATTTGTCAACAGTTTGACTTTTCTACTGACCTTCGATTCCTACCACATTGGTCATGTCAATTTTTAATTAATTGTACATACTTAATCATCATAGTGTAGGGCATAAATTCCTAAAATTATATCACATGATCATCTCATCTAATTGGGTCAAATGACAAGTCAAGAATAATTTTTTAAAAAGTCAAAATACCATTTTGTCTAATAAACAAAGAATGATCTTTTAAGCATATGAATCTAATATTTTTACATCAAAACAGTTTGTACAACATAACAAAACATTTTTTTACATGTTAGACTTGTCATGAACCCATTCTTCCTTCAAAACCAATATTTTTCGCATTTAAAAACTACCGACGAAAAAACATAAGTGTATTTCCAGTTTTGGACAGATTCTGTGTTGCCGCATTAAACAAACATAACTTGGTCAAAACTTAACCGAATAAAGTAAACTCTTACATGATTATTAAGCTCATCAAAATATGGTTTCAACGATGTATAACACATTTAAAAACACCTTTGTTTGGACCTTTAAACATTTAAAACAAAACTGAAGTGCAAAACTGTACAATCTGTAAAGATCAACAGTTTTGACCATTTACCGTGTTCCAAACAGGAATATTTTCTAAATGCAAGTTTTAGAACATACTCTAATTTATTAGACTGTAAATTTTTATAACATTTTGACATTGTTTACTATTTTTAAAACATAAAACAAAAACAACACAAAAGGCTGTCAAAATTTATATTTTCCAAAAAATAAACAAATTACAAAGAACCTTTTAACCAATACCAAACTACCAACACTCACAACAAAACCTTAATAAACCATCCTTATTATTATTAGGACTTACTTGTAAACCTTAAGAACACAAAAGCTCATCGCTAAGACATCAAGGTGACTACATAGTCCCCACTTTTTCGTTTTTAAACTATTTTGGGGTGATTCATATGTTCTAAACTATTTTTAAATTTACAAACTTATTACAAATGGCTTATGTGAAATCTATGTTTCTTTGTATGAAACTTGGTGGTGCGTCATGTATCCATAACTAAATATATTCATTAACTTTAAATAGCCGAATGGTAGTAAGATATAGCGCTATACGTGTGACGACCCATTCCGTGCTTTCGATTTGTTGTGTTAGTTTGAGGAAGTGTACCTTGGGAATGACAGAAACCAATTCACTCAATCTAGGTAAACCCTTATGTGTTTATCCTACAAGTCAACAAAGGCTTGAATGTATATTCCCAAATGACCACACTTGTTTATATAAAAATACAAAGTTTTCCATATAAAACCATACAAATTGTTTCTTGTTGACACATTTTTTTTAGTTTTTGCCATCCAAATTATACTAAACTTTTGCTACATATTCTTACAACCAAAACCTATGTATTGCAATACTAATTATATTTTGCAACGTATTTGGCTACAAAACCTATTTTACTCACCAACTCTTGTAGTTGGCCAACGTATTACAATACCAAACTTTTCGCTTTATGCTTGGCCACAAAATCTATGTTACTCACTAACTTTTGTAGTTGACCCATATTCTTTTTACATATGTTTCAGGTACTAATCCATGATGCTATTCAACTATGCTTCACATAGGAAACGGACTTGGGCCGCAGTTTGCTTTAATAAAAAAATAAATATTATGTTACATTTTGAGAACAATGTAAATACAATATTTAAATTTTAATAGTGTCATGTGTTGTGAACAATCTTGTAACATGACTCCCCGTCGTTTCCACAGCGGGTTCCACGCGGTCCGGGTGGTATAATTAGCTTTCTTACGAGAACGCTATAAAGAATACTAAGTCTATAATTAATACCCTTTAGGTGTTGTTAATTGTTGTTTTGGAGTATGAGTAGAGGGGCTTTACGTCAACTTACCATAGATAGTTTTCATGTATATTCTCATTAAAGTTTATGTCTAGTTAATTATTATTATTATTATTACTATTATTATTATTACTATTATTATTATTATTATTATTATTATTATTATTATTATTATTATTTAGCTTTAGGGGTATTATGAGGGGAGAAGATTGGATAGCGTAGCCTTTTTAGGCATGGCTGATCAACCACGCTTAAACAAGACAACTTTAACCAATGTTTAACCATGATAACGGCTAGTTAGGTGTAGGATAACCTAAGCTAGGGTTATATTTGTATCAAGTGCACCCTGAGATATTACCAGACCGTACTAGCAGCTGTTAAACGAGTGAGTATCATCTCTGTTTTCCCAAAAGCTACACACTTAAGTTATGTAATTATTGTAATTTTTTTTCTCAAACTGTGATATATGTCTGAATGATAAATATACGAGACATGAAGGAAATGTTGAGACCATGTAAGGCTTGAAAAACACCCAAACTTGAATAAATAAACGAATGTAGTGTATCAAACATGCATGGGTATTAAGGTATTCTGGATCCACTGATACGTAGTGAGGTATTGAGGCTGGGGAAACTATGAGCCCTCCTAGTATGGGTTGCCAATTAGTTAAATGCGCTCATAATAGGCAACATGCCACCATCTTATATAATCGCAGTACGTCAGCCCAATATGGGTATTTGTCTTGTCTGTAAGGTAGAAGGTATGTCTACCCATACCTGTGAAACTAAATGAGGGCACGCTTAGGTAATTAAGGCATGTTCCAACTCAATTGTGTGTCCAGTAACTAAAATCAATATTGTTATTCATGATATGAAATGTCTGTCTCTATACAATTGTGCATGAGCTCACTAGCATAAGCTTACATAAAATCCTTTTAAACATGTGTCACATGATTAGCAAGTTCATAAGTAAAAGTTATTCCGCTGCTAAGTCAGGGATCAGCAGTGCATGATCACCCTGGTTTCGGGTGAGGTGTTACGCATTTATGTGGTAGCTTGAATATATGTTGACGACATCATCATAAAAGGAAACAATTCTCACAACATCCAACAAACAAAGAACCTTCTTGACAAAAGGTTTAGCATCAAGGATCATGGGTGCTTAAAATATTTTTTAGGGATTGAAGTTGATCGAACTAAAGAAGGCCTCATGCTTAGTCAAAGGAAGTACACCTTAGAACTATTAAAGGATTGTGGTATAGAAAGTGACGTGCTTAGAAAGTAACAAATTTATTACACACAAACACAAATCAATTTAAGGTAAAAACACAAATACTATCTATACACGTTCTAGGCAAACGTACGCATCAATATATAGTATAGTTAAGGTAAGTGCCCAAGTATCAATCCGTTGACACGAAATCTATTAACCTATCGCTTTCATAATATCTAACCTATATAACTTTTAATAACAAGAAAACACTAAACAAACTAATGATTAAGTTTTGAAAACAATTATAAGAAAATAACTAATTAGGTTCAGAATCATCTTAATACTTTTGCAAAGAGCTGACACTAGTGATGAGGGTGTAGTGTTCGAAAGTTAGAGCCCTCTCAAGTTAACCCCATGTCCCCGAATAACCAAGCTATAGACACACCTACTTATCCAGTTCTAAGTAACTAAGTCATTTACTAATCCCTTTGTGATCTAAGAGTTTCGTACATTGTTCTAGAACCGAGCGAATTACTATCTACGTTACTCAATTTAAAGCAAACCCTTTACTAGTCTAAACACTTTTAATCGGATTCTTTCCATAGGTGACCCATATGATTTACCAACCCTCATATAAGTTTTTCCCTTACCTACTAAGTTTCCAGCCTTAGACTAACAATCGATATATAGCCTAAAGATATATAAAACAAATTTAGCATGCATAAATTCATAAAAACATCTAAATCATCCACAAAAAAACTCATTCAAACATCAATACTTATCATATAGATTACACAATCACAAGTTCATAAGCAAACCTTACTAAAAACACACTTTCATAACAAAATCATCCAAATCTTTACATAGTATTAATAATCATTCTACCATAACCGTCTATAGAGCGGTTAGCTGCTCATAGTAACAAGAGAAACCAAATAATTCATCGAATATATGACTGAATCTAAAGGAAAATGATAATACAAAGGTCTAACTCAGTAAGGATCGATATATCAACCTTATGTATATTATTCTTGCTTGAATCCTTCTCCCATTGTTCAGATCTTGAATCTACCTCCTTGGAACAACCCCCTTTTTCACTATTCTTACTGCTAAGTTCATAACTTAGGGTTTCCAACGACATCTCATTCTTTAAATAGGGTCCAGGTAACTTTCCGGTCGATTACAACCCATAACCAACTTCGACGTAAGTCTGCCACATCATACAATATCTCATAAGGGTTCAAATATCTAAGGTGGTTCACTCACTTTAGGCCCATGACTTGTAGTTCGCTAACCAGCTTACGACCCGTAAGGTTGTTAACTGGGACAACCTTCTTCTCGTCTTTAGTAACACCCTAATCTGACCCAGAAATCCTTTATTTCACCTATGTGTCATTTTAACTCGACATCTGGGGAAAAATAAAACTTTGCAAAAATATGATCAAACAAAACACTACTTAATGAAACCCCAATTTGATCCATATTAAGTGGATTAGGCATAGTTGTTCGGTTCAAGTGCTTCAACCCCAAATTATGTTCCTACGAAGGCAATAACAATCGAAATGTATTCACACTTATAAATGAACTCGTCACTAGAATGAACTTTCGCTTACACTAAAACGAATGTGTATTCATTCTACGGTGATTGGTCTCGTAAAGAATCTCTTTTTCTCACTATTGCTAAACTAACGGTGTTTTAGTTTTGCAAATTAGAAATAGTTGTTCGGTTCAAGTGCTTCACCCTATATTTGTGGATCATCAATCCCTCACCTAGACGAACTCTTACTTTAACACTAATAAAAATTTAGTCTTGAATTCTTAATATACAAGGTACATGTCACACCCCGACCGCGTTAAAACAGCAAAACTGCACCGGAAACAACGGGGAGTGTCGTAACAGAATCATTGTTTCACAACACATGGATTTGAAGTTATGGTTTATTTAATTTAATAATTGTTTAACATTGTCTTGAAAGTAAATAAACGAGTTTAAACATATTGTCTCTCTTGTTTTATGTCACTAAGGCCCACGTCCCATCCTACTTGAATCATCATGATCATCAAACAGCAGCACCTGAAACATATGTGAAAAGAAAGTCAGCATAAAAATGCCGGCGAGTACATAGGTTTAGTGTGTATGTCAAATTCATGGCTCATGTACATATTGCAATAGCTCGTACGACTACTAGAGTTGATAATTAAAAACCTTGTATTGAAAAGTGTTTGGTATTGCAATATAATTAACCAACCTAAACAAGTTGGTTAAAGTTCATAAAATCTCGTTGCCATGAATCTTGACCCAAAACATTTGCTTTTGTAATCCATTTTGTAAATCGTCCTTGTACGAAAACTTGTATGGTTTATATCATTTAGTAAACATCGTTGTGTGACATCGTTTGAAATCATTCATCCAAGTGAACTAAATAACTCCACGGAATATCATAAGATAAAAGCACTTATATATAAGAAGTACCAGCGGCATATCTACCATGCTTTTATCACATTACACCCGTCCCGTTATCTAATCACTAATTGCAACCCTTGTGTAAAATTTCGGGCTTTCAAAAACTTTTTCTTTGAAAGCAACTCGATAACTGATGCTTAAACGTAATCTGTTTAACAAAACGTACACACCAGGACGAGGATACAAACTACACGTACCCTAAATACCCTCTAAATAACTTATAAATAAGCTTTGAGGGTTAGGGACGCAAAAACAAGTTTATTCGATCACAGGGACTATTTGCGATAAACTGCAAATGTCTGCCAATTCGAATAGCTACGTACACTCCGGAACAAGATCATAAGCTAAACATACCTTAAATACCCTTTACATATCTAAGAAATAAGTTTTGAGGGGTTCGGTATGTGAAAATACGCTTATATGGTTATAGGGACTAAAAGTGTCAAAACTGCGAATGTATGCATTCTCGTGCATATTTAGCGTTCTGACCATATCCGAACATCCAAAAATTTTTGTAATCATTAAAATATTGTATTTTAGTGATGGGAATGCAAAAATACCTTTCGTTTCGCAATTTGGGTCGTTTTCAAGTCTGTTACAACTTTCATCGTAATTAACCGAAAAACGCAACCGTACAGCCAAAGGAACCGACATCTGTGACATTTGTTAGCATAGTTCAAGTTAAATATACTTTAAATTCATCATGGAGCTTGAAAATGGGCTTAACGGGTGTTAGAAGTGCCGAAACGCGACAAATCAAGTTCATGGGCCAAAGCTGCCAAAAGGCAAACTTTAGCCCCAGCAGCAGCCTTACGGACCGTATGGCTGGGCTGTTTGCGGTCCGTAAAGGGGCTCCAGCACAGCAGAACCTTCCTATTTAATTCCCAGCTGTTGCACCTTGTTTTCATTTGGTTGTTTTATGATCTTATGGGTATTTTAAGTGCCCTACAAGGCTTGAAACCTTGTCCTAACACTTGTAAGGTTGAGATTATTCCTTGGGCATTGCACAAACACTTGGCAAGATCCTACAATTCCATGAACACTATAAATACCCTTCACCATCAACCTTCATTCCTTGCTCATTCACTCTTTTTTTTTATCTCAGCTCTAAATAGAGGTTACCACACTTGTTGGACGCCTCTTACCTGAGTTTGCTAATTATCTTCCATCCAAGAAAACTTGTAAGTGTTCCTCCTTGGCTTGTTTATTTATTTCAAGCTAAAAGTCAAATAGTGTTTGACTTTCAGCTTTGACCATGAATTGGTCAAATCAAAGTTCAATTGAACTTTGCAACGTGATCGCAATCACGATGGTTATAGTTCCTTGCGACTATACCTACTGATTACCACGTTGATTAGTCGAAGTGACAAGTCAAAGTTTCAGTCAAAATGCACGATTATGTGCATTTTGTGACGAAACTATTTTTGGGTATCAAAACACTTTGTTTTGATATCAAATCAGTTTTCTTACTTAGTTAAACATGTTTAACTCATCACTTTTAGTTTAGTGCTTATTTAGGGTCGTAAGTCAAGCGGTCTCGACAACCGCTTAGACTTTCGAACCCGACCCATTTGGTCGATCATTAGGATCCGACCAAACACATTATCTGACCATAGTTGTATTGGGAATAACCTTCCGAGGTTATACCTTATGGTCACTTCGTTTAATTAGTTGTATGATAGGTAGTTTATATGCCTTAGGAAAATGACCAAAATGCCCTTTTTACGCATAATTTCATTTTAAGCATATGTAACCTAAATTTTGACACTTAAACTGATTATGCAACATTATTCAACATGTTAGAGCATATAATATTTGTCATAGGGCTAGTTAGACCATTCGAACGCGCTTTTGCGCAAATGACGCGTTAAAGTAGCGTAAACTACCTTAACGGGTCATAAGCACTTAGGATAGGTTCCAATTTAGAATGTAGGCTTTGTTAAGCCATATCATATGAGTTCCAACACTCATTTGGTTTACAAGACTTCATTCTATCCTATCTCCCGATTTAGGTCCCGGTTATTAACATAGTGATCCATACTAGGTGCCACTTGATTCCTTGATTGCCCGAGCTTTGTTAGTTCACTAAATCGAGGATACCTCACAATCCCATGTTAGTACATAGTTCCCCTCTTTTCCGTTTTGCAAATGTTTTGGGGTGATTCATATGTGTAACCGATTTATTTCCAAATGTAAGGCATATATGTGTTTACTAAGTGTTCTTATGTGTATTATTCCGATTATGCAAACATGATGATTATCCAAATCCTTATAGGATCTTTCTATCTTCATAGTTAGATTCTTATAGGATATTTGAAGTACAGACTTAGATCTTTCTATCTTCATAGTGAGATTTATAAGTACTTTACAAGACGATGGTTATTGTTTATGTGTAGAGATTTGTTGGTGATTTAGATAACGAAACTAGAGTAATACAATAAGGGCATAGTGGATACGCCGTTGGTACTTCCTATATATAAGTGTGCTTATTGTATTACCCTTCATGGCGTTATCCCGAATCACCATTAGGACTTAGGATTTTTGTGACTAAAACCAAAGCATAGTTTGATATGCTATTGTTCACCACAGCATAGTTTGATATGCTATTGTTCACCAAATCATAGTTTGATATGCTATTCACATAACATTATTTACTAAAGCATAGTTTGATATGCTATTCATGTGATATTGTTTACCAAAGCATAGTTTGATATGCTATTCAATTGACATTGTTTACCAAAGTATAGATTGATATACTATCAAACCAAAACCTTGTAGTAACTATCTATCTTCATAGTTAGCTACTCATTGGATCTTTAAAGTACAACTGATGTCCTTGTTTGGATTCATTGTGTACTTTAATGCGTGTTTACAAGTTGTTGACAAGATTGACGATTTATGTGTTTATGTGATAGTTGTGATTTAGATAACGATACGAGCGTAATACCATAAGAACATGGTGGATACGCCGCTGGTACTTCCTATATATAAGTGTTCTTTTTGTATTACTCTTGTAGCGTTATCCGAATCACATTAGGATTTATGTGTTCAATTGATTCAATGTTCAAATATCCAAATCCTTGTAGAATCTTCCATATCTTCATATGTTAGATTCTTAGAAGGATATCCAAAGTATTATTATAAATCATTGACTTGATTTTAATAATACTCACACAAGTAATGACAGATTTCAAAACATTACTAATCCTTGATTGGATTTCTAATAACACACTCACAAGTTTTATGACGATTTCAACGAGATTACAAAGTACAATTTCAATGGCATAAAAATTACTTAGTAATAATCATATTACCATATACAAAACTCTTTGTCACAAGTTTTCACAATCAAGATAATGTATTGCAATACTTAACCTTTTGCCATTCTCTGGCTTCAAGATTTCATTTTCAATCGACAACTCTCGTAGTTTTCAAAGTTTTGCAATACCAAACTTTTTGACATTTATTTGGCTAACAAAACCTATGTACTCGCCAGCTTTAATGCTGACTCTCATTTTCACATATGTTTCAGGGTTTCAATTATTCGAGCATGCAATGCATATGACTGCATCTGGGCCTTAGACTTCTTAAATCAAAAGACAATTACATATATTATTTGTTTAAAAAAAATGATAACAATAATGAAACATTTTAGTACCAGTTGTTGTGAGCAATTTGTAACGTGACTCCCCAATATTTCGCCGCGTGTTACGTGATTGGGGTGTTACATTAATTGTGAAAACTAACTTTTGGTCATTCCAGTTGAATACATTCAAACCTGTGTGACTCGTCTATACCACCAAAGGGTATCTTTAATCAACTAACAAACCACCAAAGGGTTTGTTAAAATAACAGTTTCTGTCGTTACCCACATTACCCCCATACCCATGGTGATAGTCTGATAATGAGATTTGTCAGATCCTATGGTACAATAACATACTACTGGTCGGCTTGGCCAAAGCTAATGAATGTCATTCGTATTATGTATTAACGCACCAACAAGTTCGTCCACATTATTGAAATCGTTGTGTTTAATATAAACCATAGCATTTGTTTTTTTTTTTTTTTTTGAAAACTCGAAATCGTTTAGCACATATGAATCACCCCAAAACAATTGAGAGCATAAAAAGAGGGGAGCTATGTACTCACTTGAGATTGAAAGTATCCTTGATTAGGTGAACTAACAAAGCTCGGGAAATCAAGGAATCAAGTGGGACCTAGTATTGAATCACTATGTTAATAATCGGGACCTAAATCGGGAGCTCGGGTAGAATGAGGTCTTGTAAACCAAATGAGTATTGGAACTCATATAATATGGTTTAACAAAGCTGTAGGATCGATTTGACCGATCAAATGAGTCAATTTGAATGTGTTTACACTATTTAGATGGCGGAAACATCTAAACAGCTTAGAATCAGACAGAAAAGAGTAGAAAACAGAAAAGATTCACTTTTAACACTTGTTCTCTGTTATATAATGACTTGAAAATCTGGCAGCACTTCGTTACAACTTCTCGGAATGCGTACCAACTGAGAACTACACAAGCCTATTTATAGGCAACCAGATTTCGCTTCAATATGCCTCAAGCGAAATCTCATCACTTGATTTCGCTTGAGGCTTACATCATACATCTTCAAGCGAAACCTTTACAAACTAAAATAAACTTACATTTAGACCCCTACACTTTACATACTTGACACTTTTAGACCCTAGACTTATGACGTAGGCTTTAGACATCGTGTATCAACAAACTCCCCCTTGGATAAAGCCGAAGTCTTCAGTCTAGATCTTCACATGGACTTGAACTTTTCTTCTCTAGGCTTAGGTTTTCTCAACAACATCTTCCTAAGCTTTTCATTATCATCAGCTCTTTTCTTTTCTTCAGCAGCTTGCCTTTGAGCAAATGTCTCCCGAAGATATCTATCTTTTTCTTCTCGAGCTTTACGTTCCTTTTCAGCTTTCTTTTTTACTTTCTCCTCCAAAGCCCACCAAGATGACTTCCATTTAGTTCCAGAATTGATATTCTTTTGAAAACACACATTCACAACTCTCTGAAACTGCATTGCCTGATCTTTATCTTTTGGCGAATGATGAATCTTGTTGATGAACAAGCATTCTATATCTTTTGCCGAGCAATTAACAAGCCACATCGGATCAAAAACACGAATTTCTCTAAGTTCACTTCCTGCTCGATACGTGATCACTGCTTCAGTAGACAGACAACTATATACCCAATGCATAAATCCTTTATAGAATTCTTGTTCCATTGGAGGTACTGGTATAATCTTCATTGTCTTTGGCTTCTTGATATTAAGAATCCTTTCTTCAACACCAGTTTCAGGATTAACTCTTGGAATAATCTTTGGACGATGAGGCTTCCAGAATCTGAATCCCTTAAATGATTGAAATCTAATAAACCCCCACATTTTAATGTCATTCTTCCTCACAGGATATTCCAAAGCTTTGACCTGTGATAACTCCTCAACATCCCACCATGGGAGTGACATAAGATCAAATAATTTTTCGAAATACTGAACACCACATTCTCTTCTGACTGCATAAGCATTCACGTGTGGTAGAAAACCCCAACTAATAATATCTCCCAAAGAAATACTTCGATCCCGTTGATAAAACTTCAAAGGTCTTTTGAACTTTCTGTCATGATCAACCTTGAACCATTTCTTTTTCTCTTCTTTATCCAGATCTTTCTTTGTACCATCAGGATTAAAATTTTTAAGAACTTCAGCAACTTTTCTTCTCAACTCATCACGATTTTCTTTAGAGAAAAATTCCATCAGTGTAGGCAACTGAGAAGTATCTTCATGAACACTTTCATCATCTTCCCAGTCTTCAACTTCTACTCGATCATACAGATCAGCATCTTCAACATATCGATATTCATAATCATCATAATGATCAGCATCAAATTCATTCAGCTCTCTTTCTAAATCAGAATTCATTTCTTCTTCAAAATCAAACTTGAACTCTGGATGATCCCTTCGAGTCATTTCTTTTATGGTTTCCAGCGTATAGTTATGAAAATGCTCTCCTTCTTCCCGATATGTATCCAGTCTAAGAATCAACTTTTCAGCTTGATCAACATTTTGATCATCACCATGCTCCCCCTCACTTGTTGCATTATCATATTCAACATTTGCATCATCTTGTAATAAATCATCAATTGCTTCTTCAGTTGATTTTTCAGAAATTTTCAGACCAGAAGCACCTTGATCTTGATCATCATCTCCATCATCATCATCACTACTACTTGCAGAGATCACATCATCATCTGCATCTTCTTCTTCATCTTCGTCATCATCCTCTTCATTCTCTCCAGTAAGAAGATCATCAATTTCAACATCAATATCAAAAATACCAGAAACTGATGTAAGAGGACGAACATTCAGAATGATATCTTCAGAAACATCAACTGGAATAATAGCTTTTTCTTCAATTTCAGGACCCTTTCCCTTATCCTTCATTTGCTTATCAATTTTAGCCTGTTTCTTAGCTTTCTCTTCATCACGAACAATTTCATTGTATTTCAACTCTAGAGATTTACCCATCAACTTTTCCAACACTTTCTTCATCATTTTGCTTTCATGTTCATTTCTTGCTTTGATTTCCTCCAACTCTTGATTTTTTAGCTCATAGTACTTGAGATGTTCATCTCTATTCTTCTTTTCTTCCAGTAATTCTGCAATCTGAACTTTCATAAAATCCATCTCTGCTTCATTAGATTCTATTTTCTTTAGCAAAGACTTGTTTTCAGCTTCAGTTGCCTTTACTCTCAATTCAAGAACTTTCTCACGATTTTCCATCTTTTTACACTCAGCTGCTAACTTCTTGTTTTCATCAGCTACAACATCAATTCTCTTTTCAACATGTATAATCTGTTCATCTGTTGCAAAAGTAATATTTCCAATATCATCAAGAGAAACATTTTCAGGAATACCAGCAAAACCTTTAAATCCAGAAGATCCAGGTGTTGTTTGAATGCTAGGTTGTGAAGATGGTGGTGTTTGGATATTAATTTGTGGAGTAGAAATAGGTTCATGTGGTGGTGAGAGATATGGTGGTGAAGTTTGATGTGGTGGTGAATGAGGTGGAATAGGTTCAGATGGTGGTATAGATTGACTGGTTCCTTCAGTTGTTTTCTTCTTCAAGACAATTTTTGGAATCTTGATTGTTGGACTAACAACTCGAGTCTTCTTCTAAGCAACTTTCTTTCGAGCTCCTCTCTTCTTTTTACCACTACCAGGAGTTTGTGATTCAGATACATGTTCCGGTGAAGGTTCATAAGCAGTATCATCTTTCTCTTGTCTCTTTCTCTTTTTTAATAACTTTTCTTGTTCAGCTGCTTCTTTAATTCTTCTTTGACGTGCAACTTCATCAATAGCTTCATTTGAAGAACTAGAAGAACTTGCATCAACATCTTCAATCACTACATTGTCAGCAGCTTTACTTTGTTCAGGAACAGATTCAGAAATCCCTTTCAAAAACTCTGTAGATCTTGGAGAAAAACGAATATCTCCTTCAACATTTGTTTCAATTTCAGTTTCAGCTTCAATGTTGATTTCAGCTTCAGTTTCAACATTAGTTTCTGCTACAGCTTTAACTACTACTTCATCTTCAGGTTCATCAACCAATAGCGTTTTAGCAACCTTCTTACGATGCTTCTTTGGTTGTGAAGATGAACCTTCTTCAGCTTGCACTTTAGGAGTTGTTTTCTTACTCCTCTTCTTTTGTTCTTTTACAAACCACACACTTCTTGAAGGTTTAAACTTTATCAACTTCTCCAACTCATCAGCATAACCAGCTTCAGTTCTTTCATCTTCATTCCTCCAGTGTTCATGATTAACTGGATCAGGATCTTGATAATCTGGATTGCTTATGAAACCAAAAAATGCAACTTCCTTCTCTGGTTCAGGATGATTTGTATGATATCTTGCTAATTGAACAATAGAATCATTATTCATGTGAGCCAAAACCAACAAGTCATTCTCCATATCTCGAACAATTCCTGGATAAGCATGATCAATCATCATTTGAATGAATCTTGGATATATCCAGCTTCTTCTTTTTGATGTCACCTCTTCCACAAGATAATGAAATACAATATGAGAAAAATTGTACTTCTTGTTTAAAACAAGAGCAACTACCATGTTCATGTGATAATCACGCATAGCATCGTAACTACCCTTTTGATGACTTAGAGCAATCAACACTGAATGAATAAAGAATTTGAACGGCTTTGTAAATTTTGATTTCAAAACATTAGCAGCTTTCACATCTCCAATGTATCCCATTCTAAGCAAACATCCTTTCACCATCCTTTCAGGAAATGCTGTTGGTGAATTTTCAGTATCAGGAAAATCTAGAATCTCACGAACATATGCCTCTGTTATCAGAATTTGTTTCTTTTCATCAGCAACCTTAACAAGCGAAGTAATTACTTTGTTTTTCTCATCATACACAGCATGCTTCCAAAAACGTTTGATGTGTGACTCATACACCATTCTTCTATCTGTTAACGCTTTTTGTATTGGCAATCTTCTCATGAATTCCAGAATACTAGAGAACTCAGACAATTTTGAACTCCTTGTCACATCAAGATCACAACAAGAATTGTGAAGAGCTTTGAATAGAATATTCGAAGGCTGCACATCAAATACCACAAAAATTCAAACACATTAGACAATTTTTTATAAAATTTCAAATTTACTCATCATTTCAAGCGATATCCATGATTTCGCTTAAAGAACATCTGATCATATAACACTTTGTTCAAGTGAGATGGTATTTGATCATTTCGCTTGAAAAATCAACAAACAGCAACAAATGTTCAAGCGAAATAGTAACAAAATGCTTCGCTTGAAGCGACACTAACAACCCCTTGAAGCGACACTGTTCAAACATCTCAAAAAATTTTAAACATATGATCAAATTGATCACACAGTCCTGTTCTACTTACAATTCCGAGCAAACTGACTCTATTTTAATCCATTTTGACCAACACATCTGTTCTAGATCTACGATTGAAGTTCTGATCAAACGACAAGCTTTCAAAAAACATTCAGATCTGAAACAATCAAACATCACACAACAATCTACACATGATTCCGACTACACATGTATGATTTGATTTGATTTTATCCAGTTAAAAACCCTAAAACTATGTGTTCTAACCCTAACAAACGCCGACACATCAAAAAATCATAAAAAAAACTGTTACGAATCAACACCATCACTTACATTCACCATGTTAGCAGTTGTGTATGCCAACTAAAAACACAAGATTTGATGAAATTTGGACAGAGTAACGGTAGAAAAACGAGGTTTTGAAGAATTCGCTTGAAGTCGTTCTGACAGACCTTGAAGCGAAATGTTTGAAAATAATGACTGAAGCGAAGCTTGTAATCCTTTTATACCCTTGAAGATTTCGCTTGAGGCTTACTTAAAAACTCTTGAAGCGAAATCGTTAAACATGAAGGTGTCGCTTGAAACAGATTTAAGCGCAATTTTGTTTCTAGAAGCGAAATCCTTAAAAACTTGTTTTACATTTTGATTTTTCCATCTTTTAATGTCACACCCAATTAACCAAGTCCAAATTAATGACCTTGGTCAACTGACTAGTCTACCAAGTCCAACTCAATGACCTTGGCTAACCAAACTATAAAGATACCGGATTTCTTGAAAAAAATAAGTTCAAATTAATGAACTTTTGAATCATTTTGATCTTTCAATCTCATTTTAATCAACAAACACTTGTACCAAACATTGTACTGCATCACAAGCTTACCCAATCCTTATCAATCTCAGACATGATCTGCACAAGACTTTGAACTTTCGATTCCCAATATCAGTTGTCGAAAAAAAAAAAACTAAAATCTTTTTGAATTTTAAACTGAATAAACTAAAACTATGTACACACAATCTTTTTGTGAGCGTGTTAAGGGATCATATCAGCTGCCGACTAGATACAAGCACCATTAAGCTATTAATTCATTTTAAGCATTAAACAATTCACGTAGATTGCCGATATATTGATCCTCTTAAATTCTCACAAAACTTTCAATCTGCTCGGGATACAGAATTAATGTTTTAGGACTTAAACATCTACATGTGTCCCACCTCAGTATATACTCCCGTATCCAGACCCCAGTATTCAGTCTTACAGGTGAGTATACCTAGATGATATCTGTAAGGGGTTAATTGCGAGGGCCGTGAGAGCTCAGGTCGATCTTTCGATACGCAGAGAGATGACGGCTTCGACTTTTGGTGGGTCCCCTTTGGGGATCTTCTTTACAACAGCACATGATTAACAATTTTGCAATGTGTTATCATTTTTTATGCTGAGGGGAGGCTTATATTTCAAAGCAGCGTAAAGTATTCTCCGGGGACTAGGCCATTGCTTCCGCAAAATCAGAAGTCCCGGGATAATACCCCAGATATCACTAAGCATAAAGACCTAGTATCTCAGAATATGGGACCCTTCAAACAGGATTTCAGGGGTTACCTATATATCCTGGAGGTGTTCCCCACGTAGATGCAAGTAAATTTTATGTTTATATCCCAAACTAATCTACTGATTTTGTGAAAACCTATCGGCACATCTTTAGCGAGACTGCTTAATTGCATTTTATACATTCCATTTCTTTAGCGTACTGCACCTGTCTAGCTGATGTACTATCATTTCCCTTTTATACACAAACTCATTTTTACTTTTTCAAATGTTTTTGGTTTTTATAGATTTTATCATGTTTTTGTATTTTTCTGCAAACTTTCTCCCCCTGAAAATAAAAACCTATTTTTGTGTTTTTGTTTTTATCAAAAAGCAGAAAATAAACTGTACAAAGAAAATTGACAACACGACAAAAGTTCACGTCAGATCGCCGTCCAATTCGGCATCACATTCAACAACCCTCCCAGATTGCAGATTTTTCATTCCATTCAATTTTAAAAGATAATAAAACCTCTTTTTATCAAATGGTTTGGTATAGAAATCCGCTTTCTGTTCATCGGTGTGCACGTATTCAATCCGAATTAATTTTTTCTCGTTACAATCCCGAATAAAATGGTGACGGATCTCAATGTGTTTTGTTTTTGAATGGTGAACCGGATTTTTAGTAATGTTAATGGCTGCTTCATTGTCCACGAAAATTGGAGTATCTAAGAATTGCAAACCAAAGTCACGCATTTGCTGTTGGATCCAAAGGATCTGCGAACAACAGCTGGAAGCTGAAACGTATTCAGCTTCACAAGTAGAAAGCGCTACAGTGGTTTGTTTCTTACACTGCCAGGTAACGAGTCGAGTTCCTAAGAACTGACACCCGGCAGTGGTGGACTTTGCGTTCTGCTTGCAGCTTCCAAAATCTGAATCAGCGAAACCGGATAAAGTAAAGTCACCTAATCTAGGATACCACAAACCGATGTTTGGGCAGCCTTTCAAATACCGTAGTATACGTTTCACAATTGTCAGGTGTGACTGCTTCGGATTCGACTGATATCTGGCACATAAGCATGTCGGATACATGATGTCCGGACGGGAAGCTGTGAGATACATCAAGGAACCAATGATTGATCGGTACAATGTTTCATCCATCTTTACTCCATTCTCATCTGGACAAATCCCATGATTTTGTGCAAGGGGAGTGGATGCTGGACTGCAATCGGCCATATCAAACTTGTCTAGCACATCCTTTACATACTTTGACTGATGAATGAAGATTCCATCGGGCATTTGTTCTACCTGCAACCCGAGGAAAAACTTCATTTCGCCCATTTAGCTCATTTCAAAGTTTTTCTTCATCACTAGCTCAAACTCTTTGCACATATCGTCGTTGGTGGATCCAAAAATGATATCGTCCACGTAAATCAGGCTCTCGGGGCCTGGTGAAGTCCGTATAACGCCTTGTCCAGTAGAAACACCTTGTTTTTGTGCTGTGGGTCTGTGAAACCTGGCGGTTGCCCCACATACACTTCCTCTTTGATAGTTCCATAGAGAAAAGCATATTTCACGTCAAGTTGATATACTTTAAAGTTCTTCCATGATGCAAAGGCCAGAAAAATCCGAATTGCCTCTAGCCTTGCAACTGGTGCGTTGTAACACCCTAGTTATTTAATATGTAAATACCAACGATTAGATGTGTAGTTAAGACTACACATGCTATAAAAATACGGGTTTATTAAAACTTTTATAAATCATAGGTTATTCTACAAAACATGGTCGAATTCGTTGATTAAAATCTACAACGTTGCAATGTGCGGAAGCGTGTATCTTTGTCGTGTTCGGTTCTTCGCTGAGCTTGATCGTCTCCCGGCATCCCAGAAAGTACCTACATTTCATAAACATGAAATGCTTTAGTCGTACGGTATTTAAAACGCATTTAAACGAGTCCGGAAAACAAACTGATCAAAATATACATTTTTGTACGGGGTCCACCGTAAATTACGGTGGACACCGTAATTTACGGTGGTCCTTATTTTGACTTGTTTTCACCGTAAATCAGAAGAGATCCACCGTAGCATTTCTCAACTCCACCGTAAATTACGGTGGACACCGTAATTTACGGTGGCACCTGCATTCAGCTTCTCCATTTTGCCGCAACTTGACACGAAATCTTTCGTATCTTTCAAACCGCTTATCCGTTTGACCTACCGTTTCTTCCTACATGTTTGTAATTTGATTCTCCATCATATGGAGTTAAAATCCGACATCCGGCTTGATAAAATTCAAGACTATTAAGTCTTCGGCTTATTACTCTTTTACCAAAATTTGACCCGTTCGTGATTTTATCAAACATACAAGTTTGTTTGACCCTTATTTCTCATAAACCTATTAAATTCAAGGATATCTAACATTTTGGGTTCCAATTATAGAATTATATACATTCTTTAGCCCATTTTCACCCATATGCTTATTTGACCCATTTGAGGTATTCAAGCATATTTTAGCACCATTTGCTTTCATTCATTTCAAAATATATATATCCATATTTCTTAACAAAGGATCTTCCACCACAACTATATTTGTGGTGGATTCGATGTGATGATTTATGTGTACCAGAATTTACCCTTCAAATAGTTATTTTACGGCAAAGACTCAAATAGAGCCATTTGACTAACGTTTTACATCTTTCAACTTCTATACTCTTCCTAAGTAATTATTTAATTGAAAAACTCATTTCCAAACAACCTCTAAGGGTTGTTTGTTCAATTTGGCCTACAAGGGCGTTTTGGTCAATCTTAGTCCTTCATTTACGACGAAGGACAATTAGTGCTTGTTTGAACCCCAAAGTCCGACCTTTTAACCATATTCTTGTTTAGAAACCAATATGTTTCTAAACACCATAATCATAACTCAAATTATTCGCTTTACCTAAAAGATAACCGAATGGCTTATTTTAACTTTGTCTAACTGTCATAAAACTCCAAATTCTACATGATGAGTTGTATTACTATACGTACCTGGCTCGGATCAATATATTGACCCGTTTCAATACCTTTCCTTAGTAGCTATGTAAGCATCCATGTGCTATTTATTTCCTAAATTCATGCAACTTGACAACCCATTAGTCGATATTGTCAAAGGGTGATAATTTCACCTTTTGACCCGTTTGATCTATATGACCAATTACCATTGTCAAATTGTCAAAATTACCATTTTGCCCTTAATGGTTATTATAATTTAACTTATATGATAACCATTAAAAGTACATGCTTCATTCGTCATAATATGATCGAATTACCGGTTTAACTCATTTTTAGCCATCATTATGTTTTCTTGTCATATTTGATTATCTTGTTCCGTACGACCACATGTCGGAACATCATATCTCAATTAGGTATTTTTCTTTATTCGTAACTACTACGACGAAAGAATATTATAAATAAATAACTAGTGTAAGATATACTTACCTTGCATCCCGAATACGCTTTTCCTTTATGCTTGCTTCGTTTGACCCGCTTCCTTTCCAAGCCTCCACCTAGCTTGTCAAGCGTCAAACTATCATCATAATTCGTAAGACGGTTATATTAGTCATCATTAATTATGACTATTCCATCTTACATATTTTCTATCACAAATACTATTCGATCTTATTAATGGTCGGTTTGACTACTAAAAGTCAAACGCCCCTTAGCATATAAATGCACATTCAAGTTCTATCTATCAATTAGTAGCTAACATGATCTTATACACTTAGTTACATGAACATGGCTACCAATTTCATCATAACATTCAAACCCATTTCAATCATGTATGAACAAGTTCCCAAATCACTTAATTTGTTTGAGTGCCTTGTTTCTATTATCAAATATGATGATTTTAAACATAAACTTATCATCATTTTTACTATTACATAAAAACCCACTTCCTAGTTTACTTGTTAATCACATACAAGTGATATTACTTCAAGTTCTTCATGATTTCATCATATCTAACAAAACCCACTTCTAGTTACTTATGAACTCTTAACAAAATCTCTAATTTGTTCAAGTAGTTCACTCATATGAATTAGTGTGATGTTTATAAACACCATTAGAACATCAATTTCATCAATTCTACCAAAACCCACTTAGCTCATAATAGGGTAATTATCAAATCCCTAGTTTGACAACAATTTATCAAGATTTCTACTAGGGTTTGTTCCTAAACCAAGATATAATCACAATGTCACTCATAGATTCAACATTCATTCCAAAATTTCGATTATGATTGTTCATCATAATCTCAAAGTATCACCAAAACTGAAAATTCGACATACCTTGTGATCCCCTCGACTAGGTGATCATTAATATGTGTTCAT
Source organism: Helianthus tuberosus (assembly GCA_030545235.1). NCBI lineage: Eukaryota > Viridiplantae > Streptophyta > Magnoliopsida > Asterales > Asteraceae > Helianthus > Helianthus tuberosus. Next base: position 168,853,269 of record CM060366.1, on the reverse strand, counting down.
GCATCCGATTCGGGTTAAATTTGATCTTCAATTTGCTGGATCTTGTTGAGTTAGGGTTTTTGGCTCCTGGGAGCCTTTTCTTGGTCGACCAGAACACGCACCACACACACACTTGTGTGTGTGTTGTGTTATTTTATTTGGTTTAATTAAAACCATTTTCAGGTTATCCCATTTTGGTCCCTCATGTTTGGTTAGTTAATTTAGTAGGGCATAACCTACTTATTTCTAACATTATTCCCCACTTACTAACTAGGTTAAGCATTCCTAGTTAACTTAATGGGTTCGGGAAATCATAACCCGTTTTATTTTAAGTCCCGTTAACTCGGGCTTCTTATAACATTGTTTTCTCCAGCATTTATTAAATTTTATAACTAATATTAGGATTGTTCGTCTAAGTCCTAATATTCACCAGGTAAATTTTACCACTAACGCTATTTTACCCGTTCATTATTATTAACGTGGTTTAATTACCAAACCCGTTTTCGGGGTGTTACAAGTCTACCCCCCTTAAAGAGGTTTCGTCCTCGAAACCTTTTCTTACATAATTCATTTAGTTTAACTCAATGCATCTGTTCCGAGAATCTTTAAAAACATTACTTATACTTTAACCAATTATTGGTATTACCAGAGAAGTATGGTAATATCCTTTTTGGTTAATAATCATCTACGTATCTTATATGACACAATGCAACTTGAAATAACGTAATCTCGTTATTTCTACTAGTTTAATTAATTTAGCCATATTCATCGCCTTCCTATACTATCGAATTCTTTATGAATCCGTGACTTTGACCCGTTTAAAGGTCTTTAGTGAAATCTTTCACTTTTCGCAACGATTTCTTTTGTTTTCAATTTTATTTATTCGGTTCATTTATACCGAATCCACCGCTTACAAGCAAACCAAATTTATTTAAATGACCTTGACGTGTCTCACTAATTAGACTTATTAGTCCAGTTACTTTTATCGCTTGCTTGGTTATAATGTGATTCTACTTCACATTACATTTCTTGACCGTGATTGTGTTACATCATGTTTAATTTAAATCAAAATTTCATTTTCGAAAATATCACTTTTCGAATATATCGTCTTGCGCCTGTCAGTGTCAAGACTTGTATCTTTCATGCTTACTATTCAATTTTCCTATCAGGATTCTCATACGTAAAAACGTTATTTCTTACTAAAACCAAGGTTTTAGTTTAGGATCTTCTCTTTATCTTTCGTAAATTTTTCGTAACAGGACATTGACAGTCTGTAATTTATTCTTTTACAGTCTTAGTTTTATGCGGGGATTTTCAACTGGTTCTCTCGCTTTGTTAAGTAACCCGTAGGTTCTTTCACGTAGCCTCGTAGGCTATTTCCTTAGGTATTCACCCCCTTTTTACTGAAAACACTAAGGTTTATTTCCTTTTTCTTTTCGTGACCCAAAGGTCATTCTGGTCCCGTAGACCTTAACACTGTATTTAACCCCGTAGGTTATGATGATCCCGTAAATCATCTTTTATTTGTATCTACATTCAAATGTATATATATATTCATATATAGCTTCAAAGCATGTCTTTCTATGTTTAAATCGTATATTTTCGCTTATGAGCTTTAGTTGACCTTGACCGTAGTCTAAGGCTTCATTTGTTTATTTCCGGCGAAATTTTCTGACTTTGTCCCTACGTTTGACGTTTTACAAAAACGACCCGTTAAGGGACATATTCGCATTTTCCGGGTTCGAGTGTAAGTACACTACCTCCCAATGCTTGTCTAAATCATTTTACCTTCTTGCGTTTTCTGGGTTCGAGTGTAAGTACACTCCCTCCCAATACTTGTTTAACATGCTTGCGTTTTCTGGGTTCGAGTGCAAGTACACTCCCTCCCAATACTTGTTTAACATGCTTGCGTTTTCTGGGTTCGAGTGCAAGTACACTCCCTCCCAATACTTGTTTAACATGCTTGCGTTTTCTGGGTTCGAGTGCAAGTACACTCCCTCCCAATACTTGTTTAACATGCTTGCGTTTTCTGGGTTCGAGTGCAAGTACACTCCCTCCCAATACTTGTTTAACATGCTTGCGTTTTCTGGGTTCGAGTGCAAGTACACTCCCTCCCAATACTTGTTTAACATGCTTTACATACTTGTTTGTCCCTTCACTCGGGCTCATTATCCTAATGTAACACGCTCCCGTCACTCGGTTGTACGTTTACATTATTTTCAAATATCTTGCTTATCTGTTTCATTTGGGTACTTTTTTTAATTAGTCCCATTCACCCCGCCATTACCACATCGGACATAACTGCGCTCATTATAAGAAGCTCACGCTATCATGTGTTCACTACTTACTTGGCCAGAGTAAGCGATCAACACGTGGTACGCGTGACCTTATTATAATTACCACATCACGTCCCATGTAAGTAACTCCTCAAATTGTCTCCATGTTTATGGTTTCATTTGGTAAAACTCTATTTAATTGTTAGTTAACAATTATTAGTTTTAATCGTTTATCCTTGAACATGTACAATGTCCCCTTTTTATGAACATTTATTCGCATTCATTGATGTGATCATAAATTTTCTCAATAGGATTTGTATTGAGAATACTTGCTTGGATGATCACTCTCGTCCAAGTTTCTATATAAACAAGTATTGTTATTCATTTGTTATTCATCATTGTGAATAACACATTTCCTATTAAATTTCTCTTGGAAATCAGGTTTTTCCAAGTTCTGTCATATGTGTATGCAACCGTTATTACTTACGTGTTTGTTGCATATAACGACTCGTGCGATTTAATTTAAAAGTGTGCACCTGGTGATGCTTGCCCTAACGGGCTTCTCTTGTCATTAGTCTTGTTCGCGACCGTTACGCGATTTTGGTCCTTAATGAGTATGCTCTTTCTGTCGTACCCCGGACCGTTCCATCATCATGTCCATAATTTGTTTGACTCTCGTCGTCTTCAAACGCGAGTGTCCTTCATTTAAAACATTCACAAAAGTTAGTAAAGTCGACTTCAATAATCGCCCGTATTATAATACAAGGCATTTTCTACTATACACGTCAACGCGCGTATTTTCGTCAACCCTAACAATCATTTAAATTGGGGTAACGTATACCACACGATAGCTCTATGTGTTGTTTACAACACTTGAGCATACTAACTAATAACGTACTTGTACTTACCGGATTTGCGATCAAGCTTCGAACCGAACACTATTCTTTGTCAGGAGCATAAGGTTTAAGTCCAAGCATGGTTCCTCCCAACCATACTCGAATCTCTTAAACCAAGGCTCTGATACCAACTTGTAACACCCTAGTTATTTAATATGTAAATACCAACGATTAGATGTGTAGTTAAGACTACACATGCTATAAAAATACGGGTTTATTAAAACTTTTATAAATCATAGGTTATTCTACAAAACATGGTCGAATTCGTTGATTAAAATCTACAACGTTGCAATGTGCGGAAGCGTGTATCTTTGTCGTGTTCGGTTCTTCGCTGAGCTTGATCGTCTCCCGGCATCCCAGAAAGTACCTACATTTCATAAACATGAAATGCTTTAGTCGTACGGTATTTAAAACGCATTTAAACGAGTTCGGAAAACAAACTGATCAAAATATACATTTTTGTACGGGGTCCACCGTAAATTACGGTGGACACCGTAATTTACGGTGGTCCTTATTTTGACTTGTTTTCACCGTAAATCAGAAGAGATCCACCGTAGCATTTCTCAACTCCACCGTAAATTACGGTGGACACCGTAATTTACGGTGGCACCTGCATTCAGCTTCTCCATTTTGCCGCAACTTGACACGAAATCTTTCGTATCTTTCAAACCGCTTATCCGTTTGACCTACCGTTTCTTCCTACATGTTTGTAATTTGATTCTCCATCATATGGAGTTAAAATCCGACATCCGGCTTGATAAAATTCAAGACTATTAAGTCTTCGGCTTATTACTCTTTTACCAAAATTTGACCCGTTCGTGATTTTATCAAACATACAAGTTTGTTTGACCCTTATTTCTCATAAACCTATTAAATTCAAGGATATCTAACATTTTGGGTTCCAATTATAGAATTATATACATTCTTTAGCCCATTTTCACCCATATGCTTATTTGACCCGTTTGAGGTATTCAAGCATATTTTAGCACCATTTGCTTTCATTCATTTCAAAATATATATATCCATATTTCTTAACAAAGGATCTTCCACCACAACTATATTTGTGGTGGATTCGATGTGATGATTTATGTGTACCAGAATTTACCCTTCAAATAGTTATTTTACGGCAAAGACTCAAATAGAGCCATTTGACTAACGTTTTACATCTTTCAACTTCTATACTCTTCCTAAGTAATTATTTAATTGAAAAACTCATTTCCAAACAACCTCTAAGGGTTGTTTGTTCAATTTGGCCTACAAGGGCGTTTTGGTCAATCTTAGTCCTTCATTTACGACGAAGGACAATTAGTGCTTGTTTGAACCCCAAAGTCCGACCTTTTAACCATATTCTTGTTTAGAAACCAATATGTTTCTAAACACCATAATCATAACTCAAATTAGTCGCTTTACCTAAAAGATAACCGAATGGCTTATTTTAACTTTGTCTAACTGTCATAAAACTCCAAATTCTACATGATGAGTTGTATTACTATACGTACCTGGCTCGGATCAATATATTGACCCGTTTCAATACCTTTCCTTAGTAGCTATGTAAGCATCCATGTGCTATTTATTTCCTAAATTCATGCAACTTGACAACCCATTAGTCGATATTGTCAAAGGGTGATAATTTCACCTTTTGACCCGTTTGGTCTATATGACCAATTACCATTGTCAAATTGTCAAAATTACCATTTTGCCCTTAATGGTTATTATAATTTAACTTATATGATAACCATTAAAAGTACATGCTTCATTCGTCATAATATGATCGAATTACCGGTTTAACTCATTTTTAGCCATCATTATGTTTTCTTGTCATATTTGATTATCTTGTTCCGTACGACCACATGTCGGAACATCATATCTCAATTAGGTATTTTTCTTTATTCGTAACTATTACGACGAAAGAATATTATAAATAAATAACTAGTGTAAGATATACTTACCTTGCATCCCGAATACGCTTTTCCTTTATGCTTGCTTCGTTTGACCCGCTTCCTTTCCAAGCCTCCACCTAGCTTGTCAAGCGTCAAACTATCATCATAATTCGTAAGACGGTTATATTAGTCATCATTAATTATGACTATTCCATCTTACATATTTTCTATCACAAATACTATTCGATCTTATTAATGGTCGGTTTGACTACTAAAAGTCAAACGCCCCTTAGCATATAAATGCACATTCAAGTTCTATCTATAAATTAGTAGCTAACATGATCTTATACACTTAGTTACATGAACATGGCTACCAATTTCATCATAACATTCAAACCCATTTCAATCATGTATGAACAAGTTCCCAAATCACTTAATTTGTTTGAGTGCCTTGTTTCTATTATCAAATATGATGATTTTAAACATAAACTTATCATCATTTTTACTATTACATAAAAACCCACTTCCTAGTTTACTTGTTAATCACATACAAGTGATATTACTTCAAGTTCTTCATGATTTCATCATATCTAACAAAACCCACTTCTAGTTACTTATGAACTCTTAACAAAATCTCTAATTTGTTCAAGTAGTTCACTCATATGAATTAGTGTGATGTTTATAAACACCATTAGAACATCAATTTCATCAATTCTACCAAAACCCACTTAGCTCATAATAGGGTAATTATCAAATCCCTAGTTTGACAACAATTTATCAAGATTTCTACTAGGGTTTGTTCCTAAACCAAGATATAATCACAATGTCACTCATAGATTCAACATTCATTCCAAAATTTCGATTATGATTGTTCATCATAATCTCAAAGTATCACCAAAACTGAAAATTCGACATACCTTGTGATCCCCTCGACTAGGTGATCATTAATATGTGTTCATGCATCCGATTCGGGTTAAATTTGATCTTCAATTTGCTGGATCTTGTTGAGTTAGGGTTTTTGGCTCCTGGGAGCCTTTTCTTGGTCGACCAGAATACGCACCACACACACACTTGTGTGTGTGTTGTGTTATTTTATTTGGTTTAATTAAAACCATTTTCAGGTTATCCCATTTTGGTCCCTCATGTTTGGTTAGTTAATTTAGTAGGGCATAACCTACTTATTTCTAACATTATTCCCCACTTACTAACTAGGTTAAGCATTCCTAGTTAACTTAATGGGTTCGGGAAATCATAACCCGTTTTATTTTAAGTCCCGTTAACTCGGGCTTCTTATAACATTGTTTTCTCCAGCATTTATTAAATTTTATAACTAATATTAGGATTGTTCGTCTAAGTCCTAATATTCACCAGGTAAATTTTACCACTAACGCTATTTTACCCGTTCATTATTATTAACGTGGTTTAATTACCAAACCCGTTTTCGGGGTGTTACATGCGTAGACTTCATCGTAATCAATTCCTTCTTGTTGACTGAATCCTTGAACTACCAGTCTTGCTTTGTTTCTCACCACGACTCCTCTATCATCTCTTTTACATTTGAAAACCCACTTTGTCTTGATTAACTTCTGATTTGGTGGAAGATCAACAAGCTCCCAGACACCCAGCTTTTGAAACTGTTGTAGCTCCTCCTGCATTGCATTAACCCAGCTATCCTCGGTCAATGCTTCTTTGTATGTCTTGGGCTCTATCTGCGAGATAAAACATTTTAAAGAAACCTCTTTCTGCATGTCAGCAATAGATGAATAAAAACAAGTAAGAGCTTGATCTATTTGGTGTCGGGTGTTGACACCACTTTGCAAGTCGCCGATAATTTGTTCTGAAGGATGGTAAGACAGGGTCCGTGGCATCACAGAATCAGGCACTACAACTTCCGATTCCAGATTTGAAATGTCAGGATCAACGATTTGGTCAACATCTTCTTCTGTTGTCTCATTTGGTTCCTCGTCAAAAGTAGGAGCGAGTTCCTCCTCTGAGTCGTCAGAAACGTCAAATGACGGAGCTGGTTCCTCTGGTTCCTCTGGTGGTATCTGAACAGTTCCACTTGGTCCGGCTTCATCATCATGAGTACCCACAGTGGACGTAGGAACATCTAGCGGTTTAGATTCCGGCTCTGGCAAATGACTTTGTTGATACAAGTACATGAGAGCAATTTCCTCCTCACTTGGCTCGGACGGCAGATGAAACGATTCCCAGAGTTTATCGTAGTCAAATAGGAATCTTTGTCCGGGAAGTTGTGGTGACGGAGTATGCTTCTGACAATCCACATGAAGGACCTGAATCACTTTGCTCAGACATGGTACGAACACCCTTTTTAGTGGGCTGGCGTATCCTACAAAGAAACCTTCATTTGATTTTGCCCCAAACTTTCCGTCTTCATCAATGAACGTACACGGTGATCCGAAAGGTTCCAAGAACTCAAGATTCGGCTTATACCGATGCAATAACTCAAAACACGTTTTTCCATACTTCTTGACAGTAAGGACTCTGTTCAGTGCACGCTGCAGATACTGCTTCACTCCAGAAGAAAATAGGTAGCTTGGAATCTGCTAACATTGTACGTGCTGTCTCGATTAGGGTTCTATTCTTTCTTTCAGCTACGCCGTTTTGCTGTGAAGTATACGGCGCACTGAATTCATGAAGAATTCCCTTTTCATTACAAAACTCGTACATTCTGTTGTTTTTGAATTCTGTTCCATTGTCACTCCTAATTCTCCGGATAGGCAATTTGTATACTGTTTCCATCTTCTTGAAAAGTATCATCAAAGACTCAAATGTTTGATCTTTCCGTTCTAAGCATACAACCCAAGAAAATCTTGAAAAATCATCTGTAACCACCAAGCAGTACAAATCCCGGCTGATGCTCTTAACATTGACAGGCCCGAAGAGATCCATGTGCAATCTCTCAAGAGGTAACCTGACCGAATTCATGACCTTCAAAGGATGTGACTTTCGAACCTGTTTACCTTTCTTACATGCAATACAATCATCATTTAAATGAAAATTTTTCAAGTTCACACCTTCAACTAAATCATTATGAACCAAAAAATTCATTTTGCGAACATGAATGTGGCCCATCTTACGATGCCACATGATTGAATCTTTTTCTGTTGCTTTGTTTTTAGACACAAAACACTGTTTCTGATGAGACGTTGGCGTTGCTGTGCTCATATCAAGATAATAAAGATCATACTCTCGTGGAGCACGCAACAACACCATCTCATCAGGAATTTTAAACCCTGGTTTCAAAATCACACATTCAGTTTTTGTAAAATGTACACTGAAATCTTTATCACAAATCTGTGAAATACTGAGTAGATTGTTTGTCAATTCCACTATGTAGTTTACTTTGTCAAAAGATATCACACCATTTGTCAAAGTTCCTTGACCAACAATTCTTCCACCTTGACTCCCAGCAAACCCTACATGACCTCCATTGATGGATTTTACATCATAGAGCAAAGCAAGCGTCCCAGTCATGTGCCTTGACGCACCACTATCCATGATCCATTTTGATAGAATTGACTTGGACAGCCCCTGCACATATCATATCAAATTCATTCAAACAATGAACTCCATGACTTCTTAACTGATGACACACTCCCAAATACTAAATCACACTTCTCATCAGTTTTAGGAAAGTTAAACATGACATTTGGAACAACAGATTCCACTTTTGATTTTAACATATTTTCTTTGATTGGAGGAAACTCTGCAAGAAACTTATCAAGCTCAGATTCAAATTCTTGTTTATCATTAGCACCCACTTTTGATGCATAAAATTCCTTTGTTCCTTTTACTTTTCTGTCAACCATTTTTCCAAAAATATTTTGAACAGTAGGATTAAAAGCTTTTGAATCAAACTTTAACTCATTTTCCATTTTCTTTACCTCAACTGATTGTGATTTGGTTTCAACAACTTTTGTTTCATTTTTCAAAATGTTTTCCATCTTTTTCTCCTCGACCGATGGTTTTGATTTTACGACCCAAAATTGATTTTCAAAAGTTTTCGTTTTTGGATAAATCTTTGAAGTCATTTGGGACTTTGAAGATTCGCCAATCTCAAATGTTGATTTCAGCTTATCTTCCGATTTCAATGATTCACCCTTTTTCAAAATTCGAATTGGTGAAACCATCAGCTTTTTGCCCTTTCTATTAACTGGTGGCTTAGGTTGAGATTTTTTAACAAATGATTTAATGACAGGTTTTTCAAAAACTTTCTTGCATTGTCTTGCCATGTGTCCGATTTCATTACAGCGATAGCAAACTCTTTTGTCATACTCAACAAAAGTTGACTTGAACGACTCTTCTTTTAGTTTCTTCGCTGTATTGAAATCGTCAATCGCTTTTTGACTAAAAATGTATTCCTTCTCATCATCCACACTTGGTCCAACAACAAAAACATCATTCATTTTATCTTTTGGCTTGACAACCTTCTTAGCCATCTTTTTCTCAAAACCAATTCCTTTGTTTTTAAAATTGTTACCATTTTTCTTGTTACCATTACCTTCCCATTCCTTTTTCCCAAAGTTGTTGACACGTGTTGTAACAAATGATTTTTTAGTTTTTGAAAAGAATTCTTTGTTATTAACTTCATCAATGTTTATCTCAACCAACCTAAAAACTTTCTCAACATTCTCAATTTTCACATTCTGAAGAGGATACTCGAAATCAGAATAAAGTTTGTCTGTTCCAATCATAGTATATACTACCATAATCGAATCATCATTCGCACTCTTGTCCGATTTCGGTATAAACCGTTCCAAGAAATTATTCTCATTTTCAGAATCTGTAACACCTTTCTCAGATTGTGACTTCTCAGAGTTATCAATCTCTTCATCTAACACCTGATCAACAACAGTTTTGATAACCTGTGATTCGTTGTCGGTGTCGGATGCAGAGAATGTAACATCGATGCTTTCAGGAAAATCATCCTCAATTGATCTCAATTTGAGATTCAAAGCAGCTTCCACCCCATCTGGATATTTCTGTGTGTAATGATTCCAAATTGGGGGTGGAACACTCTTAAAGACTGGTGTTTCATCAGGTTGTTTTGGGACAATCTGTTCAATCACATATGAAGATGCTATATAACTCATCAACTTCTTGTCAATTCTTTCATTTTCAATTTTTGTTAACTCCAATTCCATTTTTAATGAAGCAATGGTGTCCAAATGAAAATTGATTTCTATTTGTTTATTCAAAACAGTTGATTTTAGTAATTTCGTGGCTTTATCATTTTCAAGACTTTCATCTTGAATCATTTTGATAGATTTAGCCAATTTGTCATATGCTTCTTTTACTTCGCTCAGATCAAATTTTAGCATGTCTACATGATGTTTCATTTCCTGATACTTAGTGTCTTTCTCAAGACACTCCATGCAAGGTTGTAAACACTTCTGGCATGGTGTTTCAGGAATTGAAACAACTTCTTCAACAACCTGTTCATGACAAACATTTTTCACATCTTGTTTACCGACATTCTCAGACTCTGACTCAGATAGTTTGACTGATTCGTTTTCCTGAACTCCAGATTCCTCTCGTTTGACAGACTCACTACTGACAAACTTAGACTCCTCAAATTCTGAGTCTACCTCTCTCAGTTTCGCCATGAGAGCCTTGTCAGCAATTTCTTTCAAAGTATCTTTGTTCATTTCCTTTGTTACATCGATCATTTCTTCAACAAATTCTTTCTTTTCATCATATCTTGGACACAATCCAGTCCTTGGTTCTTCAAAGAAATCTGCAAAAGATTCAAAAATTTTAGGAGGCATGATAGATTTCAAAGAACTAGTTAATACCTCCTGCTCAGATTGAGAGTAATGAACTTCAGCAGCTATTTCTTCAAAATTGTCCACATTTTCAACAGAAACCTCTTCAACAACTGCAGAACCATTTTTAGTAACTGTTTCTGGTTCAGACACCATTTCGGAAATTTCAACAACTTCAGCCATCATTGCCTGTCCATCACTACTGGGAATATATTTATCCCAGTTGAACCCTGCAGCTACCTTCTCATCATCTTGATTCACAATCATCGCCTTTTCTGGTTTATTCTCAATTTGTGGTCTTTGAACAGTAGGCTGTTGATTTGGTCGATGATAGATTGCTTGCTTGTAGTAGTCGTTGGTGAACGGGTTTTGATGATTGTTTACTTCACGATTCGGACATTCTCTCTTAAAATGACCACGTTCTTTACACTTGAAGCACGTAACTTTTGATTTGTCAAACCCTAACTTCTGATCGGGGCCTGATAAACTGTTCCGGCCTGTAATTTCCATGAAACGTTGTGCCCTTCTAACCAAACTTGCCATTCCCCATTTTATATCGATCAACTCAAGCTCTTCCGGGTCGATCTGATCGTAATCCTCTTTTGTCATATCAGGATTACCAATCCTACCCGCCACTAAGCCTTCATAAGCCTCTAGAACGGAAGCAAGTACCGCAATGTGTTGTCTCGCGGCCGTTTCAGTAATTTCATTTCCATTCTTAATATTCACTGCGATGTTGCACTGCACCCCAGAAACATAAGCCTGATTATTTGAACTTGTAGAGCTTTGAGGTGAAGCCTGCTCTTGAACTTTGAAATTTGGATCATAGTTTACAAATGGTGAAGGCTTATTTGATTGTGGAATGTTTGTAGAACCACTCAAATTTACATCAGCACTAAAACCCGTCTGTATCTTTGGACTTTGATTTGTTGCTACAGGAATACTTCCTTTGTAATACAAAGATATGTCTTGCTGCACATTTGCTGAATTCATTTGTTTGATCTTTGTTAGTTCCAATTCATGTGCCTCAATTTTCTCAATGAAACCACTCAAATTCATACTAGCAAAATTTGTATTGTTCTTCAACACCATCAGGTATGTTCCCCATTCATCATAAGGTAACGCGTCTGCTAATTTGTCGACCCACTCTTCATTTGTCTTGGTTATCTTCAATCTACCCATCTCCAAAACCAAATGACAGTATCGTTCAATCAATTGCTTTGTGGTCTCTCCTTTCATTCCCGTGAAAATGTCAAACTGCTTGTTTATCAATGCCTTCTTGCTTTTCATAATTTCTCCACTTCCTTCAAACTTTAACAACAATTTATCCCAAAGAGATTTTGAATTGTCTTCGTGATGTAACAGTACCAAGATGTCCTCCTTAATTGCTTGTTGAAGGATGCTCATCATTTTCTTTTCAGCCTTAAAGTCAGCTTGTTCCGTTTGAGACAAACTTCCAATCACTTTCGGATGACCCATAGCATTAACAGGAGGTACATATTTATCATCAATCTTTAACCAGCTTTCAAAATGATTAGCTTGAACCCACGTTTTAAATCTTCCTGCCCAACTCGAATATTCGTCGATGTTCATGAGTTTAGGAGGCTTTTGCATTGTTCCCAATTCGTTCTCCATGTTGACGTTTTGTAAAACACTACCCGAGGTTTGTCCTGCTACCATACCACTTCCCGAGAAGAAGTTATAAAACTCTTGGTTTTCCATTTTTAGAAATTTACCGAGTAGTTTTAAAAATTTCACACACACTTTTCACAAAATCAGACTATCGAACAAGTTCACGAACACTATGGACTATCAGAAATCTCAAGAGAAATCACTCAAACTTCAAGCGAAATCACAGAAGATTTCAAGCGAAACTCACAAATCAAATGCAGTATGATTTCGCTTCAATCCACAAGATCTCAAGCGAAATCTATGGTTTCGCTTCAAACCAAATTTTTATCCAAAAACAAACTTTTCAAGCGAAATATACAATTTCGCTTCAAACAATCTGAATATTTCAAGCGAAATCAACAGTTTCGCTTTAAAACACCAACAATCAATCTGCTCGCTCAAGCGAAATCTGGTTTTCAAGTCATTTTTGTCAATTTTAGTCCGAGTTTTAATCTGAATTTCTCAAGGCTTTGTTAAAACACACTTTTACACACACTGTGAAAGTTTTAGTCCATTTTGTCCATGTTTTCGTCCAGAAATCAATTTTTGTGAGTAAAAACCAACTGATTCAAGTGAACACACTCATAACTGGCTCTGATACCAATTGTAGGATCGATTTGACCGATCAAATGAGTCAATTTGAATGTGTTTACACTATTTAGATGGCGGAAACATCTAAACAGCTTAGAATCAGACAGAAAAGAGTAGAAAACAGAAAAGATTCACTTTTAACACTTGTTCTCTGTTATATAATGACTTGAAAATCTGGCAGCACTTCGTTACAACTTCTCGGAATGCGTACCAACTGAGAACTACACAAGCCTATTTATAGGCAACCAGATTTCGCTTCAATATGCCTCAAGCGAAATCTCATCACTTGATTTCGCTTGAGGCTTACATCATACATCTTCAAGCGAAACCTTTACAAACTAAAATAAACTTACATTTAGACCCCTACACTTTACATACTTGACACTTTTAGACCCTAGACTTATGACGTAGGCTTTAGACATCGTGTATCAACAAAAGCCCACATTCTGATTTGATAGCAATCCTAAGTGCTTTTGACCCGTTATGACCCGTTAAGGTAGTTTACGCTACTTTAACGCGTTATTTGCGCAAATGCGCATTTGGATGGTCTAACTAGTCCTATGATAAGTCTTATATCCCTAACATGTTTAATAATGTTGCAAAATCAGTTTATGTGTCAAAATTTAGGTTACATATGCTTAAAATGAATTTATGCGCAAAAAGGGCATTTTGGTCATTTTCCTAAGGCATATAAACTACCTATCATACAAATTAATCAAACGAAGTGACCATAAGGTATAACCTCGGAAGGTTATTCCCTATTCAAATATGGTCACAATATATGTTTGGTCGGATCCTAACGATCGACCAAACGGGTCGGGTTCGAAAGTCTAAGCGGTTGTTAAGACAGCTTGACTTACGACCCTAAACAAGCACTAAACTAGAAGTAACAGTTAAACATGTTAAAACATGTTTAACTAAGTTAGAAAACTGATTTGTTATCAAAACAAAGTGTTTTGATACCCGAAAATAGTTCCGTCGAAAAATGCACATAATCGTGCATTTTGAAGGAAACTTTGACTCATCACTTCGACTAGTCAATGTGGTAATCAGTAGGTATAATCTCAAAGGAATATAACCATCGTGATTACGATCACGTTGCAAAGTTCAATTGAACTTTGACTTGACCAATTCATTGTCAAAACCGAAAGTCAAACGGTAGTCAAACTATTTGACTTTCAGCTTATAATTGCTGAAATAAATGAACAAGACTGGATAGAACACTTACTTGTGTTCTTAGGATGCAAGATTAACTAGAAAACTCATATGGGAGGCCTCCTAATAAGGTAGCAACTCCACTTAGAGTGTTTAAGATGAGAAAATAGAAACGAGCAAGTTTTTGAGCAGAATTTGAAGCCTATTTATAGTGAATTTGAAGCTCTTAGATCATGCCACATGTCTTGATTATTGCCCAAGGCTTTGTAGGATAAAAACAAGTGTGTGGGCATGAATCGAAGCCTTGCTCATCACTGAAAATAGCCCACAAGTTCATAATCTACTCAAGAAAACAAGAGTTGTTGTTGTTTTAGAACATTATGTCCAGAACCAGCCCTTATGTCGCGCGACCAGCGAGGGCCTCTCCCGTCGCGTGGCGTGACCCCTTGTATCAGCAGTTTCAAATTTTGACAAAAATGGCCCCTGCACACACATTTAAATGTGTTTTTGACGCATTTAACCCCCCGTTAACCCAAGATTCAGGCTTTATAAGGACGTTAATGCTTAGGGGACTTGAAATATGCTTGGAAATATCATGGATGTCAGTTCGTTTGGTCGTACGATCGCGTTTTTTTGGTTAATTACAACGAAAGTTGAACGGACATGAAAACGATCCAAATTAAGCAAAAAATGGTATTTTTGCATTCCTATCACTAAAATACAAAAAAAAATAAGCAACAAGTGATTACAGAAAAATTTGGATGTCCGGATATGGTCAGAACGCAAGATATGCACGCATTTGCATACTTTCGTGGTTTTGATGCTTTTAGTCCCTGTGATCATATAAGTGTGTTTTCGCATACCAAACCTCTCAAAACTTATTTATAAGCTATGTAAAGGGTATTTAGGGTATGTTTAGCTTATGATCTTGTTTCATAGTGTACGTTGCTATGCAAATTGACAGACTTTTACAGTTAGTCGCAAATAGTCCTTGTGATCGAATAAACTTGTTTTTGCCATACCAAACCCTTTAAGACTTATTTCTAAGTTATGTAAAGGTTATTTAAGTTATGTTAAGCTTGTGTCACAGTTCCGGAGTGTTTTTCGTGTTAAACTGATTACGTTTACGTAACGGTTTGCGTATAACTTTCTAGAAAGTGATTAAGAGCTTGAAATCGAACTAGAATCAAAACGTGAAATCGTCAAACATAATTAAACAGATATTGGGATCAAAACACATTGTTTCATTGATATTTTATATTGTTCTACATCGTACAGTGTTTACAGGAGCACAAATGTTACAGTGCATCCGGTCTAAATGTTGTATAGCCCAAGGCCCAAGCCATTATTTTCTGTAAGTAACTCCACATTTATATATATATATATATATATATATATATATATATATATATATATATATATATATAGGGGAAGTATGTATAGAAAACCCACTTGTGGTTAGAAATCCCGGGAAACTCAAAGTTCCCGATTTTTTTTTTAAATTTACACATGTTATATACATGTTTTTAAGGGTTTTGTGCAAAAAAAAATCAAAAAAGCGCCGAGTAGATATTTTAAAAAAAATAAACGTGATTACAAAAAAAAATTGAATACCCGGATATGGTCAGAACGCAAGATATGCACGCATTTGCATACTTTCATGGTTTTGATGCTTTTAGTCCCTGTGATCATATAAGTGTGTTTTCGCATACCAAACCTCTCAAAACTTATTTCTAAGCTATGTAAAGGTTATTTAGGGTATGTTTAGCTTATGATCTTATTTCGGAGTGTACGTTGCTATGCAAATTGGCAGACTTTTACAGTTAGTCGCAAATAGTCCCTATGATCGAATAAACTTGTTTTTGCCATACCAAACCCTTCAAGACTTATTTCTAAGTTATGTAAAGGTTATTTAAGTTATGTTAAGCTTGTGTCACTGTTCCGGAGTGTTTGTCGCGTTAAACTGATTACCTTTACGTAACAGTTTGCGTATAACTTTCTAGAAAGTGATTAAGAGCTTGAAATCGAACTAGAATCAAAACGTGAAATCGTCAAACATAATTAAACAAATATTGGGATCAAAACACATTGTTTCATTGATATTTTATATTGTTCTAAATCGTACAGTGTTTACAGGAGCACAAATGTTACAGTACATCCGGTCTAAATGTTGTATAGCCCAAGGCCCAAGCCATTATTTTCTGTAAGTAACTCCACATTTATATATATATATATATATATATATAGGGGAAGTATGTATAGAAAACCCACTTGTGGTTAGAAAACCCGGGAAACTCAAAGCTCCCGATTTTTTTTTTGAAAAAATTTACACATGTTATATACATGTTTTTAAGGGTTTTGTGTAAAAAAAAAAAATCAAAAAAGCGTCGAGTAGATATTTTAAAAAAATAAACAAGTTTTGGTGTAACATATGTTACATTCGTCTGACATATGTTACCCCAGGAATTTGTTTAGTTTTTTTAAAATATCCACTCGGCGCCTTTTTGTTTTTTTTTTGCCCAAAACCCTTAAAAACATGTATATAACATGTGTAAATTTTTTAAAAACAAATTCGGGAGGTTAGAGTTTCCCAAGTTTTCTAAATTATAAGGGTTTTCTATAGATACTTACACTATATATATATTATAACAACCCTCCTAAATTATTTCCGACACCCCTAAAATATTTAGAACGCCCCAATATGTCTTAAAAGACACCCCGTAATGAAAACCGGTCCCTAATACCTTTAATTTTATAAAAATAAAATAAAAACAAGAAATTAGGGCGCTCGCGGGCAGCGAAGACCTTGTCTTCGGGCTACGCGGGGCGTGACAGCTCAAGGTCAAGGCGACACCTTGAGCTGCCACGTGTCCAGTTCGTGTCGAGTCTATGCGTGTGACCAGACAAGGCTAGGGCCTACATACTCTACGTCGCGGGCCGCGAAGGCTTTGCCTTCGGTTTACGCGGGTCGCGAGAAAGCTAGAATCAGCTCCTATAAATTTGGAGCATCGGCCTTCAGTTTCCGATGTTCAAAACCAAAAATTCTCTCTCAATTCTATAGTGTAGAAGTAATCTCCGGGCATTATACCCCCCTAATTAACGAAGTTCTGCCTCATTGTAAGTATCATAACCCCCGGTTACGTATTAGATACGCTGCCTGATTGATCTACTGCTCCGTAACGGCTGTCGAGGTTCTGCCCGACGTAGTCGTTGGAGTTCTGTCTTGGGGAGGGTATAACTAATGTAAATATTGGGTTATTATACTAACGCGTGTGCATTGTTTAATTAATAGATTATAACCAGGAAAATCACAGGAAAAGTCTAAAATAGCAATGTGAGTAATCTCCTTTTTGTAAACCTTTTTGCAAACTGTTTTTACAAAACCTCAATTCTTTACATTATAATTAAACCGTGATTGAGTATTTGTAAATCTACAATTATAGTCGATATGTTGGGGTATTGTATACATAACTTGTTACTACACTGTGAGTAGTAGCATGACCACAAGTCAGGATTGACAGTACCGTGGGTGGTAATTAAGGTAGAATAATAAACAAATGTAATTGTTGATTGCCCTCAATACTGACAAGGATAAAACCTGTCTTCATTAAATTGGGATTCACTCACCAGTATTTCCCACTGACAAAATGTTTTTTAAACGCGTTTCAGGTAACAAAATGTGAAAGCCAAATAGAAGTCAGCTGGAGAGCACTGAAGGCTTGGAAAAATATGGCTATAAAAGTTAACGAATAAAAAAAGATGTTTTATTCAATAAATTAGGGTTTATCCCTATAAATATGTTTGTAATAAAAACTTCGGTTTTGTCCCAATAAGTTTATAAATATAAAAGTGTGGTGTTTTACTCTGATAAAATATTTCCTAACTACGGTCCTGATGAAAATTTCGCTGCCAAATAATGATAAACACCGATACCACCATCTCTGAGTAGGCCGCGGCCGCCCGCCTCCCGAGGCAGGGGTCGGGTTGCGACAGAAGGTGGTATCAGAGCTAAGCCACTGATTTCAGCCAAAGAGGTGTTCGGCTGACATTGAAATTATAAATTTTGTTAGGAAATAATCAACAAGGCTATGTGCATACGTGTAGAATATTATTTTGTGTTATTTGACAATTTGTTAGTTTACAGTATGAGTGACCAAGTACCTTCGGACGCTTACCGTTCATTGTCCAACTCTCTTAGGGATGAAGGAACCTCTTCCCAGCCTATCCCCTCGGGGTATTCGGCTGATACCGAAGAAGGGATTTTCGTGTTTAAAGCACAATCTGAAGAGCCATTCCCTTCCAAGAAGAGAGGATGGTTCAGCAGAGGAGCTCACGAGCGTAGAAAAAGGATGAGAAAACTTCTGCACCAGTGAGCTTTAGCAGCCGCGAATAGGGAAATGAACGCTCAAACACATGATATAATCAATAGGAGACTCGCAAACTTCCACATACTAGCAACCACAGTCGCCGACCCGAACCTAGAACAACTCATAGCACCACAGCCACTGCATTTGTTCCCAACACAATCTATGGAAGTAGAAATTGACCCTGCTGACCAGAACCCACTACCTGACTTAGACCCAGCTGAAATCCCTAGAGTCCCAGCACCCCATCCTCCTGACTATGACCCATGGTTTGATGACCATAGGGCACATGCCAGACCCAATAGCACCCTATCCAAACTTTGACCCTCTAGACCCCTATTTTGATAATGATCAATACAGACGGAAAATTCTAGAGAACCCATACCCTCAGGAAGAACCAATGCCCCAGTTTCCTGACCCAATACCAGCACCATCCCCACCAATGAGTATTGAGAACATACAGGAACTCCGCATCTTTGGTGAGGAGATATTAGAAGGAAGTGAGAGGATGAGACAGATAGGGGAAAGACTCGGCAGGAAATATGACGAGCGCAACATGCAATATTGGATGAACCCCTATTAGTAGTAATAATAATAATAATTAAATATATGTATGTGTGTATGTTTGAAAAAAAAATATAAATGTATAATAATAATTATAAAATCAAGCTAGGATAGATAATCTTATAGTTACTGATGCATACTAGTATTGTATTTAATTTCTAGTTGTATTTGTAATATATATAGATGCATAATATAAAATAGAGTAATGGTCGCAATAACGACGATTTTGGATCAATGTGTTGTCGTGTGATTATTCGCATTCAATATTGTTTCGTGATATTAATACTTGGTAAATGTTTAAAATCCAGATGGCCAATGATGCAAATCCGGAAAACCAGAATAATGAAAATCAGATAAATAACAGTGCCATTCGACACATAGTAACCCAAGGAATTAGAGATGCTCTGCCATCTATTATCCAACATGTTAGAGAAGCGGATAATAATAATAGTAATAGCGGAAGTAATCGACCACCTACTGAACCTGATCACAGCGTAAACAATGAACCAATACTTCAAGTGACCATTCCAAAAAGAAAAAGAACCATGTCTTATGGTTGTTCTTATATAGAATTCTGGTCTTGTAAACCAATAGAATTCTCGGGAAATGAAGGGGCCATTGCAGCTCTACGCTGGATAGAAAAGACGGAAGCAGTGTTAAAAATAAGCAAGTGTGTAGAAGAGGATAAGATAATGCTTGCTTCCAATCTATTTAAGAACTCAGCTCTAGAATGGTGGAACACTGTCCTCCAGGCTAGGGGAAGTGACAGAACATATAACATGGAATGGATTGAGTTTAAGAATATGGTTGAAAGGAAATTATGTCCTAATGAAAAGGAATAGATAGCTAATAAATTCTTAAACCTTAGAATGACTGGAGTAGACAGTAAGGGTTGGGACACCACTACATTCTTTGAATATGCTAGAATAGTGCCAACCCTAGCATCACCAGAACCAGTATTAATCTCCCGTTATATCTGGGGATTAATTGGTGAAATTAGACATGTAGTCAAGGCAGCTAGACCACCAACCATAGAAGAAGCTGTAGAACTAGCAAATACCCTGACTGATGAACTGGTACGTACACAAGAAGAAAACCAGAGAAAGAACCTAGCTCAAAGGCTTACCCAGGAATTTCGCTAAAGTAATTCTAACCGTGGGAAAAATATAGGTTCTACCTCTACACCTTACTGAAAAGCCTGAAAGAAAAATATAGGTTCTACCTCTACACCTTACTGAAAAGCTTGTAAGAAAAAGCATTCATGAAGATGCTCCACCTACTGCAACTACTGCAAGATACCAGGACACAAGATTGTAGGAAGAAACCCAGTAATGGAGTGTGCTTCAACTGTGGAGAAAAGGGGCATATCAAGCCAAATTGTCCAAAACTAGCTCTAGCCATGAACAACAAGACTACTAAGAATGCTAGGGCATTTGTTTTGACTGGAGAAGAAGCAAAGATGATCTCGGACGTGATTGCCGGTACGTTTTTAGTTAATGTTGTTTTTGCTAATGTATTATTTGACTCTGGTGCGAACCAAAGTTTTATTAATACTTCATTTTGCAAACTTCTCAATCAACCATTAACTAAACTCTCACAAGAATGTCTAGTAGAAACAGCAAATGGAGAAACCATTAAGATTTCTGAAATCTTACAGGGAGCAAGAATATAATTTTTAAATCAAAAGATTATGGCAAATCTTTAACCAATTAATCTGGCAGGATTTGATGTTGTGTTAGGAATGGATTGGTTAATAGCCAATAAAACCAGTATTCTATGTGATCAAAAGTCAATCCAAGTAAATTTACCAAAAGGTGAAAAGATCACAATTAAAGAAGATAGGCCAACTAGATCCACAAAATTAATCTTTGTGATGAAAACAGGAAGTTGTGTAAGAAAAGGATCATTAGTGTATTTGATTTCCATAATCATTAACACCAAAGGAAAAGAATTGAAAGATATTCCTGTAGTATCTCAATTTTCAGACGTATTTCCAGAAGAATTACCAGGATTACCACCAGACAGAGAAGTCAAATTTAGAATCCATCTGCTAACAGGAACAGCACCGATCGCCAAAGCACCTTACTGTTTGGCACCAGCAGAAATACAAGAATTAAAGAAACAATTGGACGAACTGTTGGAAAAGGGATTCATACAGCCAAGTTTATCGTAATGGGGAGCACCGATCTTATTCGTCAAAAAGAAAGACGGGTCAATGCGCATGTGCATTGATTACCGGGAATTAAATAAGGTCACGATTAAAAATCGGTACCCATTACCGTGAATCGATGATCTGTTTGATCAATTGCAAGGAGTTCGATTTTTCTCTAAAATCGATTTACGCTCAGGATATCATCAATTAAAGGTACAGGAAGAGGACATTCTTAAGACCTCTTTCAGAACAAGGTATGGCCATTATGAATTTACTGTCATGCCATTTGGTTTAACGAATGAACCCATACTAGCATTACCAGAAGGAACCGAAGACTTTGTAGTCTATTGTGACGCTTCTAAGTTAGGTTATGGATGTGTGTTGATGCAACGTCAAAAGGTGATAGCTTATGCTTCTAGACAACTAAATAATCATGAAGAAAACTATTCAACCCATGATTTAGAGTTTGGAGCCATAATTTTTGCCCTTAAGATTTGGAGACACTATTTATATGGAAATAAATTTGTTGTCTTCACTGATCATAAGAGTTTAAGGTACATTTTTGGGCAAAAATAGCTGAATATGAGACAACGACGCTGGATGGAATTTTTTAGTGATTATGATTGTAATATCCAGTACCATGCAGGAAAAGCTAATCTAGTAGCCGATGCTTTAAGTCGAAAGTATCATGAAAATCCAAAAACAGTATGTTCTCTTAAATTAAATATGCAAATAGATTTAAACGAACAAATTAGAGAAGTACAAGAATCAGTAATCAAGGATGATACTGAAAAATTAAAAGGTATGATTAAGGAATTAGAATAAGGAACAGATGGAATTTGGAGATTCCAAAAGAAAAGAACGTGGATACCTAAATTAGGAAGCTTACGCCACCGAATATTAGAAGAAGCCCATAAATTTAAGTATACGATACATCCTGAAAATGATAAGATGTATCAAGACTTAAGAAAGATTTTTTGGTGGATAGGAATGAAAAAGGATATAGCTGCTTATGTTGCCAAGTGTCTAACCTGCTCACAGGTCAAAGCTGAACATCAGAAACCCTCAGGATTGCTGCAACAATTGGAAATGCCTATATGGAAATGGGAATTAATAACAATGGACTTTGTTACCAAATTACCCAAGACACGAAAAGGTAATGATACAATCTGGGTGATTGTAGATAGGTTAACCAAATCTGCTCGTTTCCTGCCGATGAAGGAAACTTTCAGTATGGAACAATTAGCCAAGTTGTATGTCAATGAAATAGTTTCATTACATGGTATTCCTTTATCAATTGTTTCTGATAGAGATAGCCGTTTTACCTTTCATTTTTGGATAAGTTTCCAAAAAGCAATGGGAACGAAGCTAAATCTAAGCGCTACTTATCATCCTCAAACGGACGGACAAAGCGAAAGAACAATTCAGACAATGGAAGATATGCTTAGAGCTTGTGTAATTGATTTCAGAGGAAATTGGGACGATCATTTACCATTGATAGAATTTTCCTACAACAACAGCTATCATACCACTATCAATGTTGCACCCTTCGAAGTACTTTATGGACGAAAGTGCCGAACTCCAGTATGTTGGGCAGAAATTGGAGAAAAGCAACTATCTGGACCTGAAATAGTACAAGAAACAACGGACAAAATTATTCAAGTCAAGGAAAGACTGAAAGCAGCATGTGACCGACAAAAGAGTTATGCCGACGACAGGCGAAAGCCATTGGAGTTTCAGGTAGGAGACAAGGTGTTGTTAAAAGTTTCTCCTTGGAAAGGAGTGGTAAGATTCATCAAGAGAGGAAAGCTAAGCCCCAGGTATATTGGACCCTTTGAAATTATTAGAAGAATAGGACCTGTAGCTTATCAGCTACAACTGCCAAAGGAAATGGCAGGAATACATGATGTATTTCATGTATGTAATCTCAAAAAGTGCTTAGCCGATGAATCACTAGTAGTGCCTCTTAAAGATATAGAGGTAAATGAGAAGCTAAAGTTTATAGAAAAGCCTCTACAAATTGAAGACATAAAAGTCAAGAATCTCAAACACAAGAGATTAATCCTAGTTAAAGTAAAATGGGATTCCAAGAGAGGACCATAATACACTTGGGAGTTTGAATCAGAAATGCAAAGGAAATACTCACACCTGTTCAAGTAGACCTCGAGGACGAGTTCTAAAACAAGGTGGGGAGGATATAACAACCCTCCTAAATTATTTCCGACACCCCTAAAATATTTAGAACGCCCCAATATGTCTTAAAAGACACCCCGTATACGAAAACCGGTCCCTAATACCTTTAATTTTATAAAAATAAAATAAAAACAAGAAATTAGGGCGTTCGTGGGCCGCGAAGACCTT
Source organism: Helianthus tuberosus (assembly GCA_030545235.1). Lineage (NCBI taxonomy): Eukaryota > Viridiplantae > Streptophyta > Magnoliopsida > Asterales > Asteraceae > Helianthus > Helianthus tuberosus. The sequence continues at coordinate 168,829,591 of CM060366.1, read as the reverse complement.
GTCTTCGGGCTATGTGGGGCGCGACATCTCAAGGTCAGGGCGACACCCTGAGCTGCCACATGTCGAGTTCGTGTCGAGTCTATGTGTGTGACCAGACAAGGCTAGGGCCTACATAGTCTACGTCGCGGGCCGTGAGAAAGCTAGAATCACTTCCTATAAATTGGGAGCATCGACCTTCAGTTTCTGATGTTCAAAACCAAAGATTATATCTCAATTCTATAGTTTAGAACTAATCTCCGGGCATTATACCCCCTAATTAACGAAGTTCTGCCTCGTTGTAAGTATCATAACCCCCGGTTACGTATTAGATACGCTGCCTGATTGATCTAGTGCTCCGTAACGGCTGTCGAGGTTCTGCCCGACGTAGTCGTTGGAGTTCTGTCTCGGTGAGGGTATAACTAATGTAAATATTGGGTTATTATAATAACATGTCACACCCCGATTTCCACGTGTCACCGGTGGGCCCGGTGGGGAGTATCGTGACGTGGTTGGCAACATAATAGTCAGACAACACAATATTTAATATGCACAGCGGAAGCAAATGAAAGATATAATTCAACCGAATATAATATTGTAATATCAAGTATCACAACAGTCGATTGTTTATCCACAGATGGATCGAAAATAAAAAGGAAACAGTAGTTCAACAGACGATAGGCATCTTAAGCTTGCGAGACTCTTTATTGATGCTAAGGAGACAATCCAGCCTATTACGCTTAGTACCTGCATTTAATATTTTTGGGAAAATACGTCAGTTTACACTGGTAAATACAATCAACTGACTCATTTAAAAATGATTAAAAATTGATTTGGATGCACGTGGCATAAACATTTTATAACTTGGGATAATTATTTAAATATATAATCTTGTGAACGAATTACATGTTCCTTATGCGTTCAGTAGCCCGGATCGTGTCCGGGTTAAAGATCAATAGACACACCACATTATTCTTTTGTGCACTGACGGGTGTACGCCTACACCCCGCGCTTAAGTCATGGCCATTTCGTAAAATGATGCCAAGGATTTCCGGGACATGGTCATTAACCCCCAAAGGCTTTTAAGTAAACAAAACTGTTTAAACGGGCCGATCAAATTATTCAATTAACCACCAAACGATGGAAGATTTGATGCCCGACCAAGCGGTATTTTATATACCGTAACCCAAGCCCGTATAGGGAAAATAAGTTAAAAGTATTTACCTGAGCAAAGTAATAATCAGAATAAGCAAATGCATGTAGCTTTTACGGGTTCTCCTAATCTGGAACGAAGGTTTATAATAACCTATTAGAATCCTAACGGGTCTTTAGTTAAGCTTAAGCTTAGACCGGTTAGTTTCAATGATACGGTTCGTACGCACTATTAAGCGAAGACCGGATAGAATGTGATTTAGACCCAAAAATTTCGGAGACTTGCTTAATATGGGTATTTCATACACACTCTGGATTTTGAGATAAAACCGATAAGGTTTGACTCGTTTCGGCTAATTTATGTAAACTAGTTACATAAGCCGAACCGAACGCGTAATAAGCGTAACGGGTGAACGTAAGAGCCTTTGTATGTTTAAAATAGTTCTAGTACATACTATGCGTTAAAAACGCTTAATTAGGCGATTAGAAGCTGTTTCCGGGTTCTATATAGAAATCTGATATTTTTATTATTCCAGCAGGCTTAAAATAGTTTATTTATCATATCTAATCAGTAGCAAAAGGTTTGGAGTCGATTAGATATGTAAAACTCATTTTATAGCTCGTAAGGGCAAAACCGACAATTACCGGATTAAGCCTATGACTATTAGTTATGCTCAGCCTAAAATTAATTAAAAATCTTCAAAAATCCCAAAATAATATATTACATCAGTGGGTAAAGATTTTGATATCAAAAAGTAGGCTTAACTAGGCTATACGCTAATTACGCCGTTTATTTAACATAAAGCTTCTTAATTACGCTAATGAGCATAACTCTCAATCAACACCTCAAACTGATATCAAATTTTGGGTGCAAGTTTATATATCAGTAATTAAAGTTTCTACTCTTTTACATTTTCAAAAATCATGTTTTAAGGTGAAAAGGGCATAATGGTCAACATATGAGCAATTAACGGAATCATGCATATTAATTGGATAACTAATGAACCAAGGTGTATAATCACAGAGGGTTATACTAGCATGTAACCTAGTCCAATTAAAGCTCTGAGGCATTTCTAAAACATGCCTAAACGGGTCAGAACTGAAGTCAAAGCAAAAGTCAAAGCTTTGCGACTTTCGGTTCCGAACCGGGTCTAAACATAAAATTGTCGGGTTGAACATGTTTAGACATGTTCTTACACTAATTACCAAGTTATATTAATGATCAAACAGGTTGTTTGTGGTCTACATTGCTAATTATGCATAAATTAGAAATTAAGCATTATGTTGACTTTTTAATAACAAGTTTGACCCGACTTTTGACCTAGTTAGAGTGGGAATCAGGGGGAACCCTTTTAAGGGTTTATTACCCACATAATTACCAACTTATAACTACTTTCAATTCGACTAATCACTGGACCATTAGTGATTAATCTTGAAGTCAACCGTTAATTACGACGGTTTGACTTTTAAGCTAAAACTAAGCAAAAACTTAACTAAGAAAGGATAAGCAAACTTACTGAGGTCCTAAGCACGATTCGTGATCACTTGAGAGAAGTCTTGAGCTCCAGAAATGATCAGGAATGCAAGAGAAAGGTGTGAAGAACTTGTTGCAACTTAGTGGCTTTATATAGTGATCAAGAACCCACTAGATTGTTGACATGCAAGTCTACAACTGACCACAATTCATCCACAAGTGTCCCTAAGTGTCTAGGGGTTGTTTAGGGGTCGTCCAATATGAGGAAAATCGTTTAAAGATCAGTTCCATGTGCATAACAGCAAACAGCCCCGTTTTCAGTTACTGGGCAATCCTTGCGCACCGTAAAGGGCATGCTTGCGGTGCGCAAGCCTTCTGCTGAAGCCAAAATATCTTGATCTTTCATGCATTCGAAGGGGCAACCAGGTATTTCGAATTTGGGACATTATTTTACAGTAAGGGGCCTCTAAAATGTGCCTTGAACAGTGATATACCCTACCACTTTGATATGTTTTTTTCTTGAATCCTTTGAAAGTGCCGAAAATGAAGGTTTATCGTAGAAATTCCATAGGATCCTATCTTGCACTTTTGAATTCAATTGCTGCCATCAATTTGCTGGCTTGAAGGTATATTAGATGTTCATAATATATGATTGGGTCTTGGGATTTATAAACGAGGTCGTTCAGAGGTAAAAATTAACATGGCGACACTTTTAAATCCTGCCATACATCTTTAATTATACCCGGGTTTATATCACTTTTGTCTTATATGACACGTGTCGTTATTTCATTGAACACGAAATTTTCGAGGTGTTACATCCTCACCCCCTTAAAAGAAATCTCGACCTCGAGATTTACTGAAACAAATGAGGGTACTTTTCTTTCATTGTGGACTCAACCTCCCACGTGTATTCGGGACCTCTACGGGCATCCCATTTTACCTTTACAATAGGCACATGCTTCCTTCAAAGCTTCTTAACCTGACGATCTTCAATCGACAATGGTTTTTCCACAAATTTTAAGCTCTCATCTATATGCACATCTGTATGTGGTATGACCAGTGATTCATTAGCGAAGCACTTCTTCAGATTGCAGATGTGAAACACATTGTGAATTCCACTGAGCTCTTCAGGTAAGTTTAACTTATAGGCAACTGACCCGACACGTTCGATGACCTCGAAAGGTCCTATGTATCTTGGGCTTAGCTTGCCTTTCTTACCAAATCGCATCACTCCCTTCCAGGGTGATACTTTAAGCAACACTTTGTCACCTACTTCGAAGTGAAAAGATTTACGCTTTGGATCTACGTAGCTCTTCTGCCTATCTCGGGCAGCTTTGAGACGGTCATGAATCTGGACAATCTTGTCCGTCGTTTCGAAGACTATCTCTGGTCCTGATAATTGGACATCTCCAACTTCCGCGCCAACAAACGGGCGTTCTACACTTTCTACCGTATAAGGCCTCGAAAGGCACAGCCTTAATGCTGGTATGGTAGCTATTGTTGTAGGAGAATTCAATCAAGGGTAGGTGGTTATCCCAACTACCACCTAAATCAATTACACATGCACGTAGCATGTCTTCCAAAGTTTGGATAGTACGCTCACTCTGACCGTCTGTCTGAGGATGGTAAGCCGTACTGAAATTTAAACGCGTGCCCAAAGATTGCTGGAAACTTTTCCAAAATGTGACGTGTATCTAGTATCTCTGTCAGAGATAATAGACACATGTATGCCATGTAAGGCTACAATCTTATCTACATATAGTTGGGCTAACATGTCGGAGCTATAAGTCTCCTTGATGGGTAAGAAATGTGCTGACTTAGTCAGTCTATCAACTATAACCCATATTGTATCATTTCCTTTCCTTGTCTTAGGTAACTTGGTGATAAAATCCATGGTTACCATTTCCCACTTCCACGTAGGAATTTCAGGCTGTTGTAGCAAGCCTGACGGCTTTTGATGTTCTGCCTTGACTTGCGCAAGTCAAGCACTTAGCTACATAGGCAGCTACAGACTTTTTCAAGCCTATCCACCAATAGTTTGCCCTTAGATCCTGGTACATCTTATCGCTTCCTGAAGGATAACATCTCGAAGTCCTCTATAAATTGGAACCCATATTCGTCCATTTAATCTCAGAATCCCGTCCTTGCTAAGAGATAACTGCTCCTCAGTTACCCCTAGCTTCTCGTTAGGATAGTTAGCTTCCAACACAGCTTCCCTCTGTGCAGCTAACAATCTTTCAGTCAAACTGTTCTTTATCTCAATGCTCTTGGCATTGATTCCGATGGGTTTCACCCTTTCCTTTCGACTCAAGGCATCAGCGACTACATTCGCCTTGCCGTGATGGTATCTGATTTCACAATCATAATCATTTAGAGTCTCCAACCAACGACGTTGCCTCATGTTTAAATCCTTCTGATTAAACAGGTGCTGGAGGCTCTTGTGATCAGAATAGATCACACATTTGATACCATATAAATAGTGCCTCCAGAGCTTTAGTGCAAATACAACGGCACCCAACTGCAAGTCATGAGTGGTGTAATTCTTTTCGTGCACCTTTAACTGTCTTGAAGCATAGGCAATAACTTTGCCTTTCTGCATAAGCACACACCCCATGCCAGTGTGCGATGCATCGCAGTAAACCACAAATTCTCCGATGCCTTCAGGCAATGTCAGTACAGGAGCATTGCTCAACTTTTGCTTCAGAATATCAAAGGACTCTTGCTGCTTAGGGCCCCAAACGAACTTTACTTTCTTCTTAGTCAAGGAAGTTAAGGGTGCAGCAATCCTTGAAAATTTTTCAATGAAACGCCTGTAATATCCTGCCAATCCCAGGAAGCTACGAATCTCTGTAGGCGTCTTTGGCTCTTGCCAGTTCATAATTGCTTCCACCTTAGCGGGATCCACTTGGATACCACGCTCACTAACCACATGTCCAAGGAATTGGACTTCTCAAAGCCAAAACTCACACTTGGAAAATTTGGCGTAGAGTTTCTCGTGATGTAGAAGCTTAAGAATACAGCGAAGGTGTTTCTCGTGGTCAGCTCGGTTCTTCGAGTAGATGAGAATGTCGTCGATGAAAACGATGACGAATTTGTCTAAGTAAGGCTTGCAAACGCGATTCATGAGATCCATGAACGCGGCTGGTGCATTAGTGAGCCCAAAAGGCATCACTAGGAACTCGTAATGACCATAACGAGTCCTAAATGCAGTTTTGTGTACGTCTTCATCTTTAACTTTCAGTTGATGGTAGCCTGACCTCAAGTCAATCTTCAAGAAATAACTTTCTCCTTGCAATTGATCGAACAAATCGTCGATCCTGGGCAAAGGATACCTATTCTTGATCGTGACCTTATTAAGCTCACGGTAATCGATGCACATACGCATCGATCCATCCTTCTTCTTGACAAACAAGACTGGTGCTCCCCATGGAGACGAACTAGGTTTAATGAAACCTTTAGCTAGCAATTCATCTAATTGCGTTCTCAATTCCTTCATCTTTGTGGGCGCCAACCTATAAGGTGCTCTAGCAACAGGTGCTGCTCTAGGGATGATGTCAATTCTGAATTCCACTTGCCTATCTGGTGGTAAACCAGGTAGCTCTTCAGGAAACATTTCAGGGTATTCAGAAATGACGGGGATGTCTTCAATCTTGGGTTTAGGCTCCTCAATAATCACTTGTGCCATGTAGATGACACAGCCCTTCTTTAAACACTTGGAGGCCTTGAGCATAGTCACTTGCTCAGGCAGTCCATACTGGGTATCTCCCCGAATGGTAAGTGATTCACCAGACGGAGTCTTTATCACCACCTGTTTCTTGTTGCAGACTATTTGGGCCTGGTTATGAGATAACCAGTCCATACCCAAAATTATGTTAAAACCGGCTAATTTAAAGGGAAGTAGGGACAAAGGAAAAGAGTGGTTCTTAATGGATATAACACATCCCTCTAACACAGTTGAGATGGTTTCTATGGTGCCATCTGCTAACTCCACCTCATAATTCACACTTAAGGTTTTGACAGGTAAATTCAGCAATTTGCAAAACTTGTTATCAACGAAAGACTTATCAGCGTCTGAATCAAAAAGTACTCTTGCATAGACATCATTTACAAGGAAAGTACATGTAATCACATTGTCGTCTAGAACCGCTTCCTTTGCATCCATTCTGAAGACTCTAGCATTTGCCTTCTTGGCCTCTTCAGGCTTCTTGGCGTATTTAGGGCAGTTGGTTTTAATGTGCCCTTTCTTATTGCAACTGTAGCAAGTTGCATCCTTCAGCTTTTTGCAATCCAAGGTCTTGTGGTCCTTGGACTTGCATATCCCGCAAGCAAAAGTTCTTTGCGAGTTCGATTCGAGTCTGCACTTTCCAAAGTGCTGTTTCTTGCAAATCTTGCACTTGGGCTTATCACCAGACTGATGCCCATCTTTCCTTGACTCAGACCCCTTCTTTTTGTCACCGTTTCCTCGGTGTTTCTTGTTTGACCTCCGTGAATTATCATCTTCACGTTTTCTTTTCTCAACATCTTTGTTCCTCAGCGATCTTTGTCTGACCGCATCCAGAGTGAGGGACAAAGATATGTCAGCTACAGATCTGAAAGTAGCTGGCCGAGAGGCCTTCACGCTTGCCTTTATCTCGGGGGCTAAACCACCGATAAAACGAGCTATTCTTTTTGGTTCCGGGGTTACCAGATACGGAACCAACCGGGACATTGTGTTGAAGCTCGTGAGGTAAGCTTGACAGTCAAGGTTTGTCATAACCAATGATAGAAAATCAGACTCTATCTTCTCAACCTCATGCTGGGGGCAGTAATTTTCCCTGAGGAGGGCAACAAATTGATCCCATGACATGTTGTACAATGGGATTTTCCCGGTGGCTTGAATCAGAGATCTCCACCAGGCTAAAGCTTCACCCTTAAATGATTGTGACACAAACTTGACCACATCCCTCTCAGCGTATCCGCTGATATCCACAACCGTGTCCATCTCGTCTAACCACGTCATGCAGTCAATGGCTCCCTTTTCCCCAGTAAAATCCCTGGGCTTGCATGAAACAAAGTATTTATAGGAGCAACCCTTGTTACGGGGTTCTTGATTTAGTACTATCTGTTGAGATGGAGCACTGTGGTGGTTTGAGGAGAGTCTATCATCATATTTCTTGGGTTCTTCCTTCTTGGAAGGTGGCTTTGAATGCGGTGTAGATAGGGTCCTACTCCGAGTCCCACTATACTCTTCGTACTGCCGATCCAATGCCTTTGTAACTGCGTCGTCCACCAACGCTTTCAGTTCAGCACCCGTTAAATTAATTCGGGCGTTATCAATATTCTCCACTGGATGGCTATTAATTTCGTCCGAGTTAGCCATTTTAATTGAACTGTTACATAAAACAAGGACAATAGTTTACTTGGGAGTTTATTATGGAATTGCCCCTTAGGGTAATTCATTAACCATGGTAAACAGATACCATATTTGGTTAATTTATTAATCACATTTATTTAGGATTTCAATTATAATTTATCCTAATTATAAACAATAACAATATATATTAGCACATAAGGCCTAGTCACAAGGACATTTTAAATTATAAGCTATGATTTCAGAGAATCAAGGCTTTTAAGGTTTAAACATAGTTTATTACCTTTTTCGGACAGGGATTCATCGCTACCACTGTCTTTTGGCTCATGTAGAAATGAGCAAGGCCCGTAGGCGTTATATTACCAACGTATGGTCAAAATATGATCATCTTAATTGATGATTTAAACCCATGATTCAGAGATCATTAAGTTGGGTTACGAATCTTTGGAAAGATCCTTATATAAAAATGACGTGTGTGATTTTAACGAATCACGTCTTCCAGGAGCGTTAACATGTTTTCAGATGTTAACTGGAACTTGAATCTTTTAAATAGGCCTTACCATCTTGGCCCGGTCTTATACTGACACGGGGGCTAGGTTTCACTCTTAAGATTCTTAATTAATATTTAAATAGGCAGATCATTTCAAGAGGAATGATTTTAATCTATTTATTTCATATATAATTTATTTATGCACATAATGGCAAACATGAAATTTATAAACTTACATTCCATTAATTATTAAAATATTACACGTCGCCCTAAACGGGACTTTTTAATAAAGCAACATACCCACGCAGGGGTCAAACAACATACTAGTCCATGCAGGGACTTAAACAAACATCATACCCTCGTAGGGGTTAACAGAAAGATAGACCCACGCAGGGGTCAAAACAAACCAACATACATACCCACGCAGGGGCTAATACAGCAAGACAGGCCCACGCAGGGGCTCAACTGATACAAGGAAATTACAACAACAGTGGAAGGATTCAATGGTCCTTCTTGCTCTTCCCTTTTATTAGGCTTATCAATCCTTGGAAGAAGGTCTGTCGCTCCCTGCGATCCCGGTGAAAGTCTCGCTCGACCTGGTCCAGTTTCTGAAGAATTTCCTCCCGTTCTGGGGGAGAAAACCGTGGCGGCTGCGATTGGGTCCGTATAATAGGTCTGGGAGGAATCTGGTACCCATGAGGTGGGTACCCTACTCCCCAAGGAGTTCCATAAGGTCCTTCCGGGTTAAAGGCGTTGTAATTGGCCGCTACCATGTAAGGGTCGGCTTCAGCGTAACCGTAGTTGGTGTGAGCCGGCGGCTCAAATGGGTTGTACGCCATCGAACCCGTGTATGCTGGAATCGGGTTATCAAAACCCATCGGAGGTGGTTGCGGCTCAACTGGGTTCGAAGGTCCACCCATTTGTGGATCTTCTTGATGTGGCGGATAATGACTGCCACTTGATTGTCGAGGAGAGCTAAAATGAAAGTCTCCTCCTCGCGCGGACATCCGCGCTCCGGTTCTCCTACGCCTCGGCGGTTGTGGAGGTGCCGGCTGAACTGGTGGTGGTGGAGGCTGTCACACCCTGACCACGTAGAACATACAAAACGTGGCGGAAATGTCGGGGAATGTTGTAACATAATTAATTGTTTCAAATCCATGGCAATTGAAGTTTCGTTTTATTGATTTAAAAGTGTTACAATGTCTTAACAAACAAGGAAATACAACATAATTAACTAGTCTTGCATCTTTTATTGTCACTAAAGCCCAAGTCTGCCTATGTGTATCTTGATCATCTTATGCAACAGCTCCTGAAAAACACATGTGAAAATAGGTACGTCAGCATAAAAATGCCTGTGAGATACATAGGTTTTGTGAAAATGAGATTCATGACTTATGTTTAGGAAAATGTTTAGTCATGAACCTTGTAGTTTGCTTTGTTTTGGTAAATCGTTTGAAAAGCAATAAGATCAGATGATATGTATAAGTAAGAGAATAATGTATGGTTAAATGAATAACCAAGTAAAAATGAGTATATATAAGATAAGTTGTTTTGTAAAACAATGTCTTGTGAAAAGTATGTTATTTGTATAAAATGTTATATGTCTAAATTGAAATGATTTCAAATAACGCAACGATATGTAATACCATACAATCACTTATATATAGGAAGTACCAGCGGCGTATCCACCATGCTTGTATCGTATTACACACGCCTCGTTACTTAAATCACTTACTCAAACCAAACCAACAATGTAAGATGTCTATGTTTAACCCAACTTCCAAATGTATTGAAATAATATGTTAAAATGTTTATGTCAAGATGTAAATCATGTAATGTATAACCAATGTCAAAAGTGTTTATGTGTCAAATGTAAACCATGTAATGTGTAACCAAAATGATATGTATGGCTAGTGAAATGCATCAACTAAACCATATGCACAAGAACATAGTATTGAAGTAAAACTTGGTTTAAATCAAAGTTATGTTCTGTGTAGTAAATGCATGCTATACTGATATAAACATTTATGCGGTGTTGTGAAAATTCATACATCCAAGCCTTGCGACAGTCGGATAACTATGTAATAATGAGTTATCAAAAGAATATGTATTCGGATTCGGTCATTCCTTACGTCCAAACAAACCCGAGATTTCAGGAATGGGATTTGTCAAGTCCTATGGTACCACTACCTACTACCGAGCGGCATGATCGGTGTTAATGAATGTACATAGTCTCATTTAAACAAACCAAATGTCATAACAAAATGTAAGCATGTGGTGAAAACAAATGTACTAAGTATGCAAATAAATGAACATACATAGCATGTGATGTGATGTGAAACGATGTACTAAGTATGAACTAAATGGACATACATAGCATAAAATGTAATGTAAAATGATGTACTAATAGTGTACTAATGAACATAACAAGCATATGATATGAAAACATGGAAAAGCATGAAAGTAACAGGTAGGCACATGTGTTTCACCCCAAAACGTTTGGAAAACAGTAAAAGAGGGGTCTATGTACTCACTTGAGATTGCTCAAAAGTCCTAAGATAACCACCAAGCAATGCTAGAGATCACGGAATATCAAACGGCACCTAATATAGGTAACTACATTAATAAACCAGACCTATATCGGAAGATCGGGTAGAATGAGGGCTCGTAAACCAAATGAGTATGGGTACTCATGTAGTATGGTTTAATAAATCCTACATACTAAATGAAACCTAACCTAAGTGCTTACGACCCATTACGACCCGTTTAGGTAGCTTATGCTACTTTAACGCGTCGTTCGCGTAAAACGCGTTCGGAACGCCTAACTAGTCCTATGACAAGTAAAATATGCCTTAACATGTCTAATATGGTTGTCAAATCAGTTTAGATGTCAAAAGTTATGTTACATATGATTAAAACGAATTTTGGCATCATAGGGGTATTTTGGTAATTTACCTAAGGCATATAAACTACCTATCATACAACTACTTAAACGAAGCGACCATAAGGTATAACCTCGGAAGGTTATTCCCTATATACTATGGTCACCTAATGTGCTTGGTCGGATCCTAATGATCGACCAAATGGGTCGGGTTCGAAGGTATAAGCGATTTATTAGATCGCTTATCCTTTCGACCCTACAACGTGGTAATCAGTAGGCATAGTCACAAGGGACTATAACCATCGTGATTACAATCACGTTGCGAAGTTCAAACAAACTTCGCATTGACCATAAACTGGTCAATGCAGAAAGTCAAACAAAGTTTGACTTTCAGACTCGAAAAGCAATAAAAGAACGAAAGAATACTTACGAAAGGTCCCCGAATGCTAATCTAGATCCAAATAACTCAGGTATGAAACAATGGTTTCAACTTAGAGTCTTTTAGATTAGATTCTAGTGAGGAATGAGTGAAAATGGGTTGGGTATTTATAGTAAACCCACAACCGTTAGGATCGTTTCTTGGAAAAGGGGGCACGATCTAGGCCGTACACTTGTTAAAATGTTGTGGTAACTTATTTTGGCCACCATAGGAGATTAACATGTGGCACTTGACCTTTGGGAAGTGTTAGGGGCTGCTAACTTATGTTTAAAATGGCTTTTTGCTGCATTTTTTTATTTATTTATTTTTTTTATTTTTTATTTTTGCAGTTTTGGTTCCTGAGCGCGTATCATCGTGTTTTGGCACTTCTAACACCCGTCAAGCCCATTTTTAAGCTTCAAAAGGATGTTAAAGTATAGGGAACATGAAACATGCTCAAAAATATGCCAGATGTCGGTTCGTTTAGCCGTACAATCGCGTTGTTCGGTTAATTACGACGGAATGCGCATAAGCGTGAAAAACGATCCAAATTGCGTGACGAATGGATTTTTCTCATGCCAAAAACTACAATAAAATATTTTAGTTCTTACATAAATTTTTGGATGTCCGGATGTATTCAGACCGTAAGTTATGCGCTAAAATGCAAACTTGTGCATTTTTTTGACACTTTTAGTCCCTGAATGACCCAAAAGTTTATTTTAGCACACCGAACACCTCAAAGCCTATTTCTAAGCTATGTAAAGGATATTTAAGGTGTTTTTAACTTATGGTCATGTTCCGGAATGTCTGTTACAGTTCAAATTGGCATACTTTCGCAGTTTGTCAACTTTAGTCCCTGTAAGCGTATTAACTTGTTTTTGCCATACCAAAGCCTTCAAAACTTATTTCTAAGTAATGTAAAGGTTATTTAAGGTATGTTAAGCCTATGTCACTATTCCGGAGTGTTTGTTGCATTAAACTGGTTATATTTACGCATTGGTGCGCGTATAACCTCCCAGAAAGCGATTTAGAGTTTGGAATTGAACAAAAATTGATATGTGCAAATGATACACATATTTTTACAAATCCCAAAGTATGAAATATAATATTTCATTGGTTCGGTATTTGTTTGATGGCCGTGGAGGCACAGGTGTTACAGAGGCGGTGGCGTGACTTCCACAAACCGTGAATCCACAGAAGGATCCTGCTGCTGCTGATGATGATGAGGTGACGAATGATGCGAGGGTGTGAAGTACCACTCGTGCTGAGTAAACCTCGCCTGAAAGTTGTCTGGACCACCGTAGGGTGATCCGTGAAAAGAAGATCCATCCAAAATCTCAATGGGATGGTTCGGTGTACCACTGGCAGGTTCGACGGGATCCGTGTCCTCGTCCATATCCTCCGCATGATCGCCAGAGAAATGATCCTCTGGCCCCAATGGGTTAAAACCCACTGGCTCTTGTATGTAGTTGGCTGGGTTAAACCGGCCCCTGAAGACAGGTGTAGGGTCCCCAAAAGAATTGTGTGATAAGGACCTCTGTAGAGGTATGTAGGAAGGTTGAGGGTTGTTGGGCTCATACTCCGGCTGTGGCCCGTAAGGGTTATGAACCGGAGGTGTCGAACTGTGCGAAACCGACCATCTAGCCGGCTCGAAGAGGTTCCTCCGGTTCTGTCGAGGATCGTTACTCTCGGTGGTAGAAGGAGCTCGCATATGCGAAGGCCCGGCTTCATTATCATTGGGGCGGTGATTGGCCCCTTGCCTCGTCCTCTACGTCTAAAGAATCTTAGCGGCATTTTTAATCCTGTCAATATAGCATGAGATAACAACAACAATATATAAAATAAAGACAAAGAAAAAAAATAAGTTGAAACAAATTTGGATTGTTCCTATGTTCTATGTCTAGACTCGAAAATTTTGGAATGTGCAATTGTGTAACTGAGATTAAACACAAAAGGCTAGTGTTTAATTCACTCAGTGTTGGCTCTGATACCAACCTGTCACACCCCGATTTCCACGTGTCACCGGTGGGCCCGGTGGGGAGTATCGTGACGTGGTTGGCAAAATAATAGTCAGACAACACAATATTTAATATGCACGGCGGAAGCAAATGAAAGATATAATTCAACCGAATATAATATTGTAATATCAAGTATCACAACAGTCGATTGTTTATCCACAGATGGATCGAAAATAAAATGGAAATAGTAGTTCAACAGACGATAGGCATCTTAAGCTTGCGAGACTCTTTATTGATGCTAAGGAGACAATCCAGCCTATTACGCTTAGTACCTGCATTTAATCTTTTTGGGAAAATACGTCAGTTTACACTGGTAAATACAATCAACTAACTCATTTTAAAAATGATTAAAAATTGATTTGGATGCACGTGGCATAAACATTTTATAACTTGGGATAATTATTTAAATATATAATCTTGTGAACGAATTACATGTTCCTTATGCGTTCAGTAGCCCGGATCGTTTCCGGGTTAAAGATCAATAGACACACCACATTATTCTTTTGTGCACTGACGGGTGTACGCCTACACCCCGCGCTTAAGTCGTGGTCATTTCATAAAATGATACCAAGGATATCCGGGACATGGTCATTAACCCCCCAAAGGCTTTTAAGTAAACAAAACTGTTTAAACGGGCCGATCAAATTATTCAATTAACCACCAAACGATGGAAGATTTGATGCCCGACCAAGCGGTATTTTATATACCGTAACCCAAGCCCGTATAGGGAAAATAAGTTAAAAGTATTTACCTGAGCAAAGTAATAATCACAATAAGCAAATGCAAGTAGCTTTTACTAGTTCTCCTAATCTGGAACGGAGGTTTATAATAACCTATTAGAATCCTAACGGGTCTTTAGTTAAGCTTAGACCGGTTAGTTTCCATGATACGGTTCGTACGCACTATTAAGCGAAGACCGGATAGAATGTGATTTAGACCCAACAAGTTCGGAGACTTGCTTAATATGGGTATTTCATACACACTCTGGATTTTGAGATAAAACCGATAAGGTTTGACTCGTTTCGGCTAATTTATGTAAACTAGTTACATAAGCCGAACCGAACGCGTAATAAGCGTAACGGGTGAACGTAAGAGCCATATACAGGTTTCCTAAGTTAATATGCCCCAAATATGTTGTGACATCAGTAAGATATCATTTATTATGCCCGAAATGAATTTAAACACAAACTATGCCCCGTAAGGGTAGTTTGGTCATTTATAAGGTTATAAAAGAGTTTAAGTATTAACCTGAGTTGCAGGTCTGATATAATCAGCAAAAATACTTAGTTTGATAAGTTATAACAGTAGGGTAAAGTATATATGTGAAATTTATCAATTATAACCAAACTATACACCGTAGGGGCATTTTGGTAATTTCACATAAGTCGTAAAGCTCAAAACTGAAGTCTGAGTTAAACAACTTTTTCCTACTATTAAAATATTATAATTTACCTCAAATATCAGTAGGTATCAACCTTTGTATGTTTAAAATAGTTCTAGTACATACTATGCGTTAAAAACGCTTAATTAGGCGATTAGAAGCCGTTTCCGGGTTCTATATAGAAATCTGATATTTTTATTATTCCAGCAGGCTTAAAATTATTTATTTATCATATCTAATCAGTAGCAAAAGGTTTGGAGTCGATTAGATATGTAAAACTCATTTTATAGCTCGTAAGGGCAAAACCGACAATTACCGGATTAAGCCTATGACTATTAGTTATGCTCAGCCTAGAATTAATTAAAAATCTTCAAAAATCCTAAAATAATATATTACATCAGTGGGTAAAGATTTTGATATCAAAACGTAGGCTTAACTAGGCTATACGCTAATTACGCCGTTTAATTAACATAAAGCTTCTTAATTACGCTAATGAGCATAACTCTCAATCTACACCTCAAACTGATATAAAATTTTGGGTGCAAGTTTATATATCATTAATTAAAGTTTCTACTCTTTTATATTTTCAAAAATTACGTTTTAAGGTGAAAAGGGCATAATGGTCAACATATGAGCAATTAACAGAATCATGCATATTAATTGGATAACTAATGAACCAATGTGTATAATCACAGAGGGTTATACTAGCATGTAACCTAGTCCAATTAAAGCTCTGAGGCATTTCTAAAACATGCCTAAACGGGTCAGAACTGAAGTCAAAGCAAAAGTCAAAGCTTTGCGACTTTCGGTTCCGAACCGGGTCTAAACATAAAATTTTTGGGTTGAACATGTTCTTACACTAATTACCAAGTTATATTAATGATCAAACAGGTTGTATGTGGTCTACATTGCTAATTATGCATAAATTAAAAATTAAGCATTCTGTTGACTTTTTAATAACAAGTTTGACCTGACTTTTGACCTACTTAGTGTGAGAATCAGGGGGAACCCTTTTAAGGGTTTATTACCCACATAATTACCAACTTATAACTACTTTCAATTCGACTAATCACTGGACCATTAGTGATTAATCTTGAAGTTAACCGTTACTTACGACGGTTTGACTTTTAAGCTAAAACTAAGCAAAAACTTAACTAAGAAAGGATAAGCAAACTTACTGAGGTCCTAAGCACGATTAGTGATCACTTGAGAGAAGTCTTGAGCTCCAGAAATGATCAGGGATGCAAGAGAAAGGTGTGAAGAACTTGTTGCAACTTAGTGGCTTTATATAGTGATCAAGAACCCACTAGATTGTTGACATGCAAGTCTACAACTGACCACAATTGTCACGGCCCCCGACCCGGTTTGACCCGTTTCAGGAGCCGCGGGACAGAAATCCCGTGGTATTTTTTTAATTGAGTTTAACAGCGGAAGTTTATCATCAGGATCTTTTTAAAGCTAAAATTTTCCCGATTATTTTATTTCACAACTTGGGATAAAACCCTGGTAATTTACAATACTATGATTTCATGGAGAAATCTTTATTTTACAAAACATATTTCTTTATTTTATAATGAGCCACTTTCTTAAGCTTGCAGTGCTCCACATCACCTTTTCCTGAATTACAACAGATCACCTGAAACATGTTTGAATAAGGTTTTGTCAGCGGGAAATACTGAGCGAATCATTATATTTAATAAAAACTACCTGTTTGTTATAAGTTACAGTATTAAGGGTGATTACATTGTTTCTATATCAACCAACTACCCACAGTATTTGTCACTCGACTTATTTATGTGACTGTGGTTAGATCACCCATTGGCTAACCCGTTGTCCAATGGTGACGGGAACAAGTAATGTATACAATACCCCACATACCGGCTGTAATTTGGTGATTACAAAGACTTAATCCCTGTAATTTTAACTTTGAAAATAAACTTGCTTTTGAAAGTAATTTAATAAAAAGAGAATGACTCACATTGCAGATATAACACGGACAGAATCTAGTCTACTGATTAGCCTTGTTAACCTAATTTAAATAACAAGCACACAATTCGGTTAGTAACTTAATACAGCATTTACGATAACTCACGAGATTAAAACCTCACAACGAATGACAAAGTGCGATACTTAAACATCCATCGAATTAACGACGAATGACAAAGCATAACCCTAATATGGGCAGCACTTAAACATCCATTGGATATTTTAATCGATCGGAAAATGAATCGTAATAGCGATCGAGTTATTACCCTGTTTTGCGGCAGCGTTTAGTGATTCGTGTGTGTTTATAGTAATCTACGTATATCTCAGCGTATATTTGTAATTTGATCATCGAACGAACAACAGAATGCAAGTGCCAGGCCCTTCTATTTATACCCAAAATTTGCACCTCCCGCTAGTCGCGGAAGAATCCGCGGTACGTGCCGCGTGTCGCCTGGGGTGTCAAAGTAGACTAGGCCTGCTTCGTCACCTATCTAGCCCTGATGAGTCGACGTTGCATGAAATTTCATTTTTGACAGCGTTTTATGTAGATAATTATAACTAGGGTTTACCCCCCCCCCCCCTGAGTTTTAGGGGCCCTAATCCTGATTCCTAATGTTCTGAAAATTTTAGGGTTTATGCAAAATCACTTGGGTTTCTTAATTAGGGTTTCCTATTGAATAAAATAATATAATAAATAAGACTTTTGATACGAGTTGTTACCTTCTCCCCACCTTAATAAAAATCTCGTCCTCAAGATTTACTGGAATAAATGAGGATACTTTCGCTTCATTTCTGTTCCAGCTCCCAAGTGTATTCAGCTCCTCTCTTTGAATCCCACTTGACTTTAACTAGAACTAGTCGCTTGTGCTTGAGAAATTTCACCTTTCGATCTTCTATCTGAAGAGGTTTCTCAACAAATTTTAACTTTTCGTTTACCTCTATATCTTGAAGAGGTACTACCAAAGATTCGTCTGATAGACATTTCTTGAGGTTGGATACATGAAATACATCATGTACTCCAGCTAACTCTTCTGGTAGTTGTAAACGATAAGCAACTGGTCATATACGTTGGATCACTGGAAATGGTCCTACGTATCTGGGACTTAGCTTTCCTTTCTTACCGAATCTAACAACTCCTTTCCAAGGAGAAACTTTCAACAATACTCTGTCTCCAACTTGGAATTCTAACGGCTTGCATCTATTGTCTGCATAACTCTTCTGGCGATCTCGAGCCGTCTTCAGCCTTTCCTTGATTTGAGTAATCTTGTCGGTCGTCTCTTGCACTATTTCAAGACCTGACAATTGACTTTCTCCTATTTCTGCCCAACATACTGGAGTTCTGCACTTTCTTCCATACAGTGCTTCAAATGGGGCAGTTTCAATACTTGAATGAGAACTATTGTTATAGGAGAATTCAATTAAAGGTAAATAATCATCCCAGTTTCCACCAAAATCTATTACACATGCTCGGAGCATGTCTTCTAGAGTTTGGATTGTCCTTTCACTTTGCCCGTCTGTTTGGGGATGATATGCAGTGCTTAGGTTTAGTCGAGTTCCCATTGCTTTCTAGAAACTTGTCCACAAATGAGAAGTAAAACGACTATCCCTATCCGAAACAATGGAGAGTGGAACTCCATGTAAGGATACAACTTCATCTACATACAACTTTGCCAATCTTTCCATACTAAAGGTTTCTTTCATAGGTAGAAAGTGAGCTGATTTGGTTAATCGATCCACAATTACCCAAATCGCATCATTACCTTTTCTGGTTTTGGGCAACTTAGTAACAAAATCCATTGTTATGAGTTCTCATTTCCATACTGGCATTTCTAATTGTTGTAGTAGACCTGAAGGTTTCTGATGTTCTGCCTTAACTTGTGAACAAGTAAGACACTTTGAAACATATTTAGCTATATCCTTCTTCATGCCTATCCACCAGAAATTATTTCTTAAATCTTGGTACATCTTATTGTTTCCAGGGTGTATCGTATACCTAGATTTATGAGCTTCTTCTAAAATCTTATTTCTTAATTCTCCCTACTTCGGTACCCAAATCATTTTCTTATAGAATCTCCAAATTCCATCAGCTCCTTGTTCTAATTCTTTTATTCTTCCTTTCATTCCTTCAGCATCTTCTTTGATTACTGTTTTCTGAACATTCTTTATTTGTTCCATTAAATCTACTTGTAGATTTAATCTGAGAGCACGAACCCGTCTTTGTTTCTCATGATACTTACGACTTAAGGCATCTGCAACTACATTTGCCTTTCCCTCGTGATATTGAATATCACAGTCGTAGTCACTTAGGATTTCCATCCATCTTCTTTGCCTCATGTTTAACTCTTTTTACCCAAATATATATCTTAAACTTTTATGATCTGTATAGACAGTAAATTTACTTCCGTACAGATAATGCCTCCAAATCTTAAGGGCAAAAATTACGGCTCCTAATTCTAAATCATGAGTCGTATAATTTTCTTCGTGCTTTTTCAATTGTCTTGAAGCATACGCAATTACTTTCTTGCGTTGCATTAACACACATCCTAATCCTAGTTTTGAAGCATCACAGTAAACTTCAAAATCTTCAGTCCCTTCTGGTAAAGCTAGGATTGGAGCATTTGTTAATTTCTGCTTCAATATTCTAAAGGCTTCTTCTTGCTTAAGTCCCCATTCAAACTTAATGGCTTTACAGGTTAGCTTAGTTAATGGTACAACTATTTTGGAAAAATCCTTAATAAACCGTCTATAATATCCAGCTAAACCTATAAAACTTCTAATTTCCATTGCGGTTTACGAAACCTTCCAATTGGTAATTGCCTCTATCTTAGCAGGATCTACATGAATACCTTCGTGATTCACCATGTGTCCTAAGAATTGCACTTCCTTTAACCAAAATTCACACTTCAAGAATTTGGCATAAAGCTTTTCTTTTCTTAACAAAGTTAAGAGTGCATGCAAGTGCTCACAATGTTCTGTCTGACTTTTGGAATAAATAAGTATATCATCTATAAAAACAATTACAAATTTATCCAAATACGGTTTACAGATTCTATTCATCATGTCCATGAATGCTGCAGGTGCATTCGTTAACCCAAAGGGCATGACTGTAAACTCGTAATGACCATACCTAGTTCTGAAAGCAGTTTTAGGTATGTCTTCTTCTTGTACTTTTAATTGATGATATCCAGAGTGTAAGTCAATCTTAGAGAACTATTTAGCTCCCTGGAGTTGATCAAACAGATCATCAATCCTAGGTAATGGGTATCTATTCTTAATTGTAACCTTATTCAATTCTCTATAATCGATACACATTCGCATTGAACCATCCTTCTTCTTTACAAACAACACTGGCGCTCCCCAAGGGGATGAGCTAGGTTGTATGAATCCTTTGTTTAGTAATTCATCTAATTGCTTTTTCAGTTCTAACATTTCTGTGGGAGCTAACCGATAGGGTGCCTTGGCTATCGGTATAGCTCCTGGAATTAGATGAATCCTAAATTCTACTTCCCTGTCTGGTGGTAATCCTGGTAACTCTTCTGGAAATATATCTGGGTATTCTGAGACTACAGGAATTTCCTTAAGTTCTTTACCCTTAGTACTAATGATTACTGAAATCATATATACTATTCCTTGTTTTCGTTCATAACTAGCAACTTTCATTACTGATATGAACTTCATGGGCTTATGTGGTTTATTTCCTGTAATCGTGATTATTTCTCCAGTAGGTGCCTGAATTTCTACAAAATTTTTATCACAAAGGATTCGAGCATGGTTGGCTATTAACCAATCCATTCCTAACACAACATCGAATTCAGCTAATTTCATAGGTAACAGATTTGCAGAAAATTTATGACCTGAAAGTTCTATTTCTACTTTTTGCAGAACCTGATCTATTTTAACTGAATTCCCATCTGCGGTTTCGACTGTAAAAATCTGCCTAATGTTGGTTAAAGGCAACTTAAGAGCTTGACAGAATAAAGTATTTATAAAACTTTGGTTTGCACCAGAGTCAAATAATACTTTTGCATATACGTTGTGAACTAAGAACGTACCAGCTATCACATCTGGAATGAGTTCTGCTTCTTGAGTGGTTAGCTGGAATGCTCTGACATTCTTTTTAGCAGCTCCGTTAGTCGCCTTGGTTTTGTTGTCTGCAGGTTTGACCAATTTAGGACATTCTGGCTTAAAATGTCCTGTTTCTCCACAGTTATAGCAGATTCTGGTTTTCTTCCTGCAGTCTTCTTCACGATGTCCTATGGCTTTGCAAAAGTTGCAGATTACATTACATCTTCCATAATGTTTCTTTTTGCAATTTCTGCAAAATGGCAAAGTTGAAGATTGCCCTGTTCCCCTTCTTTTGAAGCTGCTATTATTACCCACACGAAATCCTTGGGTAATTTTCTGAGCCAGTTCCTTTTTCCTGTTTTCATCTCTTGTGCGTACCAGTTCATCAGTTAGGGTGTTGGCTAGTTCCACTGCATCGTCAATAGTGCGAGGTCTCGCAGCTTTAACAATGTTGCGGATTTCACTAATTAATCCCCAAATATAGCGAGAAATGAGTACCAATTCTGGCGAAGCCAGCGTTGGTACCACTCTAGCATATTCAAAGAATGTCGAAGTATAACCACGACAATCCACGTTCACCATCCGATGGTTTAGGAACTTATTTTCCATTTGATCTTTTTCATACTCAGGACAGAATTTTCTTTCTACAAGACTCTTAAATTCTTCCCAGTTTATGGCATAGGCCACAATTCTTCTTTTAGCTTGTAATACTGTGTTCCACCATTCTAACGCCCCTTCTTTAAAAAGATTTGATGCATACATAACTTGATCTTCCTCAGCACATTTACTTATGGTAATCACTGCCTCAGTTTTTTCTAACCAACGCAGTGCTGCAATAGCCCCTTCATTACCTGCAAACTCAACTGGTTTACAGGCAAGGAATTCTTTGTAAGTGCAACCAGGTGTTGCAGCTTTCATTTTCTTGAAAATTGGAGCTTGCAGATCATTATTGTTATTAACATGATTTCCGCCTCAGTTTATACTATTACTAAAGTTATCACCTTGAGTACGTTTACTAGGAATGATTGATTAAGGTTTAACAGGTTTTTGAACAGCAGCAATGATTGCTGGAATAGCATTGGCTATTCCTTGTGCAACAATATCCTCTATATCTTGCCTATTTAACAATTGTTCTTCCTGAATTGGCTCAGATTGATTTACTTCATTTACTGGTTCATTACCAATGTTTGCCATCTGATAATTAATTTATAGATAAATAATTAGTATAAAAGAAATAATCCAATGTTACAATTAATTGCAAATAATCACGTAAACGAATATACAAACAAAATTGTAAATTTTCTAAAATTCCATTTGTTTTATAGATTATATCATGCTTCTATATACAATCGTTTTATTATTTATCTTACACATACTGATTTTCATTAATATTGCTATTACACAACCACAATCTCACTACCCACTTCTCTCTCGTCACTTGTTTTCCTAAAAACGAAGCTCCCTTTCATCATATTTCTAAGCAATTTGTCCCCTATCTCCCGGATTCTATTTCCCGCATCCATTAACTCTTCACCAAAATGGCGAAGTTCAGTCATATTCTCGTTACTCATCGGGGGATTTGGTAGGGGTTCTGGATCGAATTGCGGAAGAAAGGAATAAGGACTGTTGATAATGTTTTGGAATTGTCAATCATTTGTCCACCATTCATCCATTCCTAAAGGTTAGGTATGGATAATAGGTTCTGGGATTGCGGGTCCAAGTTCATTGGTAGTTGTGTTTCAAGAGTAGGGTATAGATTATTATTAATTGGCCTAACGACATCACAGCTCGCCAATGCCCGATCTAATTCTTCCTGAAAAGGTAACTCCCCAACCTGTCTAGAACTTTCCCCAACTTCCCTCTGAGTTTGCTTAGAACCTTCTCCATATTCCATTCCCGGTGGTCTAAAATCTTCTCCCAATTCCATTTCCAGTGGCCTATAACCTCTACTGACTTCCACCCCCTTTCCTTTGTCTAAAGGATTTTCTATTTTAGGGATCTTCCTTGTTGTAGGCTTCCTCCTACGCACACGTCTCCATCCTACAAATCTCCTTCTTTTCTTGGGTTTAGGTTTCTCCGGAGGTGGAGCGTTGAATTCTATAGGTTGTTCCACATCAGGAAAATACCCAGTAAATTCTGTAGAAACTTCTATGTTTACAGGGTAAAGGTTGAGATTCTCTAGGGCTCTAGATAACTCATTCATGCTGTTTAAAATAAATTAAAAATTTGATAACAACTTTCAAAATAAGCTTCACATATTATTGCATATCATATGACTACAAAACAACTGAAATTTAAAACACACTATGTTTTATTGTAAATTTATTTATTTACTGGATGGATTTTCTAGCTTGTAGGTAATATGGTTTTGCTAAATCTGAAACAAATTATTTAAAGATCTGCATTAACTGCTACTGTAGCTAACATATAAAGATCTGCCCATTTTTCGTCTAACTTGTCTTCCTAAGGTGATTTACTGATTAATTCTTGGGTTTCCTTTTTAACTTTCTTTTCTCGGGATTTCCTTAATTTCTTCTGACTTTTTCTAATAATTAAACTTCTTTTATCAGGAGAAAGTGGTTCCTCGTATTGGGCTTTTCGAACGAATATTCCTTCTTCAGGAGTTTGGGATGAACTTCCTTTTTCATTTGATGACCTATCTAATTTAAGATAGATATCTGAAAGCTTTTGCTTACCCATACTGTAATTAACAAATAATCAGTTAATAAAACACATAATCACATAATAGTAATCAGGAAAAATTAAGTATTTCTAAATACTTAATTAGCTTAACTCAGTGGCTCTGATACCACCTTTTTCTGTCACGGCCCCCGACCCGGTTTGACCCGTTTCAGGAGCCGCGGGACAGAAATCCCGTGGTATTTATTTAATTGAGTTTAACAGCGGAAGTTTATCATCAGGATCTTTTTAAAGCTAAAATTTTCCCGATTATTTTATTTCACAACTTGGGATAAAACCCTGATAATTTACAATACTATGATTTCACGGAGAAATCTTTATTTTACAAAACATATTTCTTTATTTTATAATGAGCCACTTTCTTAAGCTTGCAGTGCTCCACATCACCTTTTCCTGAATTACAACAGATCACCTGAAACATGTTTGAAAAAGGTTTTGTCAGCGGGAAATACTGAGCGAATCATTATATTTAATAAAAACTACCTGTTTGTTATAAGTTACCAAAATATCACCTTTTCCTGAAGCCAAAATATCTTGATCTTTCATGCATTCGAAGGGGCAACCAGGTATTTCGAATTTGGGACATTATTTTACAGTAAGGGGCCTCTAAAATGTGCCTTGAACAGTGATATACCCTACCACTTTGATATGTTTTTTCTTGAATCCTTTGAAAGTGCCGAAAATGAAGGTTTATCGTAGTAATTCCATAGGATCATATCTTGCACTTTTGAATTCAATTACTACCATCAATTTGCTGGCTTGAAGGTATATTAGATGTTCATAATATATGATTGGGTCTTGGGATTTATAAACGAGGTCGTTCAGAGGTAAAAATTAACATGACGACACTTTTAAATCCTGCCATACATCTTTAATTATACCCGGGTTTATATCACTTTTTTCTTATATGACACGTGGTGTTATTTCATTGAACACGAAATTTTCGAGGTGTTACTTCCTCACCCCCTTAAAAGAAATCTCGACCTCGAGATTTACTGAAACAAATGAGGGTACTTTTCTTTCATTGTGGACTCAACCTCCCACGTGTATTCGGGACCTCTACGGGCATCCCATTTTACCTTTACAATAGGCACATGCTTCCTTCGAAGCTTCTTAACCTGTCGATCTTCAATCGAGAATGGTTTTTCCACAAATTTTAAGCTCTCGTCTATATGCACATCTGTATGTGGTATGACCAGTGATTCATCAGCGAAGCACTTCTTTAGATTGCAGATGTGGAACACATTGTGAATTCCACTGAGCTCATCAGGTAAGTTTAACTTATAGGCAACTGACCCGACGAGTTTGATGACCTCGAAAGGTCCTATGTATCTCGGGCTTAGCTTGCCTTTCTTACCAAATCGCATCACTCCCTTCCAGGGTGATACTTTAAGCAACACTTTGTCACCTACTTCGAAGTGAAAAGATTTACGCTTTGGATCTGCGTAGCTCTTCTGCCTATCTCGGGCAGCTTTGAGACGGTCACGAATCTGGACTATCTTGTCCGTCGTTTCGAAGACTATCTCTGGTCCTGATAATTGGACATCTCCAACTTTCGCCCAACAAACGGGCGTTCTACACTTTCTACCGTATAAGGCCTCGAACAAACAGCCCCGTTTTCAGTTACTGGGCAATCCTTGCGCACCGTAAGGGCATGCTTGCGGTGCGCAAGCCTTCTGCTGAAGCCAAAATATCTTGATCTTTCATGCATTCGAAGGGGCAACCAGGTATTTCGAATTTGGGACATTATTTTACAGTAAGGGGCCTCTAAAATGTGCCTTGAACAGTGATATACCCTACCACTTTGATATGTTTTTTCTTGAATCCTTTGAAAGTGCCGAAAATGAAGGTTTATCGTAGAAATTCCATAGGATCCTATCTTGCACTTTTGAATTCAATTATTGCCATCAATTTGCTGGCTTGAAGGTATATTAGATGTTCATAATATATGATTGGGTCTTGGGATTTATAAACGAGGTCGTTCAGAGGTAAAAATTAACATGACGACACTTTTAAATCATGCCATACATCTTTAATTATACCCGGGTTTATATCACTTTTGTCTTATATGACACGTGTCGTTATTTCATTGAACACGAAATTTTCGAGGTGTTAGATAACGCGTGTGCATTGTTTAATTAATAGATTATAACCAGGAAAAAGTCTAAAATAGCAATGTGAGTAATCTCATTTTTGTAAACCTTTTTGCAAACTGTTTTTAAAAAACCTCAATGCTTTACATTATAATTAAACAGTGATTGAGTATTTGTAAATTCTACAATTATCGTCGGTATGTTGGAGTTTTGTATACATAACTTGTTACTACACTGTGAGTAATAGCATGACCACAAGTCAGGATTGACAGTACCGTGGGTGGTAATTAAGGTAGAATAATAAACAAATGTAATTGCTGATTGCCCTCAATACTGTACAAGGATAAAACTTGTCTTGATTAAATTGGGATTCACTCACCAATATTTCCCACTGATAAAATGTTTTTAAACGCATTTCAGGTAACAAAATGTGAAAGCCAAATAGAAGCCAGCTGGAGAGCACTGAAGGCTTGGAAAAATGTAGCTATAAAAGTTACCTAATAAAGAAAGATGTTTTATTCAATAAATTAGGGTTTATCCCTATAAACTTGTTTGTAATAAAAACTTGGGTTTTGTCCTAATAAGTTTATAAATATAAAAGTGTGGTGTTTTACTCTGTTAAAATATTTTCTAACTACGGTCCTGATGAAAATCCCGCTGCCAAATAATGATAAACACCGATACCACCATCTCTGGGTAGGTCGCGGCCGCCCGCCTCTCGAGGCAGGGGTCGGGAGTTGCGACATATATATAAATATAGGGAGCCGCTAAAATAGGAACCACCCCCAGTTGTAAGAACCGCGAAAACCACTCTCAACCAATTAGATTCAGCCACTCAAAAGAGTAGTTTGGTCATTTACTACCAAATGTCATTTCCCTATATCTCTCCTCATTTATTATGGTCATATCATCCTCTCTCTTTCGTCTATTTATTGAATTCAAAAAATCATCTCTCATTGTCTCTCTCTCTCTCTCTCTTGAAGTTGAAGAACTTCTTTAAATCTTCTAAAGTTGCAGCCGACAAACCCTAACCCAAACACATATGTTCCTCCCCTCACCCTCCGATGAACAGGCAGTCGCCACACCCCCCACACCGGCGACCCCCATCTCCGGCGCTCCCTCATTTGTGGTTGATTTGTTAATGGTTTTGGGTCTGGGTGATCTGCAACCCCATTCCGGCGCTCCCTCGTTTCTTCGGTGTGGTGGTGGTGTCTCCGGTGAGCCGTCTCGTCTCACCTTTTTTCGGTAGCGGTGGTATCTCCGGTTGATGTTGTTTCAGTCGGGGTTGGAGTATTCCGGTGACAAGACCCTCTTTGTTTGATGTGGTGGATTAGGGGCGGCGGTGTGTCGATGGCGGTGGTGGCGGCGAATGATGGGGTGAAGGGGGTGGGTGATCTGACGGAGTCGGGGAGAGAGGCGGTGGGTGATCTGTTTGTTGGTAAATGTTTTGTTGGGTTTGATTTTGTTGAATCTGGTACTTTTTGATTCTGTTGATTCCATTGAATCTGGGTTTGAATCTTGTGGTTTTGACTTTCTTGATGGTTTGTTTTACGATTGATGATGTTCGTGGGTTTGTTGGTAAGTGTTTTTGTTGGGTTTGATTATGTTGAATCTGGTGCTTTTTTAAATCTATTGAATCTGTTTGAATCTGTTGAATCTGTTTGAATGATGTTCATGGTGCTTTTGAAATGTTTGAATCTGTTGAATCTGGTGCCTTTTGAATGTTTTGAATATGTTGCTTTTCGGTAGATTTCAAACAGTGAACTATGTGGGTTTTGATCCGTTTGGATTTGGGCGGTGATGATGCAAAAAAAACGTATATTTTGATGACGATGGCGCGGCAAGGCTGGTGGAGGGTAGGTTTTTGAACCTGCAACCCCACTTTGCAGCCTCTGATTATCGGAAATCTGAGCCAAAACATCGTTTTTTCAAGAATCCACTCGTTCTTTTGATTTTTGTTTGTTGAGTTTTTATATTTTTTTGAGGCGTTGATGATGATAGCAATCGATCTAAGACACCTACCGACTAGCGATTTTCTGGGTGCGTTCGTTTTTTGTAAAAAACTTTTAGATAAAACGTAAAATGTAAAAAGTTTTACGTAAAACGTAAAAAGTTTTACGTAAAACGTAAAAACTTTAACGTAAAACGTAAAAAAAATCGTAAAACGTAAAACTTAAAATGTAAAAAGTCTAAAAAGTTTAACGTATAAAGTAAAAAGTGTAAAAAACGGCGCGTTAAAATAACGACGCTTGAAAAAAACGGCGCGTCAAAAAAAAAACGACGCTTGAAAAAGCCTGGCGTTAAAACGGCGCCTAAAAACCGGCGCGCAAAAAAATTTGTCTTTTGTTAAAAAAAATCTGAATTTAAAAATTCTTTTAATAAAAAAATTATGTTTAAAAAATAAAAACTAATATAATAATACAAAAAACTAATAAAAAACAATAAAGACAAAAAGACAAAATAGAGTCATTTTACTAAATTACCCTTTTGGATTAAAATATTAAAGACATAATAAGAGAAAAAGTATTTAATATTATTTTTAGTTACTTTTAATCTCATCCATTGATCTTGAAGATCTAATGATTAGGAACTGGTTCTCGCGGTTCTTACACCTAGAGGTGGTTTTCATTTTAGCGGTCCCATATATATATATATATATATATATATGGTAAGGTTCATGCAAGAACCACACTTATTGCGAGAACCGCGAGAATCAATGTGAACACAACCTAAAATAGCTAAAAAACCCTAAAAAAACTCAACCCCCACCCCCCCCCCCCCCTCCCCAGCTAAAATGCTAAAAACTAAACTCCCAAAAAACTTAAAAAATCTAAAAAAAAAAATTTAATATTTTTTATGTTAAAATCGCTAATTTTAGTAGCCAAATTTTTTTTTTTTTTTTTTTTTTGTTCGAAAAGTAGCGATTTTTTATAAAAAATAGTAAAAAAAAAATTTTGTGTGATTTTTATCTATTTTTAGGCATTTTTTGTTGTGTTCACATTGGTTCTTGCGGTTCTCGCAATAAGAGGTGGTTCCTAACGGATCTTTGTCCTATATATATATATATATATATATATATATATATATATAACACAAACGTTGAAGCACCTTATGAATAGTTATTGGTGTTTTACGTTACGTGGCAGTATGAATTCGTGTTTTTGTTTTACAATTTTCTGCGGTTTTGGTCATTGTTTGTGTACTACTTAGCACGGTTTTTACAACCCTCAGGCTCGCAAAACAGGGGTCAACATTGGTACTGGTACCCTATTCGTTTTTATACTTTTTCTCAACGTGATGATATAAATTTGTTGAACACACAGTTGTATTCGTAATAAAATATTTTTTTAGTATCGTAAGTAATATCGAGTGTAGATACTATACCGGTATTGTAACGAATCAAACCAATATCAACCGAACAACACTGACACATGTATATGTCTTTGTTTTTATTGTTTTCAATCGATATAAAACACATGCCAATTGCTATGCCGAGTGTCAATGTTATGCTGGTACTGTAATGAACTAAAGCACGCCATGAAACGCAAGAAATCCAACTAGTTTAAATACAAAACTCGTTTCATAGGAAGCACATAAACTTAAAACTATATAACCAAATAGAAATTAACTACTTTCAAAATCAACATTCCAACAACTTCAAAAATATAAACCAAAAAAAAAACTTTACATACAAGAGGTAAATCTGAAATCTGAGTCACCAAATATAAAAGAAATCAAAATGATCAAGACCGTTGACTTTTCTCTCGTGTTCTAACATCATAATCAGGCAATATCCTTTAAATTATTTTGATAATGTCTCAATTCTCATATATCACTAATTACATTAATCCAATTTCCAAAAAAAAAAAATTACTTGTCTTCTTCGATTCTTCATCATCATGGATCATGAATCATCATACTCAAGAACAAATTCACGGCGAAAAAGAGATGGAACTAGAATCAGATGATTCAAAACTACGGTTTCTTGCATACCTTAATTCTAACGAAACCTGTTTCTGATACCGTAACTGTCTATAAAAATTGTCAATAAACATCTCAGCTCTCTTATCAATATCTTCTTCTTCACGGAAACTCTTGGTTCTATCTACACGAAAGCTTTTACTCTTATTCAACTCCGGAGACGACGAAGAAGGAGAAGAAGAAGAAGAAGAAGAACCCATATCACCAAACCTTATATTATTATTTTCTTCATCGTCATCTGAGGATGACATGATTGCGGTCAACCCTAACCCTTCACCGAAGCTCAGCCGCCTACGACCACCAACACGGCCCGTGAAAGCAGAAACGATCCGCCATCGGTTTATGTTTGAGTTCATGAGAAAAGTAACCTTTTTAACAACAGCTTTTAGCCTGCTTAATACGGGCCATTTTCGATTGTCGTCGTCTTCTGCCATGGTTAGGTTTTTGGGGTGGTTTGTAGAAAGAATACGAGGTTGATGAGTATAAGAATTGATGAAAACGAAATGGGTTTAATGAATAATATAAATAAAGAGATTGATATGATGGTCGTGTTGTGGAGTGGTGGAGAACTTATGTAAGTTGATACGTAGAAATTTACAAAGTTAGTACATAGAAAATAACGTCAAGAAAAGGGCACTAGGTGACGTGTGCCAGCTTGTCTTGCAAGGGACGCGGAGTAGGCACGTTTCTAAACTAGTTTAAGTAATCAAATGATTAAAAAGTCGAATATCTTTTTTGAAAGGAGAAAGTCCAACGTATTATAATGAAAATAAAAATAAGGGTAAATTACACTTTTCGTCCTTTATTTTTGTATCGGATTGCAATATATAACCTTTAACTTCAATAATTACAGTCACGGTCCTTTATTTGTAAAACTCATTACACTCTACGTCCTTTAACACTAACCAAGTTAAAATTTTCAGTTAACTCTATTGATATAAGGGCAATTTAGTCTTTATATTTAATTATTTATAGTCTTTAATAAACAAAATAGCATTTAAAAACGAATGAAAACAACTTTAAATACCCCCTTCTCTCTCTGTAAACATTTACTCTCTCTCTCTTTCATCTCTGGTGAGACAATGAGCACCACTCCGGCGAGCCACCACTCTGGTTAAGGGTCGCTCCGACGAGTTCCCAGGGACCCTATTCTTCAACAAACGAAAATCACCCTCTCAGTGAGAAAACCTTGAAGATCGCCACGAAGTTTTGTTCAAAGTTTGAAGATCAAGGTCGGTTAAGGTTTGGTCAAATTAAACCCTTGAAGCCGTCAATGATTTTTCGTTCAAGATCTGTGTTTGATTTCGTGAATCGCCTCCTCTCTAGATCAAGAACCTAAGACTAATCGTCGATTTGAATCGTGGGGGTTGGGTGGTTTGACATTAGGTTCTGTCGTCAAAGTAGTCGACCGGAAAGAACCTTGAGTCGCTGGTGTTAATGAGAATCGCCCGACGATTCAGATTTGTTGGTCAGAGAAGTTTTCTTAATGGTCGACAAGGATGATTGAAATTGGAAGTTTTTTTATGGCCGACAAGGATGTATTCCTTTTGTTTTGCATTTTGTTAACCGCATGTGTTTGACATAGGGCATGTTTGGCTAAGCTTTTTGACTTCTCATTCTCAGAAGGACTTCTCCTTCTCAAGAAGTCACAATTTGTGACTTCTCCTTTTCTCCTTCTTGATAAAAAAAAAATCTTGAAAAGTCCTTTTCCTGCTTGTGTTTGGCTAAGTTTTTCTCATCTTCTGGACTTCTCAATAATGTTTGGCTAAGCTTCTCCTTCTCAAAAGGACTTTTAGCTCTATATAAGTCATTAAGTCATTTTGAGAAGGAATCCCAAACACCCCCATAATAGGTTTAATTGAGAGTGAAAACGGTGGTGACGGGTTGTTAATGGTGGGTAGCGGTGAGTTGTTGGTGACGGGTAAAAAGAAAGAGACAGAGACATCAGAGAGAGGGGATAAGATTTTTCATTTTGTATGGTTGTGAAAATGATAGGAAAAAGTAAAATATAATAGTAAAATTACTAATTTACCCTCATGTGTAAGGCACATGTCATAGTTAACTGAAAATTTTAACTTGGTTAGTGTTAAAGGACGTAGAGTGTAATGGGTTTTACAAATAAAGGACTGTGACTGTAACCATTGAAGTTAAAGGTTATCAATTATAATCAGATACAAACATAAAGGACGAAAAGTGTAATTTACCCTAAAAACAAATAGGACCAAATTATATTAATGATTTATGACTTATGAGTAGGGTTGTAAACGAACCGAACGTTCAGCGAACAGTTCGTGAACCGTTCGGCGGGAAGTTCGTTTATGTTCGTTCGTTTAATAAACGAACGAACATTAACAAAAAATTTCGTTCAATTAGTTAAATGAACGAACATGAACAGAGGTCTCGTTCGTTCGATTGTGTTCGTGAACGTTCGGTAAGGTGTTCGTGAACGTGTTCATGAACATTCGTTGATTTGCATTCTTTTATGTTCGTATGTTTGTGCTTTAATTGAAGATCTTTGTACTTACATATATTTTATTTGTGCTTTTTATATTATTAAACTTTTATTTATTTTATTATCCTAACAATTAAACTAGGAAACCCTCTTTCACCTTGTTTATGCACTATTTCCCTTTCATTTATCATTATTTACATCGGCGAATACGATCGACCCCCGTTCCACAATAAGGGATTCAAGTTCGAGTGCTACTCTTTGGGCCATCTATCTTTATCCTTCGTCACGTTCGACAAATTTATTTGTGTTCGATTATGTTCGTGAACCGTTCGCGAACACGCTCATTTCCTTGATGAATGAACACGAACACAATATCTCGTTCGGTAAGTGTTCGTGAACACATTTATTTCCTTAACGAACGAACATGAACAAGGCCTTGTTCGTGTTCGTTCGGTTCGTTTACAGCCCTACTTATGAGATATCAATTTATTTTAAAGTTTTAATATTATACCTGTGAAAAAACGGATTTAGTCTCGTTTGTTTACAACGATATTAAAAATGATTGTTTATTTTGATATGAGATAAACTAGAGTGAGGTTCGGTTATAAAGTCTATTTTTCCTACAAAGTTATAAAACACCACAATTTCAACCATAAAACACACTCAAATCCCATATATAACAGAGTGAAGATCACTAAAACACAATATCCAAACCTTAATAGTTCATAAAAACTTCAAACACACCATCGTAGAACTATGAATATAAAACACAACATGATAATCAACATAAAATACACTAATGTTAGTCATTCGATAATCAAAGCCTTATCATCCAAAAAACAACACAAACCCCACAAATATGATGTTTTAATAATCTTCAGTTTGTTATTTGTGGGTTTTAAGTGCATTTTATGGTTGACATTATGATGTTTTATAACTTTTTACACTTTGTAGGAAAAATGGACTTTGTAGGAAACTCCTACCCAGATAAACTAATACATCTTTTTCATTATAAAGAAAAACACAATATCACGGTTCTTTCTTAGTTTCTTCTCTAGCGGTTAGCCCTCCTTCAACTGTAGACCAAACACTAAGCACCACTACGCCAAACACCATCGTTCATCTTCATTACTAACCTATGGTCATCTCAGTTTAGCCCGATGATTTCAACTCACACATTCTTGAATAAACAATAAAAGTTACTTTCAGTTTCTTCCCTAAAAGATAATTTAATAGATGACTGTATACATTACTTATGTTTGATGTGGTAATTAATAAGAAGATAGTTGTGTGTGTACGTCTGTGTGTCAAGAGGTGAAGTCGTTGTCGCAACCCCCGACCCCTACCCAGGGAGCGGGTGCCGCGAGATCCAGATCAGTGGTATCGGTGTTTCTTAATTTGGCAGCGGAATACATCAGGACCGTAGTTAGGAAATATTTTTATCAGAGTAAAACACCAAACTTTTATAATAATACTTCATTGGGATAAAACCCATGTTCATTTGACAATATATTTGTAGGGATAAACCCTAATTTTTGAAAACAAAAACTCCTTTTTATTTAAGTAATTTTTATAGCCACTTTTCCAAGCCTTCAGTGCTCTCCAGCTAGCTTCTATTGGCTTTCACATTTTGTTACCTAAAACGCATTTTAAAAACATTTTATCAACAATAAATACTGGCGAGTGCATCCCAGTTTAATCAAATTAGCTTTTATAACTTCACAGTATTGAGAGCAATTACAATGTTTTTATCTACATAATTACTCATTCAGTACTATCCACACCAGACTTGTGGGTCATATTACTCATTGGCTAACTCGTTGTCCAATGGTAACGTCTTTCACATTTTGTATACAAAACCCCAACATAACGGCAGTAATTGTAGAATACAAAGACTCAATCACTATTTAAGTATTATTAAAACATTTAAGGTTTTCATGAAAAGATTTACAAAAAGAGAATGACTCATAAATAGTGAGAAAAAGCAAGATGTACTCACATTGTAGATTTAGGTGATACTACTATATCTTCCTGGTAATTCTCATGGTTATTATCTATTAAAATTAAACAATGCACACGTGTTAGTAAAATAACCCAAATCATATTAACCGTACAACTCGAGATAGAATTCCAATGACTGAATTAGGCAGAGCCTTGACATGCATTACGGAATCCTAGATCAATCAGGTGTAACACGAGACAGAATTCCAACGAATGAGTCAGGCAGAGCCCTGACATGCGTTACGGAATCCTAAATCGATCGTGTAGGGTAACAACAGGGTTATAATACTTACAACGAGGCAGAGCTTCGCTTTTTAGTGGGTATTATGCCCGGGTATAATTTCTACTATTATAAATTTGAGAGAGAAATCATAAATTTGAACGAATTCAAATGAAGCTGATCGATCCTATTTATAGGCTTTCCGTATGGCGGCTCGCGGCCCGCGAAGACATAAGCTAACTCTCTCACTATAACAACCCTCCTATAATATTTCCAACATTCCTAAAATATTAATAACACCCCTATACGCCCTAAAATACACCCCGTATATGTAAAATGGCCCTAAATACCTTTAATTTTATAAAAATAAAATAAAAACCAGAAATTAAGGGCGCTCGCGGGCCGCGAAGACCTAGTCTTCGGCTTACGTGGGGCGCGAGCGAGAGGACAAGCGGCGGAGCCCGCTGCCGCCACGTGGCACAGGCGTGTCAAAGCTAGGCCACTGAGTGGGCAAGGCTAGGGCCTACACCCCCTAGCTCGCGGGGCGCGTAAGCCCCTTGTGAATCCTTCACGGGGCGCGAGGGACTGCCGAAGCAGCCCTATAAATTGGAGCTCAGGCAGTTCATTTTTGTCGCTCATTTCTCACAATTCTCTCTCAATTTCGATAGTGTAGAAATAATACCTGGGCATTATACCCACTAAATTAGCGAAGCTCTGCCTCGTTGTAAGTATTTTAACCCCCGGTTACGTATTAGATACGCTGCCCGATTGATCTAGTGCTCCGTAACGGTTGTCGAGGTTCTGCCCGACGTAGTCGTTGGAGTTCTGTCTTGGGGAGGCTATAACTAATGTAAATATTAGGTTATTATACTAGCGCGTGTGCATTGTTTAAATTATTAGATTATAACCAGGAAACCACAAGGAAAAGTCTAAAATAGCAATGTGAGTAATCTCCTTTTTGTAAACCTTTTTGCAACTGTTTTTACAAAATCTCAATTGTTTTTACATTATAATTAACAGTGAATGAGTATTTGTAATTCTACAATTATCGTCGGTATGTTAGGGTTTTGTATACAAAATTTGTTACTATACTATGAGTAGTAACATGACCACAAGTCGGGTCAAAAGTACCGTGGGTGGTAATTAAAGTAGAATGGTAAACAAATGTAATTGTTGGGCTGCCCTCAATACTGTACAAGGATAAAACCTTTTTTGATTAAATTGCGATTCACTCACCAGTATTTCTCACTGACAAAATGTTTTTAAACGCGTTTCAGGTAACAAAATGTGAAAGCCAATTAGAAGACAGCTGGACAGCACTGAAGGCTTGGAAAAATGTGGCTATAAAAGTTACCTAAATAAAGAAAGATGTTTTAATTCAATAAATTAGGGTTTATCCCTATAAACATGTTGTAATGAAAACTTGGGAATTTCCCATGTGTTTACTATTATGAAAATATGGTATTTTACTCTGATAAAATATTTCCTAACTATGGCCCTGATGTAAATTCCGCTGCCAAATAATGATAAACACCGATACCACCATCTCTGAGTAGGCCGCGGCCGCCCGCCTCCCGAGGCAGGGGTCGGGATTTGCAACAGAAGGTGGTATCAAAGCTACAACCACTAATTTCAGCCACAGCAGTGTTCTGCTAACACCAAAATTTTATCTGTTATGTTAGGAAATTATCTACAGGATTATGTGCATATATTATTGTTTTGTGTTATTTGACAATTTGTTAGTTTACAGTATAAGTGATCAAGGACCTTCGGACGCTTACCGTCAACTGTCTAGTTCACCTACGGACGAAGGAACTTTTCCCAGCCTACCCCCTCGGGGTACTCAGCTGACACAGAAGAAGGGATCTTTGTATTTAAGGCAAAGTCCGAGGAACCATTCCCTCCCAAAAAGAGATGATGGTTCAGTCATGGAGCGCACGAGCGTAGAAAAAGAATAAGAAAGTTATAGCAACAGCGGGCCATAGCAGCGGCGAATAGAGAAATGAATGCTCAAACCCAGGATATACTCAATATGAGATTTGCTAATTTTCACATATTAGCTACCACAGCTGCCGACCCTAATGTAGAACAACTTATTGCACCTCAGCCATTACCACTGTTTCCCACACAACCCATGGAAATTGAACCAAACCCAGTAGACCAGCCTCCAGTACCTGCTTTTGACCCAGCCGAAATCCCTAGAGTCCTAGGACCCCATCCTCCAGATTATGACCCATGGTTTAACGACCATAGGGATTACCAACAACTTTACCCAATAGAGGAACCCATGCAAAACCCAATAGCACCCTATCCCAACCTGGACCCTCTAGACCCATATTTTGATAATGACCAATATATCAGGGAGATCCTAGAGAACCCATACCCACGGGAGGAACCAATGCCCCAGTACCTTGACCCAATACCAGCACCTGCACCACCCATGAGTACTGAGAATGTGCAGGAACTCCGAACGTTTGGTGAGGAGTTGTTAGATGAAAGTGAAAGAATAAGACAGATAGGTGAGATGCTCGTTTGGAAGTATGACGAGCGCAATATGCAGTATTAGATGGACCCCCACTAGGTAGTAGTAGTAGTAGTTGGTAGTTGGTAGTTGGTAGTTGGTAGTTGGTAGTTGGTAGTTGGTAGGTGGTAGTTGGTAGGTGGTAGGGGGTAGGTGGTAGGTGGTAGGTGGTAGTGGTAGTGGTAGTCGTAGTCGTAGTCGTAGTAAGTAGTCGTCGTAGTAAGTAGTCGTAGTAGTAGTGGTAGTGGTAGTGGTAGTGGTAGTGGTAGTGGTAGTGGTAGTGGTAGTGGTAGTGGTAGTGGTAGTGGTAGTGGTAGTTAGTGGTAGTTAGTGGTAGTTAGTGGTAGTTAGTGGTAGTAAGCGGTAGCAGTAGCAGTAGCAGTAGGTGGTTGGTGGTTGGTGGGGGTGGTGGGTGGTGGGTGGTGGGTGGTGGGTGGTGGGAGGTGGAGGTGGAGGTGGAGGTCGTGGTGGTAGTGGGTAGTGGTCGTCGTCGTCGTCGCCGTCGACGTCGACGTCGCCGTCGCCATCCGTCGGCCTCCGGCGCCGTCGCCGCCGCCGTCGTCGTCGTCGTAGTGGTAGTAGTGGTAGTAGTGGTAGTAGTAGTAGTAGTATAAATATATATATGTATGGGACTTGAAAAAAAAAATAATAAATATATAATATATCCCTTAGAATAGATAACAGCTACCGATGCCTACTAGTATTGTATTTTGAATTCCAGATATGGTTTGTACTAGACGCATATATATAAAATAGAGTAAAGGTCGCAATGTACGACGATTTTGACCAATCTGTTTCTGCTATTAGATTGTTTGCATTTAATATTGTTTTGCGATATTAATACTTGGTAAATGTTTATAATCCAGATGGACAACGCAGCCATTCAGGAAAACCAGAATAATGATAATCAAATAAATAATAGTGCAATTCAACACATAGTAACCCAAGGAATTAGAGATGCTATGCCATATATCATCCAAAATGTTAAAGAAGCAGAAAATTATAACAGTAATGGTGGAAGTAAGCGAACAAATATTGAACTTAGTCACAGCATGAACAATGGACCATTACTTTAATTGCCAATTCCAAAAAGAAGAAGAATCATGTCTTATGGTTGTTCTTACAAAGAATTCTGGTCCTGCAAACCAATAGAATTCTCTGGAAATAAAGGAGCCATTGCAGCTCTACACTGGATAGAAAAGACTGAGACAGACTAAAAAATAAGCAAGTGTGCAGAAGAAGATAAAATCATGTTTGCTTCCAATTTATTTAAGAATGCAGCTCTAGAATGGTGGAACACTATTCTCCAGTCTAGGTGAAGTGACAGGGTCTATAATATGGAATGGAATGAGTTTAAGAACATGGTGAAAAGAAAATTATGTCCTCCCAATGAAAAGGAACAGATAGCTAATAAATGCTTAAACCTTAGAATGACTGGAGTAGACAGCAAGGGTTACACTACTACATTCTTTGAATATGCTAGAATAGTGCCAACCCTAGCATCACCAGAACCAGTGTTAATCTCCCGTTATATCTGGGGATTAATCAGTGAAATTAGACATGTAGTCAAGGCAGCTAGACCAGAAACCATAGAAGAAGCTGTAGAACTAGCAAATACCTTGACTGATGAATTAGTGCGTACCCAAGAAGAAAACCAAAGAAAGAACCTAGCTCAAAGGCTTACCCAGGAATTTCGCTACGGTAATTCCAACCGTGGGAAAAATATAGGTTCTACCTCTACACCTCCGCCTACTGCAACTACTGCAAGATACCAGGACACAATGAAGAAGATTGTAGGAATAAACCCAGTATTGGAGTGTGCTTCAACTGTGGAGAAAAAGGACATATCAAGCTGAATTGTCCGAAACTAGCTCCAACCATGAACCACAAAACTACTAAGAATGCTAGAGCATTTGTTCTAACTGCAAAAGAAGCCAAAATGATTCCAGACGTGATTGCCAGTACGTTTTTAGTTAATGATTTTTTTGCCAAAGTATTATTTGACTCTAGCGCGAACCAAAGTTTTATTAATACTTCATTTTGCAAACTTATCAATCAACCATTAACTAAAATCCAATAAGAATGTCTAGTGGAAACAGCAAATGGAGAATCCATTAAGATTACTGAAATCTTGCAGGGAGCAAGAATAGAATTTTTAAATCAAAAGTTTATTGCAATTCTTTACCCAATGAATCTGGCAGGATTTGATATTGTACTCGGAATGGATTGGTTAATAGCCAATAAAGCTAGTATTCTATGTGATCAAAAGTCAATACAAGTAAATTCACCAAAAGGTGAAAAGATCACAATTAAAGGAGATAAGCCAACTAGATCCACGAAATTCATCTCTGTGATGAAAACTGCAAGTTGTGCAAGAAAAGGGTCACTAGTGTGTATGATTTCTATAATCATTCACACTAAAGGAAAGGAATTAAAAGATATCCCCGTAGTATCTCAATATTCAGATGTATTTCCAGAAGAACTACCAGGACTACCGCCAGATAGAGAAGTCAAATTCAGAATTCATCTGCTACCAGGAAAAGCACCAATTGCCAGAGCACCTTATCGTTTGGCACCCGCAGAAATGCAAGAGCTAAATAAGCAGTTAGACGAACTGTTAGAGAAAGGATTCATACAGCCAAGCTCATCGCCATGGGGAGCACCGATCTTATTCGTCAAAAAGAAAGACGGATCAATGCGTATATGCATTGATTACCGAGAATTGAACAAAGTCACGATTAAAAATCGGTACCCATTACCAAGAATCGATAATTTATTGGATCAATTACAAGGAGCTTGATTCTTTTCTAAAATCGACTTACGCTCAGGATATTATCAATTAAAGGTACAAGAAGAGTACATTCGTAAGACCGCTTTCAGGACAAGGTATGGCCATTATGAATTTATTGTCATGCCATTTGGTTTAACCAATGCCCCAACCGCATTTATGGACATGATGAACCGAATATGTAAGCCATATTTGGATAAATTCATAATTGTCTTTATAGATGATATTATCATTTAATCTAAAAGTAAAGAGGAACATGCAGCGCACCTGCATGTACTTCTAAATTTACTGAGAAAAGAAAAGCTTTATACTAAATTTTCGAAATGTGAATTCTAGTTAGAAGAAGTGCAATTTCTTGGACATTTAGTTAATCATGAAGGAATTCATGTGGATCCCATAAAGATCAAGGCAATTACTGAATGGAAAGTCCCTGAATCACCAACAGAGGTTAGAAGCTTCCTAGGATTGGCTGGTTATTATAGAAGGTTTATCTGAGATTTTTCTAGAATAGCCATCCCCTTAACAAAACTAACCTATAAGTCTGTTAAGTTTGAATGGGGACCAAAACAAGAAGAAGCCTTTAGAATTCTTAAGCAAAGACTAACCCACGCACCCATACTAGCATTACCAGAAGGAACTGGAGATTTTGTAGTCTATTGTGACGCCTCTAAGTTAGGTTATGGATGTGTGTTGATGTAACGTCGAAAGGTTATAGCCTATGCCTCTAGACAACTTAAGAATCATGAAGAGAATTATACAACCCATGATTTAGAATTCGGAGCCATAATTTTTGCCCTGAAAATTTGGAGACATTACCTTTACGGTAGTAAGTTTACCATTTTCACCGATCATAAGAGTTTAAGATATGTTTTTAGGAAAAAAGAGTTAAATATGAGACAAAGACGTTGGATGGAAATTCTTAGTGATTACGATTGTAGTATCCAGCATCATGCAGGAAAAGCTAACGTAGTAGCCGATGCATTAAGTCGAAAATATCACGAAAAGCAAAAAAGAGTACGTTCTCTTAAATTAAATTTGTAGATAGATTTAAACGAGCAAATTAGAGAAGTACAAGAATCAGTAATCAAGGATGATACTGAAAAATTGAAAGGAACGATTAAGGAATTAGAACAAGGAACAGATGGAATTTGGAGATTCCATAAGAAAAGGATTTGGATACCTAAACTAGGAAACCTACGTCACCGAATATTAGAAGAAGCACATAAGTCTAAGTATACGATACATCCTGGAAGTGATAAAATGTATCAAGACTTAAGAAAGAATTTCTGGTGGATAGGAATGAAAA
Source organism: Helianthus tuberosus (assembly GCA_030545235.1). Classification (NCBI taxonomy): domain Eukaryota; kingdom Viridiplantae; phylum Streptophyta; class Magnoliopsida; order Asterales; family Asteraceae; genus Helianthus; species Helianthus tuberosus. The sequence continues at coordinate 168,788,338 of CM060366.1, read as the reverse complement.
AGGATATAGCAACTTATGTAACCAAATGTCTAACCTGTTCACAAGTCAAAGCTGAACATCAGAAACCCTCAGGTTTATTGTAGCCGTTAGAAATGCCGGTATGGAAATGGGAATTGATAACAATGGATTTTGTTACCAAATTACCCAAGACACGAAAAGGTAATGATACAATCTGGGTGATTGTAGATAGGTTAACTAAATCTGCTCATTTCTTACCAATGAAGGAAACTTTCAGTATGGAACAACTAGCCAAGTTGTATGTGAATGAAATAGTTTCATTACATGGAATTCCTTTATATGTTGTGTCTGATAGAGATAGCCGTTTTACTTCTCATTTTTGGACAAGTTTCCAAAAAGAAATGGGAACCAAGCTAAAAGCACAGCTTATCATCCTCAAACGGATGGACAAAGCGAAAGGACGATTCAGACAATGGAAGATATGCTTAGAGCTTGTGTAATTGATGTCGAAGGAAATAGGGACGATCATCTACCACTAATAGAATTTTCTTACAATAACAACTATCATACCAGTATCAATGTTGCACCATTTGAAGCAGTTTATGGACAAAAGTGCCGAACCCCAGTCTGTTAGGCAAGAATTGGAGAAAAGCAATTATCTGGACCCGAGATAGTGCAAGAGACAACATACAAGATTATTCAAGTCAAGGAACGACTAAAAGCAGCACGTGATCGACAAAAGAGTTGTGCTGATAACAGGCGAAAGCCATGGGAATTTCAAGTAGGAGACAAGGTATTATTAAAGGTTTCTCCTTGGAAAGGAGTGGTGATATTCATCAAAAGAGGAAAGCTAAGCCCTAGGTATGTTGGACCCTTTGAGATTATCAGAAGGATAGGACCTGTAGCTTATCAGCTAGAGGAAATGGCAGGAATACATGATGTATTTCATGTATGTAATCTCAAAAAGTGTTTAGCCAATGAATCATTAGTAGTACCTCTTAAGGACATAGAGGTAAATGAGAAGCTTAAGTTCGTAGAGAAGCCACTACAGATTAAAGACCGGAAAGTCAAAAATCTCAAACACAAGAGACTAGTTCTAGTCAAAGTAAAATGGGATTCTAAGAGAGGACCAGAGTACACAAGGGAGCTTGAATCAGAGATGCAAAGGAAATATCCACACCTATTCCAGTAGACCTCAAGGACGAGTTCTAAAACAAGGTGGTAAGGATATAACAACCCTCCTAAAATATTTATGGCGTTCCTAAAATATTTATAACATCCCTATACGCCCTACAATACACCATGTATACGTAAAATGGCCCTAAATACCTTTAATTTTATAAAAATAAAATATAAAACAAAAATTAAGGGCGCTCGCCGGCCGCGAAGACCTAGTCTTCAGCTTACGCGGGGCGCGAGCGAGAGGACAAGCGGCGGAGCCCGTTGTCACCACGTGGTACAGGCGTGTCGAAGCTAGGCCGCTGAGTGGGCAAGGCTAGGGCCTACACCCCCTAGCTCACGGGGCGCGTAAGCCCCTTGTGAATCCTTCGCGGGGCGCGAGGGACTGCCGAAGCAGCCCTATAAATTGGAGCTCAGGCAGTTCATTTTCGTCGCTCATTTCCCCTAATTCTCTGTCAATTTCTATAATGTAGAAATAATACCCGGGCATTATACCCACTAAATTAGCGAAGCTCTGCCTCGTTGTAAGTACTTTAACCCCTGGTTACGTATTAGATACGCTGCCCGATTGATCTAGTGCTCCGTAACGGCTGCCGAGGTTCTGCCCGACGTAGTCGTTTGAGTTCTGTCTCGGAGAGGGTATAACTAATGTAAATCTTGGGTTATTATACTAACGCGTGTGCATTGTTTAAATTATTAGATGATAACCAGGAAACCACAAGGAAAAGTCTAAAATAGCAATGTGAGTAATCTCCTTTTTGTAAACCTTTTTGCAACTGTTTTTATAAAACCTCAATTATTTTTACATTATAATTAACAGTGATTGAGTATTTGTAATTCTACAATTATCGTCGGTATGTTGGGGTTTTGTATACAAAATTTGTTACTACACTGTGAATAGTAACATGACCACAAGTCGGGTCGACAGTACCGTGGGTGGTTATTAAAGTAAAATGGTAAACAAATGTAATTGCTGGGCTGCCCTCAATACTGTACAAGGACAAAACCTGTTTTGATTAAATTAGGATTCACTCACCAGTATTTCCCACTGACAAAATGTTTTTAAACGCGTTTCAGGTAACAAAATGTGAAAGCCAATTAGAAGCCAGCTGGACAGCACTGAAGGCTTGGAAAAATGTGGCTATAAAAGTTACCTAAATAAAGAAAGATGTTTTAATTCAATAAATTAGGGTTTATCCCTATAAACAAGTTGTAATGAAAACTTGGGAATTTCCCATGTGTTTACTATTATGAAAATATGGTATTTTACTCTAATAAAATATTTCCTAACTACGGTCCTGATGTAAATTCCGCTGCCAAATAATGATAAACACCGATACCACCATCTCTGAGTAGGCCGTGGCCGCCCGCCTCCCGAGGCAGGGGTCGGGGGTTGCGACACTCGTGGCCCGCGAGAGAGCACGTGTCACTTATAGCTTGGTCGAGTCAACTTGTCAGTCTGTCGAGTCACCTGCCACGTGGCACCATGCAGTGTCGAGCAAGTAAAGGTGCTCGTGCCCCGCGAAGCTACAAGGGTCTGGGTCGCGGCTCGCGAGACCCTTGTATATTTGTTTTTATTTGATTTTTCTAAGTATAAGGGTATTCTTGGTCCGTTTCTCGCGTACGGAGTATATTAGGAACGTTTTAGGGTTACGTTAAGGGTTTTAGGAAGGTTGTTAAATCCTCCCCACCTTATTTTAGATCTCGTCCTCGAGGTCTACTGGAATTGGTGTGGGTATTTCCTCTTCATTTCTGACTCGAGTTCCCAAGTGTATTTTGGTCCTCTCTTGGAGTCCCATTTCAATTTGACCAGAACTAGTCTCTTGTGATTGAGATTCTTGATCTTTCAATCTTCAAGCTGAATAGGTTTCTCGATAAACTTAAGTTTCTCATTTACCTCTATGTCCTTAAGAGATATCACTAATGATTCGTCTACTAAGCATTTCTTGAGATTACAAACATGAAACACATCATGTATTCCTTCCATTTCTTCTGGCAGTTGTAGCTGATAGGTTACGCATCCTATACGTCTAATAATCTCAAAAGGTCCAACATACCTGGGGCTTAGGTTTCCTCTTTTAATGAATTTGACTACTCCTTTCCATGGAGAGACTTTTAATAATACCTTATCTCCTACTCGAAACTCTAAAGGTTTTCGTCTGTTATCTGCATAACTCTTTTGATGATCTCATGCTGCTTTTAGTCTTTCATTGACTTGAATTATCTTATCTATTGTTTCTTGCACTGTCTCTGGTCCAGATAATTGTTTTTCTCCAATTTCTGCCTTACAGACTGGAGTTCGGCACTTTTGTCCATAAAGTGCTTCAAAAGGTGCAGCATTAATGCTAGTATGATAGTTGTTATTGTAGGAAAATTCTATTAATGGTAATGGTCGTCCCAATTTCCCCCGAAATCAATTACACAGGCTCTAAGCATATCTTCCATCGTTTGTATTGTCCTTTCGCTTTGTCCGTCTGTTTGTGGATGAAAATTTGTGCTTAGATTTAACCTGGTTCCCATTGCTTTCTGGAAACTTGTCCAAAAATGAGAAGTAAAACGGTTATCTCTATCAGATACAATAGATAAAGGAATTCCATGTAATGAAACTATTTCATTTACATATAGCTTGGCTAACTGTTCCGTACTGAAAGTTTCCTTCATTGGTAAAAAATGAGCAGATTTGGTTAATCTGCCAACAATCACCCAGATTGTATCATTTCCTTTTCTCGTCTTGGGTAATTTGGTAACAAAGTCCATTGTTATCAATTCCCATTTCCATATTGGCAATTCTAACTGTTTTAATAATCCTGAGGGTTTCTGATGCTCAGATTTAACTTGTGAACAAGTTAGACATTTAGCAACATAGGTTGCTATATCCTTTTTCATTCCTATCCACCATAAATTCTTTCTTAGATCTTAATACATCTTATCACTTTCGGGATGTATCATATACTTAGACTTATGAGCTTCTTCTAGAATTCTGTGTCGTAGGTTCCCTTGTTTAAGTATCCACATCCTTCTTATGGAACTTCCAAATTACATCTGTTCCTTGTTCTAATTCCTTAATCATTCATTTTAAATCTTCAGCATCGTCCTTGAATGTTGTTTCATGTACTTCTCTAATTTGATCATTTAAATCTACTTGTAGATTTAATCTGAGAGAACGTACTCGTTTAAGCTTTTCATGATACTTTCGACTTAAAGCACCAGCTACTACATTAGCTTTCCCAGCATGATACTGGATATCACAATCATAATCACTAAGAACTTCCATCTAGTGTCTCTATCTCATATTTAATTCGTTTTGCCTAAAAAATATATCTTAAACTCTTATGATCTATGAAGACAACGAATTTATTTCCAAATAAATAGTGTCTCCAAATCTTAAGGGTCAAAACTATGGCTCCTAACTCTAGATCATGAGTTGTGTAATTCTCTTCATGTTGATGTCTAGAGGCATAAGCTATAACCTTTTGATGTTGCATCAACACACATCCATAAATGCATCTGGGGCATTGGTTAAATGCATCTGGGGCATTGGTTTACATATCCTGTTCATCATGTCCATAAATGCATCTGGGGCATTGGTTAAACCAAATGGCATGATGGTAAATTCATAATGATTGTACCTTGTTCTGAAAGCAGTTTTAGGAATGTCCTCTTCCTGTACTTTCAGTTGATGATATCCTGAGCGTAAATCAATCTTTGAGAAGAATCGAGCTCCTTGAAGTTGATCGAACAGATCATCGATTCTCGGTAGTAGGTACCGATTCTTAATCGTAACCTTGATCAATTCTCGGTAATCAATTCACATACGCATCGATCCGTCTTTCTTCTTAACAAACAACACCGGTGCTCCCCACGGTGATGAACTTGGTTGTATAAAACCTTTGTCAAGAAGTTCGTCCAATTGGTTCTTCAGTTCCTGCATCTCTGTTGGTGCTAATCGATATGGTGCTTTGGCAATCAGTGTCGCTTCTGGTATTAGGTGAATCCTAAATTCAACCTCTCTATCAGGCGGTAATCGTGGTAACTCTTTTGGAAAAACATCTCAGAATTTAGATATTACGGGAATAACTTTTAATTCTTTTAATTTAGTATTAATGATTACGGAAATCATATATACTACTCCTCATTTCCTTTCATAACTTGCAGCTTTCATCACATAGATGAACTTTGTCGATCTGGTTGGCTTATCTCCCTTAATTATGATCTTTTCACCACTTGGTGTACTTACTTGTACTGACTTTTGATCACATAAAATACTGGCACGATTGGCTACCAACCAATTCTTTCCTAATACAACATCGAATCCGGCTAGATTTATTGGGTAAAGGTTAGCAAAGAAATGATGGTTTTGGATTTCTATTCTTGTTCCCTGCAAGATTTCGCTTATCTTAACGGATTCTTCGTTTGCTGTCTCTACCAGACAATCTTGTTGAAGTTTGGCTAAGGGTTGGTCAAGAAGTTTGTAGAAAGAAGTATTGATAAAACTTTGGTTTGCACCAGAGTCAAACAATACTTTGGCAAAAATATTATTAACTAAGAACGTACCGGCAATCACATCCGGAATCATCTTGGCTTCCTCAGCTGTCAAAACAAATGCTCTGGCATTCTTCTTAGGTCCTTCAGTTATCTTAGCTTTGTTGGTTGTGGCTAGAGCTAGTTTCGGACAGTTCGGTTTGATATGCCCAGTTTCTCCACAATTGAAGCATATACTATTACTAGGTTTCTTCCTACAATCTTCTTCCTTGTGTCCGGATATTTTGCAAAAGTTGCAGTATACAGAGCATTTTCCATAATGTTTTCTTTTGCAATACTGGCAATAAGGTGTAGAGGAAGAACATGTACCTTTCCCAAGGTTGTAATTATCGTAGCGAAATTCTTGGGTAAGCTTTTGAGCTAGGTTCTTTCTCTGGTTTTCCTCTTGTGTACGCACCAATTCATCAGTCAAGGTACTGGCTAGTTCTACTGCTTCTTCTATGGTTTACGGTCTAGCTGCCTTGACTGCGTGTCTAATCTCACTAATTAATCCCCAAATATAACGGGAGATTAACACTGGTTCAGGTGAGGCTAAGGTAGGCACTATCCTAGCATATTCGAAGAATATGGTAGTGTAACCTTTGCATTCTATTCCAGTCATTCTAAGATTTAGGAATTTATTGGCGATTTGTTCCTTTTCATTAGGAGGACAGAATTTTCTTTCAACCATTTCCTTAAAGTTGATCCATTCTATAAACTCTATCACTTCCCATAGACTGGAGAATAGTATTCCACCATTCTAAGGCTGCATTTTTAAAAAAATTAGAAGCAAGCATAATCTTATATTCGTCTTCACATTTACTTATCTTTATGACTGCTTCTGTCTTTTCTATCAACGTAAGGCTGCAATGGCTCCTTCATTGCCTGAGAATTCTATTGGTTTGTAGGCCAAGAATTCTTTATAAGAACAACCGTAAGAAGCGGTTCTTCTTCTTTTAGGAATTGGAGCTTGCATTATAGGTCCGTTATCGTTCACACTGTGACTTCGTTCAGTGTGTTGATTTTACTTCCATTTGCAGATATATTATTTTCTGCTTCCTTAACAGTCTTGATAATATAAGGCATAGCATCTATAATTCCTTGTGCTACTATATGTTGGATAGCACTGTTATATATTTGGTTTCCGTATTCTCATTATTCTGGTTTTCCTGATTTACTTCGTTGTCTATCTGAATTACGAACATTTATCAAGTACTAATTTATCACAGAATAAATTTAGTATAAAGATTTATACACAATCACACAAACAAACTGATCAAAAACTTCGATCATTGCGACTTTTACTCTTTTCTATATATATGCATCGGTTACATACTACAACTAGAAATAAAATATACTAGTAGTTACATCCGTATCTATTCTAGTCTATATATATATATATATATATATATATATATATATATATATATAATCAAAATACAAAATTACATATATATCTAGGCATTTTCTAAGTATCATGTATCCAATCATGTATATCACGCTCGACATGCTTCCACATAAGCTTCTCTCCTATTTGGCGAATTCTATCTCCTTCTTCTACTAATTCGTCAACATATGAGCGAAGTTCTTCCAAATTTTCCTGGCTTATAGGTGGCATGGGCGTTGGTACTGGATCAGGGTGTCGAGGGATAGGTTGTCCATAAGGGTATGGATTGTGTATCACACTCTGTGTCCACCAGTCGCTATTCCAAAAGGGATCTAAAGGGTTAAGGTTAGTGTACTGAGCTATGGGGTTTGGTGGGGGAATTCTGGGAATTTCATAGGGATCTACATCTGGAATTGGAAACTGGTATTCCTGATCGGGTTCTAGCATTTGTTGGTCTGGGAATAAAGGTAACAGTGGCGGTTCAACTATTTGGTTTAGGTTAGCGTCTACTGCTGTAGTGGCTAACATATGAAAATCAGCCAACTGTCTATCTAATTCCTCTTCCCAATGTGGCCTAATGACTGTCTCTTAAGTCTGTGAATTTACTACACTATTAGCTCTGACTACCGCTCTCTGTTGTTATAACTTCTTTATTCTCTTTCTTCTCTCATTTGCTCCTCTATTAAACTAACCTCTCTTTTTAGTAGTAAAGGGTTCCTCAGACTGTGCCCTAAATATAAATATCCTTTCCTTAGTATCAGCTGAGTATCCTAAGGAATTAGGTTGAGACGATGTTCCCTTATCGTTTGGTGAACTAACTATATGACGATAAGCGTCTGAAGTTCCTTGCTCACTCATACTGTAAACTAACCAATAGTCAAATAACACAAAACAATATGTACACATAATTACATAAGTTATTTCCTAACACAGAATTTAAGTGTCAGCATAACACTTCTTTGGCTTAAACCAGTGGCTATAGCTCTGATACCACTCTGTGTTGCAACCCCCGACCCCTACCTTGGGAGTGGGTGCCGTGAAATCCAGATTAGTGGTATCAGTGTTTATTAATTTGGCAGCGGAATACATCAGGGCCGTAGTTAGGAAATATTTTTATCAGAGTAAAACACCAAACTTTTATAATAATACAAGATTGGGATAAAACCCATGTTCATTTGACAATACATTTGTAGGGATAAACCCTAATTATTGAAAACAAAAACTCCTTTTTATTTAGGTAACTTTTATAGGCACTTTTCCAAGCCTTCAGTGCTCTCCAGCTAGCTTCTATTGGCTTTCACATTTTGTTACCTGAAACGCATTTTAAAAACATTTTATCAGCAAGAAATACTGGCGAGTGCATTCCAGTTTAATCAAAATAGCTTTTATAACTTCACCGTATTGAGAGCAATTACAATATTTTTATCTACACTATTACTCATTCAGTACTATCCACAACAGACTTGTGGGTCATATTACTCATTGGCTAACTCGTTGTCCAATGGTAACGTCTTTCACATTTTGTATACAAAACCCCAACATACCGGTAGTAATTGTAGAATACAAAGGTTATCACCCGTAAGTTTCACAGACTAAAGCAAGTTAAAATCATACAAACACACTACAAAATCAAATATAATTGAAAGCATGACTGCATCGGCGTCGACCTCCGCAAAACACATGTAACCAGCTGTGGTTAGCATTACCATCACCACCCATCGAATCTTGTCAAAACCCAAACACACTTTATAGTAATGGGTCAAGTGTCTTTTTGTCAAAAATACCAATTTAAAAAGGGCAAAATGCCCGGTTTTTACGCAATTTTTGCAACATTTGTATTGTTGTGAAAAGTGTAGTTTTGCAGTGTCTTTTTTCTGTCAAAAAGTGTAGTTTGTGCCCGGTTTAGATTTCTTGAAAGTTCCTCCAGATTGCTGAATTCACTTGCATCAGTCTGTGTCGGGTTCCATCTAAAATCTATTGTGAGAATACCATTTTGACCCGTTCTGCCACAATTGCCTTCTTTACTTGTTTTAGGGATACATCGCTAGAAGTAAACACGCAATGAACAGTGGATGAGCCAGTAGTCATTCTAGATTAATACCCATGCCCACCAACACATTTGAAATTTTTGCCACATTCGAATGTGTAAAAAGATGTTGAAAAACAAAAATTTGTGTTACTGGGCGTCTGGCCACGACCCTTTGTTGGTCCGGGCACGACCCCGTGGTCAGATTGCCTGTACCAAAATTAAACAGAAGGCTGGGCATGGGGCAAGTTCAGTGAGCACGACCCCGTGTCCAGTTACCTGAACTGGGAAACTTTCTGCAGAGACTCGGGCACGGGCCGTGTTGGGCTGAGCACGGCCCCGTGCTAAACTTGTTGTAATGTTGCAAAATTGTCAGGAGGCTCTGTTTTTGTGCATGGGGTGTGGTTTTAAAGTTCCCTTGGTAACCCCCACCTTTTCGAGTATATTTAACCATTACAACATCATCCAAACACCATAATTTAAAACCATCATTCATTAAAGAGTGAGATACATAGTTCCAAGAAATTAAAAAGTACATACTAAAAACTAAGGTAGATAAGTAGGTCCTAGAATGCAAGAAATTTTAAACCACGGAGAAGTTCTAGCCTATATGTTTTTATTATAAGAGCAACAAAATCTCGAAAATTGAATTATTCGATTGAACAAGGCCTTTAGAACTTCTTTCTGGAGAGTGCCCCTCACACATCGTTAAGCCACTCCTCTATCTCCCTGGGGAGAAGAAAAGCGGGCTCAGTGTCTTCCTCATGTGAATGAGGTGCGACCTCAACCAAAACCTCTTGTAAGGTGTCTAGAGGAGGTTCCGGGGGGATTTCGTCCCATCCGGTGGGATTAACAACTTTTTGTGCCAAGTTCCAATCTTCTTGTGGGAAGATTGGTTCCATAGGTGGCATTGCAAGAATATTCAACCTTTGTTGCAAAAGGTTGATTTCTTGGAAGCTATTCTCTAGCTCCACCGTTAGATAGTTGATACGGTCAATTAGGACCTCCTCCACGGATGTCATCTCATCGAGTGCTTCTCTTAGCGCCATCACGTAACGCACAAGGGTTGCTTCAATCGATGGCCTCCTTTCTCTGCGACTATTCCTCGAGTGAGCTGAAGATGTTCTGCTGTTCTGACTTGACATTCTAAGAAAACAAGATGAAAAGTTCAAAACAATGAAATAGTAACTCCGACCACGGCCCCGTGCTCGCTAAGCACGGCCCCGTGGCCACCATTCTGCAGATTTTTGAAACAAGGAATCTTAGTGCTTTAAATTATTTGTTTGACTTTTGAAACATTTTTGAGCAAAAGTAACTTAAAACAGTGTTATAAAACTTATTTTTGATAAGATTCCTTGGTTAAAAACCTAGCAAATATCACAATAAAGCTTGAAATCATAGAAGTTTCAAGCTTTAATGGAGGTTTTGAAGAGTTTTTGAAGAAGAAGGCAAGAGACAAAAGTGGTAAAGACAAGATGGTTGTTGAGAACCTTCTTTGGAGAATACCTTGTAGGGTATATTTGAAGATCCCACCAGATCTTTGTCTTTGGAATGGGTCCAAATGTGCAGGAATCATGCTGACTTTATAGAAAACTATAGCACGCTGACCACAGCCCCGTGTCGGATGGACACGGCCCCGTGGTCAGACATGACTCTGACATATTTTGTCTGTATTCTGATCACGGGGCGTGTTGGCCTGGACACGACCCCGTGGTCAATTTTTAGCTGGGCACGGGGCGTGTTGACCTGGGCACGGCCCCGTGGCTAGAGAGTTTTATGAATTTTCATCTTATTTTAAGGAATCCGTCCGGATCGGGTGGTTCCTTACTGGACGGAATAACACCGAAGTGCCTAAGGTACCTAAATTTCTCTTGATTCAAACACAAACGCAAGAGGTTATCGGAAAGGGTAAAACCTAAGCTAAATACGGTGGGCGAAACCGACCTTTATTCCTCTTATCTAGGCTCTCGTTAAAGAAGGTATATGTCGAATCGCTCAGGTCTATGAACGCATCGGCGGAGACCGATGGAGAGTCCTTCACAGCACAATCGACACAGGGACAACTATCGCTCATGTCCTTACAAGAGTTAGAGGTGTTTTTGGTATCGAATGTGATCTCAACAACTTTCCTTGATCGTCGTCTTGGGATGAATAGTTTTCTTCCATCTCAAGTTCTTTTATCAATTTGAGAATTATTTCTTCGAGTTGACATAATTCTTCGAGAATCATATAATCTAAAAGAAATGATTGAGAGCATTCGAGGGAGAGATAGGGATCGTTTTTACTTTCGCCCATCTTAAGGTTGTAGGGAAACGATGGGTCTAAATAGTGGGGAGTGTAATTTAGAAAGTAACATTCTAAATTTACATGAGATCCGCCACATATTTGACACCATTCACCATAAGAGGAGCGAAAGTAAAAATAATCAATATCGCTCATATTTTGTTAGAAATTACCAACCGTCGGGATATTACGGTTCTGTTTTCAATAACTGGAGGGCGGACATGGGGGGGTGTTCAGTGGGCACGGCCCCGTGTTTAGCTACTGTCTGACTTAAAACAGGATTGCCAGTAATAAAGATTGGGCACAGGGCATGTTCAGTGGGCACGGCCCCGTGCTGAAGTCTGCATATGCTGAAAATCTAAGAAAAATCCTAAAAAATAGAAAACTAAGAAAAAATGTTTAGGCCGTTGATTCCTAACTTTCTTAAAATCCTTGTGTCCCCGGCAACGGCGCCAAAAAAACTTGGTGTGTGCAAGGTGTATTATGTTTTTATTGATATTTTAAGCCCATTTTACACATTAGTCAAATTTTAAATTTATAAAACACGATATTCTACTAACACTAAACACACACTTGGGCAAGTGCACCCATCGTGAGCATAGTATAGTGTTGGTAAGATACCGACGTCGTCCAAGGACACAAGAGCTTTTAGTACCGATTTATCCTCAACGTCTAATCAAACTAAAATTTTTGAGAAAAAGGTTTTAAGCATGAAAAATAAACTAAAATGCAGAAATAAAAATAAAATAAAAACAGATAGACAAGATGAATCACTTGGATCCGACTCGCCTTTAATATATCCTTTGATGATTTCCGCACTTTTGTACTTTTTAAGAGATTATCTTAGTTATCGTAGTAGGCCCCTCTTTTGAAGGTGACGTTACCCTCAACCCAGTGGTTTGAGTCAGCAAGGATACAATCCCAAAGGATAGGAATATTGAAAGATAATTAATTAAATTATTAATGCGAAAAGTGGTAGGCCCCTCTTTTGAAGGTGACGTTACCCTCGGCTAAGTGGTTTGAGTCAGCAGGGATACAATCCCAAGTAGCCAGTTTAATGTATTAATAGTAGTTTACATATGAGGGGATCAAGCCATTCGCACCCCCGTCATCCAATACCAGTGGGTATTGAAGGAGGTCCTAGTAAGCTTAACCCAGGTCCTTGCAGGATCTATACACTGAACAAGGCAACATATCTCTATATAGACCGTAGAGATATGAATGGTGTAAATCTTTTACTTTATATAGACAGTAAAGTAATGCCAAGACACCACGGACAAATGATAAAGAAGTTTCACCTTCAACATAAGAAACTAGTTATTAAAGTCATTAATACAAAACCAAATAAAAAGTGCGAAAAGATTAAAAATCAAAAGTAATACATTAAAGACTTGTCTTCACCAAGTGATGTAAGAGACTTAGCCAAACATGGCCTTTGATTGACAAGAACTCTTACTATCAATCTTGGATCCCGAGACTACTACACACACTCTAAGGTGGATGGTGGTGGTGGATGTGGGTGTTGTAGTGGTGGTGGAATGGTGGCAAAGTGGGAGAGAGGTAGTTTGCCAAGGGATGCCTATGAAGTGAGCTAAGCACCCCTATTTATAGCCTGAACAGAAGCCCGGCCACGGCCTCGTGTCCAGCGAATACGCCCCGTGGCCATCCTTTTCTATTCCTTCATTAATTGCATTTGTCAGTATAGGGCTCAACAAGGTCCGTGTCCAGTGGGCACGGCCCCGTGTGCAGAAGCGTATCTGTACTACCAAGATTTTGCAAGATTTTGCAAATCTTAGCGTTGACCACGCCCCGTGTTGAGTTGGGCATGCCCCCGTGGTGAGCGTAGAAGCTTCCACAACTTTGTCCTTTCTGCAGACACCTGACCACGCCCCTGTGTCCAGTGGGCACAGGCCGTGGTCAGACTTCTGTTTCTTGTTTTTGCTCTTGGGGATGCTGTCGAGGGGTCGTGCATGTCACATTTATTCCTTTTCTTTGTATTTATGTTAGTTTTTGCTGCATATTTGTTCCTTTTGCTCGTTTAAGCTCATTTGGTCCTGTAAATTCAAAATGAAGACAAAAGCACGCTTTTTCCAACATTAGTACTAAAAAATGGTTAGTTTTATGCCTCATTTGATGTAATTTATATGTTGCATTTTACTCACATCAGTCACAAAAACAAAAAGTTTTACGACGACCGACGCTTTTTACGCTTTTCGCCATTTTCACTAACCACTGACCAAAAACCACCTACCCTTAGCCCAAGCCTAACCCTTCCCCAAGTCCTCTTGATATTTACAAAGGTTTATATTTAAAAAGGAGGAGGATTGATCGCTTGGCAAGCATATGGTAGAAGTAAGTTCCACGCCGGTCTCGAGTGTTTCACAAAAATACACAAATCGGCCAAGTACCGAGTGATCTCCCGTGAGATATGTGAACTTGTATATAAATGAAATTTTAAAGAGGCATGTTATGCCCAGATAAATAATTTTTCTTATAAACTGTTCTAAATAAATCATTACGAATAGGATAGTAAATAAAATAAAAATAAAAATAAAACTTAATAAAGATCTTGGATTCCCGACATTCAAGATAAGCACAAAAACTTCTCTTCTACATCTTCCATTTGGGTGTGTAAGCCACATATTAAATAGTTTTGCTTGAGGACAAACAAAGATTCAAGTGTGGGGGTATTTGATATGTGCAAAATGCAACATATAAATTACATCAAATAAGGCATAAAACTAACCCTTTTTAGTACTAATGTTGGAAAAGCGTGTTTCTTTCTTCCTTTTGAATTTACAGGACCAAACGAGCCTAAAAGAACAAAAGGAGCAAATAAGCAGCCAAAACCAACTTAAATATAAAAAGAAGGAATAAACGTGACGTGCCCGACCCCTCGGCAACATCCCCAAAAACAAAAACAAGGCAACAGAGTCTGACCACGGGGCCGTGCCCAGCTGGGCATGGGGCGTGGTCAGGAGCCTGCACAAAAGACAAACCTGCAGAAGCATCTACGCCCACCATGGGGGGCGGGCCCATCTTAACACGCGGCGTGGTCAACGCAAAGATACGCAGAATCTTGATAGTACATCAACGAGTTGACCATAGGGTCGTGCCCAGAAGACACGGGGTTGTGTGGAGCCCTTTGCTGACAATTGCAATTAATGAAGGAAGAGAAGATGCTAGCCACGAGGCGTGCTCACTGAGCACGGGCCGTGGCCAGGGCTCTGTTCAGGCTATAAATAGGGGTGTTTGGTTCACTTGAAAGGCATCCCTTGGCAAACCACTACTCTCCTACTTTGCCACCACTCCACCACCACAACAACACCAACACCAATACCCACCACCACCATCATCCATCATCCGTCTTTAGAGTGTGTAGTAGTCTCGGGATCCAAGATTGATTGTAAGGGTTCTTGCCAATCAAAGGCCATGTTTGGTTAAGCCTCTTAGATCACTTGGTGAAGACAAGTCTTTTATGTATTACTTTTGATTTTTAATCTTTCGGCACTTTTTATTTGGGTTTGTATTAATGACTTTAATAACTAGTTTCTTATGTTGAAGGTGAATTTTCTGTATCATTTTCTCGTGGTGTCTTAAGGTTACTTTACTATTTATATAAAGTAAAAGATTGCATCATTCGTGTCTTTACGATCTATAAAAGGCACGTTGACTACCTGGTCGGGGGTTAGGGGAATGGTTTTGGTAAAGTTCTTGTCTCGTTCAGTGTATAGATCCTGCAAGGACCTGGTTCAAGCTTACTAGGACCTCCTTCAATACCCACTGGTATTGGATGGCGGGGGTGCGAATAGCTTGAACCCCTCATATGTAAACTACTATTAATACTTTAAACCGGATTCTTGGGATTGTATCCTTGCTGACTCAAACCACTTAGCCGAGGGTAACGTCACCTTCAAAATAGGGGCCTACCACTTTTCGCATTAATAACTAACTTAATTATCTTTCAATATTCTGACCCTTTGGGATTGTATCCCTGATGACTCAAACCACTGGGTTGAGGGTAACGTCACCTTCAAAAGAGGGACCTACTACTATAACTAAGATAATCTCTTAAAAAGTCTGAAAGTGAGAAAATCATCAAAGGAACAAATGACAAATAAGTTTCTAAGTCTGACATGTCAAGTCCTTCAGTCAAAAGGGGAAAACGGGTTTACAATAAAGAATTTCTTCTATCAAAATCTAATTTGAATGACGAAACATTCAAAGTTGCATATACATTGAATGATTCCAACAAATTATATTCTGATGAGGAATTTCCAATAAAAGGTGTCAAACCTGATATGATCAAAAAGGTTTTCACACTAACAGAAATTAATATTTCTAAAATAAAAGATGTAAATCTTTCTGAAAAACCTAAACTTTACACCTCAAGAGTTAAACAAAGAGAAAACAAGAAAAATGGTTACAATTCTGGTTCTGGTTATCGAAAGAAACCAAACCATAACGGTAATTTCAAAAAGAAAAGATTAGGTTTTATTCCACCAGAAAATTATAAAAATGAAAAATATGTTCGAGATTTTAAATCGAAAATGATATTTGTTTCAGGTACATCTTCTGAAGGGGAAAAAAATTTGTTCAGAAAGCAGTCGAACAAAGAATTCCTTGCGAAAAAGCAAGAAGAAATGGAGAAGATGGTTGATCAAAAGAAAAAGGAGACTCGAACCTATTTTAAATGTGGTAGAATTGGACATCTAGCTGTGAAATGTTCACAAGCAATTCAAACCAAACAGGGAGTTTCTAAACTGAAAGAAAAATTGGTTGAGTTTGAACCACCAAGTGAGAGAACTAAACTTTTCAAAAATTTAAAATTTGAAATTGGTGAATGTTCAAAGAGGTTTTACAAGAAAAGTGCAAATATTGACAACCAAATATGGGTTGTTAAGAAATCTGATGATGGGTCTAGCAATGATTCTGATTCATCAAAATCAGAGGAGCTAATTTCGGGTGATGAATCTGATTCCACAAAGTCAGAGGAGCCACATGTTGAGCTAAAATTGGAAACATCAGTACCGCCAATGGATGATGTAAATTTTCCACCATTGCGGGCTGAGAATTTTAAACAAAAGGTTGGTAAAATTGAGATTTCAAATCAATTTTTCTCAGAAAAGAAAGACTTTGATATTGAAAAAGTTTTTAATCCCAAAGTGCACCATATTTTTGGTAAAATGGTTGATGGGAAGGTTAAAGGGGTGAAGGAGTTTTATGAGAAAAAATTGAAGAAACCAGGTAAGAATGTGACATCTCAGGTTTGTGACTGGGATGGAACATATTATGATGAATGAAAAAGTATGACTTGCCGGAGCTCCCAGGTGGGTAAGTGAGGAGCAGGTATCGGCATTTTTCTTGAGAAATTCACAAAAGTGATTTCGACCTACAAGTGGTTGAAGAAGGGTTTTAACATACAAGTGGTAAATCAGGGACATTAAGTTGTACTTGATTTTCTACAAGTGGTTATGGTTGATTGAATTTAAAACTGTTATATTTTTCAAGTGATTTTGAGAAGAACAAAGTGATGAATTGATCCCCATTTCTAAAAGTGGTAAAATCAACAAAATTTATTTTCTGTGAAAAAACATTTGATTAAAACAAACTTAAGTGGTTTGAGATCACAATGGGAAAATAGTGTTAGTGCATTCATCTGTCGTCTTCGTCTTATGTCGAGTCTCAGTTGCGTTGCAGATCTGAACGAGCATGAAGTAATCTTTAAGGATAATGACATCACATGTGTGACATCAAGAATGACATCACAAGTGACATCATCATTGCATATCACGTGAAATTGCATGAAACAGAATTGAAGTTACTTGAATGTTGCATGTTCGCTTGAAGACAGACCGCTTGAAAGTCATCGCTTGAAATGTTAGTGGTTGGTCTGAAAGTCATCGCTTGAAATGTTAGTGGTTGGTCGCTTTGTAACAACTCTCATCAAAAGTCATATTTATTAAATGAATTTGTCTAATAGGAAACCCTAATTGAGACACCCAAGTGATTCTGCACAAACCCTAAAATTTTCAGAACAATCAGAATCAGGATCAGGGCCCCTAAAACTCAGGGGGGGTAAACCCTAGTTACGATTATCTAAATTATGTGCTGTCAAATTCGAATTTTTCAATTTCACCAACTCAGCAGGCCTAGTCCCACACGTGGCAACCCTATGACCATTAGGTGTCCCTTACGGACCGTAAGGGATAAGTCTTACGGTCCGTAAGCAATGTCAAATTTTGGCTATAAATAGCAGACATTGGCACTTGATATTCTGCGTACGTTCGACGAAGAAATTCATTTTAGGCATTGAGTTGCGTTCTGTTTACCACAATTAACACACACGGATCACTAATCGACGCCGCAATACAGGGTAATAACTCGATCGCTGCTACGATTCAATGTCTGATCGATTAAATTATCCAATGGATGTTTAAGTGTTGCCCACACTAGGGTTTATGCTTTGTCATTCGTCGTTAATTCGATGGATGTTTAAGTATCGCACTTTGTCATTCGATGTGAGGGTTTGATATCGTGAGTTATCGTAAATGCTGTATTAAGTTACTGATTGAATTGTGTGCCTGTTATTAATTTAGGTTAAACGGCTAATCAGTAGGCTAGACTCTGCTCAAAATTAAATCTGCAATGTGAGTCATTCTCTTTTTATCAACTATTTTACAATACCTCAAATTATTTTCAAAAGTTATAATTACAGGGACTAAGTCGTGGATATCTTGAATCACTGGCTAGTGGGGTATTGTGCACATTACTAATTTTCTCCCAGTTAGGTTCATTGACCTACTAGGGATAATCATCACTATTTAGGTTCATTGACCTGATAGTGGTATGACCATCGTCACCATTGTGACATGTCACCATTGTGACACGGCGCCAGATAAAAATAAGATAGAAGCCATTGTAATCGCTCTTATGCTGTAATTAATAACTATGCATCATTTTATGTAAATAGAATGATTCACTCAGTATTTCCCGCTGACAAAACCTTTTTCAAACATGTTTCAGGTAATCTGTTATGATCCAGGAAAAGTGCCGTGAAGCACTACAAGCTTAAGGAAGTGGCTCAGGATAAAATAAAGAAACATGTTTTGTAAAATAAAAGATTTCTTCGTGAAATCAAATGATTGTAAATTACCGGGGTTTTATCCCGAGTTGTGAAATAAAATAATCGGGAAATATTTCAGTTTTAAAAAGATCTTGATAATAAACTTCCGCTGTTAAACTCAATTAATTAAATACCACGGGATTTATGTCCCGCGGCTCCTGAAACGGGTCAAACCGGGTCGGGGGCCGTGACAGAAAAATGTGGTATCAGAGCCACTGATCGAGCCACTGATTTAAGCCAATTAAGTATTTAGAAAATACTTAATTTTTATTAATTGCTATTTTGTGATTATGTGTTTTATTATCTGACTAATTTTGTACAGTATGGGCAGATCTTTATATGCTAGCCACTGTAGCAGTAAATACAAATCTTTAAATATTTTGATTCAAGTTTTAGCACCCTTATTAAATATAAGCCAGAAACCTGATTCAGTAAATAAATAAATTTACAAATAAAACCTAGTATGTTTTCATATTCGGTTGTTTCGTAGTTACCCAATATGAAATAATATTTAAAGGTTTTCTATGAAATTTTGTTATAAAATTTTAAAATCAGTAATGGTGTGTATTGATGCATACTATTAAATATAAAAATGGAAATCGAGAAATCGATAGTTTTAATTATATGTGAAATTATATAATTGTTTTGTGTATAATTATTATTTAATCGATACTAATAAATTATATGTATATATGAATTATCAGATGGAAAACGCTAATAATGAACCAGTTAATGAGGTTAATCAATCTGAGCAACAACCGGGGGATCAATATATGACCAGGCAGGATATAGAAAATATAGTTGCTCAAGGGATAGCCAACACTATTCCAGCAATAGTTGCTCAAGGGATAGCCAACGCTATTCCAGCAATCGTTGCTGCTGTTAAAAATCCAATCGAACAGCAACAAATCATTCCTAGCAAACGTATTTCTGAAGATAACTTCAGTAATAGCGTAAACGGAGGCAATAATCATACTAATCATGAGAATGAACCACGGCAAGCTCCTCCCCCAAAGAAAATGAAAGCTGCAACGCCTGGTTGCACTTACAAAGAATTTCTTGCTTGTAAACCCACTGAGTTTGCAGGCAATGAAGGAGCGACTGCGGCACTGCGTTGGTTAGAGAAAACCGAGGCAGTAATTGCCATAAGTAAATGTGCTCAGGATGATCAGGTCATGTACGCGTCAAACCTTTTCAAAGAAGGGGCGCTAGAATGGTGGAATACGGTGTTACAAGCAAAAGGAAGAAGGATGGCATATGCTATGAACTGGGAAGAATTTAAGAGCTTTGTAGAAAGAAAATTTTGTCCCGGGTATGAAAAGGAACAAATGACAAATAAGTTTCTAACCCACCGGATGGTGAATGTAGATTGTCGAGGGTATACTTCGATATTCTTCGAGTATGCTCGAGTGGTACCAACCCTGGCTTCGCCAGAGCCGGTACTTATTTCTCGTTATATTTGGGGATTGATTGCCGAAATCCGTAATATCGTCAAGGCTGCGAAACCTCGCACGATTGATGATGCGGTGGATTTAGCCAATACTCTGACTGACAAACTAGTACGGACAAGAGAAGAAAATAGAAGGAAGGAAGTAGCCCAAAAGATTACCCAAGGATTCCGTCAGGGTGACCATAACAATTTCAAGAGAAGAGGGAATGGGTAATCTTCCACTAGCCCATTTTGCAATTCTTGCAAAAGGAAGCATTTTGGAAGATGCAAAGGATATTGCAATTTTTGCAAAATTCCGGGGCATCAAGAAGAAGACTGCAGGAGGAAGAAATTTTCAGTCTGCTACAACTGTGGAGAAGCTGGACATCTTAGGCCAGATTGTCCAAAACTGAACAAACCATCTGACAATAAAGCCAAACCTGCAGATGGAGCAAAAAGGAATGTAAGAGCCTTCCAACTGACTGCTCAGGAAGCAGAGCTCATTCCAGATGTAATAGCTGGTACGTTCTTAGTTCACAACGTTTACATAAAAGTATTATTTGACTCTGGTGCAAACCAAAGTTTTATAAATACTTCATTCTGCCAAACTCTTAACTTACCTTTAACCAGCATTAGGCAAATTTCTACAGTAGAAACGGCAGATGGGAATTCAGTTAAAATAAATAAGGTTCTGCAAAACGTAGAAATAGAACTTTTAAGTCATAAATTTTCTGCAACCCTATTATCTATGAAATTAGTTGAATTCGATGTTATGTTAGGAATGGATTGGTTAGTAAACAATCATGCTCGAATTATCTGTGATAAGAATTCCATAGAAATTTGTGCACCCACTGGAGAAGTAATAATGATTACAGGAGATAAGCCATGTAAACCCATAAAGTTCATATCAGTAATGAAAGTTGCTAATTATGAACGAAAGCAAGGAATAGTATATATGATTTCAGTAATCATTAATACTAAAGATAAAGAACTTAAGGAAATTTCTGTAGTTTCAGAATACCCAGATGTATTCCCAGAAGAATTACCAGGGTTACCACCAGATAGGGAGGTAGAATTTAGGATTCATCTAATTCCAGGAACTATACCGATAGCCAAGGCACCTTATCGGTTAGCACCCACAGAAATATTAAAACTGAAAAAGCAATTAGATGAATTATTAAGTAAAGGTTTCATACAACCTAGTTTATCCCCGTAGGGGGCACCAGTGTTGTTTGTTAAGAAAAAGGATGGTTCGATGAGAATGTGTATTGATTATAGGGAATTGAATAAGGTTACAATTAAGAATCGATACCCATTACCTAGAATTGATGATCTATTCGATCAATTCCAGGGAGATAGATATTTTTCTAAGATCGACTTACGTTCCGGATATCATCAATTGAAAGTACAAGAGGAAGACATACCTAAAACTGCTTTCAGGACTAGGTATGGTCATTACGAGTTTACAATCATGCCCTTCGGATTAACGAATGCACCTGCAGCATTCATGGATATGATGAATAGGATCTGTAAACCATATTTGGATAAATTTGTAATTGTCTTCATCGACGATATACTTATTTATTCCAAAAGTCAGGAAGAACATTGTCAGCACTTGCATTCACTCTTAACTTTGTTAAGAAAAGAAAAGTTGTATGCCGAATTCTCAAAGTGTAAATTTTGATTGCAAGAAGTGAAATTTCTAGGTCATATGGTGAATCATGAAGGTATTCACGTAGATCCTGATAAGATAGTAGCAATTACCAAATGGAAGGTTCCGCAATCCGCAATGGAAATTAGGAGTTTTGTAGGTTTAGTCGGATACTATAGACGGTTTATTAAGGATTTTTCCAAGATAGCGATACCATTAACTAAGCTAACCTATAAAACAGTTAAGTTTGAATGGGGACCTAAACAAGAAGAAGCCTTTAGGATCTTAAAGCATAAATTAACAAATGCCCCAATCCTAGCCTTACCAGAAGGAACAGAAGATTTTAAAGTATATGGTGATGCTTCAAAGCTAGGATTTGGATGTGTGTTAATGCAACGCAAAAAGGTAATTGCGTATGCATCAAGGCAATTGAAAAAGCACGAAGAAAACTATACCACTCATAACTTAGAATTAGGAGCCATAATTTTTGCCCTTAAGATTTTGAGACATTATCTGTATGGAAGTAAGTTTACTGTCTATACGGATCATAAGAATTTAAGATATATATGTGGGCAAAAAGAATTCAACATGAGGCAAAGGAGATGGATGAAAATCCTAAGTGACTACGACTGTGATATTCAGTATCACGAAGGAAAGGCTGAAGACGGCTAGAGATCGCCAGAAGAGTTATACAGACAATAGATGCAAGCCGTTAGAATTCCAAGTTGGAGACAGAGTATTGTTGAAAGTTTCTCCTTGGAAAGGAGTTGTTAGATTCGGTAAGAAAGGGAAGCTAAGTCCAAGGTACGTAGGACCATTTCCAGTGATCCAACGTATAGGACCAGTTGCTTATCGTTTACAACTACCAGGAGAGTTAGCTGGAGTACATGATGTATTTCATGTATCCAATCTCAAGAAATGTCTATCAGACGAATCTTTGGTAGTACCTATCCAAGATATAAAGGTAAACGAAAAAAAAATTTTAGAGAAACTTCTTCAGATAGAAGATAGAAAGATCAAATTTCTCAAAACACAAACGATTAGTGTTAGTTCAAGTAAAGTGGGATTCAAAGATAGGACCCTAATACACTTGGGAACTGGAATCAGAAAAGAAGCGAAAGTATCCTCAATTATTCCAGTAAATCTCGAGGACGAGATTTTTATTAAGGTGGGGAGAATGTAACAACTCTCATCAAAAGTCATATTTATTAAATTAATTTGTCTAATAGGAAACCCTAATTGAGACACCCAAGTGATTCTGCACAAACCCTAAAATTTTCAGAACAATCAGAATCAGGATCAGGGCCCCTAAAACTCAGGGGGTAAACCCTAGTTACGATTATCTAAATTATGTGCTGTCAAATTCGAATTTTTCAATTTCATCAACTCAGCAGGCCTAGTCCCACACGTGGCAACCCTATGACCATTAGGTGTCCCTTACGGACCGTAAGGGATAAGTCTTACGGTCCGTAAGCAATTTCAAATTTTGGCTATAAATAGCAGACATTAGCACTTGATATTCTGCGTACGTTCGACGAAGAAATTCATTTTAGGCATTGAGTTACGTTCTGTTTACCACAATTAACACACACAGATCACTAATCGACGCCGCAATACAGGGTAATAACTCGATCGCTGCTACGATTCAATGTCCGATCGATTAAACTATCTAATGGATGTTTAAGTGCTGCCCACACTAGGGTTTATGCTTTGTCATTCGTCGTTAATTCGATGGATGTTTAAGTATCGCACTTTGTCATTCGATGTGAGGGTTTGATCTCGTGAGTTATCGTAAATGCTCTATTAAGTTACTGACCGAATTGTGTGCCTGTTATTAATTTAGGTTAAAAGGCTAATCAGTAGGCTAGACTCTGCTCAAAATTAAATCTGAAATGTGAGTCATTCTCTTTTTATCCACTATTTTACAATACCTCAAATTATTTTCAAAAGTTATAATTACAGGGACTAAGTCGTGGATATCTTGAATCACTGGCTAGTGGGGTATTGTGCACATTACTAATTTTCTCCCAGTTAGGTTCATTGACCTACTAGGGATAATCATCACTATTTAGGTTCATTGACCTAATAGTGGTATGACCATCGTCACCATTGTGACACGGCGCCAGATAAAAATAAGATAGAAGCCATTGTAATCGCTCTTATGCTGTAATTAATAACTATGCATCATTTTATGTAAATAGAATGATTCACTCAGTATTTCCCGCTGACAAAACCTTTTTCAAACATGTTTCATGTAATCTGTTATGATCCAGGTAAAGTGCCGTGAAGCACTACAAGCTTAAGGAAGTGGCTCAGGATAAAATAAAGAAACATGTTTTGTAAAATAAAAGATTTCTTCGTGAAATCAAATGATTGTAAATTACCGAGGTTTTATCCCGAGTTGTGAAATAAAATAATCGGGAAATATTTCAGTTTTAAAAAGATCATCATAATAAACTTCCGCTGTTAAACTCAATTAATTAAATACCACAGGATTTCTGTCCCGCGGCTCCTGAAACGGGTCACACCGGGTCGGGGGTCGTGACACGCTTGAACATGGCCGCTTGAAAGTGTTTATGTAATTTCAAGCGGTCTAGCCAATACTATATATAGGTGTCATTTGTCATTTCAAGCGGTTAGACAGGAAAGAGAGACTAGATTCCATACCGAGGTGCTGCCGGTGTGAAGACTGATTGTAATAGCTATTATATCAATCAAATCAGTGTTTAAAGTGATAACCAAGCTGTTTCATCATTCGTTTCTTAGTTTCCACCTCTGAAACGGATTAGATCTCTTCTGAACGACTCGTTTGGGTCATAAAACGATCCTACAAGTGGTATCAGAGCTCAGGAGGAAGAGATCTTGCCAAAACAGCCTGTTTTCGTCATTTTTTCTGATTTCTACACATTTCTTTTTCAAATTTAAAAAAAATTCGGTTAAAATCGGCTCAAATTCACACATATTATGCGTAATCATGTATTAACAAATCCTGGAATGTTTCAGCGTTAAATTCGACTTAAATCTGATTAAAATTGGACTTTCGCTTAAAATTGGTTCGTATTTGCTGATGTCATCTGGCTTTCGCTTGAATTTATGTGTTGAGTCAGCTTGAATCTGGCTTTCTCTTGAATATACATGGTGCTTTCGCTTGAATTGACCTTTCGCTTGAACATAACACCGTGAAAAATGTATCGAATTGTGTGAAATATTATAGAAGGTTGTCGGTTTGCATGTGAATTCATTTGGAATCGATCAGTGTGCATGTGATTCAAGATTCACGGTCCAATCCTTGAGTGTTGATAATTCAATTGTCGGCCACTTTTGATATTGTATGAGAATTGATAAGGGTTGTCGGCTAAGTGGTGTTGAAAACATGTTTGCATGTGACTTGATGTAAGGTGTCAGCTATTGTGTATTTTATCGATCCTATCAAGACTTTGCATGAGAACAGACTATCATAGTGAGGTCCAATGAAATTGGATTGAGATATCGGGTCACTAAACTCGAGAATTTGCATGTGAAGAATTAATTTGATATTCAAGATTGCATGTGATATGTCAGTCCAAATTGTCGCTTTTGATTAGTTCAAGTTTTTGAACCAATTTTGAGCAGCTCAAGTTATCACGTGGTTCATTTACTTCTCGGCCCAATCATTGTTTAGTGCAGCCCAATTCATACTCGGAATAATTGAAAGTGTGTTTTGAGTGAAATTTTTCGGGTCTGTTTTTAAAGATGGCAATGGTCTTTGATGAGAAGGAAAATCATGATCTTGTAAGGATAAATAACTATTGAAGGATGCGGAAAGTTTGACATTGGAAATCAAGAAGTTGAAAGATGAGAAGCAATTTGATGATAAACATATTCTTGTTTTGCAGGAAAATTTTGAGAAGTTGAAATCTGAAAATGTCAAACTGTTGAGTGGTTTGGACAGTTTGACATTAGAAAACAAAATTTTGAAAGAAAAAGAAAAAGATTTTGAAAATGAAAAATCGAAGATTGAGAAAGTTTTTCAAAGTCAAATAAAAATTTTAGAAGATGAGAGAGATATGTTTGGTAAAAACAATCTTGAAAAACAAATTGCAAACAATTCTCATCTTGAAAAGATTATTCGACTTGAAAAAGAGGCAGAATGTGCTCAAAAGAAAATCAATGAATGGGAAGAAAAGTTGAAGGTTTTTGTGAATACTTCAACTATTCCTTGCCCAAAACCTTTAAATTCTGTTCCAATAAGTGACGATGTCACAAACTATGATAAAGTCATAGTTGAAGATTGCGATGAAAAATCTGATGATGAAAATGAAAAAATGAAGAAAAAGAATTTATTTTTGAAGTTAAAAGAAAAGTTTCAAGAAACTGTTCCACAATCAACTGAAAAGGGAGAATGCTCTAAGCAAAAACCTTTGAAGAAGAAAGTGGAACAAAAACAAAAAGAAAAAATTTTGAAAAATGTTCAAAAAGAAAATAAAAGTTCATCAGATCAATCATCCAATCGCAATCAAAAATTACAAAAAGTAAAAATTCAAAATTCAAAAATTGTTGGTAATGAGTGGTGCAGGTCGGACCATAGTGCTCAAAAGCCAAATCCAGCAAACAAGAGGAGGAAAGATTATCACCAAGCCAAACAGAGCTTTGATCTAAGTGTTTGGACTAAAAATGGTGATTGGTACGATAACAGAGTGTGTTACAGATGCGGTTATGGACACATTGCTGTTAACTGCTAGAGTTGGAGTTTTGAGTCAAGGAGATGCTTTAACTGCAACATCATTGGCCATATTACTAGAGATTGCTCAATGAAATCAATGAGAAGATTGAGAGTTGAATCTCAGAAGCAAGTGAAGAAACCAGTCAATGTCAAGTCCAAAGAACAGAAGGTTCAAGAACCTAAAGTTCAAGAAAAGAAAGTAAAGCTTTCTCAGGGGCAAAAAGACAGACTGAGGAAGAAGAGGAAGAAGGCCAGAGAGTATCTCGAGAAGATTTTGTCCTTGGATACAACTGGTAAAACAGATAAAAGTTCTGATAAATCGTCTTGCTCACCAAAGAACAACAAATCAAGCAAAACGAATTCATCAGATACAAATCTGAGGACGAAAGGGAAATCAAAGAAAGTGGAGGATTCACTTTCTGGCGATGAATCGGTTTCTGTGGAAACAAAGGAGCCACATGTCGGCGATGAATCTGGCTCATCAAAGTCAGACAAGCCACATTCAGGCAATGAATCTGGTATGGTAAAACCAGAAGAGCCATGTGTTGAGGTAAAAAATGAGAATTTTGGTCTAACAATGGATGATGCAAATTTTCCACCATTGTTGAACTAGAATTCAAAATCATCCAAGAACAGTCAGGCTTGGGTGAATCTGTTTAAATGAAAAACCTGACTTGCCGGAGATCCCAAGTTGGTAATCGCGGATCATGAATCAGCATCATTTATAAGTTTGTGAAAATTGTTTGAGTATAAGTGTGAATAGCCGGAACTCCCAGGTTGGTAAGTGTGGAGTAGGAATCGGCACCTTGAGAATTCAACCAACAGATGATGATTGGTTGAAAATGCTTGATTAGATTGATCTTACAAGTGGTAAATCAGGGACATTAAGTTGTATCTGATTTCCTACAAGTGGTTGAAAAACAATGTGATGAGTTTTCCCCAAACCTACAAATGGTAAAATCAACAAAACTTATTTTCCGGAAAAACCATTTGATTAAAATAAACTTAAGTGTTTTGAAATCATAATAGGAAAATAGTTTGTTGTGAGGGGGAGTTTTGATTGTTTATGCCAAGTGGATGGAGAATTGAGGCAATTCGATATCAGTTGTCGTGTTCTTGTACAGTTTGTTTTCAATTTTCTTTAGATGTATTTGTATTTTAGGGGGAGTATAATTTCAGAAAATTCAAAAACATTAGAAAATTTGAAAAAGCCAAAAACATGATAAAATGAAAAATGAGTTTTTGTTACATAAAAGAGGAAATGATAGTAAATCAGTTGGACTATCACAGCATGCTAAAGAAATGAAATGTCAAATGTGATAAACGGTCTCACTAAAGATGTGACGATAGGCTCAGCTAGACTAGTAGATTTGCGATAACGATACAAACTTAAATGAAAAAGCCTAGTTCAAGTGGGAAACATGGTCGAAAGCATAGTACTTAGTTTTGTCCTTCTTGATTGTGTGCCTACTCAGTAATCGTTGAATGCTAGAAAGACATAAAACTGGTTAAGTTTGTGAACTTTCACAACTTTGCTGAAAAGTCACTGTGATTGTGCATTTCATTTTGCAAAGATTTAAACTTGTTTTATTTCTTTATTTTGTTTAAGCATCGGACATCCTCTGCGTATATGTGAGTATCGACCTGGATGTTGTTGCCTAAACGTTCTGCTTTATTTTCTTTGGTGTTTCGTTTAAGCTTTGGACCTCCTCTGCGTATACGGGAGTATCGACCTGGTGGTTAAAGCCTAAACAACTTCTACTTGTTTTATTTTTCTTATTTTGTTTAAACATTGGACTTTCTCTGCGTATACGGAAGTATCGACCTGATTGTTAATGTTTAAACATTCTGCTTTGTTTTCGCACAAATCACAGTTGATAAAAGTTTAAAGGCATTACTTGAGTCAGTGTATTGCATGATGAGGGGATATGCTGAGATTGTGGGGTCCATAAGAATTTAGTGCAAATTAATATACCTTAACATATCGGTAAGCATTTCGAAAGTTTTTAGATTGAGTTTAAGTGGATAGCAATATCGTCAATCAATGTGAATCGTTTAGAACTTAAAATGAAATCAAGCTTAACGGTGTTAGTGATTTGTCTCAAAAACTGATATGATCCTCTTGCACAAACTCACAAAAATATTATATGTAAATATTTCTTCTCTGCATTTCATTCTACTTCAAAAATCCAAAAAGATTTTTAGAGTGTTTTAGCATAAAATTTTTAAAAATACAAAAAGATTTTCGACAACTGATGTTGAATAGCAGATTTTCAAAATTCCGAGTGCTGAACATGATGAACTGGTTTGGGAGTGTGTGTATTGAATTGAAAAATTCTGATTTGAGAAAGAAAGTTTGATTAGTTAATCAAGATCATGAATCTGAATTTGATGTAACTATTTCTAGTAAGTTTTTCTTATTGATTTAAGTGAAAACTTATGTGGTGGTGAGAAAATTTGTGCATGAGATGAATCAAACAGAGTTAAAGCCAGGATGCAATCTCAAGGTGATAGCTAATTCCAGACGGCGATCCCATCATGATGAGAGGGGGAGTCTGATGAGGTTAGAGCCAAAGAGAAGATCCTGGTATATGCTAAGAAAGATAAGAGACTGATAAAGACTGAAGATGCGAAGACTCGACACTTAAGACTCGTCAACATCTGAGGGGGAGTCTGTTAGTGCATTCATCTGTCGTCTTCGCCTTATGTCGAGTCTCAGTTGTGTTGCAGATCTGAACGAGCATGAAGTCATCTTTAAGGATGATGACATCACATGTGTGACATCAAGAATGACATCACAAGTGACATCATCATTGCATGTCACGTGAAATTGCATGAAACAGAATTGAAGTTACTTGAATGTTGCATGTTCGCTTGAAGACAGACCGCTTGAAAGTCATCGCTTGAAATGTTAGTGGTTGGTCTGAAAGTCATCGCTTCAAATGTTAGTGGTTGGTCGCTTGAACGTGGCCGCTTGAAAGTGTTTATGTAATTTCAAGCGGTCTAGCCAATACTATATATAGGTGTCATTTGTCATTTCAAGCGGTTAGACAGGAAAGAGAGACTAGATTCCATACCGAGGTGCTGCCGGTGTGAAGACTGATTGTAATAGCTATTATATCAATCAAATCAGTGTTTAAAGTGATAACCAAGCTGTTTCATCATTCGTTTCTTAGTTTCCGCCTCTGAAATGGATTAGATCTCTTCTGAACGACTCGTTTGGGTCACAAAACGATCCTACAAATAGTTTGTTGTGAGGGGGAGTTCTGATTGTTTATGCCAAGTGGATAGCGAATTGAAGTGATTCGATATCATTTGTTACGCTACTTGTAAAGTTTGTTTTCAAATTTCTTTTAAATGTGTTTGAATTTTAGGGGGAGTAAGAATTTTTCAGAAAATCCAAAAACATTTGAAAATTTGAAAAAGTCAAAAACATGATAAAATCAAAAATGAGTTTTGTTGTAAAAAGAGGAAATGATAGTACATCAATGGACGATCACAACATGCTAAAGAATTGGAAGGTCATATGTGATAAACGGTCTCACTGATGATATGCCAGTAGGTTTTTGCACATTTAGTAGATTGTGACGAGATATAAACCTAAATTTCAAACTTGCTTATATCGTGGGGAACATTTCTCGGATATATGGGTAACCCCGAAATCTTGTTTGAAAGGTCCCTCTTTCTGAGATACTAGGTCTTTATACTCAGTGATATCTGAGGTATTATCCCGGGACTTCTGATTTTGCGGAAGCAATGGCCTAGTCCCCGGAGAATACTTTTCGCTTGCTTGAAATATAGCGCCGCCCTCAGTATAAAAAATGATGCAACATTGCAAAATGCTAATCATGTGCTGTTGAAACAAAAGATCCTCTAAAGGGGACACACCAAAAGTCGAAGCCGTCATCTCTCTGCTGAACGGAAGTTCTGACCTGAGCTCTCACGGCCCTCGCAATTTAACCCTTTACAGATATCATCTGTGGTATACTCACCTGTAAGACTGAATATTGGGATCTGGATACGGGAGTATATTCTGAGGTGGGATACGCGAATAAGTTTAAGTGCTTAAAACATTAATCTCATATCTCGAAACAGTTGAACTTTGTGTGAAAATTTAAGTGGATCAGTATATTGACAATCTAAGTGAATCGTTTAGAACTTAAAATGTTTAAAGCTTAACGGTGTTGGTGATTTGTCTCAAAAACTTATATGATTCTCTTTCACAAACTCACAAAAATATTGTTTGTATATATTTCTTTATTGCATTTTTGTTATTCAAAAATTCAAAAAGATTTTTAGTGTGTTTTAGCATAAATTTTGAAAAATTCAAAAAGATTTTTGACAACTGATGTTGAAGAACTGATTTTCAAAATTCCAAGTGCTAAACATGATGACATTCAGTGAGGGGGAGTCGGTTTGAAAGATGAAATTGTTTTGAAAAGGAAAAATGATATTTCTTCAAATGGTTCATCAGTGATTAACATTGTAAAATCATTTATTGATTATGTTTATAAGTGGTAAGCAGAGAATAAATTTGTCAAATGTTAAAATTGTGAAATTTATTGTGAGGTAGAGTTTGTGCAGGTAGGCCAGGCTACGATTCCAGCTTGTCGAAAGGGGGAGTCTGAAGATTGAAGAGCCAAGTTTAGATCCTAAAGTTCACGTATGTTGATGATGCTGATGAACTTAAGGAATCAAGAGATCTGATGGAATTGAAGATTAGATCAACTATCAAAGGAAGGTTATCTGTTGGTGCTGATGAAAAGAGAAGACAGAGATTGAGGATACTTTACATTGTTAGATACTTCGAAGAGTTCGAGAGGACTGATAAAGACTGAAGATGCGAAGACTCGAAACTGAAGACTCGTCAACATTCGAGGGGGAGTCTGTTGGTGGATGCGTCTGTCGACTTCGTCTTGTATCGTGTCTTGTTTGTATATAGATAAATCAGGGCACGTTGTTCGAGAAAAATGTCAAATATAGGGTGAGAGACAGTTTTAAACGAAATTAGATTTGGTAATTTCGTTTGAAAATGTCAAGACAGATTCAAGCGAAATCACTAATTTCGTTTAAATGTGATTTCGTTTGAGGCAGATTCAAGCGGAATTATATGCCATTATATAGGTGCTTGCTGATTTCGTTTGAGAGTAGTTCTGAGATTCAGGTTTGAGCCATGAAGTGCTGCCGAAGTGTCTACTAGTTGTAATACTTTGTCAAATCAATCCAAAGACAGTTTAAAGTGTATTTCTTGCTGAATTGAACTCGATACGTCTGTTTCCACCATTCGTATTGAGAAAAACTCTTCTGATCGACTCGTTCGGGTCAGTAAACGATCCTACAAACCTAAAAACTTATTTGTGGGACACATTGAGGACAATGTGTAATTTAAGTGTGGGGGGATGCTAAAACTTTGAATCTTGCAAGTCCTAATCACAAGCCTTACACAAAACTCTATTGGAACCGCTAATCACCCCAATTTTTTTTCAAAATTTTTCATTTTTTTTTTCTTACTTGTCTAGGTTTAACTTGGGAATTTCAAATTTTATAAAGGTTATATTTTTACAAATTTATAACCGATAGCGTCATGATAAAAAGAACCAACATAAGAAAATTATGAAACGGCTTGACAAGCTTAGTTAAAATTTGATTATATATACTTGATCACATAAAAACCCATTCCCACAAAAGTGAGTTTTGAGCCTTTATTGAGCATACAAATACATATCTTTAAACTAAATGCTCATTTTTCGTTTCTTGTGCGAATAGCCGCTTGGTTCTTACGACTCTAGAACTTGCCACGACGATACATTCCCAGTCCTTACCAACTTAAACCCGAGTAAGTAAATGATGGAGGCATTAGGACTAACCCCCTTTTCATTTCTACACCATTATTTTTTCTTTTTTTTACCACCTACCCAAAATCCCCCTAGTTAACCCCTTTGAGCCTAAACCTTTTCATTTCTTAACCCAAAAAACAAACACCCTTTCACCCACTAAAACCCTTTTTATTTTTAACCCTTTGTTTTAGTAACAAGCTCGGTTTTTCGTATGACTTTTCAAAAAAAATGTTGATGATGAAGCAAAAGAAATAAACAAGCAAGTTCATCAAAAATAACTTTGTTTGAATAATGGCTTCATCAAAATAAAAATTGCAAAAATAAAAAGTCTTATGAAAACCGACGCTTTTTACACCTTTCACCCTTTTACTAACCACTAACCCAACCACCTACCTTTAACCCAAGCCTAACCCTTCACCCAAAAGTCCTCTTGATATTTACAAAGGTATATAGTTAAAAAAGGAGGAGGATTGATTGCTTGGCAAGCCTATGGTAGGAGTAAGTTCCATGCCGCTCTCGAGTGATTCACTAAAATACATCTTCGGCCGAGTGTTGAGTGATCCCCCGTGAGGTATGTGAACTTGTATATAAATGGAATTTTAAAAAGGCATGTTATGCCCTAATAAGTAATTTATCTTATGAAATGTTTTAAATAAATCATGACGAATAGGATTGTAAATAAATAAAAATAAAACTTAATAAAGAATCTTGGAAATCCCAACACTCTATGACAAAAAAAAAAAAAAAAAAAAAAAAAACCCTTCTCTTCTACCCATTCCATTTGGGAGTGTAAAGCCACATTATAAAGAGTTTTGCTTGAGGACAAGCAAAGATTCAAGTGTGGGGTATTTGATGTGCACAAAATGCAACATATAAATTACATCAATTGTGGCATAAAACTAACCCTTTTTTAGTACTAATGTTGGAAAAAGTGTGTTTTTGTCTTCCTTTTGTATTTTCAGGATTAAATGAGCTCAAATTAACAAAAGAAGCAAAAAGGCAGCTAAATAAAACATAAATACAAGAAAAAGAACAGACGTGGCATGCCCGACCCCCCGACAGCATCTTCCCAAGCAAAATCAAGAAGACAGAAGACTGAACACGCCCCGTGCTCAGTGAACACGGGGATGTGCCCAAGTGCCAGCATAAAAGACAAAGATATAGAAGCTTCTATCGCCCACCACGGGGCCGTGCTCAGTGGACACGGGGCCGTGGTCAACTATAAGATTCGCAGAATCCAGGCAAATCTTGATAGTACAGATATGCTTCTGCACACGGGGGCGTGCCCAGCGAACACGGGGGCGTGGTCAACTAATGCAGACAAAATGCAAATAATGAAGGAAGATAAGAGGATGGACACGGGGCCGTGCCCGGGATGCTGTTCAGGCTATAAATAGGGGTGCTTGGCTCATTTGCAAACCATCCCTTGGCACACCACATCTCTCACACTTCACCTACCACCATCACAACACCATCATCCACCACCATCATCCATTGTCCATCATAGAGTGTGTGAGTCGTCTCGGGATCCAAGATTGATCGTAAGAGTTCTTGACAATCAAAGGCCATGTTTGCCTAAGTCTCTTACATCACTTGGTGAAGACAAGTGTCTAGTGTAATACTTTTTATTTTTTTATCTTTTCGCACTTTTTACTTGGTTATGTATTAATGACTTTAATAACTAGTTTCTTATGTTGAAGGTGATTCTTCCTTATCGTTTGTCCGTGGTGTCTTGGCATTATTTTACTGTCTATATAAAATAAAAGATTTTCCCCATTCATATCTCCACAGTCTATATGGAGGTATGTTGGCTACCTGGTCGGGTGTTAAGGGAACGGTTTGGTTAGAGTCTTGCCTTGTTCAGTGTATAGATCCTGCAAGAACCTGGGTCAAATTTAGTAGGACCTCCTTCAATACTCACCGGTATTGGATGGCGGGGGTCCAAACTCTTTGATCCCCTCATATGTAAGCTACTATTAATACTTTAATCCGGCTACTTAGGACTGTATCCTTGCTGACTCAGACTACTTAGCCGAGGGTAACGTCACCTTCAAAAGAGGGGCCTATCATAATATGCATTAATAACTTAATTAATTATCTTTCAATAATCCGACCCTTTAGGATTTTATCCTTGCTGACTCAAACTACTGGGTTGAGAGTAAGGTCACCTTCAAAAGAGGGGCCTACTACAATAACTAAGATAATCTCTTAAAAAGTGCAAAAGTGCGGAAATAATCAAAGGTTACACTAAACACGAGTCGGAGCCAAGTGTATAGTCACGCCCACGTCAAGTTTTTGGCGCCGTTGCCGGGGAACACGGCGAAATTTATGGAACAATCTGAGACATTATTTTACCGGTGTACATACTGTGAATACTTGTACATTTTTGTATTTATCTGCTTTCTTATTTACTAACTTGTGAATATTTAGCCTAGCACGCCTAGTAGGACTAACTTTTGACTAACTTTTCTTTTTCTAACCACTAACCAACTAACTACTAACTTTACTAACTGACTAACCACTAACCTTACTAACATGCTAACTTTTTATTTTATTGTTCGACTAACATTTTTCATTTATTTATTTAATTCAGTTAAGTGTTCGGGATCGAACCATTCATTCATTTAATTAATTTATTCTTTTCGTTTCAGTTATTTCAATTCAGTCATTTCATTTACATTTATTTATTAATTTCATTCCAGTACAGTTATTTCAGTATTTCATTTCTTTATTTCAATTCAGTTATTTCATTTCGGTTTATGTTTACATTTATGCCCGTGTTCGGAATCGAACCACTTTTATATATTTTATTTCATTTATGCATTTATTTTCATTTGTTTATTTACGTTCATTTATTCATTTATGTCCATTTAATTATTCAGTTAACTGCAATTTATTCATTTATTTTTTAATTATTTATTTATTTACTTGTTTGGAATCAAGTAGGCTTGTTTAAATTATTTATTTATTTACTCCATGAAAATAAAATAAAACTTTCTGATAAATTCTAATGAATTTATCAGGTTTTCTGATGGTTTCTGATAAACCCATTAGATTTTCTGGGACAACAATTTACATTTCTGATGAATTTATAAGATTTTCTGGTAAATTCTGATGGATTTATCAGAAATTCTGATGAAAAGACAATTTCATCAGATTTTTATCAGACCTTATTAGATTTTCTGATTAAAAATAAATAAATAAATTTAACGTTTACTCAGATTTTCTGGTAAATTCTGATGAATTTATCTGAATTTCTAGTAAAAAAACAAAATAATTTTTTCAGATTTTCGATGCGATCATCAGATTTCCATAAAATTTCATCAGATTCCATCAGATTTTCAGATTTTCTAATAAAAAAAATCGGACTTAAATAAATAAATAAGTATTATAGTATATATATATGGGGGGCCGCTAGAATGAGAACCACCACGAGTTATGAGAACCGCGAGAACCAAGTGCCACGGAGGGGCGTTGACCACGATTTTTTTTTACAACTAGATCCGTATATTTTAACAACATTCGTAAAAAAAAAATTCAAACGGCGCGCCCGAGGGGGTAGTTTTTTACACCCAAAGTTTGTAAAAAAAAAAAGAAAAAACAAAAAAATAATAAAAACACCAAACTTTGGGTGTAAAAAACTACCCCCTCGGGCGCGCCGTTTGAAATTTTTTTTTACGAATGTTGTTAAAATATACGGATCTAGTTGTAAAAAAAAATCGTGGTCAACGCCCCTCCGTGGCACTTGGTTCTCGCGGTTCTCATAACTCGTGGTGGTTCTCATTCTAGCGGCTCCCTATATATATGTATATATATATATATAATAGTATAATATATTACATTCTTTTTCCGTATAATGCTTTCCTTTTATTTGTAGGTTGATGTCCTCAACCCCCATACCCGCTATTGCTAAGCCAGCCAACGAACCAGAACCTAACCTAAGAAGAAGTAAGCGGCTTCACGAAAGATCCCGTGTTATTGCACAAAGAATTGTTGCAGCGATCGACGAAACGATGATACTTTCTGATAACGAGAGTTCAGAAGACGATAGAGGAAGCATCATGGCGGAAGACGACCGGCCATTGAATGAGACCGGCCGACCAGGAGGAGAGGGCTTGCTACCGAGCATCGCCCGACCTACAGTAATTTCACCTTGTTTTGAAATCAAATCTAGTATTATTAATATGTTACAAAATTCGGTGCAGTTTGATGGGAAGGATCACGAAGATCCGGGCCGACACATCGCTTCGTTTTTCGAAGTGTGTTAGACTTTCAAAATTCGAGACGTTTCTGAAGATGCAATCCGTTTGCGGCTCTTTCCATTCTCTTTGCGGGACAAGGCCCGATCTTGGATTTTTGTCACCTCCGGCAGGATCCATCACCACCTGGAACAAGATGGCAGAACTTTTCATGCAAAAATACTTTCCTCCAGAAAAGATAGCCAAGTTGAAGAATCGTATTATGACATTCAAGCAGGACGACGGGGAATCTCTACACGCTGCGTGGGAGAGATTCAGAGATTTTTTTATTGATGTCCC
Organism: Helianthus tuberosus; assembly: GCA_030545235.1. Classification (NCBI taxonomy): domain Eukaryota; kingdom Viridiplantae; phylum Streptophyta; class Magnoliopsida; order Asterales; family Asteraceae; genus Helianthus; species Helianthus tuberosus. Next base: position 168,751,701 of record CM060366.1, on the reverse strand, counting down.
ACATCATGGGCTGTCCAAAAGGCAGTTTGTACTTAATTTCTTCCAGGGACTCAATTACGACTCACAGGAACATTTAGATGTATATGCACGAGGTGATCTTTGAACAAAAAAACCCAATGAAGCCTACGCAATTATAAAAAAAGCTACCTTGAAGTCAAGTTCTCGACACAGTGGGGTGCGAACTAAAGCATCATCCATTCCTGGCGTTCATGTTGTGGATACGTCTACGGCTCTTATAGCGCAGATTGGAGCTTTGGCGGCAAGACTTGATCAATCTCAAAACGTTTCACAGGTTAAATCATCATGTGAGCAGTGTGGAGTTTCGCATGAGCCAGGTACTTGTGAGAAAGGTGTTATGTTTACAGGCCATAAGGAAGTGGACTATCTGGGCAATCAAATAAGGCCCCAAAATAACCCCTACAGCAACACGTACAATCCTGGATGGAAGAATCATCCAAACTTTGGATGGAAATCCAGTTCTGGGAACCAAACCCCACTCGGATACGCTCAGCGTGCTCTCGTGCCACAGCAACCCCAGGGACAGCCTTACCAATCTCAGGGTCAGTCCTTCCAGCCACATTACCATCATCAAGGCTCCGGGAGCAGTTCCCAGCCTCACGCCTCTCAGAGTAACTCTAAGCTAGAGGAGATGATGGAACAGCTGTTGGGAAACTTTGATTGTGCTAATCAGATAGCTGAGAACCGCTACCTACAACACGAGGAACGATTCATGGCCCAAGAAGGGGAGATGCGAAGTCAGAAAGCTTCTATACAAACCATTGAGAATCAGGTTGGACAATTAGCTAAAATGTTATCCGAGAGACCCCTGGGTGGTCTTCCAGGAAACACAGAGCCGAATCCGAAAGGGCGTGTCAATGCCCCGCACATTTAACAAGTGTGGGAAAAATGAGTCTAGCTATCGACTCGCTGACAAATTTAGCGAGCGTGTTTTCACACGCTAAGGGTATTTTTGTAAATATTAACTTTATCGCATTTATTTCCTTGTTCGTTAACTTATTCTGTTTTTAGTAGGTTTGAACAAGATTGATTCATGTCTTAGGAAGTTTTGAAGTTAGTTTAAGTTAAAACATGTAAAAACCTTGCAAAAATGGTGAAATCTATTTAGAAAAAGGAGTTGAAGAGCATTCTGTTACTTCTGTATGCAGAATGTACAGATGAATCACGGTCGTGCACCTGATCCGCACGACCGTATACTTCATAATCACAACTGACCAAGAACAACGTGCATAAGGTGGTCGTCGGACATGCACTACCGAGCGGACCGATTGCACTACCGTGCACAACGGCACCACGTTGCGAACCACAGTGCACAGGTTGATGCGCACTACCATGCACGACTTTTTAGCAACAGTAATTTTTCAGGGTATAAAAACTAACTTCAAAAAAAATTAATAATAATAATAATAAATAAATACCCTGGCCACACACCCGTTCTTGGCTCTCCCACTCCTAAAATCAACCAATTTTTGCAAGGATTTAACTCGAATCTTCAATCAAGGTATGATTCCTTACTTGTTTTTAGTGTATCACTACTAGAAAAATTAAAATTTCTGACACCATTTTCCGTAGGAAATGCATCACAACTCGCGATTTTCTACGAATTTGTGACGAAATGCGTATGTAGGAAAACCACTCGTAGGAAACTGGTTTCTTACGCATTTTCTACGCAATTTCCTACCCATTTCTGACAGAAAAGGGCTGTCACAAATTGCTACACATTTTCTACGCATTTTCCTACCCATTTAACGGAAGTTAATTTTTAATTTTTGCTACACAATTGTCACGAAATTTAATTTTCTACGAATTTGTGACGAAATGCATATGTAGTTAAACCACTCGTAGGAAACTGGTTTCTTTACGCATTTTCTACGCATTTTCCTACCCATTTCTGACAGAAAAGGGCTGTCAGAAATTGCTACACATTTTTCTACGCATTTTCCTACCCATTTAACGGAAGTTAATTTTTTATTTTTGCTACACAATTGTCACGAAATTTAATGTTTTTTCTAGTTTTATTCTATTTATAAAACATCCGAGAGATCAGATACAAAAGCAAATAAAACTAAAAACTATAAAATTTCAATAACATTAATCATAAATTTATACAAATTTACAAACAAAAAATGTATAAAATCTACTAACATAAAGAAAATAAAATTACATATTCCTTTAACAAATTCAATAACATTAACCCACACCCATCTCATTTTTCAGCTCTGGAGAATCGAAACCAACATCGAACACCTTCCGAGCAACTCAGCAACTCAACATCAGCAACCGACACAACATCAGCAACTCAAGTGGTGAGAAAAGAATTCCAATGCAGATAAAACGTGGATCCTTGAAACTATACTGAAAAAAGCACCCAAATCGTTGAAGATCCACACATTCAGATGGCTAAGAATGTCCAATAACAATCATTAATAAATTCAAAGTCAAACATGTTAATGATAAAGTCATACAAATCACACCTAATCGTATCAACGCATACAACAAGCTTACAAGTATGCAAAGGGTTTTACCTCAACAAAATCTGGATTGAACAGAATCCGACGAACGGATTTAAACGAACCGATGAACCGGTCAGAAAAACAGGTGATAAACACAAAACGACTTCAATGCAATGATTCGATTTGGAGGCTAATAGCACAACTGAAAAGGCTAAGACTAGGACCACCGCCATTTATGCCACTCCATTTTTTTGAAACTTGACTTTGACGCATCGATTTTACAATTTGACCACCGCTCAAAGCCTTAAATAGGTAAACGGAAACTGGATTTACTTAAGCCTGACGAAGACATAAGCCAAACCATAATATATACCTAAAATATGTGTGGGTGAGTGTCGTCGGCAGAAGGAGACGCAATGTGGGGCGTGGTTGTCGGAGAGCGGCCGGCACCGGCTGGCATGTCGCCGGAGATAGGTTAGGCTGATCGAGAGAGAAGGGGGCAGGGGGGTTTGTGGTGTGCTGCTGTTCAAAGTAAAAGTAATATAGGGTTTAAACTAAAGCTTTTGATTCTAGAGTATTTTTAACCGTTAGATTGATTATTAGGTGAACAATGGACCATAGGATGGTGATCCATGTGAAGTTGAAGTAAAGCTTTTGATTGGCTCAATTATGTGTAAACCATTTTGATTTTTTTCATTTTGTAATCTTTTATTGTTAGTTTTTCTAAAATGTTTTGTATTCACTTTACTATAAAAAGTTTTTTTTTTCTAAAAGTTGTTTTTTTTTTAGGAAAGTGTTTTTTTTGGTAGAAATTCCAACACAAGTATTGCTATCCTAAGGAACTGACCGATACCACCTGAACAATATCGGTACCAGTAACAATATTAAATTATATGGTTTCTGTTTCGATTTCAATGAATCGATACCGTACCAAACCTAACCGATACCGGCCAAACAATATCGTACTCGAGGTACATGTATTCATTTTTATGATTTCCAATTTCGATAACTTATTTTCATTTCTTGTTAAACCCAGCCTTGTCGTGGTGTTTGCCATTTATTTTATGCAATGCACAACAGGTACTCGGGTAGCTTACAATTACCAAATCATGGTTATGCATTTTATACAAATTATACAAATTTATGGTTTTCCCTTTTAGCAGTGAGTTAGATGAGGCGTTTGAATTTTGTGCTTGAATATAAATTTAGGGATTTAGTATTGTTAAAACTTGAAGTTTAAGGTTAATGAAACTATTATCGAAAAGAAAGCCATTAATTTTTGAGTGTTTACTAATGTTTATATATATTTATTTTTGATTTGATTTTGTACTTTATGATGTTCCAGACTCGACCATACAGAAAATAATTTGAATCCTTTTTCTTTCAAAATAAAACCATTCATAAAAAGATTAAGGATTTTTATAAGGATGAAATTTGAAAACTTTTAAACTTATTATTAATATGGTGGCACATAAATTATTATTAATATGGTGGATAGTACTGATTGAAACGGCATTAAGAGATGTATGGTAATAATAAAATATGGTAATAATAAAACTAGTTAAATATTTAAATATGGTAATAAATTTTCTATCACAAATGCGTAGCAAGTTGCTACACATTTCCTACGCAATAAATTTTCCATCACAAATGCGTAGCAAGTTGCTACACATTTCCTACCCAATATGGTAATAAATTTTCCATCACAAATGCATAGAAAGTTGCTACACATTTCCTACACAATAAATTTTCCATCACAAATGCGTAACAAGTTGCTACACATTTCCTACGCAATAATTAATAATAATGCTGATTAAACATTAAAATATAATCTAAGTATAATAATAAATAATTCGTCATAAATGCGTAGCAAGTTGCTACGCATTTCTGAGGCAACAATTAATATTTAAATGAATTTAACATATAAATCTAATTCCAACAAATAAATAATGGTTCCGTCGGAAATGCGTAGCAAGTTGCTACGCATTTCCGACACAATACTTATAATTAGTATATTTGTCACTATTGTGTCACAAATTGCCCAAAAAAATCAAGGTCTTTTTTCCGTAGGAAATGCGTAGTAAATGTGTCAGAATTTGCGACGCATTTTTTTGTGTAGGAAATTTCCGTAGCAAAATGACCACTTTTCTAGTAGTGTATGTTTGTTTTTGTTTAATAATGGATTTGGTTTTAGTCATCTAACGGTTTGATCAATAGTATTAATTGTTGTTTTAGTTAGTGACGTACTTGGCAAGTATATAGGGACGCATATTGGTGCATGCGTCTGTCGACTTCGTCTTGTATCGAGTCTTGTACTAGTTTGTATAGATCAGGGATCGCAAAACGAGAAAACTGTCGAAAATAGGTCAACAGGCAAGTTCAAACGAAATTACATGATGTAATTCCGTTTGAAAGTGACAAGCTGTTTCAAACGAAATTAGCTTTGCTAATTTCGCTTGAACCTGTAATCTCGTTTGAACCTAATCTCGTTTGAACTATGATTCCGCTTGAGTCATGTTCAAGCGGAATTACTTGGCCTATAATGTGACAACCGGTAATTTACGCCCTTAATTACGTAATTAACTGGCAATTAATGTGTAGGATCGTGAAACGACCTAACGAGTCGATCAGAAGAGTGCTCAGACCGAATCAGAGGCGGAATTCATTGATTCGGTCTTCGTTTAGCTTGTAAAACACTTTTACTGTCTCTTGTATTGATCTCTGAACGATTACAGACTTGGAGACACCTCGACAGCACCTCGGCGTCGGAATTCAGAATGTTACAAATGAACTCGTTTGAAGCCTATTTATAGAGTAGGACCCTTCCGTTTGAAAATGACATAATCATTTCAAACGGAACCCTTTCAAACGACCATGCATTGTTCAAACGGTCAACCTATCAAAATTACATTCTCAAACGGTTACAACATATATAACATTTTCTTTTGTCCTTTTGTGTAATGATGTCATGATGATGTCACTTTGATGATGTCATCATGACATCATGCTTGAACATCTTCGCAACGAACCCGAGACTCGACATAAGACGAAGACGACAGATGAATGCACCAACAGACTCCCCCTCAGATGTTAATGAGTCTTAATTGTCGAGTCTTCGCATCTTCAGTCTTTATCAGTCTCTTTTCTTTCTTCGCATATACCAGGATCTTCTCTTTGGCTCTAACCTCGTCAGACTCCCCCTCTCATCATGATGGGATCGCTGTCTGGAATTAGCTATCACCTTGAGATCAATCCCTGGCTTTATCTCTGTTTAAGCTCAACTCCTGCACAAATTTTCTCACCACCATATAAGTTTTTACTTAAATCAATAAGAAAAACTTACTAGTAATAGTTATATCAAGTTCAAATTAATGACCCTGATTAACTAATCAAACTTTTCTTTTTACAAAAACAAATTTCTTCTTTTAAACGCACACTCCCAAACCAGTTCATCATGTTCAGCACTTGAAATTTTGAAAATCAGCTCTTCAACATCAGTTGTCGAAAATCTTTTTGTATTTTTCAAAATTTATGCTAAAACACACTAAAAAACTTTTTGGATTTTTGAAAATAATGAAATGCAATAAAGAAATATTTACAGACAATATTTTTGTGAGTTTGCGTAAGAGGATCATATCAGTTTTTGAGACACATCACAAGCACCGTTAAGCTTTAATCATTTTAAGCTCTAAACGATTCACGTTGATTGACAATATTGTTGTCCACTTAAACTCAATCTAAAAACTTTCAATCTGCTTAGCGATACTTTAAGGTATATTAAGATAGCACTAAGTTCTTATGGACCCCACGATCTCAGCATATCCCCTCATCATGCAATACACTGACTCAAGTAATGCCTTTAAACTTTTATCAACTGTGATTTGTGCGAAAACAAAGCAGAATGTTTAAACATTAACAATCAGGTCGATACTTCCGTATACGCAGAGAAAGTCCAATGTTTAAACAAAATAAGAAAAATAAAACAAGTTGAAGTTGTTTAGGCTTTAACCACCAGGTCGATACTCCCGTATACGCAGAGGTGATCCAAAGCTTAAACGAAACACCAAAGAAAATAAAGCAGAACGTTTAGGCAACAACATCCAGGTCGATACTCACGTATACGCAGAGGATGTCCGATGCTTAAACAAAATAAAGAAATAAAACAAGTTTAAATCTTTGCAAAATAAAATGCACAATCACAGCGACTTTTCAGCAAAGTTGTGAAAGTTCACAAACTTAACCAGTTTTATGTCTTTCGACAATCAGCGATTACTGAGTAGGCACACAATCAAGAAGGACAAAACTAAGTACTATGCTTTCAATCATGTTTCCCACTAGAACTAGGCTTTTTGCTTTAGGTTTGTATCGTTATCGCAAATCTACTAGTCTAGCTGAGCCTACCGTCACATCTTTAGTGAGATCGTTTATCACATTTTATCTCTCCATTTCTTTAGCATGCTGTGACAGTCCAACTGATCTACTATCATTTCCTCTTTTATGCAACAAAACTCATTTTGAATTTTTCAATGTTTTTGACATTTTCAAATTTTCTAATTTTTTTAAAATTTTTACTCCCCCTAAAATCAAAATATGTCTCAATTTTGATTTTCTGGGAAAATTTGAAAACAAGCTATACATGAAATGTGACAACATGATGAGAATCACTTCAATTCTCCATTCACTTGACTTGAACAATCAGAACTCCCCCTGACAACAAACTATTTTCCCATAGTGATTTCAAAACACTTAAGTTTGTTTTAATCAAAATGGTTTTTCCGGAAAATAAGTTTTGTGTGTCTTTTCACAAATTCGGGGTTTCATCCATCACCTTGTTTTCTTTAACCACTTGTAAAAATTTAACATTTATAAGATCAATCCACAAACATCACTTGTAGACAATCAAGTACAACTTAATGTCCTTGATTTACCACTTGTAAGACGAAATATCACTTTCATGAATTTCTCAAGAAATATGCCGATTCCTGTTCCACGCTTACCAACCTGGGAACTCCGGCAAGTCAGGTTTTTCATTTAAACAGATTCACCAAAGCCTGACTGTCCTTAGGTGCTTTTGAATTCTTGTTCAACAATGGTGGAAAATTTTCATCATCCATTGTTAAACCTGAATTCTCAGATTTTACCTCAACAACAGGCTCTTCTGGCTTTGACGAACCAGAATCATTGCCTGCACATGGCTTGTCTGACTTTGACCTGTCAGATTCATTGCCTGATGGTCGCTTGTCTGATACCACTTGTAGGATCGTGAAACGACCTAACGAGTCGATCAGAAGAGTGCTCAGACCGAATCAGAGGCGGAATTCATTGATTCGGTCTTCGTTTAGCTTGTAAAACACTTTTACTGTCTCTTGTATTGATCTCTGAACGATTACAGACTTGGAGACACCTCGACAGCACCTCGGCGTCGGAATTCAGAATGTTACAAATGAACTCGTTTGAAGCCTATTTATAGAGTAGGACCCTTCCGTTTGAAAATGACATAATCATTTCAAACGGAACCCTTTCAAACGACCATGCATTGTTCAAACGGTCAACCTATCAAACTTTACATTCTCAAACGGTTACAACATATATAACATTTTCTTTTGTCCTTTTGTGTAATGATGTCATGATGATGTCACTTTGATGATGTCATCATGACATCAAGCTTGAACATCTTCGCAACGAACCCGAGACTCGACATAAGACGAAGACAACAGATGAATGCACCAACATAATGCGATAATAAATAGTGCTTACGACGCTAAATAACTTAAACAGGCCCTTGGAGTGCCCAGAAACGTTTGTTCAGCTATACAGTGCGAGTGTGGTGATTTATGGGAAATCTGCTAAATATGACCCGACAACGGACTGATACCATATGAAATACTGACAACGCCGACAAACACGGATTTTCTAAGAATATTTTATGTTTACGGAGTATGGGTCGCGATATAGGGTCTCGTAGGATTACGGGCCACTTACACATGAGACGGGCTTGTGGGCCCTGGGCCCAAGCCCGAAACCCACAAGCCTAAACCTACACATAATAGGCAAAATCTCTACCAATCTTGCCAAAATCCTAGTAAAATCTCTAAAGACTTTTGTCTCAAAAATTTGAAACACCAAAGTCCCTGCTAATCAATACTAATCTTCACAAAAGATTTTGATTCAAAGGGTAAAGCATGAGACCTGAATGAAATGTAAATACACAATAGACATAAAACATGCTGTGTTCTATAAATGAAACCCTCCCTTTCTTCTCACTACACAAACAAACAGACAGTAACAACACACACACACACCTCGGTCCTTCTTTCCCTCTCCGACGAACAAACATGGCGGAGCCGGTCGGAGCCACGTTGGCGGTGCTCCGGCGACCCTTTTTCCGGAACGTACACCCCCCTTCACCCTCTGTCCTCCTTCGATCTACACCCCCACCCCCTTTACGATTCAGAGACGGACCACCACCACCACTAACCGGTGGTGGTGCGGCGGCTACAAGCAGAGAGACGAGAGAGAGAGGCTGAGAAGAGAAGGAACTACGGGTCGAAATCTCGGACCGGCGGTCGGTTCGTTTAACCGGCGGTCCATGTCCTTATCCGGCAAGATATCCGGTTTCGAGTTCAACTTGGTTCGGGTTCGAGTCAGTTTTGGGGACTCAAGCAGCAGAGAACGAGATGAAGACTCGGACCACCGGTCCGATTGTTTGTCCGGCGGTCCTTGCCGTTATCCGACGGGTCTACCGGTAAGTCATCTCACCTGATTCATTTCCTTTCATTCTGACGAAGATGATGATGCTTGATGATGATGAACAGTGGTTAATCGGTCAATCCGGTTGACTCGGTCAACTCACCGAGTCAACTCAGTCAACTCGGGTCAACGGGTCAGATCTGTTGTGGTTCGGGTTCAGCTCAGCGGGTTCAAGTAATGCAGTCAAAGGGATTAGACGGATTGGTTCGGTCGACTCGGTCGAACCGAGTTCAACTCGGTTGACCCGGTCAACTCAGTCGGCTCACTCGACATATTGACGGAAGACTTGGTAAAGATTTAACGACAAGATTATTTACGTTATATTATGGTTTTATTACGTGAAACGAGCTCTCGAAACCGACTGATTATAAATTACATTCGTCATATATTTGACAAAATTTGCATATAGTTGAATCTTGATTAAATTGTGCTGAATTTTTGAAAATAAAACGACAACTTGTGTTGTCGGGGGCGTCCAAAAACAGAGGAAACTCTGCCCGTTTTTCGAGAAAAACCCTTAAACACGACACGTATTATATTTCAAAAACGACGCTTAATGGAATTCGAGTTTATAAAACTTCAAACTTTGATAATTCCAAACGCTTTTACAAATAAATATAATGTTATATTTATTTCGAACGTCGTTAATTCGTATAACTTCTATAAAATAAATATAGCTTATATATTTATTTCAAGTATCAAACAACACGATCTTGTTTTATAAAATAAATATAGATGTATATTTATTTCAAACACACGGATTCTTTTACAAAATAGATACAGTCTATCTATTCAACGACTCAATGAAGTTCTTATAGAATAAATATAATATTTTATATTTATTACGAACGCCGAAACGGCATATACGTATATTTTTGGCAAATATGCACAAGACGCGATATATATAATACGAGTTTATTATATATTACTTTCATACGAATATTCCTTTATTTCAACATACGACTTCTTAAAATGAGCTAACAAGTATAACTTCTTTGCTTCTTTTAAGTTGGCAATTTACCGTCAAATCGTTCGATTAATGATTCGGTAGAGCTCGATTACACGTAGTTTGTAGGATCGGATTGCGACCTATACGAGTCGTTCGGAAGAGTTCTAGTCCGTTTCAAAGGCGGAAACAGAGAAACGGACGTGTAAACAGCTTGTTTCACTTTAATCCTCTTTTATATTGATATTACAACCTTTACAGTCAAAAGAGAAACCGGCGGCACTTCGGTATCACTCGGCAAAAACTATTACAAATGACTAGCCTATTAACCTATATATAGCATGCTAGATTTCGCTTGAGTCTTGAAGCGAGACCTTTGAAGCGAAATCTTCATAATTCCTTCAAGCGAAATGTTCATGAAATCCATGCAATTTGTCTTGAAGCGAAAACTTTAACACATAACAATCTGATGTAAATTTGCTTTGTCTTCTAGTGCACGTGATGCATTGATGATGTCATAAGTGTGATGTCATCATCCTAGATGATGACATCATGCTTGATTAGAACCGCACCGAACCGAGACTCGATACAAGACGAAGACGACAGATGTGTGCACCAACAGACTCCCCCTCAGATGTTGACGAGTCTTAAGTGTCGAGTCTTCTCAATCTTCAGTCTTTATCAGTCTTTGAGCTTTCTTCAGAATCTCTACCTGGCTCTATTCTATCTCCAATTCTCTTTCTCTAACAGACTCCCCCTCAAAACATGCTGGGATCGTAGTCTGTCTTTTACAGAATTTCAGAATCCTCAGGTATCGGAACCTGGCACTCTATCTGCTATCCTGCACATTCTCTACCCAAAAATAAGATTCACAAAAAAATATTTAACAATTTATCAAATATCATTCACCAACACTGACCCTTCTCCAATCAATATGCAAACAAACATTAACAATGATCATTTTCATTTCAAAACTCTTCAAACAAACTTTCCCAAACCTGTTCGTCATGTTTAGCACTCGGACTTTTGAAAATCCGCTTTTCAACATCAGTTGTCTAAAATTTTTTAATTTTTCAAAAGTTATGCTAAAACACACCGAAAATCTTTTTGGATTTTGAAATAACAGAAATAAAATGCAGTAAAGAAATATTTACATACAATATTTTTGTGAGTTTGTGTAAGAGGATCATATCAGTTTATGAGACAAATCACCAACACCGTTAAGCTTGATTTCATATTCAGCTCTAAACGATTCACTTAGATTGTCAGTATACTGATCCACTTAAATTTTCACACAAAGTTCAACTGTTTCGAGATACGAATTAGTGTTTTAGGACTTAAACATCTACATGTGTCCCACCTCAGTATATACTCCCGTATCCAGACCCCAATATTCAGTCTTACAGGTGAGTATACCACAGATGATATCTGTAAGGGGAATAAATTATGCAACCGTGATAGCTCAGGTCAGAACTTCCGTTCAGCAGAGAGCCTAGTTGACTTTTAGGTGTGTCCCCTTTAGAGGATCTTTTGTATTACAACAGCCATGATTAGCATTTTTCAATATTTCATCATTTTTTAGCTGAGGGTAGTGCTGTATTTCAAGCAAGCAGAAAGTATTCTCCGGGGACTAGGCCATTGCTTCCGCAAAATCAGAAGTCCCGGGATAATACCCCAGATATCACTGAGCATAAAGACCTAGTATCTCAGAATACGGGACCCTTCAAACAAGATTTCAGGGGTTACCTATATATCCTGGAGGTGTTCCCCACGTAGACGCAAGTAAATTTTATGTTTATATCTCATCACAATTTACTAAATGTGCAAAAACCTACTGACACATCATCAGTGAGACCGTTTATCACATTTTACTTTACATTTCTTTAGCGTGTTGTGATCGTCCACTGATGTACTATCATTTCCTCTTTTATACAACAAAACTCATTTTTCATTTTTTACTGTTTTTGAATTTTTTAAATTTTCAAATGTTTTTGGATTTTCTGAAAATTTTTACTCCCCCTAAAATGCAAACACATTTTAGGAAATTTGAAAACAAACTATACAAAAAAATGACAACCTATATCGAATCGCTTCAATTCGCCATCCACTTGGCATAAACAATCAGAACTCCCCCTCACAACAAACTATTTTCCCATTGATTTCAAAACACTTAAGTTTGTTTTAATCAAATGGTTTTTCCGGAAAATAAGTTTGATTTTACCAATTGTAGATTAGGGGTTAAACTCATCATTTTGTTCTTCAAAATACCACTTGTAGAAAATCAAGTACAACTTAATGTCCCTGATTTACCACTTGTAAGTCGAAATCACTTTCGTGAATTTCTCAAGAAATATGCCGATTCCTGCTCCGCTTAAACCAACCTGGGAGCTCCGGCAAGTCCGGTTTTTACTCAAATATAACGTCCACCCAAGCCTCACCAGCCTTGGGTGACTTTGGTGGCAAACATCTGTCCCACCAACATTTTGATTTATAAAATTCTTGAGCACCTTTTACCTTCCTATCAACCATCTTACCGAAAATATGTTTTACTTTCCCGTTGAAAGCCTTCTCAACATCAAATTCTCCCTTATCAGCGAAGAATTGATTTGAGATCTCTACCTTCCCAACTTTCGACTTCCAATTTTCCTTTGACAATGAAGGAAAATTTTCATCGTTCACCTCAGGAACGGAATTCACAATCTTTTTCTCAACAAATGACTCCTCTGATTTTATGGAATCAGATTCATTGTCAGAACTACTCTGGGAACTTTTAACAACCCATTTTTGTTTGCTTAAATCAACACTTCTTTTGTAAAACCGTTTTGAAGTTTCACCAACTTTCAAAGTCGATTTATCAACATTTTTCTTTTTCATTTCAGAGTTAGAAGAAACTCCCTGTTCTTTGTAGTTGGTCTTGGGGCAATTCCAAGCTATGTGTCCAACTTCCTGGCATTTAAAACAAGTTCTTCGATCAACTCTTTGAGCAAACTTTCTCACATTCTTCTTCACTTCAGCAAGAAACTCTTGATTGGATTGTTTCCAGAATGGTTTCTTCTGCTCATCTTCACAACTTCCCCCTGCAACAAATTTTGTATTTGGTTTATAAGTTTTCTGATTTTGATAATTTTCAGGAGGAATAAAACCTAAACCTTTCTTTTTGAGATTATCGTTGTAGTTTGGTTTCTTTCGATAACCATAACCAGAACTATAACCCTTTTTCTTGTTCAATCTCTGTTGAACTCTTGAAGTGTATTTTTTAGGTTTTTCATCAAAATTTAAATCTTTTATATCAGAAAGATTAATTTCTGTTAATTTGAAAACCTGTTTGATCATTTCAGTTTTAACACTTCTGATTGGAAATTCCTCATCAGAATATAATTTGTCTGAGTCAGTCAAAGTATAAGCTACTTTGATTGATCCGTCATTCAAATTAGATTTTGATAACAGGAATTCTCTATTGTAAACCCTATTAACCGGTGAACTCGGACTCTTTTCAGACGAACTCGGACTTTCAGACTTAGACTCCGGTTTTGACTCCTCATCCGTATCCAACACCTGATCGACAACTTTCTTTACTAACTCAGACTCATGATCAGTGTCAGACGCTGTGAATGTAACATCAATATTGTCTGGTAATTCATCAATGATTTCAGACTTTAACTTGATGTTGACTGCCTTTTTAGACGCTCTTCATTTGGATTTCTGGGAGAATAAGTTTCATGGATCGGGGGCGGACATCTGTTATACTTGACACTTGGTTTCTTACCAGTATTAGTATCTTCAATCTTTTTGTCCATGAATGCTTCCAGAGCTACAACAGTAGGATAAACACGATCAATCAAGTAATCACAAGTAGTGTAACTCAACAGTAATCGTTTAATCCTTTCACTCTCAATCTTCTCAAGTTCCACTTCTTTCTTTAGCTTTGCACAATCTTCGATGTACTCATTAATGACTTTCTGCTTTGTCATCAATGTTGCACTCATTTTATCCATTGCTTTTTCGGTTTCTGTATTCTTCTTCTTCAAACTATCAACTGTCCTGTTCAGTACATCGTACGACTCCTTCACATACTTCACATCAGACAGTAAATCTTCTTTAATCTTCTCTAAATCAGCAATCTTCGTATCTTTTTCCTCACAAGCTTTGCAAGACTCTGAACACTTCACACATGGTTTTTCAACTTCAACCAATTTTTCAACTATCTTTTCAACCTCGACAGTCTTTTCAACTTCAACTATTTTTTCAATTTCAACAAGTTTTTCCACCACTTTCTCCACTTCAACGATTTTCTCAATTACTTTCTCAGTCACTGGTTCAACATTTGCTTCTCCAGCTTCTGTCTTTGTCTTTTCATCAGCTTGCATTTTTGTTGCTTCCAGCTCTTTCCTCAATCTTGCCATCTTCTTCTGATACAGCATCTCCATTTTATCTGCAAAAAACAAATTAAAACTAGTAGGATCAATGCCTTTTCTGGCTTTGTTGAGATGTTCTTCCTCATCATCAGTATCCACATCACTTCCAAGATCTGGAAAAATTGGGATTCTTTTCTGATTCACCTCATCTTCACCTAGAATTCGAGCAACAAAGCCTGATTCTGATGGAATGTATTTATCCCAACTAAATCCCTCGGCAACTTTTTCGTCATCTTGATGAATAAGTAAAGCTTTCTTCTTTACATCACCAGTAGCATGAGCATGTGTAATTTGAGGTTGTTGAGAAGTCTGATGAAAAATTGATTTCTGATAATAGTTGTTCTTTTCTTGATTCTCGGTTGCTACTTGGTTTTTACACTCTCGTTTAAAGTGTCCTTTTCCTTTGCAACGGAAACAAGTAACTTTCGATTTATCAAAACCCAACTGAGAAGTAGCCATTCCTCGAAATTCATCTCTACCAGTAATCTCTTGAAATTTTTCAGCTCTCCTCCAAGCACTTGCTAAGCACCACTTGATATCCATCACTTCAAGTTCTTCAGCATCAATTTGGTCGTAATCTTCTTTAGTAAGCATTGGATTGCCAATTTTCCCACTGATCAAACTTTCGTAAGACTCTAACATAGTAACCAATGATGCCATGTGCTGCTTGGCAACTTCCGGAGACAGATTCTGACCATTTTGAATATTTAAGGTAACATTGCATTGAAGATTTGTTGAATTCGATTGTTGAGGACTTGATGTTGTAAAGTTTGGATCAAAACTCGAGAATGATGAAGATCCACCACTTTGAGTAACATTACTCTTTGTTCCGGATGAACCATCCGCACTGAAACCAGTTTGAATCTTTGGGCTAGGGCTGGGGGTAGCCTCAAACTTGTTCCCTCGATAGTACAAACTGACATCTTGTTTGGCATTTGGATTCGTCATGATCGCTGTTTTCTGAATATCCAACTCATGCTCTTCAATCTTTTGAATAAATTTTGCTAGACTCATATTCTCAGATTTTCTCATGTGTTTGATAATCAACAAATAAGTTCCCCATTTCTGTTGTGGTAATGCCTCAGCAAGTTTATCCACCCATTCCTCATCATCCTTCTTTATGTCCAATCTCCCCATTTCCAAGACAAGATGACAATATCTGTCAATTGTCTGTTTTGTTGATTCGTAATCAAAAGCTACAAACATATCGAATGATTTCTTCAGCAACGCCTTTCTGTTTTTAATCATATCCGCGCTTCCTTTGAATTTCTGAATCAATGCTTCCCAGATTGACTTAGCTGTATTGTCGTGTTGAAGCAAAACAAATATATCTTCTTTGATTGCCTGTTGAAGAATACTGATCATCATTTTTTCACTAGTATACTTCAATTTGTCAGCTTCTGTAAAATCACAGAAATCCTTTACAAGCCCACGTTCGTTTGTCGGTTTTTCATAGTCTTTCTCCAACGAACACCATGCATCAAATTTGTAAGCTTGCACCCAGTTCTCAAATCGATTTTGCCATCCTTTGAAGTCTTCAATGTACATGAGCTTTGGCGGCTTTTGATGAGTTCCCGTCTCATTTTCACTGTACAATGCTTCAGCAGCTGTAACCGGAGTTACTGGTGTGGCAAAAGCGTTGTAGAAATCCTCTTCCATGTCTTCGTAATTGGCAAATACTTCGGCAAGTACCTTTACAGTCACAAACAAAACACAATCAGTTTAAGATTTTTCAATAAATTGAAACAAAACTGTTACTCAGACTGGCGATTTTTTGTGCGGACTGAACGTTGACCAACAGTGCGAACTGAATGACTCGAATGACTTTTTGACACCTTTGAACTCCGAACCGTGCGAACTGAACAAATTATCATGCAACTTGATCACACAAAACAAACTGACTGACCAATGTACTGATCGAACCGTGCGAACTGGAGTTTAACCTTGTGTGATCTAAAAATTTCAAATATTTTGACCAACTTCCAAGTGATCTAAGAACCTCAAACTTCAAGTAACCTGAATTGATATGGATTGAATTTGGTGTGGATTGACCCAAGATTTGGACTCGGTATGATGGGCTTTAACAATAAAGTGGGTCGGTGTTTTTTTTTTTTTTTTTTTTAAATCACATGAACAGATCACTATATCTCATGCCAATCAATTCTTAGATTCATGTGATGGACCTACAACTTTAAATTTCACTTCACAATTGCTAATATCAATACTAATAATCCGACAAAGACTACATAAAACTATGTATCACATGCTATTTTTATCATTTCAATAACAATTTGATATGATTTACATAAACCTTCAAAATGCACATGGGCAACAAATGATTCTTCAAAATGATTGGACCTACAATGCATTCACATGATCATCTAATATATATATTTTTTAAACCAAAAGCCGACAAATAAAGCAACAAGATTCTGACTAGTTCAATTTTATAAAATCAAATGCACATGGGCAACTCATTATCACAACTGACAAAACATATGCACACTATAAACCGATATATTCTCACATAAATCGATGGCAGACAATTTTTTTAAAATTCACATATATCGACAATATCAATATTCAAAGCAAATCTATAAAATCGATGTTTCAGTCTTCACATGCACTATATAAACCGATGTAATCACTCAATTCAGAACAGTTTCTCAACGTAGCAGACAAACAGTTTTTAATGAACAGCAGGTTTCAAACAGATGATAACGTATTTTCAAGCGAAATGCAAACAGATCAGTTTCGCTTCAACAATTCAAGCAAAATCAAATGATGTTCTCAAGCGAAATCATACACAAGACTTGTATTCTCAAGCGAAATCAATGAAAACAGTTGCTGATGTCATCATATGTTCGAACAATTGAAGCGAAATCACACAAAATTACAAGTTTTAGGCTGATTTTGATGCTGAAACTTTCCAGGAACTGTTAAAACATGATTATGCGTGATATGTGAGAATTTTAGCCGATTTTATCCGTAAAAAGTTTGAAATTTTGAAAAAGAATGATGTAGAAACAGAAATCGTGGTGAAAACCGGTTGTTTTCGGCAAGAACTCCTCGTCCTGAGCTCTGATACCAATTGTAGGATCGGATTGCGACCTATACGAGTCGTTCGGAAGAGTTCTAGTCCGTTTCAAAGGCGGAAACAGAGAAACGGACGTGTAAACAGCTTGTTTCACTTTAATCCTCTTTTATATTGATATTACAACCTTTACAGTCAAAAGAGAAACCGGCAGCACTTCGGTATCACTCGGCAAAAACTATTACAAATGACTAGCCTATCAACCTATATATAGCATGCTAGATTTCGCTTGAGTCTTGAAGCGAGACCTTTGAAGCGAAATCTTCATAATTCCTTCAAGCGAAATGTTCATGAAATCCATGCAATTTGTCTTGAAGCGAAAACTTTAACACATAACAATCTGATGTAAATTTGCTTTGTCTTCTAGTGCACGTGATGCATTGATGATGTCATAAGTGTGATGTCATCATCCTAGATGATGACATCATGCTTGATTAGAACCGCACCGAACCGAGACTCGATACAAGACGAAGACGACAGATGTGTGCACCAACATAGTTAGTTACTGCGTTATTTAGAAACTTATTAGATATTCCGTGTTAGGAATATTGTAGAATGCACGCTAGCAAGTCAAGTCTTGGAAACGACATCGCGAAGTCGTAATTAGCTAGCTTTGCACAGGAATATTCAGGTGAGTTCATAACCCCACCTTTTAAGGTTTTACATTTTTATAAATGTTTTCGGGGTGGAAAGACATGCACTTTTTGCAAAGCATACAAGAATTACATATTTCTAAACCATTTTACAAGCAAGTTTTAACGGACACAAATGGTTTACGAAAAGCTTATGTTTTATACCGGTTTTTGCAAACAAGCGTATTTTTCGAAATGTGCATACACACGAATTCTAGTTTTCCTGGACTACGGGAAAATACAAATACATGAGTTATGGTATGATGGATACAAGACTATGGAAAAACATTCAAGTGAAACATTCTAGATCATGTCTCGAATAGGGTACCATAAGCACCATTAATCAACGTATACATTCAGACCGCGAAACAAAAGGTTAGATCTAATGGGTTTCAGGCAACCCCACTCTTGGCCTACTTCTACCAATGAGTGCTTCTGTGTCTCAGTCAAAGTTGACAAAAATGCCTAGGTTTGGTGGCTTCCTATGTCGTGACACATGTTAGTGGCCTTGCAAACCACTAGCGATCTCATACATTCAAACATTCATAGTACTCAGTTACAGATACGAGTTACAAGATACATTCAAACATTCATAGTACTCAGTTACAGATACATTCTAAAGGATACATTCAAACATTCATAGTACACAGTTACAGATACATTTCACAAGTTACATTCAAACATTCATACATTATGCAAGTTACATACCATGTTTTCATTCAAGTATTTAAACATTCAGCAATACAACAAAAACCGGTCATTCAAAAAGATTTAATTCAAATCTTTTACAAATAAACTATGAACTCGCTCAACTTTATGTTGATTTTTCGCATGTTTCTTTCTCAGGTTACCTTTTAAAGTTATGGCACGGTTGGAATAGGAGAACCATATGGAGTCGAGTACTTAGTGGCGTTCATTTTCTAGAAGTCTTAGCTATATTTGCTTCCGCTGTGCAATGAAGATACCAGTCCAGTCAAGCCAATGCTCTGATAATTTCGGGGTGTGACAGATTGGTATCAGAGCTATAGGTTACAGCGAATAGGGTTCTCTGTAAAGAATACCTAGGCTCTAACCTCATATTTCTCTGGGGACTTAGATTATTCAAACGTTGAATACATACAGAATGCTTAGTACTCGAATATGGTCTCCAACCGTTGCCGAAAATCAAACAGTCAAAATTTTGATTTCAAACATACGCTATAGTGGTGTTTTACACACGATACACAAAACAGTCGCATACAGTACACGAAACTCTGAGAGTTTAGGAAACATGCATGTAAGACCTTCGGAAACTTATGTTGAAGTTCATTAAAGGTCATCACGTAGGAACTGCAAATATTAATTCGGGCACACACAATTATACATATTGTCTATGATATTTTGACTTCCCGAGCAGGCAGCCTACGCATAACGAAACACTAGTACACAGGAATACGTGAAACTTAAGCTATACATCAACGGAGGTTGAAGTACGCCACATACGACTTACGAGGTGAAGTCACCAAGAAGGCACTGTGGAGCATCTCAGCGACGATGCTAATCCTGTCAGCACGAAAACTAACGATCAGGAAGCGGCAGTTGGCACGCGGTCCTGCAAACGACATGAATCACGCCAGGGAGAAGACGTATGTCTCCGCAGTCCCCCTAACTCATTAATGACGAATACGATATGTTTGACATTCTACGGTAATGTCACTTAACAACTGGTTATCACATGCAACCCCAGGTAAAGTCCTTAAATTTCTTTTATTGAAATTTCGACTTCCACATTTACTGAGTAGATTTTTGTATCTCTACTCCTCTTGATGGTCATGGTGTCACGACCATTTCTTTCAGTATAGCGAATATTCATTTGCTTCATTTCTTGAAGATTCATATGTTACGCATGCATCGTTTGTTACGCATGTGGTTTTGTTTCGAATAAAGCGTTTCATCAAAGTTCAAATATTATTTCGCTAAATCTAATTATTGATTTGTGATTCGAATGACCCGCATTATTGAAATTTTTGGCTTCTTTGTTATCAAGTCAACACACTTTATTGAAATTTCCTTTCTTTTTCAAGTTACATACATGGTATTTTGTTGTGACCATGTCAAAAGTTTTCTTG
Source organism: Helianthus tuberosus (assembly GCA_030545235.1). NCBI lineage: Eukaryota > Viridiplantae > Streptophyta > Magnoliopsida > Asterales > Asteraceae > Helianthus > Helianthus tuberosus. The sequence continues at coordinate 168,731,285 of CM060366.1, read as the reverse complement.
TCAATACATGTATTTATTGTCGGCTTGCGCTGAAATCAAATTCGATTGTTTGAACTTGTTCATTACACATATTCAATTCAAGACACCATATGATGTATTGGAAACATCATATTCGAATTCGTTTTAACAAGCGTTTCTTTGTTCTAAGTCATAGTAGATTTGTTTGGTCTACGACTCCATTAAGTCATTTGTTGATTTCGACACCTTGTGGTGTCAAGTACAGACTTGTAGCTTGGGCTAATCATGATTGAGCGTTTCATGCAAAACACAGGTGATACTTGTTCGATCACCGCTATATTTGAATTGTTTCATTCACTACGACACCTTGTGGCGTCGGTAGAACTTGCAGCTTGGGCTGATCATGATCGAGCGTTTCATGCAAACTAGTACATTTGAGCTTGTTGAAATCTGAATTCATTTATTGGATGCAATCATTTTTAGAATTCACTTGCATATTGTGATATGTCCTTGAATTCACATCATTCGAATAAGTCTTGATTCGACTTCATGATCGTTCACTTTGGTACTATTCGTATTTTCTACACATAACGTAACTCTAAGGAGTTAACGTAGTCTAAATTTCGAGGACGAAATTTTATTAACAGGGGGAGAATGTGACAACCGGTAATTTACGCCCTTAATTACGTAATTAACTAGCAATTAACGCGATAATAAATAGTGCTTACGACGCTAAATAACTTAAACAGGCCCTTGGAGTGCCCAGAAACGTTTGTTCAGCTATACAGTGCGCGTGTGGTGATTTATGGGAAATCTGCTAAATATGACGCGACAATGGACTGATACCGTATGAAATACTGACAACGCCGACAAACACGGATTTTCTAAGAATATTTTATGTTTACGGAGTATGGGTCGCGATATAGGGTCTCGTAGGAATTACGGGCCACTTACACATGAGACGGGCTTGTGGGCCCTGGGCCCAAGCCCGAAACCCACAAGCCTAAACCTACACATAATAGGCAAAATCTCTACCAATCTTGCCAAAATCCTAGTAAAATCTCTAAAGACTTTTGTCTCAAAAATTTGAAACACCAAAGTCCCTGCTAATCAATACTAATCTTCACAAAAGATTTTGATTCAAAGGGTAAAGCATGAGACCTGAATGAAATGTAAATACACAATAGACATAAAACATGCTGTGTTCTATAAATGAAACCCCTCCCTTTCTTCTCACTACACAAACAAACAGACAGTAACAACACACACACACACCTCGGTCCTTCTCTCCCTCTCCGACGAACAAACATGGCGGAGCCGGGCGGAGCCGGTCGGAGCCACGTTGGCGGTGCTCCGGCGACCCTTTTTCCGGAACGTACACCCCCCTTCACCCTCTGTCCTCCTTCGATCTACACCCCCACCCCCTTTACGATTCAGAGACGGACCACCACCACCACTAACCGGTGGTGGTGCGGCGGCTACAAGCAGAGAGACGAGAGAGAGAGGCTGAGAAGAGAAGGAACTACGGGTCGAAATCTCGGACCGGTGGTCGGTTCGTTTAACCGGCGGTCCATGTCCTTATCCGGCAAGATATCCGGTTTCGAGTTCAACTTGGTTCGGGTTCGAGTCAGTTTTGGGGACTCAAGCAGCAGAGAACGAGATGAAGACTCGGACCACCAGTCCGATTGTTTGTCCGGCGGTCCTTGCCGTTATCCGACGGGTCTACCGGTAAGTCGTCTCGCCTGATTCATTTCCTTTCATTCTGACGAAGATGATGATGCTTGATGATGATGAACAGTGGTTAATCGGTCAATCCGGTTGTCTCAGTCAACTCACCGAGTCAACTCGGGTCAACGGGTCAGATCTGTTGTGGTTCGGGTTCAGCTCAGCGGGTTCAAGTAATGCAGTCAAATGGATTAGACGGATTGGTTCGGTCGACTCGGTCGAACCGAGTTCAACTCGGTTGACCCGGTCAACTCAGTCGGCTCACTCGACATATTGACGGAAGACTTGGTAAAGATTTAACGACAAGATTATTTACGTTATATTATGGTTTTGTTACGTGAAACGAGCTCTCGAAACCGACTGATTATAAATTACATTCGTCATATATTTGACAAAATTTGCATATAGTTGAATCTTGATTAAATTGTGTTGAATTTTTAAAAATAAAACGACAACTTGTGTTGTCGGGGGCGTCCAAAAACAGAGGAAACTATGCCCGTTTTTCGAGAAAAACCCTTAAACACGACACGTATTATATTTCAAAAACGACGCTTAATGGAATTCGAGTTTATAAAACTTCAAACTTTGATAATTCCAAACGCTTTTACAAATAAATATAATGTTATATTTATTTCGAACGTCGTTAATTCGTATAACTTCTATAAAATAAATATAGCTTATATATTTATTTCAAGTATCAAACAACACGATCTTGTTTTATAAAATAAATATAGATGTATATTTATTTCAAACACACTAATTCTTTTACAAAATAGATACAGTCTATCTATTCAACGACTCGATGAAGTTCTTATAGAATAAATATAATATTTTATATTTATTACGAACGCCGAAACGGCATATACGTATATTTTTGGCAAATATGCACAAGACGCAATATATATAATACGAGTTTATTATATATTACTTTCATACGAATATTCCTTTATTTCAACATACGACTTCTTAAAACGAGCTAACAAGTATAACTTCTTCGCTTCTTTTAAGTTGGCAATTTACCGTCAAATCGTTCGATTAACGATTCGGTAGAGCTCGATTACACGTAGTTAGTTACTGCGTTATTTAGAAACTTATTAGATATTCCGTGTTAGGAATATTGTAGAATGCACGCTAGCAAGTCAAGTCTTGGAAACGACATCGCGAAGTCGTAATTAGCTAGCTTTGCATAGGAATATTCAGGTGAGTTCATAACCCCACCTTTTAAGGTTTTACATTTTTATAAATGTTTTCGGGGTGGAAAGACATGCACTTTTTGCAAAGCATACAAGAATTACATATTTCTAAACCATTTTACAAGCAAGTTTTAACGGACACAAATGGTTTACGAAAAGCTTATGTTTTATACCGGTTTTTGCAAACAAGCGTATTTTTCGAAATGTGCATACACACTTATTCTAGTTTTCCTGGATTACGGGAAAATACAAATACATGAGTTATGGTATGATGGATACAAGACTATGGAAAAACATTCAAGTGAAACATTCTAGATCATGTCTCGAATAGGGTACCATAAGCACCATTAATCAACGTATACATTCAGACCGCGGAACAAAAGGTTAGATCTAATGGGTTTCAGGCAACCCCACTCTTGGCCTACTTCTACCAATGAGTGCTTCTGTGTCTCAGTCAAAGTTGACAAAAATGCCTAGGTTTGGTGGCTTCCTATGTCGTGACACATGTTAGTGGCCTTGCAAACCACTAGCGATCTCATACATTCAAACATTCATAGTACTCAGTTACAGATACGAGTTACAAGATACATTCAAACATTCATAGTACTCAGTTACAGATACATTCTAAAGGATACATTCAAACATTCATAGTACACAGTTACAAATACATTTCACAAGTTACATTCAAACATTCATACATTATGCAAGTTACATACCATGTTTTCATTCAAGTATTTAAACATTCAAGTATTTAAACATTCAGCAATACAACAAAAACCGGTCATTCAAAAAGATTTAATTCAAATCTTTTACAAATAAACTATGAACTCGCTCAACTTTATGTTGATTTTTCGCATGTTTCTTTCTCAGGTTACCTTTCAAAGTTATGGCACGGTTGGAATAGGAGAACCATATGGAGTCGAGTACTTAGTGGCGTTCATTTTCTAGAAGTCTTAGCTATATTTGCTTCCGCTGTGCAATGAAGATACCTGTCCAGTCACGCCAATGCTCTGATAATTTCGGGGTGTGACAGATAAATAGTTGAGTCCTGATTTCGTTTGAGTAATTCTTGTCTGTGTGTTTTCCGACGGCGAAGCTTTGTTGAAGTGTCTACAGATCTGTAATTGCTCTGATATCAATCAAAAGACAGTTATATGTGAATATCTTGCTGAATTACACACAATATGTTTGTTTTCGCCTTTCATATTGTGTAGAACGCCTCTGATCGACTCGTTTCGGGTCTGTACACGATCCTACATGTGGTATCAGAGCTCAGGAGGAGGAGTTTTGCCAATTTCAGCTTGATTTCATCTCATTTTCTTACTTCTTCACCTTCTTTTCTAAATTGAACAAGTTTTAACGGTTAAAATGACCTGATTTTTTCACAGCATAAGCGAAATTGTGTTTTAACAAACCCTTGAGAAAATCAGATCAAAATTCAAAGTAAAAGTGACAAAAATGGGCCAAACAGTTAATTCCATTTGAACGAGTACCATAATTCCATTTGAAAGTTGGTGGTAATTCCGCTTGAAAACGTAATTTCGCTTGGGTATTCCGCTTCAGTGTTGTTATTTCGTTTGAAGTTGGTATTCCATTTGAGTTGATATTCCGCTTGAACTGGTTATTTCGTTTGAAACTGTTGATCATTCCGCTTGAAGAGGGTGATTTCACTTGAGTTGTTATCTCGTTTGAAAAGTAATCTCGCTTGAAATTGTCTGGTTTGAGAAACTTGTTAGCAAATCATGAGTGAAGAATTTTACAACGCATTTGCAACATCCCCAACTACTCCGACTACCATTGCTCAAAGCATGAACTTGGAAAATGAGACTGGAACTATGCAAAAACCCCCGAAGCTAATGAGCATTGAGGAGTATTACGGTTGGAAAGATCGGTTTGAAAACCGGGTTCAAGCTAATCATTTGAGATCTTGGGAGTGTATTTTGAAAAAGTATGTACTACCACGTACTGAATTGCGAGTTGAAAAAACAATCTCTGAATTCAATGACAAAGAACGAGACATGTACAAAGCTGAAAAGATGATGATTAGTCTACTTCAGCAAGCCATTAAAGAAGACATCTTTGTATTGCTTCAACATGACAAAACTTCAAAATCAATTTGGGATGCTCTTAAAATTAAATTTGAGGGAAGTGAGAAGATGATTAAGAGTAAAAAGGCACTGCTTTAGAAAGAATTTGATCTTTTCACAAGTCTACCAGGGGAAGATACAAAGAAATTGATTGAAAGATATTGCCACTTAGTGCGTTCTATGTCGTTGTTAAGCATAACCAAAGAACGAGAGGAATGGGTTGACAAATTAGCTGATGCTTTACCTCAAAAAGAATGGGGTACATTTTTGATGATCTTAAAGAACACCGGAGATTATGATGGTTTGACGATTTCTCAGTTCATCGAGAAGATTGAGGGTCAAGATCTTGAACAACAAAAGATTGCGAGGATGAGTAATCCGAGTGGTCAACAAGATGTGAAAATGTATTACAAAGGCAATGTTCAAAAGGTTGAAATGAGTCCGAAGATTCAAACCGCTTTTAGTGCTGGAGACTTATCTGGAACTGTTGAACAAAGTCAAAATAGCAGCAGTGGTTTTTCTTCATATCCGAGGGTTAATCCAAAGAGTTCAAATTCAAGTTTTCATTCTCAAAGTTCAAAAAGTGGGAATGGTTGTGTGATACAGTGCAACATTGCATTGAATCTTCCAGATGGTCAAAGTTTTTCTGAAGAAATTGCAAAAGATCACATGGCGTTACTTGCAACTGTGCTACAATCTTATGAAGGTTTGGTTGCAGGGAGGATTGGAAATCCTATGCTGACGAAAGAGGATTACGATCAGATAGATGCTGAAGAGATGGAGCTCATGGACATCAAATTGTGCTTAGCTAGTGTCTTGAGAAGAGCTGAAAAGTTCAAAATGATTAAGGAAGAAATGATTTCTTGGATGCACATGTTTCTACTTTGGGTTTTGATAAATCTAAAGTTACTTGTTTTCGATGCAGAGAGAAAGGTCATTTCAAAAGAGAATGCAAAAATCAGGAAGCGAGTGGAGCAAAGAATCCATTAGGAAAAGATGATTACTATCGGAAAGCCATATATCAACAAGTTGCTCATCAATCGCATCAACAAAAAGATTCACAAACTGCTCATGGGAAAATGATCGAAGATGCAAACAAGAAAGCTTATTATGGTATCATTGATCAAGACGATGAGAAAATGGCTCCAGGATTTAGCTGGGATAGGTTTGTGGATGAGAATAGGGAGTTTAAAGCTTTCATTGCTCAAATAGTTCAAAAGCCTGATTTGTTTACAGAATGGATGAAAGTGATTGGTGTTCATGAGAAGAATCAAGAAGAAGAATATGTTTCATCCGATGAAAGTTCAGAAGAAGCAACTATTTTTGATCAAACACAATCTGATTCTGGTTCTTCAGATGATAGTTCTGAAAAGACAATAGATTTTGATCAATCACCAACTGATGACAGTGGTGATGATGAGGAAGAAAGACATATTAATGTTGCAAAAAACTCATTTATCTCCTGAAAGTTTTCAATTTTATTTTGCAGATCGCTTGGAGAAATTGAAGAAGAAACAAGCGGCAAAAGAGTTGAAAAAGATGAAGGAAGTTAATGTTGCTGAGAAGAATGGTGAAGCTGAGAAGGTGATTGAAGCTGAAACAGTGATTGAGGTTGAGAAGGTCATCGAAGTTGAAAAGATCGTGGAAGTCATCAAGTCTTGCTCAAAGTGTTTGGAATCTTGCAAGCAATGTGCAGAAAAAGATGAGAAGTTGAGTGAGCAAGATAAGATGAAAGAACAATTACTGTTCAATCTCAATTATGTGAAAGAGTCGTATGATGTACTAAACAGAACAGTAACTGGTCTACAAAAGACTAATTCAGAAAGAGAAGACGCGTTGACTATGGTGAATGTTGTGATGATGACAAAACAGAAGGCGATTAATCATTACATTGAAGAATGTGCAAAGTTGCAGCGGGAGTTGGAAAATGAAAAGATAGAAAATGAAAGAATCAGACGGTTATTACAAAGTTATTCTAGTTCTGATTATCTGATTGATCGAATTTATCCAACTGTTGCAGGTTTTGAAGCATTTCAAAATGATGAGAAGCGAAAGAAGAAGGATACTTGTAAGAAGCAGAGTGTTAGTTATAACAAGTGTCCGCCTCCAATTTGGGAAGGGTATTCTCCTAGAAAACCGAATGAGGAGCAAGTCGAAAAAGCAGTCAATATAAAGTTAAAGTCCGATATAACCGATGAACTACCAGAAAACATTGACATTGTTTTTACATCGTCTGACACTGATCATGAGTCCGAGTTAATAAAAAAGGTGGTCGATCAGGTGTTGGATACAGATGAGGAGTCGGAGTTAAAGTCTGAGTCAAAGTCCAAGTCTGGGTGTTCAAGTTCGTCCGTCAAAAGTTCGAGTTCGTCGGTCAACAGTTCAAAGTCATCGGTTAAACGGGGTTACAATAAAGAATTCCTATTATCAAAATCTAATTTGAAGGATGAAACATTCGAAGTTGCATACACTTTGAATGATTCTGACAAATTATATTCTGATAAAGAATTTCTAATAAGAAGTGTTCAACTTGAAAAGATCAAAAAGGTTTTCAAACTAACAGAAATCAGTATTTCTGAAATAAAAGATATAAATTTTACTGAAAAACCTAAAAAATACACTTCAAGAGTTCAACAACGGTTAAACAAGAAAAAAGGTTACAGTTCTGGTTCTGGTTTTCAAAAGAAACCAAACCATAACGGTAATTTCAAAAAGAAAGGTCTAGGTTTTATTCCACCTGAAAATTATAAACATGAAAAAACTTCTAAAACAAATACAAAATTTGTTGCATGAACAAGCTGTGAAGAGGAATCAAAAAGCCCATTCTGGAAGCAATCAAACAGAGAATTCCTTGCCAAGAAGCAAGAGAATGTGAAGAATGGAGCTAATCAAAGAAAGGAGACAAGAACTTGTTACAAATGGAATGAAGTTGGTCACATTGCATGGAACTGTTCTCAAGCTACAAAAACAAAACAGGAAGTCTCTAAAAAACTCAAAGAAAAAGTTGTTGAGGAAATTGAACCACCAACTGAAAAATTTAAAATTTTTGAAAATTCAACATATGAAGTTGGTGAGTGTTCAAAGACTCATTTTTATAAAAAGAGAGCTAAGAATGACAACCAAATGTGGGTTGTTAAAAGGGTTGATGTGAAATCTGGTGATGAATCTGATTCCACAAAGTCAGATGAGCCACAAGTTGAGGTTAAAGAAGAAAACTCAGTGCCTCCAATGGATGATGTTCATTTTCCACCATTGAGGGCTGAGAATTTTAAATCAAAAGTTGGGAAAGTTGAGATCTTGAATCAGTTCTATTCTGAGAAGAAAGAATTTGATATCGAGAAAGCGTTTAATGGAAATGTGAAAAGGATTTTTGGAAAAATGGTTGAAGGAAAGGTTAAAGGGGTAAAGGACTTTTATGAAACAAAGAAAGCAACATTTTACCCAAGTGAAGTTGAGGGGGAAACATCCAAGTTCAGTCAGGCTTAGATGGCTGTTTTTCATAAGTAAAAAAACTGACTTGCCGGAGCTCCCAGGTTGGTAAGTGTGGAGCAGGAATCGACATCTTTCTTGAGAAATTCACTCTGGTGATATTTCGACTTCAAGTGGTAAATCAGGGACATTAAGTTGTACTAGATTTTCTACAAATGATATTTGTTGATAAAATCTTAAAATTGTTATATTTTTTCAAAAGATTGGAGGTGAAAGACAAAGTGATGAACAAAACCCCATTTTTACAAGTGGTAAAATCAACGAAACTTATTTTCCGGAAAAATCATTTTGATTAAAACAAACTTAAGTGTTTTGAAATCGCAATGGGAAAATAGTTTGTTGTAAGGGGGAGTTCTGATTGTTTATGCCAAATGGATGGCGAATTGAAGCAATTCGATATCGGTTGTCAATTTACTTGTACAGTTTGTTTTCAAATTTCCTTTAAATGTGTTTGCATTTTAGGGGGAGTAAGAAATTTCAGAAAATCCAAAAACATTTGAAAATTTGAAAAATACAAAAACATGATAAAATGAAAAATGAGTTTTGTTGTATAAAAGAGGAAATGATAGTACATCAGTGGACGATCACAGCATGCTAAAGAATTGGAAAGTTAAAAGTAATAAACGGTCTCACTGATGATGTGCCAATAGGTTTTTGCACATTTAGTAGATTGTAACGAGATATAAACCTAAATTTCAAACTTGCTTATATCGTGGGGAACATCTCTCAGATATATGGGTAACCCTCGAAATCTTGTTTGAAAGGTCCCTCTTTCTGAGATACTAGGTCTTTATGCTCAGTGATATCTGGGGTATTATCCCGGGACTTCTGATTTTGCGGAAGCAATGGCCTAGTCCCCGGAGAATACTTTACGCTTGCTTAAAATAAAAGCCTGCCCTCAGCATAAAAAATGATGAAACATTGAAAAATGCTAATCATGTGTTGTTGTAAAAAAGATCCTCTAAAGGGGACCCACCAAAAGTCGAAGCCGTCATCTCTCTGCTGAACGGAAGTTCTGACCTAAGCTCTCACAGCCTTCGTAATTAACCCCTTACAGATATCATCTGTGGTATATTCACCTATAAGACTGAATATTGGGATCTGGATACGGGAGTATATTCTGAGGTGGGACACATGAATAAGTTTAAGTGCTTAAAACATTAATCTCGTATCTCGAAACAGTTGAACTTTGTGTGAGAATTTAAGTGGATCAGTATACTGACAATCTAAGTGAATCGTTTAGAACTTAAAATGTTTAAAGCTTAATGGTGTTGATGATTTGTCTCATAAACTGATATGATCCTCTTACTCAAACTCACAAAAATATTGTCTGTAAATATTTCTTTGCTGCATTTCATTTCTTTAAAAAATCCAAAAAGATTTTAGTGTGTTTTAGCATAAAATTTTTGATAAATTCAAAAAGATTTTCGACAACTGATGTTGGAGAGCTGGTTTTCAAAATTCCAAGTGCTAAACATGATGAGCATGTGGTGAGGGGGAGTTTGTGTTTATATGGAAAAGATTTTGAATAATTGTCTACAAACGGTCATCAGAAGTTTTTAATGTGTTAAATCATTTTGGCAAGATACTTGTAAGTGATTTATAAATTTGTCAAATTTTAAATTTGTGAAATTTATTTCTGGGTTAAGACTGTGCAGGTTTATCCAGGTTTCGATCATGAATTTTTGAAAAGAGCACAAAGCCAGGATGTGATTCTGGAAGAAAGAAAATGAAGATTGTGGATGCTTACACTATCAGATACTTCAGAGAGCGATCAGACTGATAAAGACTGAAGATGTTGAAGACTCGACACTTAAGACTCATCAACATTCGAGGGGGAGTCTGTTGGTGCGTGCGTCTGTCGACTTCGTCTTGTATCGAGTCTTGTACTAGTTTGTATAGATCAGGTCTCGCAAAACGAGAAAACTGTCGAAAATAGGTCAACAGGCAAGTTCAAACGAAATTACATGATGTAATTCCGTTTGAAAGTGACAAGCTGTTTCAAACGAAATTAGCTTTGCTAATTTCGCTTGAACCTGTAATCTCGTTTGAACCTAATCTTGTTTGAACTATGATTCCGCTTGAGTTATGTTCAAGCGGAATTACTTGGCCTATAAATAGTTGAGTCCTGATTTCGTTTGAGTAATTCTTGTATGTGTGTTTTCCGACGGCGAAGCTATGTTGAAGTGTCTACAGATCTGTAATTGCTCAGATATCAATCAAAAGACAGTTATATGTGAATATCTTGCTGAATTACACACAATATGTATGTTCCCGCCTTTCATATTGTGTAGAACGCCTCTGGTCGACTCGTTTCGGGTCTGTACACGATCCTACAACGCACACAGAGTTGAGAAGACTTATATTCAAAGTCTACTTCAACTCTAAGGGAGTACTTCTATCCTTTTTCACACTTTAGTTTAGCTCTTCATAATCGCTTAACTAAGACGTGTTTCACATTGGGGACAATGTGAAGTTCAAGTGTGGGGAGGGATATAAGGGTTTAACTTTGTTTGTCCTTGAGTGTCCTCGTTTTTGTATGTATTTATTTTGAAAAAAAAAACTTTCAACTTACAAAAAAGTCAGTTGTGTTCTTTAGAAAGCATCAAATTTGATCAAAACCGACAAGCCAAATCGATTTTTGAAAAAGATAACTAAAAGCATGACAAACAAAAAGAAAAACTTGCATATTTATCTTTACATTTATACCCATTCATTCCGTTTTCGTGAGCATATTTTTGAGCCTTTTATTGTTTTCTTGACATGCTTATTGTTTTTTTCGGAATATGAGTGAGCCGGATGTTTTATGCAATTTAGAACTTGTCAATAGTATACTTTTCAAAATCATAAATATGAGAAATTGCATGAATATGATAGAGGCACTTAGGATACCCTTCTTGTGTTAGCCTTTTTCTTTGTTTATATCCCGCACCCAATATTATCCATTAATTCACCATGTTGAGCCTATTTTCTGTGTTTTTCCAATTTTACCCAACTACTTAGCCTAATTAACCAAATTTAGCCTTTTTTTATTTTTAAACCTTTGTGTTAAAACTCGGTCAAAGTTATTATCTAACTAGTTTGTTCGTAATTATTTAGTTTGTAAAAAAAATCGAAAAAAAAGAAGAAAAAAAATAGAGATCGAAAAAAAAAACAGATTAAAGATGATCAAACTAGAGCAATTTTAAGCATTGAATAGTACAAATATGTTGTTTAGCTCGAAAAGGGTAAAAATCGTCTTTAAATGCGTTACTTATGTATAGTTGTTGATTCATTTACGCTTGTTAGAAATAACCACCGAGTTTTAACCGTTTAGCCAGTTTTATATATCCACTCCACACCCTTAACCATAGCCCATCGTTACAATCATCAAAGACTTCTTGATTTATGCTTTGTCGCATATTAAATTGGTGGAGATTAGATCTTTTGACAAGCTTATGATATTGCATGATTCATTGACTTGGCGTTGAGTGTTTTACACATACACATTACATGTATGATTCATAAATATAACCGAGTGTGTGTGAACATTGTGAGAAATGTAAAGATTTGCATGCTAAGTCGATCGAAAGTGGAATCATTGATTTTTGGTTATCTTTATTTATATTCGCATATGCTTGTTTGATCTAAAATCTTTGATGATTGACTTTTTGGAAAACCGATTGACCATCGAAATAAACTAGTAACTCTGTAAATTTTTAGATTCTTTCATTTGCTTTATTTAAGTTTGCTTGAGGACAAGCAAAGTTCAAGTGTGGGGATGTTTGATATACGTTAAATTATACATGTTTTTATCCCCAAAACACTTCCGTTTTAAGCGTTTTTGACCGAAACCGCAACGTTTAGGTACCAAACTCAGTACTTTTATATTTTCAGGTCTTAAACGGAGCACAAAATAAAAATCTGATGAAAACAGACAAATTCTGATGCATTTCTGATAAAACGGGCAAAATTCTGATGACTGTCAGGTGTGGCACGACCGTGCCAGCTATCGGCACTACCGTGCGGATCGTTCGACCTCGAAAGCACTGCCAGTGCCAACCTTTTCTCGGGCCGCACCACAGTGCGACCCGCCGCATGACCGTGCCAAAGCCAGAACAAGGTTTCTGATCGCAAGTGCCGACCTTTTCTCGGGCCGCACTACCGTGCGACCGGGCGCATGACCGTGTCAAAGCCAGACCAAGGTTTCTGATCAACATAATGATGACCTCGCACTACCGTGCGACCCACGGCATGACCGTGCCGATCTGATGACCCAGAAAACTTGTCCACTAGTCCACTTGGCTGACCTGGGATCGGAGAAATGGCGTCACCCGACAAGACCTGACTGCACGGCCGTGTGACCCGATGGCACGGCCGTGCCAAACTGAAAATTGCCTATAAATAGCAGCATTCGCTACTGATCAAAATGTTGGGTTTTTCTCCATGTTTCTGGGCGATTTCTCTGAAGCAGTCCTGATCAGACCCATTTGAAGCTTAAAGATCGAGTGGAAGCATAACGGATCCAACCCATTAATTCCTTGCTTGTTTATGGTTCGATTCCTTGTTCTTGAACATGTATTCTGATCTTTTTGCAAGTTATGAGCTGATGTTAGTTTATGTTTAATGTAGTTTATGTAATAGTAGTAATGAACTTGTTTCTTGAATAATCTTTATGTTGTAATCTTGTTTGTATGAAACTTAGTACTTTTTCATGTTTGAATCTTCATGATTATATAATGAATGTTTCATTGATGTTGAGTTCCTGATTATGTTTGATTATCTTGGATAATGAATATGTGGTTAGTGGGATGGTAACTATTTCTTGATTAATCACTTGTTTGTAGACTTTGTTTACACCATGAAACCGGACCAGGGTATTGGTTTTATACAAGATATATCTTATTTTGATTAGGAATGCTTTCTTGCACGTAAGGGTTCTAACGAATTATATGGTGTTGATTACATGTTCTTGAATGTGGTTTATGATCCTTGTTTAGTAGTTTTGGTCTGAAATTGATGACATGGTAGATTTATGTTCAAGACTTGTAAAGGTGAAATATTTTGTTATATGATCTACTTAATTGCTTATCCTCGTGGCTGTATTGTGACCATCGGTATTGCTTTCTTTGATAAGTGAGGTTAGGAATCCAGACCCGATAAATAACCTATCTTTAAAGGTTCGCATGAATAAATATCAATAGCTCACTAATGAATGATTTTAGGTGGTTAACGTGTGACCATCGCGTTAACTTTCCGAAGAATCATAATGCTAGAAATCCAGACCCGGTAACTAGCTGTCTCGAAATTGGAAAATTGATTAAGTGCTTTAGTGACATATATGATTGTTAGTGCACGGAATGTCTGTTGACTTCGTCTACATTAAGTCTTAGGTCAATATGGGTCAACATAGGGTTTAGAATGTCGAAATCATGAAAAATGTTGACAGGTTCGCTTATGTGACCATGTTTAGGTCTGGTTCGTTTATAGGTCATTAGGTCTGGTTCGCTTTTATGTCATCATAGCTGGTTCGCTTTTATGTCAATGTGGCTGGTTCGCTTTTGTGGCAGTTCACATAAGCGGACCACACACACTATATATAGCCTGATGTTGTATTTCATTTGTAACGTTTTGGAGCGAACCTAGGTCATTGCTTGTGAGACGATACGCTGTCAAAACTTCATTAGAAAGCAATAGAAAGATAAGAATTGAAAGAATAAGCTGTTGTAATCTTGCATATTCTGATTCCGCCTTTATATGTGAGAATGAGCTACTCTGACTGACTTTTCGGGTCAAGGAACGGTCCAACAAGTGGTATCAGAGCTTCAGGACGAGAAGTTCATACTACATCAGCTGATTCGACACTTTTCTCATCTTTCTACTCAATTTCTGTTTTATTTTTTCGGATTATACAAGTTTCTACGGACCGAATGATCTGAAATTCAAGCATATTGAGCGAAATTATCTGTTAATCAATCTATAACAGTATCAGACCTTAAAACACGGTTATAATCAATCAATTTCATCAAAAACGCGATCGGTTTACGAACAGGATTTTCAAACTCAGATCTGGAACGATTTTGCGGTTGAAATTGAACAATAATCATATCATTGTGATCGGAATTAAGTGTAGATCTTTCCTTGAAAGTATCAGATTGTAATTCGGACTAAAAATCGGTTAAAAATTGTGGTCCGCTTTTTCGGTCATCGCAAGTCTAGTCCGCTGTTACATTTTATCTGGTCCGCTCGAACGATAATATTCTGAACCGCTCGAACGGACACTACGTGGTCCACTCGAACGATCATTCTCTGGACCGCTCATACGAATTTTGCTGGTTCGCTCGAATGAACATTAGCTGGTTCGCTCGAACGAACATTAGCTGGTTCGCTCGAACGAACATTAGCTGGTTCGCTCTTTAGTACATTTTCTGGTTCGCTTATCTGAACTTGTTTGGTCCACTTATCTGTCACGAGCACAGATTGGTTTTCTTTTGTGGTTCTATTTTTCAAAAATCTCGAAAAATTTGTCTAAGTGTCATCGGTAATTCACTGTTACGTATTCAGTTCGTTTGAACTAATTGTTTGTTTGTATTGTAGGTGATTCGAGGTGATTTACAAGGCACAAATACCAAGAATTCAAAATGTTTGACGAAAAGGAAAACAAGAATCTTGAAAATTTAAATGATTGGCATTGTGAATCTTGGTGTGGGAGATTAGGTGATAAGGATGTTTATGTTAAAAGATTCGAAAATTTTTTATGTAAGAAGAATGAATCTGTGGAAGAGTTGAAAGAAAGGTTTTATGATCTATTCATCAAGTTAGAAAGACATAAGATATATCATTCAAATGATGAAAGAATCTCAAAATTTGTTGAAGCGTTACCTTTGGAATGGGATAAATTCGTGAATGGACTGAGACTGGATTCTAGTTTATCACGCTTTGATTTAAGAAGTTTCATCAATACAATAACAAATCATAGGGGTCATAAAGATTCAAGAAAAAAGGGAGTTATTGGATGAAATAAAAGGAGAATCAGGAAAGATAGATTTGGATGTGATCATTGAAATGAGAAAACGAATCACTGTGTGTCTTGCAGCAAAAAATGTTATGAGATACGATATTAAGAGGGGTTGCTATATTGATGAAAATATGAATCCTCTTGATTTTGTTAAAATTTTCTGTGCAGGAACATACAAGATGGAAACAAAGAAAGAAGTTGATAATGGAGAGATGAATGGAAAATGCTTGAAATGTGAAAAATCAGAAACAGACAATGTCAAACTTCTGAAGAATGTAGAAAGTTTAACATTGGAAATCAAAAGCTTGAAGGATGAGAAAGAATCTGATGATAAACAGATTTTTGATATGCGAGAAATTTGTGAAAATTTGAAATCTGAAAATGTTAAACTGCTTAGTGATGTGAACAGTTTGACAGCAGAAAACAAAATTTTAAAAGAAAAAATTGAAAATTTTGAACATGAAAAATTAAAATTTGATAAATATTTTCAAAGTCAAATAAAGATTTTAGAAGATGAGAGAGATATTTTTGGTAAAGATAATCTTCAAAAACAAATTGAAATCAATTCTCATCTTGCTAAAATCATTCAGCTTGAAAAAGAAGCTGAAAAAGCTCGGATTAAAATCAATGAGCTTGAGAATAAATTGAAAGGTTTTGTGAATTCTACTTCACATGTTTGTCCAAAACCGATCAATTCAGTTCCAATAAGTGACAATGTCACAAATTTTGACAAAGTCAAAGTCAAAATTGAAGATTGTAATGAAATATCTGATGATGAAAAAGAAAAGAAAAGAAAAATATTTTTAGATTTACAAGAAAAATTTAAAAATACTGTTTTGCAATCTACTGAAACAGGTGAATGTTCTAAACAAAAACCTGTTAAGAAGAGTGTAGAACAGAAACAAAAAGTTAAAAATTTGAAAAATCCTAAAATTGAAAACAAAAGCTCATCAGATAAATTATCCAATCATTTTGAAAAATCACAAAAATCTAAAAATGAAAACTCACAAAATGTTGGTAATAAGTGGTGCAGGTTTGACCACAGTGCTTCAAAGCCAAATCCAGTTTTCAGGAGGAGTGATAATCACCACAAAGCTAGACAATGCTATGATTTAAGTGTTTGGTGTGAAAGTGGTGAATGGTATGATAAAAGAGTGTGCTACACCTGTGGTGTGAGAGGACACATTGCTGTTAACTGCCAGAATTGGAGTTATGAAACAAGAAGGTGCTATAATTGTCAAATCAGAGGTCATATTGCCAGAGATTGCCCAAGGAGATCAATGGGAAGATCGAGGGTTGAATCTCAGAGAATGGTAAAGAAACCAGTCAACGTCAAGCCCCATGAACAGAAGGTTCTAAAACCTAAAGTTCAAGATCAGACAATTCAAGAAAAGAAAGTTAAACTTTCACAGGGGCAGAAAGACAGACTGCGAAAGAAAAGGAAGAAGGCGAGAGAGTATCTCGAGAAAATTTTGTCTTCGGGATCAAAGGACAGATTGAATAAAAGTTCTGATGAATCAACTCACTCGACTGCAAAGCCAAGTAAATTGAATTCTTCAGATGCAAATCTGAGGACAAAAGAGAAAAAGGAGAAAAAGGAAGTTATTGGCGATGAAACTGGCTTATCCAAGTCAGACAAGCCAAGTTCGGGCAATGAATCTGATTCCACAAAATCAGATGAGCCACAAGTTGAGGTAAAAAAGGAAGAGACAGTTCCGTTAATGAATGATGAGAACTTTCCACCATTACTAGCCGCAAACCTAAAATCAAAAGGTGTTGATGCTGGAAAAATGTTTAATAGCAATGTTAAACATATTTTTAGTAATATGGTTGATGGTAAGGAAAAAGGAGTGAAAGAATTTTATGAAGAAAAGAGAAAAGCTCAAAATGCACCTAAGGCTGGTCAGGCTTGGGTGTCAAAATCTGTTGGTTGAATTCCTGACTTGCCGGAGCTTCCAGGTTGGTAAGTGTGAAGCAGGTATCGGCATCTTTCTTGAGAAATTCACAAAATGGTAACTGTGATATTTTGATTTACATGTGGTAAATCAGGGACATTAAGTTGTACTTGATTTTCTACTAGTGTTTGTTGTTGTCAAGGGTCTTAATTGTTAATTCTTTAAAATGATTGAAATAGAACAATGTGATGAAACCCCGAGTTTGTAGAAAGACAAACAAAACTAATTTTCCGGAAAAACCATTTGATTAAAACAAACTTAAATGTTTTGAAATCATAATGGGAAAATAGTTTGTTGTCAGGGGGAGTTCTGATTGTTTATGCCGAGTGTATGGCGAATTGAAGCGATTTGATATCAGTTTGTCACGTTTCTTGTATAGTTTGTTTTCAAATTTTCCTTGAAAATCAAAATTGAAACATATTTTGATTTTAGGGGGAGAAAAATTTTTAAAAAATTAGAAAATTTGAAAATTTCAAAAACATTGAAAATTGAAAATGAGTTTTGTTGTGAAAAAGAGGAAATGATAGTAAATCAGTGAACTATCACAGCATGCTAAAGATATGAAATGTCAAATGTGATAAACGGTCTCACAGATGATGTATCAGTAGGTTTTTGCACTTTTAGTAAATTGTGACGAGATATAAACCTAAATTTCAAACTTGCTTATTTCGTGGGTAACATCTCTCGGATATATGGGTAACCCCCGAAATCTTGTTTGAAAGGTCTCGTATTCTTATATACAGGTTTTTATACTCAATGATATCTGGGGTATTATTCCGGGACTTCTGCTGAACGGTAGTTCTGACCTAGTCCTTGGATAATACTTTCTACAAATGCTTGAAACATAGCATCACCCTCAGCATATATGATAAGACAATAAAATTGCTTAGCAATGCTGTTGTAAAAAAGATCCTCTAAAGGGGACACACCTACAAGTTGAGTCATGATCTCTCTGCTGAACGGTAGTTCTGACCTGAGCTCTCATGATTCTTCATAAATTATTAACCCCTTACAGATATCATTTGTGTTATAATTACCTGTAAGACTGAATATTGAGATCTGGATACGGGAGTATATTCTGAGGTGGGATATGCGAATAAGTTTAAGTATCTAAGACATTAAACTCGTATCTCGAAGCAGTTGAAATTTGTGTGAAAATTTAAGTGGATCAGTATACTGACAATCTAAGTGAATCGTTTAAAACTTAACATGTTTAAAGCTTAACGGTGCTAGTGATTTGTTTCATAAACTGATATGATCCTCTTACACAAACTCACAAAAATATTGTTTGTATATATTTCTTTACTGCATTTCAGTCAAGATCAAAAATCCAAAAAGATTTTCGGAGTGTTTTAGCATAAAGTTTTGAAAAATACAAAAAGATTTTCGACAACTAATGTTGAAGAGCTGATATTCAAAATTCCAAGTGCTAAACTTGATGAACTAGAGGATTGGGAGAATATGTTGAAAACTTTGAATGTTATATCAAAATATTTTGAAAGATTGTGTGGTTAGTTAATCAAGGTCATTCATTTGAACTTGATGTAACCAGTATGTTTGTTGAATTAATGATTTCTACCAGTAAGTTTATTAAATTCAAATGTTATAAATTTGTGAAACTTATGGTGAGGTAGAGGATGTGCAGGGTAACAGGTTTTGGATTTCATTATTCCCACGGAAGCTAAATGTTAAAGCTTGAACCAGATACCTCAGATTCTAGCATATCGAGAGGGGGAGTCTGTGAAAGGGGGAGTCTGGATCAACAGTCAAAGGGAAGATGGAAGTTAGAGTCAGGTTGTGATTCTAAACCTGTGAAGAATGCTTATGATGTGAAGACAGAGAGTTAGAGAAAAGACCAAGACCGAAGACTCAGGTGCTGAAGATTGCTGAAGACTACGTCAACATCCAAGGGGGAGTCTGTTAGTGCACGGAATGTCTGTTGACTTCGTCTACATTAAGTCTTAGGTCAATATGGGTCAACATAGGGTTTAGAATGTCGAAATCATGAAAAATGTTGACAGGTTCGCTTATGTGACCATGATTAGGTCTGGTTCGTTAATAGGTCATTAGGTCTGGTTCGCTTTTATGTCATCATAGCTGGTTCGCTTTTATGTCAATGTGGCTGGTTCGCTTTTGTGGCAGTTCACATAAGCGGACCACATACACTATATATAGCCTGATGTTGTATTTCATTTGTAACGTTTTGGAGCGAACCTAGGTCATTGCTTGTGGGACGATACGCTGTCAAAACTTCATTAGAAAGCAATAGAAAGATAAGAATTGAAAGAATAAGCTGTTGTAATCTTGCATATTCTGATTCCGCCTTTATATGTGAGAATGAGCTACTCTGACTGACTTTTCAGGTCAAGGAACGGTCCAACAATGATAGATAACATGTTTAGGTTGTTTGTGAAACGAGATAATAGTATATGTATGTTTTAGATGTAATTTAGATAACTTAGTTTAACAACCATTCACTTATCCTTTTATCTGGTAAAATAATGACAAAGATTTAGTACCTAATAACGCCCGTGTTCCATGGATCGATATCTGGCTCTTACCAATACTTTGCTACATATATGACAGGATACACTTGTCCTTTTTTGTGTGTGTTTTAATGTTAAGGTATAAACCATTTTTATAAATATAAAACACCAAGTTACGCCGGGTGCGATTGTAAATACTGTAAATAAATGTGTATAGTCGCGCCCACGTCAGTGCGCCCCATAAAACTTTGGGATTTTAACAACCAAAGTTTATTTATAGTAACAACGTCGCAAAATTGACAATCAATGTTTAACAAGCAATTAAAAGGTGCAACTTAAATTCACAATCAATGTTTACCAAGCAACGAAGAGGGGCAACTTATTGTAAAGCCATAAACCGATTCGTTGCGTCTTTTACGGAACCATCATGACTATTCCGGTAACATCCTCCGGATTTATCAGCCAAAGTTTGTTCATAGTAATAACACATCAAAATCACAATCAAGTTTTAAAATATAAGTGAGGGTGATAATACAAGTGGAACCAATCAGATCCCCCCACCACTGAAATCCTCCGTGCTATCACTGCCTTCAGGAACAAAACGTCCAGTAACGCTGAAATAAAAAAGAAATGGATCAATGGGCAGATTCTTGGCACACGGCTGAGAAGAGAGAAGCCGCGATGAGATCACTCGCTGCCACCAACACTATGGAGGAGCAAGAATCAAAACGTGCTACGGTTCCATGCTTTCATGGTTGTGTTTACATCATCTCTGTCATGATATTACTACGGATGAATGTTTTTTTCATTGGTTGTAATTTTGAAAGTGAAACCCATGTTTTACCAAAACTTTAACCTTATTTTTTTGATACATTAATTTCCTTTTTTAGCAGAATTTGTGGTTTTGAAAAAATATGAAGTTGTGATAAAAATTTAAAGGACAGTTTATATTTTACCATCTTTTGTTGTGAAGTATTGGCAAGCATAATTTGTTTGATATACGTAAGTTATTGAATATGAGGAACATATAGATTCTTTTAATTAAATAATGGGATTGTTTAATGTTAGCCTACTAAACTATATAATTATGTTATCGAATTGTCTTTTTGTAATTCTCAATGATAACTAACATCTAATCATTAGCAACACGTAAATGAATTCAGTTTAATTTAAAAAAAAATTACATTTTATGTTTCAATCTAAATTTTGTGACTTAAGACACTTTAACGTACATGTGTGATTCAACATTTAATCTAGTTTTTCCGTTTAATAGCCCCATTAGAACGCGTGATTACTAGGTCGACTTAGTTTTTATTTTCTATGTTTTACGTCTCGATCTAATTTTTATACATTAACACACCGCAACGGGTTCATAATTATTACATATACTTTTCGATTGGTTATATGGTAGTCAACACCAGCGTTGGCAAATGCACGTGCTATGAACGCGTCGTTTGTCCCCAAGGCGTGATGCAAAAGAAAGATTATAACCAACATCCCGCCGCAATGCGCGGGTTAATGTCAACTCGTTACCTTTGAACATCTAACCCGTGATGCCCGGTAAACCAAAGCATTTAAATAAAAATCCTAACAAAACGAGCTTTAAACATCTAACCTGTAATAGCAAACTCATTTTACTAGCTTAAAAAATTACTAAATCCATAAAATTATAAATTAGAAATAAAAATTCCCACCAAAAAAAGCTTAAGATATATAGAAGTCAAAAGAGTCTACCTTCGTTCTTTGCATAAACACTCCACCAGCATCACCATGTTCTAAAAGCACCACCACCACCACCACATCTCCTCCCAGATCCACCCAATCACCACCACAAAATGGCACACAACGAACGCGACACCGTCCCTCTCAACCAATCCTCTCAATCCGACATCGATGAGATCGAAAACCTAATCAATTACTCAGTCCAATCCACCGTCCTCCCCGCACAACCACCATCGCCACCACGAGCATCAATTCCGGTGTCTTCTTCTCCGTTCATCCAATCCAATCTTCCTCCGCCGCCTCAGAAACCGGCATTTGTTGCTCCTGCTGTACCGCCACCGGTTTCTAACCGGAGTTCGAACGGTCAACAACAGCCGTCGAGTATGACCGGATTCGGATCTCCGCCGAACACGTTGACGGAGCCAGTGTGGGACACGGTGAAGCGAGATCTGTCACGGATTGTGAGTAATTTGAAGTTAGTTGTGTTTCCGAATCCGTTTCGTGAGGATCCGGGAAAAGCGTTGCGAGATTGGGATCTGTGGGGGCCGTTCTTCTTTATTGTGTTTCTAGGGCTTACTTTGTCATGGTCTGCTTCTGTGAAGAAGGTTAGTCAGTTTGTTTGTTATATCTGTTCAGATTTAGGGTTAATATGTACTGATATTGGATTGTAGATTGCTAGATCTTATATTGTTATGTGTGAATTGAACTGGATTGTTATTAGATCTGATGAAACTGTAATTGGACCTAATGTTTAGGACTTTAGGTCTATGAGTTTATGAATGATAATGCTATAAACTGTAATTGGACCTAATGAGTTTGTTTGTTATATCTGTTCAGATTTAGGGTTAAGTTTTTCTGTTCAAATAAGTACTTTAGACTCTTGTGATTGGTGTATATGGTACATTTGATCTCGTTCAAGTAATGTGTTCATATCTTCAATACCTATATTTAGGCTTAATATAGGTAGTGTTGTAGATCTTAAGTTATATGATTATAGTTGCCAACGGCGAATAGCGGACGATAGCGACAAGCGACCTACACGCTACGTAGCGATAGCGATGAAATAGCGGGCACTATTTCATGTTTAGCGATACAGTTGAAGAAATTTTTAGAAATATTTTATATGTATATTTTTTTCAAAAAAATTACAAAAATCCCGCTATATGCATAGTTGTCAATAGCGATCGTAGCGATCGCTATAGCGCGCTATGTAGCGTATAGGTATAGTGTCGCTATTAGGGTTGTAGCGATGGATAGCAAGAATAGCGACACCTTATTGTTTGTATTTATTTTTTTAATATAAATAGCAATTAAATATAGCAATAAAATAACCGGATTTTAGGTTTTTGTTTTATATAC
The DNA here is from genome assembly GCA_030545235.1 of Helianthus tuberosus. NCBI lineage: Eukaryota > Viridiplantae > Streptophyta > Magnoliopsida > Asterales > Asteraceae > Helianthus > Helianthus tuberosus. The sequence goes on along the minus strand of CM060366.1, from coordinate 168,708,314 downwards.
ATGTAAAATAGCATATATTCCAGGGTATTTTGATATGTACATATAAATTTTTTTCTAGTGTATCGCTATTTATAAAATAGCGCCCGCTATTTATCGCTATTCGCTATGTAGCATATAGGTACCTTATCGCTATTTGTCGCTATTCGCCATTAACAACTATGTATATGTCGCGAAATCCTATATAGCGCTATATTGGATCTGCTGAAACTGTAATTGGTTGTTTGCTTTACAGCTTGCATGTGGTAGATTGTTGATGAATTGGCTAGGGGAATTAAGGAGTGTAGGAATGGTGGACGTTGGTGTAGATTTAGGAGTAGGTTTAGTGAGTATGTGAGTTAGACGTTCTAAAGAGTATTTATATTTGTAGCTTGCTACTTTGGTCGGCCCTATTTTCCGTCTTCATGAATTTATGAGTGATAATGCTAAGAACAAGGATCGACACATACTATATTCCATAGATCATTGATGTAATCTCATTGCTATAGGAAGTCTGAAACTCATTACCTTCTCTTGATATGGTACTTGACTGATGTTTGTTTAAGTATCCTCATGTAGTTTAGTGTCGTTTCTTGATGCAAGACGGAATTGTAAACCGTCACGTACCTTGCAAAAAGTTGTAGATAGATTGTAGCAATTTTTTAAATAGAACCCAAGTGAGAGAAGGTTTATTATTATATCAATAATTATCCCAAACTATTACAAATAACCTTTATTTGTAGGTGGTTCTAGTAACCGAAGTATTTAGTTTGGTTTAAAGTAACCAACGTATCAAATATGACTTTGAATGAAATAGAAAGTGTAAACGAAATTCTTAATTTGCTTAAAATGACTAATGTTTTAAACTTAGTTAAAGCAAAGAATAACAACTGCCAATCTAAAACAATAACAAAATTATTAAAAAGTTAATTTTTGAGCTATATGACTCGTTTCTTCATTCTTTTTTTTATTCCCACTAGTTCATGTATGAATCAACTATCCGAGTTATCGGTTCTCATCATCTTTACTTGAGTTTTATTGTTGAACAAAGATAATGAAATGCTTAACAAGTGCGTCTTTCTGCTTCATTTTTTCTTGGATTTCCCACATTTCTATGCAAGTTTTCATATCTGATTACTATATCTTTGTATGCTTGTCAAGATCAGTAGAACATCTTAAAGATCTAGGTCACCTATGTTCAAATTATCTCATTATACTTTTTAGAAGTTGCTTGAATGTAATAATAGATAATTGCCCACCTTGCTAATTTTGCAACAATTTCTGCATCAACAAGCCTTCTAATTCAGACAGACCGGGGCACACTAGTAACAAGACACATTAGACATGCATACCATTGTAAAACATCAAATTATATCATTAAATTAAACTAAGCATATCAACCACACGCATTGCATATAAACGTTTATATTGTTCCCGGTAAATAGTCGAAGTATGTGCTTATCTATGGTAGAGAATTTGTTTGTTTGTAAACTTTATACATTTGAGAAAATGGTGTATAAGTTCAAGTTCAACTAGACTTGGGAATATGATTCTATATATTTATTTTTTGTTAAATTGAAATTAAACAAAGAAATATAATGCTTGCTGAATTATAAATAGATAACATCTTGTTTATTAAATTCTAGCTTGCTATGTAACTGATCTTGGTCAAGAAAGTCAAAAATAAACCAGATGAATTCATGTATGTTGTTGCCTTTGTTTAAAAAGGCACGTCTGAGCTACAATCTGTCTTGGTTTTAGGGTGGATGCATAAAATTTAGTATGAAAAGTAAACTGTAGGAGTAACATCCAAAGGAAGCAGTAAGCACGAAAGTAAATTTGATTTAAAATATTTTGTAATATGTATATTTGTTTTCTTGCAGTCTGAAGTTTTTGCTGTTGCCTTTGCACTACTTGCAACAGGTGCTGTCATCTTGACATTGAATGTGCTGCTGCTGGTACTCTCTCTCTCTCTCTCTCTCTCTGTCTCTCTCTCTCTCTCTCTCTCTCTCTCACACACACACACAAACCAATGAACTTCGTAGGAAAGGCTTCGAGGACGAAACCTCTTTAAGGGGAGTAGATTTGTAACACCCCAACAATGGGTATTGGTAATTTAACCCCGTTAATATTAAGGAGCTGGTAAAGTACCAATGGTGATAAAAGTTAACCTGTAAATAAAATAAATAGGAATAATTAACCTAGTTGATTATTGGTATTGTTAACAATAAATGTCGGATGATACCCAATATTAGCTAACATCCTAAACTTGAGGGGCCAAAATCGTTTAAAAATGAACATGGCTTTAACAGATGAAATTAAAACCATTAGGAAATACATGGATTCACTAGTTAATATACCACGAGTCTCACTGATGAATACACATACCTGTAAATCAAATAGTTCCTATATTTAGTGGTTCTCACTGGGATCACCCCCTGTGTAGTATATCTATCTATGTTGTCAAAAGCGAGCTAGGTGCGCGCCTAGGCGCTCAGGCGCAGCGAAGCGCAACTAAACCGCCTGGTGGAGAGCTAGGCGCAAATCTGCGTCTTTTGACAACATAGATATCTATATATCCTTATGTGTGTGTCTGTGGGTTGTTCATTGATAAAAGTAGATATATAATTATAAACTAAGAATTTACATATGCATGAATCTTTGGAGAAGAGATTTAAGGATTGTTTGGATGTATCACCTCGACTGTGTGATATTGAATATTTAGAATCAGATAATCAAAGTTAATAAAAACATGTTATGGACTTGTAGGAAATAGTGTCTGTATGTACAGTGCTATGCTTTTAGAAGTTGTAATAACAAAATTATCAGATATTTAATAAATCAATAAATGACAGAAAGAATAAAGTTTTATATATTGTTAAAATATTCAGATTTTGAATATAACAAATATATTTTTACCAACAAATACTGTATATAAATTGTTTGGTAATAGCATACTTAATAACAAGAAAGTGTTGCGAAGTAAATAAAAAAGCTATACATGTAGGGTAACTAACTCAAATCTTTTTCCTAAAATAATTAGATTTGTGGTTGGTAACTAGTATAAAACCAATTATTTACCCAATTACCCTTAGATAGTTAGAAAATTATAATATGCATTTATCCAAACACTAGAAGCTTGAAGTTGCAAATAATCAGCTTTCCTAGGGATGACAATGGTTTTGAGTTTTGGTAATCCCAGTTCTGTAAGCGGGTATCCGTTGGGTTTGCAGGTTGAAAGCCTTTCGTGACGTTGGGTTTTTTATAATTCAAAACCCGATCTTTAACTTACCCAATATACCAACTTGAAATATGAAAATACTCAACTGCATTTCTAACATCTCTATGTTATAACAATTTTAAGTTTCTAACAATGCAAATTACCGTTATTCTACTTTTTATGATTATATAATATATTAGTTCATTCGTTTTCTGTGTTTGTAAAATAGTATCCAATGGTGTGCTTGTTTGTAGGGTGGTCATATAATCTTCTTCCAGAGTCTGAGTCTATTAGGCTACTGTCTATTCCCCCTGGACGTCGGAGCCTTAATCTGCATGTTGAAGGACAATGTGATCTTAAAAATTGTTGTGGTTTGTGTGACATTGGCATGGAGCTCATGGGCCGCGTATCCATTCATAAGCATGGCGGTCAACCCGAGAAGAAAAGCACTCGCTCTTTATCCGGTTCTACTCATGTATGTATCAGTCGGTTTTCTTATCATAGCCATTGATTAATATCATAACTCCATTACACAAGATTCTTTTATAGCGTTGTCGTGTTACATTTCGTTCGTTTATCCATCCAACGGACACTTTTGTATTCTATGCGGAATTGGTCTGTTTAGTGTTTGTTATCCGGAACCGATCTTTCTATGTTATGTGTAAGGAATTTTTGAATGAATGATAATATAATATGATGTTTTGTTAAATAAATATATCTGAGTGTGCTAAACTTGGGGTGAAACCGTAAAAATAGTTAGTGGGAATGGAATCGTATAATGGGTAATAGCAAAATTGTAAAATTTTGAAGTTGTCTGGTAAAATTATTGGAGCGACCTATCACTAAATACCGTATTATTGTTATTATTATATATTATATATAAGGGTTATTGGATTTTATCACCCGCAACTATCGGCCTTTGGCCGTTGACACCCGCAACTAACACTTTGACACCCGGCACCCCCAACTTGACTTTTTGTTTGCACTGGCACCACTCAGTTAAATAATCTCTAACTTGGTTAGTTTTTTTGCTGACGTGGCCATTTTTTAATGACGTGGCTTGTTTTTGATGAGGTGTGGACAGGATGACATGGCGAATATTGATTACGTGGCACATTATGTCCATAAAAAACCTGCATCTTCTTATCCTTTTCTTTCTTCTCAATAAAAACGTAGAACCAATACAAACTCACAAATCGAAGGAGGACTCTTAGAAAAACCTTATCTTTTAGTCTTCATCACCAGTTCGTCTGAGATCAAAGTCCATAGACCCTGATCTAAACCAGTTCGTCAACTCCAGTCACATTCCTCCGTCGTACCACCACCACCACCACCATCATCGCCACCAACCGCCACCACCATCATCGTCAACCAACCACCGCCACAGTCACCAATTATTTCCACCAACCACCACCACCCCCACAGTCACTGTCATCATCATCTCCACCAACCGCCACCATCATCACCCAACGAAGTTATCCACCATCATTACGGCACCACAATGGCAGCCCCTAGCATAACAGCCTTCAAATACCACCACATCAACCATAATCACCAGAATCCCCACCATAGCTTCACCTTAATCAAAAGCCCCATCAGAGAATACCATAAAAAGCTTTAATCTAACCCTAACTACCACTAAAAAAGCCCTAATGTAAACGATCTGAACTCACCATAACCACTGCCGTCGTCTCTTCCATCGTTTCATTTGTTTCGATTCGCTATTGAGTTTGATTCGCTGTTCCGATGACTGCTCCGATTTTAAAACGCCGTTCCACTTGTTTCGATTCAATTTGCTGTTGAGGTGGTGAAGTAGGGTGGTTGTAGCAGTGCCGGTAGTGGCAGGATGAGGTGGTGTTTACAGGAGGCGGTGGTGTTTGCAGGATGAGTGTCTGTGTTCATCGATTATGTGTAGATTAGGGTTATGAGAAAATGCCGCCTTATAAAGCATCTATGTGGGATTGTGTCGGTGCCATGAATTTGCCATGTCATCATGTCCACGTAACTAAGTCTGTGCCACGTAGGATCAGAAACAAACTGAGTTAGTAAAGATTTAACTGAGTGGTGCCAGTGCAAACAAAAAGTCAAGTTGGGGGTGCCGGGTGTCAAAGTGTTAGTTGCGGGTGTCAACGGCCAAAGGCCGATAGTTGCGGGTGATAAAATTCAATAACCCTATATATATAATACAAGATACAAGATGTTAGTTGTAGGATTTTTTCTTATTTCTTAGTTTTGAAAGTCTAGTTCTTTATCTCATTGCTTTGGTCTTCGTAATGTCCTAAATTATCAATCCAAGTTTCAGTAAACAAACGACAAAACATTAAATGAAGAACAATACGATAATGGTTCTTAATTTTTAGGGTTTTAACATGGGGGTGTGATAAATACACTCAAGAAAAAGATTAATATACCCAAAAGTCAAATTTAGTAATAGTTAACTATTTTATTATATTATTTTGTTATAAAGTTAAAAGTAATAATTATGTTTTATTATAAAGTCAAAACTAATAATTATCTTTTTTATGTTAATTTATTTTATAATACTTTTGTTATTTTTTTATATTTTGTTATACTATCATTAGTATTAATATCAAGAGTGAATTTCAAGGATTGTCCTTTATCTTTATACCCATTTTCAGACGCTGTCCTTTATGTTCAAAGTTGACGAGTTTTGTCCTTTATGTTTTCATATCATATACGTTTTGTCCTTTAGGCCTAACCCAGTTAGTTTTTTTTTCCAGTTAAATTTGATCATCTGCTTTGCACATGAGGGCATTTTTGTCAATTCAAAGGTAAGTTCAACGGCATATTTACAGCTCAAAGCTTCTGCAACCTTTAAACTGACAAAAATGCCCTCATGTGCAAAGCACATGACCAAATTTAACTGAAAAAACTAACTAGGTTAGGCCTAAAGGACAAAACGTGTATGATATGAAAACATAAAGGACAAAACTCGTCAATTTTGAACATAAAGGACAACGCCTGAAAATGGGTATAAAGATAAAGGACAATCCTTGAAATTCACTCTAATATCAATATTAATAAATAAATAATCAAGACACTTTATTATAAACTAGTATTTTCACCTGTCGCGCGTTGCGGCGGCATCGAAAGTTAAAGTAACTCGAATTATCCACTCGTTTCCGAACAAAATTTACGTCACAACACAGACCAACTGAAAATGTACATAAAACTAAACATGAAAACGTATTATATGTAACCCGGCTAAAAAAAAATTTACGTCGAACATAAATCAACTTAGATTTGTACCGAAACGTAATTAAAAATAAGCACGTAAAAATAGTATTTTTAAACGACCCCTATGAGTCGTTTGCCCAATATACCCTTCAAGGGTGTTTTGGTCAACTTTAGTCCCTCACTTCACGGCGAAGGACTATCACTAAATATTTTGACCAAAATTGTATGTTTAACCAAAAAAAAAGCTTAGTTATACGTACCTGGCTCGGGTCAAAGTATTGACCCGTTTACTTAACTTTTGCTTTAAATCTTTATAGTTAAAGCAATGCAAGCTTATGTTATTTCCTGTGATTACAAAACTCAACAAGCAATTATCAAATGTTATTGTCAAATGGCGTTACCCACACCAATTGACCTATTTAGTCAAATTGACCATTTGTCTGTATGAGATGGTATTTAAGTACCATTCCATCCCCTTTAAACCTATCCCGGTTTTCCTTGTACTCGTTTTATTTAAAACCGTTTTTGTTTGTTCGTCACTACATGACTAATTTACCATTTTACCCCTTGTCCATAACTTGTGATTTCTTACCATTTTCCCTTCGTTCCGACTCTCATTGAATCGTGTCGGAACATCCTATGCCAACCACTTAGTAGCATTCATATACTATACTTGCAATCATGTTATTTGTAAATAATAAAAAAGGGCATAAGTTTTACTTACCTCACATCCGAACTACGCTTTTCCTTTCCTTCTTGATTCGTTTGACCCGCTCCCTCATCAAGCTTCCACCTAGCTTGTTACGAGTCAAACTATCATCATCGTTTTCAAGGTGGTTAGTTTAATCATAATTTAATACGATTATTCCACCTTACGCATTTCATATCAAAAATTACCATTTATCGTATTATAGGTCAGTTTGACTTTTTAAAAGTCAAATGCCCATTAGTATACTAATTGCATATTCGAGTTCATCAACTAGTTTTAGCATTCTTTGATTACCCGGTAGGCGTTATCTTCAGACCACCGTTTTAACCAAATTTCTAACCACGTTTATCACATTTAGAACTCTTTTTAATCACATTTTGCATAATAGCCAAAACATCACAATTAGGCATTTTAACTACAAAATTCTAGTTTCGAGCCTTCTTTGAGGCATTTCAACGAACACCTTAAGGGCAGAATTTTACATGTTTATTTATTAAGTCTCTAGCTTATCTCTTAGCCTTAATTTCACATAAATCAACCTTCTTACAAAGTTGTTAGCTTCTATAATTCTGAAGTCACTTCACAATTGTCAAATTACACTAGAATATCACCCAATTTCCTAGTGTTTATTAAAATCTACATAACCCACTAATCACCTTCAATGGTGATAATGGATTTTACTAAAATTTCACATGATTTCAACTTGTATTTGTTTAGGGTTTGTCCCTAGACACTATAGTTGTTCCTAAATCATCATAAGACACACATGCAACCATAATTTCAGATTTTCCCAATTTCATGAGAATTTCAAGTTGAGAGTTTTCATCAAATTTTACATACCTTGTAATCCTCTTGTTATGAGGATCAATAATCTATGCTCGGTTTTCGTTTTGGACCAGATTTGCACATCCAATTTGAGAGTTTTAGTGAATTTTTAGGGTTTGGAGAGTGGGGGATCGCCCCTGCTTGTTCTTGTACGACCAGACATCCCAAATGGGGTGTTTGGTTTTGTTTTTAATTAGAATTAGCAACACAAGTTTCAATTTTAACATCTTTGGCCCCTCCATTTTCCTTAGTTCCTAATTTAAGTGTTTTAACCCACTCATAAGTCACTATCTAACTAGGTTAGAATTATTCCCAGTTAGCTTAGTAGGTTCGGGAAGTCGTAACCCGTTTTACTTTAAGTCCCGTTAAATCGGGCCTTTATCTTTCTATTTTCTTGAAAGTTCTTATTCACTTTAAGTAAATATTAGGATTATTTAAATAAATTCCTAATCCTTGCCAGCTTACTTTTACCACTAACGGTACTTTCCCCGTCTTTAGTATTAACGGGGTTTAATTACTAAACCCGTTTTCGGGGTGTTACAAGTCTACCCCCCTTAAAGAGGTTTCGTCCTCGAAACCCTTTTCTTACATAATTCATTGAGTTTAAACTCAATGTATTTGAGCCGAGAAATCTTTTAAACATTACTTATATTTTTTAACCAATCGTTAGTATTACCCGAAAAGTACGGTAACATCTTTTTGGTTACTAATTGTCTACATATCTCATACGACATAGTGTAACTTCGAAATAACGTAATCTGGTTATTTCCACTAGTTTAGTTAACTTAGCGATTTCCATCGCTTTTATATATTATCAAACTCTTGGTGAATCTGTTACCTTGACCCGTTTAGAGGTCTTTAGTGAAATATTTCACTTTTAGCAATAATTTCTTTTGTTTTCAGTTTTTTTTATTCGGTTCAGTTATACCGAATCCACCGCTTAGAAGCAAACCAATTTTTTATTGATTTGAATTACTAGCCTTAACCGGTCTTACTAACTAGACTTATTAGTCCCGTTACTTTTCACCGCTCGCTTGGTTATAATGTGATTTTACTTCACATTACATTTCCTAACCGTGATCGTGTCACATCGTGTTTAGTTTGTATCAACCTTTCATTTTTGAAAATATCACTTTTCGAATATATCGTCTTGCGCCTATCAGTGTCAAGACTTGTATCTTTCATGCTTATTATTTAAATTCCTATCAGAATTTATGTTTGTAAAAACATTATTTCTTACTAAAACCGAAGTTTTAGTTTTAGGATCTTCTCTTTAACTTTTGTCAATTATCCATACAAGGATATTGACAGTCCATAATTTATTCTTTTACAGTCTTAGTTTTATGCGGGGATTCTCAACCGATTCCCTCGCTTTATTTAATTAACCCATAGGTTTTTATCACTTAGCCTGATGGGCTATTTTGATTAGACTTTCACCTCTTTAAGGCGAAGTCCTTATAACTTCTTTCTAATCATGACCCGTGGGTCGTTTTAGTCCCGTGGATCTTTCATTTGTTTATCACCCTAAAGGTTATGTTGATCCCGTAGATCACTCCTTACTCATGTCATTCTTAAAATACATGTTTGGTGTCAAGGCACCCCGTTTTTGTTCGAAAAATCGTTTGGTTTCAAGCTTAGGTCCCGTTAACCTTAATTGTAGTTTCATGGCTATAATTGTTTTCTTTCGGACAATTTTCCGATTTTATGACTTCTCACGTCATTTATGCATCAGTTCTTCTTATGCTTACTGTTATTTGATTTGCATATATTCTTATTTGGTTATATCCCATTATCGGGCTCATTATTCTCTTGCATTTAACGCTACCTTTATCTGGCTAGCGCTCATTTGTGCCATTCGGCGTTATATTGTATTCAACCTGTTTGACCTATTAATGTGAAATCCATCACTTATAAACAATCAACTTTATTCTTTATTCAACCCATTCGACTTCGAATAGTTGAACATATTTACTCACAGTTTCTATATACGAGATTTTATAGTCATAACTCGTAATCCAAGTCCTTTGATTTTTCAACCCGCGTTCACGTCTCTTGGTTTACGCATGTGTTTAATTCTTACCCGTCAACCGGGTGTTTTACCGAAGTCGTTATTATTGCAACCCTCCCGGTATGCATTAAGACCTCGTTTCATTTTTATATTCCTACTTTGTCTTTAAGTTTGACGTTTTACAAAAACGACCCGTTAAGGGACATATTTGCATTTTCCGGGTTCGAGTGTAAGTACACTCCCTCCCAATACTTGTCTAAATCATTTTACATGCTTGCGTTTTCTGGGTTCGAGTGTAAGTACACTCCCTCCCAATACTTGTCTAAATCATTTTACATGTTTCTTTGTCCCTTCACTCGGGCTCATTATCCTAATGTAATACGCTTCCGTCACTCGGTTGTGCGTTTACATTATTATCAAATATTTTGCTTATCCGATTCATTTGGGTACTTTTTAATTAGTCCCATTCACCCCGCCCTTACTACATCGGATGTAAACGTGTCCGCCATAAGAAGTTCATGGTATCATATGCCACTACTTACTTGGCCAGAGTAAGCGATTAACACATGACACGCATGACCTTTTTATAGTTTTCACATCACGCCCTATGTAAGTAATGCCTCTATTTGTTTCTCTTGGAAATAATATCCCGAACACATTTTCTATTCGGGTTTTTCCAAGTTTTTAATCTACATATGCAACTTTCAATTTCTACATATTTGTTGCATATTACTATTTGTGCAATTATATTTAAAATGTGCACCTGGTAATGCTTGCCTTAACGGGCTTTCTTGCCATTACTTATTTGCGATCGTTACGCGATTCAGGTCCTTGATGAGTATGCTCTTCTTGTCATATCTCGGACCGTTCCATCATCATATCCACAATTCGTTTGACTCTCGTCGTCTTCAAACGCGAGTGTCCTTCAATTAAAACATTCACAAAAGTTAGTAACGTCAACTTCAATAGTCGCCCGTATTATAATACAAGGCTTTTTCTACTATACGCGTCAACGCGCGTATTTTCATCAACCATATCAATCATTTTAATTGGGGTAACGTGTATCACACGATAGCCCTATGTGTTGTTTACAACACTTTAGCATGCTAAACTATTAACATACATGTACTTACCGGATTTGCGATCAAGCCTCGAACCGAACACATTTGTCAACAACCTTGAGCTCTGATTACCAACTTGTAACACCCTTATTATTATTTAAAGGTTTTCGTATACTTTACGAAAATAAACGAGTAATTATGATTTCAAATACATTGAAAATACGGGTTCATTAAACACCTTTTAAAGAATTAGAACTATACAACATAACATGTGTGAGTTTCGTCATTTAACATAACAACGATACATAGTGCGGAAGCTTGTAACTTAATCGTGTTCGGTTCTTCGTTGAGCTTGATCATCCTCCGGTACTGTAAATATACCTACAATCCATAAAACATGAATTGAATCAGTCATACGTGGTTTAAAACGTGTCAAAACGAGTCCAGGAAGCTGAACTGATTGAAATACAAATTTTTCAACAAAAAGGGGTTCCTTCGCGCCACGTGACGACGCCATGTTGCTCCCTCGCGTGGCGTGGGGGAGGCACTTTTCCAGCAGGTCTGCAACTCAGTTCAGCTATGCCAGTTTTCACGGAAACGGCCATAACTTCTTCGTTATTGATCCGTTTTACTCGATTCTTTTTCCTACACGTCCGTAATTTAATCCTCTATCTTATGGAGTTAAAATCCTACATCCAACATAAGAAATTTTGAGGCTTCTAAGCCTTCGACTCGTTACCTTTTTACCGAATTTTAACCCGTTTATGCATTTTATCAAACAAACGTATTTATTTGATTCTTATATCTCATACACATCTTCAAGTTAATGTTACCTACTATATTAGGTTCTAATCATAGGTTTATTACACAATTTAAACCCGTTTTCGCTCGTATGCTTATTTTGACCCGTTAAGGGTAGTTATGCGTTTTAGCCTAGAACTTGTGCCTTTCTTGTATCGCTACAAAAGTTCCATATCTAATTGACTACAAATATTCCACCACAACTATTTTGTGGTGGATTTATCATAATGGACCCCTTTTTTCCAATTTTTACTGATCGGTTGATCATTTTACGCAAACGACCACTTTTGAGCATTTGACCCGCGAATGTGCATTCCTATAACCTTTATTCATGTCTAATGATTCCATAATCTATATGCAAGTTCCTAAACGACCCCTATGAGTCGTTTGCCCAATATACCCTTCAAGGGTGTTTTGGTCAACTTTAGTCCCTCACTTCACGGCGAAGGACTTTCACTAAATATTTTGACCAAAATTGTATGTTTAACCAAAAAAAAGCTTAGTTATACGTACCTGGCTCGGGTCAAAGTATTGACCCGTTTACTTAACTTTTGCTTTAAATCTTTATAGTTAAAGCAATGCAAGCTTATGTTATTTCCTGTGATTACAAAACTCAACAAGCAATTATCAAATGTTATTGTCAAATGGCGTTACCCACACCAATTGACCTATTTAGTCAAATTGACCATTTGTCCGTATGAGATGGTATTTAAGTACCATTTCATCCCCTTTAAACCTATCCCGGATTTCCTTGTACTCGTTTTACTTAAAACCGTTTTTGTTTGTTCGTCACTACATGACTAATTTACCATTTTACCCCTTGTCCATAACTTGTGATTTCTTACCATTTTCCCTTCGTTCCGACTCTCATTGAATCGTGTCGGAACATCCTATGCCAACCACTTAGTAGCATTCATATACTATACTTGCAATCATGTTATTTGTAAATAATAAAAAAGGGCGTAAGCTTTACTTACCTCGCATCCAAACTACGCTTTTCCTTTCCTTCTTGATTCGTTTGACCCGCTCCCTCATCAAGCTTCCACCTAGCTTGTTACGCGTCAAACTATCATCATCGTTTTCAAGGTGGTTAGTTTAATCATAATTTAATACGATTATTCCACCTTACGCATTTCATATCAAAAATTACCATTTATCGTATTATAGGTCAGTTTGACTTTTTAAAAGTCAAATGCCCATTAGTATACTAATTGCATATTCGAGTTCATCAACTAGTTTTAGCATTCTTTGATTACCCGGTAGGCGTTATCTTCAGACCACCGTTTTAACCAAAGTTCTAACCACGTTTATAACATTTAGAACTCTTTTTAATCACATTTTGCATAATAGCCAAAACATCACAATTAGGCGTTTTAACTACAAAATTCTAGTTTCGAGCCTTCTTTGAGGCATTTCAACGAACACCTTAAGGGCAGAATTTTACATGTTTATTTATTAAGTCTCTAGCTTATCTCTTAGCCTTAATTTCACATAAATCAACCTTCTTACAAAGTTGTTAGCTTCTATAATTCTGAAGTCACTTCACAATTGTCAAATTACACAAGAATATTACCCAATTTCCTAGTGTTTATTAAAATCTACATAACCCACTAATCACCTTCAATGGTGATAATGGATTTTACTAAAATTTCACATGATTTCAACTTGTATTTGTTTAGGGTTTGTCCCTAGACACTATAGTTGTTCCTAAATCATCATAAGACACACATGCAACCATAATTTCAGATTTTCCCAATTTCATGAGAATTTCAAGTTGAGAGTTTTCATCAAATTTTACATACCTTGTAATCCTCTTGTGATGAGGATCAATAATCTATGCTCGGTTTTCGTTTTGGACCAGATTTGCACATCCAATTTGCGAGTTTTAGTGAACTTTTAGGGTTTGGAGAGTGGGGGATCGCCCCTGCTTGTTCTTGTACGACCAGACATCCCAAATGGGGTGTTTGGTTTTGTTTTTAATTAGAATTAGCAACACAAGTTTCAATTTTAACATCTTTGGCCCCTCCATTTTCCTTAGTTCCTAATCTAAGTGTTTTATCCCACTCATAAGTCACTATCTAACTAGGTTAGAATTATTCCTAGTTAGCTTAGTAGGTTCGGGAAGTCGTAACCCGTTTTACTTTAAGTCCCGTTAAATCGGGCCTTTATCTTTCTATTTTCTTGAAAGTTCTTATTCACTTTAAGTAAATATTAGGATTATTTAAATAAATTCCTAATCCTTGCCAGCTTACTTTTACCACTAACGGTACTTTCCCCGTCTTTAGTATTAACGGGGTTTAATTACTAAACCCGTTTTCGGGGTGTTACAAGTCTACCCCCCTTAAAGAGGTTTCGTCCTCGAAACCCTTTTCTTACATAATTCATTGAGTTTAAACTCAATGTATTTGAGCCAAGAAATCTTTTAAACATTACTTATATTTTTTAACCAATCGTTAGTATTACCCGAAAAGTACGGTAACATCTTTTTGGTTACTAATTGTCTACATATCTCATACGACATAGTGTAACTTCGAAATAACGTAATCTGGTTATTTCCACTAGTTTAGTTAACTTAGCGATTTCCATCGCTTTTATATATTATCAAACTCTTGGTGAATCTGTTACCTTGACCCGTTTAGAGGTCTTTAGTGAAATATTTCACTTTTAGCAATAATTTCTTTTGTTTTCAGTTTTTTTTATTCGGTTCAGTTATACCGAATCCACCGCTTAGAAGCAAACCAATTTTTTATTGATTTGAATTACTGGCCTTAACCGGTCTTACTAACTAGACTTATTAGTCCCGTTACTTTTCACCGCTCGCTTGGTTATAATGTGATTTTACTTCACATTACATTTCCTAACTGTGATCGTGTCACATCGTGTTTAGTTTGTATCAACCTTTCATTTTCGAAAATATCACTTTTCGAATATATCGTCTTGCGCCTATCAGTGTCAAGACTTGTATCTTTCATGCTTATTATTTAAATTCCTATCAGAATTTATGTTTGTAAAAACATTATTTCTTACTAAAACCGAAGTTTTAGTTTTAGGATCTTCTCTTTAACTTTTGTCAATTATCCATACAAGGATATTGACAATCCATAATTTATTCTTTTACAGTCTTAGTTTTATGCGGGGATTCTCAACCGATTCCCTCGCTTTATTTAATTAACCCATAGGTTTTTATCACTTAGCCTGATGGGCTATTTTGATTAGACTTTCACCTCTTTAAGGCGAAGTCCTTATAACTTCTTTCTAATCATGACCCGTGGGTCGTTTTAGTCCCGTGGATCTTTCATTTGTTTATCACCCTAAAGGTTATGTTGATCCCGTAGATCACTCCTTACTCATGTCATTCTTAAAATACATGTTTGGTGTCAAGGCACCCCATTTTTGTTCGAAGAATCGTTTGGTTTCAAGCTTAGGTCCCGTTAACCTTAATTGTAGTTTCATGGCTATAATTGTTTTCTTTCGGACAATTTTCCGATTTTATGACTTCTCACGTCATTTATGCATCAGTTCTTCTTATGCTTACTGTTATTTGATTTGCATATATTCTTATTTGGTTATATCCCATTATCGGGCTCATTATTCTCTTGCATTTAACGCTACCTTTATCTGGCTAGCGCTCATTTGTGCCATTCGGCGTTATATTGTATTCAACCTGTTTGACCTATTAATGTGAAATCCATCACTTATAAACAATCAACTTTATTCTTTATTCAACCCATTCGACTTCGAATAGTTGAACATATTTACTCACAGTTTCTATATACGAGATTTTATAGTCATAACTCGTAATCCAAGTCCTTTGATTTTTCAACCCGCGTTCACGTCTCTTGGTTTACGCATGTGTTTAATTCTTACCCGTCAACCGGGTGTTTTACCGAAGTCGTTATTATTGCAACCCTCCCGGTATGCATTAAGACCTCGTTTCATTTTTATATTCCTACTTTGTCTTTAAGTTTGACGTTTTACAAAAACGACCCGTTAAGGGACATATTTGCATTTTCCGGGTTCGAGTGTAAGTACACTCCCTCCCAATACTTGTCTAAATCATTTTACATGCTTGCGTTTTCTGGGTTCGAGTGTAAGTACACTCCCTCCCAATACTTGTCTAAATCATTTTACATGTTTCTTTGTCCCTTCACTCGGGCTCATTATCCTAATGTAATACGCTTCCGTCACTCGGTTGTGCGTTTACATTATTATCAAATATTTTGCTTATCCGATTCATTTGGGTACTTTTTAATTAGTCCCATTCACCCCGCCCTTACTACATCGGATGTAAACGTGTCCGCCATAAGAAGTTCATGGTATCATATGCCACTACTTACTTGGCCAGAGTAAGCGATTAACACATGACACGCATGACCTTTTTATAGTTTTCACATCACGCCCTATGTAAGTAATGCCTCTATTTGTTTCTCTTGGAAATAATATCCCGAACACATTTTCTATTCGGGTTTTTCCAAGTTTTTAATCTACATATGCAACTTTCAATTTCTACATATTTGTTGCATATTACTATTTGTGCAATTATATTTAAAATGTGCACCTGGTAATGCTTGCCTTAACGGGCTTTCTTGCCATTACTTATTTGCGATCGTTACGCGATTCAGGTCCTTGATGAGTATGCTCTTCTTGTCATATCTCGGACCGTTCCATCATCATATCCACAATTCGTTTGACTCTCGTCGTCTTCAAACGCGAGTGTCCTTCAATTAAAACATTCACAAAAGTTAGTAACGTCAACTTCAATAGTCGCCCGTATTATAATACAAGGCTTTTTCTACTATACGCGTCAACGCGCGTATTTTCATCAACCATATCAATCATTTTAATTGGGGTAACGTGTATCACACGATAGCCCTATGTGTTGTTTACAACACTTTAGCATGCTAAACTATTAACATACATGTACTTACCGGATTTGCGATCAAGCCTCGAACCGAACACATTTGTCAACAACCTTGAGCTCTGATTACCAACTTGTAACACCCTTATTATTATTTAAAGGTTTTCGTATACTTTACGAAAATAAACGAGTAATTATGATTTCAAATACATTGAAAATACGGGTTCATTAAACACCTTTTAAAGAATTAGAACTATACAACATAACATGTGTGAGTTTCGTCATTTAACATAACAACGATACATAGTGCGGAAGCTTGTAACTTAATCGTGTTCGGTTCTTCGTTGAGCTTGATCATCCTCCGGTACTGTAAATATACCTACAATCCATAAAACATGAATTGAATCAGTCATACGTGGTTTAAAACGTGTCAAAACGAGTCCAGGAAGCTGAACTGATTGAAATACAAATTTTTCAACAAAAAGGGGTTCCTTCGCGCCACGTGACGACGCCATGTTGCTCCCTCGCGTGGCGTGGGGGAGGCACTTTTCCAGCAGGTCTGCAACTCAGTTCAGCTATGCCAGTTTTCACGGAAACGGCCATAACTTCTTCGTTATTGATCCGTTTTACTCGATTCTTTTTCCTACACGTCCGTAATTTAATCCTCTATCTTATGGAGTTAAAATCCTACATCCAACATAAGAAATTTTGAGGCTTCTAAGCCTTCGACTCGTTACCTTTTTACCGAATTTTAACCCGTTTATGCATTTTATCAAACAAACGTATTTATTTGATTCTTATATCTCATACACATCTTCAAGTTAATGTTACCTACTATATTAGGTTCTAATCATAGGTTTATTACACAATTTAAACCCGTTTTCGCTCGTATGCTTATTTTGACCCGTTAAGGGTAGTTATGCGTTTTAGCCTAGAACTTGTGCCTTTCTTGTATCGCTACAAAAGTTCCATATCTAATTGACTACAAATATTCCACCACAACTATTTTGTGGTGGATTTATCATAATGGACCCCTTTTTTCCAATTTTTACTGATCGGTTGATCATTTTACGCAAACGACCACTTTTGAGCATTTGACCCGCGAATGTGCATTCCTATAACCTTTATTCATGTCTAATGATTCCATAATCTATATGCAAGTTCCTAAACGACCCCTATGAGTCGTTTGCCCAATATACCCTTCAAGGGTGTTTTGGTCAACTTTAGTCCCTCACTTCACGGCGAAGGACTTTCACTAAATATTTTGACCAAAATTGTATGTTTAACCAAAAAAAAGCTTAGTTATACGTACCTGGCTCGGGTCAAAGTATTGACCCGTTTACTTAACTTTTGCTTTAAATCTTTATAGTTAAAGCAATGCAAGCTTATGTTATTTCCTGTGATTACAAAACTCAACAAGCAATTATCAAATGTTATTGTCAAATGGCGTTACCCACACCAATTGACCTATTTAGTCAAATTGACCATTTGTCCGTATGAGATGGTATTTAAGTACCATTTCATCCCCTTTAAACCTATCCCGGATTTCCTTGTACTCGTTTTACTTAAAACCGTTTTTGTTTGTTCGTCACTACATGACTAATTTACCATTTTACCCCTTGTCCATAACTTGTGATTTCTTACCATTTTCCCTTCGTTCCGACTCTCATTGAATCGTGTCGGAACATCCTATGCCAACCACTTAGTAGCATTCATATACTATACTTGCAATCATGTTATTTGTAAATAATAAAAAAGGGCGTAAGCTTTACTTACCTCGCATCCAAACTACGCTTTTCCTTTCCTTCTTGATTCGTTTGACCCGCTCCCTCATCAAGCTTCCACCTAGCTTGTTACGCGTCAAACTATCATCATCGTTTTCAAGGTGGTTAGTTTAATCATAATTTAATACGATTATTCCACCTTACGCATTTCATATCAAAAATTACCATTTATCGTATTATAGGTCAGTTTGACTTTTTAAAAGTCAAATGCCCATTAGTATACTAATTGCATATTCGAGTTCATCAACTAGTTTTAGCATTCTTTGATTACCCGGTAGGCGTTATCTTCAGACCACCGTTTTAACCAAAGTTCTAACCACGTTTATAACATTTAGAACTCTTTTTAATCACATTTTGCATAATAGCCAAAACATCACAATTAGGCGTTTTAACTACAAAATTCTAGTTTCGAGCCTTCTTTGAGGCATTTCAACGAACACCTTAAGGGCAGAATTTTACATGTTTATTTATTAAGTCTCTAGCTTATCTCTTAGCCTTAATTTCACATAAATCAACCTTCTTACAAAGTTGTTAGCTTCTATAATTCTGAAGTCACTTCACAATTGTCAAATTACACAAGAATATTACCCAATTTCCTAGTGTTTATTAAAATCTACATAACCCACTAATCACCTTCAATGGTGATAATGGATTTTACTAAAATTTCACATGATTTCAACTTGTATTTGTTTAGGGTTTGTCCCTAGACACTATAGTTGTTCCTAAATCATCATAAGACACACATGCAACCATAATTTCAGATTTTCCCAATTTCATGAGAATTTCAAGTTGAGAGTTTTCATCAAATTTTACATACCTTGTAATCCTCTTGTGATGAGGATCAATAATCTATGCTCGGTTTTCGTTTTGGACCAGATTTGCACATCCAATTTGCGAGTTTTAGTGAACTTTTAGGGTTTGGAGAGTGGGGGATCGCCCCTGCTTGTTCTTGTACGACCAGACATCCCAAATGGGGTGTTTGGTTTTGTTTTTAATTAGAATTAGCAACACAAGTTTCAATTTTAACATCTTTGGCCCCTCCATTTTCCTTAGTTCCTAATCTAAGTGTTTTATCCCACTCATAAGTCACTATCTAACTAGGTTAGAATTATTCCTAGTTAGCTTAGTAGGTTCGGGAAGTCGTAACCCGTTTTACTTTAAGTCCCGTTAAATCGGGCCTTTATCTTTCTATTTTCTTGAAAGTTCTTATTCACTTTAAGTAAATATTAGGATTATTTAAATAAATTCCTAATCCTTGCCAGCTTACTTTTACCACTAACGGTACTTTCCCCGTCTTTAGTATTAACGGGGTTTAATTACTAAACCCGTTTTCGGGGTGTTACAAGTCTACCCCCCTTAAAGAGGTTTCGTCCTCGAAACCCTTTTCTTACATAATTCATTGAGTTTAAACTCAATGTATTTGAGCCAAGAAATCTTTTAAACATTACTTATATTTTTTAACCAATCGTTAGTATTACCCGAAAAGTACGGTAACATCTTTTTGGTTACTAATTGTCTACATATCTCATACGACATAGTGTAACTTCGAAATAACGTAATCTGGTTATTTCCACTAGTTTAGTTAACTTAGCGATTTCCATCGCTTTTATATATTATCAAACTCTTGGTGAATCTGTTACCTTGACCCGTTTAGAGGTCTTTAGTGAAATATTTCACTTTTAGCAATAATTTCTTTTGTTTTCAGTTTTTTTTATTCGGTTCAGTTATACCGAATCCACCGCTTAGAAGCAAACCAATTTTTTATTGATTTGAATTACTGGCCTTAACCGGTCTTACTAACTAGACTTATTAGTCCCGTTACTTTTCACCGCTCGCTTGGTTATAATGTGATTTTACTTCACATTACATTTCCTAACTGTGATCGTGTCACATCGTGTTTAGTTTGTATCAACCTTTCATTTTCGAAAATATCACTTTTCGAATATATCGTCTTGCGCCTATCAGTGTCAAGACTTGTATCTTTCATGCTTATTATTTAAATTCCTATCAGAATTTATGTTTGTAAAAACATTATTTCTTACTAAAACCGAAGTTTTAGTTTTAGGATCTTCTCTTTAACTTTTGTCAATTATCCATACAAGGATATTGACAATCCATAATTTATTCTTTTACAGTCTTAGTTTTATGCGGGGATTCTCAACCGATTCCCTCGCTTTATTTAATTAACCCATAGGTTTTTATCACTTAGCCTGATGGGCTATTTTGATTAGACTTTCACCTCTTTAAGGCGAAGTCCTTATAACTTCTTTCTAATCATGACCCGTGGGTCGTTTTAGTCCCGTGGATCTTTCATTTGTTTATCACCCTAAAGGTTATGTTGATCCCGTAGATCACTCCTTACTCATGTCATTCTTAAAATACATGTTTGGTGTCAAGGCACCCCATTTTTGTTCGAAGAATCGTTTGGTTTCAAGCTTAGGTCCCGTTAACCTTAATTGTAGTTTCATGGCTATAATTGTTTTCTTTCGGACAATTTTCCGATTTTATGACTTCTCACGTCATTTATGCATCAGTTCTTCTTATGCCTACTGTTATTTGATTTGCATATATTCTTATTTGGTTATATCCCATTATCGGGCTCATTATTCTCTTGCATTTAACGCTACCTTTATCTGGCTAGCGCTCATTTGTGCCATTCGGCGTTATATTGTATTCAACCTGTTTGACCTATTAATGTGAAATCCATCACTTATAAACAATCAACTTTATTCTTTATTCAACCCATTCGACTTCGAATAGTTGAACATATTTACTCACAGTTTCTATATACGAGATTTTATAGTCATAACTCGTAATCCAAGTCCTTTGATTTTTCAACCCGCGTTCACGTCTCTTGGTTTACGCATGTGTTTAATTCTTACCCGTCAACCGGGTGTTTTACCGAAGTCGTTATTATTGCAACCCTCCCAGTATGCATTAAGACCTCGTTTCATTTTTATATTCCTACTTTGTCTTTAAGTTTGACGTTTTACAAAAACGACCCGTTAAGGGACATATTTGCATTTTCCGGGTTCGAGTGTAAGTACACTCCCTCCCAATACTTGTCTAAATCATTTTACATGCTTGCGTTTTCTGGGTTCGAGTGTAAGTACACTCCCTCCCAATACTTGTCTAAATCATTTTACATGTTTCTTTGTCCCTTCACTCGGGCTCATTATCTTAATGTAATACGCTTCCGTCACTCGGTTGTGCGTTTACATTATTATCAAATATTTTGCTTATCCGATTCATTTGGGTACTTTTTAATTAGTCCCATTCACCCCACCCTTACTACATCGGATGTAAACGTGTCCGCCATAAGAAGTTCATGGTATCATATGCCACTACTTACTTGGCCAGAGTAAGCGATTAACACATGACACGCATGACCTTTTTATAGTTTTCACATCACGCCCTATGTAAGTAATGCCTCTATTTGTTTCTCTTGGAAATAATATCCCGAACACATTTTCTATTCGGGTTTTTCCAAGTTTTTAATCTACATATGCAACTTTCAATTTCTACATATTTGTTGCATATTACTATTTGTGCAATTATATTTAAAATGTGCACCTTGTAATGCTTGCCTTAACGGGCTTTCTTGCCATTACTTATTTGCGATCGTTACGCGATTCAGGTCCTTGATGAGTATGCTCTTCTTGTCATATCTCGGACCGTTCCATCATCATATCCACAATTCGTTTGACTCTCGTCGTCTTCAAACGCGAGTGTCCTTCAATTAAAACATTCACAAAAGTTAGTAACGTCAACTTCAATAGTCGCCCGTATTATAATACAAGGCTTTTTCTACTATACGAGTCAACGCGCGTATTTTCATCAACCATATCAATCATTTTAATTGGGGTAACGTGTATCACACGATAGCCCTATGTGTTGTTTATAACACTTTAGCATGCTAAACTATTAACATACATGTACTTACCAGATTTGCGATCAAGCCTCGAACCGAACACATTTGTCAACAACCTTGAGCTCTGATTACCAACTTGTAACACCCTTATTATTATTTAAAGGTTTTCGTATACTTTACGAAAATAAACGAGTAATTATGATTTCAAATACATTGAAAATACGGGTTCATTAAACACCTTTTAAAGAATTAGAACTATACAACATAACATGTGTGAGTTTCGTCATTTAACATAACAACGATACATAGTGCGGAAGCTTGTAACTTAATCGTGTTCGGTTCTTCGTTGAGCTTGATCATCCTCCGGTACTGTAAATATACCTACAATCCATAAAACATGAATTGAATCAGTCATACGTGGTTTAAAACGTGTCAAAACGAGTCCAGGAAGCTGAACTGATTGAAATACAAATTTTTCAACAAAAAGGGGTTCCTTCGCGCCACGTGACGGCGCCATGTTGCTCCCTCGCGTGGCGTGGGGGAGGCACTTTTCCAGCAGGTCTGCAGCTCAGTTCAGCTATGCCAGTTTTCACGGAAACGGCCATAACTTCTTCGTTATTGATCCGTTTTACCCGATTCTTTTTCTTACACGTCCGTAATTTAATCCTCTATCTTATGGAGTTAAAATCCTACATCCAACATAAGAAATTTTGAGGCTTCTAAGCCTTCGACTCGTTACCTTTTTACCGAATTTTAACCCGTTTATGCATTTTATCAAACAAACGTATATATTTGATTCTTATATCTCATACACATCTTCAAGTTAATGTTACCTACTATATTAGGTTCTAATCATAGGTTTATTACACAATTTAAACCCGTTTTCGCTCGTATGCTTATTTTGACCCGTTAAGGGTAGTTATGCGTTTTAGCCTAGAACTTGTGCCTTTCTTGTGTCGCTACAAAAGTTCCATATCTAATTGACTACAAATATTCCACCACAACTATTTTGTGGTGGATTTATCATAATGGACCCCTTTTTTCCAATTTTTACCCATCGGTTGATCATTTTACGCAAACGACCACTTTTGAACATTTGACCCGCGAATGTGCATTCCTATGACCTTTATTCATGTCTAATGATTCCATAATCTATATGCAAGTTCCTAAACGACCCCTATGAGTCGTTTGCCCAATATACCCTTCAAGGGTGTTTTGGTCAACTTTAGTCCCTCACTTCACGGCGAAGGACTTTCACTAAATATTTTGACCAAAATTGTATGTTTAACCAAAAAAAAGCTTAGTTATACGTACCTGGCTCGGGTCAAAGTATTGACCCGTTTACTTAACTTTTGCTTTAAATCTTTATAGTTAAAGCAATGCAAGCTTATGTTATTTCCTGTGATTACAAAACTCAACAAGCAATTATCAAATGTTATTGTCAAATGGCGTTACCCACACCAATTGACCTATTTAGTCAAATTGACCATTTGTCCGTATGAGATGGTATTTAAGTACCATCTCATCCCCTTTAAACCTATCCCGGTTTTCCTTGTACTCGTTTTACTTAAAACCGTTTTTGTTTGTTCGTAACTACATGACTAATTTACCATTTTACCCCTTGTCCATAACTTGTGATTTCTTACCATTTTCCCTTCGTTCCGACTCTCATTGAATCGTGTCGGAACATCCTATGCCAACCACTTAGTAGCATTCATATACTATACTTGCAATCATGTTATTTGTAAATAATAAAAAAGGGCGTAAGCTTTACTTACCTCGCATCCGAACTACGCTTTTCCTTTCCTTCTTGATTCGTTTGACCCGCTCCCTCATCAAGCTTCCACCTAGCTTGTTACGCGTCAAACTATCATCATCGTTTTCAAGGTGGTAAGTTTAATCATAATTTAATACGATTATTCCACCTTACGCATTTCATACAAAAAATTACCATTTATCGTATTATAGGTCAGTTTGACTTTTTAAAAGTCAAATGCCCATTAGTATACTAATTGCATATTCGAGTTCATCAACTAGTTTTAGCATTCTTTGATTACCCGGTAGGCGTTATCTTCAGACCACCGTTTTAACCAAAGTTCTAACCATGTTTATCACATTTAGAACTCTTTTTAATCACATTTTGCATAATAGCCAAAACATCACAATTAGGCGTTTTAACTACAAAATTCTAGTTTCGAGCCTTCTTTGAGGCATTTCAACGAACACCTTAAGGGCAGAATTTTACATGTTTATTTATTAAGTCTCTAGCTTATCTCTTAGCCTTAATTTCACATAAATCAAGCTTCTTACAAAGTTGTTAGCTTCTATAATTGTGAAGTTACTTCACATTTGTCAAATTACACTAGAATATCACCCAATTTCCTAGTGTTTATTAAAATCTACATAACCCACTAATCACCTTCAATGGTGATCATGGATTTTACTAAAATTTCACATGATTTCAACTTGCATTTGTTTAGGGTTTGTCCCTAGACACTATAGTTGTTCCTAAATCATCATAAGACACACATGCAACCATAATTTCAGATTTTCCCAATTTCATGAGAATTTCAAGTTGAGAGTTTTCATCAAATTTTACATACCTTGTAATCCTCTTGTGATGAGGATCAATAATCTATGCTCGGTTTTCGTTTTGGACCAGATTTGCACATCCAATTTGAGAGTTTTAGTGAACTTTTAGGGTTTGGAGAGTGGGGGATCGCCCCTGCTTGTTCTTGTACGACCAGACATCCCAAATGGGGTGTTTGGTTTTGTTTTTAATTAGAATTAGCAACACAAGTTTCAATTTTAACATCTTTGTCCCCTCCATTTTCCTTAGTTCCTAATTTAAGTGTTTTAACCCACTCATAAGTCACTATCTAACTAGGTTAGAATTATTCCTAGTTAGCTTAGTAGGTTCGGGAAGTCGTAACCCGTTTTACTTTAAGTCCCGTTAAATCGGGCCTTTATCTTTCTATTTTCTTGAAAGTTCTTATTCACTTTAAGTAAATATTAGGATTATTTAAATAAATTCCTAATCCTTGCCAGCTTACTTTTACCACTAACGGTACTTTCCCCGTCTTTAGTATTAATGGGGTTTAATTACTAAACCCGTTTTCGGGGTGTTACAAACGAGCCAGAGAATTGTTTTTTGTGAAGATGTTTTCAGATTAAAAAATGTGAGAACTTGAAGAAAGTCAACTTTCAGAGTAGGTTAATTATGCTGGTTTTGGATTGAACATCGTCACTAGATGTTGTATGAAACTGGATTGGCTGGTAATTTCTTTTATAAATTGGTTGGATCGTTGGTTTTTATGTTGTTGTAATTTTATGGTAATTGGAGGTTTTCAGTTATTTTAATTCTCAAAAATTGATTGATTGAAAATAAAAAAAGAAACATGGTTTTAATGTTGTTTTTTGATTGGAATTGTTATGTTTTTTAATATTGTTGTTGACTGATGATGATTCTGTTATTCACAATTTAAGTATATTGCATGCATGTGATCCCAATTGTGATTTTGTTGACTTATATGGATATGTAATGTAGAAAAAATAGGGTATTTTGTTCTAAATGGTTAATTTCCATGAACATCCTGTTTAATTTGAGTGTTTATAATCTTAAATGTTTGTGAACAATGTATGATCAATCTTAAATTTATGTGTACTGGTCTGCAATTATTTTATTTGTTGGGTTTTAAGGATTATTATATTTAATTTGCTTTTATGATCTTGATCAGTATTAAATATGATTTTTCTTCGTCATATATGGATTTTGACATGATTTTCTTTTAATTAAACCGTAGGTGCTTACGAATGGTATAGAGGTGAAGTTATAAAAGAATGTGCTTAGTGTGATTGAAGCTTCTACTGGTAATGAAGATGATGATGATGATTTTGAGCTTGAAAACGGTCAGTCGAATGGCTCTGATATGGGTCAGTGTTGCTTTCTTATTTAACTCATAATTTACTATTCGAATTTCATAATTTCGGTTTCTAAATTCACATTTGTGCAAGTATGAACGAATATTTGAAACCAGGAGGGTGGCAAAGTAGTTAATTTGCATCATAATTTTGATGTTGTTGAATCTTTTTTACATTGGATACCTTATATATCTTTATAACTCTATTATGCATATGGACCCGCCGCCTACAGAAAGTAATTGTGTTTGTGACCATGTTTTCAGCATATGAACCTTGCCTTTAATTTACACCAAACAACTCATTTCATGTGATACTGTGATGTAACAGAGAATGGAAATGATCCCTTAGACTGGACTACAAGGATGAAAATAGCTATTGGATCAGCTAAAGGGTTGGCGTATACATTTACATGAGGATTGTGAGTTGTCAGGTAGTAACTATTTTTTTTCTATTGCTATTAAACTGTCTAGATATTTAGTTCTGGAAACTGTTGGAACTTACTTTTAACATTGCAGGTCAACCTAGGATTGTTCATCGAGACGTCAAGAGTGCCAATATACTTCTTGACAACAATTTTCAGCCAAAGGTAGTAGTTTTACTTATCTTTTAGCATAAATATCATCTTATGTTATTAATTGGATTCTTATATTCAGGTAGCAGATTTTGGGCTTGCACGCTTTATTTGTGATACAGAAACTCACATTTCCACATGTGTGATGGGAACCTTCGGGTAAGGGTTTTTTTTTCATTTTTCTTGTCATTTCACACACACACATATATAGGTTAGTGTAAAAAGTTTTTCTTACCCTAAAAATGCTAAGCAGGAACTTGAACCATTGATCATAGATAATGAATGAATGCCATGTTTAGGGCTGCCACGTCATATGGGGTTATGGAGCAAAATGGGTGGAGGGGTAAAATGGGTATAGCCAACCGTTGTTGACTCTTGACCAACTTCATTATAGCCAATCTAGGTGCCAATTTGCACATAGTGTTTTATACTTGTGTCTTAAATTACACATGGTGTTTATTAAATCATACCCCTTAGAAGTGAGGCTAATATTATAATGCAAATGCAGTCCACAATCTAAACTACTCCAAATCGAATTAGACCATGTTGGACTCTGTATGCCCAAGACACATATTAAATTGATGTGGCTAGTACGTTATGATCCAAGTCGGGTCATACCCAATAACAAGCTAGACAAACACCTACAATATTTATTTATGATATGATCAAACAAATAAATATTAACACTAAGAATATTTAGAAATTGGTTTTCTAAATAATTGCACTTGACTAACTAATAAATTATATGGATAATTTATTTTGAGAGAATATTTTATTTTGATATTTAATGGATTAAATGACTTAATAAAAGTTGTATAAGTCTTAAAACATGTGATGTTATAATTTTATAAAAGTTATAAAATTATATAAGACTTAAATTGTTATTATAAGAAAATTATTGAATTTTTTTATAAATAAAAGCTAGGGCCGCCCCCCCTCATGGGAAAACACAAAAGTTTTTTGATCCAATCATAAAGCATGCATTTTGCATGTCTAGGTGATGCTTGATTGGCCATTTTGGGTGGCAACTTCTCTCTCATCCTTTTAAGAAAAAGGTGTTGCAAGACTTGTAACATATCTATCATTTTTCTTTAAAAGAATTCAAGTGCAAGAACTCTATCAAAATACCTTCAAAATTTCGGCCAACATATGGTTGTTTTGGAGAAATTTCAAGTGAGTTTCAAGTGTAGAAATCCTAGCAACATAAGGTGTTCGTTGGAAGCTTGGGGTATGCAAGCTTGAGGTCTTCTCCTTTGAAGATTTCCATTCAAGAATATCATCTTCTTCATATCACCTTGCTCTTGGAATGGTAGTATTCTAAAACACCCTATGGTTGTATTTTGATAGCATGTATGTCATATATGGATCCGATTTTGGGTTTTTGCATTTAAAAGAGTTTTAAATCTTGTAAAGTAACATGTTTTAAATCCTTATTCCGCTGCGTTTTAATTTTATTCGGATAAAATTAGCTTTGATAAACATGTTAAAAACCCAACAATGGTATCAGAGCCGCTTATATGAATGCTTGCTTCATCGGATTTAAAATTTTCGGGTTTGGAGAAACCCAATAGCCGAAATTTTATCCATGGATTTCCTTTTGTTTTTTCAAGATTTATTTCCTACATGCATAAAGGAATCTTGAAAAAATTATGTCATATGGATGATTTGTTTTGTTTGGACAAAAACCCAGATTTTTCGGTTTTTCATTCTTGGCAGAAAAATATAGGTTGTAAAAGGAAACCATTTTGCTCTTGAATTTTATATATTTGGATATATATTTTGGTGTTCATAACCTAGCCATGACCTTGTGTGAATATGTTTGTGTTTGTGATTTTAGATAATTATTCGATGAGTTGTAATAATTATTATTTTTTCTTCCATTTGTAAAAATATGTAATTTATTTATTTTTCATTTGGTATGTAAGTAAATAGATTAGATGCATTTATTTTACTAGAAAAATGTATTAGGATACTTTTATGTAAAAGAAGATGCACACAAAATGCGGTTTTGGTTTTTGCCAATTTCGGGCATAAAGGACTTCATAGTTCTTAACGGGATTTTAGCCCGATAACCAAAACACATTTTTGAACTCCAAAGGAGTTTGGAGCTGAATTTAAAAGACATTTGGAAGCTCAAAGAAGTGAAGAAATCACAACACAAGATGAAGACTTGAAGCATTTGGATGCGGGATCAAGTGGGAGTTCACCGACACTTTTTTTGTGTCCATATTCACCCTTTAGGAAGGACCTTTTGACACACTTGTTTCGGCTAACAAGTGTGGTCAAAATAGTTGGCTATGGTTATGCACTTATTAACATATGTGTTGTGTGCTTGTATGGTTATATTTTATTTATGGTTGTTTGGATGATATTTGGATATGCATACTTAACAACTAATAACCCGTAACAAGCTTAAAATTGGTTCTTACAAAATCATTAAAACGATTAATAAAAGGTTTTATTAAAAATTAATGATTTTATAATAAAATGGGTTTTATTAAAAGAACCTTGAAAATTGGTTTTCACTAAAGTACCATTGATTTGAATGCATGCAAATATATGGTACATAAATTTTTCTAAACTAGAATTTTGAAAAATAAAAATCCCTTTTATAAAACAAGTCAAACACCATCCTTTTATACAACACTCAAATTACTTGGGAACTCTTTGTGGGATAAAGGTCACCTAACCACATTTGAGGAAACTTGTATATTTGAGGTGGGTTTACCATATTTGTGGGATAAAGGTCACCTAACCACTTATGTGTATAAACTCACACGTGTGTGAAACGTTCAAAATCTTCCAAAATGAAGTAGAGAATCAACTCACCAAGACAATCAAAGTTCTTCGTTCCGATAGAGGAGGTGAATACCTTAGTGATGCTTTTCAAAATCATCTTCGGAGTTGTGGGATCATCTCACAACTTACTCCACCTGGAACACCACAACATAATGGTGTGTCTGAGAGGAGGAATCGAACTCTATTGGATATGGTTAGATCTATGATGGCTAGAAGCACATTGCCTCTATCATTTTGGGGTTACGCTTTGCTCTCCGCGGCTCGTATATTAAATATGGCCCCAACCAAGAAAGTGGATAAGACACCTTTTGAAATATGGCATGGAACGGTTCCATCATTATCATATTTGAAGGTATGGGGTTGTGATGCTTATGTGAAGCAATACACCCCAAACAAGTTAGAAGTACGATCCACTAAGTGTATCTTCGTAGGATATCCTAAAGATGATATAGGATATTATTTCTACGATCCAATAGAGCAAAAGGTATTTGTTGCTCGAAAGGCTAAGTTCTTGGAAGATAAGTTCCTTATGGAAGGAACTAGTAGAACAGTGGAACTTGATGAGGATCAAGAACCACAAGCCGATACACGTTTGGTTGATACTAGCACTCAACAAGAGGTTGTTGAAGATGATCAAATGGTTGATCAACATACACAAAACGTTCGTAGATCTGGTAGAATTAGTAATCCACCTGAAAGATATGGATTTTTCATGGATGGATGCTATGTGGTAGATTCAGATGAACCAACCACATACCATGATGCAATGTCAAAATCTGATTGCGACAAATGGCTTGAGGCTATGAACGTAGAGATGCAATCCATGTATGACAACCAAGTTTGGGAATTGGTTGTGCCACCTCTTAACTCCAAAGTAGTTGGAAGTAAGTGGGTTTTCAAGAAGAAAACAGATATGCATGGTAACTTGGATACTTATAAAGCGAGACTTGTAGCAAAAGGTTTCACTCAAACTCAAGGGGTTGATTATGATGAGACCTTCTCGCCAGTGGCAATGCTAAAGTCGATTAGGATATTATTTGCCATAGCTGCATATTATGACTATGAGATTTGGCAAATGGATGTCAAAACGGCTTTCCTCAATGGATATCTTGATGAAGATGTCTATATGGTTCAGCCTGAAGGTTTTGTTGATCCAAAACATCCTAACAAAGTGTGCAAGTTAAAGAAATCAATCTATGGATTGAAACAAGCATCGAGAAGTTGGAATCACCGTTTTGATGAAGAAATTAGGAATTTTGGGTTCATCAAGAACGGGGATGAAGCTTGTGTGTATAAGAAAGCTAGTGGGAGCACCGTCACTTTCTTAGTATTGTATGTCGATGACATTCTACTATTTGGAAATGACATTCCAACCATGGAAGGTGTAAAAGCATGGCTTGGAAGATGTTTTTCCATTAAAGATCTTGGAGAAGCTGCCTATATTTTGGGAATAAAGATCTATAGGGATAGATCAAGGCGCTTGATAGGTTTAAACCAAAGTGCATACATTGACAAGGTCTTGAAAAGGTTCAAGATGGAGAACTCTAAGAAAGGTTTGGTACCTATTCAAAAGGGGACAATATTGAATGTGACTCAATGTCCAAGCTCAAAGGATGAGCAAGAAAGAATGAAAGGAATCCCATATGCGTCTGCTATATGATCCATAATGTACGCGATGATATGCACTAGACCGGACGTGTCATGCGCTTTAAGCATGACAAGTAGATACCAGCAAAATCCAGGTAACTGTCATTGGATGGCTGTTAAGAGCATATTGAAATACCTTAGAAGGACTAAGGATATGTTTCTAATATATGGATCTGGTGAAGAGGAACTCGTTGTAAAAGGTTACACGGATGCGAGTTTCCAAACTGATCGAGATGGTTCTCGATCACAATCTGGGTATGTCTTCATTTTGAATGGAGCTGCAGTCTCTTGGAAGAGCTCGAAGCAGGATGTTGTAGCATTGTCCACTACAGAATCAGAATACATCGCCGCCTCATTGGCAGCACAAGAAGCTGCGTGGTTGAAGAAGTTCATTGCCGACCTAGGGGTAGTCCCTACCATTCAAGACCCCCTAGAGATCTTTTGTGATAACGAGGGTGCAATTGCTCAAATCAAGGAACCTCGTGCACATCAAAAGACTAGGCACATTGAGCGGAGATTCAACTACATAAGGGATGAAGTTGAAAAAGGAAAGATATGTATTCGCAAAGTTCACACCGATCAAAACATTGCGGATCCACTCACGAAGCTCCTTGAACGGCCAAAACATGAGGGTCATACTTGTGCCTTAGGACTTCGGTATTCTAGTGATTGGATTTGATCTATTTTGTATTTGGATATTGGAACAATTGTTATTTTAACTCTTTTATGGTATTTTGAGTTATGTTCCATTTTAGCATGTTTAAATCCGTGAATAAATTAATTATTATAAATGTCCGTAGTCGATCATACTTGTTGGAACAAATATGAATGTAAGACTATTATGAACTTGGATTGGTGGATATTCATTAGGTATGAATATAGAGCAAAGTGTTGCTGCCAAAGTTCATAGATATTTGTGGGATACAAGTATTGGACTGACCCGCTCTCAAATGTTACTGCATGGAATCATTGATTGATCATAAGTAAATTTGAGCAAAGGCGAATATCATAGTATCCTCTGACCTGAGATACATATTGGGTCTTGATATTCACCAAATATTATGCCATGACTTAGTTCTTCGCTGTCTGTAATAAGATAGTACATAAGACTAAGCTCAGGTATGGTACGAGGTGATTGTGAGAGACGTATGTAGTCAAGAAGGGATTTGTTCCTCTTATTCGTTGAGAGTAAGATGTCTAAGGCCTGCTTAAGTTAAATCAACAGAGAATGATCACACTGTGTCTCTGGATTTGACATGAAATCTGTAACGAAAGGATAAATGATAGATTCACCTAAATCATTTTCAAGTAAGGGAATTGAAGGGGATGATGTTATTGAATGGCACTTCGTCATACGTATTAGGGGTAGTAAACCGTCGTTAGGCATCATTTACTGCTTGCATCAATCTTCTATGTATCTTGTGCAAGTGGGAGATTGTTGGACTCTGTATGCCCAAGACACATATTAAATTGATGAGGCTAGTACGTTATGATCCAAGTCGGGTCATACCCAATAACAAGCTAGACAAACACCTACAATATTTATTTATGATATGATCAAACAAATAAATATTAACACTAAGAATATTTAGAAATTGGTTTTCTAAATAATTGCACTTGACTAACTAATAAATTATATGGATAATTTATTTTGAGAGAATATTTTATTTTGATATTTAATGGGTTAAATGACTTAATAAAAGTTGTATAAGTCTTAAAACATGTGATGTTATAATTTTATAAAAGTTATAAAATTATATAAGACTTAAATTGTTATTATAAGAAAATTATTGAATTTTTTTTATAAATAAAAGCTAGGGCCGCCCCCCCCCCCTCATGGGAAAACACAAAAGTTTTTTGGTCCAATCATAAAGCATGCATTTTGCATGTCTAGGTGATGCTTGATTGGCCATTTTGGGTGGCAACTTCTCTCTCATCCTTTTAAGAAAAAGGTGTTGCAAGACTTGTAACATATCTATCATTTTTCTTTAAAAGAATTCAAGTGCAAGAACTCTATCAAAATACCTTCAAAATTTCGGCCAACATATGGTTGTTTTGGAGAAATTTCAAGTGAGTTTCAAGTGTAGAAATCCTAGCAACATAAGGTGTTCGTTGGAAGCTTGGGGTATGCAAGCTTGAGGTCTTCTCCTTTGAAGATTTCCATTCAAGAATATCATCTTCTTCATATCACCTTGCTCTTGGAATGGTAGTATTCTAAAACACCCTATGGTTGTATTTTGATAGCATGTATGTCATATATGGATCCGATTTTGGGTTTTTGCATTTAAAAGAGTTTTAAATCTTGTAAAGTAACATGTTCCATCTTAGTTAAATATAATTTGTTCTTTGAATCATATGAAAACAGATGTACAATAAATTTAAGTGCTTGAACCAAATAAGATGTGTTGAATCATTTGAAAAGATTTATTATCTATTTTTGGGCAATCTTTTTTTTATTTATTATTTTATATAAGAGCTCAATAAGCCCAAACCGTGGAACCTTGGTTTAAAAAAGCGAGCTTAAAGCGTGAAGCGATGAAGCGCTAGGGTTGTCGCTTTTTTTGCTCCGAGGCGACAAGTCACGTGAAGCGTTTTGAAGCGCGCTTTAAGCCCGAAGCGCCATTGGTTTGAAGCGACGCTTCAGCCCAATCAAGTCAGATTTAGGTTTTTAATTTAGGCCCAATAGTCTCTAATAGGGTTTAATTGAGGCCCGCTACTTCTTCACCCTAAAAAAAGAACGTTGGTAAACATCTTCAGCCGCTCCCTCCCTCTTCTCCATCTATTCTTCATACTTTCTCCAATAATCGACTTTAATTTATGTTTTAATTATGTTTTTTATGTGTTAAGTGCGTGTTTTAATCATGTTTTTGTGTTTTTTTATTGATTAACAAGTAGAATATGTCATATTGATGTGTATGAATTTTTTTTTTTATTTTGAGCACTTCGTATATGTGAAGTTCTCGCTTCGCGCTTGAAGCTTCGCTTAAAGCTTTTGGAACCAAAAAACTTCGGAGTGCCTAACGCTTTTTTAAACCAAGCGTGAAATATACCGAACCGACTGCAACTGTTTGGTTTGGTTTGTGATGTGCGTGAGTGTTATTAGTTTTTAATGTATATATTAAGCCCTTTTTAACACCTTTTAGCCAAGTTTTAAATTTATAAAACACGATATTTACTAACACTAAACACACATATGGGCAAGTGCACCCATCGTGAGCGTAGTATAGTGTTGGCAAGATACTGAGGTTGTCCAAGGACACAAGAGCTTTTAGTACCGGTTTATCCTCAACGTCTAATCAAATCAAAAGTTTAGAAAAATGTTTTAAACTAGAAAAATAAAAACTAACTAAAATGCTGAAAATGAAAATAAAACAGATAGACAAAATGAATCACTTGGCTCCGACTCGTGTTTAGTGTAACCTTTGATTATTTCCGCACTTTTGCACTATTTAAGAGATTATCTTAGTTATTGTAGTAGGCCCCTCTTTTGAAGGTGACGTTACCCTCAACCCAGTAGTTTGAGTCAGCAAGGATACAATCCTAAAGGGTCGGATTATTGAAAGATAATTAATTAAGTTATTAATGCATAATGTGGTAGGCCCCTCTTTTGAAGGCGACGTTACCCTCGGCTAAGTAGTCTGAGTCAGTAGGGATACAGTCCTAAGTAGCCGGGTTAAAATATTAAGGGTTATTGGATTTTATCACCCTTAACAATCAGCCTTTGGCCGTTGCCACCCCCAACTAACACTTTGACGCCCGACACCTCCAACTTGACATTTCGTTTGTGCTGGCACCACACCGTTAACCAAAAACTATCTCAGTTAGTTTTTTTATCCTACGTGGCTAGTTTTTATGATGTGGCTGGTTTTTGATGACATGTCATGCTGAGATGGCCACTTATTTTTTTAAGAAATCTATATTCTAATAATAATTAATATATACATACTGATATACACACATAAGCAGATCTCTATCTCTCTCTACTTCTCTCGCTCCCTCTTTTCACCAACAACAACTACCACCATCACCGATTCACCGCCCACCACCGCCCCACCGCCAATTACACCAGCCGTCAGATCTGCAACAAACCACCACCCATTTACCCCGTCGATCTAGGGCTTTATAAAGGGGAAAACTAGCACCGGCTCTAAGTCATCGCCTGCAAACCACTCGCAAGCAATGGCGGCCGCCCACCACCACCGCTTCAAGTTTGACTGCAACATCTATCTCAACCCTCGCTCGCTTCTTTTTGCTACTCCATTTTCTTTCGATGTTCCCGCAAGAAACTTGATTCTCCGGCGAACACAAGCGACACCGTACCGTATCCCGTAGTTGACACCAGGGAAAACTCCAATAGGGGAGAAATCCTGATGCAGTGAGTTACACTACAATTATTAGTGGTCTAGTGAGGGCTAAACAGTTTAATGTGGAAAATGATGATCAAGAAAGGTTTAAGATCAGATGATAACGCTTGTAGAGCACTTGTATTAGCTTTACGTGGTATTGGGAAAGTCGATTTTGCTTATGAATTAATAGCAGGTGTCATGAAACTTGATTTCAACGAAATGGTGTATAGTGTTCTAATTCATGGGTTCTGTAAAGCTTGTTGGTTTGAAAGTGGTAAGTGTTTTTATTTGTGGATTTGTTGGTGGCGCTGATGGAGGTAGTTATGGTACGGGCGGAGGAGATGGTGGTTCGAAAGTGGTGTACGGAGGTGTGATGTAGGTTATGGGGTTTGATCGGTGGTCGTTGATGACTGGGTTAGTAGAAGATGAAAAGGGATGGAGGTGGAGGTGGGTTTCATAATAGTGGGGCCTACTTGAAACATAAATAATAAATAATCCACCTTATAAGCCACGTAGGAAAAGAAGTGCCACGTACGCAAAAAACCTAACTGAGTTAGTTTTTGGTTAACGATGTGGTGCCAGCACAAACAAAATGTCAAGTTGGAGGTGTCGGGCGTCAAAGTGTTAGTTGGGGGTGGCAACGGCCAAAGGCCGATAGTTTGGGGGTGATAAAATCCAATAACCCAAATATTAATAGTAGTTTAACTTATGAGGGGATCAAAGAGTTTGGAGGCCCGCCACCCAATACCGTTAAGTATTGAAGGAGGTCCTACTAAATTTGACCCAGGTCCTTTGCAGGATATATACACTGAACAATGGCAAGACTCTTACCAAACCGTTCCCTTAACCCCAGACCAGGTAGCCAACATACCTCCATATAGACCGTGGAGATATGAATGGTGAAAATCTTTTATTTTATATAGACAGTAAAATAATGCCAAGACACCAAGGACAAACGATAAGGAAGAATCACCTTCAACATAAGAAACTAGTTATTAAAGTCATTAATACATAACCAATTAAAAAGTGCGAAAAGATTAAAAATAAAAAGTATTACACTAGACACTTTGTCTTCACCAAGTGATGTAAGAGACTTAGGCAAACATGGCCTTGATAGTCAAGAACTCTTACGATCAATCTTGGATCCCGAGATGACTCACACACTCTATGATGGACAATGGATGATGGTGGTGGATGATGGTGTTATGGTGGTGGTGGGTGGTGGGTGAAGTGTGAGAGAGGTGGTGTGCCAAGGGATGGTTTGCAAATGAGCCAAGCACCCCTATTTATAGCCTGAACAGAAGCCTGGACACGACCCCGTGTCCGCTGGACACAGCCTCGTGTCCACCCTTTTCTCTTCCTTCATTAATTGCAGTTTGTCTGCATTAGTTGACCACGACCCCGTGTCCGCTGGGCACGACCCCGTGTGCAGAAGCATATGTGTACTATCAAGATTTGCCTGGATTCTGCGAATCTTATTGTTGACCACGACCCCGTGTCCGCTGAGCACGGCCCCGTGGTGGGCGATGGAAGCTTTTACAACTTTGTCTTTTATGCTGACACTTGGGCACGCCCCCGTGCTCATTGAGCACGGGGCGTGTTCAGCCTTCTGTTTTCTTGTTTTGCTTGGGAAGATGCTTTTGGGGAGGTTGGGCATGCCACGTTTGTTCCTTTTCTTGTATTTATGTTAGATTTAGCTGTCTTTTTGCTTCTTTTGTTAATTTGAGCTCATTTAATCCTAAAAGTACAAAAGGAAGACAAAAACACACTTTTTCCAACATTAGTACTAAAAAAAGGGTTAGTTTTATGCCACAATTGATGTAATTTATATGTTGCATTTTGCACACATCAAACACCCCCACACTTGAATCTTTGCTTGTCCTCAAGCAAAACTCTTTATAATATGGCTTTACACTCCCAAATGGAATTGGTAGAAAAGAAGGTTTTTGGGCTTGTTATAGAGTGTCGAGATTTCCAAGATTCTTTATTACGTTTTATTTTTATTTATTTACAATCCTATTCGTCATGATTTATTTAAAACTTTTCATAAGATAAATTACTTATTAGGGCATAACATGCCTCTTTAAAATTCTATTTATATACAAGCTCACATACCTCACGGGGGATCACTCAACACTCGGCCGAAGATGTAATTTAGTGAATCACTCGAGAGCGGCATGGAACTTACTCCTACCATAGGCTTGCCAGGCAATCAATCCTCCTCCTTTTTAACTATATACCTTTGTAAATATCAAGAGGACTTTTGGGTGAAGGGTTAGGCTTGGGTTAAAGGTAGGTGGTTGGGTTAGTGGTTAGTAGAAAAGGGCGAAAGGCGTAAAAAGCGTCGGTTTTCGTAAGACTTTTTTTTTTTTGAAGCAATTCTTCAAACAAAGTTCTTTTTGATGAACTTGTTTGTTTATTATATATATATATATATATATATATATATTTTGC
The DNA here is from genome assembly GCA_030545235.1 of Helianthus tuberosus. NCBI lineage: Eukaryota > Viridiplantae > Streptophyta > Magnoliopsida > Asterales > Asteraceae > Helianthus > Helianthus tuberosus. The sequence goes on along the minus strand of CM060366.1, from coordinate 168,670,265 downwards.
TTCAATTTTTTTTAATAAGGAATGTCACATGAAAACCGAGCTTTGTACTAAAATAAAGGGTTTAAAATGAAAAAGGGTTTTGGTGGGTAAAATGGTGTTTGTTTTGGGTTAAGAAATGAAAAGGTTTAGGCTCAAAGGGGTTAACTTGGGGGATTTTGGGTAGGTGGTAAAAAGAATAATGGTGTAGAAATAAAAAGGGTTAGTCCTAATGCCTCCATCATTTACTTACTCGGGTTTAAGTTGGTAAGGACCGGGAATGTATCGTCGTGGCAAGTTCTAGAGTTGTAAGAACCAAGCGGCTATTCACACAAGAAACGAAAAATGAGCATTTAGTTTAAAGATTTGTATTTGTATGCTCAATAAAGGCTCAAAACTCACTTTTGTGGGAATGGGTTTTTATGTGATCAAGTATATATAATCAAATTTTAACTAAGCTTGCCATGCCTTTTCTTAATTTTCTTATGTTGGTTCTTTTTATCACGACGCTATCAGTTGTAAATTTGTAAAAATATAACCTTTTTAGAAGTTGAAATTCCCAAATTAAACCTAGACAAGTAAAAAAATGAAGTGATTAGCGGTTCCAATAGAGTTTTTTGTAAGGCTTGTTATTAGGACTTGCAAGATTCAAGGTTTTAGCATCCCCCCACAGTTAAGTTACACATTGTCCTCAATGTGTCCCAAAAATAAGTTTTTTGGTTGATTAAAATGTGTAAAAGTGGGTTAAAAACAAGATTTTATGGTACTGGGTAGCTGAACACGGGGTGGTGTTGGCTGAGCACGACCCCGTGTCCAGACTGCCAATACCAAAAGTAAACAGAAGGCTGGGCACGGGGGCGTGTTCAGTGAGCACGACCCCGTGTCCAGTTACCTGAACTGGGCATTTTCTGCAGAACCTCGGGCACGGGGGCGTGTTGGGTTGAGCACGGCCCCGTGCTGAACTTGCTGTAATGAAGAAAAATCATTGGGAGGCATTGTTTTTGTGCATGGGGTGTGGGTTCAAGTTTCCCTTAGTAACCTCCATCATCCCGAGTGTGTTTTATTCCTAAAAATTAAAACTAAACTAGAAAACGTAAAAGTTAATCTAAACTAAAATTACGGATAGTTCCGCGGAATGCCTCCGTGGTGCGCCACGTTTATAAGGGTCCTTGGCTAGACCCACCTTATCAGGTGGTTCTGGCTCATCTTCAATTAGGGGGTCGCCATTGCCGAATGGATATTTCATTGACCGCTCAAGATCGACACTCTTTTTAAATGCCCCTAATTGAAGAGGTAGATTGTTGTACTTCCGGTTTCTCAAAGCTTCGTGAGTTTTTACAAATGGTCGTCCTAACACTAGAGGAGTGTCATCGAGGATGACAAAGTCGATGGGGACTACCATTTGATTTGTTTGAATCAAGACATCCTCAACTACACCGATTGATTTTACTACCTTCCGATTAGATAGAAAAATGGGTATTTGAAGTGGAGAAAAATCACTAATACTTAATTTTTCGAAAATGTAGTTAGGCATTATGTTAACACAAAGATCTTTATCGATTGTGACATTACTAATAAATGAATTTTGAAAGATACACGGAACCGGTGTAATGTTAATTTCAAATGGGTCTTCTCTTATTAGTGAGGTTTGATCAATAGTTAACTTAACAATTACCGTTTCGTCAATTTTAGTGTTAGTGTTTAACTCTTTTAAAAACTTAGCATGAGTTGGAACTAAACAATGATTTTCAAAAGAAGGTGACAAGAGATTCATTTCTTCAAAATTAGACTCTTCTTGAATTTTAACGTTGTCGGACTCACCTTTTTCCTTGTTTAACTCATGTGTCGGTTTTTCACTTATTTGTTCTTCCATTTTTACACTTTCAGTTATCTCTTCTTTATTTAATTGTTCTCTTGCGCGAGACTCCTCTTCCCTTGCGCGAGATTCTTTTATATAGCGATCGATAACTCTAAGGTGTTCTAATATCCTATCGGTCACTTCGGTGATAGAAAAAGGATAGGGATTTTCAGAGCATGAATCCGGTTGTTCGATCCTTTGTTCTTCATAATACCCATATGAAGTAGATGGTTCACACCATTGTTCTTCATTGTAAGCATATGAAGGATAAGGGTCGTAATTTTTTTCTTCATAGTACTCATATGAGGTGGGTTGTTCACGCCATGGTTCCTCATAGTAAGCATATGAAGGTGGTTGTAACACCCCGGCCGGAGGCGGAAAAGCCAAAGGTGTCACGAAACTTGATAGAATGCATTTGAGCACATGGAGATTATGTTAAGTTGAAATATAATTTAAGTTTAGTTCAATAGATTGCATTCACCTCTGAAAATATAAGAGTACATAAACAAATACAACATAAATTGTTTCATAAATGATAAATTTGGATTTATTCTAAGGCATATGTCTTGATCAATCCTATGTAAAATGTTCTTGCAAATCCTGTCATCAAACATTGTCACCTGAAACATATGTTAGGGAAAATATTTGGGTCAACAAACGGTTGAGTGAATTCATAGGTTTTGTTTTGCAAAAAATGTTAATATAGATAAAGTTTCAATAAAAGTAATTGTCGATATGTCTTTATAGCAAAAGAGTAATACATGTAGTTACTTAATGGTACATTCAAGCCTATGACGATACTCGGAAATATCACCTCACTTCTAAGTTTCACATGAGTACCAACAACAACAAAAATTGCAACAAAATGTATGAGAAGTGAGATGGGGCGTCAATCCTATAGCGCTATAATACAACCGATGGGCTTATGCAGGTTGATGAACGTAAACTTCTTAAAGCAAACAACAAAGTGTTAAGCAAATGCAAAAACAACCGGGGGAACCACAAATAGCAAATAGTTTGTATCACATTGTAACATATGTATCATCCCAAAAATAATTGTAAAAAGGGACTATGAACTCACCTTGATCTCGGGTAAATCCAAACAAGTATGCAAAGTGTGAGAGTTCTTGGAATTAAGATTCCACGTCACTCTAATTGATTGAACATGCAACAATATGGAATATGTATCAACAATAATATTTAATTGGATAATTGGAAATCCTAAATCTATAGGATTTGGTAGTGTTTTGTTTAAATGGTAATTATGTGGTTTGGATAACCTAACAAGAGGACTCGGAAAATGAATATGATGTAAATGAATTATTTATGAAAAATATTAATCTGACATAAATAATAAAATTGCAAAGATATGTAATTGTTTTAATATAAACATTTGTAATAATAAATCAAATATAATGATTATTGGCAAAATATTGTACGAGTGATATAATTAATTTATAACAATTATAAATTAATTTAGATGATTTAAAATATATATTATTTGTTAAATGAATAATATTTTGTTTAAAAGAAATATTGTGATAATTATATAATTAATTATCAAAATAATTATAGTAAATCTGAATAATTAAAATAACATTTTTAATTATTGAACTAGAATATTACTGGCTTAAAATAATTATTATGGCAGAATATTTATATTTACAATAGACAAATATATATATGGTTTCAGTGTGAAATAACATGGTAATTATCTAAATAATTATCAAAATAATTAATCTAAATCAGAAAAATTATAAATAACATTTTAAATTATTGACATGCAATATTACTGATTTACAGTAATTATTAGGGTTCTGGAATAATTTTATATAAATAAGTGGAATTAAAATGGTTAAAATATCAGTATTTAAGTTTATAGAGTTATAATTATTAAAAATAAGATGTAAATAAACAAATCAGTTTCTGAATTTTTATAAACTCAGAAAAATGTGTACTTTGTTATAGAAATATTTTTTGAGCAGAATATATATAATTAAATCTGTTAAGTTTAAATAAATGATTTTAACCTATTTAATTATATAAAATAATCTATAAATAACCAAACAGTAACTAAAGTATATAAACTCAGAATAAAGCATGTAATATCATAAAAATAATTTCGGACATAAATTATATAGTTATTTAATTTAAATAAATAAAACTAAACTATGCTTTTAAAGTGTAAATACTGTTTTAATTACACAAATATCAAAATTATATGAAATATCAGTAGCAAAATTATTTTTATACAGTTTACCACTCAAAATAATTATCATAAAAAATTTCAGTAATTAACTCATAAAAATCGATTTATTATAAAATTTTAAAGATAAATACTGTTTTTAATTAAATAAAATAGTTTTATAAATATTTTTGCAGATTCTATATTTTTATTATAAGTATCAATATTTAAAGTATTTATGCTGAAATGTTCAGATTTTAAATATTTAAAACTGATTTAATATGAATTAAAGAACAAACTGTTAAATAAATAAATAACAAAATCACTGTTCATCGTCTCCCCCAATTCGGTCAACCCAGAAAGTCAACAGCCCGATTAACTATCCAAACCATGATTATAATGCAATTAACTTTGTAGGCACACAATGTAAACTTAAACATACCGATTAACTGAATAAAACGGATCAAGTATCGGGAGGATGTGCGTATCGAATGATTCCGGCAACTGGTTTCCGGCGACTATTTGCAGAACTGAACAGAAGGGATTTCGAAGGTGTTTATGAATTACAGAGGGTGTGTGAAGGTTCGTGGGTGTACCAGGAAACTAAATAACATTTCAATTCGACCTTTAATCGACACAAATTAGTGGATTGATTCCACTTTGATTTTTTTTTTTATAAAAATTCGGTTTTAGTGGGGTGTCACCGAATGGAATCGAATTTTGATGTTTGGTTGAGTTGTAAAGGGTCTAGGACCATTGTGTGATGTTTCCGGATAGATTAAATAACGATTTAAATGGGATGGGAACCCATGCCGGCGATGATAGTTGTTGATATTCAAAATATAATATAAAATTCTAATGTGTGTATAAAAGAATTTAATTCCATAATCTTTCAGCTCCTGCCTGGAGGAAAAACTGGCTAAGAAACTTCGGTTTCAAACACAAGTTCACGAGTTCGATCCTCACTTATACCGGTTCCAGGGGATTTATCCCTTTTTAAACCGGTTTTTGTCATAATTACACTTAAGCCCCTGTAGTTTCTTTTTTTACAAAAATGGTCCCTCAAGTTTCGAAAGTTTACAAAAACAGCCCCTAAACTTTGATACAAAATACATAGTTGGTCCCTGAAATTTAAAGAATTGACATAAATGGTCCCTGTAATAGTCAGTTAGTTAAACTAAATGGGTTAGAGTTTTAAATAGGAATCCTTTATAAGAAATTTAACCTGGTTAGGTTATTTGGTTAAAATAGTTTCAATAATGACAGTTTCGGTCCCTGAAGTCTAAGTTTGAGAAAATGACCAATTTAAACCCTAGATTTTTATAAAATAAAAATCTTTTTATTTCTTTTATAAAACAAGTTTCAAAAATTACCAAGTGAACCCTAAACTTGTAGTTTGAAATAATTGCACTTTAACCCTCGTATTTATATAGTTTCAGAAATGACAATTTAGTCCCTAAATTTTGTACATTCAATAAATGACGGTTTTAGTCCTCGAAATTAAAAAGTAATAATTTCAAGCAAGTTTCAAAGAATGTCAAATAGGTCCTTTAGATTGTAGTTTCACAAAATGTCACGAAGGCCCTTATAATTTTTGTAACCTTGTTTAATAGCATAAAACTCAACGAATTTTGCAATTGTTTCACGTGTTTGTATTGGTATAAGCATGTATAAGCACAAAGTAAGTATGTTCAAATAAGTTTCATTCCAAATACAGTATTTGTTACAATGCATGTCAAAACAAATACGAGTGTGAAAACCAGGGTGGTTACAGTGGTGGCTCATATCTTGGTTCCTCAAAGTATGAGTAAGAAGGCTCATACCTTGGTTCATCAAAATATGAGTATGAGGAGGGAGGTTCATACCTTTGGTCTTCATAGGATGTGTATGAAGTTGATGGCTCGTACCTGGGCTCCTCATAGTAGGTGTATGAATTGGATGGTTGATATGAGTGAGAATATTGAACTGAGTGCGGGTCACCACAATTAATGCAATAGTTATTCCTATAATCATCCTCCTCATAGGTGTAGTTGTAACCTCCTGAGTATTGATCCATAAGAATCACTCAGCAGACCACAACCAAGTCTCGAGATCAGAAAGAAAAAAATAAAACGGAAACAGAGGCTGGACACGGCCCCGTGTTCAGTGGACATGGCCCCGTGTACAAAGTCTATATCTGGGCGTTTTAATTAAAGTTACTGATTTCGTTGAGCACGGGGCATGTTCAGTGAGCACGGCCCGTGTTCAAGCTACTGTTACTGGGTGTTTTATTAAAAAAGTGCAGCACGGCCCCGTGTTCAGTGAGCACGGCCCGTGTTCAACTTACTGTAAATGCAAAACTAAACTAAAATGCAGAAAAATGTGTGCGCGTTTTAAAAAGGTTTTGAAAAACTGATTAGGCCGTCGATTTTAAGCTTTCTTAAAATTCTTGTGTCCCCGGCAACAGCGCCAAAAACTTGATGTGCGTGAGTGTTATTAGTTTTTAATGTATATATTAAGCCCCTTTTTAACACTTTTTAGCCAAGTTTTAAATTTATAAAACACGATATTTACTAACACTAAACACATATATGGGCAAGTGCACCCATCGTGAGCGTAGTATAGTGTTGGCAAGATACCGAGGTCATCCAAGGACACAAGAGCTTTTAGTACCGGTTTATCCTCAACGTCTAATCAAATCAAAAGTTTAGAAAAATGTTTTAAACTAGAAAAATAAAAACTAACTAAAATGCTAAAAATGAAAATAAAACAGATAGACAAGATGAATCACTTGGCTCCGACTCGTGTTTAGTGTAACCTTTGATTTCCGCACTTTTGCACTATTTAAGAGATTATCTTAGTTATTGTAGTAGGCCCCACTTTTGAAGGTGACGTTACCCTCAACCCAGTAGTTTGAGTCAGCAAGGATACAATCCTAAAGGGTCGGATTATTGAAAGATAATTAATTAAGTTATTAATGCATAATGTGGTAGGCCCCTCTTTTGAAGGCGACGTTACCCTCGGCTAAGTAGTCTGAGTCAGCAGGGATACAGTCCTAAGTAGCCGGGTTAAAATATTAATAGTAGTTTAACTTATGAGGGGATCAAAGAGTTTGGACCCCCGCCATCCAATACCGTTAAGTATTGAAGGAGGTCCTACTAAATTTGACCCAGGTCCTTTGCAGGATCTATACACTGAACAATGGCAAGACTCTTACCAAACCGTTCCCTTAACCCCCGACCAGGTAGCCAACATACCTCCATATAGACCGTGGAGATATGAATGGTGAAAATCTTTTATTTTATACAGACAGTAAAATAATGCCAAGACACCACGGACAAATGATAAGGAAGAATCACCTTCAACATAAGAAACTAGTTATTAAAGTCATTAATACATAACCAATTAAAAAGTGCGAAAAGATTAAAAATAAAAAGTATTACACTAGACACTTTGTCTTCACCAAGTGATGTAAGAGACTTAGGCAAACATGGCCTTGATTGTCAAGAACTCTTACGATCAATCTTGGATCCCGAGACGACTCACACACTCTGTGATGGACAATGGATGATGGTGGTGGATGATGGTGTTATGGTGGTGGTGGGTGAAGTGTGAGAGAGGTGGTGTGCCAAGGGATGGTTTGCAAATGAGCCAAGCACCCCTATTTTTAGCCTGAACAGAAGCCTGGACACGGCCCCGAGTCCACCCTTTTCTCTTCCTTCATTAATTGCAGTTTGTCTGCATTAGTTGACCACGGCCCCGTGTCTGCTGGGCACGACCCCGTGTGCAGAAGCATATCTGTACTATCAAGATTTTGCTGGATTCTGCGAATCTTATAGTTGACCACGACCCCGTGTCCGCTGAGCACGACCCCGTGGTGGGCGATGGAAGCTTCTACAACTTTGTCTTTTATGCTGACACTTGGGCACGTCCCCGTGCTCATTGAGCACGGGGCGTGTTCAGCCTTCTGTTTTGTTGTTTTGCTTGGGAAGATGCTTTTGGGGAGATCGGGCATGCCACGTTTGTTCCTTTTCTTGTATTTATGTTAGATTTAGCTGCCTTTTTACTTCTTTTGTTAATTTGAGCTCATTTAATCTTGAAAGTACAAAAGGAAGACAAAAACATACTTTTTTCCAACATTAGTAGTAAAAAAGGGTTAGTTTTATGCCACAATTGATGTATTTTATATGTTGCATTTTGCACACATCAGTTTTGTTCAGTTTTTATTTTCAACGGTTCAGTTTCAATTTCGATTAAAAGAAAAACTTTATGTCATTTGAGTTGACATAACAAAACATATCCTTAGAGAAACCACTTAAAGAGGCCTCCTAGAATCAACAGGTTGCATATCTTCACCTTATTAAGTCAAGAAAATATACCATCAAACAAAACAAACAAATTTTCTTATACTGTTATGACCCGTACCAATTGATAGTTTTCAAAAATGACCGATTGTATCCTTTCAGTGCTTTTATATTCTAACCTTAATATCTTTTGCTGAATTTGCAGATTATCTGTTGAGACTTATAAACTTTCTTTTAGCTTATCATGTTGACTTTCGGGATGAAGAGCTTTTGTCAAATTATATATCCTTCTTCAGGTTTGCTATATTTCAGCCCGTGTATTGGTTTTCTAAAATTATCTTTTCTGATTATCAAATGCTTCAGCTGTTAAGGGGACACTTTCGTCATGTAATGTTGGTTTCGTGGCGTGAGTCGGAAAATATTGATACTTCTATTTATATAAATGAAATATGATTTTATTTTTAATCTGTTGATTTTCATGCATCATTGTATCTAGAACTTGCTTCAAAAATTACTTTCTTAAGCTTCAGGTTACTGATACAGAGAAGAACCATGAACTCTCTAATTGGATTATTGAATTGAAATTGTAGAATGGGAAACTGTGGTAACGATGAATGTGGAGCCTGAAGATGAATCGTTTGTTGTTTCTGATGCTAATGTAAGTTTCTTACTGCCTCTTTGTATATCATGATATGGGTCAATATGTTTGTAGTTATGTTTGATAATGGTGGTTATGTTTGTAAACATCATGTTTTGTGTGTTATTAAAACTGCATAAGTGAGGCTTTTGTATGTTCATTCCTTTATCTGATTTCTTTTATTGATGTTTCAGTGAGCCTTTTTTTGCATATCATATACGCATCATCTTTGTAGTTAATCAGGTACCCAAATTATTTTTCTTGGTTCTTGATGTTTTTTATGGTTTTTGATTTCAGAGATAAAGATTGAAGCTTTAGGTGTTATGGATAAGTTACAGTGGGGAAACAGAAAGAGACTGAGATTTGTAAATGTTAAAGAACCAACGGTTATGAATGGAAAATCAGATGGAAATAGAATTGTTGTGAAGAAAAAGAGAAAGAAGAAGACTTTATGTTTTTGGCCCAAATTGTTTACTACATTATCAAGCAAAGAGAAAGAAGAAGTCTTTATGGTAATGAAAGGGTGTAAACTCCCTCAAAGACCTAAGAAAAGAGCCAAGATTATTCAAAGAACTTTACTTGCAATGGAGGTAGAAGACAGGTGTGTTATTTCTCATGTTCAAGATAACCTCTTTCGTGTTCATGTGAGAAAGAAGAGAGGAAGACACAAAGGATGTGTCAAACACAGTTCAGATGATACAGGTTCAGGTAATATGAAGAAATCCTCTGTTGAAGAAGCAACCAGTGATAGTGTTTTGGTGGAAAACGTGGAGGGGTCGGTGACATTGTCTAACCACCATTATTTCTATACATTTTAGATACTCTTTTTTATGTACTATTGTTAATCAGTCGAACAAGTTTAATGTATAATAGTCGAACAAGTTTAATGTATAATACGAATGTGAATTCATTAAATAATTTCACATCATATTTTACATATAAACGTATGCTTACATTCAATGTTTATGATGTACCCGCGTCCACCTTTGATATATTATAATCTGTTTTTAGTATTTAAATGATATATTATAATATGTTTTTTAGTATTTGATTTCGATCGTTATTAAACATACCCGCGTGTTCACACGGGTGTTACAACTAGTATAATAAAGTAATAAAAGGGGGTATATTTCATCCAATAAAGTTAATAGTGAGAAAATGATATCTATTTATTGTATTGTGTTATATCCAATAAAGTTAGGAGTGAGAAAATAATATATAAAAAAAGTTGACTTGTGGGTACATTTAACACTACCATTTTAACATATAAGATGGCTTATTACATATTTACCTAATTATTAAAATTTATTACATAATTCCTCTTCCTAAACCATACGTATTACACATTTTTCCTTTCTAAACAATACATATTACAGACGAGTATGTTGGACCGTTCTACGACCTTAAACCGTCAGTTAAGGCAGTTCATCTTTGCGTACGAAGGCGGAATCAACGTAAACAAAGTCATAACAGCTATAATCCTTTTAATCTTTCTTTTCTAATTGATTTGAGTGCTTGTACAACGTTTTCTGATACAAATCCGGCAGCACTTCGTGTTTCATACAATGACCAAGTTACTAGACAAATGACCCACACAACCTATATATAAGATTGAGATTTCGCTTGAGACTGTTCAAGCTAAATCAGATTTCGCTTGAACCTGTTCAAGCTAAATCTGATTTCCCTTGAACCATTTCAAGGTAAATCTACAAGATAAACAAGTAAAACCCTAATGTGTGTTCATTCAACCTATCTAGACACAAGACTTGATTATGACGTAATCAGCAGACATTCAGTGCACCAACAGACTCCCCCTTGGATGTTGATGAAGTCTTTGGCTTCAAGTCTTTGTCTTTAACAATCTTCAAACATTGTAAAAACTCTCATCAATCTTTATCTTCAAGCTTTAAACTTTAAACTTCAATCTTCCCTTTGATCGTTGATCCAGACTCCCCCTTTCACAGACTCCCCCTCTCGATATGCTAGAATCTGAGAAATCTGGTTCAATCTTTGACAATTAGCTTCCGTTGGGAATAATGAAGTCCAATCCTGTTACTCAACCAATAAACATAACCATTCTATCTTTTCAACAATAAAACACTAACTCAATCAGCTTTTACAATCCACTCAAGTATTCAGGTTCAAGTTAATGACCCTGATTACTCAATTAATCTACCAAGTCCAAATTAATGACCTTGGTTGATCTTTTGACGAATCAATACTGATTTTAAAACAACAATTTCAAGCATTTTCTAAAAATAACAAGTATCAAATAAATGAACTTGTTTTTGACTTTTCAAACAATTCAAACTTCTTCAAAGTAAGCTCTCCTCATTCTTCAGTTCAGAATCTCCTGCATCTGCTTCAAACATCTTGAGAATCCAACAATCAACTTTCCACTTTGGTTTGTCGAAAAATAAAGCAGAAATAAAATCTTTTTGGATTTTATCAAAGTGATCTAAACTAAGAAATGAAATACAGAAAACTTAAATTGCAAAAATTAAACAAAGTAAACTATTTACAAACATATTTTTGGCAAGCGTGTCAGGGAATCATATCAGCTTTTCAGACAAATCACAAGTACCGTTAAGCTACATTTCATACTTAGATTTAAACAATTCACCTCGATTGTCGATATACAGATCCATCTTAAATTCCCACACAAATTTCAACTTATTCAGGATACGATTTAGATGAATTAAGAACTTAGATCATTCATGTGTCCCACCTCTTGAATATACTCCCGTATCCAGAATCTCAATAATCAGTCTTACAGGTGAGAATACTACAATGATATCTGTATATAAATTAGGTATGCGAGGGCCGAGGGATCTCAGATCGATACTTCCGTATACGCAGAGAGATATCAGCTTCGACTTTTCAGTGTGTCCCCTTTAGAGGATCTTTTTGCTTACAACAGCAGCATTTATCAATTTTATTGTTTCAGCATGCTGAGGGTTTAATGCTGTGTTTCAAGCATTGCAGCAAGTATTAGCCAAGGACTAGGTCCGAACCACCGTTCAGCAGAAGTCCCGGAATAATACCCCAGATATCATAGAGTATAAAGACCTAGTATATCAGATTAAGAGACTTTTCAAACGAGATTTCAGGGGTTACCTATATATCCAAGTAGTGTTCCCCACGAATTCACAAGTTTGAATTTTAGGTTTATATCCTGAATAAATCTACTAAATGTACGAAAACCTATCGACACATCATCAGTAAGATTGTTTAACTCTTTTATACTTTTCAAATCTTTAGCATACTGTGATCGTCTAGCTGATGTACTATCATTTTCCCTATATACACAAGCTCTTTTTCATTTTATCATGTTTTTGTATTTTTGCATTTTTTACTGTTTTTTTATTTTCTGAAAATAAACTAACTATGAAAATTCAGCAGGTTCAAGCGAAATATTTTGAAATAAAATGTTCTCAAGCGAAAACTAATATTAATTGTTTCAAGCGAAATTCAGACTTTGATGTTTCAAGCGAAATCAATTCAATGCTGTTTCAAGCGAAATCACACCTAAGCTGTCTCAAGCGAAATCAAGTCTAGATCTGATTCAAGCGAAATCCAGCTGATGTATTTCGCTTCAATAGATTCCAAGCGAAATCCTTTAATTCCAATCAAACTAATTCATGCGAAATCTCACAATTCAATTTCGCTTGAAATGTTCAAGCGAAATCTTCTGATTTTCAAGCTAAATCTTGTATTTTCAAGCGAAATCTACCACTAAGTTCGAACCCTTTCAAGCGAAAACCAGTTTTAGGTCATTTTTTATCATGTTTTAATCTGAATTTTAGTCCGAATCTTTGTAGGCTTTGTTAAAACTCTGTTTTACACTATATACTTGAAAATCAGACCATTTCGACCGTTGGAACTCATTCAGATCAGAAAAATATAAAAAGAAGTAAGTAGAAAGAAGATAATCCGGTAGAATTAAGCTGCTATGGTATGAACTCCTTGTCCTGAGCTCTGATACCACTTGTTGGACCGTTCTACGACCTTAAACCGTCAGTTAAGGCAGTTCATCTTTGCGTACGAAGGCGGAATCAACGTAAACAAAGTCATAACAGCTATAATCCTTTTAATCTTTCTTTTCTGATTGATTTGAGTGCTTGTACAACGTTTTCTGATACAAATCCGGCAGCACTTCGTGTTTCATACAATGACCAAGTTACTAGACAAATGAACCACACAACCTATATATAAGATTAAGATTTCGCTTGAGACTGTTCAAGCTAAATCAGATTTCGCTTGAACCTGTTCAAGCTAAATCTGATTTCCCTTGAACCATTTCAAGGTAAATCTACAAGATAAACAAGTAAAACCCTAATGTGTGTTCATTCAACCTATCTAGACACAAGACTTGATTATGACGTAATCAACAGACATTCAGTGCACCAACAGAGTAAAGTTCCCATACAAATAACTTTAATGTACTAAACGTACGAATAGCATGAAAAAGACAAAAAAACGCAGTGGCATTTTCGTAAATATTTGCTTGTAGGGTAATTATCAAAATTACTCTACAAATGATCATGTAGAGTAATTTTTTGTAGAGTAATTTTAATCTTGTAGAGTAATTTTGTAGTTCTTATAGAGTAGTTTTGACCAAAAAACTATACCTCACCAAAAAACCCCTAAAATTACTTGTAGAGTAATTTTGATAATTACCCTACAAGGTCAAAATTACTCTACAAGAATATTTTACAAAATTACTCTACAAAGATTAAAATAACTCTACAGGATCATTTGTAGAGTAATTTTGATAATTACTGATAATTACGAAAATGCCACCGAGTTTTTTCACCAAAACCTTCAGTTCGTACGTTTTTGTACGTTAAATTTATTTGTATTTGATCTTTTGTCTACATATTTAGCCTGTTCATTAAAATTACTCTTATTGAATGACTATTTTACCATTAACGAATATTTACCTATTTTCCTCTTTCAATATCATCTTCCAACCCACATGTTATACACAACCGACCATTATATAACCAAGTTAGTCTTATATCCAAATAACTCTTTGTTTGATAGTGTAATGGCACAATAAGATAATTTTCAACGTAGTAAAAGAAGCAACAACAAGGAAGGTAGTCAAAGTTTAATGTTGAGTTAAGAGTAAATTGCCATTTTGGTCCCTGTGGTCTAGGCACTTTTGCCATTTTAGTTCAAATCTCAAACTTTTTAAATATGGGTCCATGTGGTTTCGTTTTTGTTGCCATTTTAGTTCAAAAGTTAAATTTCGCCAGATTCCCCAACTTAAACCCTGATATATTGTCTTTATCCTTAGGGGTATTTTAGTCATTGTAGATTTATTATAACTCAATATTGATTAAAAATAATAAAACCCAAAAATCGTTTGACCCTATTTAAAGCACTCATCTCCCTCATTTCACCCAACTTCACCTATTCAAAAACCCTAATTCATAACCCACCTCCATCACCGTAATCAGCCACCACCTCCACCCGTTGTGTCTTCTTCACCATCATCGAGCGTTTTTAGATCTGCAACGAATCTGGTGGTCAGTGATGATTGAAGCTAGAAAGGGGGAGATAAAGATTTGTGCGATTAACAAATCAGATCTGATTACGTGTTTGACCATTATTGCTTTCGACCCATAATTTTTTTTAAATATGTCGTTATTGGAGGATGTTTCAAACATTTGATCAACAGTCGAACATCGTTGAGAGAAAGTTGTAATTTCCATATGTTTACTTAAACTTATGAGAGGAATTACTTGCAGGGGAGCAATTGGGAGCCGCGATTATTGGTCCTTGTTGTGACAACTGCCAAAAATCCAGGTATCCGTACAATTAATTAACTATGATTAGTGCTTAATGATTGTGCTGAATTATAATTAACTACTTTCTGATTACTGTATCATACTTACATGTGCATCACATATTGCATAATGTCATATTACTTTTACATGCAAACCATATTGACATAAATGATGCACAAAAGCACAGTTAGCATAGTTAGCGGATAACTCCGAAAAATGCTGACAGAACTCAGCACATAGACAGACAGTATTTTGAGACCCAGTATGAGCCAGAAACCAAGTACTACACTATTATAGTGTGTAAGGAAGTAAGGACCACAAAACTGCATTCCTAAGTAATAGTTTAAGTGCCGGAAAGTGCCTAAAACCCACATAAAGTGCTGAATTCAGCATAAATCAGCAAAAATCAGCTTTTTTTAACAAGCTAGTAACATGCAAAAATATGACTAAAGGGTCCTGAATACTTTCCTAAGTGTCGGAAATTAAAAGTGTCACAAAAGGGTACATAAAGAACACTAATCGGTATAGTTTAGCACTTTAACGAACCGGTATCTAACCGAACAACCGGACACTATCCGAAACATCAAAATTATACTAGAAGCATTGTTTTAATGTTTCTGAGCTAGTTATGATCCCCGAACACCCTAATACACTATATAACACCATATTAACTTAAACACTAAACACCACACTTGAAACCTAACTAGATTGCTTAACCATTCCATCACAACCCAACCAATACCCCCCCCCCCCCCCCCATGGTGGACGGTCACAAGGGTAGACCCACCCTTGATTTCCCTTGATCTCATGAAGATTGTTAAGAGATTTGTTATGTACTTAGAGAACACTTTATCCAATGGTTAAAGTCTAAACTTGGTTATAAGAAGAAATTGATGGATTAAACTCTCATTATCTCACACACACTTCACACACCATCTTCCTCTCTCCCTCTCCTCCATTCTCGGCCGCAAGCACCACCCACATCACCACCATGTTCATCCAACTTCCATCCATTCTAAGGTGTACACAAGGTGTAAGGAGCCATACAAGAAAGCTTGGTGGTCTTGGAGATTGAAGGACCTCTTCCATTTGCTATTATCCACCACATTTATCATCTTCATCTTCTAGTGTTCTTCCCTAGCCCTTGTGCTAGTAGTAAGCTCCTTGTAACTTGAATTTACTCCTTATCTAGTTGGTTAAAAGATGATATGTGATGATAATCATGAAGAACACTAAAGAACATAATCAAGAAACATGAACATAAGCTTGATACATGAAGTAATCTTGATGAAACTAAGTTGTTTATGTTATCAATGCTTGTTGATCATTGATTTGTTTGTAAAGATGATGTTGATCATCATAGCATCTTGCTAAATCATGATTAGAAACATAGTTTAGCAAGATGAGAAATGTAAGAAGTTGTAGGATGAAAGATCATCCACCCCTAAATCATGAACTTGAAAATAATACTTGATTTCTTGAAAAATAATAATCAAAGTGAGTTAATAATCATATTGATCTAAGATTTATTAATGGTTTTCCAAAAAGGAACTAAGTTCAAAATATGTTTTTTAGTAGATCTTGATTCTTACTTAAACATACACTATTTTTAATGGTTAAACAAGTGTAGAAACACTTGTGTAACAAAAAGATTACATAAAGAAGCATTTTTAGAAAATGTGTTTGGAAGTTGTAAACACCCAAATTCTTAAAAAATGGAGTTTTTAAAGAAGTGAATACATTTTAAAGGATAACTAAACCTACTAAACACACTACCAAGTTACTACAAGTTTTTACAAAAAGTTCAAGTTCATGTTATTGTATAAATTGCATGATTTTGGCACTTGGTAAGTGTTGATTGAATTGTTGATTGTTTGTGATGATTTTAAAAGAAAATGATATGCTTTGAAATCATGGACACCTCCATTTTTAGGGGAAACTATGGCAAAATTTTCTAAAAATATAAACACTTAGAAAAATATTTTTAAACAAATATTTATAAGTGGATTTTAACCATGAGTTTCCATATAAATTTTGCCATAATTTTTGTTACCAAAAATATAAATATTGGAGGTTGGTTTTTATAAATAAAAATGGACAAATATATATTTAGAATATATATACATTAAAGACATGATGTGTGAATATTTGTATACTTGTGTATTAGTGATATTATTTTAGGGATAAAATAATACAACTTAACAAAATACCAAGAAATTACAATCCAAAATAATACCAAAAATCTCAAGGAATAAATATATAAGTTACACATATAATATTGGGAAACATAACGAAAGAATGTAACTTACAAGGTATTCCGGAAAATACATTTATAAATGTATTTTTGGTAAATAATATTTTGGATACAAGGAATGAAAATATGATTTTCATAAATATCACAAAGTTATATCATATTTTGACAAGGAGAAAAATATATTATTTTTTGGAAGTAAAAGTATATTTTCTTGGAATTTTTAGAAGATATATGATTTTTGGGAAAAACATATATTTTCTTGGATAAACTTGAAATACATTATTTTTGGATAAAAATAAGTTTAAATATATTTTCTAAAGTTAGACTTGAAAAATATATTATTTTGGAACTACAAATACAAGAATACGAATACACATGTATGATATACCCCCATCCTTGGGAAGGAAATGCGAATATAAATACATGAGAAGTATTATTACGAAAATATTGTTTAAACAATTATTCCAAAATTTAGAAATATAATTTAAGTTAAAATAATAATTATTTTGACAATAATTATATAACTTGAAATAATATCAATAACGTAACTCAAAAACATTAAAACCAAGACAAGGCACGACCCATTCGTCTAATAGACGTTAGTACATTGTAGGTAGTTGTATTTGCTGAAGGGATTTGAGTTACGAGTACTGAAGACGCAAGACAGTGAGTTCATGTCCCCCTTTTTCTTTAAACTGTTTTGTTTATTAACTTCGGGGGTGAAGTACATGTTTCGAATGAATACAAAATGCTTACAGACAAATACAATTGGTATGGTTAGCCTAGGAAAATACCATAGATCATGCGAATGGGTAGGCGCATACTTAAGACCATCAATCCTCTTGTTAGGACTGAGGGACATGAGTGATAGATCTATTTGGGTGTAGCGAGCCCACACCCATGAGGACCAGGGTGGCCCATAGGGTGACTATGTCTTACAGCCGGAAGCCCGGTACAAATTTGCTAGGTTTGAGCCTTCCTACGCCGTCACACATATCAGTGGCCTTGCAAACCATTGGTGATCTTTTCCTTGTTTGCTCTCATAACGGGATTTAAAAATCTACATACATACAATGAAAAAAAAGGTTTTATACATACATACACACAAGCACATGAACTCGCTCAACTTTTGTTGATGTTTTTAAACTACATGTATTTCAGGGAATTAAGTGGATCTGGCGGGTGTTTGCATGTTCAAGCTGCGTTATGAATAAAAAGATGTCATCCGAGGTCGTTAGGGTTTAGGAGATGTATCTTAATCATGGACGAGATACATGGTTCTAAACTCGGTTTTATTTAAGGTCTTTTGTCGAGTCTTCGTGAACTCATTTAAACCTGTTGTGGTTTGTAATTTAAGTATGGAGTCTACGTTTCAGACAAGTATGTTATGGTATTTTCAAACTTAAATTAATGGATGAACATCTTATGGTTTTATCATATAGTATTGTTATGATTGAACGCTATGGTATTAAGAAAGTCACACCATAATCACGCTTCCGCAAAAGTCAGGGTGTGACAGCTTGGTATCAGAGCTTCGATCGTAGCGAACTTGGATTCTTTCTCGAGTCTAGACTACGATCACTAGGGATCTCACGAAAATGTTTTCACAACATATATTTTCATTGCATACACAAAACACCCAGATCCAGGAAACAAACATTTTTACAAATAAAAGACACAAAATACATTTCAAAGAATTCGCTTATAATTCAGTCTGAGAGACTAGGAAGTTAGTCTGAGAGACTAGTTGGGGCAGTCTGAGAGACTGGGTAGTTCAGCTTGAGAGACTGGGTAGTCCGAGAGACTAGTTGGGACAGTCTGAGAGACTGGGGAGTTTAGTCTAAGAGACTAAGTAGTTCAGTCTGAGAGGCTGGGTGGGAGAGTCTGGGAAGACTAGGATGAATACATGCATACATTGTTATTGATTACATGCTTAACGATGATTGTTGATATATGTGCATATGTTGTGATTGTTTTGCTACAGACATTATGTCCTCATTTGAGAGTGGACTGTCAGACACTGTAGACCCCATGGCCATTGTTTCGGACAATGAGATTGTCCCAGACCCTGAGATTTTTACCTCTAACACTGAGAGTGACGATGATGATGACTTTCATCCTTTTGCATTACCCGATTTTGGTGATGATGTACCACATGCTGATGGTTTATTCGACGAGGATCCTTTTCTTCTTCCTATTCCTGACCAGGACCATCTCATCCTCGGACATCCCGATGATGAGCATGCCGTGGTTCCGATCCTATCCCCTTTGCCTCTTGCTGCATTTCCTCTCGAGGATCTGCCTTTTGATGACATGTCAGATGACGATGTCGATCTTTTCATTGATGGTCCCCCTGATGCTGCTCAGGGAGATGGAGTTCTAGCTGATGATGTTATTGTTGTTCCACTTATTGAGATTCCTATCGTTGAGATTTCAACTGATCATTCTGGTCCTGATTCTTTCGAGTCTGTGTCAGCCACTACTTTGCATGCATTGGGATTGCAGCGTTACCCCACTGATTCTGATTCTGACACAGCCATGTCTGTTGCACCTGTTATCCCACATGACTTTGATCATGACTTTGAGTTTGATGATGAGCCTGGGTATGAGATTGACTTTGTTCCCGATGATCAGCCTTTTGATGCACCCACTGATTATGTGATGGATCCCGCTGATCCTGAGATGATACCGGCCGATCCTGAGCCGATGCCTGCTGAGCCTGATCTGGCCCCAACACCTGAGCCTTTACATGATATTGATCCCGTACCTTTTGGCGTACCTGACATCGCCCCACTTGTACCCAATCCGATCCCTGCACCCGCTGACCATGCGACTTTTGCTGATTAGATAGACCCCAGATACGCATTCACTCGCAATGGGTGGATAGAGGATGATGATGATATGCCTCCTTTTGTTGAGCCTGTTACTCCCCCACCTGCACCTACACATGCACCTGTTGACGTTGCCCCGTTTCACCCACATGTGTCTGATATACACCGCACTGACCTGCCGATCACATTCTTACAGGATATCCCTCCACCCCATCAAGGGGAAGGCCCGTCCAGCCAGCAGCCTGGTCATGCTCCACACGTGTCAGCCGCATTTCCTTTCATGCCACAGTTTACACCTGCTACTACTTCTGCACCATCAGGCGAGCCACTCATATGGTTTCCGCCGAACACTATGCCAGTTTCTGATCCATATCATCCTTCACATTTCACTGGTTACATGAGGGATGACTTACTCTTGTCATTGCAGCTTCAGCAGGAGATTTTGTGTCATAGAGTCATGGAGCTAGAGAGGATTCCACGTCCTCCACCTTGTAGTTGTCAGTCACCTTTTGCGACTCCACCTGCTCCTCTTCTACCTTACCCAGATTTTGACGTTCGATTTCTGACTATGGAGCAGCAGATCAGCTATCTATTGCGACTCGCTTATAACCTTGAGGAGGAGCTAGCGCAGCTTGCTTTTCGTTCATCCACCATCAGCATAGCCGGTTTTGATTTTATGCAGGTAGCTGCTTTTGATGAGAGTGTCGCTATTGAGCCCAGCTTGCACAACCTTTTGAAGACCACTTTTGGATTTTATGACTGTTGTAGTTTGATGGATATTTTGGACAAGGGTAGTGTGGCCCTGTAGTCCCTTTTAGTGTGATATGATACATTTGTAGAACATGTAAAACTGTATTCGTGGTCGATGATTTATACAAGCTCAATCGCAATGTTCTCATTATATACGTTGTTGAATCATACATTGGTGATATGAATGTGATGTTATGTGTTTACTTGCATGGATAAATGTTATTACATACACGCACTACATACTTATATACATAAGACCTGACCTATACAATCTTCTTTTAGAAGATGCCTCCTCGAAGAGACAACCAACTGCCCACAACAGAGGCCGAGTTACAAGAACGGATTTCACGAGCGATAGCACAACACGAGGCATTACGCTCCGAACATAGCGGAGGTACCTCGGGAAGCAACCCACCTCTTGGTAATGTTTAAGTCACTAAAAGACACATTACGTTACATTTGGATATTCCATGTGCGTTCGCTAATGCTTTCTGTGAATGATATTACTTGTACAGGCTGCACCTATAAGCAATTTCTAGACTGTAAGCCTCTGAATTTCGACGGAACCGGGGGTGCTGTAGCTTTTGTCAGATGGATGGAGAAAACTGATTCTATGATAAGAATGAGCAAGTGTGCGCCGGAGCACCAGGTCACCTACATCTCTGGATTGTTCTTAGATGGAGCGCTATCATGGTGGAATCTCCAAGTTCAGACCTTGGGAGAAGAGGCTTCATATGCCATGACATGGGACGAAATGAAGGAACTCATGCGCAAGAAATACTGTTCAAGGGCCGAGATCCAGAAATTGGAAACTGAGTTTTGGAACCTCAAGATGGATGGTCCGAAGATTGCTGAATATGTGCTGAGATTTCACGACATATCTCGCGTCATTCCCTACATGGTTGATCCGGAATTCAAGCGCATCGAGCGTTTTATTTGGGGACTGGCACCCCAAATCATGAGCATGGTGACAACATCAAAGCGTGAAACAATCACTGAGGCTATTGATCTAAGTGTGTCACTAACTGAAGAAGCTATCAGGTTGAACAAGTTCTTGATTTCTGACCAGAAGAAGAAGGAGACTCACGTTGAGTCATCAGGTGAGAACAAAAGGAAGTTCTCAAACTTCAAGAAGGGTACCAGTAGTGTTAATAGGAAGAAAGAGGCGAACCCACCAGTTGAGGTCAAGACTGGTATTGAAAAAAGAAAAGGGTATACGGGCACTTTGCCCAAATGCGATGCATGTCAGTTGCCTCACAATGGACGATGCCGACTCGGAAAGTGCGAGTCGTGCGGAAAAGTTGGCCATGCCAAGTAGACATGCTTATGGTACTGGTCGTGGTAATAATGGTCAGAGAGGTTATGGCAGCGGGAATGGAAACAATAACCGTGGTGGAAATGGGTATGGAAACCGCAATCAAGGAGGAAATGGCGGTAATGGTAATCGTGGTAATTTTGGGAATCAAGCTGGTAGTGGAAACCGTGGAGCGAACAACAACCAGGGTGGTAATGGAAATGGAAATGGTCGGGGACCAGGTTGCTTTAACTGTGGAGATGTTGGGCACTTCAAGCGTGAATGCCCGAAAATCAACCAAGCTCAGGGAAGGGTTTTCAACATTTGAGCGAGGGAAGCTCGCCAAGATCCGAACGTAGTCACGGGTACGTTCCCTATCAACCAATGCTTTGCATCTGTATTATTTGATACTGGTGCCAATTATAGCTTTGTATCCCTAGAATTTAAGAATATGCTTGGGTTAGTAGCTAGTAAGCTAGATATTCCGTATTCAATAGAACTAGCAAATGGAAAGCTAGTAGAAGCAAATGAAGTCATTAGAGGTTGCGTGATAGAATTGGGAGAGCAAGAGTTTACGCTTGATCTTCTGCCAGTCGAGTTGGGAAGCTTTGACGTGGTAGTTGGAATGGATTGGTTATCAAGTAACCGAGCGGAGATTGTATGTCATGAGAAGACCATTCGCATTCCAATGGCGAATGGAGAAACAATTGTGGTGCATGGAGAGAAGCATGATACGCCTTTAAGGATCATCAGTTGTTTGAAAGCCCAAAGATGTTTGCAGAAAGGATGTGTTGCCTTCTTGGCACACGTCGTGAACAAAGAAGCCGCTGAGGCAAAGTTGGAAGATATCCCAGTTGTAAAGGAATATCCTGAAGTCTTCCCCGAAGACTTGCCAGGATTGCCGCCGCAGCGACAAGTCAAATTCCATATTGACTTAGTTCCAGGCGCTGCGCCTGTAGCTAAGGCACCTTATCAACTTGCGCCTTCTGAGATGCAAGAGCTGTCAACACAACTTCAGGAACTTTTGGACAAAGGATTCATTAGACCAAGCTTCTCGCCTTGGGGAGCTCCAGTTTTATTTGTCAAGAAGAAGGATGGTAGTTTCCATATGTGCATCGACTACCGAGAGCTTAACAAGTTAACCATCAAGAATGGGTATCCTTTGCCAAGGATTGATGACCTGTTTGATCAACTACAAGGTTCGAGTTTCTACTCCAAGATCGAACTTCGATCAGGTTATCACCAGTTGAGAATTCAAGAAGAGAGCATTCCAAAGACTGCCTTCAGAACTCGTTATGGACACTACGAGTTTCTAGTTATGTCGTTTGGGTTGACAAACGCGCAAGCAGTGTTTATGGATTTGATGAATAGAGTCTGCAAGCCATATCTCGATAAATTTATGATTGTGTTTATCGACGATATTTTGATTTATTCAAGGACAAAGGAAGAGCATGATCAACACCTAAAAGCTATTTTAGAGCTGCTCAAGAAGGAGAAATTGTACGCCAAGTTCTCAAAGTGCGAGTTCTGGTTGCGTGAGGTTCAATTCCTCGGTCATGTAGTAAATGGAGATGGAATCCATGTGGATACCACAAAGATAGAAGCGATTAAGAATTGGGAAACTCCAAAGACGCCAACCGAGAGCCGTCAGTTTCTAGGTTTGGTAGGGTATTACCACAGATTCATAGAGGATTTTTGAAAATCGCTCAACCGTTGACCTCCCTTACTCAAAAGGACAAGAAGTACAAATTGGGAGATAAACAAGAAGAAGCTTTTCAGTTGCTGAAGAACAAGCTTTGCGATGCACCCATCTTATCCCTACCCGAAGGCACCGACGACTTCGTGGTATATTGTGACGCCTAGCGTCAGGGATTAGGTTGTGTATTGATGCAGCGTCAGAAGGTTATAGGTTATGCTTCGCGCCAGTTCAAGATTCATGAGAAGAACTACACTACGCATGATTTGGAATTAGGCACAGTGGTGTTTGCATTAAAGATATGGCGACATTACTTGTATGGTACGCGCTGTACGATCTTTACCTGTTGGGATTTTCACATGTTTATCAAAGTATTTTTTATCCATATAAAATAAAACGCAGCGGAAATAATTATTTAAAACATGTTACTTACTAGATATAAAACTCATTTTATATGTAAAACCCAATCCCGGATCCATATACGAATATGCATGCTATCAAAATAAAAACAACCATAGAGTGTTTAGGATACTACCTTCCAAGGAGTAAAGGACATGAAGATGATGATGCTTCTTGAACGGTTGCCTTTAAGTGTAGAAGACCTCAAGCTTGTATACCCCAAGCCTTCCAACAAACACTCTAGTTTTAGCTAGGATTTGAACACTTGCAACTCACTTGAAAGATCCCCTCTTGGAACCAACCCCTTGGCCGAAAATTAGAGAGTATCTTCTTGAGTTCTTGCACTTGAAAAACCCTTGAACCAACACTTGTTGGCCGAAATTTAGAGAAGAAATTCTCTCGTTTTTCTTTCAAGTTCATAAGTCTTGCACCTTCTTGCATTTGACATCTTGGTATTTATAGAACCATGAGAGAGAATTGCCACCCACCTTGACCAATCATGTGGCCACTTACACATGCATTTGCATGTAATGCTATTGGACAAAATTGCTTGGGAAGATCACCCAATCACAACCCATCTAACTTGTAAGACATGCATGTAGTGTGATTGGACCAAAATGGTCTTGGTTAGACCACCCAATCAAATCTTCTCTAGCACATGCATTTGCATGCATTTCTATTGGACTAAAATTTTAGGGAAGAACAACATGGGGGGTGGCGGCCTTGCTTTATTTAAAAAAAAATCTTTTAAATAATATAAGTCTTGTATTTTATAACTTTTATAAAATATAACATCCTATGTTCACAAGACTTTATACATCTTCTATTAAGTTAATTAACCCATTAAATAACAAAATAAAATATTCTCTCAAAATAAATTATGCATATAATTTATTAGTTTGTCAAGTAAAATTATTTAGAAAACCAATTTCTAAATACTCTAAGTGTTAATATTCATTTGTTTGATCATATCACAAATAAATAATATAAGTGTTTGTCTAGCTTGTATTTGGGTATGACTCGACTTGGATCATAACGTACTAGCCACATCAATTTAATATGTGTCTTGGGCATACAGAGTCCAACAATCTCCCACTTGCACAAGATACATAGAAGATTGATGCAAGTAGTAAATGACACCTAACTACGGTTTACTACCCCCAATACGTATGACTATATGTCCCATTCAATTACAGCATCCCCTTCAAGTCCCTTACTTGAAAATGATTTAGGTGAATCTATCATTTATCCTTTCGTTACAGATGTCATGTTAAATCCAGAGACATAGAGTGATCACTCTCTGTTGATTTAACTTTAGCAGGCCTTAGACATCTTACTCTCAATGAATAAGAGGAACAAATCCCATCTTGACTACATACGTCTCTCACAATCACCTTGTACCACACCTGAGCTTAGCCTTATGTACTGTCATATTTGTTGGACCGTTGTACGACCTCTAAAAGTCAGTTAAGGCGTTCATCTTCATGTGTAAAGGCGGAATCAATGCACATAAAGTCATAACAGCTCTAATCCTTTTAATCTTTCTTTTCTGATTAATTTGAGTGCTTGTACAAGGTTTTCTGATACAAATCCGTCAGCACTTCGACTCACATACAATGACCTCATCACCCTCAAGCGAAACATACAATACATATATATAGGCTTGATGATTTCGCTTGAGCATGCTTGAAGCGAAATCATATGATGTTGATTTCGCTTGAAGATGTTTCAAGCGAAATCTTCAAGTTTAACCTAAACAAATCCTAATTAAACCCTAATGTGTTCTTTCAATCAATCTAGACACAAGACCTAATGCAGACGAAGTCAACAGACATTCCATGCACTAACAGACTCCCCCTTGGATGTTGACGAAGTCTTCAGCTCCTGAGTCTTCAGTCTTGGTCTTTTCTCCAACTCTCTGTCTTCACATCATAAGCATTCTTCACAGGTTTAGGATCACATCCTAACTCCATTCTTCAATCTTCCCTTTGACTGTTGATCCAGACTCCCCCTTTCACAGACTCCCCCTCTCGATATGCTAGAATCTGAGATATCTGGTTCAAGCTTTGTCATTTAGCTGCCGTTGGGAATAATGAAGTCCAAACCTGTTTAACCTGCACATCCTCTACCACAATATAAGTTTCACAAATTTATAACCATTAAATTTTAAAAACTTACTGGTAGACAAGATTCATTCATCAAACATACTAGTTACATCAAGTTCAAACGAATGACCTTGATTAACTTATCACTCAATCTTTCAAAACATTTGTATATAGCATTCAAAGTTTTCAACAAACTCTCCCAACCCTGTTCATCAAGTTTAGCACTTGGAATTTTGAAAATCAGCTCTTCAACATCAGTTGTCGAATTTTTTTTTTTTTTTTGATCTTAAAGAAATACAGTAAACAAATATGTACAAACAATATTTTTGTGAGTTTGTGTAAGAGGATCATATCAGTTTATGAAACAAATCACTAGCACCGTTAAGCTTTAATCATTTTAAGTTCTAAACGATTCACATAGATTGACAATATTGTTGTCCACATAAACTCAAACTAAAAACTTTCAATCTGCTTACCGATACTTTAAGGTATATTAAGATAGCACTAAAATTCTTATGGACCCCACGATCTCAGCATATCCCCTCATCATGTAATACACTAACTCAAGTAATGCCTTTAAACTTTTATCAACTGTGATTTGTGCGAAAACAAAGCAGAATGTTTAAACATTAACAATCAGGTCGATACTTCCGTATACCAAGAGAAAGTCCAATGTTTAAACAAAATAAGAAAATAAAAATAAGTTGAAGTTGTTTAGGCTTTAACCACCAGGTCGATACTCACGTATACGCAGAGGTGATCCAAAGCTTAAACGAAACACCAAAGAAAATAAAGCAGAACGTTTAGGCAACAACATCCAGGTCGATACTCACGTATACGCAGAGGATGTCCGATGCTTAAACAAAATAAAGAAATAAAACAAGTTTAAATCTTTGCAAAATGAAATGCACAATCACAGTGAATACTTTTCAGCAAAGTTGTGAAAGTTCACAAACTTAACCAGTTTTATGTCTTTCGACAATCAGCGATTACTGAGCAGGCACACAATCAAGAAGGACAAAACTAAGTACTATGCTTTCGACCATGTTTCCCACTAGAACTAGGCTTTTTCATTTAGGTTTGTATCGTTATTGCAAATCTACTAGTCTAGCTGAGCCTATCGTCACATCTTTAGTGAGACCGCTTATCACATTTGACATTTCATATCCTTAGCATGCTGTGATAGTTCACTGATTTACTATCATTTCCTCTTTTTTCTCACCAAAACTCATTTTTGCTTTTTCAATGTTTTTGAAATTTTCAAATTTTCTAATTTTTTTTTAAATTTTTTCTCCCCCTAAAATCAAAATATGTTTCAATTTTGATTTTCTGAGAAAATTTGAAAACAAACTATACAAGAAACGTGACAAACTGATATCAAATCGCTTCAAGTCGCCATTCACTTGGCATAAACAATCAGAACTCCCCCTGACAACAAACTATTTTCCCATTTAGATTTCAAAACACTTAAGTTTGTTTTAATCAAATGGTTTTTCCGGAAAATTAGTTTTGTTTGTCTTTTCACAAACTTGGGGTTTCATCACCTTGTTCTTTTTCAACCATTTTGAAAAATTAACAATTAAGACCCTTGACAATAACAAACACTAGTAGAAAATCAAGTACAACTTAATGTCCCTGATTTACAACTTGTAAATCGAAATATCACAGTTACCATCCTGTGAATTTCTCAAGAAATGTGCCGATACCTGTTCCACGCTTACCAACCTGGGAACTCCGGCAAGTCAGGTTTTTCATTTGAAAAGATCTACCCAAGCCTGACCAGCCTTGGGTTTTACAACTTTTACCTCAACAGATGGCTCTTCTGGTTTTGACGAACCAGAATCATTGCCTGATTGTGGCTTGTCTGACTTTGATGAGCCAGATTCATTGCCGACATGTGGCTCCTTTGTTTCCAAAGAAACAAATTCATCACCACCAACTTTCTCTTTCTTCACTCTCTCTTCTGTCCTCAGATTTGCATCTGATGAATTCGTTTTACTTGCCTTTTTAGTTGAGGAAAGCAATTCATCAGAACTTTTTCTCGGATTACCAGTTGTATCCGAGGACAAAATTCTTTCGAGATACTCTCTCGCTTTCTTCCTTTTCTTTCGCAGTCTGTCTTTCTGCCCCTGTGAAAGTTTAACTTTCTTTTCTTGAATTGTCTGATCCTGAACTTTAGGTTTTAGAACCTTCTGTTCATGGGGCTTGACCTTGACTGGCTTCTTTGCCATTCTTTGAGATTCAACCCTCGATCTTCCTTTTGATCTCATTGGGCAATCTCTAGCAATATGACCTCTGATTTGGCAGTTATAGCATCTTCTTGTCTCATAACTCCAACTCTGGCAGTTAACAGCAATGTGTCCTTGATAACCGCATCTGTAACACATTCTGTTATCGTACCATGTACCACCTTCAGTCCAAACATTCAAGTCATAGCACTGTTTGGCTCTGTGGTAATCGTCACTCCTTCTGAAAGCTGGATTTGGCCTTTGAGCTCTGTGGTCCGACCTGCACCACTCATTACCAACTATTTTTGAGTTTACATTTTTAGATTTTTGTGATTTTTCAAAATGATTGGATGACTTAACTGATGAACTTTTATTTTCACTTTGAACATTTTTCAGTTTTTTATCCTTTTGTTTTTGTTCCACATTCTTCTTTACAGGTTTTTGCTTTGAGCATTCACCTTTCTCAGTAGAATGTAAAACAGTTTCTTTAAACATTTCTTTTAATTTCAAAAATGTTTCATTATCATCAGTTTTCTCATCACAATCTTCAACTTTGACAGTGTCAAAGTTTGTGACAGAATCACTGACCTCTAAAAGTCAGTTAAGGCGTTCATCTTCATGTGTAAAGGCGGAATCAATGCACATAAAGTCATAACAGCTCTAATCCTTTTAATCTTTCTTTTCTGATTAATTTGAGTGCTTGTACAAGGTTTTCTGATACAAATCCGTCAGCACTTCGACTCACATACAATGACAACTGATCTCAATCAAGCGAAACATACAATACATATATATAGGCTTGATGATTTCGCTTGAGCATGCTTGAAGCGAAATCTTATGATGTTGATTTCGCTTGAAGATGTTTCAAGCGAAATCTTCAAGTTTAACCTAAACAAATCCTAATTAAACCCTAATGTGTTCTTTCAATCAATCTAGACACAAGACCTAATGCAGACGAAGTCAACAGACATTCCATGCACTAACAATATTACTAACAGCGAAGAAATAAGTCAAGGCATAATATGTGGTGAATATCAAGACCCAATATGTATCTCAGGTCAGAGGATACTATGATATTCTCCTTTACTCAAATTTACCTATGATCAATCACAAATGATTCCATGCAGTAATATTTGAGAGCGAGTCAGTCCAATATTTGTCTCCCACAAATATCTATGAACTTTGGCAGCAACACTTTGCTCTATATTCATATCTAATGAATATCCACCAATCCAAATTCATAATAGTCTTACATTCATATTTGTTCCCGCAATTATGATCGACTACGGACATTTAGAATAATTAACTTATTCACCGATTTAAACATGCTAAAATGGAACATAACTCAACATACCATAAAGAGTTATAATAATAGTTGTTCCAATATCCAAATACAAAATAGATCAAATCCAATCACTAGAATATCGAAGTCCTTAGGCACAAGTATGACCCTTTCATGCTTTGCCCATTCAAGGAGCTTCGTGAGTGGATCCGCAATATTTTGATCAGTGTGAACTTTGCGAATACATATCTTTCCCTTTTCAACTTCA
Organism: Helianthus tuberosus; assembly: GCA_030545235.1. Taxonomy (NCBI): domain Eukaryota; kingdom Viridiplantae; phylum Streptophyta; class Magnoliopsida; order Asterales; family Asteraceae; genus Helianthus; species Helianthus tuberosus. The sequence goes on along the minus strand of CM060366.1, from coordinate 168,640,424 downwards.
TCCCGTATGTAGTTGAAACTCCGCTTAACGTGCTTAGTCTCTTGATGTACACGAGGTTCCTTGATTTGATCAATCACACCATCGTTATCACAAAGATCTCTTGGGGCCTTAATGGCAGGGACTACCCCTAGATCGGCAATAATTCAAGTGGCAGATCCATATGAATTATCTCAATCAATGAAGCGGTGATGTATTCTGATTATGTAGTGGACAATGCTACCCTGATTGTGATCGAAGAACATCTCGATCAGTTTGGAAACTCATATCCGTGTAACCCTTTACAATGAATTCCGAAACTCGCATCCCTGTAACCTTTTACAACGAGTTCCTCTTTACCAGAGAAATATATCCTTAGTCCTTCTAAGGTATTTCAATATATCTTTAACAGTCACCCAATGACCGTTACTTGGATTTCGCTGGTATCTTCTGGTCATGCTTAATGCACATGACATGTCCGGTCTAGTGCATATCATTACATACATAATGAATCCTATAGGTGACACATATGGGATTCCTTTCATTCTTTCTTGCTCATCCTTTGAGCTTGGACATTGAAACACATTCAATATTGTCCTCTCTTGAATAGGTACCAAACCTTTCATAGAGATCTTCATCTTGAACCTTTTCAAGACTTTGTCAATGTATGCACTTTTGTTTAAACCTATCAAGCGCCTTGATCTATCCCTGTAGATCTTTATTTCCAAAATATAGGCGTCTTCACCATGATCTTTAATGGAAAAACAACTTCCAAGCCAGGTTTTTACACCCTCCAAGGTTGGAATGTTATTTCCAAATAGTGATCGACATATCATACTAAGAAAGTAATGATGCTCCCACTAGCCATCTTATACACACAAGCTTCATCGACGTTCTTGATGAATCCATATTCCCTAATCTCTTCATCAAAACGGTGATTCCAACTTCTAGATGCTTGTTTCAATCTATAGATTGATTTCTTTAACTTGCATACTTTGTTAGGATGTTTTGGATCGACAAAACCTTCAGGCTGAACCATATAGACATCTTCTTCAAGATATCTATTAAGGAAAGCCGTTTTGACATCCATTTGCGAAATCTCATAATTATATTATGCAGCTATGGCAAATAATATCCTAATTGACTTTAGCATCGCCACGGGGTAGAAGGTCTCGTCATAATCAACCCTTTGAGTTTTAGTGAAACCTTTTGCTACAAGTCTCGCTTTACAAGTATCCAAGTTACCATGCATATCGGTTTTCATCCTGAAAACCCACTTACTTCCATTTATTTTGGAGTTAAGAAACGGCACAACCAATTCCCATACTTGGTTGTCATACATGGATTGCATATCTACGTTCATGGCTTCAAGCCATTTGTCATAATCAGATTTTGACATTGGATCATGGTATGTGGTTGATTCACCTGAATCTACCACATAGCATCCATCCATGAAAAATCCATATATTTCAGGTGGACTACTAATTCTACCAGATCTACGAATGTTTTGTGTGTAATGATCAACCACTTGATCGTTTTCAACAACCTCTTGTTGAGTGATAGTATCAACCAAACATGTATCGGCTTGTGGTTCTTGATCCTTATCAAGATCCACTGTTTTACTAATTCCTTCCACAAGGAACTTAGCTTCCAAGAACTCAGCCTTTCGAGCAACAAATACCTTTTTTCTTTGTTGGATCATAGAAATAATATCCCATACCATCTTTAGGATATCCTACGAAGATACACTTAGTGGATCGTACTTCCAATTTGTTTGGGGTGTATTGCTTCACATAAGCTTCACAACCCATGCTTTTAAATATGATAATGATGGAGCCCTTCCATTCCATATTTTAAAAGGTGTCTTATCCACTTTCTTGGTTAAGGCCACATTTAATATACGGGCCATTGAGAGCAAAGCGTAAGACCAAAATGATAGAGATAATGCGCTCCTAGCTATCATAGATCGAACCATATCCAAATAGAGTTCGATTCCTCCTCTATCGAAACAAAGAACTTTAATTGAGTTGATTTAGTACTTCATCTTTTGAAGATTTGAACATTTCAAAACTTCAACTTTGTGTCTCAGCAAGTACACATAACCATAACTACTATAGTTGTCGGTAAAAGTAATGAAGTATCTTTCACCATTCCTAGTCATTGGCTTAAAAGGATCACATACATTCGAATGTATGATACCTAATAAATCTTTTGCCCTTTCCCACTAAGGGATTACTTGGTCATTTTACCTTGTAAATAAGATTCGCATGTATCAAATGAACCAATTTCATTTGTTTCCAAAAGACAATTCTTTTCGAGGTGTTTACATGCGACATCTGTTTATATGACCAAGGTGATAATGCCAAGGATAGGTCTTACTCAAATCCATTTTGAGTTTCTTGGTGATTGATTGGTACATTAAACTATCAAATGATGTTTTATTATGAACCAATTCATAAATACCATTTGAAGGCATAGGTTTAAAGTAAAACATGTCATTCATCGAAATATAAATGTCATTGTTTACAAACTTTAAATCAAAACCACATTATCTTATAAGGGAAACTAGAATAATGTTCGTAGTCAAACTAGGAGCACACAAGACATTTTAAAACAATTTCCAAATCATTTGGAAGTTTCAAAACATAGTCTCCTTTCTTGTAATGTTTATTTCTTTTGAACCTTTTGCAACGAATTGCAAACATGAGTTCCACATCCGGTATCTAATACCCATGTGTTAGAAGAAATAACATTAAGGTCAATATGTATCATTAAGATTGTACCTGAGGTTTGCCTAGCATCCCTCTTTTTTTCAACTCTTTGAGATAGGTTGGACAATTCCTATTTAAATGCCCTATCTTACCACACTCAAAGCATGGATCGTTCATGGCAACCTTTGCCTTCTTCTCTTTTGGTTTCGGTGGTTTCGCTTTAGTCTTTCTAATCATTTCCCTTTGAATTACCCGTTTCCATTTTCAACATTTGCTTTGGTGTCGGGGTGATGCCCTTTCTAGTTGCCACCCTCATTGATCGTTAGAATGGATAAAACCCTTTTATCCATATTGAGCCTTTCGAGGTGATCACTGTGGCTTTTCATCTTAAAGACATAAGATGAGTCCGATTGGGTTTCCTCCATTCGACATGCATGAAGCGCTCGAACCGTTTCGAAGCGTTCTACCCTTTGGAACATTTCCTACAATTGGGTAATCATGTCGTATGCTCATGATGTTCAAAATCTTTTGAATCTCGGGAATCATAATTCCTAACATGAGGTAAGAGGCTGCGTAGTATCCTCGATATACTTAATCCAATCGTCATAGGCATCCTTATCTTCCATAAGAGGTTCATCGGGATTAGAATCGTTCAACACATAGAATATCTTTTACTTGAGAATGATTCTTAAGTTTCGAAATTAATCCATGAAGTGTTATGATTGAGACGATCCTTGTCAAGGATTGTTTTTAGTGATAGGTTACGGACGGTTTGGGTAATATTGTTAGCGGCCATCTCCAAAATTTAACAAGGTTCAAATTTTAGTATTTTCAATATTATTATATTTTAATCATTAATACCCTTTTATGTCTCATAGACAATTAATAATTAAAATCTAGAATCCAACGTTACATTTAAATATCGGTTAGGTGACCTTTATCCCTCTATTTAAATTAACAAGGTAGTCAACGTTTGACAATTGCAACTCTTTGCAACTTCTAGCCATAAGGGATCGGTTAAACATCTTTATGTTTAGTTAGCATGTTTAATCCCATCAACACCTTTTGTTCCCCATGCGTCGGTAACCCTAAGTTCATGGTTTCCAAATCAAGTCGTCCAACTTACACACACGTGTGAGTTTATTCACATAAGTGGTTAGGGACCTTTATCCCACAAACATGGTAAACCCACCTCGAATATACAAGTTCCCTCAAACGTGGTTAGGTGACCTTTATCCCACAATAAGAGTTCCCAAGTGATCCGAGTGCTGTATAAAAGGATGGTGTTTGACTTGTTTTATAAAAGGGATTTTTGAGTTTTCAAAAATTCTAGTTTAGAAAACTTTATGTACCATACATTTGCATGCATTCAAATCCTTGGTACTTTTGTGAAAACAAATTTTTAAGGTTCTTTTTAATAAAACCCATTTTATTATAAAATCATTAATTTTTAATAACCTTTTATTAACCATTTTAAATGATCTTTTAAAGAACCATTTTTAAGCTTGTTGTTGATTATTAGTTTGTTAAGCATGCATATCAACATATCATCCAAACAACATAAATAAACAACCACACAAGCACAACACACATATCAATAGGTGCATAACTATAGCCAACTATTTTGACCACACTTGTTAGCCGAAACAAGTGTGCCAAAAGGTCCTTCCTAAAGGGTGAATATTAACACAAATAATGTGTCGTTGAACTCCCACTTGATCCCGCATCCAAATGCTTCAAGTCTCCCTTTTGTGTTGTGATTTCTCCACTTTCTTTGAGCTTCCAAAATGTACTTTAATTCACCTCCAAACTCCTTTGGACTTCAAAAATGTGTTTTGGTTATCGGGCTAAAATCCCGTTAAGAACTATGAAGTCCTTTATGCCCTAAATTAGCCAAAACCAAAACCGCATTTTTGTGTGCAACTTCTTTTACAAAATATATCCTAATACATTTTTTCTAGTAAAATAAAATGCACCTAATCTATTTATTTTACATACCAAATGAAAATAAATAAATTACATATTTCACAAATGGAAGAACAAAGATAATTAATTATTACATAATTCACACAAGGTCATGGCTAGGTTATGAACACCAAAATATATATATCCACATATATAAAATTCAAGAAGCAAAATGGTTTCCTTTTTACAACCTACTTTTTGGTCAAGAATGAAAAAACCGAAAAAGTGGGTTTTTGTCCAGACAAACAAATCATCCAAATGACGTAATTTTTCAAGATACTTTTATGCATGTATTAAAATAATCTTGAAAAACAAAAGGATAACCATATATAAAATTTCGGCCATAGGGTTTTAACCAAACCCGAAAATTTCATATCCTATGAAGCATGCATTCATATAAGCGGCTCTGATACCACTGTTGGGATTTTCACATGTTTATCAAAGTATTTTTTATCCATATAAAATAAAAACGCAGCGGAAATAATTATTTAAAACATGTTACTTACTAGATATAAAACTCATTTTATATGTAAAACCCAATCCCGGATCCATATACGAATATTCATGCTATCAAAATAAAACACAACCATAGAGTGTTTAGGATACTACCTTCCAAGGAGTAAAGGACATGAAGATCATGATGCTTCTTGAATGGTTGCCTTCAAGTGTAGAAGACCTCAAGCTTGTATACCCCAAGCATTCCAACAAACACTCTAGTTTTAGCTAGGATTTGAAAACTTGCAACTCACTTGAAAGATCCCCTCTTGGAACCAACCCCTTGGCCGAAAATTAGAGAGTATCTTCTTGAGTTCTTGCACTTGAAAATTGAACTTGAAAAACCCTTGAACCAACACTTGTTGGCCGAAATTTAGAGAAGAAATTCTCTAGTTTTTCTTTCAAGTTCATAAGTCTTGCACCTTCTTGCATTTGACATCTTGGTATTTATAGAACCATAAGAGAGAATTGCCACCCACCTTGACCAATCATGTGGCCACTTACACATGCATTTGCATGTAATGCTATTGGACAAAATTGCTTGGGAAGATCACCCAATCACAACCCATCTAACTTGTAAGACATGCATGTAGTGTGATTGGACCAAAATGGTCTTGGTTAGACCACCCAATCAAATCTTCTCTAGCACATGCATTTGCATGCATTTCTATTGGACTAAAATTTTAGGGAAGAACACCATGGGGGGGGGGGTGGCGGCCTTGCTTTATTTAAAAAAAATCTTTTAAATAATATAAGTCTTGTATTTTATAACTTTTATAAAATATAACATCATATGTTCACAAGACTTTATACATCTTCTATTAAGTTAATTAACCCATTAAATAACAAAATAAAATATTCTCTCAAAATAAAGTATCCATATAATTTATTAGTTTGTCAAGTGCAATTATTTAGAAAACCAATTTCTAAATACTCTAAGTGTTAATATTCATTTGTTTGATCATATCACAAATAAATAATATAAATGTTTGTCTAGCTTGTATTTGGGTATGACTCGACTTGGATCATAACGTACTAGCCACATCAATTTAATATGTGTCTTGGGCATACAGAGTCCATCATTACCAATCACAAGAGCCTACAACACATATTTGATCAAAAGGAGCTTAATATGAGACAACGCCGATGGGTGGAGCTGTTAAACGACTATGACTATGAAATCAAGTATCACCCAGGGAAGGCGAATGTGGTCGCAAACGCCTTGAGTCGGAAAGAAAGAATCAAGCCCATAAGGGTTCGAGCTTTGGAAATGATTATACAGACATACCTCTCGTTGCGCATCTGTGCTGCACAGAGAGAAGCTCTTAAGAAGGAGAATCTTGTGAATGAATATCTCCGTGGGATGGAGAAACAGTTAGTACCCAATGAGGAAGGAACGTTGTGCTTCATGAAACGAATTTGGGTTCCCCTCTTTGGTGGTCTTAGAGACGTGATTTTTTATGAATCTCACAAATCAAGGTACTCGATCCATCCAGGATAGGATAAGATGTACCAAGACTTGAAGGATTTCTATTGGTGGCCGAGATTAAAAGTTGATGTTTGCTTCGTATGTTGGCAAATGTTTGACTTGTGCCAAGGTAAAGGCCGAATATCAGAAGCCTTCAGGTCTTCTGCAACAACCTGAAATACCCATGTTGAAATGGGAGCAGATTTCAATGGATTTTATAACGAAGTTACCAAAGACACCCAGAGGTCATGATACGATTTGGGTAATCATTGACCGTCTGACAAAATCTGCACACTTTCTGCCAATCAGGGAAAAGGATAACACTAGTAAGCTTGCTGAGCTGTACCTCAGAGAGATAGTTGCATGACATGGAGTGCCTCTCTCGATTATTTCTGACAGAGACGGAAGATTTGTGTCAAGGATTTGGCAATCCTTCCAAGAAGCCTTTTGTTCTCAGTTGAATCTGAGTACTGCATTTCACCCACAGACAGATGGCCAGAGCGAGCGAATGATTCAAACGCTGGAAGACATGATGCGAGCTTGCGTAATGGACTTGGGTGGTAGTCGGGACACTCACCTACCTTTGGTAGAATTCTCGTATAACAAAAGCTACCATGTAAGCATTCAAGCTGCACCATTTGAAGCTCTTTACGGACACAAGTGTCGATCACCGTTATGCTGGGCATATGCAGGTGATAGACAGCTTGTTGGTCCCGAATTGGTTCAAGAGACAAAGGATAAGATTTTACAGATCCGAGAGCGCATCAAGGCGACTCGAGACCGACAAAAAAGCTATGCGGACCGAAGAAGGAAACCGTTGGAGTTTGAAGTGGGAGACATGGTTTTACTAAAGGTCTCACCTTGGAAAGGGGTAGTACGCTTTGGGGAGCGTGGAAAGTTAAACCCACGATACATTGGACCGTTCAAAATCCTGGAGAGGATTGGTCTTGTAGCTTACAAGTTGGATCTACCTGCAGAACTGAATGGAGATCATGATACATTCCCTGTATCTAATCTGAAAAAGAGTCCAACTCAAGAAACAGTTGTCATTCCTGCCGATGAAGTTCACATTGACGACACACTCCACTTTACTAAAGAACCTGTTGAGGTTACTGATTGGAAGGTTAACAAGACACGTAGGAGTAGTGTTAAACTCGTCAAGGTTCGATGGAATGCGCAACACAGCCCAGACTACACTTGGGAGCGTGAGGATCGCATGAAAGCAGAGTACCCACATTTGTTCCCCAACTCCCCTGCAGCTAGTAGCAGAACTAAAATTTCGGGACGAAATTTTCTTAACAAGGGGAGAATGTGACAACTGCCAAAAATCCAGGTATCCGTACAATTAATTAACTATGATTAGTGCTTAATGACTTTGCTGAATTACAATTAACTACTTTCTGATTACTGTATCATACTTACATGTGCATCACATATTGCATAATGTCATATCACTTTTACATGCAAACCATATTGACATAAATGATCCATAAAAGCACAGTTAGCACAGTTAGCGGATAACTCCGAAAAATGCTGACAGAACTCAGCACATAGACAGACAGTATTTTGAGACCCAGTATGAGCCAGAAACCAAGTACTACACTAGTATAGTGTGTAAGGAAGTAAGGACCACAAAACTGCATTCCTAAGTAATAATTTAAGTGCCGGAAAGTGCCTAAAACCCACATAAAGTGCTGAATTCAGCATAAATCAGCAAAAATCAGCTTTTTTTAACAAGCTAGTAACATGCAAAAATATGACTAAATGGTCCTGAATGCTTTCCTAAGTGTCGGGAATTAAAAGTGTCACAAAAGGGTACATAAAGAACACTAAACGGTATAGTTTAGCACTTTAAAGAACCGGTATCTAACTGAACAACCAGACACTACCCGAAACATCAAAATTATACTAGAAGCATTGTTTTAATGTTTCTGAGCTAGTTATGATCCCCAAACACCCTAACACACTATATAACACCATATTAACTTAAACACTAAACACCAAACTTGAAACCTAACTAGATTGCTTAACCATTCCATCACAACCCAACCAATACCCCCCCCCCCATGGTGGACGGTCACAAGGGTGAACCCACCCTTGATTTCCCTTGATCTCATGAAGATTGTTAAGCGATTTGTTATGTACTTAGAGAACATTTTATCCAATGGTTAAAGTCTAAACTTGGTTATAAGAAGAAATTGATGGATTAAAATCTCATTATCTCACACACACTTCACACACCATCTTCCTCTCCTTCATTCTCGGCCGCAAGCACCACCCACATCACCACCATCTTCATCCAACTTCCATCCATTCTAAGGTGTACACAAGGTGTAAGGAGCAATACAAGAAAGCTTGGTGGTCTTGGAGATTGAAGGACCTCTTCCATTTGCTATTATCCTCCACATTTGTCATCTTCATCTTCTAGTGTTCTTCCCTAGCCCTTGTGCTAGTAGTAAGCTCCTTGTAACTTGAATTTACTCCTTATTTAGTTGGTTAAAAGATGATATGTGATGATAATCATGAAGTACACTAAAGAACATAATCAAGAAACATGAACATAAGCTTGATACATGAAGTAATCTTGATGAAACTAAGTTGTTTATGTTATAAATGCTTGTTGATCATTGATTTGTTTGTAAAGATGACGTTGATCATCATAGCATCTTGCTAAATCATGATTAAAAACATAGTTTAGAAAGATGAGAAATGTAAGAAGTTGTAGGATGAAAGATCATCCACCCCTAAATCATGAACTTGAAAAGAATACTTGATTTCTTGAAAAATAATAATCGAAGTGAGTTAATAATCATATTGATCTAAGATTTATGAATGGTTTTCCAAAAAGGAACTAAGTTCAAACTACGATTTTTAGTAGATCTTGATTCTTACTTAAACATACACTATTTTTACTGGTTAAACAAGTGTAGAAACACTTGTGTAACAAAAAGATTACATAAAGAAGCATTTTTAGAAAATGTGTTTGGAAGTTGTAAACACCCAAATTCTTTAAAAATGGAGTTTTTAAAGAAGTGAATACATTTTAAAGGATAACTAAACCTACTAAACACACTACCAAGTTACTACAAGTTTTTACAAAAAGTTCAAGTTCATGTTATTGTATAAATTGCATGATTTTGGCACTTGGTAGGTGTTGATTGAATTGTTGATTATTTGTGATGATTTTAAAAGAAAATGATATGCTTTGAAAGCATGGACACCTCCATTTTTAGGGGAAACTATGGCAAAATTTTCTAAAAATATAAACACTTAGAAAAATATTTTCAAACAAGTATTTCTAAGTGTATTTTAACCATGAGTTTCCATATAAACTTTGCCACAATTTTTGTTACCAAAAATATAAATATTGGAGGCTGGTTTTTATAAATAAAAATGGATAAATATATATTTAGAATATATATACAATAAAGACATGATGTGTGAATATTTGTATACTTGTGTATTAGTGATATTATTTTAGGGATAAAATAATACAACTTAACAAAATATCAAGAAATTACAATCCAAAATAATACCAAAAATCTCAAGGAATAAATATATAAGTTACACATATAATATTGGGAAACCGAACGAAAGAATGTAACTTAGAAGATATTCCAGAAAATACATTTATAAATGTATTTTTGGTAAATAATATTTTGGATACAAGGAATGAAAATATGATTTTCATAAATATCACAAAGTTATATCATATTTTGACAAGGAGTAAAATATATTATTTTTGGGAAGTAAAAGAATATTTTCTTGGACTTTTTAGAAGATATATGATTTTTGGGAAAAACATATATTTTCTTAGATAAACTTGAAATACATTATTTTTGGATAAAAATAAGTTTAAATATATTTTCTAAAGTTAGACTTGAAAAATATATTATTTTGGAACTACACATACAAGAATACGAATACACATGTATGAGATACCCTCATCCTTGGGAAGGAAATGCGAATATAAATACTTGAGAAGTATTATTACGAAAATATTGTTTAAACAATTATTCCAAAATTTATAAATATAATTTTAGTTAATATAATAATTATTTTGACAATAATTATATAACTTGGAATAATATCAATAACGTAACTCAAAAACATTAAAACCAAGACAAGGCACGACCCATTCGTCTAATAGACGTTAGAACATTGTAGGTAGTCGTATTTGCTGAAGGGATTTGAGTTACGAGTACTGAAGACGCAAGACAATGAGTTCATGTCCCCCTTTTTCTTTAAACTGTTTTGTTTATTAACCTCGGGGGTGAAGTACATGTTTTAAATTAATACAAAATGCTTACAGACAAATACAATTGGTATGGTTAGCCTAGGAAAGTACCATAGATCACGTGAATGGGTAGGCGCATACTTAAGACCATCAATCCTCTTGTTAGGACCGAGGGGCATGAGTGATAGATCTATTTGGGTGTAGCGAGCCCACACCCATGAGGACCAGGGTGGCCCATAGGGTGACTATGTCTTACAGCCGGAAGCCCGGTACAAATTTGCTAGGTTTGAGCCTTCCTACGCCGTCACACATATCAGTGGCCTTGCAAACCATTGGTGATCTTTTCCTTGTTTGCTCTCATACCGGGATTTACAAATATACATACATACAATGAACATAAAGGTTTTATACATACATATACACAAGCATATGAACTCGCTCAACTTTTGTTGATGTTTTTAAACTACATGTATTTCAGGGAATTAAGTGGATCTGGCGGGTGTTTGCATGTTCAAGCTGCGTTATGCATAAAAAGATGTCATCCGAGGTCGTTAGGGTTTAGGAGATGTATCTTAATCCTGGACGAGATACATGGTTCTAAACTCAGTTTTACTTAAGGTCTTTTGTCGAGTCTTCGTGAACTCATTTAAACCTGTTGTGGTTTGTAATTTAAGCATGGAGTCTACGTTTCAGACAAGTATGTTATGGTATTTTCAAACTTAAATTAATGGATGAACATCTTATGGTTTTATCATATAGTTTTGTTATGATTGAATGCTATGGTATTAAGAAAGTCACACCATAATCACGCTTCCGCAAAAGTCAGGGTGTGACACCTGTTTCCTTAGTCATGATCTATAACCGGTGGAACGGGTAAGCCTTTATTTCTACTTTGAATTCAAAAACTATTTTGACTTAAAAAAGGACTCTTGTTCTGTTACCACATCATTGTACCTTTGCTGGAACAATCACTCCATTTCCGATTAATCATTTCATCAATTGCCAATTGAATCTACAACGTTCCAGAAGATTCCGATCAATCGCCGGAATTCAAGATTCCACGGCGGTGATTTCAGTCGGTTTATTCCGTTGCCGGAGTTAAATGTTTTAGTGGTTTTGTTTCACCGGTGACGATGCATCCGACGAAGAGAATGAATCAGGTTAACAGATGAATATGATTATGAATATATTGAACTGTATTAGGGTATAAAGGAATTATATAAGATTAATTTAGTTTATTAATTATTAATATGTTATATAAAAATCAGATGGACAAAATTGCCCCTGAACAAAAAGACAAAATAGGCAGCTTGCAACAGTCAAATAAGAGGGTTTTTGAATTTTGGACTAAAATGACAATAAAAGTGAAACCACAGGGACCCAGTTTTAAAAAGTTTGAGATTTGGACTAAAATGACAAAAGTACCCAAACCATAGGGACCAAAATAGTAGTTTACTCTTTAATGTTTTATATTTACTGAATGAATGAATACTGTGATTTTACTTCAGCCAAGTATGCAAGGCAAGTAATGTTTGCACCATCAAAGCTCATCTATATAAAATTAATAACAAAATTTTGTGTATCCATTACCTTCAACAATCTTTCAACTCCAACATCCGTCATGAAAGTGTAAACTGAAAGACAATAAAAAAGAGTAAAATGCACGGATAGTCCCTGTAATTTTGGTGAAATTTCACCTTTAGTCCCCAATTTTTCAGAATTACACTCTTAGTCCATGTGGTTTGACAAGTTGTTACTCGGATAGTCCCTAAAGCGGATGAAGGTTACTCGGATAGTCCCTGTGTTTTGACAAGTTGTTACTCGGATAGTCTCTATGGTTTGACAAGTTGTTACTCGAATAATCCTTGTCATTTCACACCCACTTAACCAGAAAAAACTAACCTCCATCCGCTTTGGGGACTATCCGAGTAACAACTTGTTAAACCACAGGGACTAAGAGTGTAATTCTGAAAATTTGGGGACTAAAGGTGAAATTTCACCAAACCACATGGACTATCTATGCATTTTACTCCAATAAAGAATGTAAAATTGACAACAGTAAAAATAAAGCTAATTACTTCTTCATTAACATTATATTATATGAGTAAAGTTCTCGTACAAATAACTTTAACGTACTAAACGTACGAATATCAAGAAAAAGGCAAAAAAACGATGTGCCACTTAGTAAAGAGAAAAGGGAAATGAGAAAAAGAATAAGGAAAATCCAAAAACAAGCAACAATAACCATAGCTGAGGGAATTGCCCAGATTCCAATAACTAGACCGTTATGGGAAGAACTAGATAGAAGACTAGCCAATCTAGGCATGTTTAGAACCGAAGAAAATGACCTTGACGTTAACCATGTAGCAGCACCTGAACCACATCTAGAACAATGGTGAACCAATGACTGGGTATTTCAAGATCTGATGAATGACCCCTATCCCTACATGCCATACGGAGAACCCGAACCAGTTTACAACGAGCCCATACCAGCCCAAATGCCACCAATGAGCTATGAAAATGTAGCAGAACTTCGCCACTATGGTGAAGATTTGATTCAGGAAGGAAATAAGATCCGCCGTATCGAAGAGAATCTCGTCTGAAAGTACGACGAGAGAGAAATGCAATATTAGAGAACCACCACCGATATACTATATATATATATATACACTTACTTTTATTTTAATTTGAGAAAAAATAATAATCCACTAAAAATATATATAATATATATATATATATATATCATATATATAGGTATCGATGTATAATTACTAACCTTTAATATTCTAGTTGTTTGTACTTGATGCATAATATATATATATATATATATATATAAAGAGTAGAAGTCGCAATGCTCGACGATTTTGATTCAATATGCTTGAGTATTTGCTTGTTTAAATTATTCTGTGATATTAATACCTGATAATATTTACTATTTAGATGTCAAATGAAGTAAATCAGGAAGTCCAGAATAATAATGATAACGGGAACCAAGTGGATAAGAGTGCTATAGAACAAATAGTAGCTCATGGAATCATAGATGTCATGCAATTTATTATTGACACTATTAATAAAAAGGCAGAAAATAATAATTTCATACTAGGTAGTAAACATACTCACGAGGAACCAAGTCACAGTGTGAATGGAGATCACGGACTTCTTATTAAAGCTCCAATTCCAAAAAGAAAGAGAACCATCTCATATGGTTGTTCTTATAAGGAATTCTTATCATGCAAACCAATAGAATTCTCAGGTAACGAAGGAGCTATTTCAGCTTTGCAAGCAGTCTTAAAAATAAGTAAGTGTGCAGATGAGGATAAAATCATGTATGTTTCTAATCTTTTCAAAGATGAAGCTTTAGAGTGGTGGAATACCATTCTCCAGTCAAGAGGAAGTGACATGGTTTACAATATGGAATGAAACAACTTTAAGAAAATAGGTGAAAGAAAATTATGTCCTCCTCATGAAAAGGAGCAGATTGCTAATAAATTCCTAAATCATAGAACGATTGGGGTAAATTGTAAGTAATTTACTACCACATTTTTTTAGTATGCTAGGATAGTACCAACTCTAGCCTCACCAGAACCAATATTAATCTCCCATTACATCTAGGGACTAATTAGTGAAATAAGATATATGGTTAAAGCAGCTAGGCCACAAACAATTGAAGAAACAGTGGAGCATCCTAATACTCTGATTGATGGACTGATGCGCACACAAGAAGGAAACCAAAAAAAGAATCTAGATCAAAGGATTACTCAGGAACTACGTTCTGGTAATTCCTATCGTGGGAAAGGAACACGTTCATCTTCTTCATCTTTCTGTAGGTTCTGTAAAAGGAAACACTAAGTGCTTGATATACTGCAAATTTTGCAAGATATCAGGGAATAAGGAGGAAGACTGTAGGAAAAAACTAACAGTAGAATATGATATATTCTCAAAATGTGAATTCTGGTAGCAATTAGTGCAATGTCTTAGACACTTAGCTAATCATGAAGGAATTCATGTGGATCCTACGAAGATTGAAGCGATCACCAAATGGAAAGTCCCTGAGTCACCAACAAAAGTAAGAAGTTTTCTTGGACTGACTAGGATATTATAAACGTTTCATTCAAGATTTTTCTAGAATAGCCATTCCATTAACCAAACTAACTTGCAAGTCAGTTAAGTTTGAATGGGGACCAAAATAAGAGGAAACATTCAAGATTTTGAAGCAAAGATTAACTAACGCACCCATACTTGCCTTGCCAGAGGGAACTGAAGACTTTATAGTCTATTGTGATGCATCTAAGTTAGGATTTGGATGTGTGTTGACGCAACGTCAAAAGGTAATTGCTTATGACTCTATAAAACTTAAAAAGCATGAAGAGAATTATACAACACATGATCAAGAGTTAGGAGCAATAATTTTTTCCCTTAAGATTTGGAGACACTATCTTTACGGTAGTAAGTTCGTTGTCTTCGTAGATCATAAGAGTTTAAGGTATGTTTTCAGACAAAAGGAATTAAACATGAGGCAAAGACGTTGGATGGAAATCCTTAGCAATTATGATTGTGATATCTAGTATCATGCAGGAAAAGCTAACGTAGTAGCTGATGCTTTTAGTCGAAAGTACAATGAGAAGCCAAAAAGAATACTGTTGATGCACAAGAATGTCTGTTGACTGCATCTTCATCAAGTCTTAAATCAAGAAAGTCAAGATTGGATCTTAAAAGTCAAGATTAGGGTTTTTAGGTTAATTTCGCTTTAATGGTCATTATGTTAATTTCGCTTAGATGGTCATTAGATGATTTCGCTTCAATAAACATAAGGTGATTTCGCTTCAGTGTCACTGACACATAAGCGAAATCAGGACAAGTATAAATACCTAGCATGTGTTCATTCATGGTAACCATAGAAGCGAGACCTGGTCATTGTTACGGTACTGAAACTCTATCAAATTGATCTCAGAAAGCTAATAAAGTGAAGGAATTGAAAGGATAAGCTGTTGTTACATTGCGTATACTGATTCCGCCTTTATACGTGATGATGAACTGCCTTGACTGATCGTTTAGGGTCACAACACGGTCCAACAAGTGGTATCAGAGCTTCAGGACGAGGAGTTCATACTACTACAACTGAATCTACAAAAATCTCTCATTTCTACTCACTTTCTTTGATACTTTTTCAATTTGAACTGGTTCCTACGGTCGAAATGGTCTGATTTTTGAATATAACGTGTAAAATACAGTAATAACAAACCCTAGAAAGTTTCAGGTTATAAAACGAACTAAAACATGGTGAAAATTGATTAAAAGGTGATTTCGCTTTAACGGACAACACTTGATTTCGCTTTAAAGAACATTAACTGTTAATTTCGCTTAAACGAACATGTTAATTTCGCCCCAACGAACAAGTTAATTTCGCTCCAACGGACAAAAGTTAATTTCGCTCCAACGGACAAAATCTAATTTCGCTCCAAGGAACATAAGTGATTTCGCTCGAGTGAACAATTGTGATTTCGCTCGAGAGGACATTGTTGTTGATTTCGCTTATCAGTCAATCTGACTGATTTCGCTTCAGTGTCAGTATTTGTAAAAAAATTCAAAATTTGTCTAAGTGTTTGATAATCTTGCAGGTACATTTACGATGGATGATCTTTTCATGAACCCGTTCAGTGACATGTACGCGTTTGCTGGAAACTCAGGAGATGTTTCATCTACAAGCAATGAGAATGAGAATCCACCAAAAGAAAGGAAAAAGGAAGCTTGGGAATCTGAAAGTGCATTCGGAACATTCAATAAACCCCCAAAGCTAATGGCTATCGAGGAGTATAGTCGTTGGTCCAGAAAGTTTGAAGATTGGATGATGGCATTCGCATTTCCAATTTGGAAAAGTCTGAAGAATGGTTATGATCAAGGAAACAAGAATGGTGAATGTCACACCCCCAAAATCCACACGCGGAGTATCACCGCTTGGAGGCGTGACTGAACAGGATCAAGCCATCAATCATATCAGACATAGTATATAAGTGTAAAAGTAGGAAAATGTAATTCATCTTGACATGACTGATGTTCATAACCAAACATTGTTTAAGTAGCGGAAGCATAATAATGAAAACCCAAAGTAAGTTATAAGTTCAAATATCGTCTACGATCCGTATCCCACAACGACCTGCTCCTCCCTGTGCAAGCTCCATATGTACCTAAGGTCCTGCAAGGCATCTAAGAGAGAGTCAACAACTAGTTGAGCGAGTTCACAGTTAATAGTTCAGTAATAGTATAGCGTGAGTAGTAGTATGTTCGTTCGTTACAATGTATCGTATTAGTTTCCATCGCGGCCCTCCAGGCAGGTGTGCGAAGATGTTGGGGAAGGTCTTTCCCCAAGTTTTTCTAGACTAGGTTTGTTTGTATCGCGGCCTCTCTAGGCAGGTGTGCGAAGATGTTGTAAATTTAGTTCGCGGCCAATGTCCTTGGCAGGTGTGCGAAGACAGTCATAATATCGCGGCCAATGTCCTTGGCAGGTGTGCGAAGATCGTTCAATAAGTGTTACTAGTCTAGCAGTAGGTTCTGTTATCTATGTACGTACAGTAATCATCAAATCCCCATTCCCCCCTGGGAACCCCATGCCTTGGCTTGTGTGAACTCACCTTGGTTTGCTCGGTATGCTAAGTATGTGCTCAAAGTAAATCAATCACGTCCTAGAGTATGCACGTATATATAATCAGTTTGTGTTCAAGTTGTGCATGTATGAACATGTAACACGTAATCAAAATCATACAAGTCATGTCTAACGTCTAACAGCAGTTAAATATTCCAGTTAACACTTAACAGAATCAACTCATGTTACAGCACAGCTCGGCGAAACACATATATGGCGAAACACAATAGTTGGCGAAACACATATAGTGACGAAACACATATAGTGACGAAACACAAATTGACGAAACACATTCTGTTTCGTCGTGGCTTTGCTTGGCGAAACAGGATTCTAATTCGTCTACGACTCTTGGCGAAACACTTCTGTTTCGTCAAGAGACCTGTTTCGTCGAACAGTCAGTTACGTCTAACAGATACAACCTTAACACAGAACCCTAATCCTCTTAACAGCCGTCATTAGCAATCATCTATCATGCAGAAATCATTTGTTCTCAGAATCATCGAATCATCATCATAATATAATCATCACATCACTTTACATCTAGCATGAACCCTAGTTTACATGTATCAACCCGATTTACATAATATATCACATCATTAATGGAGCAAGGTTTATCATCATCTGATTTAACCATACAACCCTAATAGTCTACCGTTTTCATATTCATCAATCCCATGTACATTCGGGCATGACAATTATCAAACATCATACACTCTAGATCATCATACAATACGATAACCTATCACATAATAGCTATTAAAACTCTATCGATTGCCTGATCAGATTTATCACAACAATATCATCAAACATAAGTAAACAAAGACAATCACGGAATGAATCACACTAACCGAGATAATGTTAAAGATGGTTTTGATCGTTCGGGAGTATTCAGAGCTGCCGACACACACAGAGAAGGTTCTAGGGTTTCAACTTTTGCCAAAGATGTGAAACTAAGGTCGTTGCACGCTAATAAACACGATTTAACGTTCTGGGCCCGTAATGGGCTTCGGCGAATCTGGGCCGGCGAAACAGCTTGTTTCGTCGAGTCGTATTGGGCGAAACATAATCTGTTTCGTCGAGCTTAGTTATGGCGAAACACACTTGTGTTTCGTCGGACTCTTCCTATGTTAAGCAGTTTATGTTTCACGACATGTTATACAATCAAACACATAATCAAGCAAACACACTAGGTTTTATCATAACACAACCATATAGTCAAAGTCAGCGTGCATTAAATGCGAATAAAGAATGTCGGAAATTCGAGTTGTCACATTATCCCCAACTTGAAAGAAATTTCGTCCCGAAATTTAGCATGCAGTTACTGAGGAAGCTAGTAGTGTGACGTTGTTTACCTGTATTGTATCGCGGCTCCCCTGAGCATGTTTGCGAAGGTTACTGGTTTTCTTGGGGTGTCACATTATCCCCCCGTTGATTTGGAATTTCGTCCCGAAATTCTGCATTGGTAGCTTCAGCCTCAGTAGTAGTTGTTTGGTTTCCGAATAACTGGGGATATTTGAGTTCCATTTGATCTTCACGCTCCCAGGTGAACTCTGGGCCGCGGCGGGAGTTCCAACGAACTCGTACAAGAGGGATTCTCGTGTTCTTGAGGACCTTAACATCCCGGTCCGTGATTTCAACAGGTTCCTCGACGAAGTGCAACCGCTCGTCGATAGTGAGTTCCTTCAAAGGAACTATGTGGGTCTCATCTGACGTACACTTCTTCAGATTCGACACGTGAAAGACGTTGTGAACTGCACTGAGTTCAGGTGGTAAGTTCAATCTGTAGGCCACTTTGCCTATTTTCTCAATAACCTCGAAAGGTCCGACGTATCGTGGATTTAGTTTGCCGCGTTTGCCAAAACGAACCACACCCTTCCAGGGTGAAACTTTAAGTAGCGCTCGATCCCCAACTTGGAATTCGAGTAGTTTTCTGTCTAAATCAGCGTATGCTTTCTGACGGTCGCGTGCTGCCGCCATGCGTTGTCGTATTTGTGCAATCTTTTCTGTAGTATCGACTACCATTTCTGGACCTGTGATTTGACTTTCTCCCACCTCTGCCCAACAGAGAGGTGACCGGCACTTACGCCCGTATAGTGCCTCGAATGGTGCAGCTTTAATGCTGGTGTGGTAGCTGTTGTTATACGAAAATTCCACAAGTGGCAGATGTTTTTCCCAACCATTGCCAAAGTCTATTACGCACGCCCGTAGCATGTCTTCTAGAGTTTGAATAGTGCGCTCAGACTGCCCATCGGTCTGAGGATGATACGCCGTGCTCATGTCTAAACGAGAGCCAAACGATTTATGCATTGCTTGCCACAGTTCTGAAGTAAAACGTGCGTCTCGATCAGAGATGATAGAGGTTGGCACACCGTGCCTGGAGACCACTTCTTTCAAGTAGATGTCTGCTAGTGTAGAGAACTTGTCTGTTTCTTTGATGGCCAAGAAGTGAGCAGACTTTGTGAGTCGATCCACGATCACCCAAATAGTATCATTTCCGCGCTGAGATCTAGGTAAGCCAGTAACAAAATCCATGGAAATTTGTTCCCATTTCCATTGTGGTATCTCTGGTTGTTGGAGTGGTCCTGACGGTTTCTGATATTCTGCCTTGACTCTCGCACAAGTCAAGCATTTGCTAACGTATGTGGCTATGTGGGCCTTCATGCTAGGCCACCAGTATGTAGTCTTAATATCGTGGTACATTTTATCCGAACCTGGATGTACCGAGTAGCGAGACTTATGAGCTTCATCCATCACTAGCTCACGTAAATTACCATAAAGTGGAACCCAAATGCGTCCTGTAACGTAGTAAGCACCATCTCCCTTCTGTTCTAAACGTTGTCTTGAGCCCCGTAGGGCTTCAGCCCTGACATTTTCTGGTTTCAATGCTTCTACCTGAGCATCTCGTATCTGGGAAGGAAGACTAGACTGTATGGTGAGTTGTAAAGCTCGCACGCGCTTAGGCGCGGTGTCCTTTCGGCTGAGGGCGTCAGCCACAACATTGGCTTTGCCTGGGTGGTACCTGATTGAGCATTCGTAATCGTTTAGCAGTTCGACCCATCGTCGCTGTCGCATATTCAGTTCTTTCTGTTTGAAGATATGTTCGAGGCTTCTGTGATCAGTGTAGATTGCGCACTTAGTACCATACAAGTAGTGTCGCCATATCTTGAGTGCAAAAACAACAGCTCCCAGCTCTAGGTCGTGTGTCGTATAATAACGTTCGTGAATCTTAAGTTGGCGCGAAGCATAAGCAATAACTTTATCCCTCTGCATCAATACACATCCAAGACCTTGGATAGATGCGTCGCAGTAGACTACGAAATCGTCCGTGCCTTCAGGCAGTGAGAGGATAGGTGCGCTACATAGTCTATCCTTTAAGTGCTGAAACGCTGTTTCCTGTGCGTTACCCCAACGGTAAACAACACCCTTCTGCGTCAGTAGTGTAAGCGGCTGAGCAATCTTTGAAAAGTCCTTGATGAACCGTCTGTAATAACCCGCCAAACCCAAGAATTGGCGTATTTCGGTTGGTGTACGAGGCGCAGGCCAGTTCTTAATCGAATCTACCTTGGATGGATCTACGTGGATCCCATCCTTATTTACCACGTGGCCTAAGAAGTGGACTTCACGAAGCCAGAAGTCACATTTAGAAAACTTAGCGTATAGCTGTTCCGTTCGTAGAAGTTCCAGTATAAGTCGTAGATGCTGCTCGTGTTCCTCCTGACTCTTCGAATAAATCAGGATGTCGTCAATAAAAACAATGACGAACTTGTCGAGATAGGGTTTGCACACCCTGTTCATAAGATCCATAAATACGGCAGGCGCGTTCGTTAGCCCGAATGGCATGACCATAAACTCGTAGTGACCGTAGCGTGTTCTGAACGCTGTTTTGGAGACGTCCTCATCCCGGACTCTCAGCTGGTGGTATCCTGACCTTAAGTCTATCTTAGAATAGTAGCTCGACCCTTGCAGCTGGTCGAATAAATCATCTATGCGCGGAAGAGGATAACGATTCTTGATTGTTACCTTGTTGAGTTCACGGTAGTCTATACACATCCTGAACGTACCGTCTTTCTTCTTTACGAATAACACTGGAGCTCCCCAGGGCGAAGAGCTAGGACGTATAAAACCCTTTTCCAAGAGTTCTTGTAGCTGCTTTGACAATTCTTCCAATTCAGTTGGAGCCAAACGATAAGGCGCTCGAGCTATGGGTGCTGCTCCTGGAGCGAGCTCGATCTGAAATTCGACCTGACGATGAGGCGGTAGCCTAGGTAACTCTTCAGGAAGCACTTGAGGAAAATCGCGTACTACTGGAATATCCTCAATCTTCTTCTCCTTCGTCGATGCATCGGAAACGAGTGCTAAAACAGTTGTGTGGCCCTTTCGTAAACACTTCTGAGCCTTCAAGAAGGATATAATGCCACTCACGACACCACTCTTGTCGCCTTGAACTTCGAGAGGTTCTTTACCAGAACGGGGAATACGAATGATCTTCTCCTTGCATAGGATCTCTGCTAGTTGTTGGGATGACCAGTCCATACTAATGACGATGTCGAGACTATCGCAACGCTGGGGTCATTCCTAGTATCATCCTGACCAATCACGGACACTCGACCCCTGGCACCATTGCCGTCGTTATTACCCCCCGTTGTTGTCTTCCCTAGTTCCCGTTTCCTTGGTTGTGGTTCTGATTCTGGTTCTGGTTCAACCGTGAGCAGTGTATTTTGAAGTGACCTTCAGCACCATCGGATAACATCCCTTGTTACCATGCTGTTGTCGTCAATTCTATAGATCTTGTGGCTGTTGTTGTTGGATCTGGTTGGCAGGACGTGAGTTTCTACCATCTTTGGTTCCATGACCAAGCCTGTTGCATTATTGACAATGATTGCGTTTGCCCTGCCCGCTGTGGTGCAGGTTATATCGTTTGCGCTTAGGGTGGTTTCCCTTGTATCCACCCTGCCCTTGAATACTAAATGTTGCTGATCAGGACTTTGGTTGTCATTGACCTTGCTGTGCCTGGGACGGATTCGTAGTCGAACCCTTGCTAGAGGTTCCATCCCACTTTCATCCGTTGTTACTGAGGGTAGCATAAGTAGTTGAAGTAGTAGTGGTAGTAGTATCGCTGATACGTTGAGGCAGCTTGTTCTGTCCCACTGCCTGGTCTGTGAGATGATGAGCAAGATGAGTAACATCTTGAATAGTAGCAAGTTTAGCCGTCTTCACATGGTTTTGAATTCCTGGTACTAAACCTTTGAGGTACAGCTCAAAGCTCTTTATGGAAGGATCCACCATAGTTGGACACAAAATTGTCAGTTTGTTGGACCGTTATCGTGCACGCTCCTATTCCTGACCCCGTCATTTTCATGTTAAAGGACTCCACTTCCAACTTGTGGATGGCATCATAACTACTGTATTCACGTTTGATGGGTTCCTTAAAATCATTCCATGGGGTGGCATTAGCAGCCGCCAGCCCCAGCATCTGAACTTGCGCGTTCCACCAAGTTATCGCAGTGCCTTCGAGAGTATCAGTGGCATATTTCACCTTACGAGCCTCGGGTCATTCTCACACTCGATGACCGATTCAAGTTCCTCGAACTAATGGAGGAGTCCAACAGCTCCTTCAGTGTCGCTGAAAGTAGTAGGACGACAGTCCATAAAAGTCTGGTGTGTGCATACAGGTGGCTGAGCGTGTTGACTTGTCGTGTGCGCAAGAGTAATCAAGATTAAGCACCGGTGTTGAGTTACGAGAGTAAGATCCTAGAGTAAGTGGTGATGGCAGGTTACACCTCCTGCCTCGGCAGCTGCGAGTGCTGCAGTAACTTGTTCAGTGATCGAAGCCGCCAACCGGGCTTGAGTTAGGTTAACGCGTCCACCCATGATCTTGACATCAAGGAGAACATGTGGGTGAGAGGTTCGCGAATAGTGCGAAGAGAGTGAGCACATAAGCGTTTTCAAGCAGTAACGAATAGTAGGCAATGTAATCTAAGCATACCACGAGCAAAGTTCTATGTAGTTCTAGCATGTAGGTAAAGTAACATGAATATTAATACCTATGGTGTTGAGCCTTGCATGTGGAGCGAAGCGTCGTTGTGGATCGTTGAGAGCACTGTTCTGGTTATAGTCTGGTTTTAACAAAATCGTTTTCCCTTTATTAAAACCAAGTTCTCTATAACCAATGGCTCTGATACCAATCTGTCACACCCCCAAAATCCACACGCGGAGTATCACCGCTTGGAGGCGTGACTGACCAGGATCAAGCCATCAATCATATCAGACATAGTATATAAGTGTAAAAGTAGGAAAATGTAATTCATCTTGACATGACTGATGTTCATAACCAAACATTGTTTAAGTAGCGGAAGCATAATAATGAAAACCCAAAGTAAGTTATAAGTTCAAATATCGTCTACGATCCGTATCCCACAACGACCTGCTCCTCCCTGTGCAAGCTCCATATGTACCTAAGGTCCTGCAAGGCATGTAAGAGAGAGTCAACAACTAGTTGAGCGAGTTCACAGTTAATAGTTCAGTAATAGTATAGCGTGAGTAGTAGTATGTTCGTTCGTTACAATGTATCGTATTAGTTTCCATCGCGGCCCTCCAGGCAGGTGTGCGAAGATGTTGGGGAAGGTCTTTCCCCAAGTTTTTCTAGACTAGGTTTGTTTGTATCGCGGCCTCTCTAGGCAGGTGTGCGAAGATGTTGTAAATTTAGTTCGCGGCCAATGTCCTTGGCAGGTGTGCGAAGACAGTCATAATATCGCGGCCAATGTCCTTGGCAGGTGTGCGAAGATCGTTCAATAAGTGTTACTAGTCTAGCAGTAGGTTCTGTTATCTATGTACGTACAGTAATCATCAAATCCCCATTCCCCCCTGGGAACCCCATGCCTTGGCTTGTGTGAACTCACCTTGGTTTGCTCGGTATGCTAAGTATGTGCTCAAAGTAAATCAATCACGTCCTAGAGTATGCACGTATATATAATCAGTTTGTGTTCAAGTTGTGCATGTATGAACATGTAACACGTAATCAAAATCATACAAGTCATGTCTAACGTCTAACAGCAGTTAAATATTCCAGTTAACACTTAACAGAATCAACTCATGTTACAGCACAGCTCGGCGAAACACATATATGGCGAAACACAATAGTTGGCGAAACACATATAGTGACGAAACACATATAGTGACGAAACACAAATTGACGAAACACATTCTGTTTCGTCGTGGCTTTGCTTGGCGAAACAGGATTCTAATTCGTCTACGACTCTTGGCGAAACACTTCTGTTTCGTCAAGAGACCTGTTTCGTCGAACAGTCAGTTACGTCTAACAGATACAACCTTAACACAGAACCCTAATCCTCTTAACAGCCGTCATTAGCAATCATCTATCATGCAGAAATCATTTGTTCTCAGAATCATCGAATCATCATCATAATATAATCATCACATCACTTTACATCTAGCATGAACCCTAGTTTACATGTATCAACCCGATTTACATAATATATCACATCATTAATGGAGCAAGGTTTATCATCATCTGATTTAACCATACAACCCTAATAGTCTACCGTTTTCATATTCATCAATCCCATGTACATTCGGGCATGACAATTATCAAACATCATACACTCTAGATCATCATACAATACGATAACCTATCACATAATAGCTATTAAAACTCTATCGATTGCCTGATCAGATTTATCACAACAATATCATCAAACATAAGTAAACAAAGACAATCACGGAATGAATCACACTAACCGAGATAATGTTAAAGATGGTTTTGATCGTTCGGGAGTATTCAGAGCTGCCGACACACACAGAGAAGGTTCTAGGGTTACAACTTTTGCCAAAGATGTGAAACTAAGGTCGTTGCATGCTAATAAACACGATTTAACGTTCTGGGCCCGTAATGGGCTTCGGCGAATCTGGGCCGGCGAAACAGCTTGTTTCGTCGAGTCGTATTGGGCGAAACATAATCTGTTTCGTCGAGCTTAGTTATGGCGAAACACACTTGTGTTTCGTCGGACTCTTCCTATGTTAAGCAGTTTATGTTTCACGACATGTTATACAATCAAACACATAATCAAGCAAACACACTAGGTTTTATCATAACACAACCATATAGTCAAAGTCAGCGTGCATTAAATGCGAATAAAGAATGTCGGAAATTCGAGTTGTCACAGTGAAGTCTTAACAGCATCTGATGAGATTGATTCATTCGTAGCCGAACAAAAGTGTGTGGCGTTGTTATTTCAGTCTGTTCGGGAGGATATCATCTCACTGATAGACTATACAAATGCTAAAGACCTCTGGGCAAAGTTAGAAAAGAAATGTTTAGGAAGTACTGAAATCGTGAAAAACAAAAAGAAACTTCTTAGGAAAGAGTTTGATATGTTTGGTTGTCTTAAGAATGAATCAGTGTGTAAAATGATAGAAAGGTTTGGTCATCTGAAGCTGGAGTTCTGGAGTTAGCAAGACATGATATCAAGTATTCTGATGATGAGCAAGTAGACAAGTTGTTCGATTCATTGCCAGATGAGATTGAGTGGAGATATTATGCTCTCATGCTTAAGAACACTATTCCTTCTGAATTGTTGAAACCAGATTTGGTGATTGAGAGACTTGAAAGTCATGAACTGGAATTGAAGAAGACGTACAAAGTTAATCATTCATCTTATCAACAGAATTTGGATTTGTACTATCCAAAAAGCATGATGCCAAAAGCAACTTCTCCAAAAACTGCGTTTTCTGCTGAAAATGTGTCGACAGCCGGCAAAGAAAATCAAAGTGGTCAAAGCAGTGGAAGTCACAGTGGTTATCACAGTGGATCTTCATCTTCTGGAAGTCATTCTGATGCAAAGAATCGTTTTCAATGCAACATTGCAATAGACTTGAAGAATGCTCAGAACTTTGATGAGGAATCGGCCAAGCAGCAGATGATCTTCCTAGCATCGGTGTTGGAATCGTATGAAGGATTAGTAGCTGGGAAGATAGGTAACACAAATCTGACGAAAGAAGATTACGATCAGATTGATCCGGAGGAAATGGAACTGATCGATATTCGTTGGGCTATGGCAAGTGCTGTTCGTCGTGCACAAAGATTCATGGAAATCACTGGAAGAAAGACAATTGGTGGTGCTTCTACTAAGTTGGGATTCGATAAATCGAAGGTGACTTGCTTCAAGTGTAAGCAGAAGGGTCATTTCAAGCGAGAATGTCGAAACGCTTATGCTGATGAATCGGAGAATCCTTTTAGAGATGATTACTACAAGAAGGCAATTTATCACCCGAATAAATATGAGCCGCCTAGATTGAAGCAGGTTGAAGACAACAAAGAGAAATCTAGAGCTCTTGCAGTGATTTACGATGATGAGGGGTATGATTGGAGTCAAGAGGTTCTACCAGAAGAAGATGCGGTTGGTTACGCATTCATGGCGAAAAATGAACCAATTCCATGGAAAGATGAGAGAACTGAAGAGCAGAAGTATAAATACAGAAAAATGATTTCGGAAAACAAAATTACTAGACTTTCTAGTATCAATTTGGATGCAAAGAGAGCCAACAGATGGGATCCAGACAGAGAGTGTTATCTTGATGAGTATGGAAATATTGCAGTTGATCACAAAACTCTTGATCTGGAAGTTTTAATCAAAGAAATGAAAGAAAATGATGAGTATTGGCAACACAAATGGTGGGGAACTCCAACTTCAAAAATGATTGAAGAAGAGAAAGAGAAAGAGAGAAAGGAGAAAGAGGAGAAAGAGAGAAAAGAGAAAGAAGAGATCAAAAAATCAAAGAAGATTGATACTGGAATTATCGATACAACACAGGAGTTAACTGCAGAGAACCTGGGAAAAATGGCTGACAAAGTGCTGGCTGCCAAAGCACTTGAGGTAGACTCTAACTCCGTGTCTGAGTCAAAAAGCCAGGTCAGTCCAAACTCGTCAACAAATGCGTCAGGTAAAAAGATTGAAGGAAATGCTGATTGCAAAAATTGCAACAAAGAGTGCAAATTTTGTAGCACAGTCACATATCTCAACATTAAGAAAGTTGAAGATCTGACAGCTAAGATCAGAAATGTTGAGAATCAGATTCTTGGTCGTGACAAAATAGTTAAAGCTTCAACTGAACGGATAAGAGAATTAACTGCTCAAATTGAAACTGATAAAATTAATCATGACAAAGTTAAACAAGAAAATGAAAAGTTGATTCTTGAAAACCGTCAGATTTCTGAAAAATTTGAAAAACTCAAAAGCACAATGAAAGATTGTGATGATCGAAATGGTAAAACTTTTAAAGAAAATGAACATTTAAAAGCAGTGCTTAGAGTTAAAGAAGAATCAATCAATAAACAACTGGATGAAATCGCTAAATTGAAACTTAAAGTTCAAGAGGCTGTAATTGAAAACGAGCGAATCCAGTTGAAGCTTAACAGTTATAGCTCCGCAAGCTTTGTTTTGCAACATATCATTCCCAAACCCATCGGGAAAGACAAAGCGGGCGAAGATGTGTATTCTGATGGAACCGGGGTGGGTTTTCATCAAGTTCCACCACCTGTTCTGGCTAACTACACGAAAAAGCAATCTGGTTTGGTTGAAATTGAGGAAGAAAGTGTAGTTAAACTTCCTGAAAACATTGATGTTACTTTTACATCATCTGATGATAGTGTTCAGACAGAGATTGTTAAGAGCACAGCTGAAAGTGTTTTGATGTCTGATTCAACTGAAGATGATGGGTGTTTCTTAGATAAATACATTCAGAAATCAAAGTCCAAAAACAACTTAAGTGATGAACCGGGTCTTGTGATGTACAAGATGGCTGGATCTGATAAGTTGTATTCGGATTCTGAATTTCCGATTGAGAATGTTAATGTGAAAAAGTTGACAAATGTTTTCCAATTGGTTAAAGTTGAGTTGTCGGAAGTGAACAGTTTGAAACAAACAAAACGGCAAATGAATTTTGAGAATGATAAAGCTTACTACAAAAAGCCTGTTGTTCCACCAAGGTTTTATAATAACAATCGAAACAATTGGTCGGGTGGTTATAGGGATGGTAAGAGTTATCAGAAAAAGAGGTTTCAAAACAAAAGGTTTGTTGAAAAGAAGGTGTTTGTGAACAGTTCGAGTTCACTTTCTGATGAGGAAAATGAAATTTTTTCAAAATCAAATAAAGAGTTCTTTGAGAAAAGAGCTTCACATTATCGGTCTGAAGGCACAAGTCTAGTTGTGGATACTAGAACATGTTTTAGATGTAATCAAGTTGGTCACATTGCACGGAAGTGTACCAATGTGAAGTCTAAGACTGAAACTGTATAAATTCAACAAAAGAAAGTTGATGTGAAGGGTAAAGCACCAATTGTTGTTGAGAAAAAGAATGTGAAAAATGATAACATCAAAGTGAAAAATGAACCCGTAAAGAAAGTGGTAACTAAAAATGAAAAATTTTATAAACGGGTTGCATTATCTCAACAAGTTTGGAAACCAAAAATTGAAATGAAAATTTCAACTTCTGAAGTGAAAAAGGCTGAAGAATCAATTTCAGTTGATTATGATGCAAATTTTCCACCTTTGAAGGCTGAAAATTTCAAAATTCAAATTGCTAGAGTCAAGGTTACACCTAAGGCTGATGAGGCCTGGGTGGACACCATGTTCGAATAAGCAGTTTGAATTGCCGGAGCTTCCTTGTTCGCGAAGCATGAATCGGCATCTTTATTGTAGTTGATTAAATTGAAGTGTGTTTTGTGCAGGATCTTCCACAACTGGTATCCAGATGGATTATGGATAGTGGTGCATCTCGACATATGACAGGAAAAACTGCATTGCTGTATGATGTGAGAAACATTAATGGTGGTTATGTGGGATTTGCTGGTCATGAAGGTGGTAGAATTGTTGGTGAAGGAACGTTATCCAATGGGATTGTGACGTTTGAGAGTGTTAACTACATCACTGAGCTGGAGAACAATCTGCTTAGTATCTCGCAGATTTGTGACAATCAGTATACTACTCACTTCACTGATAAAGAATGTTTGATTCTGAAACCTGGTTTTGTTATCCCTGAAGAATGGATTATCATGAGGGCACCTAGAGTGAATGATTTATATGTGTTAGATATGTCTGTAGCAACTACAACTACTGGTCAAGCACATTGTTTTGTGTCTAGAGCAACTGAGAAAGAATCAAGATTGTGGCACCGAAAGATGGGGCATATACATCTTAGAAAAATGAATCACTTGGTGCACAATGATTTGGTATTGGGAGTTAATATCAAAGGTTTTCATCTGGAAGGGGAGTGCATTAGCTGCATCAAAGGCAAGCAGAAGAAAAAGTCACACCCTACAAAGAAAGTCAATTCAGTTTCAAGACCTCTGGAAAGACTTCACATGGATTTGTTTGGTCCAGTGAATGTCAAAAGTATTACAGGAGATTATTATTGTTTGGTCGTTACTGATGATTATTCCAGATTTTCGTGGGTTTCTTTCTTGAAGACAAAAGATGAAACATTTGACAGTTTGATGGGGCTGTTCAGGAAGATTGAGAATTTGTACCAAAGGCGTATCAAGAGAATTAGAAGTGATAATGGTACTGAATTCAAGAACAGCAAGATGGAAGAATTTTGTGATGAAAGAGGTATTTTGCATGAATTTAGTGCTCCGTACACTCCGCAACAGAATGGAGTCGCAGAACGTAAAAACCGGACACTAATTGAGACGGCTAGAACTATGCTCGCAGATTCAAAGTTACCAATTAATTTTTGGGCTGAAGCTGTTTCTGCCGCATGCTATACGCTCAACAGGGTTCTTACTGTCAATAAATTCAACAAAACGTGTTTTGAGCTAATCAATAACCGCAAACCGAATTTGAAGTATCTAGAACCGTTTGGGTCACCCTGTACGGTTATATAGCCTTTTGGAAAGTTTGGTCCGAAGTGCATTGAGGGAATATTTGTTGGTTATGCAAATCCGTTGCGACGTGTCTTCGTTCCAAGTGAGAAGCGGATTATTGAAGCTGCAAATGTTGAATGTCAAGGTTATACTATGCCGCCGCAGAATCCTGGTGATTCATGGCGTTATCATTATGACAAACTTTGGGATTCGTTTGACATGAGAGAAGAATCAGAGGATGAAGAAGATTTCTTTGATGAGTTGGATATTTTGCGTGAATATGAGTCGCAGTTAAGGTTCCCAGCTGAGTATTCAAGGAGACCACGGGAAACTTCAAATGACGATGAAGCAGGTCCAAGTAATGCTGGTGAACATGATGATGTCCAACAGAATGAAGTTGCTCAAGATAATCAGTCGGCTCAGAATGATAATCTAGAAGCTGAAAACATGCCAGTATTTGATCACGGTGATTCAGATTCAAATTCTGAGGGGGAGCAAATTCAGATTTCAGGTCAAACAAACCAAGTTGGTGAACAAGATGCAGAGCAGAATGTTACTAATCTGGAGGGAAATGTAGAGGTTCCAAGCGAAGTGATGCCGCGAACTTTTTCATATCATCCAGAGGAGTTGATCATAGGAGAATTGCAAGCTGGAGTTCGCACTCGAAATCAGATTGATAAAGGGCTTACATGTTTTTATACAAAAGTTGCTCCTTTGCAAACTGAATTCTCATTAAGTTGTTTTATCTCGCAGATTGAACCAAGAACTTACAAAGAGGCACTTACTGAAGACTCTTGGGTCAATGCAATGCAGGAGGAACTTAGTCAATTTGAAAAATTGGGAGTGTGGAAGTTAGTTGATTTGCCGGATGGTCAGAGAAAGATTAACACTAAGTGGGTGTTTAAATGTAAGAGGGACGATAGAGGAGTTGTTGTAAGAACAAAGCTCGACTCGTTGTTCAAGGATTTAGTCAACAGGAGGGAATTGATTTTACCGAAGTTTATGCTCCTGTAGCACGACTAGAGGCAATCAGAATTTTCCTAGCATTTGCGTCTTGGAAGAACTTCAAAGTTTATCAGTTGGATGTTAAATCGGCTTTTCTCTATGGGAAGGTTAAAGAGGAGGTTTATGTCGGTCAGCCACCGGGCTTTACCGATCCAATCCACAAAAAACAAGGTCTACTTATTGGACAAAGCGCTGTATGGTTTACACCAGGCCCCGAGAGCTTGGTACGAGACTTTGTCTCAACACCTACTAGCCAACAAGTTCATTCGTGGAAAAGTGGATGCCACTCTTTTCACTAAGGAGGTCGATGGTCATCTTCTGATAGTTCAGATTTATGTGGACGATATAATTTTTGGGTCAACAAATGAAAATCTATGCAAAGATTTTGAATCAGTGATGAAGCAGAAGTTTGAAATGTCATCAATGGGGGAAATGAAATTATTTCTGGGATTACAAGTTGAACAACTTCCTGAGGGAATTTTCATTCATCAGTCAAAGTACGTTCATGATATTCTAGAGAAATTTGGGATGTCAAGTTCTACTCCAGCTGCTACCCCACTTGCAACAAATCATGGGATTCACCCAGATCTCACCGGAGACAGGGCTGATGAAACATTTTACCGTTCCATAATAGGTTCTTTAATGTACCTAACTGCTTCACGTCCTGATATCATGTACCCAACGTGCCTCGCAGCAAGATTTCAGTCTAACCCAAAAGCATCGCATATGATTATTGTGAAGAGGATATTGCGCTACCTGAAAGGAACTCCTTCATTGGGGTTGTGGTATCCTAGAAAAGGCGATTTTACGCTCGAAGGGTATTCCGATTCGGATTTCGGATGCTGCAAAGTCAATTCAAAATCAACAACTGCAGGATGCCAGTTCTTTGGTCCTAGATTGGTTACCTGGCAGTGTAAGAAACAAACGTCTGTGGCGTTATCTACTTGTGAAGCGGAGTATGTTTCTGCTAGCAGTTGCTGCTCTCAGATCTTGTGAATACAGCAACAGATGCGCGACTACGGTTTGCAGTTTCTTAACACACCTCTTTTTTTTGATAATGAGGCCGCAATTAATATAACTAAAAATCCAGTACATCACGCTAAAACTAAACACATAGAAATTCGTCATCACTTTATTCGTGATTGCTTTGAGAAAAAGTTGATACGAATTGAGAAAATCCACACTGACGAACAGAAAGCTGATTTACATACCAAAGCTTTTGATAAAAATCGGTTTAAATATTTGTTAAAACTAAATGGTATGAAGCTTCTTTCAGTGTCGGATGGCATAATTGGCGTTGATGAGAGTACCGTTGCGGATGAAGACGAGAAACAATCTGCAATGGTTTGTCGAATTTTTACTTGTTTTGGTATTTAGGGGGAGTAGATGTTTGTACATAGTTATTTTAAGAAAATACAAAAACAGTAAAAAATGATAAAATACAAAAACATGATAAAATGAAAAAGAGCTTGTGTATATAGGGAAAATGATAGCACATCGGCTAGACGATCACAGTATGCTAAAGATTTGTAAAGTATAAAAGAGTTAAACAATTTCACTGATGATGTGTCGATAGGTTTTCACACATTTAGTAGATTTATTCGGGATATAAACCTAAAATTCAAACTTGTGAATTCGTGGGGAACACTACTTGGATATATAGGTAACTCCTGAAATCTCGTTTGAAAGGTCTCTTAATCTGATATACTAGGTCTTTATACTCAATGATGTCTGGGGTATTATTCCGGGACTTCTGCTGAACGGTGGTTCTGACCTAGTCCTTGGCTAATACTTGCTTCAATGCTTGAAACACAGCATTAAACCCTCAGCATGCTGAAACAATAAAATTGATAAATGCTGCTGTTGTAAGCAAAAAGATCCTCTAAAGGGGACACACCGAAAAGTCGAAGCTGATATCTCTCTGCGTATACGGAAGTATCGACCTGAGATCCCTCGGCCCTCGCATACCTAAATTATATACATATATCATTGTAGTATACTCACCTGTAAGACTGATTATTGGGATTCTGGATACGGGAGTATATTCAAGAGGTGGGGCACATGAATGATCTAAGTTCATAATTCATCTAAATCGTATCCTGAGTAAGTTGAAATTTGTATGAGAATTTAAGATGGATCAGTATATTGACAATCGAGGTGAATTGTTTAAGTCTGAGTATGAAATGTAGCTTAACGGTACTCGTGATTTGTCTGAAAAGCTGATATGATTCCCTGACACGCTTACCAAAAATTTGTTTGTAAATAGTTTATTTTGTTTACTTTCTGCAATTTAAGTTTTCTGTATTTCATTTCTTAGTTTAGAACACTTTATAAAATCCAAAAAGATTTTATTTCTGCTTTATTTTCTGACAAACCAAAGTGGAGAGTTGATTGTTGGATTCTCAGATGTTTGAAGCAGATGCAGGAGATTCTGGACTGAAGAATGAGGATAGCTTATTTTTGATGAAGTTTGAATTGTTTGAAAAGTCAAACACAAGTTCATTAACTTGATACTTGTTATTTTCAGAAAATGTTTGAAATTTTAAAAAAAAAAATCAGTTTGATTCGTCAAATGATCAACCAAGGTCATTAATTTGGACTTGGTAGATTAATCAAGTGATTAGGGTCATTAACTTGAACCTGAATACTTGAGTGGATTTCTAAAATTGATTAAGTTTATGAGTTATGTTTGAAAGATAGAATTGTAATGTTTATTGGTTGAGTAACAGGTTTGGACTTCATTATTCCCAATGGAAGCTAAATGTCAAAGCTTGAACCAGATATCTCAGATTCTAGCATATCGAGAGGGGGAGTCTGGATCAACATTCAAAGGGAAGAAATAAGTTAGAGTCAGGAAGACAAGATCCTGAAACCTGTGAAGATAGAGTGCTTATGATGAGACGACATAGTGTTAAAGAAAAAAAAACTAAGACTGAAGACTCAGGATCTGAAGACTACGTCAACATCCAAGGGGGAGTCTGTTGATGCACAAGAATGTCTGTTGACTGCATCTTCATCAAGTCTTAAATCAAGAAAGTCAAGATTGGATCTTAAAAGTCAAGATTAGGGTTTTTGGGTTAATTTCGCTTTAATGGTCATTATGTTAATTTCGCTTAGATGGTCATTAGATGATTTCGCTTCAATGAACATAAGGTGATTTCGCTTCAGTGTCACTGACACATAAGCGAAATCAGGACAAGTATAAATACCTAGCATGTGTTCATTCATGGTAACCATAGAAGCGAGACCTGGTCATTGTTACGGTACTGAAACTCTGTCAAATTGATCTCAGAAAGCTAATAAAGTGAAGGAATTGAAAGGATAAGCTGTTGTTACATTGCGTATACTGATTCCGCCTTTATACGTGATGATGAACTGCCTTTACTGATCGTTTAGGGTCACAACACGGTCCAACAAATACGTGCTCTCAGATTAACATGCAGGTAGATTTAAATGAACAAGTGAAAAAGATATAGGAAACAACAATCAAGGATGATGCTGAAGGTTTGAAGGAATGATTAAAGAATTAGAAAAAAGAGCAGATGAAATTTGGAAATTCCATAAGAAAAGGATTTGGGTACCTATCCAAGGGAACCTACGAAGCCGAATTCTAGAAGAAGCTCATAAATCCAAATATACGATGCATCCTGGAAGTGATAAGATGTATCAAGATTTGAGAAAGAACTTTTGGTAGATAGGAATGAAAAAGGATATAGCAAATTATGTTGCTAAATGTTTAACCTGCTCACAGGTTAAAGCTGAACATCAGAAATGTAACAACCCACACGTTCGTGCGTTGTTACTACTCGTTATACTCGTACGCCTAGCACCAGAGATTCGGATCATAATGTAGCTATATCGCATACATCGCTATTTCGCAATATTTTCGCATATTACCGCACACTTTATCGCTATCACATCACGACGCACTTGCTGACAGCCACGATGAAGTCGAGTGAGGACCAATTCTACCCTCCTTGATAACCGTGATGTGTCGCAATGCAACACAATACTCAAAAATGCACTCGCAAGCACGCGTAACTTGATTCTCGCAGGATTGGAATATGGATATTTATACGACCCTATGTGACTAAATATAATGAATATACTAGTACGGGTATGAAAATGTGTAACCAAACTATCGCGACGCTTAACGAACAAAACGAAACATCGAAACGCAACAAGCCGGAGACCACCGATCAAGTGACTGATCGATCGAGTGGCAACCCGATCAGATTACCACCCAATTGGATTGTCACCCGATCGGACAGCCACCCGATCGGACAGCCATCCGATCCGTTGCACTTCTCCCCTTCATGCCACTTCACCTATAAATAGCACTTGTCACATCACTTAAACAGTGATGTGACAGCTCTCACTCGACCAGCACGCTTTTGGGGCTTTTCCTCTCGATACCTCGCGATTCTTGTAAGTTTTCGACCAGAATCTTGTACTTTTATGATCTACACGCACTTCTCAATCATCTTCCCTTTCGAATCTTAACTTTTAACCGTGAAATCTTTGGATTTGAGCCGTTCTAAGGTGATGTCATCATGGAGTTCTTAGGAACAATGAAGAGTGACCTCGTCTCATCAAGAACAGTCCAGATCTGATAGATTCCACGGTGTATAAACACTAAATCTCACCTAAATCTAAGCCAAATCTAAGCTTTCTAAGTTTTTCTTCAAACTTTCTTAACTTTTCACTCAAAATCGGTAGCAACAGAGCTTGTACAGACCTTGTACTCTGCCTCTAGTGAAGTGTCGGTTCGAGAACTGGTTCCTATCAATGAGATGACCGACTTATCATGATAAACACGAACCATCGTCGAGAACAGTCAACTGATCGGACGGGGTGACTTCCCATCCGATCAATGACTTGGACTTGGTGGGGTTTCCATTGTTTAACTCGTAGTCATACCGTCTCGATCAAATCGCGGAAACTTAACAAAATAAACAAGTTGTTAAATGATCAGGCTGCGGGACGGATTGCTGTCCGATCGGATTACCGTCCGATCGGACTGCCACCCGATCGACCCACAATCCGATCGGATAGCACTTGGTATCAAGACTTAAACAATTTTCAAACACTCAATGATCTGAACGACGAACGGATTGCCGTCCGATCGAATGACCATCCGAACGACCGACTTTGGATCCTCAACACTTAAACGTTTTTACAAATCTTCATTAGTTCCAACGGATTGTCACCCGATCGGACTGCCGCCCGGCCAAGTGACCTGTCTGCTGCGAGCTAATCATCAACCAAAGTGTCTTGCCAATCGGATCACCGTCCGATCGAACAGCCACCCGACCGAGTTGCCACCCGATCGACCAACCTGAAGGATAGAGATACTTCTCTGTTTTCAAAATACTACAATGAAAACTTCAAAAGGTAAACCAGCATACGCAAACACATCCTTCCCAACAAGGTAGCAAACCATTCGAGTGGTCACCCGATCGGTTGACCATCCAAA
The DNA here is from genome assembly GCA_030545235.1 of Helianthus tuberosus. Lineage (NCBI taxonomy): Eukaryota > Viridiplantae > Streptophyta > Magnoliopsida > Asterales > Asteraceae > Helianthus > Helianthus tuberosus. The sequence continues at coordinate 168,603,571 of CM060366.1, read as the reverse complement.
CGGATTGTCACCCGATCGACCGGCTAACCAATCGGATTGCCATCCGATCGGAGTACTGTCTGATCCATTGACACCTTGCTCCGTTCCACGCACTATCCAACGCTTACGCTATCGATCTAAACTCAGGCTAATCTCAGACGCACTCTCTTCAATCCAACCAAGTTGTGATTGCTTGCCGAAAACCGACTGTGAGTATACTTGAACCCTTTTTGCTTTTGCACTTTTGGGTGTAACATACGTTGCAATCAAATCAAATCACATCAAATGCTTAACTATTTATCACTTGCTAATGACCAATGTGCATAGTTATACGTGATGCTAGTTACATATGTGCTAGGACTTGTACTCGCGACGTCCCACCACGACTAGTATAGTACTATTGCGCCCGACGGGGTCTAGTTTAGCAATCGCGATCAAAGCTCGAGGACTTAGTTGGTAGCATCAGTTTTGTGAGTATATATGTCGTGTATTACGTTTATGTATGTGGAAATTCGCAGCTTTTATCTATTACACTATTACCTATCAAACCTGTATACTCGCCAATACTTTTGTATTTACGTTATTTTAACGTATGTTGAAGGTTTTGTCGCAGTCTACATCAAATCAAGCTATGAAGTCTAGAAACACGCCTAAAATCTAGGTTGTCGGATTTGTATTGTTTGGGAGAACATGAAATCCGTGACAGCTTCTGTGATTGTACTTGTTTATTAGTATGGGATAATGAACGCATTAAATACTGTCACAATTTAGTTGTTATGGATTCTCTCGAGCAATCTGATTCGCCTAGTGCCGCGCCCCGATGATTCCGCCATCGGTTGGGGTGTGACAGATTGGTATCAGAGCCATAACTATAGGGAATTAGGCCAAACTTGACCTAGTCCGGGTCGATGTCTTAGAAATGCCCTAGTCTATAGTCTAAGTACCAACGGGCCGACTCGTGCGAACCCGGTAGGAATTGCACGGGCCTACTTGATGCTCTCGTTCGAATTCGCTAAAAACTGCTACTTCGCTTGAACGCCGCATACTCCAATTTCACACGAAGAGCCTTTCCTAAGGCTAGAATATTACTTAGCCTTTCCTAAGGCCAACACAATACACACATTTTCGAAAATATTCGCATAACACAACCGAGTGGTCCAGTCAAGATCAGGCGTGAATACCAAGAACTCTCGATAAGATCGCTCACTCAGTGCATTTTCTAAGCACAAGAACTTTCTAGAGAGCTAGGAGTGACATCCATATCTCAACAAAAGTCTCCATTTCAAAATCTAGTGGAACTCCCGAATTTATTCGAAGAGCACAACCACAGCTAGGAGCGAAGTTATTAAGTCAGGGATGGAACCCGTACCTTAATAAACCGTTGCGCCCTCTATAAAATGATTTTCAAAAGCTCTCACCAAGGACTCGGCTATAACAGTAACTCGAGCCATGCGATGACTAGGAAGACGAATGCCATGAGCTGCATCCCAGTGGAAGCATAAGTCTTCTAGGGCAACGCGCGTGCACGAACTTGTTGGGTATAGTTGGGTTACCTCGGGTAGTCGACGCCTAAAACCCAAGGCACTCTATCTATGTTCCTCGCTTATAACTTGCCAATTTTACGCTTTACTGAACCTATTTATGCTTATGTGTTACGATTTAAAACTCTACGCTTTATCGATTTCTCGATTTATCAATTTTCACCCCTTGCTTTTTGCAACCGCACAACTCGCACAACCATCGCAATCTAAAACGAAAAACCAAATATTCGCAACAAAACTAATCTCTAATTTCTCGCTCTCGCTTTCCCTCTTCATCAAGTCCTCGCGCAATCTACACCGACATGTATGTGTGTAAGTATTAACTACAACTAATTATATGTACAAAATGAGTCAGTTGTGAGAGAACTTTGGAATCTCATGTCTCCTATGTGGCTCCAATGTGAAATCTATTACATTACTTGCAACGAGTTTTGATCGCGCTCAATCGCATCGCAAAACTCAAAAATCATTATGATCGAATCTCACTCCAAATCTCTCTGTCTAGATGTCTTCCAACAACTCTACCTCGAGACAAACAGCCAGGAGAAGAGCCAAACGAAGCGCCGAGAAGAGGATTGCCTCGCTTGTTGCAAAGAAAGTGGCCAAGGTCGTTCCTCAAATTGTCGCTCAAGTGCTCTCTCTCAGCAACTCTCGAACCCCAGAAGACTCTAAGACAGAAGCGCCGCAATCTGCTTTCCTCTACAAACACTTCAAAGCCTGTGACCCGATGGAATTCACGGGTGAAGGAGGTGTGTCTCAACTACTCCAGTGGTTTGATTCTATCAAAGTTACCCTTCGTCAGAGTGGGTGTCCTGATGGTTTTCGTACTACTTGCACTACCGAAGTATTTCAATCGCGAGCACTTGACTGGTGGATAGCCGAACGTAACAAACATGGGATCTCTGCAGCTTATGCTCTCTCTTGGGATGAGTTGAAGGAACTCATGAAGAAAGAGTACTGCCCTCCCCGCGAAGTCCAAAAGCTAGAAGACGAATTTTGTGAAATCAAGCAAGTCGATGATGACAATACTGGCTACACCGCAATGTTCAAACAGCTTAGGATAATCTGCCCAAGTCAAGTCAACACTTCAGAAAAGGCCATCACGAAGTACATTCGCGGCTTGCCTGAATGTGTGGGCGATTTTGTCGAAGCTGCAAGACCTGATACTGTAGAAGAAACCTATCGCTTGGCCGCAGAGATCAACGACAAATGAGTCATTGACGGATTCTTCTCCAAGAATCCTGTCAAACAAGCTCATCAAGCAATCGTCATCAACTCATCCGATGATTCTCCTAAAGATTCCTCTGACGATGTCTCCAGCGAATCATCAGACGAATCCTCCAACGACAACGACACCTCATCTCAGGATCGCAACGGGCTCAGCCACAAGCGAAAGGAACCAAGCGTGGATGAAATTCCAAACACCACACTGCTACGATTTGCTCCCGTTCTTGTGAAGCGCGCCTACACCGGAACTCACCCCCTGTGTCTCATGTGTACGTATCATCACCGTTATTGCGACAATTGCAATTGGTATAGTCATTTTACCCAGAACTGCCGCACAGGGCCGCAGACTTGAGGAATCCCAGCAACGATCCCAGTCTTCGCAGAAGTCCTCCACAACAACATTTGTCATGCTTCCAATGTTGTTGTAATGCTATGATTTTCGCCGTTAGTTTCTTTTATGTGTTGAATTTGTTCTATTTCTCAATGCAATGAGGACTCTATTTATCTCTCGCTTTCTCTCTCGTCTTCGCACTTAATCTGGAATCACACACATGCTATATATTATATCACGATATAAGGTGTTTTACCCTCACTACACTCTTAGAATAAGGTACGATAAACGTGCAAGGAACGACTAATCACGGGTGCACACGGGATTACTTTGGTCACTGCACGGAGATCGTAGTGAGTTCTAATGGTGCCATACCGTTAAAAGCATGGTCGAGCATGGTGGATACGCCGCTGGTACTTCCTATATGTAAGCGTCTTGACCATGTCAACAAAGTGCGACATCTATTCACGGGATGCAAGTAGTAGGAGTAAAGCAAGGTGTGCTTTGCCATACTACCGAAGTCTCGTGAAGAAAGTGCCACGTGGAGTTGAACGTTATTTAGACCTATACTATTATGGTTAATTTTCGACACACTACACTTATTCGCAAGGCGTAACAATTACATTGCATCATCGCGAGACTTGTCGTAAGTCTGCAAACGCAATGCAAATGCCTCATAGATGGACTCTGGAGAGTCTACCCCCGCAGGGCAACTGCATCGACGCAAGACTGCTCGTAAGTCTTTAATCGCAACTCAATCGGAATTTCGCTGGAATCTAATGCACATCACCCTCGCAACACTTTAACGCTTAACGCATCTATTAATCTCATCGCTTCGATACTCGCATCGCTTATCGCTTCTAACGCTCATTGCTACTTGTGATTATGTTGGCACACATGACTTCGATTCACGGAACGGATCTAGTATGGTCAAAACATGGTGGATACGCCACCGGTACTTCTTATATATAAGTGTTTTAGCCATATTAGCAGACTTTTGTGGGAAGATGCCATGTGGGGCTTAATGTTGGTTAAATTGTGGAACGGTGGAGATTAATCGTACCGTGTATCGCTTATCGCTTATCACGTACCGCTTATCGCTCATCACTCATAGCCGGATACTCATCGTAATCTGTGTTGTTTTATTATGTATGACATCGCTTCATGGGACAAAACTAATGTGGTCAAAACATGGTGGATACGCCGCTGGTACTTCCTATATATAAGTGTTTTGCCATGTTAGCCAACTCTCGTGGAAACACGCCATGTGGGTTTTAATGTGGAATCTAATCGAAATCACACTATTCGCTCAATCGCATATCGCTCGTCGCCTATCGCTAACGCTATCGCTTACCGTATCTGTGTTATCTGTGTTAAGTTAGCACATGTGACCTCGCTTCACGAGACGAAACTCATATGGTTAAAACATGGTGGGTACGCCGCTGGTACTTCCTATATATGAGTGTTTTATCCATATCAGAAGACTTTCATGGAAAAGGGCCATGTGGGGTCTAATGTTAGTTAAATTTTGTGGTGTTGATCAATCCAATCGAATTGCATTAATCACGTATATTCCAACCGCTTTCAACGCATCGATCGCCGCCTATCGCTTGTCCCTTATCGCTTATTGCTTTTTGCTTATCGCCGTTGTCTTCGCTTATTATATTGGGTTGTCCTATCGAGTTTTCGTGTACCGCTTATCGCTTGTCGCACTCGCTCGTGTCGCTAAACTGAGTTCGAAAATGACTTCATTACTCGGTTCGCCTTTCAAGACTTGATCCCACCCTTCCTCGTTTGGATTAAGTCATCGCAAATCTGTCTGTACTATGTTGACACGTATGACACCGCCTCGCGAGACGGAAGCCATATGGCTAAAACATGGTGGATACGCCGCTGGTACTTCCTATATATAAGTGTTTTACCCATATTGTCGAACTTTTGTGGGAAAGTTCCATGCGGGGCCGACTTTAAGATTTAAAATTTTAATTTTTGATATTATTTAAACCTTTTGTGTAAACAAAGCTCTTCTTACAAAACTTTTTTCTAAAAATTTGATCAAAACCTTTGTACAAACGAGATTATCTTGTGACGATGGTGTGACAATTGACTTAAGTTACTGCCGCGTGACGAGAAAATTTCGTAAAACGAGTTTTAAACACCATAAAAAAATCTTTTAGTAACCTAATAAACCCCCACTCATAGCACTGGTGTGAACATCGAAACAGTTTAACACCACACTGTGGGAAGATTTTTCATAAACAAGTTTCTTCAACCCTTTTCGAATCAATCAACTTTTCAAAAACTAAAACGCTTTGTAATCGCTTTGTGTGTGTTACCATCTTTTCTATACGAATCGTGTTACCCGCCGCAATCGCCTGGTCATCGCAACACTCTCGCTCGTCGAAATTCAATCGATCACTCGCTTATCTTGACACTTTAAATCGATACCCTCACTCGTATCAACTCTCGCAACCCTCCTTGTGGACTAATTTCGGGAAGAAATTTCCTAAAGCAGGGGAGACTGTAACAACCCGCACGTTCGTGCGTTGTTACTACTCGTTATACTCGTATGCCTAGCACCAGAGATTCGGATCATAATGTAGCTATATCGCATACATCGCTATTTCGCAGTATTTTCGCATATTATCGCACACTTTATCGCTATCACATCACGACGCACTTGCTGACAACCACGATGAAGTCGAGTGAGGACCAATTCTACCCTCCTTGATAACCGTGACGTGTCGCAATGCAACGCAATACTCAAAAACGCACTCGCAAGCACGCGTAACTCGATTATCGCAGGATTGGAATATGGATATTTATACGACCCTATGTGACTAAATATAACGAATATACGAGTACGGGTATGAAAATGTGTAACCAAACTATCGCAACGCTTAACGAACAAAACGAAACATCGAAACGCAACAAGCCGGAGACCACCGATCGAGTGACTGATCGATCGAGTGGCAACCCGATCGGATTACCACCCAATCGGATTGTCACCCGATCGGACAGCCACCCGATCGGACAGCCATCCAATCCGTTGCACTTCTCCCCTTCATGCCACTTCACCTATAAATAGCACTTGTCACATCACTTGAACAGTGATGTGACAGCTCTCACTCGACCAGCACGCTTTTGGGGCTTTTCCTCTCGATTCCTCCCGATTCTTGTAAGTTTTCGACCGGAATCTTGTACTTTTATGATCTACACGCACTTCTCAATCATCTTCCCTTTTGAATCTTAACTTTTAACCGTGAAATCCTTGGATTTGAGTCGTTCTAAGGTAATGTCATCATGGAGTTCTTAGGAACAATGAAGAGTGACCTCGTCTCATCAAGAACAGTCCAGATCTGATAGATTCGACGGTGTATAAGCACTAAATCTCACCTAAATCTAAGCCGAATCTAAGCTTTCTAAGTCTTTCTTCAAACTTTCTTAACTTTTCACTCAAAACCGGTAGCAACAGAGCTTGTACAGACCTTCTACTCTGCCTCTAGTGAAGTGTCAGTTCGAGAACTGGTTCCTATCAACGAGATGCCCGGCTTATCATGTTAAACACGAACCACCGTCGAGAACATTCAACTGATCGGATGGGGTGACTTCCCATCCAATCAATGACTTGGACTTGGTGGGGTTTCCATTGTTTAACTCGTAGTCATACCATGTCGATCAAATCACGGACGCTTCACCTAAATCTAAGCCGAATCTAAGCTTTCTAAGTTTTTCTTCAAACTTTCTTAACTTTTCACTCAAAACCGGTAGCAACAGAGCTTGTACAGACCTTCTACTCTGCCTCTAGTGAAGTCTCATTTCGAGAACTGGTTCCTATCAACGAGATGACCGGCTTATCATGTTAAACACGAACCACCGTCGAGAACAGTCAACTAATCGGACGGGGTGACTTCCCATCCGATCAATGACTTGGACTTGGTGGGGTTTCCATTGTTTAACTCGTAGTCATACCGTCTCGATCAAATCGCGGAAACTTAACAAAATAAACAAGTTGTGAAATGATCAGGCTGCGGGACGGATTGCCATCCGATCGGATTACTGTCCAATCGTACTGCCACCCGATCGACCCGCAATCCGATCGGATAGCACTTGGTATCAAGACTTAAACAATTTTCAAACACTTAAAGATCTAAACGACGAATGGATTGCCATCCGATCGGATTGCCGTCCGATCGAATGACCATCTGAACGACCGACTTTGGATCCTCAACACTTAAACGTTTTTACAAATCTTCATTAGTTCCAACGGATTGTCACCCGATCGGACTGCCGCCCGACCAAGTGACCAGTCTGCTGACATCAACCAAAGTGTCTTGCCAATCGGATCACCGTCCGATCGAACAACCACCCGATCGAGTCGCCACCCGATCGACCGGTCGTTTGATCGACCGACCTGAAGGGTAGAGATACTTCTCTGTTTTCAAAATACTACAACGAAAACTTCAAAAGGCAAACCAGCATACGCAAACAAATCCTTCCCAATAAGGTAGCAAACCAATCGAGTGGTCACCCGATCGGATGACCATCCGAACGGATTGTCACCCGATCGACCGGCTAACCGATCGGAGTACTATCTGATCCATTGACACCTTGCCCTGTTTCACGCACTATCCAACGCTTACGCTATCAATCTAAACTCAGGCTAATCTCAGACGCACTCTCTTCAATCCAACCAAGTTGTGATTGCTTGCCGAAAACCGACTGTGAGTATACTTGAACCCTTTTTGCTTTTGCACTTTTGGGTGTAACATACGTTGCTATCAAATCAAATCACATCAAATGCTTAACTATTTATCACTTGCAAATGACCAATGTGCATAGTTATACGTGATGTTAGTTACATATGTGCTAGGACTTATACTCGCGACGTCCCACCATGACTAGTATAGTACTATTGCTCCCGACGGGGTCTAGTTTAGCAATCGCGATCGAAGCTCGAGGACTTAGCTGGTAGCATCAGTTTTGTGAGTATACATGTGGTGTATTACGTTTATGTATGTGGAAATTTGTAGCTTTTCTCTATTACACTATTACCTATCAAACCTGTATGCTCGCCAATACTTTTGTATTGGCGTCATTTTAACGTATGTTGCAGGTTTAGTCGCAGTATACATCAAATCAAGCTAGGAAGTCTAGAAACACGCCTAAAATCTAGGTTGTCGGATTTGTATTGTTTGGGAGAACATGAAATCCGTGACAGCTTATGTGATTGTACTTGTTTATTAGTATGGGATAATGAACGCATTAAATATTGTCGCAATTTAGCTGTTATGGATTCTCTCGAGCAATCTGATTCGCCTAGTGCCACGCCCCGATGAATCCGCCATCGGTTGGGGTGTGACAAGAAACCTTCAGGATTTCTGCAAAAATTAGAAATGCCAATTTGGAAATAGGAATTGATAACAATGGATTTTGTTACCAAATTACCCAATACACGAAAAGGTAATGATACAATCTGGGTGATTGTAGACAAATTGACTAAATCTGCCCATTTCTTACCAATGAAAGAAATTTTCAGTATGGAACAGTTAGCTAAGTTGTATGTGAATGAAATAGTTTCATTACATGGGATTCCTTTATTTATTGTGTCTGACAGAGACAGTTGTTTTACTTCTCATTTTTGGATAAGTTTTCAAAAATCCATGGGAACCAGATTAAATCTAAGTACAACTATCACCCTCAAATAGATGGTCAAAGTGAAAGAACAATCTAAACGATGGAGAATATGCTTAGAGCCTATGTGATAGATTTTGGAGGAAATTGGGATGATCACTTACCTTTAATAGAATTTTCTTACAACAACAGTTACCATACAAGCATCAATGCTGCACCATTTGAAGCACTGTATAGATGGAAATGCCGAACACCAGTATGTTGGGCAGAAAATGGAGAAAAGCACCTGTCAGGACCTGAGATTGTACAAGAAACGACTGATAAAATTATTCAAGTCAAGGAAAGACTGAAAGCAGCACGAGACCTTCAAAAGAGTTAAGCAGATAACAGACGTAAACCGTTAGAATTTCAAGTTGGAGACAAGGTACTATTTAAAGTCTCACCAAGGTATGTTAAACCTTTTGAAATTATCAAACGGATAGGACCAGTAGCTTACCAGCAACAGTTACCAGAAGAAATGGCAGGAATACATGATGTATTTCATGTATGTAACCTCAAGAAATGCTTAGTAGATGAATCATTGGTGATACCTTTTCAAGATATATAGGTAAATGAAAAACTTAAGTTTGTAGAGAAGCCAATAGTGATTGAAGATAGAAAGATCAAGAATATCAAACATAAGAGATTAGTTCTGGTCAAAGTAAAATGGGATTCAAAGAGAGAGCCAGAATACACTTGGGAGCTAGAATCTGAAATGAAAATGAAGTATTCTTACCTATTTCCAGTGAATCTCAAGGAAGAGATTTAAAACAAGGTAAGGAGGATATAACAACCCTCAAAAATGCCCTAAAACACACCGTAATCGAAAAACCGAGCCTGCATATCATTATTTAAATTGAAAAATAAAAAATTAAAGTTTATATGTCTGTCGCGGCCTGCGACAGACTTCCTTAAACCCTTCGCGGGGCGCGACGGACCCTTAACTTGCCAGACACTTCTTAGGCCACGTGTCATACACGTGGCAGACCTATACTCGTGACTAGTCAGACCTAACCCTAGCTAGGGGGCCTCACGGGCTGTGAAAGGATGGCCTTTGGGCCAGTCGCGGGGCGCGAGAGACTCAAATTTCACCTATGAATTGAACATTTCAGCCACAATTCCAAGCCGCTCATTCTTTTTCTCTCTCAAATATTTCTGAAATAAAATTATACCCCTAAAATCACAAAGCTCTGCCCCGTTGTAACCCCTGATCACTGATTCGATACCCTGTCCGATCGATCTTGAACCCATCAACTGATGCCAAAGCGCTGCCTGATAAAGGCTATGCTTTATAAACTAAGTTAGGGTTCTGTCTCGTGACGTATTGATAAGTTAAATTGGGTTATTATCAATGTTGTAAAAGTCGTTAGGCGGTCCCTAGTCGGCCGACTGGGAGTTGGGAGTAATCGGAGTACTCGGAGAGTACTCGGGGATTACGCGGACATGGTAACTATAAAGAAAATTAATTGTTATATATTATATATATGTTAAAATAACCATAATTCATGTGAACTGAGTATAATTTGAAATGAAACATGTTTAAAGTTCAAATATTCTGAATACAAGTCTGACTAGTCTGAGTACAAGGTCTAGTAGTCCGAGTACAAGGTCGAGTAGTCCGAGTACAAGGCCGAGTAGGCCGATGTTGACCGATTTTAACTAATTAAAAGTCAACAAACCACATTGACCTCCTAGAACGACTAGGCCGACTCTTTCCGACTACGTCCGAATAGGCGCCGAGTTTGACCGAGTTTGACCGAGGCCGACTAATTGAGTCCGCATAGGAGGAAGTCGCCTCGGAGGGGTTCCGAGGACCGAGTACTCGGCCTTGGAATCCGAGTTTTACAACACTGGTTATTATACTAGCAAGCGTGCATTGTATATTTTTAATACGAACTCAAGAAAATTATCAGAAAATATTTCCAGAAAGCTTATAGAAAAACCTAAGTTTACAATGTGAGTCATTCTTTTTTTTTTTCTCACATTATTGTGAGTCATTCTCCTTTTTCTCACATTATTATGAGCCATTTTATTTAAAATGATTTTCAAAACCCTAAATGTTTATCAGTTATAATTACAGTGATTAAGTCTTTGTATTCTACAATTACTGCCGGTATGTTGGGTTTTGTATACACTACTATTCAAGTGTTACTGTTGGACAAAGAGTTAGCCAATAGTAATATGACCACACTCATCGTAACTGCAACCATGACAATTACTGAATGAGTTTTTGAGTAGATATAAACATTGTAATCGCTCTTAATATTGTGAAGCTATAACCGTTTATTTAATAAACTGGAATGAACTCGCCAGTATTTCTTGCTAATAAAATATTTTTAAAACGCGTTTCAGGTAACTTGATGAAAAGCTATTAGAAGCCAGCCTTGGAGCATTGAAGGTTTAAATAAAGTGGCTATAAGTTGTCACACCCCAACCGATGGCGAAATCATCGGAGTGAGACGAAATATATTGCTCATCACACATAACACTATTTGCGACAATATTTAAGTTCAAAACCGGTTTCATTAATAATAAAAAAATGTCATGTACAATGAGAGAAATACAAGTACAACATAAAAATGACAATACAATAACAATAACATAACAAAATATTCAAATCTAGTATCTTGAGCGTGTTTCTAGTCATCCCTGCTAGATTCGTTATGAGCATCAATCATCAACCTGTAGTATGTTTAAAATATAGGTTCAACGCAAAAGCATTGGCGAGTACACAAGTTTTATATTACATAGCATAAATATAGAAAGAATTTACTCAAATCCACATGGCATTTGTATACAAGGTAAACTAGCATGCAATACTAAATGTCAAACCCAAGTGTCCACAAGAATTATAAGTGTCCCTCGTGTAACAACCCACGTTTTTGAAAGTCAAAGTCAAAGGAAGAAAAGATTGCTAAATTGCGATCTGTCACTCCTTGCTTAACTACTGATCGTACTTCTTGACTTGTAATCGATACATTATTTTAATTTGCTTTAGTTGTATTATGTGGAGTACTTGTTAATAAATCGCTATTTAATCGCAGTTTAATCGCTAATCTCTTTATCGCTAATCGCATCGCTATCGCATCGCAACCCGAATTACAGGTTATGGATATTGTTTTACATGTGTGCCATTATGTGTTACTTGTGCATGTTATGTTTATGTTGAGGTGATTAGTCGCAATCGCAACCGCAACTATATCGCAATGCAATCTCATCGCAAACTCGAGATTTAAGGATTACTTTTGTGATATTTAGTAGTTAGGTTATTTATGAAATTAATGGGTAATACTATCGCATCGCTTATGTGACAACTGTCAAATTTGTGTGCATCCGTACAATTATTAAACCATGATTAGTGCTTAATGACTGTGCTGAATTACATTTAATGACTTGAATTGATTTCTGATTATTGCCATATATATACATGTGCATCACATATTGCTTAATGTCATATCATTAATGCATGAAAGCTTTATTGACTCAAATGATGCATTAAATACAGTTAGCACGGCTATCAGACAAATCTGGAAAATGCTGACGGAGTTCAGTACATAGACAGACAGAGTATTGAGATCTAGAATGGACCAGAAACTAAGTATTACACTAGTATAGTGTGTAGGAAAGTAAGGATCATAAAACTGTCTTCCTATAGATAGTTTAAGTGCCGAAAAGTGCATAAAACTCACATAAACTGCAGAATTCTGCAGAAAATCAGCAAATTCAGCATTTAAACCCTCCAATCTCATGCATAAATATGGTTACATGGTCCTGAATGCTTTCCTAAGTGTCCGGAATCAAAAGTGTCATAAAAGGGTACATAAAGCACACTAAACTGCAAGTTTAGCACCTTAATGAACCAGTAACCAACCGGACACTACCCGGAACACCAAATTTTCACTAGAAGCAATGTTTTAACATTTCCAAGCTAGTTATGGTCCCCGGACATCATAACACCCTACATAAATATTTTATAACTAAAACATCTAACTAATACTTACATTTTAACCATAATCTAACTAATGTTTAAAACCTAAGCCTACTACCCCCCCCCCCCACCTATGAAATCGGCCAACATATGGCCCACATGAAGATTTCATAAGATTATAATATTTAATCTTGTTTATGCTTTCCTAAACATATTACCCAATGGAAGAACATGTGTGATAGATTATAAAGAAGACCACAAGATCATAACCTCATAACTTCACACACATTTTCTTCTTCCTCTCCTTGTGCTCTCGGCCAAAACCCAACCCATTTTCGATCATCTCTCATCAATTTCAAGCTTATACAAGTGTGATAGAAGGTGCACAAAGGAGCTAGGAGCTTTCAGAAGTTCAAGGACCTTCTTCATTTGCTATTAACCACTCTATTTCTTCTCTTGACCATCCCTAGCCTTGAGCTAGTGGTAAGAACATCATACACTCCATTTCTCATCTTATCTTAGTGGTTAAAAGATGTTACATAATGATTAACTTGAAGAACATGAAGAATCACAAGAATAAAACTTGAACATAAGCTTAAATCATGAAGAAACTATGTTGTTTATGTGTTGTTATGCTTGATGATTGTTGTTTATTCATGTATTTGATGTTGATCATCATATGATCTTGCTAGATCATGATTAAAAACATAATCTAGCAAGATGAGAGGATGAAAATGTTGTAGGATCATAGATCATCCTCATAAGAAACATGAACTTGAAAGGATATGTTGTTATCTTGTAAAATAATGATCAAAGTAAGTTGTAATACTTGTAGATCTAAAACTTCATGGATGATTTCTCAAGAAACCAAGTTAAAAATAAAAGTTTTACTCAATCTTTGTTCTTAGACAAATAAACCTTATTTTTGGTGGTTAATAAAGTGTAGAAGTATGTATGTAAATAGAAAAATCCATGAAGAAACATTTTTAGAAAATAAGATTGTAAGTTGTAAAGATCTAAATTCTTTAAAAATGATGTTTTTAAAGAATCAACCACACTTTAAAGGGTAACAAGACTTACTAAATACCCTAGTAAGTTACTACAAATTTTTACAAATATTCAAGTTCATGAAGTAGTAGATTATGCTTGTTAATGGCAAAGTTAGTAAGTGTACAATGTGTATTGTTGATTGTGGAATGATTGTGTTGATTTACAAAAGAAAATGATATACCTTCAAGGTATGGAAACCTCCATTTTTAGAGGAAACTATGACGAAATTTTTCTAAAAAATAAACACTTAGAAAATATTTGTAAACATACACTTACAAGTGTCTTTTAAACCATGGATTTTTCACATAAAGTTTGCCATAATTTTTGTTACAAAAATATAAATATTGGAGGTTGGTTTTTATAAATAAAAGTGACTAAATATGTATTTAGGAATTATATATTTAGATGTCACCAAGTGTGTGATTATTTGTATATTATGTGTATTAGTTATATTATTTTAGGACTTGAAATAATATAACACATCAAAATACCAAGAAATTACAATTCAAAATATTACCAAAATTCCAAGGAATAAATATACAAGAATACACAAAATACCGGTAAAACCGAACAAAGGATTATAACTCACAAAAGATTCCGGAAATATTATTCATGTGTATATATTTTGGTAAATAATATTTTGGACACCAAGAAAACAAAAATATGATTTTTACAATTATTACAAGGTTATATCATATTTTTGACAAGAAGAAAGTATATTATTTTTGGTGGATAAAAATATATATGTTTTCTCGAAATTAATAGAAGATATATTATTTTTGGAAGACATATATATTTTCTCAAACAAACATCAAGTATATTATTTTTGGGAGAAAAATAAGTTTATATATATATTTTCCAAGTTAGACTTGAAAATATATTATTTTAGAAATCATACGACACCGTTACATGGCAAAAATATACAAGTATAAGAATACAAATACACCCATCCCTGGGAAGGATATACATGTATAAATACTTGAGAAGTATTAAGTAAAAATATATTGTTTTAACAATTATTCCCAAATTTAATAAATATAATTTAAGTTAAAATATTTATTATTTTAACAAATAATTATAACTTGGAAAAATATCGAAGACACAAAGAAACGTAACTCAAGGACACTAATTAATACTAAGTTAAGGCACGACCCGCTCGTCTTTAGTACGTTATACGTAGTCGTGTACACCCGGCGAAGCTTTGAGTTACGGTGTTTACGAAGACACAAGACTGTGAGTTCATGTTCCCCCTTTTCTTTTAACTGCTTTCAGTTTATAACTTCGGGGGTGAAGTACATGTTACAAACTGTTTACAAAAGTTTATATGTGGTATGGTTAGCTAAGGAAGGGTACTGCTAGATCATGTGAGTGGTGGGTATGACACTTAAGACCATTAATCCTCGTTGTAGGACCAAGGGACATGAGTGATAGATCTATTTGGGTGTAGCGAGCCCACACCCATGTGGACCGGGGTTTGGCCCATGAGGTGACTATGTCTTCAAACTGAAGCCGTGGCAAAATCTGCTAGAATTGAGTCTTCCTGCATCACGTCACACATATTAATGGCCTTGTAAACCATTAATGATCAGTTTTCCTTGTTGCTTTCATACCAGAGTTTGCAAATACATACTTACTTACAATGATTACAAAGTTTATTCGAGTTCACACACTAAACACATGAACTCGTTCAACTTTTGTTGATGTTTTCAAACTACATGTATTTCAGGAAATTAAGTATGGATCTGGCGGGCGTTTGGATGTTTTAAGTGAGGTTGGGAATAAAAGGTGTCATCCGATGTCTGAGGATTTGGATTGTGTGTCTTATCCCAGATAAGACACAACTTTCAAAGCCTGGTTTTATCTAATGTCTTTTGTCGAGTCCTTGTGACCTCGAAAAACAAGTTGCATGGTTTGTACTTGAATTTGAAGTCTATGTTTCAAACAAAGTTGTTATGTTTTAAACTTATTTAATGGATGGTCATTTTTGGTTTTGTCATATAGTTGTTGTTATGATTGAATGCATTGATATTAAGCAAGTCACACATAATCACGCTTCCGCAAAATTCAGGGTGTGACAGTTTGGTATTAGAGCTTCGATTGTAGCGAACTAGGATTCCTTCTCGAGTCTAGACTACAATCATTAGGACTCTCACGAAAATGTTTTAACAACATGTGTTCATTGCATACACGAAACACCCAGATCCAGGGAAACAGACATGTTTACAAAATAAAAAGACAAGAAACACAATGCACAGTTACTTTGTTGGTTTAGTCTAGGAGACTAGTTGATTTAGTCTGAGAGACTAGTTGGTTTAGTCTGGGAGACTAGTTGGTTTAGTCTGGGAGACTAGTTGATTTAGTATGGGAGACTAGTTGGTTTAGTCTAGGAGACTAGTTGGTTTAGTCTGGGAGACTAGGTGGTTTAGTCTGGGAGACTGGGAGGTTTAGTCTGGGAGACTAGGAAGGATACATGATTTCATGATACATTGCCTTTGATTGCATACTAAATGATAGTGGTTAATATATGTGCATATATTGTGATTGTTTTGTTACAGACACTATGTCGTCGTCTGATAGCGAGTTATCCGACGACCATGACCCCATGGCAGTAGTCTCCAACGATGAGGTTATGCCAGAGCCGGAGATCTTCACATCAGATTCAGAGAGTGACCCGGAGATGATGTCCGACGACGACGACTTGCAGCCATTCGCGTTGCCTGACTTTGGAGATGACTTACCGCTTGCTGATGGCATTCCAGACGAGGATCCTTTTGTTGTTCCCACCCCAGTCCATGATCATCTTATCATCAATCATCCCGATGGTGAGCAAGTCGTGGCACCGATCCTCGCTCTCGTTCCTTTAGTGGCCATTCCACTTGAGGATTTGCCTTTTGACGATTTGATTGATGTTGACGTTGATTTGTTTGTTGATGGTCCTTCTGATGATGCCCATGGTGATGGAAAGCTAGATGGGGACGTTGTTGATATTCCACTTTTTGAGATCCCTGTTATTGAGATTTCCTATGACACTAGTTTACACTCTGTCTCAGATTCATTTAAGTCTGTGACATCTTCCGCCTTGCAGGCAGTTGGTTTGCGACGTTACGCCATTCATTATGACAATGATACGGCCATGTCAGCTGCACCATCTCCTCCACACGATCCTGAGTTTGATCTTGAGTTATATTTTGTTCCTATTGATCAATCCGATGCTGCACCTGCTGATCCTGAGCCTTTACTTGATCATGACCCAATCCCATTTGGATTACCTGACATTGCACCCCTCGTACCTGATCCAGTTCCTGCACCAGTTGATCCTCCTGTTGTTGAGCCACTTATTCCTCCACCTGCACCCGCACCCGCTGATGTTGCTCCTTTTCCCCCTATGGAGTCTGATGTTCACCATGATGATTTCCCTATCTTTTTTCTTACAGGACATCCCTGCACCCCCTCCAGGAGAAGGTACTTTGGGCCAGCAGCCCAATCATGACCCTCATGTTTCAGCAGCTTTTCCACACATTCCCCAGTTTGCACCTTTTACTTCTTCACCGACTGATGAGCCATTCCGAGGGTCCCCACCGTATTCCATGCCGACCTCAGACCCCTACCATCCCTCGCATTTTGTTGGCTATACGCATGATGAGTTACTTTATTCACTTCAGTTTCGATTTGAAGTTATGAGTCGCAGAGTCTTGGAGCTTGAGTCGATACTGTATCCTTGTCTGTTTACTTCTGTTCCCCCTCATTCATCACCGCCTCCTTTTGCACGTCCATCTGCTCCTCTTACTCCTTTCCCAAAGTTTGATGCTCCATTCCTCACCATCGAGCAGCAGGTCCGTTATTTGCTTCGTCATGTGCACAAGCTCAAGGAGGAGCTCGCACATGTTCTCAGTTTGATTTTCCTCCCTCCTCCTCCCCCGCCATCAGTACAGTAGGTTTTTGGTTTTATGCAGAAGCATTACCTCTGATGAGGGTAGCACTTTTGAGCTGATCTTGTGAAGCCTTTTGGAGACCACCTTATGATTGTGAGACTTTTGTAGATTGGTATACTTGTTGGATAAGGGTAGTGTGACCCTGTGTTCCCTTTTGATATGATACACTTTGCAAAACATGTAACAATACTTTGTAGTCAATGATTAATGAAAGCCCAATTGTCATGTTCTCATTAAACATGTAAATCAACAAAGTGTTTGCTTGTTATGTTCTCATTAAATATGCTCCCATTTACTTGTTTATGTTGTGATTATGTTGTTGCTTGATTGTTTGATATGATAATTTATTATGTGTATGTACATATGACCTCTAGACAACTATATACATTTTCCTGAACAAATAAGACCTGACCCATACAATCTACTTAAAAGATGTCTCCTCAAGAGATCATTCGGCTGACCAAGGCAGAATGGCAAGCGCACATCTCACGGGCCATAGCTCGGCACGAGGTCCTTCGCTACAGACACGGCGGAAGTATTTCAGGGAATAACCCATCTAACGGCTGTACTTACAAGCAGTTCCTGGACTGCAAGCCTCTGAACTTCGACGGCACTAGGGGTGTCGTAGTCTTTGTGAACTGGGTCGAGAACATGGATTCTGTTCTAAAAATGAGCGGATGTACTCCAGAGCAACATGTCACATAAATTTCTGGATTGTTTCAAGATGTGGCTCTGTTACGATGGAACCTTCGGGTTCAGATAATGGGCGAGGCTGCTGCGTATGCTTTGACATGGGATGAGTTGAAAGAATTGATGCGTAAGGAGTATTGTTCCCAGATGGAGATCCAGAAGCTGGAGATTGAATTATGGAAACTAAGGATGGAAGGTCCAAAGGTGGCGGAATATGTACAGAGACTTCATGATTTGGCGCGAGTTGTCCCATACTTGGTGGAACCAGAGATTGAGAGGATCGAAAAACTCATCTGGGGGATGGTGCCTCAGATTCTGAACTTGATGACGGCATCAAAGCCTCTAGCAACTGCCGAAGCAATTGACTTAAGTGTGGCGCTCATTAAAGAAGCAACTAGATTGGAAAAAAATTCAACCTCTGGAGGGAAGAAGGAGACTCATGCGGGGCCGTCTAGGAAGAACAAAAGAAAGCTCACTGATTTCCAAAAGGGCGCTCGAGCGAATAACATCGACAATGCCAAAAAGGGGAAAGAGCACATGGGTATCCTACCTAAGTGCGACAACTGTCTACGATATCATAATGGACGATGCAGGTACTGGAAATGTGGAACTTGTGGAAAACTTGGTCACCCTAAGGAGACATGTTGGTACGGTACTGGACATAGGAATGAAGATCAGGATGGCAGCAGAAATCGCGGAGAAAACGACAACAACGGTAATCAGGACGGAAACAGTAATAATCAAAAACATGGTCAAGGTTGTGGTGGCATAGGGAATTTCCGGAGAGTTTACTTGGGGACTAAGTCGCGATGTGATGAGTGCAAGTTTCACCATGAAGGTCGATGTCAGAAGCCTTGGTGCGATAGGTGCGGAAGGGAAGGACACAACAAGTATGCCTGTCGAACGAAGTACCCCCAGACAAGGAGAAAATGATGACGACAACCAAGGCGGAAATGATAATGGTAGAGTTCCAGGTTGCTTCGAATGCGGGACGTGGAGCACTTTAGGAAGGATTGCCCGAAGAATGACCAGGACCATGGAAGAGCGTGCAACATCGGAGCTCGTGAAGCATGCCAGGATCCAGATGTGGTTACTGGTACGTTCTCTATCAACCAAAAGTTTTGCATCTGTGCTAGTTAATACCTGTACCATCTATAGCTTCGTATCCCTAGAGTCTAAGAATATACCTGGCTTAGTAGCAAGTAAGTTAGATATCCCGTACTTGGTAAAACTAGCTAAGGGGAAGTTGGTAGAAACCAACGAAATGATTAGAGGCTGCGATATAGAGCTTGGAGAGTGTGAGTTTTCGTCAAATCTTATGCCAGCTGAAATAGGAAGCTTCGATGTCGTAGTTAGAATGGGTTATCTGTCTAGCAATCGAGCGGAGATTGTTTGCAATGAGAAGATCATCCGCATCCCGATGGTGAATGAAGAGACGATCGTGATTCATAGGGAGAAGCAGGATACGCCTCTACAGATTATCAGTTGTTTGAAGGCATGAGATTTTCTGTGTAAAGGATGTGTTGTTTTCTTGGCTCATGTCGTGGACAAGGAAGCCGAAGCACCAAAGCTAGAAGATACCCCTGTGGCAAGGGAATATCCTGAAGTCTTCCCCGAAGACTTGGCATGACTACCTCCTCAACAACGAGTCAAATTCCACATTGACTTGGTTCCAGGCGCCGCGCTTGTAGCCAAGGCACCTTATCGACTTACACCTTCAGAGATGAAAGAGTTGTCAGCTCAGCTTCAGGAGGTGCTAGATAAGGGATTTATAAGGCCAAGCTTCTCGCCTTGGGGAGCTCCAGTTCTGTACATCTAGGAGAAGGACGGAAGTTTTTGAATGTGCATTAACTACTGGGAGCTGAACAAACTAACCATCAAGAAGTCAGTATCCCTTGCCGAGGATTACTGATTTATCCGACCGACTGCGAGAATCCAACTACTATTCCAAGATCGATCTTCGTTCAGGTTATCACCAGCTGCGGATTCAGGAAGAAAGTGTATCAAGGAATAGTGAGTCAGCAATCTGTTTTAATCATACGCTAATATTATGTTTTATACACGATGCACAAAACAGTTTTACACATAATACAGAACTTGGAAGAACCTAGGAGACATGTACTTAGGACCTTCGGGAACTTAGGTCAAAACTCATCTAAAGGTTAACACCTAGGTACAGCGTCCGTTAACTCAAGCAAGCCCCATTATCCTGACGTATATGCTATTACAGTTAACCGAACAGATAAAGTACTCAAATTTCTTTTATTAAAATTTCCACTTTCGCATCTAGCCAGTAGATTTTTACATCTCTACTCCTCTTAAGGGTAGTTGCATCACGACAATTTTCTTCATAAAAGTGAACACTCTTTTGTCTTGGCACTTGATCATTTCTTCATTATAGCGAATACTCATTGTTTCATTTCTTGGAAATTCATATGCTAAGCATGCACCATTTGTTATGCATGTGGTTTCGTTTCAAATAAGCGCTTCATCAAAGTTCAAATATTATTTTGCGAAATCTAATTATTGATTTGTGATTCGAATAACCTATATTATTGTAATGATTGGCTCCTTTGCTACCAAGCCAACACACTTTCTTGAAACTTCTTTTCTTTCAAGTTACATACATGGTTTATCCTTGTAACCATGCCAAAAATTTCCTTGTCGATACATGTATTTATTGTCAAATTTCGCTAAAACCAAGTTAAATTGCTTGAACTTGTCCATTTCGCATCTTCAATTCAAGACACCATATGATGTATTGAGAGTATCATGTTCAATTTCATTTTTTCCAGTGTTTCTTTTGTCCTGAGTCGTAGTAGACTTGTTTGGTCTACGACTCCATTAAGTCGTCTGTTGATTTCGACACCTTGTGGTGATGTTTTAACTAAATTAAAGCTTGCGCTAATCTCATTTACGCATCTCATACACGGATTTAATTGTTTATTTATTGACTTGCACTAAATCTGTTTTGTTTTATCATGATTAAGGCAGTCTTAACACAATCGTGTGTTAAGACAATGGTACATAAATTCATTTTATATTCCAAGGTACCTTCTAACGGTTCTTTCATTTCCAATCGAATGCCTTGTAGTATTCATTATTTTTCATCTTCGAACAAAAACAGTAGTTCTTTGGTGTTCTATATTCAATTGAAAAATCCTACGATGCCGTTTGAATCAAATTTCCCAGATTGCTTCATTACATTTTCATTCGTTTTTCAACATGGTGAACCTGTTCGGTCACCGTTATTATTGAATTATGTCATTATGACACCTTGTGGTGTCGGTGTAAACTTGTAGCTTGTGCTAATCATGGTCAATCGTTCCACATAAAACTACACATACTTTTGTTTGACTTGTCAATTAAACACTCTTAATGCAACTATGTATTAAGACAATGACACACCAGATTCGGTTGTACTTCATTTCGGTGTATTCTTGCAATTCAATAATGTCAACACACTAATTTTAACCATGTATTTGTTTGAAGGTTGGCAAACCATTTTCATGTTACTACCATATTCGAGTTGTTGATTTTGAGTTCATTTAGCGGATGCTATTGTTTCTGAAAACTCGTTGCGTATTGTGAACGATCGTTTGAAATTCTATTGGTCGAAACTCCTCTTTTATTGAACCCCTGTGAAATAGGTTACACTAGACTATACATCTATACGTCTCGTATCTTTTGACATCAAATCCTGAAACACATACCTTCTTACCGTTGGGTTCGTACTGTTGTAATATGTCCTTGGACTCACCTGATTCGAAGAAGTTTTGTTTCGGTTTCGTGTTAATCACTTAGGTATTATTCATGTCCATACATGCATAAGGTAACCCTAAGGAGTTAATGTAGTTTAAATTTCGAGGACAAAATTTTCTTAACAGGGGGAGAATGTGACAACTGTCAAATTTGCGTGCATCCGTACAATTATTAAACCATGATTAGTGCTTAATGATTGTTCTGAATTACATTTAATGACTTGAATTGCTTTCTGATTATTGCCATATACATACATGTGCATCACATATTGCTTAATGTCATATCATTAATGCATGAGAGCTTTATTGACTCAAATGATGCATTAAATACAGTTAGCACAACTATCAGACAAATCAGGAAAATGCTGACGGAGTTCAGTACATAGACAGACAGAGTATTGAGATCTAGAATGGACCAGAAACTAAGTATTACACTAGTATAGTGTGTAGGAAAGTAAGGATCATAAAACTGCCTTCCTAGAGATAGTTTAAGTGCCGGAAAGTGCCTAAAACCCACATAAACTGCAGAATTTCTACAGAAAATCAGCAAAATTCTGCATTTAAACCCTCTATTCTCATGCAGAAATATGGTTACATGGTCATGAATGCTTTCCTAAGTGTCGGGAATCAAAAGTGTCATAAAAGGGTACATAAAGCACACTAAACTGCAAGTTTAGCACCTTAACGAACCAGTAACCAACCGAACAACCGGACACTACCCGAAACACCAAATTTTCACTAAAAGCATTGTTTTAACATTTCCAAGCTAGTTATGGTCCCCGAACATCATAACACCCTACATAAATATCTTATAACTAAAACATCTAACTAATACTTACATTTTAACCATAATCTACCTAATGTTTAAAACCTAAGCCTACTACCCCCCCCCCCCCCCACCTATGAAATCGGCCAACATATGCCACATGAAGATTTCATAAGATTATAATATTTGATCTTGTTTATGCTTTCCTAAACATATTACCCAATGGAAGAACATGTGTGATAGATTATAAAGAAGACCACAAGATCATAACCTCATAAATTCACACACTAAAACACACACATTTTCTTCTTCCTCTCCTTGTGCTCTCGGCCGAAACCCAACCCATACACACTCACCATTTTCGATCATCTCTCATCCATTTCAAGCCTATACAAGTGTGGTAGAAGATGCACAAAGGAGATAGGAGCTTTCGGAAGTTCAAGGACCTTCTTCATTTGCTATTAACCACTCTATTTCTTCTCTTGATCATCCCTAGCCTTGAGCTAGTGGTAAGAACATCATACACTCCATTTCTCATCTTATCTTAATGGTTAAAAGATGTTACACAATGATTAACTTGAAGAACATGAAGAATCACAAGAATAAAACTTGAACATAAGCTAAAATCATAAAGAAACTATAATGTTTATGTGTTGTTATGCTTGATGATTGTTGTTTATTCATGTATTTGATGTTGATCATCATATGATCTTGCTAGATCATGCTTAAAACATAATCTAGCAATATGAGAGGATGAAAATGTTGTAGGATCATAGATCATCCTCATAAGAAACATGAACTTGAAAGGATAGGTTGTTATCTTGTAAAATAACGATCAAAGTAAGTTATGATACTTGTAGATCTAAAATTTCATGGATGATTTCACAAGAAACCAAATTAAAAATAAAAGTTTTACTTAATCTTGGTTCTTAAACAAATAAACCTTATTTTTTGTGGTTAATAAAGTGTAGAAGTATGTATGTAACAAGAAAAATCCATGAAGAAACATTTTTAGAAAATAAGATTGTAAGTTGTAAAGATCTAAATTCTCCAAAAATGATGTTTTTAAAGAATTAACCACACTTTAAAGGGTATCAAGACTTACTAAATACCCTAGTAACTTACTACAAATTTTTACAAATATTCAAGTTCATGAAGTAGTAGATTATGCTTGTTAATGGCAAAGTTGGTAAGTGTACAATGTGTATTGTTGATTGTGGAATGATTGTGTTGATTTACAAAAGAAAACGATATACCTTCAAGGTATGGAAACCTCCATTTTTAGGGGAAACTATGGCAAAATTTTTCTAAAAATTAAACACTTAGAAAATATTTGTAAACGTACACTTACAAGTGTATTTTAAACCATGGATTTTTCACATAAAGTTTGCCATAATTTTTGTTACAAAAATATAAACATTGGAGGTTGGTTTTTATAAATAAAAGGGACTAGATATATATTTAGCAAATATATATTTAGATGTCACCAAGTGTGTGATTATTTTTATATTATGTGTATTAGTTATATTATTTTTGGACTTGAAATAATATAACACATCAAAATACCAATAAATTACAATTCAAAATATTACCAAAATTCCAAGGAATAAATATACAAGAATACACAAAATACCGATAAAACCGAACAAAGGAATATAACTCACAAAAGATTCCGGAAATATTATTCATGTGTATATATATTTTGGTAAATAATATTTTGGACACCAAGGAAACAAAAATATGATTTTTACAATTATTACAAGGTTATATCATATTTTTGACAAGAAGAAAATATGTTATTTTTGGTGGATAAAAATATATATGTTTTCTTGAAATTAATAGAAGATATATTATTTTTGGAAGAAATATATATTTTCTCAAACAAACATCAAATATATTATTTTTGGGAGAAAAATAAGTTTATATATATATATATTATTTTGGAACTCATATGAAAATACAAGTATTTTTGCCAAAGGAAAAATTATCAATAATTTTTCTAAGTAATATTTCTTAAAATATATATTTTTGAAATATATATTAATGTATTTTTTCTAGAAATATTATTCCGAAAAAGAAAATATAACATTAAGTATAAGAATACTTAACAATTACAAGAAAATATGTATTTTCGTACGTATAAATACACTCCGGAATATGACACCGTTACATGGCAAAAATATACAAGTATAAGAATACAAATACAAATATACCCATCCTTGGGAAGGATATACATGTATAAATACTTGAGAAGTATTAAGTTAAAATATATTGTTTTAACAATTATTCCAAAATTTAATAAATATAATTTAAGTTAAAATATTTATTATTTTAACAAGTAATTATAACTTGGAAAAATATCGAAGACACGAAGAAACGTAACTCAAGGACACTAATTAATACTAAGTTAAGGCACGACCCGCTCGTCTAATAGACCTTAGTACGTTGTACGTAGTCGTGTACACCCGGCGAAGCTTTGAGTTACGCTGTTTACGAAGACGCAAGACTGTGAGTTCATGTTCCCCCTTTTCTTTTAACTGCTTTCAGTTTTTTTAACTTCGGGGGTGAAGTACATGTTACAAACTGTTTGCAAACGTTTATAGGTGGTATGGTTAGCTAAGGAAGGGTACTTCTAGATCATGTAAGTGGTGGGTATGACGCTTAAGACCATTAATCCTCGTTGTAGGACCAAGGGACATGAGTGATAGATCTATTTGGGTGTAGCGAGCCCACACCCATGTGGACCGGGGTTTGGCCCATGAGGTGACTATGTCTTCAAACTGAAGTCGTGGCAAAATCTGCTAGGATTGAGTCTTCCTGCATCGCGTCACACATATTAATGGCCTTGCAAACCATTAATGATCAGTTTTCCTTGTTGCTTTCATACCAGAGTTTGCAAATACATACTTACTTACAATGATTACAAAGTTTATTCGAGCTCACACACTAAACACATGAACTCGCTCAACTTTTGTTGATGTTTTCAAACTACATGTATTTCCTGGAAATTAAGTACAGATCTGGCGGGCGTTTGGATGTTTCAAGTGAGGTTGAGAATAAAAGGTGTCATCCGATGTCTGAGGATTTGGATTGTGTGTCTTATCCTAGATAAGACACAACTTTCAAAGCCTAGTTTTATCTAATGTCTTTTGTCGAGTCCTTGTGAACTCTAAAAACAAGTTGCATGGTTTGTACTCGAATTTGAAGTCTATGTTTCAAACAATGTTGTTATGTTTTAAACTTATTTAATGGATGATCATTTTCGGTTTTATCATATAGTTGTTGTTATGATTGAATGCATTGATATTAAGCAAGTCACACATAATCACGCTTCCGCAAAAGTCAGGGTGTGACAGCTTACTCGCAACGCATCGCAACGCTCAACACACGAAACGAAACACGAAAACCAACTCGCGGCAACCAGTCGATCGAATGACCATTCGATCGAATGGTCATCTAAACGGATGACCATCCGATCGGAAACAGTGATGTGACAGCTCTCTTGTCCGATCAGCGCCTCCAACCCTCTTTTCTCTCGATTTCTCGCGATTCTTATAAGTTTTCAACTAAAATCTTGTACATCTATCATCTACACACACTTCTTCATCATTTTCACCTTTGAATCTTCACTTTTAACCGTGAAATCAGCGGATTTGATGTGTTCTAGGATGATGTCATTATGGGGTTCTTATGAACTTCAAGGTTTGGCTTCATTCCACCAAGAAAAACTCAGATCTAAAGGATTTCAACATGATTCAACACTGATTTCGCATAGATCTAAATATTTTCATGATTAGAAGGATTGAAAGATGGTTTCATAACTTTCTTTCAACTCTTTTACACTCAATGCACTCAAGACCGATAGAATCGGAACTCATTCAGGCCTTCTACTCGTTTCTAGTGATGTGTCGGTTTGAGATCTGATTTCTACCAAAGAGACAACCGATTCCGGGTTGAACATGAACAACCATCACGAACAGTTAGCTGATCAGGTTAGGGTGATTCCCACTTCGATCGGATGACTCGGTCTTGACGGGGTTCCTGTTGTTTAACGCATGTCAAACCGTCTCGATCAAACAGCAAACTTTTCAAACTTTTCAAACTTAACAAAACATTCAAGTTTTCAAAACGATCAGACTGTCGAACGGATTGCCGTCCGATCAGATTGCCATCCGATCGAACGAAAATCCGAACGGACGACACATAATCTTCAACACTTAAACATTTTCAATAATTTTCAAAGATCACCAGTTTCCAACGAATTTCCATCTGATTGGAAGACCATCCGATCGAATGACAATCCTGCTGTGAACTTGTTCTCTGAGAAAGGTCTCGCTGGACGGATCGCCATTCGATCGAACGACCATTCGATCGGACATCTTGAAAGGTAGTGATACTTCTCTGTTTTCAAAATGCTACAATGAAAATTTCAAAGCCATCAGACACAAACACATCCATCTCAAACGGAGGACAATCCGACCGAATGGCCATCCGACCGGATGACCATCCGTACGGATTATCATCCGATCGAATGACCATCCGTACGGATTGCCATCCGATCGGATGACCCTTCGTCACTTGCTCACTTGCATCGTTTTACGTGTCGCTCACCGCTAATGCTATCGTTCTGTAATCAGGCTAACTCTCCATCGCTCCCTTCAATCCAAGAGAGTGTTTATTTACTAAACACGATATGTGAGTATACTCGATCCCTTTTTGCTTTAAGCACTTTTGGGTGTTACATACGTTATCTATATCAAATCACGTCGATCACACAACGCAAACACTTTTATACGCTAACCGTTACTGCATGTTATACATGTTACTCGATGAATGCTTGTATGTTATGTTTACACAGTGATTGTTGCCTGACACCTTAGCAACGATAGTACTATAGTTTGGACTCAGCACCTGTCGTGGACAGGGGTTGTTAAGGGCTTTCATATCACCATGTCACAGTGGTGATATGTATTGCGCATTCTACAACTCGCAGTCACGTCTGTGCATATTTCATTGTCGATAACCTACTTGCTTCACATTATACATGTTACATGCTGGTTATGTGTAAACTCTTTTCGCTATCTTTTATACTATTAAACTTGTATGCTCACCTTTACACTATGTGTATTGACCTCTATTTTAACGTATGTGACAGGTATTTGTGATGCTAGGATGCTTGCTATGTGGAATCAATGTAGGAAGAGTCTAGAAACGAACAATCTATAAATCTAAGTTGTCGAAACAATGTTTGTTTTTGAGATACTATGTCTGTAATAATTAGATTATCTGATATTTTGCAGTATGGGACGTAATGATTAATTATCTGGTAATTTTAATTGTTATGGATTTCTCTTGGACAATCTATTTCGTTCAGTGCTACGCCCCGATGTTTCCGCCATCGGTTGGGGTGTGACAGCTTGCCACAAAAGTAACGAGACTAATTATGAATAAAAGCTTAACAAGACCCTGACGGGCGGCGTGCTACTTCTATAGCGCTATACATGTTAAGTTGGGGCTAGCTAAGTTAATGACAAGTAGCAAAGTATGAATCTAGCATGAACCTAGGTATAACAAGTAGCATGTATAACGGATTGAGAATAAAAGTATGTTTAAGTGTGTGTTCCTGAATTTTGTACATTAACATGTTACAACCCAAAGTATCTAAAAAGAAATGGCTCAAGTGTACTCACGGTTTTGCAACCTACCACTAGGTAATTCTGTGAAGAGTTGGTTAGTTTGGAGATTGGAACACTGAGTCACCCTACAAGGGTAAACAAAGGCGTGTAAGTTCAAGGAATTTGGAATGAAGGATTCGGATTGGAATTTAAGTATCACGAAAATATATATATATGAAAATAATATCTAAGTCTAAGAGTTTGTTTATGACACTATAGTGAGTGGTTGCATGGGTCCCAAATTGCCCATTAAAATCATAACAAGTTACTTAGGATCTTAGACATGGTAGTTTAGGTTTATGGCGATTAATCATGGCTTGATTAACACCACAAACTCAGCCATGTTTTTATATAATTATATATAGGTTATATAATAATAATAATAATAATAACAACAATATCATAAACTAAGTCCATTCAAGTATTATTATGTATGTCAAGTATGGAGGTATAACCTCTTGTAAATTCACCACTACACAAACCATCACAAGGATGATTCAGAGGGTCATGAATATCAAGGATTCACCACTACACAAATCATCTGTTGGTGCATTTAGTGTTTGTTAACTTCGTCTTAATCGAGTCTTATGTCTAGATAGGATGAACGAGCACACAACAGGGTCGAAATTAGGGTTTGTACATGTGTTAGAAGGTAATTTCGCTTGAGAGTGACATGGACATGTTCAAGCGAAATCAACACATGTGATTTCGCTTGAACAGGACTATGACATCCTCAAGCGAAATCATGTAGCTTATAAATAGGTTTGTGCTGGTTCATTTCAAGCGAACCTGGTCATTGTGTGTGAGTCGAGGTGCTGCCGGATTTTTGTCAGAAATCATTGTAAAGACTCAGATAATCAGTAATAGAAAAGAATTGAAAGGAAACAAGCTGTATGACATTGTTTGCATTGATTCCGCCTTTGTAAATGATGATGAACTACTCAACTTGACTGTTTAGGGTCACCGGAATGATCCTACACGTGGTATCAAAGCTCAGGACGAGGAGTTCATACCATTGCAGCTTGAAATCATCGGATTTTCTTACTTCTACTCATTCTTTTCTGATTTGGACATATTTTTACGGTTGAAATGGCCTGAAAATCACATATATCAAGCGAAACATAGAGTTAGCTAATCCTTGAAAGTTTTGGACTAAAATTCAGCTTAAAACTTGATCTAAAATCAGATTTCGCTTGAAATTGTTCGTAAAAAGATGACGTCATAGGTGATCTCGCTTGAAATACCTTGGTTATCTCGCTTGAAAAGTAACATTTACAGCTGATTTCGCTTGAAATTAGCTTATTTTTGTCAGATTTCGCTTGAAAATTCAAGCGAAATAGGAGATTTCGCTTCAAGAAGTCTGATTTCGCTTGAACTTGATTGAACTTGATTTGCTATTCCGCTTGAAAAGCTATCTTGCTTTAAAGCTGATTCCGCTTGAACAGATTCCACTTGAATCTGTATTTTTCAAAATCAAGAATTTTCTAAGTGTTTGTTGATCATTTTCAGGTACGTGAAAGATGGACGAATTCATGAATCCTTTCAGTGATATGTATGCCTTTGCTGGAAACTCTGGAGATGATACTTCTATCAACACCAATGAGAACACGACGAATGCAAAGAAAACTTTGTCGGATACTTTAGGTGTGGAAAGTGCATACGGAACATATAACAAACCCCCAAAGTTGATGGTGATCGAAGAGTACAGTCGGTGGGCCAAGAAATTTGAAGAATGGTTAAAGGCATTTGCGTATACCAGCTAGAAAAGTCTAAAGAATGGATATAGTGATGGAGGGAAAAATGGTGAAAATTTGACATCAACTGAAGAAATAGATGTTTTTGTTGCCGAGCAAAAGTGCATCGCGTTGGCTATTTCAGTCTGTCCGAGAATATATAATATCTTTGATCGAGTATAACAATCCTAAAGATTTGTGGAAAAAGTTAGAAGTAAAATGTTTGGGTAGTGTAGAAATAGTGAAAAACAAAAAGAAACTGCTAAGAAAAGAGTTTGATTTATTTGGTTGTTTAAAAAATGAATCAGTTTGTAAGATGATTGAGAGGTTTGGGCACTTGAAGTTGGAACTGGCGAGACATGGAATTACCTATTCTCAAGAAGAGTTAGTCGACAAATTGTTTGACTCGTTGCCAGATGAGATGGATGGGCAATACTATGTGTTAATGCTGAAGAATACTATCAAGTCTGAAGAGATGACAGTGGATCTACTTATCGAGAGACTAGAAAGTCACGAGCTGGAGATAAAGAAAACACACAAAGTCAATCACTCGTCATATCAGCAGAATTTGGAGCTGTATTATCCAAAAAGCATGATTCCCAAGAATACGTCTCCCAAGACAGCTTTTTCTGTTGAAAATTCCAACACATCTAGCAAAGAGAGTGCAAGCAGTGGATTTCACAGTGGTTCTTCGTCAACTTCAAACCAATCAGCTGCAAAGAACTTATTTCAATGCAACATCGCGGTGGATTTAAAGAACGCTCAAAATTTCAGCGAGGAGTCTGCAAAGCAACAGATGGTTTTCTTAGCTTCTGTGTTAGAGTCGTATGAGAGCCTTGTGGCAGGTAAGATAGGCAACACCAACCTAACAAAGGAAGACTACGATCAAATAGATCCTGAGGAGATGGAATTGATCGACATAAGGTGGTGTATGGCCAGTGCAGTGAGAAGGGCACAGCGTTTTATGGAGATTACAGGAAGAAAGTCTATTGGTGGACCATCTACCAAGTTAGGCTTTGACAAGTCAAAAGTGACCTGTTTCAAGTGTAAACAGAAAGGTCATTTTAAAAGAGAGTGTCGGAATACTTATGCTGATGATTCTGAAAATCCGTTCAAAGAAGATTACTACAAGAGAGCGATTTATCATCAGAATAAATCAGAACCGCCCAGAATGAAACAACTTGAGGATAATAAAGAAAAATCCAGAGCTCTTGCTGTGATTCATGACGATGAAGGTTTTGACTGGAGCAAGTTGTTACCAGAGGAGGATGCGGTTGGATATGCTTTTATGGAAAAGATTATTGAATCTGTTCCTTTTAAAGATAATAGAAATGAAGAAGAAAAGTATGTAAATAGAAAGATGATTAGCTCAAAATAGAATGATCAGAATATCTGATATATACACTGAAGCAAAAAGGGCGAAGAGATGGGATCCAGACAGAGAATGTTATCTTGACCCCATGGGAAACATTGCTATTGACTATAAGACCCTCGATCTTGAAACCATAATTCAACAAATTGCTGAAGAAGAAGAGGGTTGGCAAAGAAAATGGTGGGGAAGTAAAGAAGAGAAAGAAAAAGAAAAAGAGGAAAAGGCAAAGAAGGTTGATGATGGGATCATTGATACATCACAAGAGTTGAATGCTGAAAACTTTGGAAAGATGGCTGACAAAGTGCTGGCTGCTAAGGAACTTGAGGTAGACTCTAAGTCCGTATCTGAGTCTAAAAGCCAGGACAGTTCAAATGAGTCAACGAGTGTGTCAGGTAAGAAAGCTAACGGTGACATTGATTGCAAAAATTGCATAAAAGAGTGCAAAGTTTGTAGTACAATCACTTATCTAAATGGTAAGAAAGTTGATGATCTAACTGATAGAGTCAGAAGTGTTGAGGATCAGATCTTGAACCGTGACAAAATGCTGAAAGCTTCAACTGATAGAATAAAAGAACTGAATGAGAAAATCGAAACTGATAAAATTGATGTAGAAAGAGTTAGGAAAGAAAATGAAAAACTAATTCTTGAAAATCGTCAGATTTCAGAAAAATTTGAGAAGCTTAAACGAACGGTGAAAGATTCTGATGATAGAAATGGTAAAACATACAAAGAAAATTGTTAATTGCAAGGTGTTTTGAGGGTTAAAGAAGAATTAATCAACCAACAACTGGATGAGATTGCTAAGTTGAAACTTTAAGTTCAAGAAGTTAAAATTGAAAATGAACGCATCTAGTTGAAGCTGAACAGTTACAGCTCCGCAAGCTTTGTTTTGCAACACATTGTTCGTAAACCCATTGGGAAGAACAAAGCAGGCGAAGATGTGTATGCTGATGGAACTGGGGTGGGGTTTCATCAGGTACCACCACCAGTTCTAAACAATTATTTAAAGAAACAATCAGGGTTGGTTACTGATGTAGATGAAACAAATGAGATAAAACTTCCAGAGTAAATTGATGTTGCATTTTCTTCATCATCATCTGATGATAGTGTTCAAACTGAGATTGTTAAAGGCATGGCTAAAAGTGTTTTGGATAGTGATTCAGTTGAGGATGAAGAGTGTTTTCTGGACAATTACATTCCGAAATCAAAATCCAAAAATGTAACACCTCGAAAATTCACGTCCTATAATGTGTTGACACGTGTCATATGTTTGAACGTGTGAAAGAATGTTATAGAAGGATTAAAGTTAACAATCATGGAAAGTATGTGAATATACGAGTTCTAAATGTCAACAGTGAATAAATATATTGTAAATTAACCCTACATGATGCTCATACCTTCAAACGAATAAATCATGGATCATACGAAGCTAAATATGAAAGAAAGTGAGAGATTACAAACTACAGGGGTTAAATGTGTCAACATGTTTAAGTTATACCTCTGAGTGACCTTTTGACAAACCCGAAGCTTTGTAACGGTTAATTATGCTCACTAGAATGCACGATATAAATTTCATAAAGTTTCGTTATCGTATGAGAAAGTTATGATCAAATTCGTATACGAGGGGTTAAAGCGTCAACGTTGAAAGTTAGGACTTTTCGGGTAACAATAAAGTTAACCGAGGACTTAACAAAGTGGGTATATGTCTTAAAGCCCTTATAAGTCAATTTGGCGGGTTCAAAGTGCAAGAAATAAAGTCGTAGCAAAGTTCCCAAGAGCCAAGGACCAAAGCGTAAAAAATCAAAAGTTGGAGATTTGATCAGAAGGGGCCTCACGCCACGCGACGGCCCTGGGAGGGGGCTACGCGTGCCGCGAGGGGTCGTCTGCTCCGAATTTGTTGGGTTCTTGTCTGCCATAGCCATTTTAACCGACTTATGAACAATTTTCCACATCTTGCACGACCCCTAGGCAACCCCTAGACACTTAGGGACATCTGGAAGTGATCCATGGCCCTTATTAGACTTGTGTGTCAATGATCCATGAGTTCTTGAGCACTATATAAGGCCACAAGGTTGCAACCAATTCTTCACACCTTCCTTCAGCATTTCTGATCATTTCTGGAGCTCCAAAGCAGGCTCAAGTGATCACTAATCGTGCAAAGGACTTTAGTAAGTATGCTTAACCTTTCTTAGTTAAGTTTTTGCTTAGTTTTAGCTTAAAAGTCGAACCGTCGTAATTAACGGTTGACTTAGCGATTAATCACTAATGGTCTAGTGATTAGTCGAATTGAAAGTAGTTATAAGTTGGTAATTATGTGGGCATTAAACCCTTAAAAGGGCATGTGACACCCCAGGAAAACCATACAACTTAACTAGCTTCCTCAGTGAGTGCTTACCAAATTTCGGGACGAAATTTCTTTCAACTTGGGGATGATGTGACAACTCGAAATTTAGAACCTTTCTTGTACCCCGATGCAACACGTTGAACGTTATGTAACTAGTTGACATGTTGGTGTGATTAATGATATAAGTGAACCTTCTATGTGATTATGTGTTGTGTTTATTTGTGTGCGTGTATGTATGTGAACCGAAACACAAGAACCCAACTCGAGACCACTCGGTCTCGAGTAGTGTAACTATTTGGGCCGGTTGGGCCATTTGATCCGTCCGAAAACCCATTAGGGTGCATCACTTGAAGCTAGTATATATCCTTGTTGTTAGCCAACACTACCATCTTTGGACAACACACACACTCCCCTACTCTCTCTCTAGAAAACCTTAAACCCTAAAGATCAAACATCACCTCTCCTTCCCTCTCGGATCAAACCGGTGACCACAAGGAGCTCTCGGACTGGCTCGCACACACCCATTTGGAAGTTTCATTCTTCACCACTACTTCTCTAACCGGTTAGTGCTTCATGTTATGTTATGTACTTTGGTTGATGATGATATATGAAGTAATATGATAATATGTGCTTACTTGTTAAGTTTCATACATGATGAATATATCCTCCTTGAATAAATCGGTACTAAGGTCGTTGTTATATGATGATGTAATGTCGGCTTGGTATAGATAATATGTGATTAATCATGAATGATTGTAACCGGCTCTTTATGGTTTGAATCCGAATGAATTAGTGATGTTTAGGAGGTTTATTGTTCAATGAAATCGGATTAGCACATGTTGATGATGAATCTCATTTAAGTATGTTATTGCATTGATGGAATGTGCTAGATATGGGAACCGATGATGTTATCAACTTGAGTTCATGCTAGGATAAACTTTATTGATGAAGCATGTTGTAAAATGAAAACCCTAAAATGAAGAACTAGTTGAATGTATGATGAACAACATGAATATGCTATGAATGTGCCTTGAATATTTGAAATCTAGTTGTTTGATCCATTTTAGTAAATTGTTAGACAAGAAAACATGTTTATATGGATAGTACATAAGGTTGCATGAAATCGGATTTCCATTGGTTAGTACACTATGCAGATCAGCAGGTGCTGGGAGTCGAGACACCTGGTTTCGAATCGAGACCACATAGATGACAACTCGAGATCCACGGTTGCGACACAGGTTGCGAGTCGAGATGTCACACCCCGACCACGTAGAACCTACAAAACATGGCGGAAACATCGGGGAGTGTTGTAACAGAATCATTGTTTCATAACACATGGAACTTGAAATATTGTTTTATTGATTAAAAGAGTTACAATGTCTTGACAATCAAAGAAACATAACAAAATAACTAGTCTTGCATCTTTTATTGTCACTAAGGCCCATGTCCGCCTAAGTGTATCTTGATCAATCCTATGCTTCATTTCCTGAAACACATGTGAAAATAGGTACGTCAGCATAAAAATGCCGGCGAGTACAAAGGTTTTGTGAAAATAAGATTCATGACATCTGTTTAAGAAAATGTTTAGTCATGAACCTTGTAATTTGCTTTGTCTTTGTAAATCATTTGAAAAACAATAAGTTCAGATGATACGTATAAATAAGAGAATAATGCATGGTTAAATGAATAACCATGTAAAAATGAGTTTGTATAAGTTAAGTTGTTTGTAAAACAATGTATTGTGAAAAGTATGGTATTTGTATAAAATGTTATATGTCTAAATTGAAATGATTTCAAATAACGCAACGATATGTAATACCATACAATCACTTATATATAGGAAGTACCAGCGGCGTATCCACCATGCTTGTATCATATTACACACGCCTCGTTACTTAAATCACTTACTCAAACCAAACCACCAATATAAGATGTCTATGTTTAAACCAATTGTCAAAAGTCCTTGTATAAACCATGTCAAATGTTGATAGTCCAAAAGTAGTCAAGTAATGTGTAACAAATGTTTATGTATGGCTAGTGAAATGCATCAACTAAACCATAGATGAAATGCACAAAACAAAGTATTGAAGTAAAACTTGGTTTAAATCAAAGTTATGTTTTGTAAAATATATGCATGCTATACTGAATATGAACATTTATGCGGTATTGTAAAAATTCATACATCCAAGCCTTGCGACAGTCGGATAACTATGTAAAAATGAGTTATCAAAAGAATATGTATTCGGATTCGGTCATTCCTTACGTCCAAACAAACCCGAGATTTCAGGAATGGGATTTGTCAAGTCCTATGGTACCACTACCTACTACCGAGCGGCGTGATCGGTGTTAATGAATGTATAGTATAGTTTAAACAAACCAAATGTCATACCAAAATGTAAGCATGTTTTATGAAGATAATGTACCTAGTATGCTAGAGTAAACATACAAGGTAGCGCTGTAAAACAATGTGTCCATATGTTACTGGAACATATGCAACAGAGATGCAATGTAAAATAATGTACTAAGCATGTACTAAATGGACATACATAGCATGTGATGTGATGTGATGTGATGTAAAACAATGTACTAAGTATGCACACAATGGACATACATAGCATAAAATGTAATGAAATCATGTACTAATAGTGTACTAATGAACATAGCATGTATATAATGTGAAAACATGGAAAGCATGAAAGTAACAAGTAGGCACATGTGTTCCACCCCAAAACGTTTGGAAAACAGTAAAAGAGGGGTCTATGTACTCACTTGAGATTGCTCAGAAGTCCTAAGATAACCACCAAGCAATGCTAGAGATCTCGGAATATCAAACGGCACCTAATATAGGTAACTACATTAATAAACCGGACCTAAATCGGAAGATCGGATAGAATGAGGGCTCGTAAACCAAATGAGTATGGGAACTCATGTAGTATGGTTTAACAAAGCCTACATACTAAATGAAACCTAACCTAAGTGCTTACGACCTATTACGACCCGTTTAGGTAGCTTATGCTACTTTAACGCGTCGTTCGCGTAAAACGCGTTCGGACCGCCTATCTAGTCCTATGACAAGTAACATATGCCTTAACATGTCTAATATTGTTGTCAAATCAGTTTAGATGTCAAAAGTTATGTTACATATGCTTAAAATGAATTTTGGCGTCAAAAGGGCATTTTGGTAATTTACCTAAGGCATATAAGCTACCTATCATACAACTACTTAAACGAAGCGACCATAAGGTATAACCTCGGAAGGTTATTCCCTATATACTATGGTCACCTAATGTGCTTGGTCAGATCCTAATGATCGACCAAACGGGTCGGGTTCGAAAGTATAAGCGATTGTTTAAATCGCTTACCTTACGACCCTATATAAGCACTAAACTAAAAGTGACGAGCTAAGCATGTTAAAACATGCTTAACTAAGTTTAGAAAACAGGTTTGGTATCAAAACAAACGGTTTTGATACCCATAAGTAGTTTGGTTACAAAATACGCAAGAATACGTATTCTGACCGAAACTACGGCTCGTCACTGAGCCTAGATAACGTGGTAATCAGTAGGTATAGTCACAAAGGACTATAACCATCGTGATTACAATCACGTTGCGAAGTTCAAACGAACTTCGCATTGACCATAAGCTGGTCAATGCAGAAAGTCAAACAAAGTTTGACTTTCAGACTCGAAAAGCAATAAAAGAACGAAAGAATACTCACGTAGGGTCCCCGAATGCTAATCTAGATCAAAATAGCTCAGGTATGAAACAAAGGTTTCAACTTAGAGCATTTGAGATCAGATTCTAGTGAGTTTAGAGGTTGGATGGCAAGGGGTACTTATAGTGAATGGTCCACCATTAGGATCGTTTGTCGAAATACGTGCCTTAATCTCATTCGTACGTGTGTCGGAACCTTATGGTACCCAAAAAGGCCACTCACCATAAGAGTTTGACACTTGGTACTTGACCTTTGGAGAGTGTTAAGGGCTGTTAAAAGATGAAAAAAAACGTTTTGCTGCATCTGGCCCCTGTTTACGGACCTAGTTTGGCAGATTTACAGTTTCAGTCCCTGCAACCTCAAAACTTGGTTTTCGATGCGTTTTTTTTACACGTTTAAGCCCTGTTAACCCCATTTCAAAGCTCTAAAATGAAGTTAAAGTATAGGGAACTTAAAATGTGTTCAAAAATATCTCGGGTGTCGGTTCGTTTAGCCGTACGGTTACGTTGTTCGGTTAATTAAGACGGAATGCGCATAAGCGCGAAAAATGATCCAAATGGCGTGACGAATGGATTTTTCTTATGCCAAACACTAAAATAAAATATTTTAGTGCTTACATAAATTTTTGGAAGTCCGGATGTATTCAGAACGTAAGTTATGCACGAAAATGCAAACTTGTGCACTTTTTGACGCTTTTAGTACCTGAATGAGCCAAAAGTTTATTTTAGCACACCGAACCCCTCAAAGCCTATTTATAAGCTATATAAAGGATATTTAAGGTGTGTTTAACTTATGGTCATGTTCCGGAATGTCTGTTACAGTTCAAATTGGCATACTTTCGCAGTTTGTCAAGTTTATTCCCTGTAAGCGAATTAACTTGTTTTTGCCATACCAAAGCCTTCAAAACTTATTTCTAAGTTATGTAAAGGTTATTTAAGGTATGTTAAGCCTATGTCACTATTCCGGAGTGTTTGTTGCATTAAACTGGTTATATTTACGCATCGGTGCGCGTATAACCTTCCAGAAAGCGATTTAGAGTTTGGAATTGAACAAAAATTGATATGTGCAAATGATACACATATTTTTACAAATCCCAAGTATGAAATATAATATTTCATTGGTTCGGTATTTGTTTGATGGCCGTGGAGGCACAGGTGTTACACGAGAACCCCTAGTCTCGACTCGAGACCATACTTTATCAGCACACAAACAGCATAACTTGAGAACAGGGTTGCGAGTCTTGTTGCGACTCGAGACATGACCCGAGACCTCCTCAGTTACGACTCGAGGACTTGTAGGCTACAACTCGAGACCGCACAGTCTCGACTAGAGACCGCACAGTCTCAACTCGAGACTATGTATACGTGCACTATTTTGGACTTGCATTGTTAAGGGATTAGGATTGGGCCGGACTTTTGGGCTTTGTTACTTATATACACGCTACTTTTCAATTCGTGGGTACTATTGTAAACCGCCATGTTTGTACATGTATGCCATAAATAATACCTGCATGCAACTTGCTAGTATACGTGTAGAGAATGTATGTGCATCACTTGGTTGTATCTAACTTGCGTGGTAACCATACTAGGACGCGGTTGACCACAATTAACTTGATTGACTTTTCTGTGTATCTGCCGAGCAAACCAAGGTGAGTTCACACCCTCTACAAAGCATGGGATTCCCAGGGGTTGGGAATGGGGTTAAGGAACACGGGTTCCTCGTCCTCCTTGGGTAGGACAGTATTGGTTCAGGAATGTAATTCCTCGTCCTCATGGACAGATAACTCGTACTAGACCAAAACACTATCACGAAGTCCCTCCTTTTTATATCGACTTAATCGCCGGGTCAATGGCGAGCGGGTCATTAGTTAGATAGCGCTATTTAGGTCTGACAAACCTCACACCGTGCCGCAGAGGACGGGCGTGAACTAATGGATCTGGGGCACGTCAATGCTGATAGACATTGACAGTTTCAGGGCACATAAACAAGACTACAGTCAGCAGTCGATATGGTAACGAGTCTAGTGTATACATGGGGTAGCCCCCACGGCCGAAATGCCAGATAACTAAACACGGGGTAGCCCCCACGGCTGGATTGCCAGAGTAATTGGGTTAAACAGATCACGTTTTCAACTATGGGGTAACCCCCACGGCAGGATGCCAGATAAAGGAAACTGTTTTCGAAACAACTTAAAACGAACACCCAACTGTGAACTCACTCAACTTGTTGTTGACTCGTTACTGCATGCTTTGCAGGTCAATAGGTACTTAGCTGGAGCTTGCATGGAAGAGAGTCGTTGTGGGACATGGACAGCTGTGTGCCATGTTAACCTTTGAAACAATTAAACTTATGTTTTGGTATTAAACATTATGCTTCCGCTTGCAACTTAACTATGTTTTGTTTGGACACCAATTGTATTGGTTGGATTTTATAATCACTTATATGCTTGTTCAATATGATTGGTGGCTGGATCCTGGTCAGTCACGCCTCCAAGCGGTGATACTCCGTAGGTGGATTTGGGGGGTGTGACAGATTGGTATCAGAGCCATTGGTTATAGTGAACTTGGTTTTTATAAGGGGAAAAAGTTTTATTGAAATCAGACTATAACCTATACAGTACTCTACGATCCACAATGACGCTTCACTCCACATGCAAGGCTCGACATTCTAGGTGATATGATCTATGTATATATTGCCTACTTGTTAGTTACATAGTACATTGCTCATGGTATGCTTGGTTAGTATAACTACTGTTGCTTGAAAACATGTGTGCTTACTCTCTTCTGTCATCGCATTTTCGCGAACCCCTCTCACTCACGTTCCTCTTGATGTGAAGATCATGTCTGGATGCGTAAACATGACACAAGCCCAGTTGACAGCTCTGATTAACGAACAAGTTGTTGCGGCACTGGCAGCTGCACACGCAGGAGGTATATCCTGCAGTCCAAACCCATTCTAGGATCTTTAGATCCTACTCTCGTGAACCAACCTTTGTGTTAAACTCTGTCTTTTCCTTCACCCTCGATAGGTCAACATGTTCAGCCACCTGTGTGCACTTTTAAAACTTTCATGGACTGCCGACCAACTACTTTTAGCGGCACTGAAGGAGCAGTAGGTCTCCTCCACTGGTTTGAGAAACTGGAATCTGTGTTCGAAATGTGTGAATGCCCTGAGGAGCGCAGGGTGAAGTATGCTACCGGTACTCTCAAGGGTTTAGCTCTCACATGGTGGAATGCTCAGGTTCAAATGTTGGGGTTGGTTGCTGCTAACGCCACCCCATGGAACAACTTTAACGAAATGATCAAAGAGGAGTACTGCAATCGTGATGAGATTCACAAACTGGAAGTAGAGTTTTTCAACCTCAAGATGACGGGGTCAGAAATTGAAGCATATGCGAAAAGGTCGAACGAACTGGAAATTCTGTGTCCTACTATGGTGGATCCTCCCATCAAACGCATCGAACTATTTCTCAAGGGCTTGGTGCCAGAAATCCAAAGTCATGTGACTTCAGCAAACCTCGCCACTATCCAGCAAGTTGTTCAATTGGCTCACCGTCTCACGGATCAGGCGGTGGAGCAGAACAGGTTGCCAAAACGCATAGGTGCTGCAACTACCTCAGGTGCTCTTAGTGACAACAAACGGAAATGGGATGGAGCTTCAAGTAAGGGCTCTGCTTCTGTCCAGTCTCAGTCTCAGCAGAGAAAGACTGACGACTACAAGGGCCCTAGTCAGCAATCATCTGGTGGTCAAGGTCAAGGTGGGTACAAAGGGAATCACCCCAAATGCAATTGATGCAGCCTGCACCACAGCGGGCCATGCACCAGGGGTAACTGTCATCGGTGCAACAAGCCAGGTCACGCTGCAAAGGATTGCAGGAGCTTGTATCCCGCCAATCAGAATCGACAGCAACCTTAACAGAACCAACGTCAGCAACAGCAAGGTGATAACAAAGGGTGCTTTCAGTGTGGAGCTGAAGGCCATTTCAAGAGAGATTGCCCCCAACTGAACAGGAACCAGAACAACAACAACAACAACAATAACAACAATAAGGGGAATGGTAACAATGGGAACAACAACAACAATGGTGCCAGGGGGCGTGCGTTCATGATTGGCCAAGGTGAAGCAAGGAATGACCCCAATGTTGTGGCGGGTAAGTTCCTTCTCGATGACTTTTATGTTACAGTTTTATTTGATCCGGGTGCCGATACTAGCTACATGTCACTAGAAGTTAGTCGAATGCTTAAGCGTATTCCAACACCTTTGAACAACAAGCACACTGTAGAGCTAGCAAATGGTAAGAGTTTAGAGGCCACACACGTAGTCAAGGGTTGTAAACTTGTTCTTGCTAACCAGACCTTCTCTATCGACATTATTCCTATCGTCTTGGGTAGTTTCGACGTTGTCATTGGGATGGATTGGTTATCCCAAAACCGAGCAGAGATTCTTTGCAACGAGAAGATTGTTCGTATTCCTGGTTCCGGTAACGAACCTCTCATGATTCGTGGCGACAAGAAGGGTGCTGTTGAGAACGTCGTCTCTTTCCTTAAGGCCCAGAAATGCTTGCGAAAGGGCCACACAGCCATTCTGGCTCTCGTTACTGACACCTCGGAGAAAGAGAAGAAGATAGAAGATTTTCCGATTGTACGCGACTATCCTGAGGAACTACCTGGTCTTCCGCCTCATCGCCAAGTCGAGTTTCAGATTGAACTAGCTCCTGGAGCTGCGCCTATAACTCGTGCACCTTATCGTTTAGCTCCATCAAAGTTGGAAGAACTCTCCACGCAACTACAAGAACTCTTGGATAAGGGTTTTATTCGTCCTAGCTCATCGCCCTGGGGAGCTCCAGTTCTGTTTGTGAAGAAGAAAGACGGTACCTTCAGAATGTGCATCGACTACCGTGAACTCAACAAGGTGACGGTGAAGAATCGTTATCCTCTACCACGTATTGACGACTTGTTCGACCAGCTGCAGGGGTCGAGCTACTATTCAAAGATTGATTTGAGATCAGGATATCACCAGCTGAGAGTCCGAGAAGAGGACGTCTCCAAAACAGCCTTTAGAACTCGCTATGGGCACTATGAGTTTTTGGTCATGCCATTTGGGCTGACAAACGCACCTGCGATTTTCATGGACTTGATGAATCGAGTGTGCAAGCCTTATCTGGACAAGTTCGTCATAGTCTTCATCGACGACATTCTGATCTACTCTAAGAGCCAGGAGGAACACGAGCAGCATCTACGACTTATTTTGGAACTCCTTCGAGCAGAACAGCTATACGCCAAGTTTTCAAAATGCGGCTTCTGGCTTCGAGAAGTCCATTTCTTAGGCCATGTTGTGAACAAGGATGGGATTCACGTTGATCCATCCAAGGTAGACTCGATAAAGAACTGGCCTGCACCTCGTACACCAACGGAAATTCGCCAATTTTTGGGTTTGGCAGGTTACTACAGGAGATTCATTAAGGATTTTTCCAAGATTGCACAGCCTCTCACCTCACTGACGCAGAAAGGCGTTGTTTATCGATGGGGGAATACACAGGAGTTAGCATTTCAGCATTTAAAGGATAGACTTTGCAGCGCACCAATCCTTTCACTGCCGGAGGGCACAGACGATTTTGTGGTTTACTGCGACGCATCAATTCAAGGTCTTGGTTGTGTACTGATGCAACGGGATAAGGTTATAGCCTATGCCTCACGCCAACTTAAGGTTCATGAAAGGAACTACACTACACATGATTTAGAGCTGGGAGCTGTTGTTTTTGCACTTAAGATATGGAGGCATTACCTATACGGTACCAAGTGCACCATTTACACCGACCACAGGAGCCTCGAGCACATCTTCAAGCAGAAAGAGCTAAACATGCGTCAACGACGATGGGTCGAGTTATTAAACGATTACGAATGTGCAATCAAGTACCATCCTGGCAAAGCCAATGTGGTGGCTGA
Organism: Helianthus tuberosus; assembly: GCA_030545235.1. NCBI lineage: Eukaryota > Viridiplantae > Streptophyta > Magnoliopsida > Asterales > Asteraceae > Helianthus > Helianthus tuberosus. The sequence continues at coordinate 168,559,909 of CM060366.1, read as the reverse complement.
TGCCCTCAGTCGAAAGGACACTACGCCTAAGCGCGTGCGAGCTTTGCAACTCACTATACATTCTAGTCTTCCTTCTCGGATACGAGATGCTCAAATCCGATGCATGAACTCATTTTCTTGATAATCTAGCCCTAGCAAACATGTGGTAAGTTGTAATTTAAGATTTGATGATATTGTAAGAAGTGGGTTATGATCAATCCACGAAATTGTATGAAATTGAGCATGAATATGTGTTAACATCATCATAGGGAACATGTGTTATGCATAATTTTGACTATTTTGATGTTTAAGGATGTAAACCCACTAGTTGGATGATTAAGATGACATGGGTGTTCATCATGTACAATCCTTGTTCAATATTCATAAATTATGTTGTGTTATGGTGAACTATTGTTAAATGAATCGAAAGAAATATGGTGTTGATATGTTTGATGTTTATGTGTTAATGGTATTTGTTAATAAGTAAGAAGATTTGATGAAATATGAATGAATTAGGAAGATTATGCATAAACTAGTTATACATGGTGCCTAGGAAGTAGTACGCACACCATGTGTTTGATGAAATGTCTAAATGACAATAATATGTGAAGGTTGTGTTATGATGATGTTGAGTATGCTATATGCTTGTTTGAATCGACTAATGAAATACATATGTGAGATATGAACTTGATATGATCGTTCATATGAATAATCATGTATGCTAATAAGGATGTAAATGGAATGACATGAAAGTATAGGAATCATGTCATGATGGATGGGAGCATGGAAGGCTAACGGGACAAGAAGACTCAAGTAAGCGAATGCAAATACGGACGCGTAAGGTAAGTAAATCCCGGACTTACACTTTAGATGTAAAATATATTGTAGTATGATGATTATTGTGATACATGTGAGAAAGTATTAACAATGGCAGTAAATAGGTAAGTTTACGGAAAAAGGAGTCGAAAGTGATAGGAAAGTATAATAATGCTAATTGTTTTCTGTTAAAAATGAAATGGAAGTGCAGGTATACTAATAATGGAGAATGAAGGTTAAGTATGGAAGTCAGACGAGAGTGTCCGAATGGATGGACGAATGGACTTATATGAACGAGAATAAGAGATGTTGATGCTTGATTATGCACGTTTTAAAGTATATATATTATGTCACCGGTTGCTAATGAAGTAATTGGTTTTGGTGACTGCAGGTTGTTCAGGTTTATAAATGTTTGCGCAAGATGTGTACGCGGTTGAAGATCGAGTCAAAACATGGATTGTACGTGGGTGTGTATGTGGTCATTTAATTCGATATACGTATGATAGTTTTTAATTAATTTATGAAATGGGATTAATGTATTTAAGTGAAAGAAAGAATATCATGAAAGAAATTTTTAGTATGCATTTTCCGCTGCGTTAAAATTGGTTAAATTTGGTTAAAACGTGTTAGGGCGTTACACAAGGAGACGGATAAATTCTCCACTCTAGCAGAAGTATACCTCAAGGAAGTTGTTTCGAGGCACGGGGTGCCCACCTCTATTATCTCGGATCGAGATGCACGTTTTACTTCAGAACTGTGGTAAGCAATGCACAAATCTTTTGGCTCACGATTAGACATGAGCACAACGTATCACCCTCAGAGGGACGGGCAGTCCGAGCGCACTATTCAAACCTTAGAAGACATGCTTCGTGCATGTGTAATCGACTTTGGCAACAGCTGGGAAAAGCATCTGCCACTTGTGGAATTCTCGTACAATAACAGCTACCACACCAGCATTAAAGCTGCTCTGTTTGAGGCATTGTACGGACGTAAATGCCGGTCACCTCTTTGCTGGGCAGAGGTGGGGATAGTCAGATCACTGATCCAGAACATGTGGTAGACACAACCGAACGAATTGCTCAAATACGACAACGCATGGCAGCAGCTCGTGACCGTCAGAAAGTCTATGCCGATAAGGGCAGGAAACCACTAGAGCTCCAGGTTGGGGAGCAGGTACTACTCAAAGTTTCACCCTGGAAGGGTGTGGTTCGTTTTGGTAAATGAGGTAAACTTACCCCACGATACATTGGACCTTTTGAAATCATCGAGAAAATAGGCAGGAGGGCCTACAGACTAAACTTACCAGCAGAACTCGGTGCAGTTCACAACGTTTTCCACGTGTCGAATCTGAAGAAGTGTCTGTCAGATGAGACCCACATAGTTCCTCTGAAGGAACTCACTATCGACGAGCAGTTACGATTCGTCGAGGAACCAGTTGAAATCACGGACCGGGATGTTAAGGTCCTCAAGAGCACTAGAATACCTCTCGTTCGAGTTCGTTGGAACTCACGTCGCGGCCCAGAGTTCACCTGGGAGCGCGAAGATCGGATGAAACAAAAGTATCCCCAACTGTTCGGAAACGGTACAACCACTACTGAGGCTGAAGCTACGGAATTTCGGGACGAAATTCTAGATCAACGGGGGGTGGATGTGACACCCCAAGAAAACCAGGAAAACCATACAACTTAACTAGCTTCCTCAGTGAGTGCTTACCAAATTTCGGGACGAAATTTCTTTCAACTTGGGGATGATGTGACAACTCAAAATTTAGAACCTTTCTTGTACCCCGATGAAACACGTTGAACGTTATGTAACTAGTTGACATGTTGGTGTGATTAATGATATAAGTGAACCTTCTATGTGATTATGTGTTGTGTTTATTTGTGTGCGTGTATGTATGTGAACCGAAACACAAAAACCCAACTCGAGACCACTCGGTCTCGAGTAGTGTAATTATTTGGGCCGGTTGGGCCATTTGATCCGTCCGAAAACCCATTAGGGTGCATCACTTGAAGCTAGTATATATCCTTGTTGTTAGCCAACACTACAATCTTTGGACAACACACACACTCCCCTACTCTCTCTCTAGAAAACCTTAAACCCTAAAGATCAAACATCACCTCTCCTCTCCTTCCCTCTCGGATCAAACCGGTGACCACAAGGAGCTCTCAGACCGGCTCGCACACACCCATTTGGAAGTTTCATTCTTCACCACTAATTCTCTAACCGGTTAGTGCTTCATGTAATGTAATGTTATGTACTTTGGTTGATGATGATATATGAAGTAATATGATAATATGTGCTTACTTGTTAAGTTTCATACATGATGAATATATCCTCCTTGAATAAATCGGTGCTAAGGTCGTTGTTATATGATGATGTAATGTCGGCTTGGTATAGATAATATGTGATTAATCATGAATGATTGTAACCGGCTCTTTATGGTTTGAATCCGAATGAATTAGTGATGTTTAGGAGGTTTATTGTTCAATGAAATCGGATTAGCACATGTTGATGATGAATCTCATTTAAGTATGTTATTGCATTGATGGAATGTGCTAGATATAGGAACCGATGATGTTATCAACTTGAGTTCATGCTAGGATAAACTTTATTGATGAAGCATGTTGTAAAATGAAAACCCTAAAATGAAGAACTAGTTGAATGTATGATGAACAACATGAATATGCTATGAATGTGCCTTGAATATTTGAAATCTAGTTGTTTGATCCATTTTAGTAAATTGTTAGACAAGAAAACATGTTTATATGGATTGTACATAAGGTTGCATGAAATCGGATTTCCATTGGTTAGTACACTATGCAGATCAGCAGGTGCTGGGAGTCGAGACACCTGGTTTCGAATCGAGACCACATAGATGACAACTCGAGATCCACGGTTGCGACACAGGTTGCGAGTCGAGAAGCCCTAGTCTCGACTCGAGACCATATTTTATCAGCACACAAACAGCATAACTCGAGAACAGGGTTGCGAGTCTTGTTGTGACTCGAGACATGACCCGAGACCTCTTCAGTTGCGACTCGAGAACTTGTAGGCTACAACTCGAGACCGCACAGTCTCGACTAGAGACCGCGCCGTCTCAACTCGAGACCATGTATACGTGCACTATTTTGGACTTGCATTGTTAAGGGCTTAGGATTGGGCCGGACTTTTGGGCTTTGTTACTTATATACATGCTACTGTTCAATTCGTGGGTACTATTGTAAACCGCCATGTTTGTACATGTATGCCATAAATAATACCTGCATGCAACTTGCTAGTATACGTGTAGAGAATGTATGTGCATCACTTGATTGTATCTAACTTGCGTGGTAACCATACTAGGACGCGGTTGACCACAATTAACTTGATTGACTTTTCTGTGTATCTGCCGAGCAAACCAAGGTGAGTTCACACCCTCTACAAAGCATGGGATTCCCAGGGGTTGGGAATGGGGTTAAGGAACACGGGTTCCTCGTCCTCCTTGGGTAGGACAGTATTGGTTCAGGAATGTAATTCCTCGTCCTCATGGACAGATAACTCGTACTAGACCCACGGCAGGATGCTAGATAAAGGAAACTGTTTTCGAAACAACTTAAAACGAACACCCAACTGTGAACTCACTCAACTTGTTGTTGACTCGTTACTGCATGCTTTGCAGGTCAATAGGTACTTAGCTGGAGCTTGCATGGAAGAGAGTCGTTGTGGGACATGGACAGCTGTGTGCCATGTTAACCTTTGAAACAATTAAACTTATGTTTTGGTATTAAACATTATGCTTTCGCTTGCAACTTAACTATGTTTTGTTTGGACACCAATTGTATTGGTTGGATTTTATAATCACTTATATGCTTGTTCAATATGATTGGTGGCTGGATCCAGGTCAGTCACGCCTCCAAGCGGTGATACTCCACAGGTGGATTTGGGGGGTGTGACAGGGCACCCTCTGATTACCACTCTAACTAGGTCAAATGTCGGGTCAAACTTGTTATTAAAAAGTCAACAGAATGCTTATATTCTAATTTATGCATAATTAGCAATGTAGAACATATACAACCTGTTTGATCATTAATATAACTTGGTAATTAGTGTAAGAACATGTCTAAACATGTTCAACCCGATAATTTTCTGTTTAGACCCGGTTCGGAACCGAAAGTCGCAAAGCTTTGACTTTTGCTTTTACTTCAGTTCTGACCCGTTTTGGTATGTTTTAGAAATGCCTTAGAGCTTTAATTGGACTAGGTTATATGCTAGTATAACCCTCTGGGATTATACACCTTGGTTCATTAGTTATCCAATTAATATGCATGATTCCGTTAATTGCTCATATGTTGACCATTATGCCCTTTTCACCTTAAAACGTGATTTTTGAAAATGTAAAAGAGTAGAAACCTTAGTTACTGATTTATAAACTTGCACCCAAAACTTGACATCAGTTTGAGGTGTAGATTGAGAGTTATGCTCATTAGCGTAATTAGAAAGCTTCTTTAGCGATTAAACGACATAATTAGCGTATAGCCTAATTAAACCTACTTTTTGATATCAAACTTATTACCCACTGATGCAATATATTATTTTGGGATTTTTGAAGATTTTTAATTAATTTTAGGCTGAGCATAACTTATAGTCGTAGGCTTAATCCGGTAATTGTCGGTTTTGCCCTTACGGGCTATAAAATGAGTTTTACATATCTAATTGACTCCAAACCTTTTGCTACTGATTACATATGATAAATAAATTATTTTAAGCCTTCTGGAATAATAAAAATATCAGCTTTATGTATAGAACCCGGAAATGGCTTCTAATCGACTTTTTAAGCGTTTTTAACGCATAGTATGTACTAAAACTATTTTAAACATACACGGGTTGATACCTACTGATATTTTAGGTAAATTATAATATTTTAATAGTAAGCAAAGGTTGCTAAACTCAGACTTCAGTTTTGAGCTTTTCGGCTTATGTGAAATTACCAAAATGCCCCTACGGTGCATAGTTTGGTTATACCTGATAAATTTCACATATATACCTTACCCTACTGTTATAACTTATCAAATTAAGTATTTTTTCTGATTACATCAGACCTGTAACTCAGATTAATACTTAAACTCTTTTATAACCTTGTAAATGACCAAACTACCCTTACGGGGCATAGTTTGTGTTTAAATTCGTTTCGGGCATAATAAAAGACATCTTACTGATGTCACAACATATTTGAAGCATATTAACTTAGGAAACCTGTATATGTCTCTAATAATTACCCGTTACGCCTCTTGCGCGTTCGGTTCGGTTTATGTAACTAGTTTGCATAAATTAGCCGAAACGGGTCAAACCTTATCGGTTTTATATCAAAATCCAGAATGTGTATGAAATACCCATATTAAGCAAGTCTTCAAACTTGTCGGGTCTAAATCACATTCTATCTGGTCTTCGCTTAATCGTGCGTACGAACCGTATCTTTGAAACTAACCGGTCTAAGCTTAAGCTTAACTAAAGACCCGTTAGGATTCTAATAGGTTATGATAAACCTTCGTTCCAGATTAGGAGGACCAGTAAAAGCTACTTGCATTTGCTTATTGTGATTATTACTTTGCTCAGGTAAATACTTTTAACTTATTTTCCCTATACGGGCTTGGGGTACGGTATATAAAATACCGCTTGGTCGGGCATTAAATCTTCCATCGTATGGTGGTTAATTGAATATTTGATCGGCCCGTTTAAATTGTTTTGTTTACTTAAAGCCTTTGGGGGGTTAATGACCATGTCCTGGATATCCTTGGCATCATTTTACGAAATGGCCACGACTTAAGCGCGGGGTGTAGGCGTACACCCGTCAGTGCATAAATAAATAATGTGGTGTGTCTATTGATCTTTAACCCGACACGATCCGGGCTACTGAACGCATAAGGAACATGTAATTCTTTTACAAGTTTATATATTTAAATAATTATCCCAAGTTATAAAATGTTTATGCCATGTGCATCCAAATCAATTTTTAAATCATTTTTAAAATGAGTCGGTTAATTGTATTTACCAGTGTAAACTGACGTATTTTCCCAAAAAGATTAAATGCAGGTACTAAGCGTAATAGGCTGGATTCTCTCCTTAGCATCAATAAAGAGTCTCGCAAGCTTAAGATGCCTATCGTCCGTTGAACTACTGTTTCCTATTTATTTCGATCCGTCTGTGGATAAACTTTCAACTGTTTGTGATACACGATATTACAATATTTTATTCGGTTGAAATATATCTTTCATTTGCTTCCGCTATGCATATTAAATATTGTGTTGTTTGACTATTATGTTGCCAACCACGTCACGATACTCCCCCACCGGGCCCACCGGTGACACGTGGAATTCGGGGTGTGACAAAAAACAACTTAGGTGATGAACCGGGTCTTGTGATGTACAAGATGGCTGGATCTGATAAGTTGTATTCGGATTCTGAGTTTCCACTGGAGAATGTTAATGTGAACAAATTGAAAAATGTTTTCAAACTGGTTGAAATTGATTTGTCTGAAGTAGAAGGTTTGAATCAGACAAAGAGGCAAATAAATTTTGAGAAAGATAAAGCTTACTATAAGAAACCTGTTGTTCCACCACGTTTTTATAACAACAATAGAAACAAATGGTCGGGTGGTTATCAGGGTGGTAAGAGTTATCAGAAAAAGAGTTTTCAAAACAAGAAGTTTGCTGAGAAAAAGGTGTTTGTGAACAGTTCAAGTTCACTTTCTGATGAAGAATCTGAGATTTTTTCGAAATCAAATGAAGAATTTTTTGCAAAGAAGGCCTCACAATCTCAGACTGAAGGTACAAGTCGAGTTGTTGATACTCGTACATGCTTCAGATGCAACAAAGTTGGACATATTGCACGAAAGTGTACCAACTTCAAACCTAAGTCTGAAATAGTTGAGAGTCAAAAGAAGAAAGTTGATGTGAAGGGAAAAGTTCCAATGGTTGTTGAAAAAATTTTGAAAAATGAGAAAACAAAAGTCAAAATTGAACCTGTTAAAAATGTGGTAACTAAAAATGACAAGTTTTAGAAACGGGTTTCATCGTCTCAACAAACATGGAAGCCAAAAGTGGTTGAAAAGAAATCAAGTGTTACAAAATCAAAGGTTTCAGTGTCAGAAAAACAATCGTCTTCTACTACACCGGTAAATATGGATGTTCCTTTGGAATATTATGAGAAACTTGATCCAAAAGAGGCTATTACTTCTGAGAAGAAAATTGTTTTTAAGAAAGACCAACCCATCTGGTCAACCTCAAAAAGGCGAATTTTTCTTATATAAAGAGGTTGAGGTTGGGTCTACAGAAAGCTTAAATATGAATGATAAAAACTTTCCGCCACTTTACACTACAAAATCTCACATTAAAGTCCAGTTACCTGAGTCGAAAGAGGCTTGGGTAGCATCAAAATCTCACTAAGTGTTTCTGATATGTGTAAGAGCTTCCAAGATCCGTTTCACAATGGATTATGGATAGTGGAGCTTCTCGGCACATGACAGGGAAGACAGCATTGTTGTACGATGTTAGAAATTTCAATGGTGGTTATGTGGGATTCGCAGGAAATCAAGGTGGTAGAATAGTTGGAGAAGGAACGTTATCCAATGGGATTGTTACGTTTGAAAGAGTTAACTACATCGCCGAGCTTGAAAACAATCTTCTGAGCATATCTCAGATCTGTGATAGGATGTATACCACTCACTTTACAGACAAAGAATGTTTGATCTTGAAACCAGGTTTTGTTATCCCTGAAGAATGGATTATCATGAGGGCACCCAGAGTGAATGATCTGTACGTGTTGGACATGAGTGTAGCAACTATGTCACACCCCGATTTCCACGTGTCACCGGTGGGCCCGGTGGGGGAGTATCGTGACGTGGTTGGCAACGTAATAGTCAAACAACACAATATAATAATGCACAGCGGAAGCAAATTTAAAATATAATACAACCGAATTTATTTATTGTAATCAAAGTCACAATATCCGGTGTTTATCCACAGTAGGATCGAACATAAAGCGGAAACAGTAGTTCAACAGACTTTTAGGCATCTTAAGCTTGCGAGACTTCTATTGATGCTAAGGAGACATATCCAGCCAATTTCGTATAGTACCTGCATTTAGCCTTTTTTTTGGAAAATACGTCAGTTTACACTGGTAAATACATTCAACTGACTCATTTTGGAAAAAGAGTTTGAAAAGTGATTCGAGTGCAAACGGCACAAAATATCTTGACACATTGATTAAAATGCACAGAGGCAAAATTAATCTTTTTAACTTGGGAGAATTATTTAATATTATAATCTTGTGAACGAATTACATGTTACTTATGCGTTCAGTAGCCCGGAACGTATCCGGGTTAAAGATCAATAGACACACCACTTTACGTGAGTTATACACGGGAGTACGCCTACACCCCGTGCTCAGGTCGTGGCCATCTCGTAAGATGATGCCAGGGATATCCGGGACATGGTCATTAACCCCCCAAAGGCTGTAAAGTAAACAAGACTGTTTAAAACGAGCCGATCAAATTATTCAACTACCCACTAAGCGTGGAGATTTGATGCCCGATCAAGCGGTACGCTATGTACCGTAACCCAAGCCCGTATAGGGAAAATAAGTTAAAAGTATTTACCTGAGCTAAATATAAATTCAATCCCAGCCGTATATCAAATCAGCAAGTACAGATAGCTTTTACTGGGTTCCTAATCTGGAACAAAGGTTTTTAATAACCTATTAGAATCCTAACGGGTCTTTAATTAAGCTTAAGCTTAGACCGGCTAGTTTCAAAGATACGGTTCGTACGCACGATTAGGCGAAGACCGGATAGAATGTGATTTAGGCCCGACAAGTTTGAAGACTTGTTTAATATGGGTTTATTATTCACATTCTGGATTTTGAGATAAAACCGATAAGGTTTGACCCGTTTCGGCTAATTTATGTAACTTGTTACATAAACCGGACCGAACGCGAAATAAGCGTAACGGGTATCCGTAAGAGCCATATACATGTTTCCTAAGTTAATATGCTTCAAATATGTTGTGACATCAGTAGGATGTCTTTCGTTATGCCCGAAATGAATTTAGACACTAACTATGCCCCGTAGGGGTAGTTTGGTCATTTTAAAGGTTGTAAAAGAGTTTAAATGTTTAACTGAGTTACAGATCTGATGTAAATAGCAAACATACTCAATTTGATAAGTTATATCAGTAGGCTAAAGCATATATGTGAAATATATCATTTGTAACCAAACTATGCACCGAAGGGCAATTTGGTAATTTCACATAAGCCGAAAAGCTCAAAACTGAAGTCTGAGTTTATCAACCTTTGCTTACTGTTGAAATATCATAATTTGCCTCATATATCAGTAGGTATCAACCCGGGTATGTCCAATATGATTTTAAGACATACTATGCGTTAAAAACGCTAAATAATGCGATTAAATACCATTTCCGGGTTTGATACTTAAATCTGATATTTTTATATTTCCAGAAGGCTTAAAATAATTTATTTATCATATGTGATCAGTAGCAAAAGGTTTGGAGTTGTTTAGATAAGTAAAACTCATTTTATGGCCCGTAAGGGCAAAACCGACAATTACCGGATTCAGCCTACGACTACTAGTTATGCTCATCTAAAAATTAATTAAAAATCTTTAAAAATCCCAAAATAATATATTACATCAGTGGTTATTAAGTTTGATACCAAAAAGTAGGCTTAACTAGGCTATACGCTAATTACGCCGGTTTATTAACAGAAAGCTTTAATTTTGCGATATTGAGCATAACTCTTAATCTATAAGTCAAACTGATGTCAAACTTTGCATACAAGTTTATATATCAGTAACTAAGGTTTCTACACTTTTACATTTTCATAAATCATGTTTTAAGGTAATAAGGGCATAACGGTCAACATATGAGCAATTAACGGAAATATGCATATTAATTGGATAACTAGCGAACCAAGGTGTGTAATCACAGAGGGTTGTTCTAACATGTATCCTAATCCAATTAAAGCTCTGAGGTATTTCTAAAACATACCTAAACGGGTCAGAACTGAAAGTCAAAGTGAAAGTCAAACTATGTGACTTTCGGTTCCGAACCGGGTCTAAACAGGAAATAGTCGGGTTGAACATGTTTGGACATGTTCTTACACTTATTACTAAGTTATAACAATGATCAAATAGGTTGTATATGTTCTAGATAGCTAATTATGCATAAATGACATTTTAAGAATCCTGTTGACTTTTTAAGTACGTGTTTGACCCGACATTTGAACTAGTTAGAGTGGTGATCAGGGGAAACCCTTTTGAGGTTTTATTACCCACATAAATACCAACTCATAACTACTTTTAATTCGAGATATGACTGAGCCATTATTGACTAATCTCGAAGTCAAACCGTAATTGCGACGGTTTGACTTTTAGCTAATTAAACAAGCTAAACTCAAATAAAGAAGGACTAGTAGACTTACAAGAGTCCTATGCACGACTTTAGATCAGTTGGACCTGCTTGAGAGCTCCAGGAATGATCAAATTATGCAAATGAAGGTGTGAGGAGTTGTGTTGCATAAGGTGGGCTTTTATAGTGAAAATTCCACCACAAATCTTTGACACTTGGTGTCTACAACTCTCCATACCCTTCCAACAAGTGTCATAGATGTTTAGGGGTCATTTAGGGGACAAGGGGGATGTGAAAACTCGTTTAAAATCGATTACAAGTTCACCTAGCAGGCCCCTATCCAAGACAAACTGATTCTGCCCAGCTATAGCCGTCGCGTAGCGCGACGGCAGGACCCTTCAGGCTCGCGCTACGCGAGCCCATGTAATTCAGCCACACAAATTTCCTTTAATTGCAGTTTCAGTCCTTGTCTCTTCAAACTTCGAATAGGCATTTGTTTTATGCATGGTAAATCCTTATAATTGATCTAGTAAGACCTTAAAATATATACCCACTTTGCCAAGTCCTCGGGTAACTTTATTTTCACCCGAAAAGTCCTAACTTCCAATGTTTACGCTTCAACACTTCGCACACGAATTTGATCATAACTTTCTCATACGTTAACCAAACTTTATGAAATTTTTATGGTGCATTCTCGTGAGCATAATTAATATTTACAAAGCTTCGGTTTGTCAAAAGGTCACTCAGAGGTATAACTTTAAACATGTTGACACATTTAACCCCTGTAGTTTGTAATCTCTCACTTTTAGCTTCGTATGATCCATGATTTATTCGTTTGAAGGTATGAGCATCGTGTAGGGTTAATGTACATTATATTTATTCACGGTTGACACTTAGAATACGTAATTTCACATACTTTCCATGTTTGTCAACTTTAGTCCTTCCATAATATTTCTTTCACACGTTTAACATTTGACACGTGTCTACACATTATAGGACGTGAATTTTCGAGGTGTTACATCCTCACCCCCTTAAAATAAATCTCGACCCGAGATTTACTGAAATAAGTAAGGGTACTTTTCTTTCATCGTGGATTCAACCTCTCACATGAATTCGGGGCCTCTACGGGCATCCCATTTGACCTTTAAAATAGGTACATGCTTCCTTCGAAGCTTCTTGACCTGTCGATCTTCAATCGGCAAAGGTTTCTCCACAAATTTTAAGCTCTCATCCATATGCACATCTGTATGCAGTATAACCAGTGATTCATCAGCGAAGCACTTCTTCAGATTGCAGATGTGGAACACATTGCGAATTCCACTGAGCTCTTCTGGTAAGTTTAACTTATAGGAAACTGACCCGACACGTTCGATAACCTCGAAAGGTCCTATGTATCTCGGGCTTAGCTTGCCTTTCTTACCAAACCGCATCACTCCTTTCCAGGGTGACATTTTAAGTAGGACTTTGTCACCTACTTCGAAGTGAAAAATCCTTACGCTTAGGATCAGCGTAACTCTTCTGCCTATTTTGGGCAGCTTTGAGATGGTCACGAATCTGGACAATCTTGTCCGTTGTTTCGAACACTATCTCTGGTCCTGATAATTGGACGTCTCCAACTTCTGCCCCACAATTGGGCGATCTACACTTTTTACCGTATAATGCCTCAAAAGGCGTAGCCTTGATGCTGGTGTGGTAGTTATTGTTGTAGAAGAATTCGATTAACGGTAGGTTCTTATCCCAACTACCACCCAAATCGATCGCACATGTACGTAGCATGTCTTCTAACGTTTGAATAGTACGCTCACTCTGGCCTTCTGTCTGAGGATGGTAAGCCGTACTAAAGTTCAAACGTGTGCCCAAAGATTGTTGGAAACTCTTTCAAAAAAAAATTGACGTGTACCTAGTATCTCTGTTAGAGATAATAGCTACAGGTCTGCGATGTAGGGCTACAATCTTATCAACGTATAACTGGGCTAGCATATCGGAGCTATAAGTCTCCTTGATGAGTAGGAAATGTGCTGACTTAATAAGTCTGTCAACTATAACCCATATTGTATCATTTCCTTTCCTTGTCTTGGCAAACTTGGTAATAAAATCCATAGTTACCATTTCCCACTTCCACGTAGGAAGTTCAGGCTGTTGTAGCAAGCCTGACGGCTTTTGATGCTCGGCTTTTGACTTGCGCACATGTCAAGCATTTAGCTACATGGGTGGCTACAGATTTGTTCAAGCCTATCCACCAATAATTTGCCCTTAGCTCCTGGATAGCTGATGGCAAATTCTTAATCGTTGCCTAATTAGGGTTGCGGCATTTAATGCGTAAGCAATATGAACCGCCTTTCTTATTTAACAATATCAAACCCTCAGAAGATTTGAGTCAGGCTATATGTGCCTATGTTTTAAAATCCTACTAAATCAAGGTTTCAATTTCCTCCCAAAATCAATATCGAGTTTTCATAATACTCCAGCCCACAGCGGGATGTTAATCTTAGTTCTACCTGTCTTCCAGGAGGTACGCAGGGAAAACTTTTGAGAAGATAATTAAGATACAAAGAGACTACAGAGATTTTCCATACCTCAGGCTCCAGTTCATCCATCATTGTTCGTGTCACATGAGTGACACCTTTATGTTATAAGTCCACGAATTCCTTAATCGGGAACATTTACTTGGAAAAAAATTCCATTTTTTTTTTGTTTTTTTTTATCTTCTTTGAATACTACTAGTCGACTTTAGTACAATATGATCATTGGGATATCTCAGGGGTTCCATGTATTAAACCTCCATGCTGATCAGACATGGAAATAATCTATGGGACACACTTGGATACGCCAACCCTCATATGACACTTTTATCAAACATAGTTTGGCATTCTCAGGCGATAGAAAAAAAAATGAGAAAATAAATAAAAATAACATATGTCGTCGTACTCTTATGCAAAGAAAGAGTGCTCTCAGATTTTTCGGAAGGATTCCTTGCCGATACTAGAAGAATTGGTTACTACGGTTTCCTTGGTAGCTATACCTTGTGGAAAAAAAATTTTTTGCTAAGTTTATGGTTCATGAAGATTTATTATTGCCTGTATTAAAAACAGGACACTTAGCAGAAATTATCATTGATAAATGATAAGGAAGTTTATTGTACAAGTGCTTATATTAAATCAACAATGGAAGATTCACAAACTAGGCACCTAGCTCAGTTGGCTAGGCGCGCGAAAGGGTGCGGCCTAGACCCAGGTTCGATTCCGGGGACGGCCAATTCCACCATTTTTTTATGTTTAATATTTATTAGTCGCACGGATACGTGTAATAACGAGGGTTGTTTCATAAGGAGTCTTGATAATTAATTTCTTCTTATCACCCGCAATATGGGCTTGATTTTTAAGGCAACCAATCGATTTTTATCACTTTATTGAGTCCTTATATTTAACGGAACTAGGACTTCGGAAAAATGATTCCTAATGGATATAAAACATCCATCTAATAATGCTGAAGCAGTCTCTGAGGTATACAGGCTTCTTACTGAACTTTCGTTGCTTTTTATTAAGCCTGTACTTGCTCTCTTTTTCTCAGATTTCTGGGAGTTATTATCCTTCTTTTGGTTCATCCTTCATATACGAAGTGTGAACAAAAATCTCCTCATGAGCAATTTAAACATGGTTTTGAATGAGATTTAGAGCGAGAAGCATTCGGCTCTTTGGATTGTCTCATGACCTTTCTATGGTCCTTCCATCTGCTGTGCCAACCACAGCCTGGAGATTAACTCCATTGATATTGAGGTTTACGTTTGTAGTTTTATTAACTTTCGTCGCCTTATTAGTATTGCGACTTTCGTCTACCTCATCCGAGTTTTCCATACTCGAAACTTGGTACTAATCACCAAGATTTAACCATTATTAGTCCTCATCCTGATGACCTGACTTAGGTTAGCCACGGCATTCATAAACCGTATGGGCTATTCTGTTCTGAGCATTCATAGCGAATGTTATTTTGAACGTAATTCCATTATATTTAGCCTAGGTCACAACAGGATCATCAATGGCATTCAAAGTTTGGAGCAAGTCCAATACTTGCTTGACAGGGGACCATAATGTCACAACTGTCTTTGTCACAAGGACGATCATGAATAGCTCAAAGGCTAGCCTTACAAGACTTTTATTATATATATACATATATGGCATAGAAGCCTGCCGCGATGGACGTAGAAAATATGGCATAAAGCACAGTCCTGAAGGACATAAATGATTATACGGCACGAAGGCCTTGTCACACAGGACATTTAGATATGGCACAAACGGCCTTGTTATAAGGACATTCATCCAATCTGGTATAAAGGCATGTCACCGGGAATGTTAACATTTAATATGTTAACTTGTCATGAATGACCAATTATAGCACATAGGCTTGTCATGAATGACTTTAAAACACAACTTGATGGTCTATCACCAAGGACCTTAATTTATAAGCCGCAATCTTATTAGATTAGGGATTCTAGGTTTGAACGTGGTTCTTCACCTTTGGACAGGGAGTCATAGACTACAATTGTCATCGTCTTGGAAGACGATTCTTTTGGCAGAAAGATAAGCCAATCAACATCACTAATGGATGTTTATATATAACCATCGTATCTAATGATATTAGTCATGATCACATAGATCATATTGACTATTGGGTTTGGGTATTATCACACCATTCTAAACAGGGGATCATAAAGATCACTACTATCTTTGTCTTACCGGCACTAGAATAAAGTATAGCCCGTATGCATTTCATCACGAGGGATGTTAATATTATGATCATCATACTGAGGATACTAGTCAGGATCGCACTGATAGTATAGACTATGGGAATTGAGTATAGCTCACCCCCTTGGCAAAGAATCACAAAAGATTATAATTGCCTTGTCTCAGTTGGACGATATAATATAGCCCTTAGGCAAAACATCATTACGGATGTTAAAATTTTTAATCATCGTATTGATGATTTTTGTCATGATCGTATTGATCATATGAACTATTAGGCTTGAGCATAGCTCACCACCTCGGACAGGGAATCGTAAAGATCACAATGTCTTTGTCACACATGGACAGTATAATTTGGCCCATAGGCGAAAACATCACTCATGGATGTTTATAATTGGTTCATCCTATTAGATGCTATAAGTCATGATTGCATTAATCATATTGACTATTTGGCTTGAGCATAGCTCACCACCTTAGACAAGGAATCATAAAGATAACAATGTCAATGTCTCAAATGGACAATATATTATAGCCCGTAGGCAAGACATCCCTAAAGGATGTTAAATAATATGACCATCGTACTAGATGGTATTAGTCATGGTCGCATTGATCATATAGACTATTATGTTTGGACATAGTCCAACATTTTAGACAGGAGGTCAAAGACCACCACTGTCGTTGTCTTATCGGACAACAAGTTTAGTCCGTAGGCACTTCATCATTAACGGATGTTTATAATATGTTCGTCTTATAGGATGATATAAGCCATGATTCCTAGATCACTAGGCTAGATTTGAGAATTGGAAGAACCCAATATAAGGATGACTGTTGTGATTTTCTCGAGTCACATTTGTCAAGAGTGCTAACACATTTCTAAGTGTTAACAAGGATCTGAATCCCTTGAGTAGGTTTCACCATCTTGGTCGCGTAGGCTAGGTTTCACCTTTAAGATTTCCTTTTAAACTGCATATTGACAGGGAAGGAAGGATATTTATTTATTTATTTATTATATATTTTTTTTCAGGATTTTTATCATAAATTCTAATCCATAAGTTAATAATAGCACAAATGGCCTAGTCGCGTAGAGGAGTTAAATTTATAAGCCATGATTTCGGAGAATCGAGGCATTAAGGTTTGAATCAAAGTTCATTACCTTTTTCTTGACAGGGAGTTGTAGGCTACCACTGTCTTTAGTCTCAGAGGACATTAACCGTAGCCCGTAGGCACTTCCTTCTAAGGGATGTTTATTACAGAATTGCCCTTAGGGAAATTCATTAACCATGGTAAACAGAGACCATATTTGGTTAATTTATTAATCATATATTTATTTAGGATTTCTATTATAATTTATCCAAATTATAAAACATTAACAGTTTTATCAGTGGCACCCAGTGGCCTGGTCACATGGACATTTATAAATTTTTAAGCTATGATTTCAGAGAATCAAAGCATGAAAGTATATTGGCACTATAGGCCTAGTCATAAGGACAATTATAAATTATATGCTAGGATTTCAGAGAATCAGAGCATTTGAGGTTTGAACCTAGTTCATTACCTTTATCTGACAGGGAGTCATCGCTACCACTGTCTTTTGGCTCATATGGAAATGAGTAGGGCCCGTAGGCATTATGTTACCACGTATGGTTTAAAATAGGATCATCTTAATTAATGATGTAAACCCAGGATTCAGAGATCATTAAACTGGGTTAGGAGTCTTTTGAAGAATCCCATTTCAACATGACGTGTGTGATTTTTAATGAATCACGTCTGCCAGGAGTGTTAACATGTTTTTAAGATGTTAACAGAGATTTGAATCTTTTAAACAGGTCTTACCATCTTGGCCCGGTCTTAAAATTGACCCGTAGGCTAGGTTTCACACTTAAGATTCTTAATTAATAATTAACGCAGAACAATTTTAAATTGAGATGTTAATATGGATCTAAATCTAATTATGGAACTACCATCTTGGCCCGGTCTTAAAACGACACATGGCTAGGTCTTGTCCTTTTTAGACTTTGTCATTTTATAATAATGGTAGATCTTATAAAAGAAATGTTATTTTACATTTATTTAATATTCCTTATTTAGAATGAAAGTTTAAACTTAATCATTCCACTATATAAAAATAAAAGTATAAAGTTGCCCTAAGCGGGACTTAAAAGGAATAATGTGTCCTTGGAGGGACTGAAAGATAATTGTGTCCTTATAAGGACTTATTAAGGAAACGATCTTCAGCAATAGGAGTTTCTTCTTTATTCAATTCCTGAATGCTTTCTCCTTGGTTGCACGTCTCATCTTGGTCGCTGTACGAAGCTCAGCATTTCAAGGCTCCGGGTGTGGAGAATCCCTAGTTCAGCTTCCTCGCTTGGCGATGTATCCAATAATAATAATAATAATTGGAAGCAAAAATTTCCATATTAGGATTGAGAATATTCCTAAGTTAAGTCTAGACTCAGAAGGTTTAGATATGTGCAATTGTGTAACTGAGATTAAACACTAAGGCTAGTGTTTAATTCACTCAGTGTTGGCTCTGATACCAACCTGTCACACCCCGATTTCCACGTGTCACCGGTGGGCCCGGTGGGGGAGTATCGTGACGTGGTTGGCAACGTAATAGTCAAACAACACAATATAATAATGCACAGCGGAAGCAAATTTAAAATATAATACAACCGAATTTATTTATTGTAATCAAAGTCACAATATCCGGTGTTTATCCACAGTAGGATCGAACATAAAGCGGAAACAGTAGTTCAACAGACTTTTAGGCATCTTAAGCTTGCGAGACTTCTATTGATGCTAAGGAGACATATCCAGCCAATTTCGTATAGTACCTGCATTTAGCCTTTTTTTTTCGAAAATACGTCAGTTTACACTGGTAAATACATTCAACTGACTCGTTTTGGAAAAAGAGTTTGAAAAGTGATTCGAGTGCAAACGGCACAAAATATCTTGACACATTGATTAAAATGCACAGAGGCAAAATTAATCTTTTTAACTTGGGAGAATTATTTAATATTATAATCTTGTGAACGAATTACATGTTACTTATGCGTTCAGTAGCCCGGAACGTATCTGGGTTAAAGATCAATAGACACACCACTTTACGTGAGTTATACACGGGAGTACGCCTACACCCCGTGCTCAGGTCGTGGCCATCTCGTAAGATGATGCCAGGGATATCCGGGACATGGTCATTAACCCCCCAAAGGCTGTAAAGTAAACAAGACTGTTTAAAACGAGCCGATCAAATTATTCAACTACCCACTAAGCGTGGAGATTTGATGCCCGATCAAGCGGTACGCTATGTACCGTAACCCAAGCCCGTATAAGGAAAATAAGTTAAAAGTATTTACCTGAGCTAAATATAAATTCAATCCCAGCCGTATATCAAATCAGCAAGTACAGATAGCTTTTACTGGGTTCCTAATCTGGAACGAAGGTTTTTAATAACCTATTAGAATCCTAACGGGTCTTTAATTAAGCTTAAGCTTAGACCGGCTAGTTTCAAAGATACGGTTCGTACGCACGATTAGGCGAAGACCGGATAGAATGTGATTTAGGCCCGACAAGTTTGAAGACTTGTTTAATATGGGTTTATTATTCACATTCTGGATTTTGAGATAAAACCGATAAGGTTTGACCCGTTTCGGCTAATTTATGTAACTTGTTACATAAACCGGACCGAACGCGAAATAAGCGTAACGGGTATCCGTAAGAGCCATATACAGGTTTCCTAAGTTAATATGCTTCAAATATGTTGTGACATCAGTAGGATGTCTTTCGTTATGCCCGAAATGAATTTAGACACTAACTATGCCCCGTAGGGGTAGTTTGGTCATTTTAAAGGTTGTAAAAGAGTTTAAATGTTTAACTGAGTTACAGATCTGATGTAAATAGCAAACATACTCAATTTGATAAGTTATATCAGTAGGCTAAAGCATATATGTGAAATATATCATTTGTAACCAAACTATGCACCGAAGGGCAATTTGGTAATTTCACATAAGCCGAAAAGCTCAAAACTGAAGTCTGAGTTTATCAACCTTTGCTTACTGTTGAAATATCATAATTTGCCTCATATATCAGTAGGTATCAACCCGGGTATGTCCAATATGATTTTAAGACATACTATGCGTTAAAAACGCTAAATAATGCGATTAAATATCATTTCCGGGTTTGATACTTAAATCTGATATTTTTATATTTCCAAAAGGCTTAAAATAATTTATTTATCATATGTGATCAGTAGCAAAAGGTTTGGAGTTGTTTAGATAAGTAAAACTCATTTTATGGCCCGTAAGGGCAAAACCGACAATTACCGGATTCAGCCTACGACTACTAGTTATGCTCATCTAAAAATTAATTAAAAATCTTTAAAAATCCCAAAATAATATATTACATCAGTGGGTATTAAGTTTGATACCAAAAAGTAGGCTTAACTAGGCTATACGCTAATTACGCCGTTTTATTAACAGAAAGCTTTAATTTTGCGATATTGAGCATAACTCTTAATCTATAAGTCAAACTGATGTCAAACTTTGCATACAAGTTTATATATCAGTAACTAAGGTTTCTACACTTTTACATTTTTATAAATCATGTTTTAAGGTAATAAGGGCATAACGGTCAACATATGAGCAATTAACGGAAATATGCATATTAATTGGATAACTAGCGAACCAAGGTGTGTAATCACAGAGGGTTGTTCTAACATGTATCCTAATCCAATTAAAGCTCTGAGGTATTTCTAAAACATACCTAAACGGGTCAGAACTGAAAGTCAAAGTGAAAGTCAAACTATGTGACTTTCGGTTCCGAACCGGGTCTAAACAGGAAATAGTCGGGTTGAACATGTTTGGACATGTTCTTACACTTATTACTAAGTTATAACAATGATCAAATAGGTTTTATATGTTCTAGATAGCTAATTATGCATAAATGACATTTTAAGAATCCTGTTGACTTTTTAAGTACGTGTTTGACCCGACATTTGAACTAGTTAGATTGGTGATCAGGGGAAACCCTTTTGAGGTTTTATTACCCACATAAATACCAACTCATAACTACTTTTAATTCGAGATATGACTGAGCCATTATTGACTAATCTCGAAGTCAAACCGTAATTGCGACGGTTTGACTTTTAGCTAATTAAACAAGCTAAACTCAAATAAAGAAGGACTAGTAGACTTACAAGAGTCCTATGCACGACTTTAGATCAGTTGGACCTGCTTGAGAGCTCCAGGAATGATCAAATTATGCAAATGAAGGTGTGAGGAGTTGTGTTGCATAAGGTGGGCTTTTATAGTGAAAATTCCACCACAAATCTTTGACACTTGGTGTCTACAACTCTCCATACCATTCCAACAAGTGTCCTAGATGTTTAGGGGTCATTTAGGGGACAAGGGGGATGTGAAAACTCGTTTAAAATCGATTACAAGTTCACCTAGCAGGCCCCTATCCAAGACAAACTGATTCTGCCCAGCTATAGGCGTCGCGTAGCGCGACGGCAGGACCCTTCAGGCTCGCGCTACGCGAGCCCATGTAATTCAGCCACACAAATTTCCTTTAATTGCAGTTTCAGTCCTTGTCTCTTCAAACTTCGAATAGGCATTTGTTTTATGCATGGTAAATCCTTATAATTGATCTAGTAAGGCCTTAAAACATATACCCACTTTGCCAAGTCCCCGGGTAACTTTATTTTCACCCGAAAAGTCCTAACTTCCAATGTTTACGCTTCAACACTTCGCACACGAATTTGATCATAACTTTCTCATACGTTAACCAAACTTTATGAAATTTTTATGGTGCATTCTCGTGAGCATAATTAATATTTACAAAGCTTCGGTTTGTCAAAAGGTCACTCAGAGGTATAACTTTAAACATGTTGACACATTTAACCCCTGTAGTTTGTAATCTCTCACTTTTAGCTTCGTATGATCCATGATTTATTCGTTTGAAGGTATGAGCATCGTGTAGGGTTAATGTACATTATATTTATTCATGGTTGACACTTAGAATACGTAATTTCACATACTTTCCATGTTTGTCAACTTTAGTCCTTCCATAATATTTCTTTCACACGTTTAACATTTGACACGTGTCTACACATTATAGGACGTGAATTTTCGAGGTGTTACAAACTACAACCACGGGTCAAGCACATTGTTTTGTTTCAAGAGCAACTGAGAAAGAATCGCAATTGTGGCACCGGAAGATGGGTCATATACACCTGAGGAAAATGAATCACCTGGTGCATAACGATTTAGTTCTTGGAGTTCATATCAAAGGTTTTCATCTTGAGGGGGAGTGCATAAGCTGCATCAAAGGGAAGCAGAAAAAGAAATCACATCCTCAAAAGAAAGTCAACTCAGTATTGAAACCTTTAGAGAGACTTCATATGGATCTTTTTGGTCCAGTGAACATCAAAAGCATCACGGGAGATTACTATTGTTTGGTTGTCACGGATGATTTTTCAAGGTTTTCATGGGTTTCATTTCTGAAGACGAAAGATGAGACATTTGATAGTTTGATGGCATTGTTCAAGAAAAATGAAAATTTGTACCAAAGGCGTATCAAGAGAATCAGAAGCGACAATGGTACTGAGTTCAAGAACAGAAAGATGGAAGAATATTGTGATGAAAGAGGTATTTTGCATGAATTTAGTGCTCCTTACACTCCGCAGCAGAATGGAGTAGCTGAAAGAAAGAATAGGACGCTAATTGAAACGGCTAGGACGATGCTTGCTGATTCAAAGCTACCAGTAAATTTTTGGGCAGAAGCAGGATCCGCCACATGCTATACACTCAATAGGGTTCTCACTGTTAAGAAATTCAATAAGACGTGTTTCGAGCTAATCAATAATCGCAAACCGAACCTGAAGTATTTAGAACCGTTTGGGTCTCCCTGCACAGTTCTAGAGCCTTTTGGTAAATTTGGTCCAAAGAGCATTGAAGGAATTTTCATGGGATATCAAAGTCCATTGAAACGAGTCTTTGTTCCAAGCTTGAAGCGGATTATTGAAGCACACAATGTTGAGTGTCAAGGTTATACAATGCCACCGTAGAATCCTGGAGATTCATGGCGTTTTCATTATGACACTTTGTGGGATTCGTTTGACATGGAAGAAGAAAAGGAAGAAGAAGAAGACTTCTTTGATGAGTTGGATATTCTGGGAGAGTATGAAGAATCACAGGAAAGGTTCCCAGCTGAGTATTCAAGAAGACCGCGACAAACTTCAAATGATGATGAAGCAGGTCCAAGTAATGCTGGATAACATGGTGATATTCAACAAAATGAAGTTTCTCATGATAATCAGACGGCACAGAATGATAATCAAGAATCTGAGAACATGCCAGTATTTGATCGTGGTGATTCAGATTCTGAGGGGGAGCAAATTCAGATCTCAAGTCAAACAAACCCAGTCAGTGAAGAAGGTGCAAATCAGAATGTTACTAATCTGGAAGGCGAGGTAGATGTTTCAGGCGAGATGATGCCAAGAACTCTTTCATACCATCCAGAAGAATTGATCATTGGAGAATTGCAATCAGGCGTTCGCACTAGACGTCAAATTGACCAAGGCCTTACTTGTTTTTATTTTACAGTAGCACTTTTACAAACTGAGTTTTCACTAAGTTGTTTTATTTTGCAGATCGAACCGCGAACATATAAAAGGGCGCTAACTGAAGATTCTTGGGCCAACGCTATGCAAGAAGAGTTGAGTCTGTTTGAGAAGTTAGGTGTGTGGAAGTTAGTAGACTTGCCTGATGGTCAGAGGAAGATAAACACCAAGTGGGTGTTCAAGTGCAAGAGAGACGATAGAGGAGTTGTTGTTCATAACAAAGCTCGACTCGTTGTCCAGGGTTTCAGTCAACAGGAGGGTATAGATTTTACTGAAGTATATGCTCCAGTTGCTAGACTTGAAGTGATCAGAATCTTCCTAGCATTTGCATCTTGGAAAAATTTCAAAGTATATCAGTTAGATGTAAAATCGACGTTTCTCTATGGGAAGGTAAAAGAGGAGGTATATGTCGGACAGCCACCGGGCTTCACCGATCCAATCCACAAAGACAAGGTCTATTTGCTAGACAAAGCGTTGTATGGTTTACACCAGGCCCCGAGAGCTTGGTATGAGACATTGTCTCAACACCTGCTAGCCAACAGCTTCATTCGTGGAAAAGTGGATGCCACTCTCTTCACCAAAGAGGTCGACAGACATCTTCTGATAGTTCAAATATACGTGGACGACATCATATTTGGGTCAACAAATGAAAATTTGTGCAAAGATTTTGAACAAGTTATGAAGCAGAAATTCGAAATGTCATCAATGGGTGAGATGAAATTCTTCTTGGGACTTCAGGTTGATCAACTGCCTAAGGGAATTTTCATACATCAAACGAAGTACGTTCATGATATCTTGGAGAAATTCGGGATGCCAAGTTCTACTCCAGCCTTCACCCCATTAGCAACGAATCATGGGATAAACCCTGATCTCACCGGAGAGAAGGTAGATGAAATGATGTATCGTTCCATGATCGGATCGCTGATGTATTTGACAGCTTCAAGACCCGATATCATGTACCCAACCTGCCTCGCAGCAAGATTTCAATCTAATCCGAGAGCTTCGCATATGATGATAGTCAAAAGGATATTACGCTACATGAAAGGAACTCCATCGTTGGGGTTGTGGTATCCAAAAGATGGCAACTTTATGCTCGAAGGATATTCTGATTCGGATTTCGGAAGCTGCAAAGTTAACGCTAAATCAACAACAGCGGGGTGCCAGTTCTTTGGATCACGATTGGTCACCTGGAAATGCAAAAAAGCAATCCTTTGTGGCTTTATCCATATGTGAAGCGGAGTATGTATCTGCAAGCCGTTGCTGTTCTCAGATCTTGTGGATCGAGCAACAGATGCGCGACTACGGTTTGCAATTTCTAAACACCCCTATCTTTGTCGATAATGAGGCAGCAATAAACATTACTAAAAATCATGTTCATCACGCTAAAACCAAACACATTGAAATTCGTCATCACTTCATTCGAGATTGTTTCGAGAAGAAGTTGATATGAATTGAGAAAATCCACACTGACGATCAAAAAGCTGATTTACATACCAAAGCACTTGACAAAACTCGTTTTCAATATTTGCTAAAATTGAACGGTATGAAGCTTTTATCAGTGTTGGAGGAGATACTTGGTGTTGATGAAGGAGACATTGTAGATGATGTTGAGAAGCAATCTGCAATGGTTTGTCGATTTTTTACATGTTTTGGTATTTAGGGGGAGAGTATAGGGTAATATTTTCAGAAAATACAAAAACAGTAAAAAATGTCAAAAATACAAAAACATGAGATATTTTCAAAATCCAAAAACAATAAAAAATGGAAAAGAGCTTGTGTAAAAAGGGAAAATGATAGTACATCGGCTTGACAGTTACGGTATGCTAAAGAAATGTAAAGTTTAAAATGCGTTAAACAGCCTCGCTGATGATATGCCGATAGGTTTTTGCATATTTAGTAGGTTTGTTCGGGATATAAACTTAAAATTCTTACTTACTTATTTTGTGGGGAACAATACTTGGATATATAGGTAACCCCTGAAATCTCGTTTGAAAAATCCCTCTTTCTGAGATACTAGGTCTTTATACTCAGTGATATCTGGGGTATTATTCCGGGACTTCTGATAATGCGGAAGTAATGGCCTAGTCCCCGATTAATACTTTCTGCATTGCTTAAAACATAGCGCCGCCCTCAGCATAAATGATGAGACAATAAAATTGCTAATCAATGTTGTTGTAAAAAAGATCCTCTAAAGGGGACACACCAAAGTCGAAGTCGCCATCTCTCTACTGAACGGAAGTTCTGACCTGAGCTCTCACGGTTCTTCGCAATTTAACCCCTTACAGATATCATATGTGGTATACTCACCTGTAAGAATGAATATTGGGATTTGGATACGGGGGTATATTCATGAGGTGGGACAAACATATAAGTTTAAGTCTCTTGTTGGTGCATATTGGTGACAACAGCTTAGATTTGGTCTTTGGATATCTTGTAATTAGTTAAACGATAAACAGTTAGCGGGTTTAGCTTTGTAATAGTTAAATTATAGAGTTTGGGCTAAACAAAACCCACATTGGGTCTAGGGGGCGAATTGGGCTTATCCATGTTGGAATCCCTAGCCCAAGTAGCAAACCTTGTGTTATATAAACAAGGTTAGGCTTTAGGGTTTAGGTTAATCAGCCAAAACAGAGTTTGAGTGAGAATTTTGTTAGAGTTAAGAGCTTGGACGAAATTGAGAGAGAGTTAGGGTTTTGATTGATTGTAATACTTTGGTTTGATAATCAATAGAAAACCCGGTTTGAAAATGAATTGCTGATTTCTGTTTCTGCTCATTCTGTGATATTCTGATCAAGAGGATTCCGCACTCTTGATTAGATTGACAATTCTGTGAAAGATCCATACATCAAGGGGACCTACAATTGGTATCAGAGCATTAGGCTCTTGAAGGCTCGGTTCAGAATTGTATTCTGCAGAAACAGGGAGTTTTTCGAATTTTTTGTTAAACTTGACAATTAGGGTTTCGAATTTTCTGGCTGATTTGATAAAAATCTTTGAAATTTTGGCTGTTTTGATCTTCTGCTTTGGTTGTTTGCTATTTTGCAGGTTGTTTTAAGGTTTTCAGGAAAGTTGTGGTTGATTCTAGAAGAATTTTTGGCTGAGAAACTTGAAGATTCGAAGACTGTTCTTCGTGTTCTTCATTAAGTTCATAAGAATTTTGTAAAAAGCTTGCTGATTTGATTTTCCAGATTTATGTTGGAGAATCTTCAGAATTTCGAACAGATCGAATTTCCAAAGTTACTGGACCAGCGATTTTGACTATCAGCGAATTTAACAATTTCACAGACTGGACTAGCTAAATTAACTGATCAGCGAAGTTGGGACATAATATCTCGGTGACCGGAGAAGTTAAATCCAAAGGCGACTTTGGTAACCGTATAATTTTCCACAGCGAAATTATTACGGTTTTCAGCGACTTTACAAGTCTTTGTAATAGCGAATTTAACCAGCGAACTTGACCAGCGAACTTGACCAGCGAACTAGACCAGCGAAATTACCTTGAACTGATTAGCGAAATTGAACTAATTAGCGAAATTGAACTAAATTCAGCGAAATTAGTAGCATAATTAACAGGGTGGAATTTCAGTTGGCAAGCGTCGATAAAATTTGGCTGTTTTGCAAATAGAAATTGATCCGTAGCTCGTTTGACAGAACCGTCTGCACCGTTGAATTCCTCATATTTTTAGGACAAAAAAAAAGATGTCGAACATGTCTACCTTGAATGAGCTTTTCGAGACGATTCTAACGGTGTAATTTGGAAAATCCCGAATTCGGTTTTCGACATTAGATATCATTGGATTCGTCTTTTCGAGACGATTCTAACGGTGTAATTTGGTAACCACTGTTTTCGGAGATATTTTGTACGGTTTTAACAGTCTGCAACGTTTAAAATGTCGAACATGTCTACCTTGAATGAGCTTTTGAAGATGGAGCATGAGGTTGGCACTACTAACAAACCACCTAAGATGATGAAGGTGGAAAATTACTTGACATGGAAGGATCGTTTTCAATCCTTCATTGAATATCAGGACACTCGCATGTGGATATGCATTGAAAATGGGTACACAAACCCAACACACGACTTTGAGCGCAGACCTCGTAGAACTGCTTATGTGAACATGGAAGATGCTGATAAAAAGATGTATGAGGCTGAGAAGAGAGCCTTGGCTGTAATCAAAATGTCCTTACCTGATAGCATTAAGCATACTTTCAAGAAGTACACAAACTCAAAGGATATGTGGGATGCATTAGAGAAAAGATATGCGGGAAATGCAGATGTGAAGAAAAACAAAGTTGATCTTCTGAAGAAGCAGTTTGCTGTTTTCAAATACATGAAACATGAGTCACTTGAGGACATCATCACTCGTTACTACCATCTGATGTCAGAAATGGAGAATTATGAGATCGATTGCTATTCTGACGTAGGGAAGAATGACAAGATGCTCGATGCCTTACCTACTAAGTGGGATATTTACACTCTCATGATCAAGGGAGAAGCATATTAAGAGACAAAAGAGCTTGAAGAAGTAGTTGGCAAGCTGCGAGCTTATGAGCTCAGTATGAAGAAGAAAGACACTGGATATGATCAGGTTCAAGATCCAGAGATTTACAATGGGCTTACATCTTCTTCATCTCACAATGCTTCTAGCGACTCTGCAACTGCTTTTCTTTCGTGTGAGAATGAGCAGGTCACAGTGAATGAAGATGTTGATGTGTGTTTTGTAGCTACTTCAGGAGGATCATCAGGAGCCAAGAGAACATCAGGTTCTAAGCAGAGCAGTGGTGTTAAGTCAATGCCAATGAGTGTGAAGTCTGCTGAAGAGCATCTTGCTCTACTTTCTTCATTTGTTGCTTCTTATGAGAACTACATTCAGGGGAAGATATCTGATCCTGCTACTTTAGACGAAGATTACGATCAGATTGACCCTGATGATCTTAAAGATATGGATTTGCAGTGGCAAATGGCCATGATTACTAGACGAGTGAAGAGGTTTATGAACCGAATGGAAAGGAAGTTTATAGGAAAGACTGTTGGATTCGATAAGACCAAAGTGAGATGCTTCAACTGTCAAAGTTATGGGCATTTTGCTAGGGAATGTCAAAAACAAAAGCAGGAGACTTTGAGTCAGAGTTCAAACAATAGGAATGCTTCAAACAACTCTAACTCAAGAGCACTGATCTCTACTGCTAGAGAAGGTTCTTATGACTGGAGTGTTCACTTGGAAAATGATGACAATGTCACACAGGCATTCATGGCAGAGATAACTCCAGTTGATGATGGTGAAGCTACAGTGGGAGATGCTGAAGCAAAAGTGGATGCTGAGGCTGAGGTGAAGAAAGAGAGTAAAGCTGAAGAAAAGAAGGCTGATCAGACAACATATACTGAAGAAGAAAAGCAAAAGTCTGACCATGAAAAGGAAGTTGAAGAAAAGGAAGCTGAATACAAAAGAGTGAAAGCCCAGCTTGCGGCTCTTATGGCCAACCTTGATAAACAAACAGGAGAGGTAAAGTCTAATTATGTGTGTTTAAAATGTCGTGAACTACAGGGTGAGGTTGACAGCTTGTCAACACAAAACCAAAGTCTGGTAAGCGAGATGTCTAACATAAAAGAAGCAAACTTTTTTGCTAAAAGAAATGAATTCTCATACTTGAAGAAGATAAAAGGTTATGAAAGTAAAATTGACTCTTTAACCTGCAAACTAAACGAAAAACTTCAAGTCATAGACTTAGGTGGTGTTTGTTTTTTGGCCAGACGCACTTCTGGCCAATTATGTATGCGTCGCGCAGATGCGCGCAAACGTTTGAGGTCTGCAGCTCGTTTGTTTTCCGGAAGAGCTTCTCACATTTTACCTCTTCCCCACCTCTTCCCCAAGCAGACATGTCCCCAAGTCTGCCAAACTCTTCAAACCTCTTCTCCTCTTCTCCCTCCAGCCGACACCACCTCCTCTGCCACCACCTCCACCACCTCCACCTCCGACACCACCTCCTCTGCCACCACCTCCACCTCCGACAAAAGCCCCAAAACCCCCAAATAACTCCGCCACCAGATACATCACCACCACCACCGTAGAGAGAGAGAGAAAGAAGAGAGAGAGATCGTAAAGAGAGAGAGAGAGAAAGAAGATAGAGAGATCGGTGAGAGAGAGAGACCACCCCCTCCACCTCCACCTGCCGACAACTTCTTTAGCCGGTGACCGGAGCCGCCTTTCCGGTGAGCTTCTCCAGCCGACCACCATTGACACCCCCTGTTACAGATTAAACGGCCGACCACCATTGACGGTGGCGTGCGGCGGCGACAGTGGAAGAAAGGAGAGAGAGAGCGAGATCGGTGAGAGAGAGAGACCATAGAGAGAGAGAGGCAGTGGTGTGACGGCGGTGGTGTGATGGCGGTGGTGGTGCGGTGGTGGTGGTGCTTTGGGCGGTGGTGGCGACAGATTGTAGAGAGAGAGAGTTTGTAGAGAGAAGGCAGAGCTATTGTGTGTGTGTTGTGTGTGAAGTGGTTTTGTAGAAAAAAACAAACCCTCTTCTCCTTGCAGACTGCAGACATTTGGTCCACCTCTTCTCCTGCAGATGCCTGCAGATGTGGTCCGCAGACTGCAGACCTTTTGCCGCAGAAAAAACAAACAGCACCTTAGCTCATGAAATGATGGCTGAGAAAACAAAAGAGATTTTTGAAAAATGCAAAGAGTTGTCAGATGCACAACTCAAAATTGTTGAACTTGAAAAGAAATTAGGTCAATTCAGGGACTCTACTTTTGTTATGAAACATATGATGGGTGGCTTGAAGAAAAGTAATGACAAAACCAGTGTGGGATTTCATGGTTTCAATGAAGTTCCACCTCCTGTTAGTCATGACTATTCTTTCTTGCCTGATGAAGATGAGCTCATGGACTTTGGGTCAACATCACCAAGTAGTTCCACATCAAGCCAAGGAAATGTGTTTGAGAGTGCTGATGCTAAGAAGGATAATAACAGCACACCTGTTTTGAAAAAGAAAACTTCACATCCTAAGAATAACAATCCAACTTTTGTTAAAAAGGTTAATTTTTTTCAAGGAAGTGACATGAAAAACGAAACAGCTGTTATTGAAAACGAATCTAATGTAGAGTTTGCTAAAAACAAGAACAAAGAAAATTATGAAACTAAGAAAACTGAACCAAATCCTTCTAAGGCATCATCAGAAAAAGAATCTAGTTCAAAGGCTTCAGAAAAGAAGCCTTCGAAAAAGAGATCGTGCTTCAAATGTCACACCAAGGGACATGTAGCTAGCTGCTGTCCTATCAAAAAGAGTGAAGCACAAGTGAGTGAGTGAGAGAAAGAAAGAGAAATCACCTGAGAAGAAAGGTGATAATGAGGAGAAAGTTGCAAATTCTCCAAAGAAATCTGCTCCTAAGAAACCAGAGAATGTTGCTGTTGGTGTAGATAAGGCTGGAACAGGAACTCCACAAGTTCCACGTTTTCAAAGAAATCAACCAAGATTTCAGCCTAGATCTCCACCAGGCAGATATGAGAGACCTAGAAGCAGTTCACCTAGAATGAACAATCATAATTCTAATAATTTCAGAAGTCAAGGTCAATATCAAAATCGATACCAAAATAATGGTGGTCGAACTTTTTATAACAATGGCTTTAGAAATTATGATAATCAAGCTTCTTGGAATCAAAATTCAAGATATCAAAATCAAAATTTTCAAAGGTCAAATAGTCCAAACACATATAGGAACCCTCAGGACCAGAGACCTTATGGAAATAAAAACCCATTTTTCCATCAACAGGTCTGAGATTCAAGACTCCAGTTAGGAGTAATGGATATTGGATGGATGTTCAAGTGGTTGGTGAATTTGGACGACCCAAGACCATTAAGGCTTGGGTCCCCCAATCTAACTAATTTTTTAGTTGGTGTGTGCAGGAGCTACTAAGGAGGATTATCAACTTATGTTGATAGTGGCTGCTTCAGGCACATGACAGGGGGATGTGAGATTGTTGATATATTTATATTGATTGAATTAAATTGAAGTTCAAAGTGCTGAGTCGACATACTAGATAACCTGGCAGATCTTTATACTAAAGCTTTTGACAGGGCTCGCTTTGAACATTTAGTCGAACTCAACGGGATGAGGAATCCTGAACAACTGGTTTTTCATAAGAATTTTGTAAATAGTTTACTGTTTTCTTTAAAATCAAAAATCCAAAAACATTGAAAAATTGAAAAACATAAAAAAATAGAAAATTAAAAATGAGTTATCACTGTGTGAAAAAGAAGAAATGATAGTACATCAGCAAGTTAGACTGTCACACTCAAACTGAATTAAATTGCTTAAGTGTGATAGCAGCTTCATTATATGATGTATCAGTAGGCAAAAAGCATGAAATAATCAACTTACCAATGTGATATAAACCTAAATGAACTGAATATGAGTGGGGAACACATCAGTGGTGTATGGTTTAATGACCTTAAATCTTGCGTTGATAGATTGCCAAAATCTGAAGTTTTGGGTCTTTATACTGTTATTTCATCTGGGGATATCAGGGGTGTCCTTCTGCTGTATCCAGATATATGCTGACCTAGACACACCCAGGATATCTTAAAAGAGCTAAAAATGCCAAAACCCTGAAAATGAAGAAGCTCTCATAGAGAGTCATTCAAAAAGTGCAAAATGCATAAATCGTACCAAAAATGGTATTTGCCATAGCCCTCGTTAGATATTTTGGTCTCTCTGCTATACGGAAGTACTGACCTGTTCACCAATTATCTAAACGTTGAAAAACAAAACGGATGAATTCAGTATACTCACCTACTACGATGAATCTTTGTGCATACCTTGATCGCGGGGGTATATCCTGAAGTGGGACACACTAGTATATCAGAAATAATATTAACCTAACGTATCATACGGTAATGGTACTTGAAATGTTCATGCATTTTGTTTAGGTGGACGAACATACTGGTAATCGTCTTGGACTGCTTTTCACGAAAAATTAAATAAAGAATTAACTAATAGTGTGAAACAGTTTGATTTTGCTGATATGATCTTCTTACCAATGATTCTCACAAAAACAAAGTGTTTATTGCTTTTGTTATTTACTTGCTTTCAGAAAATATAAAAATACAAGAATAGTGTCTTTTTCTGTTTAAAATTCTTAATGTACGGAAAATTGTTATTCTTGGAGGAATTGTTACTGATAGGGGAGACGGTGTTGGAAAGTGAGTTCAAAATTTTAAATCATGCGGGTTATAGGGTGTGTGATTAAAAAGTTTTGTGTGTTGGTGATAAGTTGAAACTGCTTAATCTGTGATACAATTTAACTATCTCTTGAAAAATAATAATTTATTTAACTTTGTTGAAAAATTCTTATGGTTTCTCGAGATGTTTGTTTTATAGTATATAGATTGAAGTTGTATGTTGCTGAGAAGTTAAAGTGTTGAGTTGCTGTGAAGATGAGAGTTTGATTGGATGCATGGTAGAACCTCCTTTCTACATTGCAAACAAGTTGAAGAGTTTAAAGATTGCTATTCAAATGCTAAATTGGAGTTTACTCAAGTGCTAAAGTTTTTGAAGATTTGGTGATTGGATGCATCAGCTTAGGGGGAGTCTGTTGCTGACAAAAGCTATTAAAGCTGAAGCTATCCAAAGACCAAAGACAGTGCAAGATTACATGAAGATTGCAAGAAGACTGAAGACAAAGTTATTTTATGAAGCTATTGTCAAGGGGGAGTTTGTCGGTGCATATTGGTGACAACAACTTAGATTTGGTCTTTGGATATCTTGTAATTAGTTAAACGATAAACAGTTAGCGGGTTTAGCTTTGTAATAGTTAAATTATAGAGTTTGGGCTAAACAAAACCCACATTGGGTCTAGGGGGCGAATTGGGCTTGTCCATGTTAGAATCCCTAGCCCAAGTAGCAAACCTTGTGTTATATAAACAAGGTTAGGCTTTAGGCTTTAGGTTAATCAGCCAAAACAGAGTTTGAGTGAGAATTTCGTGAGAGTTAAGAGCTTGGACGAAATTGAGAGAGAGTTAGGGTGTTGATTGATTGTAATACTTTGGTTTGATAATCAATAGAAAACCCGGTTTGAAAGTGAATTGCTGATTTCTGTTTCTGCTCATTCTGTGATATTCTGATCAAGAGGACTCCGCACTCTTGATTAGATTGACAATTCTGTGAAAGATCCATACATCAAGGGGACCTACATCTCTAAAACACTAAATCCGTATCCTGGAGAGATTGAAAATTGTGTAAAAATTTAAGTGGATCAGTATATCGACAATCTAAGCGAATTGTTTAATTCTGAATATGTAATTGAAGCTTAACGGTACTTGTGACTTGTCAGATAGCTGATATGATTCCCTAACATGTTCACCAAAAATATGTTTGTAAATAGTTTACTTTTACTGTATTTCAGTTTTGTATTTCATTTCTAAGTTTAGAAGCTTTATTAAAAATTCAAAAAGATTTTTTATTTCTGCTTTATTTTTGACAAACCAAAGTGGAAAGCTGATCCTCAGATTCGATCTGAAGCAGATGCAGGAAGTTTCTGGACTGGATGATTAGTTTGGAGCTAAAACATGATAAGTTTGTGAAAGTTGGAAAGCTAAAGCAAGTTCATTAATTTGAAACTTGTAATTTTCAGAAAAAGTTGTACAAAATGTCAGTGTGAATTATCTATGATCAACCAAGGTCATTAAGTTGGACTTGGTAGATAATTGAGTAATCAGGGTCATTAACTTGGACCTGAATACTTAAGTGGATTTCTAATTCTGACAAGATCATTGAATTGAGGATAAAGGTAAGTTTGGAGTGAAATTATTATTGTCATATATCTTATATTTGGGTAGAGATTATACAGGAATCAAGTTCTCCATGGCAACAAAATGTTGAAGTTTGAACCAGAATTTAAAGCCCTAGCTTATCGAGAGGGGGAGTCTGCGAAAGGGGGAGTCAGAATTCGGGATCAACATTCAAAGGGGAGATTGAAGATTAAAGTTTAAAGATAAAGATTGAAGGAGCTTTTACTATGACAAGACATTTTGGATAAAAAGACAAAGACAAAAGACTTGACGCCGAAGACTTCGTAAACATCCAAGGGGGAGTCTGTTGGTGCATTTAGTGTCTGTTAACTTCGTCTTAATCGAGTCTTATGTCTAGATAAGATGAACGAGCACACAACAGGGTCGAAATTAGGGTTTGTACATGTGTTAGAAGGTAATTTAGCTTGAGAGTGACATGGACATGTTCAAGCGAAATCAACACATGTGATTTCGCTTGAACAGGACTATGACATCCTCAAGCGAAATCATGTAGCTTATAAATAGGTTTGTGCTGGTTCATTTCAAGTGAACCTGGTCATAGTGTGTGAGTCGAGGTGCTGCCAGATTTTTGTCAGAAATCATTGAAAAGACTCAGATAATCAGTAATAGAAAAGAATTGAAAGGAAACAAGCTGTATGACATTGTTTGCATTGTTTCCGCCTTTGTAAATGATGATGAACTACTCAACTTGACTGTTTAGGGTCACCGGAACGATCCTACATCATCAAGTGATGATTCGAAGGATCATGAAGTTAAGGAAATAAAACTAACTAATTCAAGTTTAATTTAACAAGTATAAACATAATTTAAATGGGTGTTTGAACCCAAAACTTTGATGGAAATCCCTTAAACACAAACCCACAACCATAGACTAAGTTGTGAGCTTGGTGGGAACAAGATTCCACCAAGTTTTCTATCAAAACATGAACATAAAAAGAAATAAAAATGAGAATAATTTTAAATGCACTTTGGAATTCAAAAATGGTGAGGTTTCACCTTAGTTTGCCCAAGCAAACTTGTAAAAACCTTCTGAGAGGTTATCCAAGTGTTGTAGAAGATAGAACAAGAAGAAATTAGAAGGCGAAGTGAGTTAAAACTCACTTTTAATTGCTGAAAGTTTCTGATGTTGAAACTCAGCTGAGTTTAGAGGGATTTTGAGAATG
The DNA here is from genome assembly GCA_030545235.1 of Helianthus tuberosus. Classification (NCBI taxonomy): domain Eukaryota; kingdom Viridiplantae; phylum Streptophyta; class Magnoliopsida; order Asterales; family Asteraceae; genus Helianthus; species Helianthus tuberosus. Next base: position 168,524,378 of record CM060366.1, on the reverse strand, counting down.
TTTAAGTGTTGCAAAAAATGGGAAAAAGATGGGGAAGTGTTCCTTATATAGGGAAGGGATTAGGGTTTCATTGGGTTGGGCTTTGAATGTGTTTAGTGGGTTGAATGATTCAAAAAAAGAACTAGAATGGGCTGGCCCTGGTCCGATCGCAATGTTGTCCTCTTTTTATTTCTTTTATTTTTTTTGTTGTTCAAACATTATAAGACATGTATTTGAGGTGCATTTTATATAATTAACATGTTACATAATGTCTAGTGTGTATTTAACATGTTATAAGGCCTAAAAGGTGTACTTAAACATGATTTAAAGTATGAACATTATGTTCTAAAGTATGTTATGTGAAATGAATATGTTTTAATGTAAAAGAAACATGTGACAAGTAACAAACAAGTATGTGTAACGCATAAGGATTTGTCAAACAAGTCTCGTAATCGAAAAATTAAGTGTTTTGCGTGTATGTAACGTTTAAGACTTACGAATACATGATCATTGTTTACGAGTTAAACTTATGTTTATGATAATTATGAATCATGTATCAAACTAACGTATGTATCAATGTGTATAAACGATGTATATTTCATATAAAAGATTCATTTCATTACGATTAAAGTCTCGAATTTACAATGGCTTGAAACAAAATACGATTACAAAGGAAACGAGTTTCCGAAAATAGAATTACAGGATGAACTTTCTAAAAACGGAAAGCTGCGAAAAGCGGGGCGTTACATAAGTTACCTAAATAAAAGAAGTTTATGTTTTCAGCAACTAGGGTTTATCCCTATAAATACGTTATAAATGAAATATGGGTTTTAGCCCATTTGTTTAATATAAAAAGTTTGGTGTTTTGCAAACTCTGAATTTATTTCCTAACAATGATCCCTAACAACGATCCTGATGTTTTAACTCCGTTGCCAAATTTAATAAACACCGATACCACCGGTTCAGGTTCGCGGCGCCCATTCCCGGGGTGGGGTTGGGGGCTGCGACAAGTAATTTTGATCTTGAATTTTGTAAAATGTTCTTGTAGAGTAATTTTGATCAAAAAACTATACCTCACCAAAACAACCCCCGAAAAACCTTACCCCCCCCCCCCTCCTAAAAAAAAAACTAACCCCCCCCCCCCCCACCCCCATCCAAACTAAATGCTAACCCTAAAGTTAAACCCCATAACTAAATCCTAAAAAAAATTTACAAAATTACTCTAAAAGATTAAAATTAATCTACATGATCATTTTGCAAAATTACTCTAAAAGATCAAAATTACTCTACAGGATCATTTGTAGAGTAATTTTGAATTGTATGTTACTTGATAAACTTGAAGAGAAATTTTGATTCACTTGTAAAAGTAATTTTGATACACATGTAGAGTAATTTTGATAATTACCCTACAAGATCAAAATTACTCTACAAAGATCAAAATTACTCAACAGGATCATTTGTAGAGTAATTTTGATAATTACTAATATTTACGAAAATGCCACCGCGTTTTTTCAACAAACCTTCAGTTCGTACATTTTGTACGTTAAAGTTATTTGTATTTGATCTTTTGTCTATATTATATACCTCAAAAAGAATTCATCTCAAGGCAATAAGTTCTTCTTTTAACCAACATCCTAGGCTTTTAAAAGTTAGGGTTTTTTTACATGTTTGCTCCTCATGATATATGGGTTTTGATTAGTGTCAAACAAGTGCCAATATCTTTTTGGATAATTTGTGTAAAACATGTGTTGATATTTTTTTGGGCATATCATGACTTTAATTTTTAGATTCTCTTTCGGTCTCTATAGTGAGTATTGGTAACATGATGAACAAATCAATACCGACCAAATTTCCGCAACATAGCGCGAGTGAATAATGTAAAAAACCTTGTGTGGTCTTTGTCGTTTACAATAGGAAATATAATTATAGGGGATACTAAAATAACTAAAATAAAATTTTAAATTATATAAATATATATTAGTTAATCAACAAAGCTCTATATTTAAAAAAAAATAAAAATAAATACCTTCAGACTTGGGGTATAAATTAATTCTCGTCAACTCTACCTAGGTGTCGTATCACCTACTTTTCTCCATTTCACTTCACCTTACTTCAAAGAAATGATTTAATATCGTTAACTTCAGCCAATATCGTTGCAGTGCAACGATAGAGGCATTGGTGGGCAATGATAGGAGACCTAGGGAATTCCAGGTTCGATCCTTGTGACAAACGGGTTTTACCGGTAATTTCACCGCCGTGCCTACGGGTGGGTAGGTTATCGGGTTTTCCCCGGAATTGGTGTTTGTGACTCAGGTTACTCTCAGAGTACTCGATTTGTCTGGTGGATGTCCGAGAGTGCTCAGGTTTGATTTATTGGCATGTTCACAAATAATCCATTTAGCACCCTTTAACACAATTTGTTGGCATGTTCACAAACAATCTCTTTAGCACCCCTTAACACAATAAAGAAATCGTGTGCAACACCTGTTAACAACTTAACATGTTATGTTACCCTTAATGCCCCAGGTATTACGTTACACCATCCAAGACCTTATAATGTACTTGGAATCAAACTAAGGTATGTAATACTATTTTACAGAAAAAAGAATAAATAATTAATTAATTAATAAGCAAATGATCTGTTTATCCTGTGTTTCATCTTAGAAATAAAATTCGAATTTATTTTGGTTCGAATTTTAGATATTTTGAACACGATTCAAATATTGAAATCCATTTATATCTGAAATTATTAAATATGTATGAAGGCCGGTCTGAGTTTTGTCATGTCGTATTCTTCATTAGTTTTGTCATGTCATTTTTTTTCATTTCCGGTATCATAAGGTACATTTATTGGAAAATAATATATTAAAAAAAGCCTTGAAGTTAGATTTAATAATATAGATTTGAGTAAAATGCACGGATAGTCCCTGTGGTTTTGCAAAATAACACCTATAGTGCCTAACTTTTGGAAATTACACTGGTGCTCCCTGTGGTTTGACAGTTTGTTACTCGGATAGTCACTGGAGTGGATGGTAGTTAGTTTTCTCCGTTAAGCAGTGTTGCAAAAATCGGCCTAGGCGGCTGATTAATCGGCGCCTAGGCGCTAGGCGGCTACTTACTGACTAATTTTGAGCTAGTCGGCCAATTAATCGGAGTCGGTCAAAATCGGTCCTAGGCGGTCCTAGGCGGTCAAAAATCGGATTAATTGGCCTATATTAATCGTTTAAAATCGGTCAAAATCGGTCCCAGGCGGTCCCAGGCGGTCCTAGGCGGTCAAAATTGGTCAGAATCAGTCAAAATCGAACCATACTATCTGAAACTTGAAGTATTTATGTGAATTTTGAAGTATTATTTTTATATTATTGGGTATATATATATATATATATAATTTTGAAAAAATACATATAAAAATCCCAATCCGATTAATCCCGATTAATCCCTAGGCGGTACCTCACCGCCCGACTAGCGCCTAGCGCCTTCTACAACACTGTCGTTAAGTGAATGTGAAATGATAAATTTACCCTTCATCTTCTCCACTAAATAAAAACAAAACAACCCCACCCCAACCCAACCCAAACCAACCCACCCCCACCTTTCTCTCTGTCCCCCCCCCCCCCCCCTTAACCACCACCCACCTCCCACCTTTAACCACCTTCACCGCCTTCTCTCTTTCTCTCATTTCTCTCTCTTTTTCTCTCATCCTGCAATAGGCGGTGGAACCACAAGTGAATTAGACCAATAACCACATTAGTATGCTCGAGACGTTTAATAATTTCCTAAAAAGTTCAAATCTAAATCAATCATATGTATTAGAACTCCGAAATGCAACATCCAAAACCAATTACTCACGGTTTTGCAAGCTTCCACTAGGTAATTCTGTGAAGAGTTGGTTAGTTTGGAGATTGGAACACCGAGTCACCCTACAAGGGTAAACAAAGGCGTGTAAGTTCAAGGAATTTGGAATGAAGGATTCGGATTGGAATTTAAGTATCAAGAAAATATATATATATGAAAATAATATCTAAGTCTAAGAGTTTGTTTATGACACTATAGTGAGTGGTTGCATGGGTCCCAAATTGCCCATTAAAATCATAACAAGTTACTTAGGATCTTAGACATGGTAGTTTAGGTTTATGGCGATTAATCATGGCTTGATTAACACCACAAACTCAACCATGTTTTTATATAATTATATATAGGTTATATAATAATAATAATAATAATAATAATAATAATAATAATAATAACATCCTAAACTAAGTCCATTCAAGTATTATTATGTATGTCAAGTATGGAGGTATAACCTCTTGTAAATTCACCACTACACAAATCATCACAAGGATGATTCAGAGGGTCATGAATATCAAAGATTCACCACTACACAAATCATCAAGTGATGATTCGAAGGGTCATGAAGTTAAGGAAATAAAACTAACTAATTCAAGTTTAATTTAACAAGTATAAACATAATTTAAATGGGTGTTTGAACCCAAAACTTTGATGAAAATCCCTTAAACACAAACCCACAACCATAGACTAAGTTGTGAGCTTGGTGGGAACAAGATTCCACCAAGTTTTCTATCAAAACATGACATAAAAAGAAATAAAAATTAGCATAATTTTACATGCACTTTGGAATTCAAAAATGGTGAGGTTTCACCTTAGTTTGCCCAAGCAAACTTGTAAAAACCTTCTAAGAGGTTATCCAAGTGTTGTAGAAGATAGAACAAGAAGAAATTAGAAGGCGAAGTGAGTTAAAACTCACTTTTAATTGCTGAAAGTTTCTGATGTTGAAACTCAGCTGAGTTTAGAGGGATTTTGAGAATGTTTAAGTGTTGCAAAAAATGGGAAAAAGATGGGGAAGTGTTCCTTATATAGGGAAGGGATTAGGGTTTCATTGGGTTGGGCTTTGAATGTGTTTAGTGGGTTGAATGATTCAAAAAAAGAACTAGAATGGGCTGGCCCTGGTCCGATCGCAATGTTGTCCTCTTTTTATTTCTTTTATTTTTTTTGTTGTTCAAACATTATAAGACATGTATTTGAGGTGCATTTTATATAATTAACATGTTACATAATGTCTAGTGTGTATTTAACATGTTATCAAGGCCTAAAAGGTGTACTTAAACATGATTTAAAGTATGAACATTATGTTTTAAAGTATGTTATGAGAAATGAATATGTTTTAATGTAAAAGAAATATGTGACAAGTAACAAACAAGTATGTGTAACGTATAAGGATTTGTCAAACAAGTCTCGTAATCGAAAAATTAAGTGTTTTGCGTGTATGTAACGTTTATGACTTAGGAATACATGATCATTGTTTACGAGTTAAACTTATGTTTATGATAATTATGAATCATGTATCAAACTAACGTATGTATCAATGTGTATAAACGATGTATATTTCATATAAAAGATTCATTTCATTACGATTAAAGTCTCGAATTTACAATGGCTTGAAACAAAATACGATTACATAGGAAACGAGTTTCCGAAAATAAAATTACAGGATGAACTTTCTTGTAACGCCCCACTTATTTGTACTTTTCTTTTATAGCAAGTCTTGTTCGTGTTTCTATTTTTGGAAACCTTGTGTTCTTGTAATCGTCCTTTCTTTGTATCCGTTGTAAAATCTGAGACTTGGATCATGAATAAAACTCGTATTTTGTTAATTACATGTTATACATACTTTATATATGCGCATACATCCAATTTCGTGGAACAATTTATGCTTATTCGTAATTCTTGGAAACTATGTGCGGAACTTGTAAATACATGAAACTTATGCATAAAACGTGTTTCGATCATAAACGACACTTACATACGATCCACGTACGCATAATTATACTTGGTTTATACTCCTCATACTTAAATTTATCTTAAATTAGGCTTTTGTGGCAAATATAGTCCTTAAATGCCCTAAAACACTAAAATAACAACTTTGGGGGCTGAATTGTAATAAATAAAACTTTAATTCCAGAACATTAAGTTCAGGCGGCCCATGAAAAGGACTCCTGATCCTTTACGTGGCCCGCGTTGACCTCATATCTGCAGAAAACGTAATCAGCTGCAAATCTACGCGATTTTGCACGAAATCCCAAGTTCTAGCACTCCCCAATCACCTCTAATCCACCTCTAAACACCTCCAATCATCTCTAACCTATTCCACTATAAATACACACCTCCTCCAAGCGTTTTTACACTTTCACAACTCTCTACACATCACAAATTCACTCTCTAAGCTCTTGCAAAACAGGATTTCGGGCAGATTCATACTCTTGCACTAAAGTGAGTATAACTTGCTCATTTCTCAACCAAAACACTTGGTTCTTCTTCCTACTTCCTTGGATAATCATGGGACTTGATTCCTTGGTTTCTCCTTGGAGAAATCATACCTGGAATTGCCCTAAAAATGTCCATAAACTTTCTGTTATGATTTAATTCTTTCAAAACTTGTTTAAACTTATCAAACTTGAGTCTAACTCATCTCAAACCTATGTCCTAATGCTTACAACCTATCTTATGGTTGGTTAAGCTTAAAAAAAAGGTTGAGACATACAACATCAGAGGTTAAACCTCAAATAAATTTTGTTTTTGTTAGGGTTTTAACCCACAAGTCATGTTCAAGTTCAACTTGATGTAGGAGTGATTATGGAACAACTTGGGTTTTTTCCAACATAAAATCCCCACATGATTTGATGATTTCTCATAGCTTATATTGTTTATATTATTGTACTAATCTTAGTTCATGACCCTCCTTGTTTGTTCTTACAACAAGTGTAGTGGTGAATGCATACGAGGTGCCTAAATGGAAGCTTGTTCTTCCTACCTCCTACATGACTTCTATGACACATTTTGAGGTACCTAAATGAAGATGTAATCTTCTACCTCATGCTTGAAATACTTGAACATTGGGACTTAAAAATATGTACTATATAACCTAAATAATATCTATGTACATTCGAACCTTTGATGTTGAATTCATATTCATTTGTCTAAGTAGTAGAACATCATCCTAGACTATGATAACTTGTCACGATTCTAATGGAACCTTGTTCCATGAAAACATTTAAACTCCTTAGAGTTTCCTAGTGTCAAGAGCAAGCATCATATGTACTAAATGATTATTTTTCACATGTTATTCTCATAACTTATTTTTATGTTGTTTTAAATACCGAATCTCGACTCTAAACATACTTGAACTTTAACCCTTACACCTTCAACCTTCTAACCTCATCAACTTCGTCACATTGGATAATCGGAAAGCATATGCAATATTGTGAGTATACTCGCAACCCCCTTTTTATGTTTACCACTTTTTTTATGTTTACCACTTTTTGGGGTGTAACATGTTATCTTATTAAAACACACTTAAACTTATTCTCTATGCAATGCACAAAACAATCTTTATACATGAATACTATGTTGTGATACTTGATGCTTACGTGGACCATACTTATGTGATATGTTTTAGTCATTAGCTTTCACGAGCCTCCATTTGACATGTATAGCGCTATAGGAGTAACGCACCGCCCCCTTTAAACTTGGGTCATGTTGAATTAACTAAACTTTCTTGCGTAAACAGAGGATTGGCTAGAAATATTGCATGCCATGATAGGTTGATCTTGTATAAACAAAGTTGCCATGTGAATTCGTTTTTAAACTTTTATACTTATACTTATGCTTAAACTTGTATACTCGCCTTTGCTTTTGCATTGAACTTTATTTTAAACATGTTACAGGTTGAGGATGATGATGCTATGAAATGAAGTAGCGTTGATGCCTAGATACACATATAGACGTTTAGGTTTAATCGTTGTATCAATTTTGATTATGTTGTATTGTATTTCCCTTGAACTTGATGTTATTTGATTTCCTTGTAATGTAGACAAATGAATTATGAAATGAAATCGGTTTATTAAATATTGTCACAAATAGCGTTATGATGTCTCTAGCAATCTTCACACTTCGTCTCATCCCGATGTTTCCGCCATTGGTTGGGGTGTGACAGATTGGTATCAGAGCCATAACTATAGGGAATTAGGTAGAATTGCCATGCTTTTTACCTAGTCTATAGTTCTAGAGCCTTATTCGTATGTTTTGCTTGAACTACTACATGATACTTTATTTGTTCCTTATTAATGCTCTTTTAAACATGTATATCACACGGGGGTAATATTCGACATGTTATTCTTATGTAGTAATGCTTGTCTTATTATGTGTTAATGCTTGTTTCGTTGTTTGATTCTTTACGAGTTATTCTTGACTTATATCTCTATGTGTTAATACTTGATTCAACATTTCATTGTTTATGTACCATTCTTGATATGCCTTCTTATGTGTTTATACTTGTTTGCGTATTCCTTTGACATACACTTCCCTCATGCATTTTACTCGGTATTTCTAAATCCGAAAACACTCATCATATACAAACGAGACGACTTCACCAAAATAGGCGTGAAACCCACAATTTGGTGAATGACTCTCAATCCTTCTACTTTTCTTTTCTTACACGAAATTCACCACCAAGTTAGGAGTAAAATCCTCACCTTGATGGAGAAATTCGAATTTTGAATTCTAGTGGACCCTCGCCAAAGTGTTGAAATCAAATTTTGACCCGAAGAGTACCAACCACACTTAGGATACTAAATCGCCAAGTTAGGGGTGATACCCGCACCTTCTCGACTAGTTCCACTCCTTGATTTTTTTTAATCCCGCCAAGTCTCGAAATTTCGATTGATTTGGGACATGTAGTAACCGGAAGGGTAAATACCGTTAACCGACTTGTCGGCGAGAGTATTTCACCAATTAGGCCAAAGCATGCTCCTCCAACTCGAAAGATTTTTCGACCACTTTGGTTAGTCAAAGTTCCGTTTTGGAACCATCCTAAATTTTAATCAAACATGTGTTTCTATTATTAATTTCATACGATGCAATCTTTCAAATTCGAATTTACTTTCGATATTTTCTTCTCGCACACACAACATATTGAATCTTTTCCATACAATTATACATATGCATGATTTCATATAACTTAAATTCATATTCCTTGTAACGACAAGTGGAGACATATCATCGAGATAGGAGTGACTTCCTTACCTTGACGATTAACTCCACTCCCCCTTTCTTAAAACGACCTCACCAACGAGTTAGGGGTGATTCCCTTACCATAGGTGATCGTTACCAAAACGTCTCTTCAAAATATCTTACTATGCAAACTCGATCATCTTTTATACCTAAATTATTTATCATTATTCAAAATACATACGTATACAATTTCAAATACATTGTTTTATCAAGTGTACTTTCTATCCTACAACCTATTATCACTTAACTCATATACACGAGATTCTTAAACATATCTTAAACGTTTACTACACAAATTTTCAAACCTTACGAAATGCTACCTATCAATTTAATCGGTCCAAGGAATCTTTTGCCCATGAACTCCATATTCGACTTAATCACTAAAACGCACTCATGATATATATCATCAAACTAAAGACTTTCATTCTCAATCGGAGGATCAAACCAACCTTTCTTTTACACCTATAAGATCTTATGGACATCATATGATCGTTTTACCAAGGACTCTTTTCAACCTCAACAAATCATTTGTTAGAACTTTTAACAATCACTAAGTCCTCTTGCCAAAATTCTTTTCTAAGGAATCCTCGTTTTCACAAGAACCTCCTAAATACATAAATTATTGTTTAATAAAACGAGCTTACTTTGGATTGAAAACCTTTTTCCTACACCAATTTACAAAACTCGTGGGCAAGAAGACTTCTTGGAGACCGACCATCTTCGGATTTCGTAAAATCTTTTAAAACAAACGTAGCATTTCCATTCATTACAAAATGCATTATGCTTAACCAATGAGTACTTTATATTCTTTTACATATGCAAACTATATTCTACCCTACAAACCAAGCTCAATCTAATTTCGATACGATAAACTCAACGTTTCTTTTAAACAACTATACATGCATATCATCATACACATTTTAGTCGATATCTCGCGATAACATCATTTATATCGTTCGTATTTACATATTTAACCCTTTTAACGCTTTCATGCACTTAAATCCATGATGTTCCAACATACACTAAATACGTAAATTTTCTTACTCTTACCTACACTTATACATTTTATGCTTATACTTATACACTAACGTATTTCATGTTTTTACTTATACTCATATGTTTCATTCCTATATGTATACTTATACTACTCGTACGTTTTATGTTGATACTCATACATACATGCGTATTCACACTTAAGCTTATGCTTATACTTTCATTTCATACTCATACATTCGTACCTACACGCGAGCGTAATCCGAGTGATTCGCTTGCATGGGTCCCATACATACTTAAGCATGGACTTGCTAACATACTACATTCTTACACGTACACACTCTTAAATTTTAAATTATGTATACCCTAATTCATACACAACTAGAACAAGCTATGCGGATCATGCGACGATCAATATAATCGCGGGTGCACACGGGATTATAGTGATAAGCGCATGAGAACCCTAGAGTGTACTACTGTGTATGGTAAGACACGGAATGTAACATGACACCGAATACGAAACAAACGTAATGTGGTCAAAACATGGTGGATACGTCGCTGGTACTTCCTATATATAAGTGTTTTCACCATGTTACCAAAATTTCGTAAAACGTGCCATGAGAAATTCAGTGTTTTGCAGGCCTTTGGACCTAATACAAACTTTAAACAACTCACAAACGCATTATATCCGATTATCCACGACGAGACTTCATCTTTAACACACTACTTTCGTCTATCTAATACTTATATCAATCTTACACCTGCATTCGTTTATTAAGAATCAATCGTCCACTTCTATACTTCTAGTATTCTCCATTATTTTTGTCTTTTATACGAACCTCGTTGACAATCAAGTCTGTTAAACCGTCTTCCTATTCTTATTTCTTATATAGACGTACTTAGTAGACCGTTATCACTTTATTCAAAGTACTAGGCCTTGTCGTTCTCCAAAACTTCATACTTTTCAAAACGTTTCAAATTTTCCAAGTCACAATTCTTAATAATCACCTTATTGCCAAAACTTTTTCAAGCCTTCCTCTTGAATAAACTTCGGAACGAAATTTCCTAAAGGAGGGGACACTGTAACGCCCCACTTATTTGTACTTTCCTTTTATAGCAAGTCTTGTTTGTGTGTCTATTTTTGGAAACAATGTGTTCTTGTAATCGTCCTTTCTTTGTAACCGTTGTAAAATCTGAGACTTGGATCATGAATAAAACTCGTATTTTGTTAATTACATATTATACATACTTTATATATGCTCATACATCCAATTTCGTGGAACAATTTATGCTTATTCGTAATTCTTGGAAACTATGTGCGGAACTTGTAAATACATGAAACTTATGCATAAAACGTGTTTCGATCATAAATGACACTTACATACGATCCACGTACGCATAATTATACTTGGTTTATACTCCTCATACTTAAATTTATCTCAAATTAGGCTTTTGTGGTAAATATAGTCCTTAAATGCCCTAAAACACTAAAATAACAACTTTGGGGGCTGAATTGTAATAAATGAAACTTTAATTCAGGAACATTAAGTTCAGGCGGCCCGCGACAAGGACCCCTGATCCTTTACGCGGCCCGCGTGGACCTCATATCTGTAGAAAACGTAATCAGCTGCAAATCTACGCGATTTTGCACTAAATCCCAAGTTCTAGCACTGTCACGGCCCCCGACCCGGTTTGACCCGTTTCAGGAGCCGCGAGACAGAAATCCCGTGGTATTTATTTAATTGAGTTTTAACAGCGGAAGTTTATCATCATGATCTTTTTAAAGCTAAAATTTTCCCGATTATTTTATTTCACAATTCGGGATAAAACCCCGGTAATTTACAATCAGTTGATTTCACTAAGAAATCTTTATTTTACAAAATATATTTCTTTATTTTATAATGAGCCACTTCCTTAAGCTTGAATTGCTCCACAACACTTTTCCTGAATTACAACAGATCTCCTGAAACATGTTTGAAAAAAATTTTGTCAGCGGAAAATACTGAGTGAATCATTCTATTTACTAAAATGATACATTTGTTATAATTTACAGTATTAAGGAAAATTACAATGTTTCTGATATCAACCAACTACCCACAGTACTTTATCACTCTACCCATTGGCCCATTCGTCCAATGGTGTCTGTGATTATGGTCATATCACCCCTTGGCTGCCCCAATGGTGAAGATTATCAAGTAATGTATACAAAACCCCACATACCGGCTGTAACTTGGTGACTACATAAACTTAATCACTGTAATTATAACTTTTGAAAATAAACATGATTTTTGTAAACAAATTTGATAAAAAGAGAATGACTCACATTGCAGATTTAATTTGAGCAGAGTTTAGTCTATGGATTAGCCTTGTTAACCTAATTTAAATAACAATGCACACAAAATGGGGTTAGTAACCAATACAGCATTTACGATAACTCACGAGATCAACCATCACAACGAATGACAAAGTGCTATGCTTAAACATCCATCGAATTAACGACTAATGACAAAGCATCACCCTAATGTGAGCAGAACTTAAACATCCATTGAGTACATTGATCGATCGGAAAATGAATCGTAATAGCGATCGAGTTATTACCCTGTTTTGCGGCAGCAATTCGGGATTAGTGTGTGTTAATAGTGGTAAACAGTATGTATCTCAGTGCATGTATCGAAGTTTTACGTCGTTTTAACTCCCAATTTCGATTGCCAATGTCTGCTATTTATAGTCGAAATTTCACTTTGCTTACGGACCGTAAGCCTCAAATTGTTACGGTGCGTAAGGGTGCTTACGGACCGTAAGACTAAAATTGTTACGGTCCGTAAGGGTTGAAACTAGGTTATAGGGTAGCCACGGTTGGGACTAGCTTTGCTGACTTGACAGATTCTAAATTTCGAATTTTGACAGCGAGTAATTTAGATAATCGTTAACTTAGGGTTTACCCCCCTTGAGTTTTAGGGGCCCTGATCCTGATTCTGAAATTTCTGAAAATTTTAGGGTTTGCGTAGAATCACTTGGGTGTCTCAATTAGGGTTTCCTACTGGACAAATTAATTTAATAAATAGGACTTTTAATGAGGGTTGTTACATTCTCCCCACCTTAATAAAAATCTCGTCCTCGAGATTTACTGGAATAAGTATGGATACTTTCGCTTTATTTCTGATTCCAGCTCCCAAGTGTATTCAGCTCCTCTCTTTGAATCCCACTTTACTTTAACTAGCACTAGTCGTTTGTGCTTGAGAAACTTCACTTTTCTATCTTCTATCTGAAGAGGTTTCTCAACAAATTTTAACTTTTCGTTTACCTCTATGTCTTGAAGAGGTACTACCAAAGATTCATCTGCTAGACATTTCTTGAGATTGGATACATGAAATACATCATGTACTCCAGCTAACTCTTCTGGTAGTTGTAACCGATAAGCAACTGGTCCTATACGTTGGATCACTGGAAATGGTCCTACGTATCTTGGACTTAGATTTCCTTTCTTACCGAATCTAACAACTCCTTTCCAAGGAGAAACTTTTAACAGTACTCTGTCTCCAACTTGGAATTCTAACGGCTTGCTTCTATTGTCTGCATAACTCTTCTGGCGATCTCTAGCCATCTTCAGTCTTTCCTTGATTTGGGTGATCTTATCAGTCGTTTCTTGCACAATCTCCGGACCTGACAATTGACTTTCTCCTATTTCTGCCCAACAAACTGGAGTTCTGCACTTTCTTCCATATAGTGCTTCAAACGGGGCAATTTCAATGCTTGAATGATAACTATTGTTATAGGAGAATTCGATCAATGGTAAGTGATCGTCCCAATTTCCACCAAAATCTATTACACATGCTCGGAGCATGTCTTCTAGAGTTTGGATTGTCCTTTCACTTTGCCCATCTGTTTGTGGATGATATGCAGTACTTAAGTTTAGTCGAGTTCCCATTGCTTTCTGGAAACTTGTCCAAAAATGAGAAGTGAATCGACTATCTTTGTCTGATACAATGGAGAGTGGAACTCCATGTAAGGATACGACTTCATCTACATACAACTTTGCCAATCTTTCCATGCTAAAGGTTTCTTTCATAGGTAGAAAGTGAGCAGATTTGGTTAATCGATCCACAATTACCCAAATCGCATCATTACCTTTTCTGGTTTTGGGTAACTTAGTAACAAAATCCATTGTTATAAGTTCCCATTTCCATACCGGCATTTCTAATTGTTGTAGTAGACCTGAAGGTTTCTGGTGTTCTGCCTTAACTTGTGAACAAGTAAGACATTTAGAAACATATCCAGCTATATCCTTTTTCATGCCTATCCACCAAAAAAAAATTCTTAAATCTTGGTACATTTTATTGTTTCCTGGATGCATAGTATATCTAGATTTATGGGCTTCTTCTAGAATTTTATTTCTTAATTCTCCTTGCTTAGGTACCCAAATTCTGCTTTTGTGGAATCTCCAAATTCCATCAACTCCTTGCTCCAATTCTTTTATTCTTCCTTTCATTCCTTCAGCAACATTCTCTATTGCTGTTTCTTGAACATTCTTCAATTGTTCCATAAAATCTAATTGTAGATTTAACCTAAGAGCACGAACTCGTCGTTGTTTTTCATGATACTTACGACTTAAGGCATCTGCAACTACATTTGCCTTTCCTTCGTGATACTGAATATCACAGTCGTAATCACTTAAGATTTCCATCCATCTCCTTTGCCTCATGTTTAACTCTTTTTGCCCGAATATATATCTTAGACTTTTATGATCTGTATAGATAGTAAACTTACTTCCGTACAGATAATGTCTCCAAATTTTAAGGGCAAAAATTACGGCTCCTAACTCTAAGTCATGAGTCGTATAGTTCTCTTCGTGCTTTTTCAACTGTCTTGAAGCATACGCAATTACCTTCTTGCGTTGCATAAGCACACATCCAAATCCTAGTTTTGAAGCATCACAATATACTTCAAAATCTTCAGTTCCTTCTGGTAAGGCTAAGATTTGAGCATTGGTTAATTTCTGCTTTAATATTCTAAAGGCTTCTTCTTGTTTAGGTCCCCATTCGAACTTAACTGCTTTACAGGTTAGCTTAGTTAATGGTACAGCTATCTTGGAAAAATCCTTAATAAACCGTCTATAATATCCAGCTAAACCTATAAAACTTCTAATTTCCATTGCTGACTGTGGAACCTTCCATTTGGTAATCGCCTCAATCTTAGCAGGATCTACATGAATACCTTCATGATTCACCATGTGTCCTAAAAATTGCACTTCTTGCAACCAAAATTCACATTTTGAGAATTTGGCGTACAGTTTTTCTTTTCTTAACAAAGTTAAGAGTGCATGCAAATGCTGACAATGTTCTGTTTGACTTTTGGAATAAATAAGTATGTCTTCTATGAAGACAATTACAAATTTATCCAAGTACGGTTTACAAATCCTATTCATCATGTCCATGAATGCGGCAGGAGCATTCGTTAACCCAAAGGGCATGACTGTAAACTCGTAATGACCATACCTTGTTCTGAAAGCAGTCTTATGTATGTCTTCTTCTTGTACCTTCAATTGATGATATCCAGAGCGTAAATCGATCTTAGAAAAATATCTAGCTCCTTGAAGTTGATCGAATAGATCATCAATTCTAGGTAATGGGTATCGATTCTTAATTATAACCTTATTCAATTCTCTATAATCGATACACATTCTCATTGAACCATCCTTTTTCTTAACAAATAACACAGGTGCTCCCCACGGGGACGAACTAGGTTGTATGAAACCTTTGCTTAGTAATTCATCTAGTTGCTTTTTCAGTTCTAACATTTCTGTGGGTGCTAACCGATAAGATGCCTTAGCTATCGGTATAGTTCCTGGAATTAGATGAATCCTAAATTCTACTTCCCTATCTGGTGGTAATCCTGGTAACTCTTCTGGGAATACATCTGGGTATTCTGAGACTACAGGAATTTCCTTAAGTTCTTTACCCTTAGTACTAATGATTACCGAAATCATATATACTATTCCTTGTTTTCGTTCATAACTAGCAACTTTCATTACTGATATGAACTTCATGGGTTTACGTGGTTTATCTCCTGTAATCATGATTATTTCACCAGTAGGTGTCTGAATTTCTATAGAGTTTTTATCACACATGATTTGAGCATGGTTGGCTATTAACCAATCCATTCCTAACACAACATCAAATTCAGCTAACTTCATAGGTAACAGATTTGCAGCAAATTTATGACCTGAAAGTTCTATTTCTACTTTTTGCAAAACCTGATCTATTTTAACTGAATTCCCATCTGCGGTTTCAACTGTAAAAATCTGTCTAATGTTGGTTAAAGGTAACTTAAGAGCTTGACAGAATAAAGTATTTATAAAACTTTGGTTTGCACCAGAGTCAAATAATACTTTTGCGTATACATTGTGAACTAAGAACGTACCAGCTATTACATCTGGGATGAGTTCTGCTTCTTGAGTGGTTAGCTGGAATGCTCTAACATTCGTTTTAATAGCTCCTTCGGTTGCCTTGGGTTTGTTATCTACTGGTTTGACCGATTTAGGACATTCTGTTTTATAATGCCCCGCTTCTCCACAGTTAAAACAGATTATGGTTTTCTTTCTGCAGTTTTCTTCACGATGTCCTACACCTTTGCAAAGGTTGCAGGTTACATTACATTTTCCATAATGCTTCCTTTTGCAATTTCTACAGAAAGGTGGATTTGAAGATTGCCCTGCTCCTCTTCTCTTGAAATTATTACTATTACCCACCCGAAATCCTTGGGTGATTTTCTAAGCCAGTTCCTTTTTCCTGTTCTCGTCTTGCGTACGTACCAATTCATCAGTTAGGGTGTTGGCTAGTTCCACGGCATCATCAATAGTGCGAGGTCTCGCAGCTTTAACGATATTGCGGATTTCGCTAATTAATCCCCAAATATAGCGAGAAATGAGTACCGCTTCTGGCGAAGCCAGCGTTGGTACCACTCTAGCATATTCAAAGAATGTCGAAGTATAACTGCGACAATCCACATTCACCATCCGATGGTTTAGGAACTTATTTGCCATTTGATCTTTTTCATATTCAGGACAGAATTTTCTTTCTACAATAATCTTAAATTCTTCCCAGTTCATGGCGTAAGCCCTATTTCTTCCTTTAGCTTGTAACACTGTGTTCCACCATTCGAGCGCCCCTTCTTTAAAAAGATTTGATGCGTACATGACCTGATCATCCTTGTCACATTTACTTATGGCAATTACTGCTTCGGTTTTTTCTAACCAACGTAGTGATGCAGTTGCTCCTTCATTGCCTACAAATTCAGTGGGTTTACAAGCAAGAAATTCTTTGAAAGTGCAACCAGGTGTTGCGGCTTTCATTTTCTTAGGGAGCGGAGCTTGTCGTGGTTCATTATCGTGATTAATATGATTATTGCCTCCATTTACGCTATTACTGAAGTTATCTTCAGAAATACGTTTACTAGGAATAATTTGTTGAGGTTCAACAGGTTTTTTAACAGCAGCAACAATTGCTGGAATAGCATTGGCTATTCCTTGTGCAATGATATCCTCGATATCTTGCCTAGTTAATAATTGCTCTTCATGGATTTGCTCGGATTTATTTACTTCATTTACAGGCTCATTACCAATGTTTGCCATCTGATAATTAATGTATCTAATTAGTATAAAAGAAATAATCCAATGTCACAATTAAATGTACATAATCACGTAAAAGAATATACCACCAAACTGCAAATTTTCTAAAATTCCATTTTTATAGATTATATCGTGCTTCTATATACAACCGTTTTATTATTTATTTACACATACTGATTTTTATTAATATTACTATTACACAATAGCAGTTTCATCAACCCCCTATCTCTTGTCATTTGTCTTCTAAAAACGAAGCTCCCTTTCATCATATTTCCAAGCAATTTGTCCCCCTATCTCCCGGATTCTACTTCCTGCATCCATCAGCTCTTCACCAAAATGGCGGAGTTCTGCTAAATTTTCGTTACTCATGGGTGGATTTGGTAATGGTTCGGGATCAAACTGGGGAAGAAAGGAATAAGGATCGTTGACAATGTTTTTAAATTGCCAATCATTCGTCCACCATTCATCCATTCCTACTGGTTGGTTATGGACTATTGGTTCTGGGATTGCGGGTTCAAAATTCATAGGGAGTGGATTTTCAATAGGACGGGTAAAAATATTTGTATTGACAGGCTGAATAGTTTCACAGCTTGCCAATAGAAAATCTATTTCTTCCTGAAAAGTCCTTCCCTGGTTTTGTTTGGAGCTTTCTCCAATTTCCATTTGAGTTGGTCTAGAACCTTGTCTAACTTCCATTTCTATTTCCTTAGAGTATTCTTCAAACTGCCTTTCCATTTGCCTAGAATCTTCTTTGACTTCAGTCTCCATCTCTTGGAGTCTAGAACTTTTCCTGGTTACAATTTCTTTTCCTTTTTCTAAAGGATTGTTTATTTTAGGAAGTTTCGTAGCTGGCTTTTTCCTACGTATACGACTCCCCCATACGTATTTCCTTCTTTTCTTTGGTTTTGGCTTTTTCAAAGGTGGTGCGTTGAATTCTATTGGTTGTTCCACATCAGGAAAATACCCAGTAAATTCTTTAGAAACTTCTAAATTTACAGGGTATAGGTTGAGATTCTCTAGGGCTTTCGATAACTCATTCATGTTGTTTAACATACAAGTAAAATGCTAAGTTAAAATTTATAATAAATTTTTTTAGAACTAACCTTTAAATTTTATTACACATCCTGTGATTAATTTATACAAAGGAAAAATAAATAAAACATACTAAATTTTATTTATTTACTAGATGATGTTTGTAATTGATACGATTGCTAGTCTAGAATCATGGTTTTTTAGAGATTAGCATTTATTGCTACAGTGGCTAGCATATAAAGTTCTGCCCATTTTTCATCTAATTTGTCTTCCCAAGGTGTTTTACTGGTTAATTCCTGGGTTTCCTGTTTAACTTTCTTCTCTCGGGCTTTCTTTATTTTCTCCTGACTTTTCTTAAGAATCAAACTTCTTTTATCCGGAGAAAGTGGTTTCTCGTATTGGGCTTTTCAAACAAATATTCCTTCTTCAGGAATTGCAGGAAGTTTTGAGGATTTGGTTTGGGATGAACTTCCCTTTTCGTTGACTGACCTATCTAATTTAAGATAGATGCTTGAAAGTTTTTTCTTACCCATACTGTAACTAACAAATAATCAGTTAATAAACACATAATCACATAATAGTAATCAGGAAAAATTAAGTATTTCTAAATACTTAATTTAGCTTAACTCAGTGGCTCTGATACCACCTTTTTCTGTCACGGCCCCCGACCCGGTTTGACCCGTTTCGGGAGCCGCGAGACAGAAATCCCGTGGTATTTATTTAATTGAGTTTTAACAGCGGAAGTTTATCATCAGGATCTTTTTAAAGCTAAAATTTTCCCGATTATTTTATTTCACAATTCGGGATAAAACCCCGGTAATTTACAATCAGTTGATTTCACTAAGAAATCTTTATTTTACAAAATATATTTCTTTATTTTATAATGAGCCACTTCCTTAAGCTTGAATTGCTCCACAGCACTTTTCCTGAATTACAACAGATCTCCTGAAACATGTTTGAAAAAAATTTTGTCAGCGGAAAATACTGAGTGAATCATTCTATTTACTAAAATGACACATTTGTTATAATTTACAGTATTAAGGAAATTTACAATGTTTCTGATATCAACCAACTACCCACAGTACTTTATCACTCGACCCATTGGCCCATTCGTCCAATGGTGTCTGTGATTATGGTCATATCACCCCTTGGCTGCCCCAATGGTGAAGATTATCAAGTAATGTATACAAAACCCCACATACCGGCTGTAACTTGGTGACTACATAAACTTAATCACTGTAATTATAACTTTTGAAAATAAACATGATTTTTGTAAACAAATTTGATAAAAAGAGAATGACTCACATTGCAGATTTAATTTGAGCAGAGTTTAGTCTATGGATTAGCCTTGTTAACCTAATTTAAATAACAATGCACACAAAATGGGGTTAGTAACCAATACAGCATTTACGATAACTCACGAGATCAACCATCATAACGAATGACAAAGTGCTATGCTTAAACATCCATCGAATTAACGACTAATGACAAAGCATCACCCTAATGTGGGCAGCACTTAAACATCCATTGAGTAAATTGATCGATCGGAAAATGAATCGTAATAGCGATCGAGTTATTACCCTGTTTTGCAGCAGCAATTCGGGATTCGTGTGTGTTAATAGTGGTAAACAGTATGTATCTCAGTGCATGTATCGAAGTTTTACGTCGTTTTAACTCCCAATTTCGATTGCCAATGTCTGCTATTTATAGTCGAAATTTCACGTTGCTTACGGACCGTAAGCCTCAAATTGTTACGGTGCGTAAGGGTGCTTACAGACCGTAAGACTAAAATTGTTACGGTCCGTAAGGGTTGAAACTAGGTTATAGGGTAGCCACGGTTGGGACTAGCTTTGCTGACTTGATAGATTCTAAATTTCGAATTTTGACAGCGAGTAATTTAGATAATCGTTAACTTAGGGTTTACCCCCTTTGAGTTTTAGGGGCCCTGATCCTGATTCTGAAATTTCTGAAAATTTTAGGGTTTGCGTAGAATCACTTGGGTGTCTCAATTAGGGTTTCCTACTGGACAAACTAATTTAATAAACAGGACTTTTAATGAGGGTTGTTACAAGCACTCCCCAATCACCTCTAATCCACCTCTAAACACCTCCAATCATCTCTAACCTCTTCCACTATAAATACACACCTCCTCCAAGCATTTTTACACTTTCACAACTCTCTACACATCACAAATTCACTCTCTAAGCTCTTGCAAAACAGGATTTCGGGCAGATTCATACTCTTGCACTAAAGTGAGTATAACTTGCTCATTTCTCAACCAAAACACTTGGTTCTTCTTCCTACTTCCTTGGATAATCATGGGGCTTGATTCCTTGGTTTCTCCTTGGAGAAATCAGACCTGGAATTGCCTTGAAAATGTCCATAAACTTTCTGTTATGATTTAATTCTTTCAAAACTTGTTTAAACTTGTCAAACTTGAGTCTAACTCATCTCAAACCTATGTCCTAATGCTTACAACCTGTCTTATGGTTGGTTAAGCTTAAAAAAAAGGTTGAGACATACAACATCAGAGGTTAAACCTCAAATAAATTATGTTTTTGTTAGGGTTTTAACCCACAAGTCATGTTCAAGTTCAACTTGATGTAGGAGTGATTATGGAACAACTTGGGTTTTTTCCAACATAAAATCCCCACATGATTTGATGATTTCTCATAGCTTAGATTGTTTATATTATTGTACTAATATTAGTTCATGACCCTCCTTGTTTTTTCTTACAACAAGTGTAGTGGTGAATGCATACGAGGTGCCTAAATGGAAGCTTGTTCTTCCTACCTCCTACATGACTTCTATGACACATTTTGAGGTACCTAAATGAAGATGTAATCTTCTACCTCATGCTTGAAATACTTGAACATTGGGACTTAAAAAAAATATAATATATAACCTAAATAATATCTATGTACATTCGAACCTTTGATGTTGAATTCATATTCATTTGTCTAAGTAGTAGAACATCATCCTAGACTATGATAACTTGTCACGATTCTAATGGAACCTTGTTCCATGAAAACATTTAAACTCCTTAGAGTTTCCTAGTGTCAAGAGCAAGCATCATATGTACTAAATGATTATTTTTCACATGTTATTCTCATATCTTATTTTTATGTTGTTTTAAATACCGAATCTCGACTCTAAACATACTTGAACTTTAACCCTTACACCTTCAACCTTCTAACCTCATCAACTTCGTCACATTGGATAATCGGAAAGCATATGCAATATTGTGAGTATACTCGCAACCCCCTTTTTATGTTTACCACTTTTGGGGGTGTAACATGTTATCTTATTAAAACACACTTAAACTTATTCTCTATGCAATGCACAAAACAATCCTTATACATGAATACTATGTTGTGATACTTGATGCTTACGTGGACCATACTTATGTGATATGTTTTAGTCATTAGCTTTCACGAGCCTCCATTTGACATGTATAGCGCTATAGGAGTAACACACCGCCCCCTTTAAACTTGGGTCATGTTGAATTAACTAAACTTCCTTGCATAAACAGAGGATTGGCTAGAAATATTGCATGCCATGATAGGTTGATCTTGTATAAACAAAGTTGCCATGTGGATTCGTTTTTAAACTTTTAAACTTATACTTATGCTTAAACTTGTATACTCGCCTTTGCTTGTGCATTGAACTTTATTTTAAACATGTTACAGGTTGAGGATGATGATGCTATGAAATGAAGTAGCGTTGATGCCTAGATACACATATAGACGTTTAGGTTTAATCGTTGTATCAATTTTGATTATGTTGTATTGTATTTCCCTGGAACTTGATGTTATTTGATTTCCTTGTAATGTAGAAAAATGAATTATGAAATGAAATCGATTTATTAAATATTGTCACAAATAGCGTTATGATGTCTCTAGCAATCTTCACACTTCGTCTCATCCCGATGTTTCCGCCATTGGTTGGGGTGTGACATTTCTAAAAACGGAAAGCTGCGAAAAGCGAGGCGTTACATAAGTTACCTAAATAAAAGAAGAAGTTTATGTTTTCAACAACTAGGGTTTATCCCTATAAATACATTATAAATGAAATATTGGTTTTAGCCCATTTGTTTAACATAAAAAGTTTGGTGTTTTGCAAACTCTGAATTTATTTCCTAACAACGATCGCTAACAACGATCCTGATGTTTTAAATCCGTTGCCAAATTTAATAAACACCGATACCACCGGTTCAGGTTCGCGACGCCCGTTCCCGGGGTGGGGTTGGGGGCTGCGACAAGTAATTTTGATCTTGAAGAGTAATTTTGTAAAATGTTCTTGTAGAGTAATTTTGATTAAAAAACTATACCTCACCAAAACAACCCCCGAAAAACCTTACCCCCCCCCTCCTCAAAAAAAAAAAAAAACTAACGCACCCCCCAAAAACCTAACTCCGCTCCCCCCCCCCCCCCCCCCAAACTAAATTCTCACCCTAAAGTTAAACCCCATAACTAAATCCTAAAAAAAATTTACAAAATTACTCTAAAATATCAAAATTACTCTACAGGATCATTTGTAGAGTAATTTTGAATTGTATGTTGTTTGATAAACTTGAAGAGAAATTTTGATTCACTTGTAAAAGTAATTTTGATACACACGAAGAGTAATTTTGATAATTACCCTACAAGATCAAAATTACTCTACAAGAACATTTTACAAAATTACTCTACAAAGATCAAAATTACTCTACAGGATCATTTGTAGAGTAATTTTGATAATTACTAATATTTACGAAAATGCCACCATGTTTTTTCAACAAACCTTCGGTTCGTACATTTTGTACGTTAAAGTTATTTGTATTTCATCTTTTGTCTATATTAAATACCTCAAAAAGAATTCATCTCAAGGCAATAGGTTCTTCTTTTAACCAACATCCTAGCAACAGTTTCGTAAGGCTTTTAAAAGTTAGGGTTTTTTTACATGTTTCCTCCTCATGATATGGGTTTTGATTAGTGTCAAACAAGTGCCAATATCTTTTTGGATAATTTGTGTAAAACATGTGTTGATATTTTTTTTAGGCATGTCATGACTTTAATTTTTAGATTCTCTTTCGGTCTCTATAGTGAGTATTGGTAACATGATGAACAAATCAATACCGACCAAATTTCCGCAACATAGCGCGAGTGAATAATGTAAAAAACCTTGTGTGGTCTTTGTCGTTTACGATAGGAAATATAATTATAAGGGATACTAAAATAACTAAAATAAAATTTTAAATTATATAAATATATATTAGTTAATCAACAAAGCTCTATATTTAAAAAAAAAATAAGTACCTTCAGACTTGGGGTATAAATTAATTCTCGTCAACTCTACCTAGGTGTCGTATCACCTGCTTTTCTCCATTTCACTTCACCTTACTTCAAAGAAATGATTTAATATCGTTAACTTCAGCCAATATCGTTGCAGTGCAACGATAGAGGCATTGGTGGGCAATGATAGGAGACCTAGGGAATTCCAGGTTCGATCCTTGTGACAAACGGGTTTTAACGGTAATTTCACCGTCGTGCCTACGGGTGGGTGGGTTATCGGGTTTTCCCCGGAATTGATGTTTGTGACTCGGGTTACTCTCAGAGTACTCGATTTGTCTGGTGAATGTCCGAGAGTGCTCAGGTTTGATTTATTGGCATGTTCACAAATAATCCCTTTAGCACCCTTTAACACAATTTGTTGGCATGTTCACAAATAATCTCCTTAGCACCCCTTAACACAATAAAGAAATGGTGTGCAACACCTATTAACAACTTAACACCTGTTAACAAGTTAACATGTTATGTTACCCTTAATGCCTCAGGTATTAGGTATTACGTTACACCATCCAAGACCTTATAATGTACTTGGAATCAAACTAAGGTATGTAATACTATTTTACAGAAAAAAGAATAATTAATTAATTAATAAGCAAATGATCTGTTTATCCTGTGTTTCATGTTAGAAATAAAATTCGAATTCATTTTGGTTCGAATTTTAGATATTTTGAACACGATTCAAATATTGAAATACATTTATATCTGAAATTATTAAATATGTATGAAGGCCGGTATGAGTTTTGTCATGTCGTATTCTTCATTAGTTTTGTCATGTCATTTTTTTTCATTTCCGGTATCATAAGGTACATTTATTGGAAAATAATATATTAAAAAAAGCCTTGAAGTTAGATTTAATAATATAGATTTGAGTAAAATGCACGGATAGTCCCTGTGGTTTTGCAAAATAACACCTATAGTGCCTAACTTTTGGAAATTACACCGGTGCTCCCTGTGGTTTGACAGTTTGTTACTCGGATAGTCACTGGAGTGGATGACAGTTAGTTTTCTCCGTTAAGTGAATGTGAAATGATAAATTTACCCTTCATCTTCTCCACTAAATAAAAACAAAACAACCCCACCCCAACCCACCCCTCACCTTTCTCTCTGTTTCCCCCCACCGTTAACCACCACCCACCTCCCACCTTTAACCACATTCACCGCCTTCTCTCTTTCTCTCATTTCTCTCTCTTTTTCTCTCATCCGGCAATAGGCGGTGGAACCACAAGTGAATTAGACCAATAACCAAATTAGTATGCTCGAGACGTTTAATAATTTCCTAAAAAGTTCAAATCTAAATCAATCATATGTATCAGAACTCCAAAATGCAACAGCCAAAACCAATAACTATAACTAAATTCAACAGAGCACCTACAGTAATGAAGGATCAACTAGAAGGCAGCATATCCACGAGGTTGAGACGTCATCAAGGGCGGACCCAAGCCCAGCCCAAGGTGGGCGGGCGCACCCCCGGGGAAAAAAATTTAGTGCTAAATTCCGTCGAAAATCCCGTCCGCACCCTTTGGAATTTTTCGCCCGCACCCTTTGGAATTTTTCGACCGCGCCCTTGAAATTTTTCGTCCGCACCCCGTAGGTAAAAAGTGTTATCAATTTATAATTTAAATTTTTTTAGTAAACTCTTATTTAAAAAAAATACTACCTAAATTATATAAGTTTTAATACCTAACTAACTAAACCCAAATACCCATACCTTTACCCACTTATAATTCCTAACTAACTAGCTAGCCCACTATGTCTTAGCCCAATAAACAAACCAACAATATTTCAAACTATAATAAAATAATTGAAGCCCAAAACCTTTAGAAATTCTCTCCCGCTCTCTCTCTCTCTTGTGTCCCTACACTACCAACGAACAACATCACCCAGCGACAACAGTCGAGCAGCCGACGGCCACCGTAATCAGCCACCATACCACCGTCGTTTGACACCAAATCTAACGGAATCCGAACACGGGTAAGTTTCTTTGTTATTTTGATGATTTTGGTTGATATTATAGGAGAAAAAAGGGTAATAAAGTTGTTAAATAGGTTTGAAATTTTGTGTGTTTTGACGTTGTTTATGGTTGTTTAGATGATTTTTAGGGTGATTACAACTTACGTTATGATTTCTAGGGCTTGAATAGTTGAAAATTAAAATTGAAACATTATGTTATGGAGCAATAGAACTTATGTTATATAGAGAAATAATTGCTTAAGAAATTAGTTTTAAATAATGTTTTGGATAGATTTCAAAAAATGAAAACCCGTAGGGCGTCGATGTTTTAATTATGTTTGTAACAAGGTTTGACATGTTTTTGATGATTATATAAATTTAGTTTGATGTTCGTTTGTTTTACATGACCCGACCCGACCCGACCTGACCTGATAAAAACCGATTTTTTTACTTATATACCTAGGGGCTTAAAATTTTTAAAAATGTTCCGCACCCCCATGGAAAAATTCCTTGGTCCGCCACTGGACGTCATGTTTCTTTCATTGCTCTCCAATCCACCAAACCGCTGAGTCTGGTTCAAGTTGATGACGTGTGAGGTTACCGGAGATCTGGCGGCTACTGACATGTTAAGGTGGTTGTTGGTTGTTCCAACAGGCGTAGGTGATTTGTACAAAGCCAGCGAGTCTGAGTTTATCAGTCTTTCTCTCTTTTTACCACAGAGAGAGAAATGAGAGAAAGAGAAAAGACGGTGAAGGTGGTTAAAGGTGGGAGGTGGGCTGTGGTATGGTGGGGGGAAACAGAGAGAAAGGTGGGGGTGAGTGGGGTTGGGGTGAGGTTGTTTTGTTTTTATAGAGTGGAGAAGATGGAGGTTAAATTTGTCATTTCACATCCACTTAACGGAGAAAACTAACTGTCATCCACTCCAGGGACTATCCGAGTAACAAACTGTCAAACCACAGGGAGCACCGATGTAATTTTCAAAAGTTGGGGACTATAGATGTTATTTTGCAAAACCACATGGACTATCCATGCATTTTACTCTATAGATTTTAAGTAACCGTTATTTCAAAGAGTATATATTTATATATACATTACAAGTTTTCCAAAAGCAATAAATATAACTCAAAAAATGTGGGACTGGTTATATTATAACAAGACAAGTTGTTGGGTTTATTTTTAGATGATTTAGATTAACCGGTACTTTGATCAATACTTAACCCTATACATATGTAGGGATGTTTGATGATTCGAGTTGAGCCGGCTTCAGCTCGGGCTTGGGCTCGAGCTGAAAGGTAACGAGTCAACTCGGCTTGGCTTGTTTATCTTAACAAGTTGGAATGTTGAGCTCTAATTTTAATTAAAAAAAAACTTAGACAACTGCCAAATTTATACGCAATGTCCAGACGAGCCAAACAAATGTGCAACAAGCTTAGAATGATGTCAAACTTGGGCCAAGAGTATTAAAATCGACTCTTATTATTTAAGTTATAACTTATAAACGTTAAAACTTGAACTTAATTAAAATGAGTGAGTATACTTTAACTTGAGCTCGACAAGTTTACAAATAAGCCGATTTTCAACGAGTTATGAGCCACAAAGTTTTTATACAATCACTTTACTTCATGCCTATCCGTTTATCTTTTTCTAATAAATATAACATCTAACATGTATACATTTAATTAATATAAAATAATTTATCATGTGACATTTTGTTTTTCTATAGTAGTTACTAGGTGTAGGACCCGTGTAACCACACCACACGGGTAGGTTTAGTAATGATCGAAATCAAATACTAAAAAACAGATTATAATCTATCATTTAAATTTTGGTCTTTAGTTCTATATCTTTATAAAGTAATGTTAGAAAAGATTTATTATATTACTAAGGAATATATTACTAAGGATTTTGTAACACACTTACATATGGAAAGATTTGTTATATTACTAAGGAATAAAGTTTTTAACACACTTCATTTGTAACACACTTACATATGGAAAAATTTTAACCGTCGATATTTTAAACCATTTTACTCAAATTTAGTATATTACATAATTTTATTACAACTCAACCGTAAGCGATAGTTGTTAGCAGCTCATTACACACAATAACTAAACCGAAGAACACATTTTTTATTAAACAAACATCTTCGCGTGTTACTTTAAACAAAAATACATCCCAAAATCGTTCTAGAAAGAATCTAAACCCTCGAAGCACATTCTAGCAAAAAAAGTAGTTCTCATCCAGCAAATAAATCCTTCAGATTCTGGTAACAAATATTACCAGCATAACTGTCTATGCAAATAGTGTGAGTGTTGAAAGTGATGGTAAATCAAACTTACAACCAAAATAAAACCCTACATGATACAATACCACAATATTAGATGTGTAAACAATGACGATAAGTTGTATTATGGAAATTATACCTTTCTTGGTAGGGTTGTAAGCAATCCTTTGAGAAGTAGGTGAACTTTCCACTTGCCAGCCTTGAGAATGGCTCCAGACGATTCGACGCCTCCTGTAAGAAGCAAACTTCCTACAACAAACAAAAAGCGAAACCACAAAACCTGTTAAGTAACCAAATAAAAAATGAGAAACATAGATGTCCGAAAAAGAAGAGTAAATTGCTAGAATCGTCCATGACGTTTGTTCACATTTGCTAAATCCATCCCAAAAAGTATTTTTTTCTCATAGAGACCACTGAGGTTTTTAAAAAGTTGCTAGATACATCCAAAAATGACTAAGACTATAAGAATATTAAATTGAAGAGGGGTAATTTAGTCATTCTTTTAATTTACCCCCTTTTTTACAAGGTTATTAAATGCCCTTATAGGTTTTAATTTAACGCTGTCATTGTATATTTTTTTGGTTTCATTATACAGTTAACGTTGTCATTATAGGTTTCATTTCATATATTAACGCTGCACAAATGGTCGAGATACAGTTAACGATGTTCGTTAACTGCTGTTAACTGCTGCTCGTTAACTGCTGCTCGTTAACTGTTGTTAACTGCTGCTCTTTAACTGCTGTTAACTGCTGCTGTTAAGTGTTGTTAACTGCTGTTAACTGCTGTTAAGTGCTGTTAACTGCTGTTAGCTGCTGTTAACTGCTGTTAGCTGCTCGTTAACTGAAGGTCGTACATATTGTCCACTGTTGGTTAACTGCTGCTCGTTAACCGCTGCCCGTTATCTGCTGCTGTTCGTTAACTGCTGCTTGTTATCTGCTGCTCGTTATCTTCTGTTGTTCGTTATCTGCTGCTCGTTATCTTCTGTTGTTCGTTAACCAAAAAGCTCCCAACTTTCTAACAAAAAACCACCACAATTAGCTAACAAACATAATTAAAAAAAAACCTACAAAACAGTAGTACAACTATAAATTAAACTAACCGAAACCATAAGCAAAAACGGGATTAAACTCATTCTGAATGAAATAATCTCCATCAGCAAACCATGCCACCTCATCCCCTTTCCCAATCTCCCGAGCACGATTCCTTGGCAAGTGTGGCGTTCAACACATACACCTTTTTTCGACAGACTTGGAACAACTTTTTATGAAAATATGACCTTTATATTTACCTATAACCCCAACTCCATGCCTCATATCTCCCATGGTTTAGCATACTCCATGCTTTTATTTACCTATAACCACACCCTTAACTCAGAGGCTGATTTGCCATCACTTGATTTATCTTCTGGTCACTGAAAAATTGTCGGAGCTCCCACACCGAAGCAAGCTTAAGCTATCAGCTATTTATATGCTATAAGATCTTTTGTCACACCCCCAAAATCCACACGCGGAGTATCACCGCTTGGAGGCGTGACTGACCAGGATCAAGCCATCAATCATATCAAACATAGTGTTTAAGTGTAAAAGTAGGAAAATGTAATTCATCTTGACATGACTGATGTTCATAACCAAACATTGTTTAAGTAGCGAAAGCATAATAATGAAAACCCAAAGTAAGTTATAAGTTCAAATATCGTCTACGATCCGTATCCCACAACGACCTGCTCCTCCCTGTGCAAGCTCCATATGTACCTAAGGTCCTGCAAGGCATGTAAGAGAGAGTCAACAACTAGTTGAGCGAGTTCACAGTTAATAGTTCAGTAATAGTATAGCGTGAGTAGTAGTATGTTCGTTCGTTACAATGTATCGTATTAGTTTCCATCGCGGCCCTCCAGGCAGGTGTGCGAAGATGTTGGGGAAGGTCTTTCCCCAAGTTTTTCTAGACTAGGTTTGTTTGTATCGCGGCCTCTCTAGGCAGGTGTGCGAAGATGTTGTAAATTTAGTTCGCGGCCAATGTCCTTGGCAGGTGTGCGAAGACAGTCATAATATCGCGGCCAATGTCCTTGGCAGGTGTGCGAAGATCGTTCAATAAGTGTTACTAGTCTAGCAGTAGGTTCTGTTATCTATGTACGTACAGTAATCATCAAATCCCCATTCCCCCCTGGGAACCCCATGCCTTGGCTTGTGTGAACTCACCTTGGTTTGCTCGGTATGCTAGGTTATGTGCTCGCAAATAAGTCAATCACGTCCTATAGTATGCACGTATGTGAAATCAGTTTGTGTTCACGTATAAGTACACAGTTGATAAGCAAGTAGCACGTAGCACGTATTTGAGATCGTACACAAGATGGTGACACTTAACAGCAGTTAACTAACCAGGTTAACACTTAACAGAATCAACTCAAGTTACAGCACAGCTCGGCGAAACACATATATGGCGAAACACATAAGTTGGCGAAACACATAAGTTGGCGAAACACATAAGTTGGCGAAACACATAAGTTGGCGAAACAAGTGAGTTGGCGAAACACATATTTGACGAAACACGTTCTGTTTCGTCGTGATCTTGTTTGGCGAAACAGGATTCTAATTCGTTGATGACTCTTGGCGAAACACATTCTGTTTCGCCGAGAGTCCTGTTTCGTCGGATGTCTGTTTCGCAGACATCAGTTACAGCAGATGCGAATAACACATAAACCCTAATCATTCTAGCAGCCGTCATCAATAACAGAAATCATACGAAGGTTAATGTGCAAATCGAATCATCATAAATCAACCATCCAAGAATCATTGTCTAGCATAAACCCTAGTTTATGTGTATAGCATATCAATAACATACAACATCATCACATCAATCCCTATCAAGATACTAATGTAATCAGAATCAGGCCATATAAACAACATTCAGAACCGAGCATTCGATTGTATCAAGTTTCGCATAGCATTTTATATAAATCCTACTACATCATACATATCAAAATCTACAACATCATAATCATACTCTTATCACAGCAGTAACCCACATCAATCATATACGCAAGCAAGAATCGTGATATAACAGAAACATGGAATCGATTAACAAACACACACTAACCGATTCAAGATGAAGAAACAAGGATTCGAGAGCTAGGGATGATGGTGAACAATGGTTGTTGCCGTCGCACAGACGAGAGAGAGTTCTAGGGTTTTTCTGATTGCCTAACTTGTGAAACTGAACCCGTTTCACGTAAATATTCGCGAAATAACATTCTGGGCCGTACTGGGCCTTCGGCGAAACTGGGCTCGGCGAAACAGCCTGTTTCGTCGAGAAGGTGTTGACGAAACTGATATGTTTCGTCGAGATCGATCTTGGCGAATCTCACTTGTGTTTCGTCGGATTCTTATATGGTTTAACAGTTTAAGTTTTACAAACAGTACACATGTTATACAATCACACATAACCATGCAAACACACTAGGTTTTATCATAACACAACTAAATAGTCAAAGTCAACGTGCATTAAATGCAAATAAAGAATGTCGGAAATTCGAGTTGTCACATCTTTGGGTCTGGTAAACAAATGTACAATCAGTGATCAATGCGTACAACAATTACAAAATCTAGATCCAACTCATCTAGTCTCTTTGTATGAATATAATAGCTTGTGTTCATGAAAATTGATAAACCACGTTTTCTATTTACTAAATTAACACAAAAAAAAATATATTTAATAGAAAATAATATGTTCAAAAGAAATAAATATTTAGATAAATCCAAATATTATAAACTATTTATGACTAATGCTACTTAAATGTATAAATAAAAAGACTTAACCATAAGGTCAACTAAAGTCCATAAGGTTTTTCCAACACATGCAGTATCAAAATATGTCGAAAATTTAACTTTTAATTTTTTAACGATTTAATATCGTTTTTCACAAGAACAATGGTGTGTTAGGATGAGTCATGTATGGTAATTCAAAAATTATATATATATATATATAATATGAATATTAACAGCCACTTATTATCCAATCATTGAATTCTGGTATGAGGACCCATAAAATAAATATGAAAACTTAGTAAATTCATTACCTTTAAATACCCAAAATCACATAATCACATATTTTAAGTATTTTTAACACGAGGAGCTGCGCTTCCAACAGTGTATTTTCAAGCTTAAGATATCCGTGACAAATTTCCTGCAACACAATAATCAGTCCAAAATAGAGCTAGAGGCGATATTGTTATGAACAAAGAAAGGGTAGAATGGTAAACTGAACAAAAAGATAGTATACCATTGAATGACAGTAACTAACTCATGATATAAGTTGTTGAAAGAAAAATCATGCCTGAGCATATAAGAAAAGAATGGACCAGGTCAATGATCACGACAAATCAATAATATTAGTGAACAATGGACCAGGTCAAGGTAAGTTGACATACCAATAGCTCCTTGTCCATTTTCATTTTTTTATAAAAAGTATTATTGGCTACAAACTAACAGAACTACTTTATTACCTGTGAACAACAATATTCACATCAATTCTGAAACTAATTATCTCATACTTAATAAAAAATTAACCCCAATATATTATTTATAAACCGAATGATATATATCACAAAGGAGCACCATTATCATACCTTAAGTCTACCTTTCCAATGCCCCCACTTAAAATAAGTATTATCATAATCTACATCATCAACAGGCAAATTCTTCACTCGGTAAGATGTCTTCCCATAAGCCTTGCATTTTTTATGTGTTCCAATAACATCCATAATTGCCCTTTTGCCTTTTGCATCTGGTCTTTGGTGGTTTCCTTTACCTCCTTGCTTTCAACAACAATTCAAATGTGGAATCTTTATATCCTTTTCGATTCGAATTCCATAACACACACAACCTGAGAATAAAAACCCAGAAATTGTTCAGTTGCTCTATCCAAGGTCAAACCACTGTTTTATCAACTGATCTATATCTCAAATCACATTTTATCTAACAACTGACCTATAGTTCTGTTGCTCTATCCAAGGTCAAACCACTGTTTTAACACAACAGTGGTTTCAAACATCTGTTTTCTTCACAAAACACTGTTTTAACCTAACAGTGGTTTCAAACCACCGATTTAACCCAACAGTGGTTTCAAACCACCGTTTTAATCCAACAGTGGTTTCAAACACTGTTTTAACCCAAAAGTGGTTTCAAACACTGTTATAATCCAACAGTGGTTTCAAACACCGATTTAACTTGCACGTCACGTGCATAACACATACTTTCTAAGCATGTACCATGTTAAAAGAAAAAGACAAATAAAGGAAAATAACATGTGTTACGTTTGAGTTTTTGCAGCGTTGTTACCTTAATATGAAGGAAAAAAAACATGTTGGTGTAAGGTAATTTACCTAGAAAACCGAGTAAAATACTTTTAGGGTTGTGAATTTTGAGAGCTTCATGAAGACCCCAAACAACATTGTGGCCTCCAGGAGACTATCTACCACAGAATACAACACCAACCCTGAAATGAAAATTTGTAAAAGACGTAAATAACAATAAAAGCGGTCCTTCTGAACTTAACTTGTACTGTATATTGCAGAAATAAAAGAATTGAAATGGAGAAAGTGATACCTCATTGCAGGAAGGTCGCTAATGATCTGAGCACCATGGACTTTGGTTGTTGCCCTAAGAAAATGAACCAAACGCAGACCATATGTGTGTGGGAATGATTGGCTGATAGCGTGGGCACCAGCGGAATCTGCCACAGTAGTTGCATCACCAAATTCTACTCGAACAGCAGTTCCCTGAGAATAATCTCATAAAAATGGTTTACAATAATGCATCCCTATGTTCTAGTATATCTATTTACATAGCAACTGCCAGGAACAGCATTTAGGCTGCTGCTAAGTAAACTATACGATATATATATCTTAGAACAATCATCATCTAGGCTGTAGTAATTGCTCATTTCAAGTAACACGTTGTCATCTAGGTTGTATACGAAAGCTCCACCAAAAGTTAGTATAATAAAAGGATGTAAAACTTCTAAAAGTCCAACAATTGATAGTTGTCATCTCTCCCAAATTGGGGAAAAAGCCACTAATTAAGTGTGTTGCCCTATCGAAACAGATATTGGAACAGGTTAACCACAACTCAAGAACAGACAATATAAATAGCTTACCAGTTTGGGGACAGGAATACCTTCATTGGAGTTACCATAACCCTAGATCCGGTCGTCTGTGTTCGTCTCAGCCGTAAAAATAATCAATATCTAACCTATAAAAAAACAAAACACGAAAACTAAAAGCATCAAAGGAAGAACACAATCAACCAACAACTCATTGGAACTAAATCGGAGAAGATAATTACATGTTCCATCTAGCAAAGGAGACCGTCAACAAACATAACCTCATGTTTGAATGGAACAAATTATCATTCATGGCAACTTTTTCTATATACATGAATAATGCTGCTTCAAATCAAATACCTTCAAGCCAATACCATGAGTATAACTCTTATGAAACTCTTTATGCAGCCTCTCATCATCTTCATCTCCAGGCACAAACTTCATCCCACAAATCTTACAATTTCTAAACATAAAATCAGACTGACCCAAATCCAGATGAAACTGTGCATACTTTCTTTTCTTATTCAAAACCCTTTTGCAATTCATAATCTTTTTATCATCAATTCCATCATCATCATTCTTCCTGCACAGTAAACTAACCTTCAGCAATTTCCATTAATATTTTAACCTCGAAATGATCCGAAATAAACTGTAATCACAACTAAATCAACCGAATCAGTTCGAAATCAATCAAAAATCACTGACATAAATAAAAAAATCGTCTGAATCAATCCGAAACAAAAATCTTTTAACAGTATTCGAACAGAACTTTTGTATTAACTGTTTGACAAATCACTGAACAATATGATCACTAAATGTCATTTTATCCGTTCAAAACCCTAATTTTAACCAGATATTAAAGAAACCAAAAAAATCAAAGAATGAAAGATCTGGGAAACAAAAAATTACCTAGAAAGTGTAGATTTACAAACATTCAGCCAGAAGTACCAGATATTAATGGTGGTGGTGAAATGGTTCAAATGAAAGAATAAAAAACATCCATTTCTGGTTGTGATTTAGGGTTTCTCAAATAGACGTTGTGAGATGAATGTGGGACAGACGAAACGCCTGAAATCATGAGCAGAAATAACAATCAATAAATCTTAGAAGAAAACCTGGTTGATACGAATCAATGATTTTGCATAATAGTAGCAGTGTTGAATGAGGCGATATTCATAGCAAAATTAAAATCTAATCACAGAGAAATAAAAAGAAGATGAAGAAAAAAGTTATGATTTGAATTAGAATCGTGAAAATAACAATAAGTGAATATCAAAAGAAACCTGGATGAGCCAAAACAGATGAAGGAGTGACGGTGGTGGCAGGGAACGGTAGATTAATTGGAGCCCAGATTTTCAATTTTAGAGAGAGAGAGAGAGAGTTGAGAGATAAATGGATTGATTTCTGAAAGTGAAGCTCTAATTTTGAATTTTAGAGAGAGGTTTTTATGGGTCAGTTGTTTAAATTTTGAAATTTAAATTGTCCCGCCTAAAAAAACCACTAATTAATTCTAATAAAAATAAATATCAGATTTATAGATTATTTGTCTTTGTAAATTGTAAATCGAAATTATAACATCATCATTGACAAGTGGCATACCTTAGGAATTGACACATAGGCAGATTTACATCAGCCAATAATCTGTTATTATAGATAGTATAGATTGTATATTCCTTCCACAATTTATATTAAATTCTTTTAATAGGTACGTGTATATCATTTACATTGCAATGTATCACAAACTAGAATTTGAGACCAGCCGCAATGCGGCGGGGATTCTTTAGTTTTAACTAAGTCGACTTAGGACCCACACGTAAAGTTAAACCTGTCAAACGGGAAAAAAATAGACGATGTAAAAACGTTCACCCACACACGCACATTGCGTCGTGTTAACTCGCAAAATTTTAGAATGAAACGTAAAAACGTTAAACCAAAGACGCACGTTGCGATGTGTTAAGTCACAAAATTTAGAACCAAGCATAAAACAAAAAATTTACGGAAAATGAAAACTATAAAGGAACAAAGTTGAAAGTAAAAGAAGTTGCGAGGATAGATTACAAAAGATAAAAAGTTTTGTGTTAAAAGTAAAAAAAACAACAAATAGTTTTGGGTTAAAAGTAATTTATGAAATACTTTTTGGTGAGGAGCGAGTTTCCCTTTCTTACCAAAACGAACCACACCCTTCCAAGGGGATACCTTGAGAAGTACACATCACCTACTTCGAATTCCAAAGGTTTACGATGCTTGTCAGCGTAACTCTTTTGTAGGCTTCTGGCTTTCAGCAAGTTGTCTTGAACCTGTAAAATCTTGTACGTCGTGTCTTGTATAAGCTCGGGACTGGTGATTTGAGCTTCTCCGATCTCGTGCCAACAAATAGGCGAATGACACTTACGACCATACAATGCCTCAAAAGGAGTCATTTGAATACTCGTGTGGTAACCGTTGTTAAACAAGAATTCGATCAAAGGCAAGTGTATATCTCAGTTGCCACCAAAATCGATTACGCATGAACGAAGCATATCCTTTGGAGTTTGGATAGTACGCTCGGTTTGTGTGACACCTGTGTCTGTAATCATTGTAAACAGTTCAGTTATCAATAAAACAATGTTATTTGATCCCAATGTTTGTTTGTTTATGTTTGACATTTTTCATATTTTGATTTCCGTTCAATTTCAAACTCTATATCGCTTTCTGGAGAGTTATATGCAAACTGGTGCGTAAACGTAATCAGTTTAACGCGAAAAACACTCCAGAACATCAATATATGCTTAACATATCTTAAATAACCTTTACATAACTTAGAAATAAGTTTTGAAGGCTTTGGTATGGCAAAATCAAGTTTATTCGTTTACAGGGACTAATTTCAACAAACTGCGAAAGTATGCCGATTCGTACTGTAACAGACATTCCGGAACTTGATCATAAGTTAAACACACCCTAAATATCCTTTACATAGCTTAGAAATAGGCTTTGAGGGGTTCGGTGTGCTAAAATAAACTTTATGCTCATTCAGGGACTAAAAGCATCAAAAAGTGCATAAGTTTGCATTTTCGCGCATAACTTACGTTCTGAATACATCCGGACATCCAAAGATTTATGTAATCATTAAAATATTATGTTTTAGTGATTGGATCGATAAAAATCCATTCATCGCGTAATTTGGATCGTTTTTCGCGTTCGTGCGTATTTCGTCGTAATTAAGCAAATAACACGTCCGTACGACCAAACGAACCGACATTCGGCATATTTTTGAACATGCTTCATGTCCCTTATGTTTAGGCATCATTATAGAGCCTTGAAAATGGCTTAACGGGCCTCAAGCGTGTCAAAATAGGCCTTATATGCATGCAGGGACCAAAACTGCACATTCTGAAACTGTTTGCTGATCTGTGGATATCAGGCGGGCCCCGTAAGGATCCACCTTACTGTTACGCAGGCCGCGAGCCAATAGCAGATCTGCACATAATTGTTTTCCAGCTGTTTCCAGCTGATTCCAACTGATTTTCTCACAACAAATGGTTTTTATGATACTATGGGGTCATATTAGGGGCTCCCATGGTTTTAGAAAACAATTGGTACAAGTGGACGGCCTAGATCAAAGCTCGTTTTACGATGAACGATCTTAATGGTTGTGCAAAAACTATATAAACCCCACCCCCTTTGCTCTCAAACTCACAATTTGATCTGATTTTGCTCTCTAAGTTGAAGTATACACTTCATACCTGAGAGTAATCGGATCAAAGCTTCCATTCTTGAACCCGTTGTAAGTCCTCTTTCGTTCTTTTACGCGTTTTTAGCGTGAAAGTCAAACTATGTTTGACTTTCTGCATTGACCAGTTTATGGTCAACACGAAGTTCGTTTGAACTTCATAACGTGAGCGTAATCACGATGGTTTTAGTCTCTTGTGACTATACCTACTGATTACCACGTTATCTAGGCTTAGTGACGAGTCATAGTTTTGGCCAAAAAGCGTATTCTTGCGTATTTTGTAACCAAACTACTTTTAGGTATCAAAACCGTTTGTTTTGATACCAAACCTGTTTTCTAAATTCGTTAAACATGTTTTAACATGTAGGATCGTTTGCGGACCCGAACGAGTCGTTCAGAAGAGTTTATCTCAGTTTGAGCGGCGGAAACGAACAAACCGAGTTCAATTCAGCGAGATTTCACTTTAAACTGTTGTTGTATTGATAACGAATGCGATTACAGACCTAACAACACTTCGGCAGCACTTCGTGGCTCACCGGAAGAATCTCAGAAAAGTTGTTACAAATGAAATCACACTATGCCTATATATAACCTTCTAGATTTCGCTTGAAACACTTGAAGCGAAATCTTCAAGCGAAATCATTCAAATATAACATTCTTGTCTTGAAGCGAAATGCACATGTTGACTAATCTGATTTGTCTTTTGTGATGCAATCTCACGTAAACATATGATATGATGTCATTGATGATGTCATCTAGATGATGTCATCATGACATCATGTCTTGATTAGCTCCGCACTGAACCGAGACTCGATACAAGACGAAGACGACAGATGTGTGCACCAACAGACTCCCCCTCAGATGTTGACGAGTCTTAAGTGTCGAGTCTTCTCAATCTTCAGTCTTTATCAGTCTTTGATCTTCCTCTGAAATATTTGTCATTGCAAGAATCCTCAATCTCTATCTTCATCATCAACAACCTTCTCTCTCTCAAATGATGAATATCATGATGTCTTCAAACTCCCCCTCTCAATCTGCTGGGAGCGTAGTCTGAAATTCACTTTTCACACATTCTTAGATCGTAACCTGGCACTTCATCACTCTCAAGTTTCAGAACCTGGCTAACCTGCAAAAACTCTACCCAAAAATAAATTTTCTGATAACCATTTTGTAGATAAGATTTTCAAGTCTAATTTACCACTTGCAGGAATAATATTTATATTTCAAAACATTTTTTCATTTCATTTCAACATTCTTCAAACACTTTCACCCAAACCATTTGTTCATCATGTCTAGCACTTGGAATTTTGAAAATCAGCTCTCCAACACCAGTTGTCGAAAATCTTTTTAAAATTTTCAAACATTTATGCTAAAACACACTAAAATCTTTTTGGATTTTTGACTGAAATAGAAATGCAGAAAATGAAATATTTACAAACAATATTTTTGTGAGTTCGTGCAAGAGGATCATATCAGTTTTTGAGACAAATCACCAACACCGTTAAGCTTCATTTCATTTTAAGTTTTAAACAATTCACCTAGATTGTCAGTATGTTGATCCACTTAAATTTTCACACAAAGTTCAATTGAACCGAGATACGAGGTTAATGTTTTAAGCTCTTGAACTTATTCGTGTGTCCCACTACTTGAATATACTCCCGTATCCAAATCCCAATATTCAGTCTTACAGGTGAGTATACCACAGATGATATCTGTCAGGGGAATAAATTATAGTACGAGGGCCGTGAGAGCTCAGGTCGATCTTTCGATACGCAGAGAGATGACGGCTTCGACTTTTGGTGTTTCCCCTTTAGAAGATCTTTTGCATTACAACAGCAGCGACTATCAATTTTATTGTTTCATCAGCTTGCTGAGGGTGATGCTATGTTTCAAGCATTTGCAGAAAGTATTATCCGGGGACTAGGTCAGAAATTTCTTTCAGCAGAAGTCCCGGGATAATACCCCAGATATCACTGAGCATAAAGACCTAGTATCTCAGAATAAGGGACCTTTCAAACAAGATTTCAGGGGTTACCTATATATCCAAGTTTGTGTTAACCCACAGAACAAGCAAGTTTGAAATTTATGTTTATATCTCGTCACAATCTACTAAATGTGCAAAAACCTACTGACACATCATCAGTGAGACCGTTTATCACTTTTTAACTTTCCAATTCTTTAGCATGTTGTGATAGTCCACTGATGTACTATCATTTCCTCTTTTATACAACAAAAACTCATTTTTCATTTTATCATGTTTTTTACTTTTTCAAATTTTCAAATGTTTTTGGATTTTCTAAAATTCTTACTCCCCCTAAAATGCAAACACATTTTAGGAAATTTGAAAACAAACTGTACTAGTAACATGACAACTGATATCGAATTGCCTCAATTCGCCATCCACTTGGCATAAACAATCAGAACTCCCCCTCACAACAAACTATTTTCCCATTATGATTTCAAAACACTTAAGTTTGTTTTAATCAAATGGTTTTTCCGGAAAATAAGTTTTGTTGATTTTATCACTTGTAAAATTGGGGTTTGGTTCATCACATTGTCTATCAACCATTTGTAGAAAATCAGATACAACTTAATGTCCCTGATTTACCACTTGTAACCATCACAAACATACAACTCAAACCTGTTTTTCAACCAATTTACCATCTTTTGATTGAATTCTCAAGGTGCCGATTCCTACTCCTCGCTTACATACCTGGGAGTTCCGGCAAGTCCTGCAAAACTTCTCAAAAACACATTATACAAACATGATAAAAAATGATGCCGATTCATGATCCACAATTACCAACTTGGGATCTCCGGCAAGTCAGGTTTTTACTCTTTGAAAAATATATCCACCCAAGCCTGACCTTCCTTGGGTGTAACAATCTCTTCATCATCTTTTCTTTCAACTAACCTGTGACCTCCTCTTTTGGCAGCATAAAATTCTTTAACACTTTTGGCCTTACCATTGATCATTTTGCCAAAAATGTGTTTCACTGTTCCGTTAAAAGCTTTATCAACATCAAATTTCTTCTTGTCAGAATAAAATTGATTTGAAATTTCAACTTTCCCAACTTTCTTTTTAAAATTTTCAGCACTCAAAGGTGGAAAATTCACATCATCCACTTTTGAAACTGATTTTTCAACCTTTTCTTTAACAACTTTTGGCTCCTCTGATTTTGTGAAATCAGATTCATCACCAGAACTGTTTCCTGAACCCTTAACAACCCATATTTGATTTATCAGATTTTCTTTTCTTTTAATCACATTCTTTGAACATTCTCCCTTCTCAAAGATTGAATTTTCAAAGCCTGTGAATTTTCGGGTTGAAAGTTCAGTTTTCTCAACAACTTTCTCTTTCAGTTTACCAGATACTTCCTGTTTTGGTTTAAATGTTTTCGGATAATTCTTAGCAACATGACCAGCAATCTTGCACTGAAAACAGGTTCTGGTTTCTATCTTCTTTGGCACATGATTTTTCTTCAACTCTTCTTGCTTCTTGGCAAGGAATTCCTAATTTGTCTGATTTCTGAATGCTTGTTCTTTCTCAGCATCTAAAAAATTTCCTGAAACAAACATAGTTTTTGGTTTAGAAAATTTTTCATTTTTATAATTTCTCGGTGGTACAAAACCTAATCCTTTCTTTTTGAAATTACGATTATGGTTTGGTTTCTTTTGGGAACTGTAACCATAATTGTAACCCATTTTCTTGTTAAATCTTTGTTGATCTCTTGAAGTGTATTGTTTAGGTTTTCCATTAAGATTTAAATCTTTTAATTCAAAAATATTGATTTCTGTTAGTTTGAAAACCTTTTTGATCATCTCAGTTTTTACACCTCTTAATGGAAAATCTTCATCAGAATATAATTTGTCAAAATCTTTCAAAGTATATGCCACTTTAAATGATTCATCATTCAAATTAGATTTTGATATCAAAAACTCTTTATCATAAACCCGTTTGTCCTTTGTGACTGTTGACTTTGATGTATCGGACTCAGACTTTGACTTGGATTTGGACTCTGGTTTTGACTCCTCTATGTCATCTTTGTCTAACACCTGATCGACCACACTTTTTATCAATTTTGACTCATGATCAGTATCGGACGACGTGTACGTGACATCAATATTTTCTGGCAAGTTATCCGACGGCCCAGACTCCCATTGTAAGTTTA
This sequence comes from Helianthus tuberosus, assembly GCA_030545235.1. NCBI lineage: Eukaryota > Viridiplantae > Streptophyta > Magnoliopsida > Asterales > Asteraceae > Helianthus > Helianthus tuberosus. The sequence continues at coordinate 168,482,119 of CM060366.1, read as the reverse complement.
TTGCCTTTTCGACTCTTTCGGAATTTGGATTTCGAGGTAAAAATCCATTTTCGACAGGAGGCGGACATCTAGTGTAGACCACACTTGGTTTCTTACCAGAAATCTTCACTTCATCTTTTGTCACAGCTTTCTCTTCTTCAGACATTTTCATTTCTTCAAATGTCTTCAAATTCTCCACTACGGGATAAATCCTGTCAACAACAAAAGAAGAACATGAGTAACTGTTTAATAACTTTTTAACTTTCTCAGTCTCTATCTTTTGTGTTGCCAGCTCAAGCTCGAGATCTGCACATTTCTTAATGTTATAGTTTGCCGTATCAAGCTGTCTCAGATAAGCTATCTTCAAAGTATTCATAGCTTCAGCTTGTTCACCGTTTGAATCAGTATACTTGTTGATTTCTCTGTTCATTGTATCATATGATTCTTTCAATCTGTTTATGTTGTGCAGCAATTCATTGTTTTGCTTGATTAAAGAATCACAATTCATGCACTTTTCAGGATCTTTGACAGGTTCTGCATCAACTTTGATCTCAAATTCAGGAACTTCTTTGACTGTTCTGTTTGATTGTAAAAATTCAGCTCTTCTCTTTTTCTCAGCTTTAGCTTCAGCTTTTAATCTTTTTTCTTCTTCTTCCTCTTCTTCGTTCTTTCTTCGTCTTTCTTCAGCTGCTTCCATGACTTTTCTGCACCTTTCTGCACATTTCAAATCATAAGCATTTGCAAAGAAAGCATTAACATTTGAAGTGTCTTTGGACATCTCTTTGGCCATAAATTCTTGATCTGAGCAAAAATTGTCCCAACTGAAACCTTCAGCTAATTTTTCATTGTCTTGATCTGCCAAACACAATTTGCTATTTGTTGGAACATATTTATCCCAACTAAAACCAATATCCTTTCCCAGACAAGCTTTCTTTGAATCTTTAATCTCCATCATTCCATGTGCAGTTTGTGCCTGATGCAGTGCTGGTGGTGTGATTTGATGATAAATTGCCTTTTTGTGATAATCGTTGTTTCCAAAAGGATTCTGGGCTCCAGTAGCTTCACGATTTTTGCACTCTCTCTTGAAATGCCCCTTTCCCCTGCAACGAAAACATGTAACTTTGGACTTATCAAAGCCTAAGTTTGAAACACTTGCATCAAGAAAATCATTTCTTCCCGTAATTTGTTTAAACTTCTCAGCTCTTCTCATTACACTAGCCATGCACCATTTAATATCCATTAATTCCATTTCCTCAGCATCGATTTGATCGTAATCTTCTTTCGTGAGCATTGGATTACCGATCTTTCCGGCCACAAAACTACTATAGGATTCCAACACCATTCCCAACAAAGACATTTGATTTTTAGCAACCTCTTCAGTATAATCTTGATCATTTTCAAAACTTAGAACAATATTGCACTGAAGTTTTCTTCCGTTCTTTGTTGCTGAAATGTTTGGATCAAATGATGAAAATCTTGTGCTGCTTGAACCCTGAGATGATCTCTTTTCAGAAGAATCTTTCACACTGTAAGCAGTTTCGATCTTTGGAGAATGATTTGTTGTTCCAGTAACACCACTCTTGTAATACAAGCTGATATCTTGTTCTCCATCGTAATTCTTCATCCTAGCAATCTTTCTTTGCTCCATTTCTTGAGCTTCCAGGTGTTTGATGAAATCTCCCAATGTCATTTTCTTATAATCTGTTTTGTTTGACCGCAACATCATCAGAAATGTTCCCCATGTTTCATATGGTAGCGCATCTGCAAGTTTTTCAACCAATTCATCAGTATCTTTCTTAACACCAAGTTTCGTCATATTTCTCACCAAGTTACAATATCTATCAATTAATTGCTTGACACTCTCATTTTTCAATCCCCGAAATAAGTCAAATTCCTTTTTCATGAGAGACATCTTATTCCTGAGCATATCATCACTTCCAGTAAACTTTGCTTCCAACTCTGTCCATATTGAATATGCAGTTCCATCATGTTGAAGCAGTATCAAAATATCTTCTTTTATCGCTTGCTGAAGCAGACTCACCATCAATTTCTCATCTCGATATTTCTTTTTATCTACAGTAGTCATTTCTCTAAGTGTCAATGGAGTACCATTCACAACATTGTCCTTTGTGGGTTTAACATACGGCTCTTCAGTGTGTTCCCACGCATCCAAGTGATACGCCTCAACCCAATTTCCAAACCTTTCGGACCATCCATTGTAATCATCAATATCCATGAGTTTTGGTGGTTTCTGAGACGTCCCGGTTTCATTTTCATGCAAAGCACTCTGAGTAACTGTAACTGGACTAGCAAAAGCATTGTAAAAATCTTCGTCCATTTTTCGGAATTCAAAAATTTCACACAACAGGAAGTTCAAGCAAAATCACCAAGTCAATCACAGGTCAAGCGAAACCTTTTAACTGAAATAAATCCCTGAAGCGAAATCAGATCTTAAACTCAAGCGAAATCTCAAGTAAATCTTTTTAAGCGAAATCATCAAATCAGTTTTAATTCTCAAGCGAAATCATCCACCTAATGCATCTTCAAGCGAAATCTACCTGATCTGAAATGAGCTTCAAGCGAAACCAATAAATTTTGATCTTTCAAGCAAAAACTTCAATTTCGCTTCAGACACTAACTTGTTCAAGCGAAATCATACACAAAACTTATATTCTCAAGCGAAATCAACCTATTTTCAAGCGAGCCTGGATGACATCATCACGTTCGGTCTGGTTTTGATCTAATTGAATGAGTAAATGGCCGAATTAGGTTCTTAAACTCTCAATGATTTGTTAAAACATGTTTTCGCACAATATGTGAGAGTTTGAACCGATTTGAACCGTAAAAAGTTGATTAATTTTGAAAGAAGATGTAGAAAATCAGAAAACGTGGCTGAATTGGTATGAACTCTTCCTCCTGAGCTCTGATACCAATTGTAGGATCGTTTGCGGACCCGAACGAGTCGTTCAGAAGAGTTTATCTCAGTTTGAGCGGCGGAAACGAACAAACCGAGTTCAATTCAGCGAGATTTCACTTTAAACTGTTGTTGTATTGATAACGAATGCGATTACATACCTAACAACACTTCGGCAGCACTTCGTGGCTCACCGGAAGAATCTCAGAAAAGTTGTTACAAATGAAATCACACTATGCCTATATATAACCTTCTAGATTTCGCTTGAGACACTTGAAGCGAAATCTTCAAGCGAAATCATTCAAATATAACATTCTTGTCTTGAAGCGAAATGCACATGTTGACTAATCTGATTTGTCTTTTGTGATGCAATCTCACGTAAACATATGATATGATGTCATTGATGATGTCATCTAGATGATGTCATCTAGATGATGTCATCATGACATCATGTCTTGATTAGCTCCGCACTGAACCGAGACTCGATACAAGACGAAGACGACATATGTGTGCACCAACATAACATGTTTAGCTCGTCACTTTAGGTTTAGTGCTTATATAGGGTCGTAAGGTAAGCGGTCTAAACAACCGCTTAGACTTTCGAACCCGACTCGTTTGGTCGATCATTAGGATCCGACCAAACACATTAGGTGACTATAGTTGCATAGGGAATAACCTTCTGAGGTTATACCTTATGGTAACTTCGTTTAAGTAGTTGTATGATAGGTACATTATATGCCTTAGGTAAATGACCAAAATGCCCTTTTTACACCAAAATTCAATTTAAGCATATGTAACATGATTTTTGACATCTAAACTGATTTGGCAACAATATTACACATGTTAAGGCATATTTTACTTATCATAGGACTAGTTAGGCGTTCCGAACGCGTTTTACGCGAACGACGCTTTAAAGTAGCATAAGCTACCTAAACGGGTCGTAATGGGTCGTAAGCACTTAGGATAAGTTCCGTTTTAGAATGTAGGCTTTGTTAAACCATACTACATCAGTTCTTATGCTCATTTGGTTTACGAAACCACATTTTATCCGATCCTCCGATTTAGGTCCGTTTATTAACATAGATACCTATATTAGGTGCCGTTTGATTCTGTGATCTTTCTTGCTATGCTTGGTGGCTATCTAAAGACTATTGAGCAATCTCAAGTGAGTACATAGTCCCCTCTTTTACTGTTTTCAAATTGTTTTGGGGTGAAACACATGTGCCTACTTGTTACTTTCGTGCTTTCCATGTTTTACATCGTATGCTTGTTATTTTCATTAGTACAATTATAGTACATGATTTCATTATATTTTGCTATGTATGTTTACTAGGCATGCTAGCACATTGCTTTACATTACATTTCTTTTGCTATGTATGTTTACTTGGCATGCTAGCACATTGTTTTACATTACATTTCTTTTGCTATGTATGTTTACTTGGCATGCTAGCACATTGTTTTACATTACATTTTCTGTTACATATGTTTGCTCAGCATATGAACACATTGTTTTACATCTCTACCTTGTATGTTTACTTAGCATACTAGGTACATTGTTTTCATAAAACATGCTCACATTTGGTATGACATTTGGTTTGTGTAACGAACTAAAATACGTTCATTAACATTAGCTACGCCGCTCGGTAGTAAGTAGTGGTACCATAGGACTTGACAACTCCCATTCCTGATATCCTAGGTTTGTTTGGATATAAGGAATGACTGAATCTGAAAACATTTTGATAACCTTTACTCTAAGGTTATCCTACAGTCTCAAGGCTTGAATGTATACGTTTAACATACCGCATAAGTGTTTGTATCAGTAAAGCATGCTTTTATTTTACAAAACATAACTTTGATTTATTCAAAAACTTTGTTTTGTGCACGTTTACTTATGGTACTTCTTACTTACCATACATAACATTTGTTTATACATTACATGGTTTACATTTGACAATAGACTTGGTTTACTCATAAACAATTGACAATTGGTTTAAACATAACATTTTGGTGGTTTGTTTGGGTAAGTGATTTAAGTAACGAGGCGTGTGTAATGTGATAAAAGCATGGTGGATACGCCGCTGGTACTTCCTATATATAAGTGCTTTTATGATATTACATATCGTAGCGTTATTTAAACCATTTCAATTTTGACATATTACATTTTACATAATTAACATATCTTTACAAACAGCACATCTTATAAATTCATTTTAATGTGGTTATTTATTTAACCATACACTAATCTTTTATATTATCTGTTTTCTTATCGATTTTCATATGATTTATAAAACAAAAACATTTTACAAGGTTCATGACTACTTTTGTTAAACCTTTTCTTTAAACTTACAAGTCATGATTCCTAAAGCAATAAAACATATGTATCTCACAGGCATTTTTATGCTGACGTACCTATTTTCACATGTGTTTCAGGAGCTATTGCATAGGATGTTCAAGATACACTTAGGCGGACCTGTAACTTAGTAACATTAAAACGAAGCTAGAACTAGTTTAATAATGTTATGTACTCTTGTTTCTCTTTGCTTCAGTCATGTTTAGACAATGTAACTCTCTTATTTGATAAATAAAACATAACTTTAAATGCCATGGTTGTGAAACAATAATTCTGTTACAACACTCCCCGACGTTTTCGTCGCGGTTGCATGTAATACGCGGTCGGGGTGTTACAGTTTGTCCGTCAGACTGAGGATGAAAAGCGGTGCTAAGGTTAAGAAAAGTACCCATTGCGGATTGAAAGTTTGCAAAAGACAAGACGTAAAGCGACCATCACGATCAGAGATGATGTCAATGGGGATACCATGACGACAAATGATTTCTCCATGTAGATACGAGCCAATCTCTCGACTTTTAAATCTTCACGAATGGGGAGAAAGTGAGCGGATTTGGTCAATCAATCAACGATCACCCAAATACTATCATGACCAGACGAAGTACGATGAAGCTTGGTAATAAAGTCCATCGCAATGCTCTCCCATTTCCAGACAGGAATTTCTGGTTGTTCGAGCAAGCCAGAGGGACGTTGATGTTCGACTTTAACCTCCGAACAAGTAAGACATTTTGAGACGAAAGTGGGGATATCTTTCTTCATTCCAGGCCACCAATAGGACGTATGCAAGTCGTGGTACATCTTATCAGCACCAGGATGAATAGAATACCTCGATTTGTGTGCCTCTTTCATCAGGAAATCTCAAAGGTTATCACGATTAGGAATCCAGACACGATTGAGATAGTATAAAATACCATCGGATTTAGACACAAGACTTTCTTTAGCACCACATTGCATCTCGTTGTAGAGGTTACCCTCATTAGCAGATGCGTATTGTATAACAACCTTAAAGAAAACCGACACCCTCGAATATTTTCTGACACCCTAATATATTTTAAAATATTCCAATATGTCCCTAAATACACCCCATACGTGAAAACGGGCCCCGAATACCTTAAATCTTGTTAAATTTAATTAAAAATCTGAATTTTTGAGTTGAGGTGGGCCGCGTAAACCCCACCCCAACTCTTACGCGGGCCGCGTAAACTTAGAACCTGGCAAAGCCCGGTGCGGCCACGTGGCCCAACACCCGGCAAGTCTAGTCGATGACCCAGCCCAGCTACACGTTGACCAGGGTTTGACGCGGGCCGCGTAGACCCTTGTCTACCCTTACGCGGGCCGCGTAGAAGTTGAAGACAGGCCCTATATATAGAGGTCATCGGATTTCAGTCGAGAATCATTCAAAATCGTTTTCTTTCTCTCAATTCTGAATTATAGGCATAATCTACGGGTATTATACCCCCTAATTAGCGAAGTTCTGCTCCGTTGTAAGTATTATAACCCCTGGATACGTATTAGATACGTTGTCCGATTGATCTAGGGTTCCGTAACGGCTGTCGTGGTTCTGCCCGACGTAGTCGTTGGAATGCCGTCTCGGGGAGGGTATTACTAATGTTAAAATGGGTTATTATACTAATGCATGTGCATTTGTGTAAATTATAGATTGTCACCAGGAAACCCTTACGGAAAATCTAAGACAGCAATGTGAGCTTATCCGCTTTTTATAAACCTTTTGTTAACTATTTTTACAAAACCTTAAATACTTTTCCATGCAAACAACAGTTATCGAGTATTTGTAAGAATACAATTATCATGAGTATATTGGGGTTTTGTATACATAATTTGTTACCACCTGGTCAAGGAGTAATATTTCCACAAGTCGGGTTTGACAGTACCATGGATGTTAATTGATATAACTTGGAAACAAATGTAATTGCGAGACCACCCTCAATACTGTACAATGGTTTTTATTTAAACTTGATTAAACTGGGATTCACTCACCAGTATTTCCCACTGACAAATGTTTTTAAAACGCGTTTCAAGTAACAAACTGTGAAAGCCAAATAGAAGCCAGCTGGACAGCACTGAAGGCTTGGAAAAGTGGCAATAAAGTTACCTAAAATGAAATAGATGTTTTTAATAAATAAAATAGGATTTATTCCTATGAAAACGTGTGTACTACGAACTTGGGTTTTATCCCATATGTTTAATATTATGAAAATGTGGTATTTTACTCTGATCAAATATTTCCTAACTACAGTCCTGATGAAAAATTCCGCTGCCAAATTAGACTATCACGCTATACCACCAAAACTGGCTCGCGGCCGCCCGTTCCCGGGGATTAGGGATCAGGGGTTGCGACAGAAGGTGGTATCAGAGCTAAGCCACTGATTCAGCCACAGAAGTGTTCTGCTGATATCAAAATTCAAATTGTTAGGAAATAAATTACAGAAATACGTGCATAACTGTATTTATTGTTATGTGTTATTTGACTATTTGTTAGTTTACAATATGAGCGACCAAGGACCATCTAACGCGTATCGTCAATTGTCTGGTTCGCCTAGAAGTGAAGGCACCTTCTCTTCTCAGCCTGCCCTCTCAGGATACTCTGCTGATACGGAAGAAGGAATCTTTGTGTTTAAGGCTCAATCAGAAGAGCCATTTCCTCAGAAAAAGAGGGGATGGTTCAGTTGAGGGGCACATGAGCGTAGAAAACGTATGAAAAAGTTACAAGAACATAGGGTACTAGCCGCAACCAAGAGAGAAACAGATGCCTATGCCCAGGATCTGATAAATAGGGGTATAGCCAATATTCACATCCTAGCAACCACTGCAGCTGACCCTAATCTGCAGCAAATAATAGCACCCCAACCACAGCCACCAATTCTTGACCAACCAATGGAAATAGAAAACCCTGAAAACCAAGTAGAAATGCATAACTTCAATCTGGAAGAAATACCTAGGGTACCAGCACCAAACCCCTTAGACCCAAATTACGACCCCTGGTGGGATGACAATAGGGACTATGTGCAACGTTACCCGATACATGAAGACATGCCCATGCCAACTCTAGGAGCCTATCCAGGTTTGGATCCTTTAGATCTCTATTACCACGACGGATACATTAGGGAGATCTTAGAAGATCCTTACCAATTCCAGGCACCTACACCTCCATACCAGGAACCCGCACCCCAAATTCCGAACCCAGTCCTAGAACCTGCACCCCCAATGAGTGCAGAAAATGTACAAGAACTTAGGACATTTGGTGAGGAAAATTTTAGAGAGTAGTGAACGAATGAGACAGGTGGGAGAGCGACTCGACTGGAAGTATGACGAGCGCAATATGAATTTCTGGATGAATCCATATCCGTAGATGTGATGGGTGAGACAGTAATAGTAATAATAATATAATATAATATAATAAAATAAAATAAAATATGTGCCTACTATTATTAGTGTAATTTCATTTCAGTTGGTATTGTAATTTTTTATTTCAGTACTGGTGTGTAATAGATGCATAATATATGATTAGAGTAAAGTCGTAATGATCGACGCTTTTGCCCAAAATGCATGTCATGCGATTGGCTATATTAAAATATTATTCTGTGATATTAATATGTGGTAAATGTTGTTGGTGCATGCGTCTGTCGACTTCGTCTTGTATTGAGTCTTGTACATAGAATGATAGATCATAGTGAGATGTATGAGATAATATCAGATTTTAGGGTTTGATATAGGTGATTTCGCTTGAAGATGTTGATTCCGCTTGAAATAGACTTGTGCAGTCTCAAGCGAAATCATATGTTGTGATTTCGCTTGAACTGGTTCCTTGGCACTCTCAACCGAAATCTGATCCTCTATAAATAGGATCCAAGCGAAATCTAGATAATGGATTCCGGTCAGAGCAACGAAGTGCTGCCGAAGTGTCGTCTCGTTGTAAAACGTTTGATAATCAATACTACGACAGTTTAAAGTGATTTACTAGCTAAATTGACCTCAGTTTGTCTGTTTTCGCCTTTCAAACTGAGCAAAACTCTTCTGATCGACTCGTTCTGGTCTGAAAATGATCCTACAAGTGGTATCAGAGCTCAGGAAGAAGAGTTCTTACCAATTCAGCTGAAAATTCTGATTTATACACCTTCTTTTTCAAAATTCTAAACTTTTTACGGTTAAAATTAGTTAAAATTCTCACAGATTGTGCGCAACATTGTTTTAACAAATCTTTGAAAGTTTAAGGCCTAAAATCGATCTAAAACTTACAAAAAATTGAGTTTCCGCTTGAAATCATGTACGAGATGATGACATCAGCAGCTCTTCAAGCGAAATTTGTCTTGTATTTCGCTTGAAAACCGGGATTTCGCTTGAGTTTTTGATCTGATTTCGCTTCAAATCTGCTATTTCACTTTAGTTGGTTATTTCGCTTGAGTGATTCAGCTTGAAACACTGATTTCGCTTCAAAGACTTCATTCCGCTTGAAAAGAGTGTAGTTCAAGTGAAATAAGATTTTTCGCTTGAAAGGTTTTCGCTTGAACTGGGTCTCGCTTGAACAGGGACTTTAGCTTGAGAACTGTGATTTCGCTTGAATCAACTGTTTGACTAATTTTTTTAAAATCCGAAACATGGAAGAGGAATTTTATAACGCATTCGCTACTCCGGTTACCCCGATCACTTTGGCACAGAACACTATGTTGGAAAATGAGACGGGGACGATGCAAAAACCACCTAAACTCATGAACATCGAGGAGTATAAGGGTTGGGAAGGTCGGTTTGAGAACTGGATACAAGCAAATTATTTAGATGCTTGGGAATGTGTTGAGATGAAATACGTTCGACCAATGAATGATGATGAGGAAAAGATTGCTATTAAAGATCTAACTGCCGATGCTAGAAAGAAATACAAAGATGAGAAAATGATGCTAAGTCTTTTACAACAAGCGGTGAAGGAAGATATTTTGGTTCTATTGCAACGTAATGGAACTTCTTATTCAATCTGGAAAGCATTAAGATCAAAGTTTCATGGAAGTGAAGAAATGGTTAAAGACAAGAAATCACTTTTGAAAAAGGAATTTGATCTATTTCGTGGATTGAAGAATGAAAGTACAAAGCAAATCGTTGAACGATACTGCAATTTGTTAGCCAACATGAAGAGATTGAGCATCGAGAAAACTAATGAAGAGTTGATCGAAAAATTAGCTGATGCGTTGCCATATGAGACTTGGGGCACATATCTCATGATGTTAAGGAACAAGAAAGGTTTTAACAATCTGACAATAAGCAAGTTCATTGAAAAGATTGAGGCTCAGGAAATGGAACAGAGAAAGGCTTTTAGAATGAAAGATTTTGACGGTGAACAAGACATCGGACTGTATTACAAAGGTGGTATCAGTGATAAAACCACAAATCTTTCACCGAAAATTCAAACTGCATTCAATACAAAGAGTTCATCTGAAAGTTCTTCTAAAGGATCAAACAGCAACACAAGCTTTCCATCATATCCGACATTTGATCCGAACATTTCAGCAACAAAGAATGGCAAAAAGCTGCAGTGCAACATTGTTTTGAATCTGGAAAATGATGAAGATTATTCAGCAGAAATTGCTAAAAGTCACATGTCTTTGTTGGGAACAGTGTTGGAATCTTATGGTAGTTTTGTTGCAGGACGGATCGGAAATCCTATGTTGACAAAAGAGGATTACGATCAAATCGACGCTGAGGAAATGGAATTGATGGATATTAAATGGTGTTTGGCTAGTGTGTTGAGACGAGCTGAGAAATTTAAGCAGATCATAGGAAGAGATGATTTACGAGAAGCTAATATTTCTACTTTAGGTTTTGATAAATCTAAAGTCACTTGTTTTCATTGCAGGGAAAAAGGACACTTCAAGAGGGAGTGCAAAAACCGCGAAGCAAGTGGAGCTCAAAATCTGTTCAACAACAACAATGATTACTATCGAAAGGCTATCTATCATCAAGTTGCTCAACAACAACAAGAACCACAAGTGGCACATGGTAGAAAAGTGATTGAAGAATCTTCAAAGAGAGCCTCTATGGTGAATCAGGATGACACAGAGCCAACAGAAGGTTTCAGTTGGGACAAATATATTTCAGCTGATAACAAAGCATGCCTGATAGACCAAGATGATGAAAAGTTGCCTGAAGGTTTTAGCTGGGCAAATTTCAACTGGGATGATTATGATCCAAAGAAAGATTCAAATCACAAAGCGTATGTTGCTCAAGTTAAAGAAAATAGTGATGATGATAGAGAGTATCATGCAAGAAGTTTGGCAGCTCATTTCAAAATGATGGCAGAAAGTGATAGTGAAGATGAAAAAATTAAAAAGAAAAAGATCAAAACACCGGTCAGCAGTGATGACGGTGAAATTCCAGTGATAAGGCAAAAGGTAAAAGACGTTCCAAAGTTCAAAGTTGATGAAGAAGTTGATGCAAAAAAGATTCATGTGAAGTGTGACACTTGTGAAGCTATAAAGAAGCAGAACAACACATTGATTTATAACTTGAACATGTTGTAGGATTCTTATGATGTCCTGAACAAAGCTATGAATCAATAAAATCAAACAAGTGAAGAACAGGCAACGGCCATGAAGACACTTCAGGGAGCTTTCATGATAAAGCAGAAAGTTGTGAACAATTACATTGAGAAGTGTGCTGTACTAGAACAAAAACTTGAAACTCAAAGGATTGAAACTGAAAGAGTTAATCGTTTGTTGAAAAGTTACTCATGTACTTCTTATGTCATTGACATGATTTATCCAACTGTTGAAGGAATGAAGGAATTTGAAGATGATGAAATAACTGAAGAACAGAAAGTTTCTAAAGAAAAGACTCCTGTGAAGAAAGAAAAGAAGAAGTATACTAAAGAAAAAACATCTGGTAAGAAACAAGATGCAAGTTACAACAAGTGTCCACCCCCGCTGGAAAATGGATATTCTCCGAGAAATCCAAATTCAGAAAGAGTCAAAAAGGCAACAAATTTACAGTGGGAGTCGGAGTCTTCAGTTAACCTACCAGAAAATATTGATATCACGTTTACGTCATCTGACACTGATCATGAATCCGAGTTAATAAAGAAAGTGGTCGATCAGGTGTTGGATAAAGATGAAACTGAGGAGTCAAAGTGGGAGTCAAACTCAGAGTCAGAGTCAAAGTCTGGTTCTGAAAGTTCGAGTTCGACAGTCAACAGTCCAAAGTCTTCAGTCAAAAGGGTTTACAATAAAGAGTTCCTGTTATCAAAATCTAATTTGCATGACGAAACGTTTAAAGTTTCATATACTTTGAATGATTCTGACAAATTATATTTTGATGAGGAATTTCCAATAAGAGGTGTTAAACCAGAAATGATTAAAAAGGTTTTCAAACTAACAGAAATTAATATTTTTGAAATAAAAGATGTAAATCTTAATTATAAATCTAAAAAATACACCTCAAGAGTTCAACAAAGAGAAAACAAGAAAAAGGTTACAGTTCTGGTTCTGGTTTTCAAAAGAAACCAAACCAAAACGGTAATTTCAAAAAGAAAGGTTTAGGATTTATTCCTTCAGAAAAACAGAAAAATGAAAAATATGTTCGTGATTTTAAATCGAAAATGATATTTGTTGCAGGTATGTCTACTGAAGAGGAACAAAAGAGTCCATTCTGGAAGCAATCTAACAAAGAGTTTCTTGCGAAGAAACAAGAAGAGATGAAGTTTGGTGATCAAATGAAAGAAACGAGAACCTATTACCAATGCAACAATGTTGGTCATATTGCCAAGAATTGTTCAAAGGCAATTAAATCAAAACAGGGAGTTTCTCGTAAACTGAAAGATAAAGAGGTCATGTTTGAACCACAGATTGATAGAACAAAACTTTTCAAAAATTCTATTTTTTGAGATTGGTGAATGTTCAAACAGATTTTACAAGAAAAAAGGAAATCTTGACAACCAGAAATGGGTTGTTAAGAAATCGGATGATAGTTCTAGCAATGATTCTGATTCATCAAAATCAGAGGAGCTATCTTCTGGCGACGAATCTGATTCCACAAAGTCAGAGGAGCCACAGGTTGAAGTTAAAGGTGAAAACTCAGTGCCGACTGTGGAGGATGTGAATTTTCCATCACTTCGGGCTGAAAATTTTAAAAAGAAAGGTGGAAAAGTTGAGATTTCAAATCAATTTTTTTCTGAAAAGAAAGAATTTGATATTGAAAAAGTTTTTTAACTCCAAAGTGCATAACATTTTTGGAAAAATGGTTGACAGGAAGGTCAAAGGAGTGAAAGAATTTTACGAGAAGAAAACGAAGAAAGATAAAGTTGAACCATCCTTGGTTTGTAACTGGGATGGTACATATTACGAACAGTAAGTCTCTGGACTTGCCGGAGCTCCCAAGTTGGTAATCGTGGAGCATGAATCGGCATCATTCTGGTAAAATTCCCAAGTTGGTAAGTGAGGAGTAGGTATCGGCATCTTGAGAATTCAACCTACATGAGGATTGGTTGGTAAGCCATGAGGTTGAAATATATGATGAAGATTTTCACTTACAAGTGGTAAATCAAGGACATTAAGTTGTACTTGCATTTTCCTACATGTGGTATTTGGTTGAAAGACAATGTGATGAACCAAACCCCTAACCTACAAATGGTAATATAAATCAACAAAACTTATTTTCCGGAAAAACCATTTGATTAAAACAAACTTAAGTGTTTTGAGATCACAATGGGAAAATGTTTTGTTGTGAGGGGGAGTTTTGATTGTTTATGCCAAGTGGATGGCGAATTAAAGTGATTTGATATCAGTTGTCACGTTGTTTGTATAGTTTCTTTTCAAATTTCCTAAAATGTGTTTGCATTTTATGGGGAGTAAAAATTTCAGAAAATCCAAAAACATTTGAAAATTTGAAAAAAAGTCAAAAACATGATAAAATTCAAAAATGAGTTTTGTTGTATAAAAGAGGAAATGATAGTAGATTAGTTAGACTGTCACAGCATGCTAAAGAAATGGAAAGTCAAAAAGTGAATAAACGGTCTCACTGATGATGTGCCAGTAGGTTTTTGCACATTTAGTAGATTGTGACGAGATATAAACCTAAATTCAAACTTGCTTATATCATTGGTAACATCTCTCGGATATATGGGTAACCCCCGAAATCTTGTTTGAAAGGTCCCTCTTTCTGAGATACTAGGTCTTTATACTCAGTGATATCTGGGGTATTATCCCGGGACTTCTGATAATGCGGAAGCAATGGCCTAGTCCCCGGAGAATACTTTACTGCTTGCTTGAAATATAGCGCCGCCCTCAGCATAAAATGATAAGACAATAATTGCTAAACAATGTTGTTGTAAAAAAAGATCCTCTAAAGGGGACACACCAAAAGTCGAGCCGTCATCTCTCTGCTGAACGGAAGTTCTGACCTGAGCTCTCACGGTTTCGCAATTTAACCTCCTACAGATATCATCTGTGGTATATTCACCTGTAAGACTGAATATTAGGATCTGGATACGGGAGTATATTCTAAGGTGGGACACGCGATTAAGTTTAAGTATCTAAGACATTAATCTCGTATCTCGAAGCAATTGAACTTTGTGTGAGAATTTAAGTGGATCAGTATACTGACAATCTAAGTGAATCATTTAGAACTTAAAATGTCTAAAGCTTAACGGTGTTGGTGATTTGTCTCAAAAACTGATATGATCCTTTTACACAAACTCACAAAAATATTGTTTGTAAATAGTTCTTTACTGCATTTCATTTTATTACAAAATTCAAAAAGATTTTAGTGTGTTTTAGCATAAATTTTGTAAAATACAAAAAGATTTTCAACAACTGGTGTTGGAGAACTGATTTTTAAAATTCCAAGTGCTAAACATGATGAACAAATGGTTTGGGTAAAAATTGTTTGAAATGTTTTGAAATGAAATGAGAAAAGTTTTTGAAAAGAAAACATTATTCCTGCAAATGGTTCATCAGTGACTAACTTTGTAAAATTATTGTTTAAATTTCTTATTCACAAGTGTTCATTAGATGGTGAGATTGTTTTTACAAGTTATCATCAGAAAAATTATTTTTGGGTAGAGAATGTGCAGGATAAGAACTAGGTGATCTTAGATAGATGATAGAGAGCCAGGTTCCGATACCTGAGGACTCTGTGATTTTAACAAGCCAGGCTGCGATCCCAGCATATCGAAAGGGGGAGTCCGAAGACACCTACAGGAAGGAGTTTGTTGGTGATGAAAAGAAAAGAGAGATTGAGGATGCCTTACAGTGTAAGATACTTCAGAGAGTTCGAGAGGACTGATAAAGACTGAAGATACGAAGACTCAACACTGAAGACTCGTCAACATTCGAGGGGGAGTCTGTTGGTGCATGCGCCTGTCGACTTCATGTTGTATTGAGTCTTGTACATAGAATGATAGATCAGAGTGAGATGTATGAGATAATATCAGATTTTAGGGTTTGATATAGGTGATTTCGCTTGAAGATGTTGATTCAGCTTGAAATAGACTTGTGCAGTCTCAAGCGAAATCTGATCCTCTATAAATAGGATCCAAGCGAAATCTAGATAATGGATTCCGGTCAGAGCAACAAAGTGTTGCCGAAGTGTCGTCTCGTTGTAAAACGTTTGATAATCAATACTACGACAGTTTAAAGTGATTTACTAGCTGAATTGACCTCAGTTTGTCTGTTTCCGCCTTTCAAACTGAGCAAAACTCTTCTGATCGACTCGTTCGGGTCTGAAAACGATCCTACAAATGTTTAAAATTCAGATGGCCGACGAAGAAAATCAAGGAAATCTGAATAACGATAACCAGAGTAACATTAAAATTCAGATGGCCGACAATAGCGTCGTCCAACATATAGTGGCACAAGGAATCATAGATGCAATGCCATCTATTATTCAAACAGTTCAGGAAGCGAATAATAAAAGTAAACATAGCAGTAAATGACCAATTGAACCAGAACACAGCGTAAACAATGGACCCTTACTTCAAGCGCCCATTCCCAAAAGAAGAAGAACCATGCCTTATGGTTGTTCTTACAAAGAATTCTGGTCCTGCAAACCAACAGAATTCTCGGGCAATGAAGGACCCATTGTAGCTCTACGCTGGAGAGAGAAGACTGAGGTTGTTTTAAAAATAAGCAAGTGTGCTGAAGAAGACAAGATAATGTTTGCTTCTAATTTATTTAAGAACTCAGCCTTAGAATGGTGGAACACTATCCTCCAGTCAAAAGGAAGTGATAGGGTATACAATATGGAATGGCAAGAATTTAGAAATATGGTAGAAAGGAAATTCTGCCCTCCCAATGAAAAGGAATAGATAGCGAATAAGTTTTTGAATTTAAGGATGACCGGGGTAGATAGTAAGGGTTATACTACCACATTTTTTGAATATGCTAGAATAGTACCAACCCTTGCATCACCTGAACCAGTATTAATCTCCCGTTACATCTGGGGATTAATCGGAGAGATTAGACATGTAGTCAAGGCAGCTAGACCTCAAACTATAGAAGAAGCCGTAGAACTAGCAAACACCTTGACAGATGTGTTAATTCGTACTAGGGAAGAAGACCAGAGGAGAAACCTAACCCAAAGGCTTACTTAAGAATTCTGTTCTGGGAATTACAATCGCAGGAATATAGGTTCTACCTCTGCACCATTCTGCAAGGTCTGCAAGAAAAAACATTCGGGAAAATGCTCAACTCTTTGCAATTTCTGCAAAATGCTAGGACACAAGGAAGAAGAGTGCAGGAGAAAAACCAGTAATGGACTGTGCTTCAACTATGGAGAAAAAGGTCACATCAAGCCAAATTGTCCAAAATTGACTCCAGTTGCGAACAACAGGAACACTAAAAATGCTAGAGCATTTGTTCTGACTGCAGACGAAGCCAAGATGATTCCGGACGTGATAGCTGGTACGTTTTTAGTTAATGATGTTTTTGCTAAAGTATTATTTGACTCTGGTGCAAACCAAAGTTTTATTAATTCTTCGTTTTGCAAACTTCTAAATCAGTCATTAACTAAACTACCACCAGAATGTCTAGTAAAGACAGCTAATGGAGAAACTGTTAAGATTTCTGAAATCTTGTAGGGAGCAAGAATAGAAATTTTAAACCAAAAGTATATTGCAAACCTTTACCCAATGAATCTAGCAGGATTTGATGTAGTTTTAGGAATGGATTGGTTAATAGCCAATAAAGCCAGTATTTTATATGATCAAAAGTCAATTCAAGTAAATTCACCAAAAGGTGAAAAGATCACTATTAAAGGAGATAAGCCCTCTAGATCCACTAAATTCATCTCTGTGATGAAAACTGCAAGTTGTATAAGAAAAGGATCATTAGTGTATTTGATTTCCGTAATCACTAAGACTAAAGGAAAGGAATTAAAAGACATTCCAGTATTGTCTCAGTTTTCAGATATATTTCCAGAAGAATTACCAGGACTACCGCTAAACAGAGAAGTTGAATTCAGAATCCATCTGTTACCAGGAACAACACCAATTGCCAAAGCACCCTACCGTTTGGCACCCACTGAATTGTAGGAACTAAAGAAACAGTTAGATGAATTATTAGAGAAGGGATTTATACAGCCAAGCTCGTCACCGTGGGGAGCGCCAATTTTATTCGTTAAAAAGATGGACGGATCGATGTGTATGTGCATTGATTACCGTGAATTGAACAAGGTCACGATTAAGAATCAGTACCCATTACCAAGAATCGATGATATGTTCGATCAACTACAGGGAGCTAGATTTTTCTCTAAAATCGATTTAAGGTCAGGATATCATCAATTAAAGGTACAGGAAGAGGATTTTCCTAAAACCGCATTCAGAACAAGGTATGGCCATTATGAATTCACTGTCATGCCATTTTGGTTTAACCAATGCCCCAGCTGTATTTATGGACATGATGAACCGAATATGTAAGACATATTTGGATAAATTCATAATTGTCTTTATAGATGATATTCTTATTTATTCTAAAAGTAAAGAGGAACATGCAAAGCATTTGCACGCACTTCTAAGTTTACTAAGAAAGGAAAAACTTTATGCTAAGTTTTCAAAATGCGAGTTTTGGTTAGAGCAGGTACAGTTTCTTGGACACTTAGTAAACCATGAAGGAATTCATGTGGATCCCACAAAAATCAAGGCGATAACTAAATGGAAAACCCCTGAATCACCAACCGAGGTTAGAAGTTTCTTAGGATTGGCCGGTTATTATAGAAGATTTATTCGAGATTTCTCTAGAATAGTCATTCATTTAACTAAGTTAACCTGTAAATCCATTACGTTTGAATGGGAACCAAAACAAGAAGAAGCATTTAGAATTCTTAAGCAAAGATTAACCCATGCACCCATCCTAGCATTACCAGAAGGAACTGAAGACTTTATAGTCTATTGTGACGCTTCCAAACTAGGTTATGGATGTGTATTAATGCAACGCTGATGTGTGCAAAATGCAACATATAAATTACATCAATTGTGGCATAAAACTAACCCTTTTTTAGTACTAACGTTGGAAAAAGTGTGCTTTTGTCTTCCTTTTGTATTTTCAGGATTAAATGAGCTCAAATTAACAAAAGAAGCAAAAAGATATCAAAATCTAACATAAATACAAGAAAAGGAACAAACGTGACATGCCCGACCCCACGACAGCACCTTCCCAAGCAAAACAAGAAGACAGAAGACTGAACACGCCCCGTGCTCAGCCAGCACGGGGGCGTGCCCAAGTGTCAGCAGAAAAGACAAAGTAGTAGAAGTTTCTATTGCCCACCACGGGGCCGTGCTCAGCGGACACGGGGTCGTGGTCAACTATAAGATTCGCATAATCGAGGCAAATCTTCATAGTACAGATATGCTTCTGCACACGGGGTCGTGCTCAGCGGACACGGGGGCGTGGTCAACTAATAAAGATAAGCTGCATTAAATGAAGAAAGAGAGGATGTGGACACGGGGCCGTGCCCACTGGTCACGGGGCCGTGCCCGAGCTTCTGTTCAGCCTATAAATAGGAGTGCTTGGCTCAAGCTCAAACCATCCCTTGGCACACCACCTCTCTCACACTTCACCCACCACCCACCACCACCATAACACCATCATCCACCACCATCATCCATTGTCCATCATAGAGTGTGTGAGTCGTCTCGGGATCCAAGATTGATCGTAAGAGTTCTTGACAATCAAGGCCATGTTTGCCTAAGTCTCTTACATCACTTGGTGAAGACAAGTGTCTAGTGTAATACTTTTTATTTTCAATCTTTTCGCACTTTTTACTTGGTTTTGTATTAATGACTTTAATAACTAGTTTCTTATGTTGAAGGTGATTCTTCCTTATCGTTTGTCCGTGGTGTCTTGCCATTATTTTACTGTCTATATAAAATAAAATATTTTCACCATTCATATCTACACGGTCTATATGGAGGTATGTTGGCTACCTGGTCGGGGGTTAAGGGAACGGTTTGGTGAGAGTCTTGCCGTTGTTCAGCGTTTAGAGATCCTGCAAGGGACCTGGGTCAAATTTAGTAGGACCTCCTTCAATGCTTAACGATATTGGATGGCGGGGGTCCAAACTCTTTGATCCCCTCATAAGTTAAACTACTATTAATACTATAAACCGGCTATTTAGGACTGTATCCCTGCTGACTCAGACTACTTAGCCGAGGGTAACGTCACCTTCAAAAGAGGGGCCTACCATAATTTGCATTAATAACTTAATTAATTATCTTTTAATAATCCGACCCATTAGGATTATATCCTTGCTGACTCAAACTACTGGGTTGAGGGTAACGTCACCTCCAAAAAAGGGGCCTACTACAATAACTAAGATAATCTCTTAAATAAGTGCAAAAGTGCGGAAATAATCAAAGGTTACACTATACACGAGTCGGAACCAAGTGATTCATCTTGTCTATCTGTTTTTCTTTTATTTTTATTTTTCAGCATTTTAGTTAATTTTCATTTTCTTAGTTTAAAACCTTTTTCTAAACTTTTGATTTGATTAGACGTTGAGGATAAACCGGTACTAAAAGCTCTTGTGTCCTTGGACGACCTCGGTATCTTGCCAACACTATACTACGCTCACGA
Organism: Helianthus tuberosus; assembly: GCA_030545235.1. Taxonomy (NCBI): domain Eukaryota; kingdom Viridiplantae; phylum Streptophyta; class Magnoliopsida; order Asterales; family Asteraceae; genus Helianthus; species Helianthus tuberosus. The sequence continues at coordinate 168,461,811 of CM060366.1, read as the reverse complement.
TGGGTGCACTTGCCCATATGTGTGTTTAGTGTTAGTAAATATCGTGTTTTATAAATTTAAAACTTGGCTAAAAAAGTGTAAAAGGGCTTAAAATATACTTAAACCTGCATATACACCTAACGCACATCAAGTTTTTGGCGCCGCTGCCGGGGACACAAGGATTTTAAGAAAGCTTAAAATCGACGGCCTAATCAGTTTTTCAAAATCTTTTTAAAACGCGCGCACATTTTTCTGCATTTTAGTTTAGTTTTGCATTTACAGTAACCTGAACACGGACCGTGCTCACTGAACACGGGGCCGTGCTGCACATTTTCATAAAACACCCAGTAACAGTAGCTTGAACAGGGGCCGTGCTCACTGAACACGCCCCGTGCTCAACGAAATCAGTAAATTTAATTAAAACGCCCATTCCCACCATCAAAAGGAAACAAATATATACTTGTGGCAGTAGACTACCTGTCTAAATGGGCCGAGGCCGAGGCACTTCCAACAAATGATGGAAGAGTCGTGGTAAGATTTCTGAAAAAATTATTCTCTCGTTTTGGCAAACCTAAAGCATTAATAAGTGATAGAGGTACCCATTTTTGCAATCATCAACTTGAAATTTTTTTAACAAGATATGGGGTCTATCACCGGGTCTCAACAGCGTATCACCCTCAAACAAACGGACAAGCCGAAGTGACCAATAGAGGTTTAAAGCGAATACTCGAAAAAACCGTAGGGTGGAATAAAAAGGAGTGGGCAGATAAATTAGATGATGCTTTATGGGCTTTTCGAACTGCTTATAAAACAACAATATGTACAACCCCATATAAGCTAGTCTATGGAAAAAGTTGTCACTTACCAGTAGAAATTGCACACAAAGCCTACTGGGCAATTAAAAATGTAAACCTAGATTTAGAATTTGCTGGTAAAAATCGATTTTGTCAATTTAATAAATTAGACGAGCTTAGGAATTATGCATACTCAAACTCCGAAATTTATAAGGAGAGAATGAAAAATTTGCATGATAAACATATTAAACCTAATGAATTTCGAGTAGGAGATCTAGTTCTTTTGTTTAATTCACGACTTCAATTATTTCCTGGAAAATTAAAGTCTAGGTGGTCAGGACCTTTTTCCATCACCCATATTTTCCCACACGGGGCAATAGAAATTAAATCTCGGAATGGACCCCCATTCAAAGTTAATGGCCAACGACTGAAACTCTATCAAGGATTCATTGAGGATGAAGAGGAGGAGATCTTGCTTCAAACGATTGAAGAATGAAAACATCATCATCATACCTGGTAAGTTATGAATGATAAGGACGACATCTAAATCGGTAAGTCTTCTAACCAAACTTTTTGGGAAACAACGGGCACTCACACGAGCACTAAAAAAAATTCAAAACTTTGCTCAGCACGAGGCGGTGTCCGCTGGACACGGGGCCGTGTCCGCGCTGCAGTCGGGATAAAACCCCTTTTTCATAACAGTTACTTCATTCCACACTCCCGTTTCCCCGAAAACACTCTGGTTCCTGGCGATTTTCCGCAGATTTTCAACGTCTCCTATCATTTTAACAACATCAAGGTATGATTCTATCACTATTCTTAGTTAGATTAGTTACTTGCATGTAGTTAAAACACCAAAAATTTGGGGAAAAATCTAGGGTTCTTGAAGTTCATCCGGATCGAACCTCAAATTTTTGTTTAGATCTGTTAGCATTTAGTTAGATTAGTGTTATGGGAAGTAAATCCACTTGTATTGTTCATAGATTAGCGTGATTTCTCACAAAAACCACAAACCCTTGTTTTTGAACAAAAAAAAAGATAAAATTGATGGGGTAAACGGGTTGTTTTAGGAAAAACGGCACTTGGGGTCTCATTTTTGGGGGAAACCGCACCTATTGGACCAAAAATTTTCAAGTTTTGGAAACCGGGTCGAAAAATGGAATTTTTGTGTAACAGACGCCTGGACACGGGGCCGTGTCCGCTGAACACGGGGTCGTGTCCAGCCCCCTGTTTGCAGTTTTGTCTGAAAATCCTAATGTTTCATGCTAACTTTTGGTGTATTCTTTCAGATGGCAAGGAAGTTCACAAGGTTTAACCCAAATGAGCTCGATGCGAGGGCTAGATACGAAGTACTTCAAACAAGGCTGGAGGGATACCCGAGGCAAGCATGCACGGATTTGCTAACATTGGTGAACCAACTCGACCGCTTCAACAACCTTGTCACAGGACCTCTAAGAGTCGCTTTAACAACTCGACTCCGTTCCGTCCACGAATGCACTTTGGAATTCTATAGCACCTTCACATTCAACTCCAGGTGCGACCCATTCGACAATGATGGGGGTAGCATTCCGATGTGTTGGAACTAGGTATTCGATCTCTATGGCACAATTTGGGTCAATTGTCGGGTTGTACGCGGAAGAAGATGCGGGAAACGAGGAAAATACTGGAGGGATGCGAGAGATAGACGAAAACGATCGCCAAGCCGCGTGGGCTCAGATTGGTGAAGGGTACTACAATCCGAGCAGCACGAAGAGCACGAAGTTGAGAGATCCGCTCTACCGGTACATCCATAGGCTCCTCGGCTATTCTCTTAGTCAAAGGCATGATAGGGGCGGCGTCTTGGGTTAAGAGATCTTGTTGTCGTCCACTGTATCCATAACCGCAGGCACCTCGATGTCCCTTTCCTCATGCTCCGAAACATGCATCTGAACCGCCTTGCTTCTGCACCAACCCCTATCTTCTTTGGGGGATGGGTGTACCGTCTCTTCAAGCATTTCACCAACATACCTAGGTCATTGGGAAGGAGCCCATGGTTGGGTAGGGTAGATATACACATCTGCCGCTCAATGAACCTAATCTATGAAGCTGAAGACGGGACGGTTAGCTTCCAAAGGATGCAAGGGCATGCATGGAACCCGCAAGAAGCACTTGTCCTCCACGCTCCACAACATCATGAGTACCAATACCAGCCCCATGGTGATCCAGGGCAATCCTCCTCAGGAGGCGGTTTTCCTAACTTTCAAAGTTTACATGATTTGTTGCAGGAAAACCTCATGTGCACCAGGAACACCTACAATATGGTAAGCAACACGTACCACCGGGTTGGGGCGATCGAGAGAAACATATCCGATATCCAAGATGATATTGGAAATATCCGGGAGTACATGGCCGGGCATGGTGGAGATGATGATGATGAAGATGAGGACATGGATTAGGTGGGAGGAGCGGAGGAAGAAGCGGTTGGTTGGTGATTCCCCAGGTTAACCTTTTTCAATCTTGAACAATTTAAGGCCTGCGTGCCAAGTGTTGAACAATTTACTTTCCCTAACTTCTTTAATTTTCTACACTTATTTTCCTTTTTCTTTTAACTTTGTTGACATGGATGATGAACTTGGTAGAATTAAGATGTTTGCTATGGTGTGGTATAGTGTTTATTGATTAAGCAGGTACATGCGAGGCTTAGAGTACTAAGCATTAGTACTACTAAAGCCAGGACAGGAAAACCGAAGAAAGAAACCTGTTTTTCAACCTTGCAGACTGTCCACACGGGGCCGTGTCCAGCCGACACGCTCCCGTGCCCACTCCCCAGAACCTACTGTTTGTTTTAATTCTGCAGACTTTGACAGACACGGGGTCGTACCCAGCCAACACGCCCCCGTGTCCACCTTCTGTAAGTTTTCGTTACTGGCACCTGAACACGGGGTCGTGCCCACCAGGCACGGGGCCGTGTCCAGCGCCCAGTAACACAAAATTTTTGCTTTTTCACACCTTTTTACACATTCAACCAACCTAAAAATTTATTTTTGGGACACATTGAGGACAATGTGTAATTTAAGTGTGGGGGGGGGGGGGGATGCTAAAACCTTGAATCTTGCAAGTCCTAAATACAAGCCTTACACAAAACTCTATTGGAACCGCTAATCACCCCAAATTTTTTTCAAAAATTTTCATTTATTTTACTTGTCTAAGTTTAATTCGGGAATTTCAAGTTCTAAAAAGGTTATATTTTTACAAATTTACAACTGATAGCGTCGTGATAAAAAGAACCAACATAAGAAAATTATGAAAAGGCATGACAAACTTAGTTAAAATTTGATTATATATACTTGATCACATAAAAACCCATTCCCATAAAAGTGAGTTTTGAGCCTTTATTGAGCATACAAATATATATCTTTAAATTAAATGCTCATTTTTCGTTTCTTGTGTGAATAGCCGTTTGGTTCCTACGACTCTAGAACTTACCATGACGATACATTCCCGGTCCTTACCAACTTAAACCCGAGTAAGTAAATGATGTAGGCATTAGGACTAACCCTTTTTTTTCTACACCATTATTTTTTTTTACCACCTACCCAAAATCCTCCTAGTTAACCCCTTTGAGCCTAAACCTTTTCATTTCATAACCCAAACCAAACACCCTTTCACCCACCAAAACCTTTTTCATTTTTAACCCTTTGTTTTAGTAACTAGCTCGGTTTTTCATATGACTTTCAAAATATATATATATATATATATATCTGTGTGTGTGTGTGTTGATGATTAAGCAAAAGAAAATAAACAAACAAGTTTATAAAAGAAAATAACTTTGTTTGAATAATAGCTTCATCAAAATAAAAGTTACAAAAATAAAAAGTCTTTCAAAAAACGACACTTGTTACGCTTTTTCACCCTTTTATACTAACCACTAACCCAACCACCTACCTTTAACCCAAGCCTAACCCTTCACCCAAAAGTCCTCTTGATATTTACAAAGGTATAAAGTTAAAAAGGAGGAGGATTGATTGCTTAGCAAGCCTATGGTAGGAGTAAGTTCCATGCCGCTCTCGAGTGATTCACTAAAATACATCTTCGGCCGAGTGTTGAGTGATCCCCCGTGAGGTATGTGAACTTGTATATAAAGAGAATTTTAAAAGAGGCATGTTATGCCCTAATAAATAATTTATCTTATGAAAAGTTTTAAATAAATCATGACGAATAGGATTGTAAATAAATAAAAATAAAACTTAATAAAGAATCTTGGAAATCCCGACACTCTATGACAAGCCCAAAAACCTTCTTTTCTACCCATTCCATTTGGGTGTGTAAAGCCACATTATAAAGAGTTTTGCTTGAGGCCAAGCAAAGATTCAAGTGTGAGGGTATTTGATGTGTGCAAAATGCAACATATAAATTACATCAATTATGGCATAAAACTAACCCTTTTTTAGTACTAATGTTGGAAAAAGTGTGCTTTTCTCTTCCTTTTGTATTTTCAGCATTAAATGAGCTCAAATTAACAAAAGAAGCAAAAAGACATCAAAATCTAACATAAATACAAGAAAACGAACAAACGTGACATGCCCGACCCCACGACAGCACCTTCCCAAACAAAACAAGAAGACAGAAGACTGAATACGCCCCGTGCTCATCCAGCACGGGGGCGTGCCCAAGTGTCAGCAGAAAAGACAAAGTGGTAGAAGCTTCTATTGCCCACCACGGGGCCGTGCTCAGCGGACACGGGGCCGTGGTCAACTATAAGATTCGCATATTCCAGGCAAATCTTCATAGTACAGATATGCTTCTGCACACGGGGTCGTGCTCAGCGGACACGGGGTCGTGGTCAACTAATAAAGACAAGCTGCATTAAATGAAGAAAGAGAGGATGTGGACACGGGGTCGTGCCCACTGGACACGGGGCCATGCCCGATCTTCTGTTCAGCCTATAAATAGGAGTGCTTGGCTCAAGCTCAAACCATCCCTTGGCACACCACCTCTCTCCCACTTCACCCACCACCAGAACACCATCATCCATTGTCCATCATAGAGTGTGTGAGTCGTCTCGGGATCCAAGATTGATCGTAAGAGTTCTTGACAATCAAGGCCATGTTTGCCTAAGTCTCTTACATCACTTGGTGAAGACAAGTGTCTAGTGTAATACTTTTTATTTTCAATCTTTTCGCACTTTTTACTTGGTTTTGTATTAATGACTTTAATAACTAGTTTCTTATGTTGAAGGTGATTTTTCCTTATCGTTTGTCCGTGGTGTCTTGGCATTATTTTACTGTCTATATAAAATAAAAGATTTTCACCATTCATATCTCCACGGTCTATATGGAGGTATGTTGGCTACCTGGTCGGGGGTTAAGGGAACGGTTTGGTAAGAGTCTTGCCGTTGTTCAGCGTTTAGAGATCCTGCAAGGGACCTGGGTCAAATTTAGTAGGACCTCCTTCAATGCTTAACGGTATTGGATGGCGGGGGTCCAAACTCTTTGATCCCCTCATAAGTTAAACTACTATTAATACTATAAACCGGCTATTTAGGACTGTATCCCTGCTGACTCAGACTACTTAGCCGAGGGTAACGTCACCTTCAAAAGAGGGGCCTACCATAATTTGCATTAATAACTTAATTAATTATCTTTCAATAATCCGACCCTTTAGGATTGTATCCTTGCTAACTCAAACTACTGGGTTGAGGGTAACGTCACCTCCAAAAGAGGGGCCTACTACAATAACTAAGATAATCTCTTAAATAAGTGCAAAAGTGCAGAAATAATCAAAGGTTACACTATACACGAGTCAGAACCAAGTGATTCATCTTGTCTATCTGTTCTTCTTTTATTTTTATTTTTCAGCATTTTAGTTAATTTTCATTTTCTTAGTTTAAAACCTTTTTCTAAACTTTTGATTTGATTAGACGTTGAGGATAAACCGGTACTAAAAGCTCTTGTGTCCTTGGACGACCTCGGTATCTTGACAACACTATACTACGCTCACGATGGGTGCACTTGCCCATATGTGTGTTTAGTGTTAGTAAATATCATGTTTTATAAATTTAAAACTTGGCTAAAAAGTGTAAAAGGGCTTAAAATACACTTAAACCTACATATACACCTAACGCACATCAAGTTTTTGGCGCCGCTGCCGGGGACACAAGGATTTTAAGAAAGCTTAAAATCGACGGCCTAATCAGTTTTTCAAAACCTTTTTAAAACGCGCAAACATTTTTCTGCATTTTAGTTTAGTTTTGCATTTACAGTAACCTGAACACGGGCCGTGCTCACTGAACACGGGGCCGTGCTGCACATTTTCATAAAACACCCAGTAACAGTAGCTTGAACACGGGCCGTGCTCACTGAACACGCCCCGTGCTCAACGAAATCAGTAAATTTAATTAAACGCCCAGATAGAGACCCTGAACACGGGGTCGTGCCCACTGAACACGGGGCCGTGTCCAGACTCTATTTCCGTTTTTATTTTTGTTTTCTGATCTTGAGACTTTTTTGTGGTCTGCTGAGTGATTCTCATGGATCAATACTCAGGAGGTTACAACTACACCTATGAGGAGGATGATTATAGGAGTAACTATTGCACCAATTGTAGTAATCCGCACTCGGTTCAATATAATCACTCATATCAACCATCCAATTCATACACCTACGATGAGGAGCCCAGGTATTAGCCATCACCTTCATACACATCATATGAAGACCAAAGGTATGAACCTCCTCCCTCATACTCATATTTTGATGAACCAAGGTATGAGCCTTCATACTCATACTTTGAGGAACCAAGATATGAGCCACCACCTTCGTATGCTTACTATGAGGCACCATGGCGTGAACAACCTACCTCGTATGAGTATTATGAAGAACAAAATTACGACCCTTATCCATCATATGCTTACAATGAAGAACAATGGTATGAACCATCTACTTCACATGGGTATTATGAGGAACAAAGGATCGAACAACCGGATTCAAGCTTTGAAAATCCTGATCCTTTTTCTATAACCGAAGTGACCGATAGGATATTAGAACACCTTAGAGTTATCGATCGCTATATAAAAGAAGCTCGCGCAAGGGAAGAGGAGTCCCGTGCAAGAGAACAATTAAATAAATAAGAGATAACCGAAAGTGTAAAAATGGAAGAACAAATAAGTGAAGAACCGACACATGAGTTAAACAAAAAAAAAGGTGAGTCCGACAACGTTAAAATTCAAGAAGAGTCTAATTTTGAAGAAATTAATCTGTTGTTACCTTCTTTTGAAAATCATTGTTTAGTTCCCACTCATGCTAAGTTTTTAAAAGAGTTAAACACTAACACAAAAATTGAGGAAACGATAAGTGTTAGGTTAACTATTGATCAAACCTCGCTAATAAAAGAAGACCCATTTGAAATTAACATTACACCGGTTCCATGTTTCTTTCAAAATTCGTTTATTAGTAATGTCACAATTGATAAAGATCTTTGTGTTAACATAATGCCTAACTACATTTTCGAAAAATTAAGTATTAGTGATTTTTCTCCACTTCAAATACCCATTTTTCTATCCAATCGGAAAGTAATAAAATCAATCAGTATAGGTGAGGATGTCTTGGTTCAAACAAACCAAATGGTAGTTCCCACCGACTTTGTCATCCTCGATGACGCTCCTCTAGTGTTGGGACGACCATTTGTAAAAACTCACGAAGCTTTGAAAAATCGGAAGTACAACAATCTACCTCTCCAATTAGGGGCATTTAAAAGAAGTGTCGATCTTGAGCGGTCAATGAAATATCCATTCGGCAACAATGACTCCCTAATTGAAGATGAAGATGAACCACCCGATACAAGTGAAAAGATTGACCACTTTGTTGAAGAAGAGGTCGCCATAGAGCAAACTTTTAAAGTTCTTGATAAAAATGAGAAACCAAATAAGGAGTCTCCTAAAGACCCACCACTTGAGCTCAAAGAACTTCCAAAAGGTTTGGATTATGCTTTTCTAGACAAAGATGGTAATTTACCTGTAATTATTTCGTCTAAATTAGATAACTTAGAAAAAGAAAAATTAATTAGTCTTTTGAAAAAACATAAAAACGCGATCGCTTGGAAACTTGTAGACATCAAAGGAATAAGTCCTTCCATGTGCACGCACAAAATTTTAATGAATGATGACTACAAATCGGTAATACAACCACAACGTCGAGTAAATCCAAATGTTCAAGAAGTGGTTAAAAACGAAGTCATCAAATTATTTGACGCCGGACTTATCTATCCTATCTCCGATAGTCCTTGGGTAAGTCCCGTCCAAGTAGTTCCAAAGAAAGGAGGTATGACGGTAATAACTAATGAAAAGAATGAACTAATACCAACAAGAACCATCACAGGATGGAGAGTATGTATAGATTATAGACGATTAAATGAAGCAACAAGAAAAGATCACTTTCCTTTACCCTTCATTGATCAAATGTTAGAAAGATTATCCGGTCATAAATTTTACTGTTTCTTGGATGCTTTTTCAGGTTACTTTCAAATCCCGATAGCACCCGAAGACCAAGAAAAGACAACTTTCACATGTCCCTATGGAACTTTTGCTTATCGACGCATGCCGTTTGGTCTATGTAATGCCCCCGCAACATTCCAACGTTGCATGGTAGCCATTTTCCATGACATGATAGAAAAAATAATGGAAGTCTTCATGGACGACTTTTCTATCTTTGGGGGTTCATACGACCAATGCCTCGATAACCTTGAACGAATGCTATCCCGATGTGAGGAAACTAACCTCGCCCTTAACTGGGAAAAATGTCATTTCATGGTAACGGAGGGAATAGTACTCAGTCATAAAATCTCAAGCGAAGGAATGGAGGTGGATCGAGCCAAGATTGACACCATTTCTAGATTACCACCTCCATCCTCCCTTAGAGCTATCAGAAGTTTCCTAGGGCATGCCGGATTTTATAGGCGGTTTATCAAGGACTTTTCTAAAATTTCTAGGCCTCTAACAAAATTACTTGAAAAAGATGCTCCTTTCATCTTTGACAAGGATTGCAATCAAGCATTTCTAACCCTAAATGAAATGTTAGTCAATGCACCTATCATGATAGCGCCTGATTGGAAATTTCCTTTCGAAATCATGTGTGATGCAAGTGACTTTGCAGTTGGAGCTGTCCTGGGACAAAGAAAAGAAAAGCATTTCCACCCAATTTATTATGCTAGTAAAACACTCAATGATGCACAAGAAAATTACACAACAACTGAAAAAGAATTACTAGCTGTGGTATTTGCTTTTGATAAATTTCGTTCTTATCTTGTTCTTTCTAAAACTATAGTCTATACAGATCATGCAGCCATTCGATATCTCTTCAAAAAGCAGGATGCAAAACCACGTTTTATTCGGTGGATTCTACTCCTCCAAGAATTTGATATTGAGATCAAAGACAAAAGAGGAGCAGAAAATACCGCAGCAGATCATCTTTCGCGCTTAGAAGACCCAGCTTTAGAGGCAACCAGGGACGAACAAATTAATGAAAAATTTCCAAAGGAGTCCCTAGAAATGGTGGAATACAAAGAAGAACCATGGTACGCCGACTATGCTAACTACCTAGCTAGCGGTATAGTCGCTAAGGGTTGGCCACATCATCAAAGAAAAAAATTCTTTGCCAATGTGAAACACTATTTTTGGGAAGATCCATATCTTTTCAAAATGTGTGCCGACCAACTCATCCGATGATGCGTCCATGGTAGCGAAGCACGAAGAATTCTCCGCCATTGTCATGAAGGTCCATACGGAGGGCATCATGGTGCCTCAAGTACCGCACGAAAGGTATTTGATTCGGGATTTTATTGGCCGACCATTTACAAAGACGCCCAAAGTCTTGTCAAGACATGTGATGCATGCCAAAGAACAGGTAATATTTCTTCCAAAAACGAAATGCCACAAAATGGCATTCTTGTTTGTGAAATTTTTGATGTATGGGGACTCGACTTTATGGGACCATTCCCACCATCAAAAGGAAACAAATATATACTTGTGGCAGTAGACTACCTGTCTAAATAGGCCGATGCCGAGGCACTTCCAACAAATGATGGAAGAGTCATGGTAAGATTTCTGAAAAAAATTATTCTCTCGTTTTGGCACACCTAAAGCATTAATAAGTGATAGAGGTACCCATTTTTGCAATCATCAACTTGAAAATTTTTTAACAAGATATGGGGTCTATCACCGGGTCTCAACAGCGTATCACCCTCAAACAAACGGACAAGCCGAAGTGACCAATAGAGGTTTAAAGCGAATACTCGAAAAAACCGTAGGGTTGAATATAAAGGAATGGGCCGATAAATTAGATGATGCTTTATGGGCTTTTCGAACTGCTTATAAAACAACAATAGGTACAACCCCATATAAGCTAGTCTATGGAAAAAGTTATCACTTACCAGTAGAAATTGCACACAAAGCCTACTGGGCAATTAAAAATGTAAACTTAGATTTAGAATTTGCTGGTAAAAAACGATTTTGTCAATTAAATGAATTAGACGAGCTTAGGAATTATGCATACTCAAACTCCGAAATTTATAAGGAAAGAATGAAAAATTTACATGATAAACATATTAAACCTAATGAATTTCGAGTAGGAGATCTAGTTCTTTTGTTTAATTCACGACTTCGATTATTTCCTGGAAAATTAAAGTCTAGGTGGTCAGGACCTTTTTCCATCACCCATATTTTCCCACACGGGGCAATAGAAATTAAATCTCGGAATGGACCCCCATTCAAAGTCAATGGCCAACGGCTGAAACTCTATCAAGGATTCATTGAGGATGAAGAGGAGGAGATCTCGCTTCAAACGATTGAAGAATGAAAGCATCATCATCATACCTGGTAAGTTATGAACTATAAGGACGACATCTAAATCGGTAAGTCTTCTAACCAAACTTTTTGGAAAACAACGGGCACTCACACGAGCACTAAAAAAAATTCAAAACTTTGCTCGGCACGAGGCTGTGTCCCCTGGACACGGGGCCGTGTCCGCACTGCAGTCGGGATAAAACCCCTTTTTCATAACAGTTACTTCATTCCACACGCCCCGTTTCCCCGAAAACACTCTGGTTCCTGGCGATTTTCCGCAGATTTTCAACGTCTCCTATCATTTTAACAACATAAAGGTATGATTCTATCACTATTCTTAGTTAGATTAGTTACTTGCATGTAGTTAAAACACCAAAAATTTGGGGAAAAATCTAGGGTTCTTGAAGTTCATCTGGATCGAACCTCAAATTTTTGTTTAGATCTGTTAGCATTTAGTTAGATTAGTGTTATGGGAAGTAAATCCACTTGTATTGTTCATATATTAGCCTGATTTCTCACAAAAACCACATCTCACAAAAACCACAAACCCTTGTTTTTGAACAAAAAAAAAAGATAAAATTGATAGGGTAAACGGGTTGTTTTGGGAAAACGGCACTTGGGGTCTCATTTTCGGGGGAAACCGCACCTATTGGACCAAAAATTTTCAAGTTTTCGAAACCGGGTCGAAAATGGAATTTTTGTGTAACAGACGCCTGGACACGGGGCCGTGTCCGCTGAACACGGGGTCGTGTCCAGCCCCCTGTTTGCGTTTTGTCTGAAAATCCTAATGTTTCGTGCTAACTTTTGGTGTATTCTTTCAGATGGCAAGGAAGTTCACAAGGTTTAACGCAAATGAGCTCGATGCGAGCGCTAGATACGAAGTACTTCAAACAAGGACGGAGGAATACCCGAGGCAGGCATGCACGGATTTGTTAACATTGGTGAACCAACTCGACCGCTTCAACAAACTTGTTACAGGACCTCTAAGAGTCGCTTTACAACTCGACTCCGTTCCGTCCACGAATGCACTTTGGAATTCTATAGCACCTTCACATTCAACTCAAGGTGCGACCCATTCGACAATGATGGGGTAGCATTCCGATGTGGCGAAACTAGGTATTCGATCTCTATGGCATAATTTGGGTCAATTGTCGGGTTGTACACGGAAGAAGATGCGGGAAACGAGGAAAATACTGGAGGGATGCGAGAGATAGACGAAAACCATCGCCAAGCCGCGTGGGCTCAGATTGGTGAAGGGTAATACAATCCGACCAGCACGAAGAGCACGAAGTTGAGAGATCCGCTCTACCGGTACATCCATAGGCTCCTCGGCTATTCTCTTAGTCAAAGGCATGATAGCGGCGGCGTCGTTGGGTTAAGAGATCTTGTTGTCCTCCACTGTATCCATAACCGCAGGCACCTCGATGTCCCTTTCCTCATGCTCTGAAACATGCATCTGAACCGCCTTGCTTCTGCACCAACCCCTATCTTCTTTAGGGGATGGGTGTACCGTCTCTTTAAGCATTTCACCAACATACCTAGGTCATTGGGAAGGAGCCCATGGTCGGGTAGGGTAGATATACACATCTGCCGCTCAATGAACCTAATCTATGAAGCTGAAGATGGGAAGGTTAGCTTCCAAAGGATGCAAGGGCATGCATGGAACCTGCAAGAAGCACTTGTCCTCCACGCTCCACAACATCATCAGTACCAATACCAGCCCCATGGTGATCCAGGGCAATCCTCCTCAGGAGGCGGTTTTCCTAACTTTCAAAGTTTACATGATTTGTTGCAGGAAAACCTCATGTGCACCAGGAACACCTACAATATGGCAAGCAACACGTACCACCGGGTTGGGGCGATCGAGAGAAACATATCCGATATCCAAGATGATATTGGAAATATCCGGGAGTATATGGCCGGGCATGGTGGAGATGATGATGATGAAGACGAGGACATGGATTAGGCGGGAGGAGCGGAGGAAGAAGCGGTTGGTTGGTGATTCCCCAGGTTAACCTTTTTCAATCTTGAACAATTTAAGGCCTGCGTGCCAAGTGTTGAACAATTTACTTTCCCTAACTTCTTTAATTTTCTACACTTATTTTCCTTTTTCTTTTTTAACCCTTTGTTTTAGTAACTAGCTCGGTTTTTCATATGACTTTCAAAAAATATATATATATAAATATATGTGTGTTGATGATGAAGCAAAAGAAATTAAACAAACAAGTTTATAAAAGAAAATAACTTTGTTTGAATAATAGCTTCATCAAAATAAAAGTTACAAAAATAAAAAGTAATTCGAAAACCGACGCTTGTTACGCTTTTTCGCCCTTTTATACTAACCACTAACCCAACCACCTACCTTTAACCCAAGCCTAACCCTTCACCCAAAACTCTTCTTGATATTTACAAAGGTATAAAGTTAAAAAGGAGGAGGATTGATTGCTTGGCAAGCCTATGGTAGGAGTAAGTTCCATGCCGCTTGATGTGTGCAAAATGCAACATATAAATTACATCAATTGTGGCATAAAACTAACCTTTTTTAGTACTAATGTTGGAAAAAGTGTGCTTTTGTCTTCCTTTTGTATTTTCAGGATTAAATGAGCTCAAATTAACAAAAGAAGCAAAAAGACATCAAACTCTAACATAAATACGAGAAAAGGAACAAGACGTGACATGCCCGACCCCACGACAGCATCTTCCCAAGCAAAACAAGAAGACAGAAGACTGAACACGCCCCGTGCTCAGCCAGCACGGGGGCGTGCCCAAGTGTCAGCAGAAAAGACAAAGTGGTAGAAGCTTCTATTGCCCACCACGGGGCCGTGCTCAGCGGACACGGGGCCGTGGTCAACTATAAGTTTCGCACAATCCAGGCAAATCTTCATAGTACAAAGATTCTTCTGCACACGGGGTCGTGGTCAGCGGACACGGGGGCGTGGTCAACTAATAAGACAAGCTGCATTAAATGAAGAAAGAGAAGGATGTGGACACGGGGCAGTGCCCACTGGACACGGGGCCGTGCCCGAGCTTCTGTTCAGCCTATAAATAGGAGTGCTTGGCTCAAGCTCAAACCATCCCTTGGCACACCACCTCTCTCACACTTCACACTTCACACTTCACCCACCACCCACCACCACCATAACACCATCATCCACCACCATCATCCATTGTCCTTCATAGAGTGTGTGAGTCGTCTCGGGATCCAAGATTGATCGTAAGAGTTCTTGACAATCAAGGCCATGTTTACCTAAGTCTCTTACATCACTTGGTGAAGACAAGTGTCTAGTGTAATACTTTTTATTTCTAATCTTTTCGCACTTTTTATTTGGTTTTGTATTAATGACTTTAATAACTAGTTTCTTACGTTGAAGGTGATTCTTCCTTATCGTTTGTCCGTGGTGTCTTGACATTATTTTACTGTCTATATAAAATAAAAGATTTTCACCATTCATATCTCCACGGTCTATATGGAGGTATGTTGGCTACCTGGTCGGGGGTTAAGGGAACGGTTTGGTAAGAGTCTTGCCATTGTTCAACGTTTAGAGGTCCTTCAATGGACCTGGGTCAAATTTAGTAGGACCTCCTTCAATACTTAACGGTATTGGATGGCGGGGGTCCAAACTCTTTGATCCCCTCATAAGTTAAACTACTATTAATACTATAACCCGTCTATTTAGGACTGTATCCCTGCTGACTCAGACTACTTAGTCGAGGGTAACGTCACCTCCAAAAGAGGAGCCTACCATAATTTGCATTAATAACTTAATTAATTATCTTTTAATAATCCGACCCTTTAGGATTGTATCCTTGCTGACTCAGACTACTGGGTTGAGGGTAACGTCACCTTCAAAAGAGGGGCCTACTACAATAACTAAGATAATCTCTTAAATAAGTGCAAAAGTGCGGAAATAATCAAAGGTTACACTATACACGAGTCAGAACCAAGTGATTCATCTTGTCTATCTGTTTTTCTTTTATTTTTATTTTTCAGCATTTTAATGAGTTTTTATTTTTCTTAGCTTAAAACATTTTTCTACACTTTTTGATTTGATTAGACGTTGAGGATAAACCGGTACTAAAAGCACTTGTGTCCTTGGACGACGTCGGTATCTTACCAACACTATACTACGCCCACGATAGGTGCACTTGCCCATATGTGTGTTTAGTGTTAGTAAATTTCGTGTTTTATAAATTTAAAACTAGGCTAAAAAAGTGTTAAAGGGCTTAAAATATACACCTAATATATATAACACTTCACACGCATCACCGCTCTCGGGTGATTCACTAAAATACATCTTCGGCCGAGTGTTGAGTTATCCCCCGTGAGGTATGTGAACTTGTATATAAAGAGAATTTTAAAAGAGGCATGTTATGCCCTAATAAGTAATTTATCTTATGAAAAGTTTTAAATAAATCATGACGAATAGGATTGTAAATAAATAAAAATAAAACTTAATAAAGAATCCTGGAAATCCCGACACTCTATGACAAGCCCAAAAACCTTCTTTTCTACCCATTCCATTTGGGTGTGTAAAGCCACATTATAAAGAGTTTTGCTTGAGGACAAGCAAAGATTCAAGTGTGGGGGTATTTGATGTGTGCAAAATGCAACATATAAATTACATCAATTGTGGCATAAAACTAACCTTTTTTTAGTACTAATGTTGGAAAAAGTGTGCTTTTGTCTTCCTTTTGTATTTTTAGGATTAAATGAGCTCAAATTAACAAAGGAAGCAAAAAAGACATCAAAATCTAACATAAATACAAGAAAAGGAACAAACGTGACATGCCCGACCGCATAACAGCACCTTCCCAAGCAAAACAAGAAGACAGAAGACTGAACACGCCCCGTGCTCAGCCAGCACGGGGGCGTGCCCAAGTGTCAGCAGAAAAGACAAAGTGGTAGAAGCTTCTATTGCCCACCACGGGGCCGTGCTCAGCAGACACGGGGTCGTGGTCAACTATAAGATTCGCATAATCCAGGCAAATCTTCATAGTACAGATATGCTTCTGCACACGAGGTCGTGCTCAGCTGACATGGGGGCGTGGTCAACTAATAAAGACAAGCTGCATTAAATGAAGAAAGAGAGGACGTGGACACGGGGTCGTGCCCACTGGACACGGGGACGTGCCCGAGCTTCTGTTCAGCCTATAAATAGGAGTGCTTGGCTCAAGCTCAAACCATCCCTTGGCACACCACCTCTCTCACACTTCACCCACCACCACCATAACACCATCATCCACCACCATCATCCATTGTCCATCATAGAGTGTGTGAGTCGTCTCGGGATCCAAGATTGATCGTAAGAGTTCTTGACAATCAAGGCCATGTTTGCCTAAGTCTCTTACATCACTTGGTGAAGACAAGTGTCTAGTGTAATACTTTTTATTTTCAATCTTTTCGCACTTTTTACTTGGTTTTGTATTAATGACTTTAATAACTAGTTTCTTATGTTGAAGGTGATTCTTCCTTATCGTTTGTCCGTGGTGTCTTGGCATTATTTTACTGTCTATATAAAATAAAAGATTTTCACCATTCATATCTCCACGGTCTATATGGAGGTATGTTGGCCACCTGGTCGGGGGTTAAGGGAACGGTTTGGTAAGAGTCTTGCCGTTGTTCAGCGTTTAGAGATCCTGCAAGGGACCTGGGTCAAATTTAGTAGGACCTCCTTCAATGCTTAACGGTATTGGATGGCGGGGGTCCAAACTCTTTGATCCCCTCATAAGTTAAACTACTATTAATACTATAAACGGATATTTAGGACTGTATCCCTGCTGACTCAGACTACTTAGCCGAGGGTAACGTCACCTTCAAAAGAGGGGCCTACCATAATTTGCATTAATAACTTAATTAATTATCTTTCAATAATCCGACCCTTTAGGATTGTATCCTTGCTGACTCAAACTACTGGGATGAGGGTAATGTCACCTCCAAAAGAGGGGCCTACTACAATAACTAAGATAATCTCTTAAATAAGTGCAAAAGTGCGGAAATAATCAAAGGTTACACTATACACGAGTCGGAACCAAGTGATTCATCTTGTCTATCTGTTTTTCTTTTATTTTTATTTTTCAGCATTTTAGTTAATTTTCATTTTCTTAGTTTAAAACCTTTTTCTAAACTTTTGATTTGATTAGACGTTGAGGATAAACCGGTACTAAAAGCTCTTGTGTCCTTGGACGACCTCGGTATCTTGCCAACACTATGCTTCGATCACGATTGGTGCACTTGCCCATATGTGTGTTTAGTGTTAGTAAATATCGTGTTTTATAAATTTAAAACTTGGCTAAAAAAGTGTAAAAGGGCTTAAAATATACTTAAACCTACATATACACCTAACGCACATCAAACGCCAAAAGGTTATAGCTTACGCATCTAGACAACTTAAGAATCATGAAGAGAATTATTCAACCCATGATCTAGAATTAGGAGCTATAATTTTTAGCCTTAAGATTTGGAGACATTATCTTTATGGTAGTAAGTTTACCATATTCACTGATCATAAAAGTTTAAGGTATGTTTTCGGGCAAAAATAGTTGAATATGAGACAAAGACGCTGGATGGAGATGCTTAGTGATTATGATTGTAATATCCAGTATCATGAAGGAAAGGCAAATGTAGTGGCAGATGCTTTAAGCCGAAAGTATCACGAAAAGCCGAAAAGGGTACGTTCTCTTAAATTAAATCTACAAGTAGATTTAAATGACCAAATCAGAAAAGCACAGGAATCAGTAATCAAGGATTATACTGAAAAATTAAAAGGAATGATTAAGGAATTAGAACAAGGAACAGATGGAATTTGGAGATTCCATGAAAAGAGAATGTGGATTCCTAAATTAGGAAACCTGCGTCATCATATATTAGAAGAAGCCCATAAGTCCAAATATACGATGCACCCAGGAAGTGATAAAATGTACCAGGATTTAAGAAAAAATTTCTGGTGGATAGGAATGAAAAAGGACATAGCAGCCTACTTTTCTAAATGTTTAACTTGTTCACAAGTTAAAGCTGAACATCAGAAACCCTCAGGTTTGTTACAACAATTAGAAATGCCAGTGTGGAAATGGGAATTGATAACAATGGATTTTGTTACCAAATTACCCAAAACAAGGAAAGGTAATGATACAATCTGGGTGATTGTAGATAGGCTAACCAAGTCAGCTCATTTCCTACCAATGAAAGAAACTTTCAGTATGGAACAATTAGCTAAATTATATTTAAATGAAATTGTTTCTTTACATGGAATACCTTTATCAATTGTTTCTGATAGAGATAGCCGTTTTACCTCTCATTTTTTGTCAAGTTTCCAAAAAGCAATGGGAATCAAGTTAGATCTAAGCACAGCTTATCATCCTCAAACGGACGGACAAAGCGAAAGGACGATTCAAACAATGGAGGACATGCTTAGAGCTTGTGTAATTGATTTCGGAGGTAATTGGGACGATCACTTACCTTTAATAGAATGTTCTTATAATAATAGTTATCACATAAGTATCAATGCTACACCATTCGAAGCACTTTATGGACGAAAGTGCCGAACCCCAGTCTATTGGGCAGAAATTGGGGAAAAGCAACTATCTGGACCTGAGATAGTGTAAGAAACAACTGACAAGATTATTCAAGTCAAGGAACGACTGAAAGCAGCACGAGATCGACAAAAGAGCTATGCTGATAACCGACGCAAACCATTGGAATTTCAAGTAGGAGACAAAGTATTGTTGAAGGTCTCTCCTTGGAAAGGAGTAGTAAGATTCATCAAAAGAGGAAAGCTAAATCCCAGGTATATTGGACCTTTTGAGATTATTAGAAGAATAGGACCTGTAGCCTATCAGCTACAACTGCTAGAGGAAATGGCAGGAATACATGATGTATTTCATGTATCTAATCTCAAGAAATGCCTAGTTGATGAATCACTGGTAGTACCTCTTAAGGATATAGAGGTAAATGAACGACTCAAATTTGTAGAAAGGCCTCTACAGATTGAAGACAGGAAAATCAAGAACCTCAAGCACAAAAGATTAGTTCTGGTAAAAGTGAAGTGGGACTCCAAAAGAGTACCTGAGTACACATGGGAGCTTGAATCTGAAATGCAAAGGAAATATCCATACCTATTCCAATAGATCTCGAGGACGAGCTCTAAAACAAGGTGGGGGGATATAACAACCTTAAAGAAAACCGACACCCTCGAATATTTTCTGACACCCTAATATATTTTAAAATATTCCAATATGTCCCTAAATACACCCCATACATGAAAACGGGCCCCGAATACCTTAAATCTTATTAAATTTAATTAAAAATCTGAATTTTTGAGTTAAGGCGGGCCGTGTAAACCCCACCCCAACTCTTACGCGGGCCGCGTAAACTTAAAACCTGGCAAAGCCCGGTGCGGCCACGTGGCCCAACACCCGGCAAGTCTAGTCGATGACCCAGCCCAGCTACACATTGACCAGGGTTTGACGCGGGCCGCGTAGACCCTTGTCTACCCTTACGCGGGCCGCGTAGAAGTTTAAGACAGACCCTATATATAGAGGTCATCGGATTTCAGTCGAGAATTGTTCAAAATCGTTTTCTTTCTCTCAATTCTGAATTATAGGCATAATCTACGGGTATTATACCCCCTAATTAGCGAAGTTCTGCTCCGTTGTAAGTATTATAACCCCTGGATACGTATTAGATACGCTGCCCGATTGATCTAAGGTTCCGTAACGGCTGTCGTGGTTCTGCCCGACGTAGTCGTTGGAATGCCATCTCGGGGAGGGTATTACTAATGTTAAAATGGGTTATTATACTAATGCGTGTGCATTTGTGTAAATTATAGATTGTCACCAGGAAACCCTTACAGAAAATCTAAGACAGCAATGTGAGTTTATCCGCTTTTTGTAAACCTTTTGTTAACTATTTTTACAAAACCTTAAATATTTTTCCATGCGAACAACAGTTATTGAGTATTTGGAAGAATACAATTATCATGAGTATGTTGGGGTTTTGTATACAAAATTTATTACCACCTGGTCAAGGAGTAACATTTCCACAAGTCGGGTTTGACAGTACCATGGATGTTAATTGATATAACTTGGAAACAAATGTAATTGCGAGATCGCCCTCAATACTGTACAATGGTTTTTATTTAAACTTGATTAAACTGGAATTCACTCACCAGTATTTTCCACTAACAAATGTTTTTAAAACGCGTTTCAGGTAACAAACTGTGAAAGCCAAATAGAAGCCAGCTAGACAGCACTGAAGGCTTGGAAAAGTGGCAATAAAGTTACCTAAAATGAAATAGATGTTTTTAATAAATAAAATAGGATTTATTCATATGAAAACGTGTGTACTACGAACTTGGGTTTTATCCCATATGTTTAATATTATGAAAATGTGGTATTTTACTCTGATCAAATATTTCCTAACTACGGTCCTGATGAAAAATTCCGCTGCCAAATTAGACAATCACGCGATACCACCAAAACTGGCTCGCGGCCCCCCGTTCCCGGGGATTAGGGATCGGGGGTTGCGACATATTGAGCTTCACAAATGCGGTTTTTAAGATTGTTAATGAGTTAGAGACAACGAATACCCTTGACATGAGTTTTACGGCTAAGAGCGTCGGCCACTACATTCGTCTGACCTGGATGGTAGCGAATTTTGCAGTCGTAGTCGTTTAACAACTCTACCCAACGACGTTGATGCATGTTCAGTTCCTTTTGGTTGAAGATGTGTTGAAGGCTCTTATGGTCGGTGAAGACCACACACTTAGTACCATGAAGGTAGTGTCGCCATATCTTCAAAGCAAAAACAACTGCACCAAGTTCAAGGTCATGCGTAGTGTAGTTTTTCTCATGTATTTTGAGTTGCCTCAACGCGTAAGCGATAACCTTGTCTCGTTGCATAAGGACACAACCAAGACCAAGGTTTGAAGCATCGTAATACACGACGAAGTCATCATTTCCATCAGGAAGAGCTAGGATAGGAGCATTACAAAGCATGCCCTTAAGCATTTGTAAAGACTCCTCTTGTCCAGGACCCCAAACAAAAGGTTTATCTTTTTGAGTCAAGGAGGTAAGATGAACGGCGATTTTGGAAAAGTTGGAAATGAAACGACGATAGTAACCAGCTAGACAAAGAAACGAACGAATTTCAGACGGAGACTTAGGTGTAATCCAGTTCTCCACAGCTTCGATTTTTGCAGGGTCAATGTGAATACTAAGTTCATTGATGGTATGACCAAGAAATTGAACTTCCTTTAACCAAAATTCACACTTGGAGAATTTGGCATAAAGACGTTCAGCGCGTAGAAGCTGAAGGATAAGACGCAAGTGTCGCTCGTGCTCTTCTTGTGTCTTGGAATAGATGAGAATATCGTCAATGAAGATGATCCCGAAATGGTTTAAGTATGCTTTGCACACACGGTTCATCAAACCCATGAAAACTGCAGGTACGTTGGTCAAACCAAAGGGCATGACCACGAACTCATAATGACCATAACGCGTACAAAAGGTAGTTTTGGGTATATCTTCTTCGAGGACTCGAAGTTGATGATAACCAAAATGGAGATCGCTCTTCGAAAAGCAAGTCGCGTCTTGTAATTAATTGAAGAGATCGTTAATACAAGGAAGAGGATATCGGTTTTTAACAGTAAGCTTGTTGAGCTCACCATAGTCAATACACATTCGAAACGATCCATCCTTCTTCTTGATGAATAAAATGGGAACGCCCCAAGGAGAAGTACTAGGGCGTATAAAGCCTTTATCAAGAAGCTCTTGAAGTTGGCTCGAAAGCTCTTGCATCTTAGAGTGTGCTAAACGATAAGGAGACTTAGCGACAGGCATAGCGCCAGGCACTAAATCGATTCGAAAATCAACAGAACGAGCAAGAGGCGGACCAGGAAGATCATCGGGAAAAACATCGGAGAAAGCTCAAACAACGGGAACGTCACTTATGCTTCGGCCTTTGTCCTTCTTTTCCACAATGTGGATGAGAAAGGCGAAGGTACCCTTACATAAGCACTTGTTTGCTTGAATACACGACATAAGCTTGAGACCTTGAGAAGGTTTCTCACCATAGACATGTAGAGAATCACCATTGGGAAGAGGAAGACAAATGAACTTGTCAGAACAAACAACTTCAGCATGAACTAGCCTAAGCCAGTCCATACCTACTATGAAGTCGAAACTACCCATTTGCATAGGTATGAGATCAATTTGAAACGTATGATCGTTAAGAATCAAAGAACACTTAGAAAGGATGGAATCGATAGTGACGGATTTACCATTTGCGACTTCAACAGCGAATGATCTAGGCAACTTAGAGCGTTTACACTTAAGCAAAGGTTCGAATTCAATAAATACAAAACTTTTATCTGCACCAGTATCAAATAAACACGAATCATAAACATGGTTGACGAGGAACGTACCAGTAATGATGTCGTTAGCATTCTATGCCTAAGCGGCAGTAATGATAAATGCTCGGCCTCGAGCTTGTTGTTGAGGCTATTGTTGTTGCCGCTGCTGCTGTTGTTGTTGTGGTTGTTGCGGTTATTGCTGAGGTTGATTATGTTGGGGACAAACATTAGCGAGATGATTAAGGTCGCCACACTTGAAATATGCTTGCACTGGAGCGGCTAAGGGTTGAACCTGGTTAGGGGCAGGGTTTGCAACAATAGCTTGGTCTTGGGTAGGCTTTGGGTTCAGGCGACATCGATCGGCGAAATGCCTAAACCTATTACTGTTTGCGCAATTGCGACATGGGGTGTTAGCGGGATGGTGGTAAGAACAATGGTCACACTTGGTCCACAACCCAGTGTAGTTCCTCTTTTGTGGCTCAAGGTTGATGGTAGCGGAAACAGACTGTAAAGGTATCGGGTTTGGCGGAGTAACAACCGTACAGTTCTGGCTAGAAGCCTTCCGCTTCTTGTTCTTGTTTTTCTTGGGTGGTTGAGAGGATGAGGGTTCAACGGTGGTGGTGTCGGTGGTTGCTTGGGGTGTACTCTTCGTTGAAACCTTGTCCGAGGTTCCATGAAGAATACAATTGTTGTTAAGTTCAACGGCTAGACAGAACATGATGTGTGTAAAATGCAACATATAAATTACATCAAATGAGGCATAAAACTAACCCTTTTTAAGTACTAATATTGGAAAAAGAGTGTTTTTGTCTTCCTTTTGTATTTTCAGGATTAAATGAGCTCAAAAACGCAAAAGAAGCAAAAAGACAGCTAAATCCAACATAAATACAAGGAAAGGAACATTAGTGGACTGCCCGACCCCTCAACGGCACCTTCCAAAGCAAAAAAGAGAAGACAGAAGGCTGAACACGCCCCGTGCTCAGCCAGCACGGGGCCGTGCCCAAGAAGCAGCAGAAAAGACAAATCTATAGAAGCTTCTATTGCCCATCACGGGGCCGTGCTCAGCGGACACGGGGGCGTGTCGAAAGTACAGCAGGCGCATTTATTGTAATTGCGAATTACAATTAATGAGGAGAGAGATTGTCAGACGGACACGGGGCCGTGCCCAGCGGATACGGGGCCGTGTCCAGCACTCTGTTCAGCCTATAAATAGGAGTGCTTGGATTCATTTCATCTCATCCCTTGGCACACCACCTCTCTCACACTTCATCCACCACCCACCACCATCACAACACCATCATCCACCACCATCATCCATTGTCCATCGTAGAGTGTGTGAGTCGTCTCGGGATCCAAGATTGATCGTAAGAGTTCTTGACAATCAAGGCCATGTTTGCCTAAGTCTCTTACATCACTTGGTGAAGACAAAGTGTCTAGTATAATACTTTTTATTTCTAATCTTTTGCACTTTTTATTTGGTTTTGTATTAATGACATTAATAACTAGTTACTTATGTTGAAGGTGATCTTTCCTTATCGTTTGTCCGTGGTGTCTTGGCATTATTTTACTGTCTATATAAAATAAAGGATTTTCACCATTCATATCTCCACGGTCTATATGGAGGTATGTTGGCTACCTGGTAGGGGGTTAAGGGAACGGTTTGGTAAAGGTCTTGCCATTGTTTAGCGTTTAGAGGTCCTGCAATGGACCTGGGTCAAATTTAGTAGGACCTCCTTCAATACTTCACGGTATTGGATGGAGGGGGTCCAAACTCTTTGATCCCCTCATAAGTTAACTACTATTAATACTATAACCCGGCTATTTAGGACTGTATCCCTGCTGACTCAGACTACTTAGCCGAGGGTAACGTCACCGCCAAAAGCGGGGCCTACCACAATACTGCATTAATAACTTAATTCATTATCTTCCAATAATCCACCCTTTTAGGATTGTATCCCTGCTGACTCAAACTACTGGGGTGAGGGTAACGTCACCTTCAAAAGAGGGGCCTACTACAATAACTAAGATAATCTTTTAATTATGTGCAAAAGTGCGGAAATTATCAAAGGTTATACTAGATACGAGTCGGAACCAAGTGATTCATCTTGTCTATCTGTTTTTCTTTTATTTTTATTTTCAGCATTTTAGTTCATTTTTAGTTTTCTTAGTTTAAAACATTTTTCTAAACTTTTATTTTGGTTAGACGTTGAGGATAAACCGGTACTAAAAGCTCTTGTGTCCTTGGACGACCTCGGTATCTTACCAACACTATACTACACTCAACGATGGGTGCACTTGCCCATATGTGTGTTTAGTGTCAGTGAAATATCGTGTTTTATAAATTTAAAACTTGGCTAAAATAAGTGTTAAAAAGGGCTTAAAATATACACCTAAAATATACGACACTTACCGCACATCAAGTTTTTGGCGCCGCTGCCGGGGACACAAGGATTTTAAGAAAGTTAGGAATCAACGGCCTAATCATCTTTTATTTTTTTTTCTTTTTATTTTTTTAGGATTTTCTTAGTTTTTCAGCTTCTGCAGCGCTCAGCACGGGTCGTGCCCGGTCAGACACGTGCCGTGCCCAGCATCATCACTGGCAGTTTTTATTTTCTGAGTTACAGAGAGCTGAACACGGGGCCGTGTCGGTGCAACACGAGGTCGTGTCCAACTCCCAGTAACAGGGATCTAGAAATCAATTACTGTGCCTCTGAACACGGGCCGTGTTCATTGAGCACGGGGCCGTGGTGAACATTCTGATAAGCGTTCTTTTCTGTTTTTATTGCAGGACTTGGAACCCAGGCGCCACATTTGAACCTCCTACGTAGTGCATGAGCTCCAGTTCTAGTAGAGACATAAAAGAACCCCTAGACGAACCCGAGCGCTTTCTCAGAAGAAGACTAAAAGCTAAAAATCAAGAGAAAGCTTCGGGGGACCCACTTCCAATGGCGGACCAACGTACCCTCATGGATTACCTACGGCCTACCGTAGGCAATCTTGATGCCGCTATCAATGCACCGAATGTCGAGGCCAACAACTTCGAACTTCGGCCACATTTGATACAAATGCTCCAAAACTCCGCAACCTTCCACGGGCTTGCGGACGAGGATCCCCATCTACATATTACTAACTTCTTAGAAATATGTGATACCTTTCGGATCAATGGAGCATCCAATGACGCCATCCGCCTTCGAATGTTTCCTTTTTCACTAAAAGACCGAGCTAAGGCTTGGCTTAACACCCTCCCAGTTGGATCGGTAAACACCTGGGATGAACTCGCCCAAAAGTTTTTGTATAAGTATTTCCCTCCTGCTAAAACGGCTAAATTAATGACTGAAATTAATACATACTCACAAGAGGATGGGGAATCCTTATATGAAACTTGGGAAAGGTTCAAAGAGCTTCTAAGAAAGTGTCCTCACCATGGTCTAGCGGTATGGCAACAAGTATCCACTTTCTACAATGGATTGTTGCCACACACAAGACAGACACTTGATTCAAGCTCCGGGGGACTCTTAGGTAATCGTCGCCCAAATGAAATATATAACCAAATTGAGGAAATTGCTCAAACCAATTTTCAATGGCACACTCCCCAACGTAATAAATCTATTGCCCCGGGCGCCCATAAGGTTGATGAAAGCACCTCTTTACAAGCCCAAATCGAGGCCCTCTCTTCAAAAATCAAAAGGCTAGAAATGACAAAAACGGCCTCGGTTATGGCTTGTGAAGGGTGTGGTGGGTCACATGAAAATTGGAGTTGTATGAAAGAATTAGATGAACAAACTGAAACGGTAAACTACATGGATAATAGACCTAGGCCGTCAGGTCCTCCAACGGGTACCTACAACCAAGGATGGCGTAACCACCCAAATCTTGGTTGGACAGATCCCGGCAATAGTAGTAACCAACAAAACCAACGAACTAATTTTCAACAACGGCAAAATTTTCCTCAACAACAAGCTGGAAGAGAAAGGCTTGAAGATACTGTATCTCGCCTCATCTCTGACACTGAAAAGAAAAACTCGGATCGATTTCAACAATTGGAATCGAATTTCAGAAATCAACAAGCTAGCATTCAAAACGTTGAAAAACAATTAAATCAACTAGCTCAAAATTTCTCCGAGAGACCACAAGGCGCATTACCCAGTAATACCGAAACGAACCCGAAGGCACAAGTACATCTCATCACATTAAGAAATCGAACCGTGGGTCCCGAGGATGCTCCATTACCGCCAAATGAAAGAAGCCATTCTAGCCAGCCTGTGACTCCTCCTGCGCCAGAAAAGGCTTCCGCACCAAATCAAGAGCCCACCATGACTCCTCCAATCCCGTACCCCAGTAGGTTAAATCGTCAAAAGACCGATGAGCAATTCGCAAAGTTCGAAAGTTTACTAAAACAATTGCATGTTAATATTCCTTTTATTGAGGTCCTAACCCAAATGCCTAAATATGCAAAATTCATGAGGGATTTCCTCACTCACAAAAGGAAAATTGAATCATTGCAATTAGTTAACTTAGGCGAAGAATGCTCTGCTCTAGTACTCAACAAACTTCCACAAAAGAAAATCGACCCCGGGAGCTTCACAATCCCTTGTTCAATTGGGAAGTCCCCCGTCCGAAATGCTTTAGCCGATCTTGGGGCTAGCATCAACCTCATGCCCACATCAATGTTCAAGCGACTCGGCCTAGGAACAACAAGCCCTACAAAGATGAGCATACAACTCGCCGACAGATCCGTCAAATTCCCACAAGGTGTCGCCGAAAATCTGCTAGTCAAGGTTGACAAATTCGTCTTTCCAACCGACTTTGTCATCCTAGACATGGAAGAAGACACCGAGGTCCCTCTCATCCTCGGGAGGCCATTCCTAGCCACCGCCCAAGCATTGGTGGATATGAATGACGGAACTCTAACATTGAAGTTTGGGGATGAGGAAGTGAAATTTGAATGTGGAAAGCGAGTAGAGGAAGAAGATCCGGTCAACTACATGAAGGTCATAGACTCAAGCTTGGATGACGCTCTCCGACGGTGTAACATGGGATGCAACACATCCCACTTGGGTAACATATGACCAGGCTTTGGGTCTAGCCAAGGACCCTTATAAACGTGGCGCACCATGGAGGCATTCCACGGAACTATCCTTAGTTTAATTTAGATTAATTTTTATGCTTTTTGTTAGTTTTAATTTTCAGAAATAAAACACACTCATGGTGGTAAAGGATGAAAAGGGGAACGAGAAAAATGAACCCATGCACAAGAACAAGGCAACCAGACAATTTTCTCCATTTCAGAAGGTTCAACACGGGCCGTGCCCAACCAACACGGCCCCGTGCCGAACAACCTGCAGAAAAACGCCCAGTTCAGGTACCTGGACACGGGCCGTGTTCACTCAACACGCCCCCGTGTCCAGACTTCTGTTTCTCTTATTTTAATTTTGTTACTGGCACTTGAACACGGGGTCGTGCCCGGACAACACGGGGCCGTGTTCAGTGCCCAGTAACACAAATTTTTGCTTTTTAAACATTATTTTACACATCTAATCAACCTAAAAATTTATTTTTGGGACACATTGAGGACAATGTGTAATTTAAGTGTGGGGGGATGCTAAAACCTTGAATTTTGCAAGTCCTAAATACAAGCCTTACACAAAACTCTATTGGAACCGCTAATCACCCCAAATTTTTTTCAAAAATTTCATTTTTTTTACTTGTCTAGGTTTAACTCGGGAAATTCAAGTTCTAAAAAAGGTTATATTTTTACAAATTTACAACCGATAGCGTAGTGATAAAAAGAACCAACATAAGAAAATTATGGAAAGGCATGACAAACTTATTTAAAATTTGATTATATATACTTGATCACATAAAAACCCATTCCCACAAAAGTGAGTTTTGAGCCTTTATTGAGCACACAATTACATATCTTTTGACTAAATGCTCATTTTTCGTTTCTTGTGTGAATAGCCGCTTGGTTCTTACGACTCTAGAACTTGCCATGACAATACATTCCCGGTCCTTATCAACTTAAACCCAAGTAAGTAAATGATGGAGGCATTAGGACTAACCCTTTTTATTTTCTACACCATTATTTTTCTTTTTCTTTTACCACCTACCCAAAAAAATCCCCCTAGTTAGCCCCTTTGAGCCTAAACCTTTTCGTTTCATCACCCAAACAAAAAACCCTTTCTACCCACCAAAAACCTTTTTCATTTTTAACCCTTTATTTTAGTAACAAGTTCGGTTCTTCGTGAAAAAAAAAATTGTGATAATGATGAAGCAAAAAGAAAATAAACAAACAAGTTAATCAAAATAACTTAGTTTGAATAAAAGCTTCATCACAATAAAAAGTTGGAAAATACGAAAACCGACACTTGTTACGCTTTTAGCCCTTTTTCTACT
The DNA here is from genome assembly GCA_030545235.1 of Helianthus tuberosus. Classification (NCBI taxonomy): domain Eukaryota; kingdom Viridiplantae; phylum Streptophyta; class Magnoliopsida; order Asterales; family Asteraceae; genus Helianthus; species Helianthus tuberosus. The sequence continues at coordinate 168,432,481 of CM060366.1, read as the reverse complement.
AACCACTAACCCAACAACCTACCTTTAACCCTAGCCTAACCCTTAACCCGCAAAGTCCTCTTGATATCTACAAAGGTATAAAAGTTAAAAAGGATGAGGATTGATTTCTTGGCAAGCCTATGGTAGGAATAAGTTCCATGCCGCTCTCGAGTGATTCACTAAATATACACCTTCGGCCGAGTGTGAGTGATTTCCCCGTGAGGTATGTGAACTTGTATATTAATAGAATTTTAAAAAGGCATGTTATGCCCAAATAAGTAATTTCTTTTATGAAAAGTTCTAAATAAATCATTACGAATAGGAGTGTAAATAAATAAAAATAAAACCTAAAAAGATCTTGGAAATCCCGACACTCTACGACAAGCCCAAAACCTTCTCTTCTACCTATTCCATTTGGGAGTGTAAGCCACATATTAAAGAGTTTTGCTTGAGGACAAGCAAAAGTTCAAGTGTGGGGGTATTTGATGTGTGTAAAATGCAACATATAAATTACATCAAATGAGGCATAAAACTAACCCTTTTTAAGTACTAATATTGGAAAAAGAGTGTTTTTGTCTTCCTTTTGTATTTTCAGGATTAAATGAGCTCAAAAACGCAAAAGAAGCAAAAAGACAGCTAAATCCAACATAAATACAAGGAAAGGAACATTAGTGGACTACCCGACCCCTCAACGGCACCTTCCAAAGCAAAAAAGAGAAGACAGAAGGCTGAACACGCCCCGTGCTCAGCCAGCACGGGGCCGTGCCCAAGAAGCAGCAGAAAAGACAAATCTATAGAAGCTTCTATTGCCCATCACGGGGCCGTGCTCAGCGGACACGGGGGCGTGTCGAAAGTACAGCAGGCGCATTTATTGTAATTACGAATTACAATTAATGAGGAGAGAGATTGTCAGACGGACACGGGGCCGTGCCCAGCGGACACGGGGCCGTGTCCAGCACTCTGTTCAGCCTATAAATAGGAGTGCTTGGATTCATTTCATCTCATCCCTTGGCACACCACCTCTCTCACACTTCATCCACCACCCACCACCATCACAACACCATCATCCACCACCATCATCCATTGTCCATCGTAGAGTGTGTGAGTCGTCTCGGGATCCAAGATTGATCGTAAGAGTTCTTGACAATCAAGGCCATGTTTGCCTAAGTCTCTTACATCACTTGGTGAAGACAAAGTGTCTAGTATAATACTTTTTATTTCTAATCTTTTGCACTTTTTATTTGGTTTTGTATTAATGACTTTAATAACTAGTTACTTATGTTGAAGGTGATCTTTCCTTATCGTTTGTCTGTGGTGTCTTGGCATTATTTTACTGTCTATATAAAATAAAGGATTTTCACCATTCATATCTCCACGGTCTATATGGAGGTATGTTGGCTACCTGGTAGGGGGTTAAGGGAACGGTTTGGTAAAGGTCTTGCCATTGTTCAGCGTTTAGAGGTCCTGCAATGGACCTGGGTCAAATTTAGTAGGACCTCCTTCAATACTTCACGGTATTGGATGGCGGGGGTCCAAACTCTTTGATCCCCTCATAAGTTAACTACTATTAATACTATAACCCGGCTATTTAGGACTGTATCCCTGCTGACTCAGACTACTTAGCCGAGGGTAACGTCACCGCCAAAAGCGGGGCCTACCACAATACTGCATTAATAACTTAATTCATTATCTTCCAATAATCCACCCTTTTAGGATTGTATCCCTGCTGACTCAAACTACTGGGGTGAGGGTAACGTCACCTTCAAAAGAGGGGCCTACTACAATAACTAAGATAATCTCTTAATTATGTGCAAAAGTGCGGAAATAATCAAAGGTTATACTAGATACGAGTCGGAACCAAGTGATTCATCTTGTCTATCTGTTTTTCTTTTATTTTTATTTTCAGCATTTTAGTTAATATTTAGTTTTCTTAGTTTAAAACATTTTTCTAAACTTTTATTTTGGTTAGACGTTGAGGATAAACCGGTACTAAAAGCTCTTGTGTCCTTGGACGACCTCGGTATCTTACCAACACTATACTACACTCAACGATGGGTGCACTTGCCCATATGTGTGTTTAGTGTCAGTGAAATATCGTGTTTTATAAATTTAAAACTTGGCTAAAATAAGTGTTAAAAAGGGCTTAAAATATACACCTAAAATATACGACACTTACCGCACATCAGAACACGTCTTCGAGGATTTTGGGGCAAGCAGACACAACATGGTTCATCAAGGTGGGTGGAAGACAACGAATGTATTTGGAAATGGCCTTAGGGACGCTGTCGACTTGACCAGGGCAGATAACACTGAGCTGTTTAAAGCGCGTTGTCAGGCCAGCGTTGTAGTTCCCTACTTGTTTCAAATTCCAGAACTCATTTTCCAGTTTTTGAATCTCGTGGGGAGGACAAAACTTGTCCTTCATCCATTGCTTCAATTCAGCCCAAGGCAGGGCATGGGCGGCTTCGTTTCCTCGCTTGTTACGCTCAGAGGTCCACCATTCGAGAGCTCTCAAACGAAACACCCCAGTAGCGTTCAAGGTTCGAGGGTTGTCGGGACACCCACTTTGAAGAAAGGTCAGTTCAGTGGAATCAAACCAGTTCATCAGGGCAGTGGCTCCATCCTTACCAGTGAACTCCAAATGTTTACAAGCCATAAATTGTGTAAAGAGAAACGGTGCCTTAGGTGTTTCCACCTTTGAGTCAACAGAGGCATTGGGCGAGTCAGTGTTGGTTTGGATCTTGCTAACAATGTCGGGTATGACTTGGGCCATTTGATCGGCCATTTGCTTAGCAATAAGACCTACGAGGTCTTTCTTGGAGATAGTTTCTTCACTGCGGTTGGAACCTTTCTTTGAACCTGATCGAGACTTCTTGCTCTTCTTAGACGAGTCAGAGTTTGGGGAGCCCATCTAAAAGGTTTGAAAGAGAAGAAAAGGATGAGACTTGATCATAATTCAAAATAAAGTTTTGCATCTATAGGCACGTAATCATCACGTATCACGTATGGTTCACATAATTAGCATGAATTTAACAAGTATTTACAAAGAATAAACACATAAGAATGCGTAAAAAGAGTATAAATTTAGTTCGTTCACAAGAATTATTATGGTTTTTGATTGCGAGAGATGTGCGAATCGTGTATCGGTTTTAAAATGAACGAGGTAACAAGTATAAAATCACATATAAATTGAGATAACGTAAAAGAGAGGCTCATAAAACATTGGATTGTTTCGGGTTGAGAAACGTCGACTATTCCAAAGTGAATCGAAAGTTCTTTCAAATTAGGGAAACGTGCTTTGGTCTATAGGTAAGATACTCTTGTCGAGAAGCGATTAACGGTATCTTACCCTTCCAGTTACTGCACGTCCCTAATCGATTGAAACAATCGAAACTTTGGCGGGATTGAAAATCGAGGAATGGGACTTAATCAACAAGATGCGGGTTTCACCCCGAACTTGATGATTTTGTACCCTAAATGTGGTTGGTACTCGTCGGATCAAAATTTAATTTTGACACTTTGACGAGGGTCCAGTAGAATTTGAATTGTAAATTTACCATTAAGATGCGGATTTCACTCCTAACTTAATGGTGTAATTTCGTGCAAAAATAGAATAAGCGGAATGAGAGTCATTTCCAAATTATGGGTTTCACGCCTATTTTGGTAAACTCGTCTCGTTTGTATTACGAGTGTCTTCAAGTCTTCAAATGTGTATTGTGTAGACGTCTTAGGAAAGACATATGGTAATATCAAGACAAAAGGAAAGATAGAAGCAAGTATGAAGAAATAAAATTTTAAACAAGTAGCAAGAATGATCGAAAGTATGGTACCTACTATAGACTAGGTCGGACATGGAAATTCTACCTAATACCCTATAGTTATGGCTCTGATACCAATCTGTCACACCCCAACCGATGGGGGAATCATCGGAGTGCGACGAAATAGATTGCTCATCACACATAACACTATTTGCGACAATATTTGAGTTCAAAACCGGTTTCATTAATAATAAAAAATTGTCAAGTACAATGAGAGAAATACAAGTACAACATCAAAATGACAATACAACAACAATAACATAACAAAATATTCAAATCTAGTAGCTTGAGCGTGTTTCTAGTCATCCCTACTAGATTCGTTACGAACATCAATCATCAACCTGTAACATGTTTGAAATAAAGGTTCAACGCAAAAGCATTGGCGAGTACAAAGTTTTATATTATATTACATAGCATAAGTATAAAAAGAATTTACTCAAATCCACATAGCATTTGTATACAAGGTAAACTAGCATGCAATACTAAACGTCAAACCCAAGTGTCCACAAGAATTATAAGTGTCCCTCGCCACAAAATTAACGAGACTAATTATGAATAAAATCTTAACAAGACCCCGACGGGCGGCGTGCTACTCCTATAGCGCTATACATGTCAAGTTGGGGCTAGCTAAGTTAATGACAAGTAGCAAAGTATGAATCTAGCATGAACCTAGGTATAACAACTAGCATGTACAACGGATTGAGAATAAAACTATGTTTAAATGTGTGTTCGTAAATTTTGCACATTAACATGTTACAACCCAAAGTGTCTAAAAAGAAATGGTTCAAGTGTACTCATGATTTTGCAAGCTTCCACTTGATAATTCTGTGAAAGTTTGTTGGTTTGGAGATTGGAACACCGAGTCACCCTACAAGGGTAAACAAAGGCGTATAAGTTCAAGGAATTTGGAATGAAGGATTCGGATTGGAATTTAAGTATCAAGAAAATACGTATATGAAAATAATATCTAAGTCTAAGAGCTTGTTTATGACACTATAGTTAGTGGTTTCATGGGTCCCAAATTGCCTATTAGAATCATAACAAGTTACTTAGGATCTTAGACATGGTAGCTTAGGTTTATGGCGATTAATCGTGGCTTGATTAACACCACAAACTCAGCCATGTTTTTATATAATTATATATATGTTATATAATAATAATAATAACATCCTAAACTAAGTCCACTCAAGTATTATTATGTATGTCAAGTATGGAGGTATAACCTCTTGTAAATTCACCACTACACAAACCATCACAAGGATGATTCGGAGGCTCATGAACATCAAGGATTCACCACTACACAAATGACCACAATGATGATTCGGGGGGTCTTGAATAATAAGGATTCACCACTACACAAATCATCAAGTGATGATTCGGAGGGTCATGAATGTTAAGGAAATGAAACTAACTAATTCAAGTTTAATTTAACAAGTATAAACAGAATTTAAATGGGTGTTTGAACCCAAAACTTTGATGGAAATCCCTTAAACACAAACCCACAACCATAGACTAAGTTCTGAGCTTGGTGGGATCAAGATTCCACCAAGTTTTCTATCAAAACATGAACATAAAAAGAAATAAAAACGAGCAGAATTTTATACGCACTTTGGACCTCAAAAATGGTGAGGTTTCACCTTAGTTTGCCCAATCAAACTTGTGAAAACCTTCTGAGAGGTTATCCAAGTGTTGTAGAAGAAAGAACAAGGAGAAATTAGAAGGAGAAGTGAGTTAAAACTCACTTTTAATTGCTGAAAGTTTCTGATGTTGATGCTGAAACTCGACTGAGTTTAGAGGGATTTTGAGAGTGTTTAAGTGTTGCAAAAAGTGGGAAAAAGATGGGGAAGTGTTCCTTATATAGGGAAGGGATTAGGGTTTCATTGGGTTGGGCTTTGAATGTGTTTAGTGGGTTGAATGATTCAAAAAAAGAACTAGAATGGGTTGGCCCTGGTCCGATCGCAATGCTGTCCTCTTTTTATTTTTTGGTTGTTCAAACAATATAAGACATGTATTTGAGGTGCAATTTATATAATTAACATGATACATAATGTCTAATATGTATTTAACATGTTATCAAGGCCTAAAAGGTGTATTAAACATGATTTAAAGTATGAACAGTATGTTTTAAAGTATGTTAAGAGAAGTGCATATGTTTTAATGTAAAAGAAACATGTGACAAGTAACAAACAAGTATGTGTAACGTATAAGGATTTGTCAAACAAGTATAAGTCTCGTAATCAAAAAATTAAGTGTTTTGCGTGTATGTAACGTTTAAGAATTACGAATACACGATCATTGTTTACGAGTTAAACTTATGTTTATGATAATTATGAATCATGTATCAAACTAACGTATGTATCAATGTGTATAAACGATGTATATTTCATATAAAATATTCATTTCATTACGATTAAAGTCTTAGATTTATAATGGCTTGAAACAAAATACGATTACAAAGGAAATGAGTTTCCGAAAATAGAATTACAGGATGAACTTTCTAAAAACGGAAAGCTACGAAAAGCGAGGCTTTACATAAGTTACCTAAATAAAAGAAGAAGTTTATGTTTTCAGCAACTAGAGTTTATATAAATGAAATTTGGGTTTTAGCCCATTTGTTTAATATAAAAAGTTTGGTGTTTTGCAAACTCTGAATTTATTTCCTAACTACGATCCTAATGTTTTAACTCCGCTGCCAAATTTAATAAACACCAATACCACCGGTTCAGGTTCGCGGCTCCCGCTCCCGGGGTGGGGTCAGGGCTGCGACAAGTAATTTTGATCTTTTCTTGTAGAGTAATTTTAATCAAAAAACTATACCTCACCAAAACAACCCCCAAAAAACCTAACCCCCCACCCCCCCAAAAACCTAAAAAAAACTTAACCCCCGCCCGCCCTGTCACACCCTGGCTTTGCGGAAGCGTAGTTAATTTGGTGTGACTTCTTAATACCATAGCTTAACCATAACAAAGCTATATGAAATAAAACCATGCAAGATCATCCATTCGATTAAGTTTTAAAAACCAAATACAATAACCTTGTCTTAACGGAAACACATCCTAACGACATAAACATTGTTCAACAAACACAATATAACATAAGCATAGTTTAAGGACTGTGACTTGTCCAGGAAAGAGTCACATTCCCTAAACCCGGATGACCTCGTAACTAGTGCAGCGGGAAAACGTGTCATACCGCGCCAGATCCTTTAATTCCCTGAAATACATGTAAGTTGAAAAATCAACAATAATGTTGAGCGAGTTCATGTGTAAGTGAGTAAATAAACCTTTGTAAGTATAAAAATAGTCTTGGTATGTAGCAAATAAGGGAATTGAGTTCACCAATGGTTTGCAAGGCCACTGATATATGTGAAGTGCAAGTAGGGAGACTCAAACCTAGCAGATTTTGCCACGGCATTAGTAAGTGGACATAGTCACCCCAAGGTCCGTTTCTAGTTTGGCCTGGGGCTGGGCTCGCTACACCCAGATAGATCTACCGCTCTGTCCCTCGGTCCTACCATGAGGACTAATGGCCTCATATTGCTCCTACCCACTCACATGATCTAAGTAGTAAACCTCCTTACGCTAACCATACCATGTATAAAGTACTTGTAATCAAAGTAACATGTATTTCACCCCCGTAGTTAAAAACTAAAAACAGTTAAGAGAAAAGGGGGACATGAACTCACAGTGATGCGTCTCTACCAAGTATACCTCCAGATCAAGCAGCTGTGTGACGACCTACACGTACTAACTCTATTAGACAGACGGCCGTGCCTTAGCTTTAAGGTTTAAGTTTTTGGGAAATAGTTAGACAACTATTTCGTGTTTACATTCTGTATACTTGGTAATCATTTTCCTTCCCAAGGATGGGGAATTTAATACATGTGTGTTCGTAAATCTTTGAAATATATTATTAAGTCTCACTTAAAATATATTTTATTTCTAACTCCAAAATATAAATATTCTTCTCAAAAATATTATATTTTCTATTACACGTAATTTTCCCCAAAATAATACTTTAACAAAAATACGCGTTCATGAATATTTCCTTAAAATGTGTAAGTTACGTTTTAACGATCGAGTGGTAATAATAATTACCGGTGTAACTCATATATTTATCGTAGAGACGTTTGTATTATTTTGGATTCATTAACATTCGATAGTATTATTTTTTCCCTAAAAATAATACTAGTATTTTCACAAAATAATCATAAACACATATCAAGTGACTTTATGAAAAATATATATACTAAATATATATTTACCAAGTTTTATTTTGTGAAATCCCACCTCCGATGTTTTGTAAATAAAGTCGTGGCGAAATCTATAATTTGGAAACAAGTCGAAAGGTATTTCTAACACTTATAGTGAAAATAATTCTAAGTGTTAGGATTTTAGAAAAATTTCGCCAGATTTTCCTCTGTAACTGGAGGTGGCCACGCTTTCAAGCGTATCATTTTCTTTTATAAATCAAATCAACAATTTCCTTATTTAACCAAAACAACGTTCAAGACAACAAACTAGTCAAGAAATATACATAAGTCGCAAAAATCACATGAACTTGTGGTTTTCTAAAATTATGAAGTGAATCCCATTACTTTTAGCGGATCTCTATATAAATCCATCCGATTTTGTAAAAACCTCGTTTTTAGAGAAATTCCATCTTTACAACTTCTCGTCATCTCTTCCAAAAATAGTTATTTTGTCGAAACTTAGTGTTACACAAGTATTTACACACTTGTGTGTTTGCTAAAATCATTCTTGTTTATGAAAGATCCGTCTTTAAAAGTATGTTTTCTCTTGACACGTGGTCCTTTGAAAATACCGCTTGTAGATCCGTAGATCTACTAGTTTTAAACACTATTTCACAAGCTACATCGCTTTTACACAAGTTCATGATTCGTGTGTGGTAGAGTTTCATCCTTTAACCCTTGTTACTTCCAAAACAACCTTATGTCATGATCCAAGATCATGACCAATCCGGGTTAAACGATGATCCGAGCTACCACAACATAGATCGGGTCCAAATAATTACACAAAACAAATACTACAAGTTTTACACAACAAACAAGCTTTTAACCATCACTTTTAGTGTTTTTAGTAGACTTTTATGTATCATTTTGCATGTTTACGAGTTTTAACCGTTACAAATCATATTAACCACTTTAAAATAGTTCGAGAAGGTGATTCAAGCAACTTACTACTAGCTCGAGGCTAGGGAAGAATCTAGACGCAAAATGAGAGGATAAAAGCAATAGAGTGAGGTCCTTCGCCTTCCGATTGCACCAAGCTTCCTTATAGGTGATCCTTAACACTTGTATGAACTTGGAATGTGATGATCAAACTCGAAAAATGGATGGATGGTATAGGGGTGTTCGGCCGAGAGTTGTAGAGAGGGAGAGAGAGTTGTGTTGTGAGTTTAAGTGGTGAAGAATATGATGGATCAACTCTTGTTCTTATAGGCAAAACTTATGATTAATAACCAAAGGTTTAAATGTCTCCTAGATATTAGACAAGTAAGAGTATTTTAATCAAGATTAGGACAAGAGTGGGGTCACATGGTGACCGATTCGGTTGGGGGGCGGGGGGTAATCTAGTTAGGTTAATCTAGTTAGTTAAGTGATTAACCCGGTTAGTAGTGTGTTGTGCTTTACAGTGGGTGTTAGGGTATTCAGGGACCCTAACTGGCTCAGAAAAAGATAAGTAATGTTATTAACAATATTTTCATGCTCCGGGTATAGTCCGGTTGTTCGGTTGGATAGTAATCCGTTAAAGTGCTTAACAAAGCTTTAAAGTGTCGTTATAATTATTTTTAGTGACACGACTTATTCCTGACACTTTGGAAGGTGTCTAGTAATATTTTTCTCATGTTTTGGCACTTTAAGAGTTAGCCAAATGCTGAATTTTGTACTTAGAGTACGTTTTAGGCACATCCAGTCATTGCAACTTATTCCTAGAGACGCAGTTCTACAACCCTTGTATCCTTACACTCACCACTAGTGTAGTAAAATATTTCTGGCTCATACAGGCCTTAGAGGCAGTGTCTGCCTGATGCTGGCTTTATCAGCATGCTCAATAGGTTATCCGTTATAGTGCTACTGTGCTTTTTGTGCATCATGTTTGTCACTAAGGTTCAGCATGTAAATAATGTAGTGACGGTAAGTAAAGTATGATGCAGGTATATGCATGTATCAGAAATCAAGTAGCAGCTCATCAGTAATTTCAAACAAGCACAGTAATTAAGCAGTAATTAATTATTAATTAAGTTGTACGGATACCTGGTTTAGTGAGGGTTGTCACATTCTCCCCCCGTTAGAAAAATTTCGTCCCGAAATTTTAAGTTCTGCTTGTAGATGCAGGGTTCTTAGGAAATAGGTGGGGGTATTTCTCTTTCATCCGGTCCTCACGCTCCCAAGTGTATTCAGGACCATGTCTGGCATTCCAACGAACTTTGACGAGCTTGACACTGCTCCGGCGGGTCTTGTTTACTTTCCAATCCGTAACCTCAACAGGTTCTTCAACGAAATGGAGCGTGTCGTCAACATGAATCTCGTCGATGGGAATGGCAATGGTATCTTGAGTTGGACTTTTCTTCAGGTTGGATACATGAAATGTATCGTGAACTGAATGGAGTTCGGCAGGCAAGTCCAGCTTGTATGCTACTAGTCCTATTCTTTCCAAAATTCTGAAAGGACCAATGTAGCGTGGATTTAACTTCCCACGCTTTCCGAAGTGTGCCACACCCTTCCAGGGTGAAACTTTCAATAAAACCATTTCTCCAACTTGAAATTCCAAGTGTTTCCGGTTTGGATCTGCATAGGCTTTCTGTCTGTGGCGAGCTGCTTCGATGCGTTTTAGAATCTGCACAATCTTGTCTGTCGTCTCTTGGACGATTTCGGGACCAGCAAGCTGCCTATCACCTGCGTCAGCCCAGCATAGGGGTGATCGGCACTTGCGTCCGTAAAGGGCTTCAAATGGCGCGACACCAATACTGGTGTGGTAGCTCTTGTTGTATGAAAATTCGACCAAAGGCAAATGCTTATCCCAGCTACCGCCCAAATCCATAACACACGCTCTCAGCATGTCTTCCAAAGTCTGTATCGTCCGCTCGCTTTGCCCGTCGGTCTGCGGGTGGAATGCGGTGCTCAGATTTAATTGTGAGCCAAAAGCTTCTTGGAAGGATTGCCATATCCTTGACACAAACCTTCCGTCTCTATCAGAGATGATCGAGAGAGGTACTCCATGGCGCGCGACGATCTCTCTCATGTATATTTCGGCCAACTTGCTCGTATTATCCTTCTCTCTGATAGGTAAGAAGTGTGCTGACTTTGTTAATCGATCCACTATTACCCAAATAGTGTCTTGGCCTCTTGGCGTTCTTGGCAACTTTGTAATAAAATCCATTGAGATTTGTTCCCATTTCCACTTGGGAATCTCAGGTTGTTGCAGAAGTCCTGAAGGCTTCTGATATTCCGCTTTCACCTTAGCACACGTTAGGCACTTGCTCACATAAACAGCAACATCGCCTTTCATCCTAGGCCACCAATAATAATCTTTGAGATCCTGGTACATCTTATCTGCTCCAGGGTGGATAGAGTACCGCGACTTGTGAGCTTCATCGAAAATAACCTTCCTTAAACCTCCAAACAAAGGAACCCAAATCCTTTTCTCAAAACATAACGTCCCTTCCTCGTTTGGTACCAGTAGCTTCTCCATCCCACGAAATATTCTTCTTCAAGGTTTCCTTCCTTGAGAGCTTCTTTCTGCGTGGTACGAATGCGCAAGGAAAGATCGGTTCGGATAATCATTTCTAAAGCCCTAACCCTTATGGTCTTGATCCTCTCCTTTCGACTTAGGGCATCGGCGACCACATTCGCCTTCCCTGGATGATACTTTATCTCGCAGTCGTAATCGTTCAGCAACTCAACCCATCGTCTTTGCCTCATATTCAGCTCCTTCTGGTTGAATATGTGTTGTAGGCTCTTGTGATCTTTAAAAATTGTACACTTTGTACCATAAAGGTAGTGTCTCCAGATCTTTAATGCAAATACCACTGCGCCAAGTTCCAAATCATGTGTGGTATAGTTCTTTTCGTGCACTTTCAATTGACGTGATGCGTAAGCATTAACCTTTTGGCGTTGCATCAACACACAACCCAATCCTTGACGTGAGGCATCACAGTATACCACAAAATCATCTGTACCTTCCGGTAGTGCTAAGATTGGTGCATTACAGAGCTTATCCTTCAATATCTGGAACGCTTCTTCCTGTTTGATTTCCCAATCAAACTTCTTATCTTTCTGCGTGAGGAGCGTCAACGGTTGAGCGATTTTTGAAAAATCCTCAATGAATCTTCGATAATAGCCGGCCAAACCCAAGAATTGTCGAATCTCGGTTGGCGTCTTTGGCGTTTCCCAATTCTTGATTGCTTCGATCTTGGTTGGATCCACATGGATTCCATCTCCATTCACCACGTGTCCAAGAAATTGTACTTCACGTAGCCAAAACTCGCACTTAGAGAACTTGGCATACAACTGTTCCTTCTTCAGCAACTCCAAAATAGCTCTTAAATGCTGTTCGTGCTCAGCCTTTGTTCTTGAATAAATCAAGATGTCGTCGATAACCACAATCACGAACTTGTCCAAGTACGGCTTACAAACTCTATTCATCAAGTCCATAAAGACTGCAGGTGCGTTTGTTAACCCAAACGGCATAACTAGGAACTCGTAGTGCCCATAACGAGTTCTGAAGGCTGTCTTTGGGATACTCTCCTCTTGTATCCTTAACTGATGGTATCCAGATCGAAGATCGATCTTTGAATAAAAGCTTAAGCCTTGCAGTTGATCAAACAGATCATCAATCCTTGGCAGAGGGTATCTATTCTTGATCGTCAGCTTGTTCAATTCTCTGTAGTCGATGCACATACGAAAACTACCGTCCTTCTTCTTGACGAACAGGACCGGAGCTCCCCAAGGCGAGAAGCTTGGTCGGATAAATCCCTTGTCTAACAACTCTTGAAGTTGTGTCGACAGTTCCTGCATCTCAGACGGAGCAAGTCTATAAGGTGCCTTAGCCACAGGCGCGGCGCCTGGAACTAAGTCAATGTGGAACTCTACTTGTCTCTGAGGTGGCAGTCCAGGTAAGTCCTCTGGAAAGACTTCTGGATACTCCCTCACGACAGGGATGTCTTCTATTCTCGGCTCAGCAGCCTTCTTATCCACAATGTGTGCCAGGAAGGCAACACATCCCTTCTGCAAACACTTTCGCGCTTTCAGGCCGCTGATAATTCTTGACGGCGTATCACGCTTCTCACCATGAACCACAATTGTTTCGCCATCTTCGGTTGGGATACGAACGACCTTTTCGTGACAAACTATCTCAGCCTTGTTGCCTGATAACCAATCCATTCCTACCACCACGTCGAAGCTTCCCAACTGGACTGGTAGTAGATCCAGAGCAAACTCACGCTCTCCCAATTCGATCACACAACCTCTGATAACTTCATTGGCTTCTACTAACTTCCCATTAGCCAATTCGATTGAGTACGGAATATCTAACTTATTAGCGGCTAAACCAAGCATATTCTTAAACTCTAACGACACGAAGCTATAATCGGCGCCAGTATCAAATAAAACGGATGCATAGCGTTGGTTTGCAGGGAACGTACCAGTAACGACATTGGGATCCTGGCGCGCTTCCCTTGCTTCAATATGGAACACTCTTCCACGGGCTTGGTTCATCTCCGGGCAGTTCCTCTTAAAATGCCCGATATCACCACAGTTAAAGCATCCAAGTCTTTGCCCGTTTCCACCTCCATTTCCAGCTTGGTTATTCCTTTGGTTATGATTCACGGTGCCCGCTTGATTAGCATTGTTGCCTCGATTCCCATTACCTCCATTGTTTCCTTGTGGGCGATTTCCATTCCCACCCCGGTTGCTATTTCTGCTTCCGAATCCTCCCTGGCCAGCAATGGCCCAACAAGTGTCCTTCAAGTGGCCCGGCTTTCCACATGCTTCGCATACTTTCACACTACAATGGCCAGAATGGTGGCGTTGGCAGGTATTACACTTGGGCTGGGTGCCCATATATCCTTTCCCTTTCTTTCCACTACCAGCTGTAACCTGAGCTGGCGTGCCTGATCCTCCTTTCTTAACCACCACACTGGTGCCCTGCTTGAAGTTCGAGAACTTCCGTTTGTTACCTCCTGATGACTCGACGTGAGTCTCTTTCTTCTTAGGCTTAGCATCATCGAACTTGTTCAGGCGAATAGCCTCCTCTGTGAGAGCCACGCTCAAATCGATTGCCTCAGTAATTGTCGCATGCTTGGATGAGGTCACCATGCTTATGATTTGAGGGGCTAATCCCCAAATGAAACATTCAATCCGCTTGAACTCTGGAGTGACCATGTAGGGTACCACATGTGATAAGTCATGGAACCTTTGAACGTATTCTGCGATCTTTGGACCTTCCATTTTCAAATGCCAGAACTCAGTTTCCAATCTTTGGATTTCCGCGCGAGAGCAGTACTTTTTGCGCATAAGTTCCTTCAGCTCGATCCAGGTTAGCGCGTAGGCAGCAGCTTCACCAAGTGTCTGTACTTGCAAATTCCACCAAGAGAGGGCTCCATCCAAGAATAGCCCTGAGATATAGGTGACTTGCTGATCTAGTGCGCATTTGCTCATGCGAAGAACAGATTCAGTTTTCTCAGCCCAACGAACAAAGGCGACAGCACCTCCTGTGCCATCAAAGTTGACCGGTTTGCAGTCTAGAAACTGCTTGTAGGTGCACCCTGCACACACATTGTAACATGTGAACGGCATTAGCATCTTTGCTAAAGATATCCAATTAGGTCATGGTATGTCTAAATGTCTTAGTATTACCATGAGGTGGATTGTTGTTGCCATTGTTGTTTGAGCTGCTTCCGCTGGGTCCTCCTTGCGAAGCGGCGTATTGTGCGATGGCAGCAGCGATGACTTGTTGGAGTTCTGCCTCATTGGTAGGCATCGGCGTTGGACGTTTCGGTGGCATCTTCTAAAAGATGGGTTTACGTCGGTCAGGCCATAGTAAAGATCCCATATTATAATACATACGCTTTATAGTAATAGTACATAACATCTCATGTTATAATCATATCAATCACACAACATCCCATGTCACAAACATCAATCACACAACATCCCATGTCATAGAATATAAATAACCAAATCAAGCATCAAATATGATGAGAATACTGCGATTGCCATATATTGAGACCACATAGTAAGCGTACAAGTACATCACAGTGTCATACAACATCAATCGACTAAGGGCTACATCACCCTAGTCCAAAAAAACTATATCAAATCAGTGTCAGTACATCAAATACATGTCAACAAAAGTCAGAATCATAATGTAGTCTCCAAAAATGTTGTGCAGTCAAAAGCAATCGCCGTCTTCTCACCAGCGTCTACCCATACGGTACTGAAGAGCTCTACACGGATGGCGGTGGAGGAGGGGGAAAGTGAGTGTAGAACAAACGACGCAACTGGAGCCAGTCCTCCTCCATGGCTCTCTGGGTACGCAACCAAGAAGCAACCTGCTGCTCAAGTGCTAAAAGGCGTGCAGCATAGTCTGGTGGTAAAGGTCGAGAGGGTTGTAAAGGAGAGTGGGTCTGACCCTGGCACTGACACGGCGGCGGCTGGCTCTCTCAAGCTCCTGAATGCGCTGCGTGTGTGCCTCGTGCTGGGCGACAAAAGACATCAGAACGTCCTCAATAGTATACCCCATGTGGGAAGAATGGTAGGGGTCGGTCGGTGGCATAACAGAAGGTGACGCCCAGAGAAAAGGCTCACTGGGGGGATCAAAAGGTGCCACATAAAATGGAGAAACAGGGGGAAAAGTAGCAGACGGTGGTATAGCAGGGATAGATACCGGTACATGTCCAAAAGGGTGAGCCGAAGAACCCTCTCCAGGTCGCGCTGGAGGTGTAAACCGAGGAAATGAAAAGGAGGTATCAATGTGACGGGTATCAGTGATCTGAGGGGGAATAGGTGGAGCCTCATCATCGGCAGGAATCCACCCATGCTGGGCGAGCTCATCTCGTGGGTCAATCTGTGCCTCAAAAAGTGCTCGATCAAACTGAACTGGCATAGGATCATGGTGAGGTGCAACAAGAGGGTCAACTGGTGCATCAGCAATAAGTGGGGGATCAACATGATCAGCAGCAATGACATGATCGCCCTCCAACAACGGGGCGTCCACTGGGTGATCATCAATAGGTGGGTCAGCAATGACAGGCTCAATAATAGGTGCGTCAGCATGAACTGGGTCGTGCTCAAACGCAGGGTCTAGAGCGGCTACCTGCTCAGGGGCCATGGCAGGCTCGGGGTCATCAAAGGCCATCTCAAAATCAAACTCAGGGTCGATGGGATCAACTGGGTCGACTGGATCCTCCATAGGCTGATCCATGGGTATAAACTCTATATCCTCATCTGTGTCGAATCCTGCGGGAAAGACAGGATCGGAATCCTCCACATCATCGTGGTCGAAAGCAAAACTAGGAATAGGGGCAACAGAGGATGCCTGGTCGGGATCTGATCCGTGAGAAAAGTGTTGCGCACGCTGAGTGTGTGAAGGTGCGGAGGCCACAGACTCGAAAGAGTCTGGGACCGGAGAGTGAGCAGGTGACTCCTCAGCGGGAGCATCTGCGATCAACAAAAGATCTCCAGCAGCAAGAAGGGCCTCGCCCTGAACCTCATCCTCTAAGGGCTCGTCGTCAAACAGATCGACGTCGTCGTCAGCGTCGGCGTCGAGGAGTAAATCGTAAGCAGGATATGAAGCCAAAGGTATGGGAGCAGGGATCTCCACTAACGGTAGGTCCCCGGCCAAAGGGCCATCAGCGAGCTCATCAGCACCATCAGGTAAAGCAAAGGGCTGAAAGTCGTCCTCGTCCGTGCTAGTAACGTCGGATGTGTGGACCTCGCGCTCTGAAGACTCTAGGCCGTCTGATACTATAGGTCTAGGGCATGTGGTGTCTGAGTCACCTGTGCCAGAGGTGTCCATGGTGTCTGTAACATAAACACAAACATGCACAAACAGTCAATCATACAATCAAATAATCATATAAGTCACCAAGTAAGCATTTAAATAGTTCTTCCTAGTCCCACTAGCCTCCCAGCCTCTCAGACTGCTCTTCCTAGTCCCACTAGCCAATTCTCCTAGTCCCACTAGCCATTTCTCCTAGTCCCACTAGCCAACTACCTCGGCCTCCCAGACCGAGCCTCAGCCTCCCAGACTGAGCCTATAAATAATAAATAAAATATGCTCAACATTTGTTTATAAAAAGTTTTGGATCTGGACTTAAGTGGTATGCAGTAAAAAAAATTTCGTGAGAGCCCTAGTGATCATAGTCTAGACTCGAGAAGGAATCCTAGTTCGCTATGATCAGAGCTCTGATACCAAGCTGTCACACCCTGGCTTTGCGGAAGCGTGGTTAATTTGGTGTGACTTCTTAATACCATAGCTTAACCATAACAAAGCTATATGAAATAAAACCATGCAAGATCATCCATTCGATTAAGTTTTAAAAACCAAATACAATAACCTTGTCTTAACGGAAACACATCCTAACGACATAAACATTGTTCAACAAACACAATATAACATAAGCATAGTTTAAGGACTGTGACTTGTCCAGGAAAGAGTCACATTCCCTAAACCCGGATGACCTCGTAACTAGTGCAGCGGGAAAACGTGTCATACCGCGCCAGATCCTTTAATTCCCTGAAATACATGTAAGTTGAAAAATCAACAATAATGTTGAGCGAGTTCATGTGTAAGTGAGTAAATAAACCTTTGTAAGTATAAAAATAGTCTTGGTATGTAGCAAATAAGGGAATTGATATCACCAATGGTTTGCAAGGCCACTGATGTATGTGAAGTGCAAGTAGGGAGACTCAAACCTAGCAGATTTTGCCACGGCATTAGTATGTGGACATAGTCACCCCGAGGTCCGTTTCTAGTTTGGCCTGGGGCTGGGCTCGCTACACCCAGATAGATCTACCGCTCTGTCCCTCGGTCCTACCATGAGGACTAATGGCCTCATATTGCTCCTACCCACTCGCATGATCTAAGTAGTAAACCTCCTTACGCTAACCATACCATGTATAAAGTACTTGTAATCAAAGTAACATGTATTTCACCCCCGTAGTTAAAAACTAAAAACAGTTAAGAGAAAAGGGGGACATGAACTCACAGTGATGCGTCTCTACCAAGTATACCTCCAGATCAAGCAGCTGTGTGACGACCTACACGTACTAACTCTATTAGACAGACGGCCGTGCCTTAGCTTTAAGGTTTAAGTTTTTGGGAAATAGTTAGACAACTATTTCGTGTTTACATTCTGTATACTTGGTAATCATTTTCCTTCCCAAGGATGGGGAATTTAATACATGTGTGTTCGTAAATCTTTGAAATATATTATTAAGTCTCACTTAAAATATATTTTATTTCTAACTCCAAAATATAAATATTCTTCTCAAAAATATTATATTTTCTATTACACATAATTTTCCCCAAAATAATACTTTAACAAAAATACGCGTTCATGAATATTTCCTTAAAATGTGTAAGTTACGTTTTAACGATCGAGTGGTAATAATAATTACCGGTGTAACTCATATATTTATCGTAGAGACGTTCGTATTATTTTGGATCCATTAACATTCGATAGTATTATTTTTACCCTAAAAATAATACTAGTATTTTCACAAAATAATCATAAACACATATCAAGTGACTTTATGAAAAATATATATACTAAATATATATTTACCAAGTTTTATTTTGTGAAATCCCACCTCCGATGTTTTGTAAATAAAGTCATGGCGAAATCTATAATTTGGAAACAAGTCGAAAGGTATTTCTAACACTTATAGTGAAAATAATTCTAAGTGTTAGGATTTTAGAAAAATTTCGCCAGTGTTTCCTCTGTAACTGGAGGTGGCCACGCTTTCAAGCGTATCATTTTCTTTTATAAATCAAATCAACAATTTCCTTATTTAACCAAAACAACGTTCAAGACAACAAACTAGTCAAGAAATATACATAAGTCGCAAAAATCACATGAACTTGTGGTTTTCTAAAATTATGAAGTGAATCTCATTACTTTTAGCGGATCTCTATATAAATCCATCCGATTTTGTAAAAACCTCGTTTTTAGAGAAATTCCATCTTTACAACTTCTCGTCATCTCTTCCAAAAATAGTTATTTTGTCGAAACTTAGTGTTACACAAGTATTTACACACTTGTGTGTTTGCTAAAATCATTCTTGTTTATGAAAGATCCGTCTTTAAAAGTATGTTTTCTCTTGACACGTGGTCCTTTGAAAATACCGCTTGTAGATCCGTAGATCTACTAGTTTTAAACACTATTTCACAATCTACATCGCTTTTACACAAGTTCATGATTCGTGTGTGGTAGAGTTTCATCCTTTAACCCTTGTTACTTCCAAAACAACCTTATGTCATGATCCAAGATCATGACCAATCCGGGTTAAACGATGATCCGAGCTACCACAACATAGATCGGGTCCAAATAATTACACAAAACAAATACTACAAGTTTTACACAACAAACAAGCTTTTAACCATCACTTTTAGTGTTTTTAGTAGACTTTTATGTATCATTTTGCATGTTTACGAGTTTTAACCGTTACAAATCATATTAACCACTTTAAAATAGTTCGAGAAGGTGATTCAAGCAACTTACTACTAGCTCGAGGCTAGGGAAGAATCTAGACGCAAAATGAGAGGATAAAAGCAATAGAGTGAGGTCCTTCGCCTTCCGATTGCACCAAGCTTCCTTATAGGTGATCCTTAACACTTGTATGAACTTGGAATGTGATGATCAAACTCGAAAAATGGATGGATGGTATAGGGGTGTTCGGCCGAGAGTTGTAGAGAGGGAGAGAGAGTTGTGTTGTGAGTTTAAGTGGTGAAGAATATGATGGATCAACTCTTGTTCTTATAGGCAAAACTTATGATTAATAACCAAAGGTTTAAATGTCTCCTAGATATTAGACAAGTAAGAGTATTTTAATCAAGATTAGGACAAGAGTGGGGTCACATGGTGACCGATTCGGTTGGGGGGGCGGGGGGTAATCTAGTTAGGTTAATCTAGTTAGTTAAGTGATTAACCCGGTTAGTAGTGTGTTGTGCTTTACAGTGGGTGTTAGGGTATTCAGGGACCCTAACTGGCTCAGAAAAAGATAAGTAATGTTATTAATAATATTTTCATGCTCCGGGTATAGTCCGGTTGTTCGGTTGGATAGTAATCCGTTAAAGTGCTTAACAAAGCTTTAAAGTGTCGTTATAATTATTTTTAGTGACACGACTTATTCCTGACACTTTGGAAGGTGTCTAGTAATATTTTTCTCATGTTTTGGCACTTTAAGAGTTAGCCAAATGCTGAATTTTGTACTTAGAGTACGTTTTAGGCACATCCAGTCATTGCAACTTATTCCTAGAGACGCAGTTCTACAACCCTTGTATCCTTACACTCACCACTAGTGTAGTAAAATATTTCTGGCTCATACAGGCCTTAGAGGCAGTGTCTGCCTGATGCTGGCTTTATCAGCATGCTCAATAGGTTATCCGTTATAGTGCTACTGTGCTTTTTGTGCATCATGTTTGTCACTAAGGTTCAGCATGTAAATAATGTAGTGACGGTAAGTAAAGTATGATGCAGGTATATGCATGTATCAGAAATCAAGTAGCAGCTCATCAGTAATTTCAAACAAGCACAGTAATTAAGCAGTAATTAATTATTAATTAAGTTGTACGGATACCTGGTTTAGTGAGGGTTGTCACACGCCCCACCCCCACCCAAACTAAATGCTAAAAACTAAACCCCATAACTAAATCCTAAAAAAATTTATAAAATTACTCTACAAGATCAAAATTACTCTACATGATCATTTTGCAAAATTACTCTAAAAGAACAAAATTACTCTACAAGATCCTTTGTAGAGTAATTTTGAATTGTACGTTGTTTGATAAACTTGCAGAGTAATTTTGATTCATTTGTAAAAGTAATTTTGATGCAGAGTAATTTTGATACACTTGTAGAGTAATTTTGATAATTACCCTACAAGATCAAAATTACTCTATAAGAACATTTTACAAAATTACTCTACAAAGATCCAAATTACTCTACAAGATTATTTGTAGAGTAATTTTGATAACTACTAATATTTACGAAAATTTTACCGCGTCTTTTTAGCAAAATCTTCACTTCGTACGTTTTGTAAGTTAAAGTTATTTGTATTTGATCTTTTATCTATATTATATACCTCAAAAAGAATTCATCCCAAGGCAATAAGTTCTTCTTTTAACCAACATCCTAGCAACAGTTTCGTAAGGCTTTTAAAAGTTAGGGTTTTTTCACATGTTTCCTCCTCATGATATGGGTTTTGATTAGTGTCAAACAAGTGCCAATATCTTTTTGGACAATTGGTGTAAAACACGTATTGATATTTTTTTTGGGCATATTATGACTTTAATTTTTAGGTTCTCTTTCGGTCTCTATAGCGAGTATTGGTAACATGATGAACAAATCAATACCAACCAAATTTTTGCAATGTAGTGCGAGTGAATAATGTAAAAAAAACCTTGTGTGGTCTCTGTCGTTTACGATAGGAAATATAATTATAGGGGATGCTAAAATAACTAAAATAAAATTTTAAATTATATAAATATATATTAATTAATCAACAAAGCTATATATTTAAAAATAAAAATAAATACCTTTAGACTTGGGGTATAATTTAATACTCATCAACTCTTCCTAGGTGTCGTATCACCTACTTTTCTCCATTTCACTTCACCTTACTTCAAAGAAATGATTTAATATCGTTAACTTCAGCCAATATCGTTGAAGTACAATGATAGAGGCATTGGTGGGCAATGATAGGAGACCTGGGGAATTCCAGGTTCGATCCTTGAGACAAACGAGTTTTACCAGTAATTTCACCGTCGTGCCTAGGGTGGGTGGGTTATCGGGTTTTCCCCGGAATTGGTGTTTGTGACTCGGGTTACTCTCAGAGTACTCGATTTGTCTGGTGGGTGTCCGAGAGTGCTGTCACACCCCGATATTTCCACATATTACCGGTGGGCCCAGTAGGGAGTATCGTGACGTAGTTGATATCATCATAGTCAATTAACACAATTATAGCACAGCGGAAGTCTTGGAATATAAAATATTATTACAAACTCAAATGTCTGAAAATATCAAAGTATTTATTTTAGACGAGCCTGTAATATCAAATCCACAGGTGGATCTTTACAGAATGTATAAAATAAAGTTTATCAGACTTTAAGGCATCTTTAAGGATTTGCAAGATCCTTTATTTCGACACCGAGCAGCTCCCAGCCTATTATGTGTAGTACTTGTTACTTAGTCTTTTGAAAATACGTCAGTTTTCACTGGTAAATACAATTAACCGACTCTTTTGAAAAGAGTTTATGAAAATTGATTTAAGCGCACAAGGCACAAACCTTTTAATAACTTGGGACAATCTTTAATAAAATCTTGTATACAATTTTACATGTTTGTCATACATATGGGCTCGGTATAGAAGCTGAAACATGATTAATCGACACACCACTTATAAAACCCAAAGAGGAGTTATCCCCAACTTGTGGGTAATTTGCATATTAGAATCTGTTAGGTGTTTTCCTACACCTCGTGCTTAGGTCGTGGCCATTTTCAAATGAAATGAGTCGAGGATATCCAGGACACGGTCGTATTAACCCCCAATGTTTATGTTATCAAACAAAACGGGTTATGTAGTTTATTAATCACAATCCGATTAAATGATTTCATACCCTACCAAGCGGTAATATTATAATACCGTATCCCAAGCCAGTATAACAGAAATTAAGTTAAAAGTATTTACCTGAGCTAATACTTGATTCACAGCAAAATAACTCAGTCGTATCCAATCTATCTAAATGCAGGTAGCTTTTACCGGGTGCCTCTGGTCTGGAGTGATGGTCATATATAACCAATTCAGAATGCTAACGGTCTTATTTAAGTTGTAGACTTAGTGTAGGATCGGTTTTGACACCGTTCGATTGCGTAACGACACGTTCGACGTGCGGAAACCGTGAACGTGTGTGACCGAACACACGAGAACGTACTAGAATCTTGATTCTATTGAAAATACACTTTTACAACCACTTGAGAGAGTTTTCTCTCTCTAGACTTTCTCTCTCTACAATTAGATCTCCAATGTCACAAATGAGCAAAAGTCTTAAACATAACACTAACACTCCCTATTTATAGGTCAAGGCAACTTTAATGAAACTTCATTAATTACAAGTTTGCCACCTTGCCTTTTTCACTAAATATTAGACATTTACGACTCGGTTTCTTCAATTCTTCACTACAGTTCAGATTGACGAAGGCGATAGACAAAATATGCATCAACAATCTCCCCCTTGGATATTGCCGAAGTCAATCCTTAGTCAAACTTGTAGTGACTTGTCTTTCTCTCTCTCTTGATTCTTCTTTACTTCAGCAAACACAGACTTCCTCTTGCTTGAACAGAATCCCGGTAGATCTGTTTTCAGCTTCAGCTCCCCCTTTCGGTAGTCTCTTCAGGCTCCCCCTTTCGTCAAGCTTCCGTGCTTTTGGGATCGATGCCTTGCTTTCCGTAGCCAAAGAATCAAAAACCTACACATCTCAACCTCTTGTAAGACAATCATATAACACACAATATTGTGATTCAAATTAATGAATCATCTAAACATTTGAGGATTATCTTCCAATTTCTCATCATCTTAACCAAACCAATTGTTCATCTTGTTTAGCCTTTGAGATTTTGAATATCAGCTTTTCAACATCAGTTGTCAAAAATCTTTTTGGATTTTTCAAAAATTTAAGCTAAAACACACTAAAATCTTTTTGGATTTGAAATGAAATGAAATGCAGTAAGAAATATGTACAAACATATTTTTGTGAGTTTGCGAAAGAGGATCATATCAGTTTTTGAGACACGTCACAAGCACCGTTAAGCTTTTAATCGTTTTAAGTTCTAAACGATTCACGTTGATTGACGATATAATTGTCCTCTTAAGCTCAATCTAAAAACTTTCGAAATGCTTACCGATACGTTAAGGTATATTAATTTTGCACTAAGTTCTTATGGACCCCACGATCTCAGCATATCCCCTCATCATGCAATACACTAATTCAAGTAATGCCTTTAAACTTTCATCAACTGTGATTTGTGCGAAAACAAAGCAGAATGTTTAAACATTAACAATCAGGTCGATACTTCCGTATACGCAGAGAAAGTCCAATGTTTAAACAAAATAATAAAATAAAACAAGTTGAAGTTGTTTAGGCTTTAACCACCAGGTCGATACTCCCGTATACGCAGAGGAGGTCCAAAGCTTAAACGAAACACCAAAGAAAATAAAGCAGAACGTTTAGGCAACAACATCCAGGTCGATACTCACGTATACGCAGAGGATGTCCGATGCTTAAACAAAATAAAGAAATAAAACAAGTTTAAATCTTTGCAAAATAAAATGCACAATCACAGCGACTTTTCAGCAAAGTTGTGAAAGTTCACAAACTTAACCAGTTTTATGCTTTTTGGCATTCAGCGATTACTGAGTAGGTACACAATCACGAAGGACAAAACTAAGTACTATGCTATCAACCATGTTTCCCACTAGAACTAGGCTTTTTCATTTAAGTTTGTATCGTTATCGCAAATCTACTAGTCTAGCTGAGCCTATCGTCACATCATTAGTGAGACCGTTTATCACATTTGACATTCCATTTCTTTAGCATGCTGTGATAGTCCACTGATTTACTATCATTTCCTCTTGTTCTCAACAAAACTCATTTTGAATTTTTTCAATGTTTTTGACTTTTCAAATTTTCTAATTTTTTTAAAATTTTTACTCCCCCTAAAATCAAAATATGTTTCAATTTTGATTTTCTGGAAAATTTGAAAATAAATGCAATAAACTGTACAAAGTAAAGTGACAAACTGATGAGAATTGCCTCAATTCGCCATCCACTTGGCATAAACAATCAGAACTCCCCCTGACAACAAACTATTTTCCCATTATGATTTCAAAACACTTAAGTTTGGTTTAATCAAAATGGTTTTTTCGGAAAATTAGTTTTGTGTGTCGTTTCACAAACTTGGGGTTTAATCATCATATATTGATTTCAACTTCTTGTAGGTTTATCACAAACACAGTTACCACTTGTAAGATAGTTAAATCAAGTACAACTTAATGTCCTTAATTAACCACTTGTAAGGAGAAAAATCACCAGAGTGAAATTTCTCAAGAAATGTGCCGATTCCTACTCCCCAATTACCAACCTGGGAGTTCCGGCAAGTCAGGTTTTTCATTTGAACAAATTCACCCAAGCCTGACGGTCCTTGGGCGATTTAGAATTCTTGTTCAACAATGGTGGATAGTTTGCATCATCCATTGTTAAACCTGAATTCTCAGTTTTTACCTCAACTACCGGCTCTTCTGGCTTTGATGAACCAGAATCATTGCCTGAACGTGGCTTGTCTGACATTGATGAGCCAGATTCATCGCCGACATGTGGCTCCTTTGTTTCCAAAGAAACAGATTCATCGCCAACCATTTTCTTCTTCTTTATCTCCTCTTTCGTCCTCAGATTTGTATCTGATGAATGCGTTTTGCCTGAATTGTTGTTCTTTGGTGAACAAGATGATTTATCAGAACTTTTATCTGTTTTACCAGTTGTATCCGAGGACAAAATCCTTTCCAGATACTCTCTGGCCTTCTTTCTTTTCTTTCTCAGTCGGTCTTTTTGCCCTTGTGAAAGCTTCACTTTCTGTTCTTTGGACTTTTCTTCGACCTTGACTGATTTCTTCTTCACTACTTTCTGAGATTCAGCCCTCGATCTTCCCATTGATCTCATTGGGCAATCTCTTGCAATGTGTCCTTTGATTTGGCAGTTATAGCATCTCCTCGTCTCAAACCACTGATTCTGGCAGTTAACAGCAATGTGTCCTTGACTACCACAAGAGTAACACACTCTGTTATTGTACCATTCACCACCTTCACACCAAACACTCAGATCATAGCATTGTCTGGCTTTGTGGTAATCATCACTCCTCCTGAAAGCTGGATTTGGCTTTGAAGCACTGTGGTCAAACCTGCACCACATATCACCAACTTTTTGTGAGTTTAAATTTTCAACTTTTTGTGGTTTTTTATAACGATTGGATTACTGAACTGATGAATTTTTAAACTGGTATTGAACATTTTCTGATTTTTTAACTTTTTGTTTCTGTTCCACTTTCTTCTTCAAAGGTTTTTGCGTAGAGCATTCACCCTTTTCAGTCGATTGCAGAACAGTTCCTTGGAATTTTTTCTCAATTTTTTCATTTTCATCATCAGTTTTCTCATCACAATCTGAATTGATCGGTTCTGGACACACATAAGATGCAGAAGTCACAAAACCTTTCAACTTACTTTCTAACTCAGCAATTTTAATCCGATCACTTTTAGCTTCTTTTTCAAGCTGAATGATT
Source organism: Helianthus tuberosus (assembly GCA_030545235.1). NCBI lineage: Eukaryota > Viridiplantae > Streptophyta > Magnoliopsida > Asterales > Asteraceae > Helianthus > Helianthus tuberosus. Next base: position 168,406,108 of record CM060366.1, on the reverse strand, counting down.
TTAGCAAGATGAGAATTGATTTCAATTTGTTTTTCAAGATTATCTTTACCAAAAATATCTCTCTCATCTTCTAAAATCTTGATTTGTCTTTGAAAATCTTTTTCAATTTTTAATTTTTCATTTTCAAAATTTTTTTCTTTTTCTTTCAAAATTTTGTTTTCCAATGTCAAACTCTCCAAATCTTTTAAGAGTTTGACATTGTCTGATTCAAATTTATCACATTTTGAACACTTCTCTGTCATCTTTCCAGCTTCAGCTTTCTTCTCAACTATGATAGCTGAAATGTCTTTAACTTGCTCTTCTTCCTCTTGAACAATTTTCTTAGATTCGAATTTTTCATCAACAGACTTTATTTTTCCAATCTTTTGGAGTTCAAGCTCTTTAGCTTCAATCTCTTCAATGAACAAGCTCAAATTCACGTCTAAATATATCTTTCTCAAATCTAACAAATACGTTCTCCACATATCACCCGGTAAAACATTTGCCAACTTGTCAACCCATTGCTCATTAGTCTTGGTTATCTTCAATCTCCCCATCTCCAAAACTAAATGGCAATATCGTTCAATCAATTCTTTTGTAGACTCTCCCTTGATACTCGTAAAACTATCAAATTTCTTCTTTGCAATATCTGCTGGACTCTGAACACAATACAATTCACAATCCATGTTTCGCTATTTCAAGAATTTTCAGCAATAAATTTTCAATTCACAAACTGAAGTCAATTCAATCACTATGTCAATCCACTGAATCAGATAGATATCCGATTTAGTGACAACAATCTGGTAACAATGAATCGAGTGAAGATTAGTTCGAGCGTGTATCTGAAACTTGTCAAATCTCCTCAGATCACCTACAAACTAACAAACAATCAGTTTTAAAATGAACGGAATATGTAAACGTGTGTGTTTGTGAAATCAATCTAAGACCCGTGTCAAAGATTCGCGGATACGATTCAATGTTGTTAGGACAGAATCACTAAATGAATGAACTTGACTGAATTTCTGAAATCAAATGATGTTGTCTTTTAATTCGAAAATCAACAAAAATGATGTTACACAATTTTTATGATTTAACCAATTATACAAATTGTGACCGACAATTAACGAATCAATTCAAACAATTTGTTAAAACTGATTTGATCTAGAACACAACTGATTGGGCCTCAAATATGATGGGTAATAAAATGATTGGGCTTTTAAAACAAATTATCAAATGATTATATGATTGGGCCGTAAACAACACATGTAAACAAAACTGATTTCAATTTTGATTGGACCAACTAAAGCACTCAGCCGACAATTAAAACTACAATCCGATTTCTGATTTGACCAATCTATCAACAACACATGGGTCAGACACATCACATGTAAACAATCCGATTGATTTTCTTGCCAACAAAATTAAAGCTGCCAACAAACTACCGTCAATCAGCAATCTCAACTTAAAATGATTGTGCCTCCCATTATCGTTCAGTGGGCTTTTAATGATCAACTTTCACGTGATCTTTTATCTCAATCAACTGACATTTATCACAAATGATTTGGCCGTTCAAATCTGATTTAATTCTATTTCACCGACAAACTGAAATTACATGCACACTATGATATCAAGACATGATTTTAAAGAATTCTGTTGACAACAATTAGTGGACTGACATATTCACATATCTCGATTTAATCAATATGCACATGAGTCACAACCAATTCACAAGAGCTGACAATCAACACTTTCAAATTATCCTATTTGACCGTTCAAATGCACACCAATTTCAATTCTTTTTATTGGACCTTTCAATTTACCATACACACTGACACACAACAAGTGATTCTTGGGCTTGCACTTTTGATTTAATAAGAAAACCAACAAATTTCGATTGGACCACAGTTTTTAAGTAATTCACGTGATTTGGTCACACTTCTTGTTCACATGTAATAACCGACAATTTTAATTACCACTTTGTGATAGGACCACTAAATCCACTTAAACCGACAAATACATCACATTGATTGATCGTAAAAGAGTATTCACATGCAGATTGAAACTCAACACATTATATCTTTTCTCAAATATCAATGACACCCTCGATTAATGGTTTTCACCAAACACAAAGCACTTTTCTCGTGAACAACAAATGATGTATTTTCAAGCAGTCATCATTCAAGCAGTTGTCTTTTCAAGTGATATCAGTCTCGTCAATTCAAGCGAAATCGTGTGTTTCGCTTCAAGCAACCTCTATTTTTCAAGCGAAATCAATTAGTTCGCTTCAAACACTCACTAATTTCAAGCGGAATGTTAGATTTCGCTTCAAAAATTCATTATCTTCAAGCGAAATCAAGAATTTTGAAGTGAAATCTGATTAATTCAAGCGAGACCTGTGCAAATGGTGAGATTTCAAGCGAAATCTCGCTGATTTCCAGAAAATTGGACACACAAAAAAAATCGAATTACTCCAAAACGGCTTGGAGTTTTGATTTGAAACTTGGTAGGGTTTTAAAACATGTATTTTCGCACAATATACTTGAAAATCAGCAGATTTGGACCGGTAAAACACGTTCAATTTGACGAAAAATAGTCAAAAACGTGAAAAAGTAGTAGAAGATGAAGAATTTGATGAAAATCGGATCTGAATTCGCTTAATTCTGGTACGAATTTATGTATTTGGTCAGCGCAATCGAGCTCCTAGCTCTGATACCACTTGTAGGATCGGTTTTGACACCGTTCGATTGCGTAACGACACGTTCGACGTGCGGAAACCGTGAACGTGTGTGACCGAACACACGAGAACGTACTAGAATCTTGATTCTATTGAAAATACACTTTTACAACCACTTGAGAGAGTTTTCTCTCTCTAGACTTTCTCTCTCTACAATTAGATCTCCAATGTCACAAATGAGCAAAAGTCTTAAACATAACACTAACACTCCCTATTTATAGGTCAAGGCAACTTTAATGAAACTTCATTAATTACAAGTTTGCCACCTTGCCTTTTTCACTAAATATTAGACATTTACGACTCGGTTTCTTCAATTCTTCACTACGGTTCAGATTGACGAAGGCGATAGACAAAATATGCATCAACACTTATACCGACTAGCTTAAAGTATCTAAAGCGGTACTATACGCTAGATTAAGCGATGACCGGAATAGAACATAATTTAGACCCAACAAGTACGAGGACTTGTATAATATGGGTAAACTAAGAACATTCTGGATTTTGAAGTATAAACGATAAGGTTAAACCCGTTTCGGCAAACTTACGTAAACTAGTTACGTAAATCGATCCGAACGCGTAAATGCATAACAGGCAACCAAATGAACCATATACAAGTCCCTTACGTTATTATGCTTAAAATATGTTAATACATCAGTAGGATGTTAACATATATGCCCAAAAAGTATTTAAGACCAAATTAAGTCCCCGTAAGGGCATTTTAGTCATTTTAATATTTATAAAAGAGGTTTTAAAATAAACCTATATTCTGGTCTAAAACATTCAGTAAAAATATTTATTTTATGATGTTAAAACAGTAGGATATCATTCATATGTGTAATTTACCATTTATGGCCAAACTATGCCCTGAAAGGGTATTTTGGTCATTTCACGTATGATTTTAAGGACATAATTGGAAGTCTGAGTTCATGACTTATACCTACTGTAAAAATATTAGAATTTATTTATAAATTCAGTAGCTAACAAGTCTTAGGTGTTAATTATGGTTTTAAACCACGCCAAGCACCTAATTAGCATAAAAGTCGATAATTGACGATATTTAAGATGTTTATGTGATTCTGAGATTTTGAACAGCCTTGAATGTTTAAATTATTTTATTTTTCATATCAAATCAGTAGGAAAAGGTTTGTCATGCTAATCATATGTAAATCACATTTTATTAGTCAAAATGGCATTATCGTCAATTAAAGAATTTATACAAGAACTCTATGTTATGGTCAGTATCAAATCTGACCCAACATTCCAAAAATTCCTAAAAATGATATCTTAACAGTAGGTAATGAGTTTTTGTTCAAAATCCATGTTTAAACATGTATTATGCATAATAGCGTAATTTAATTAATAAAAAGTTCAAATTTACGATATCATGCATAACATTGTTTTGAGACCAGAGAATCATGTCAAATTTTTGGGACATACTTATATATCAGTGATAAAGCTTTTTGTCCTCTCACATTTTCAAAAATCTCGTTTATATGATATAAGGGCATAACGGGCATTTATAAGCATATTAACGGAAACTAGCATATAATCCAATATACAAATGACCAGGTAATATAACTCCAGAAGGATATACTACAACATAATATGGTCTTAATGGATGCTTAAAACATGAAAGAATTAAGCTCAATCGAGTCAGAACTGAAAGTCAAAGCAAAAGTCAAGCTTTTGCGACTTTCGGTTGCGAACCGACCTTAAACTTAGAATTGTCGGGTTGAATCTGCTTGAACATGTTCTAATAATAATTACTAAGTTATTAGAGTGTTAAAATATAATTTATAACCTCTGTATTATTAGTTTTAATTATTAATTACAATTCTATCTAGTTTGACTTTTTAACTAGATAGTTTGACCCGACAATTAACTAAGCAAACGAAATAATTAGGAGGTGCCCTTTTAAGGGTTAATCGCCGATCTAATTATGGTCACATAACCAACATACTTGTTTTGTCACATACATGCGTTTAATTCCCAACATACTATGAATGCACACAACGAATTTGACAACTGTGATAGATTATTAAAAGTATAAATCACCTCCAATCATTTCCTGGTCAAATCACACACTATAAAGTTTAAACTTATCGTGTGTTGCAGTTTGGAAAGATGACCGAATAGAGATCTGAATAACAAACTGTGGAGAACTTGTTTGTGTACATTAGGAACAAGAAGTCCAACAATAAGTTAAAATACGTTAATGAACATTCAGTTGTGTACACAATTTGATGGAATTTGTGGATCAATAGAAATAACTGAAATAACTCGCCATTCTCTTGCACCTGTTGAGCAAGAATTGGGTCCGTCGCATGATAGAAGATACATATCGTCCGTTCAAGTTTAGCTTCCTGGTGCAATTTGTTGGAATTTGTGGATTTCGTAAGAAACTTTTCATGCACTGAACCTTCAGTTGTGTACGCAAATTCACCACCGGTTTCTACAGCACAAGCACATACACAGGGAGAATGTTCTCGAAATTGAAGGAAAAGAAAAAATTGTTGTTGATGTTTTTCACTATCATGATTTTGTTGGTTTGTTTCCAGGTAGGGTTTAGAATGTTTGAAGTATTCTTGGTTCAATACCAACTCTTCTGAAAGACAAGAATACAACGTTCATGTATCACAAGGAATGACCGATCTAAGGCAGAGATCTACATCTATATCTTTTGTTCACTGACAAACTATGTGACATGTGTCTGGTCCATAGCTACACGTTAGGGTTTAGAATGTTTGAACTATTCGGATTTTGTTGGTTTGTCGGGTTCTATAACTACAATCCTTACAACATTATTGAAAATTAACGTAAACACCGCATTCGAAGATCCTTGCATTAGATACAATTTGTTGGAATTTGTGGATCAACGAAAATAACTGAAATAACTCGCCATTCTCTTGCACCTTCAATTATGTTGGTTCGGTTTAGTTATTTTCCGACTGTTTCAGTTATGATTCAATAAATAATATCTGATTGAGAAGCACTAAAATGGTTGCGGTTGTCCAATTCCAGATCGTCTTTAGTAGTGTTTGTTTGAGAATCTGATTAAGATAAACAAGGGTTCTCCAATTCAAGAGTAAGCAAATACACATTCCGAATAACTTCACAAAGATTTGTTGAAAACCCAACATCAACAAATGATTGGTTTAATACCAACTGCTCGAAATCCCTTTCGTTTTTTGGATCGTTCTAATAGATTAAAGAGAATAAACCAATTTTTTACCATAAGAATACGGGTCGTATACAATTATACGGGCCCGTATACGCAATGTTAAAAAAAATTACTGGATCGTATACTATGGGTAAAAAATGATTATATCAGACTCTCTCCCCCTCCTTTTCTCTCTTTGACACAATTTGATGGAATTTGTGGATCAACAGAAATAACACGCCATTCTCTTGCACCTGTATACACTGATTGTGGATTTAACTTGCAAGATACATGGATGGAATTGGGTCCGTCGCATGATAGAAGATACATATCGTCCGTTCAAGTTGAGCTTTCCTGATGCAATTTGTTAGAATTTCGGTTGGCTCAGATCTCGGAAGTACTGAACAACAGAAATAACAGCTTCGGTTTCATCAACCGGCTTTGAAAACCAGAGGGAATCTATGAAGAAACTGTTGGAATTTGTGGATTTCGGTTGGTTCAGAAACTTAACAAGAGAAGCAACTAAAGTTAAGCAAGAATTGGGTCCGTCGCATGATAGAAGATACATATCGTCTGTTCAAGTTGAGCTTCCTGATACAATTTGTTGAGCTTCCTAACTTTATGCTTGCATCCACCACAGTGAATATTAACTGAACTCAACTGGTCAAATCACACACTATCAAGTGTAAACTTATCGTCTGTTGTAGTTTGGAAAGATGACCGAATAGAGATCTGAATCAGGCGTTGTTCTTGTTGTTGAATCGGGAACGAAGGAGGAGACTCAACTGTCGCTGCACTGTTCTCGTTGTGGTCGACGTATACCAACGGTTCTGCGAAAAAAAACATTATCTGTTCATCATTGTTCTTGAAGATGAAGATGAAGAAACGAGGGTTTATTCTCTTTAATCTATTCGAGCGATCCTTGTTTTGAGAACTTGATTCTGATTTAAATAATGCATGACATGTCTGTTAGTGGTTTCTGTAACCAATTGGGAACCACATATCTCCTTCAAGATTTACGTATGATGTCCAAGTTTGATCACATTTGACTTTGTTCTTCGTTTTTTGGATCGTTCTAATAGATTAAAGAGAATAAACCATTTTTTACCCTAAGAATACGGGTCGTATACTATTATACGGCCGTATACAGCGCTAAAACGGTTGCGGTTGTCCAATTCCAGACCAGTAATGTAAAGAGAATCGTTGAGATAATGGACATCCATTGAATACATCTTTCAAACTTTCAAAATTCAAATCAAACTAACACAAAGTATATCGATATGGTTGGTGTAAAAGCTCACATTTTACTACGTTGACCATGCTTTTTGACAAATCATCTGCTTCCTGAATCTGAATCTGAAAGTTAACTAGACCCCTCAAGTTGTCATTCATAACAACTAAGCATCTGGAGAAGAGTATGTTGATATGGGAGAGTTTATGCAATTTTCCAAGCATTTTATCGTGTGTTGTAATTTTAATGAAGCAATGAAGATTGAATATGCAAACCGCATCCGTTTTGTATACGGAAACAGTGGCTATGGGAAATTCAAACCCGACACGTCTTCTGTGTTGATTCGAAACATTCCGAATAACTAGCAGAAGAACCCGACACGTCTTCTGCTAGTTACTCTTTTCTTCGATTTCAACAAATCTTTCAAGACCATTCACCTCTTTCAACCTACCAAAACACCGTAAACCCCTTCTTTTAATCTATAAAAAAACATCATTCTTTTAATCTATTAGAACGAGGCAACTTTCCTTATCACCCGAACCGGTGATTTCTTATCCATACTATTCTTCATAGCCATATTCCCACTCACAAGTTGTTGATCTTTAGGTGGTGATTTACTCCCGAACAAACCATGCCCACCTTGACCATTGAGCTACGCTGAGAATCCACAACGCTTATGTCCAGATTCTTTCCTTCAATCTTGGCAAAATCAATGCCTGCTTGTTTTATTATTTTCGTCTACATGTGTTTTGAAACAGTACGTTTTGCATCGTTGCCTGCTTGAATTGCAGAAAGCAAAGGATAACGAAGATGAACATTGTTTGAGAACCTGATTCAGATACACAACGGTCTCTTTGCTTCGTCCACTAGAACTATTTGTGTATGCATTCTTTTGGTAGTTAACAACGCTAATTAGAAAAAAAAAATCTGTAAAATTAATCATATTGATTGCTATAACAGGATGGATGTGACACACACAGATAGATAAGCTATCACAGTTGTCAAGACTGTTTGTTGGGTTTCCAATGCTCATACAGGGTGATAAACAACGCTGATACGAACACATGTGTTTCGAAATAGGCTTTGTTCTTGGTTTAAAGAAGTTACACGTAACATCTAGTTATATTCAGATTTAAACAATGCACGCCTCAACTGAGATAACCGACATCCATCAAGCTAAAAAAGAAAACTTGGGTTTCCCATAGTCACAAAAGATTGCGGTTTGTATTTCGCATAGCCACCGTTTCCGTAGTAAAAAACGGTTGCGGTTTGCACATTCAATCTTCAATACTTCATTAAAATACCACTAGTAGAAGAACCCGACACATCTTCATGTTAGGGAGAATGTTCTGGAAATTGAAGGAAAAAACATTCGTATACCGATGTATACGGCTCGTATAACTATATATGGCTCGTATATAATAAAATCAAAAAAAACATTCTCTGCGTGTTTTCCTATTAAAAAACGTTATATACGGGCCGTATAATTGTATACGGGCCGTACAATTGTATACGGCCCGTATACACTAGGGGATGTGAAAATAAGATATAGGTAGTGTGGGAACAAGGGGACCCTTTAATAATATAGATTTTAAGTAACCGTTATTTCAAAGAGTATATATTTATATATACGAGTTAACTGCCATTTTCGTCCCTGTGGTTTGGTCACTTTGGCCATTTCAGTCCATTTTTCAAAAATGCGTCATTTTCCTCTCCGACGTTCTGGAAAGGTGCCATTTCAGTTCAAAAATCATAACCCAGTTAAGTCGGTTTGTAAATAAGGACTGATTGTGTAAATTTGTAACATAAAGGACCATTTAAGTAAATATTAAACACCACCACCACTAGCCCTGCCACCACCACCACTCCGCTGCCACCACCACCACCACCGCCACCACCGCCACCACCGCCACCACAGCCCTGCCACCACCACCACTCCGCTGCCACCACCACCACCGCCACCACAGCCCTGCCACCACCACCACTCCGCTGCCACCACTCCGCTGCCATCACCACCACCATCACCTTTACCTCTCTACTCCGGTGACCGGAGTAAATCCGGCCATCTTTCCGACACCCCACACCCCCACGTGTTAATCTTCTGTTTCTGTCGATCTGGGTCGAATTGAACGGACATCTGAAGTTCCTTAGATCCCCACAAACATTTTACACCCCTCACAATGCTCAAACACATCGATTTTAGCCGGAACCGAACCTGCAACTTCGCCGGAATCTTCACAGTGGCCGGAATCAGTCAACACGTCGTTCCAGCCGTTAACGGTTCGTTTTTCTTGTTCCGGTTCATTCGTTTATACCTGTACAATGTTTGCACCAGGTTAATTGGAATATAACCTGATTTTGGTCGTTAATTTGAGCCGTTGACTTTCCTGTTTGACCTTCTGTTGACCGATTTGGGGGAGATGACACTGTTGACATCTGTGAGAGTGGTGGTGGCAGCGGAGTGGTGGTGGTGGCAGCGGAGTGGTGGTGGTGGCACGGCTGTGGTGGCGGTGGTGGCAGGGCTGTGGTGGTGGTGGCAGGGCTGTGGTGGCAGGGCTGTGGTGGTGGTGGCAGGGTTGTGGTGGCGGTGGCGGTGGTGGTGGTGGCAGCGGAGTGGTGGTGGTGGCAGGGCTAGTGGTGGTGGTGTTTAATATTTACTTAAATGGTCCTTTATGTTACAAATTTACACAATCAGTCCTTATTTACAAACCGACTTAACTGGGTTATGATTTTTGGACTGAAATGGCACCTTTCCAGAACGTCGGGGAGAAAAATGACGCATTTTTGAAAAATGGACTGAAATGGCCAAAGTGACCAAACCACAGGGACGAAAATGGCAGTTAACTCTATATATACATTACATGTTTTCCAAAAGCAATAAATATAATTCAAAAAATGTGGGACTGGTTATATTATAACAAGACAAGTTGTTGGGTTTATTTTTAGATGATTTAGATTAACCGGTACTTTGATCAATACTTAACCCTATACATATGTAGGGATGTTTGATGATTCAAGTTGAGCTGGCTTCAGCTCGGGCTTGGGCTCGAGCTGAAAGGTAACGAGTCAACTCGGCTCGGCTTTTTTATCTTAACAAGTTGGAATGTTGAGCTCTAATTTTAATTAAAAAAAACTTAGACAACTGCCAAATTTATACGCAATGTCCAGACGAGCCGAACAAACGTGCCAACAAGCTTAGAATGATGTCAAACTTGGGCCAAGAGTATTAAAATCGACTCTTATTATTTAAGTTATAACTTATAAACGTTAAAACTTGAACTTAATTAAAATGACTGAGTATGCTTTAACTTGAGCTCGACAAGTTTACAAATAAGCCGATTTTCAACGAGTTATGAGCCACAAAGTTTTTATACAATCACTTTACTTCATGCCTATCCGTTTATCTTTTTCTAATAAATATAACATCTAACATGTATACATTTAATTAATCATGTGACATTTTGTTTTTCTATAGTAGTTATTGTATATTCCTTCCACAATTTATATTAAATTCTTTTAATAGGTACGTGTATATCATTTACATTGCAATGTATCACAAACTAGAATTTAGATCAGCCAAAATGCGGCGGGGATTCTTTAGTTATAACTATGTCGACTTAGGACCCACACGTTATGTTAAACATGTCAAACGGGGAAAAAATAGACGATGTAAAAACGTTCACCCACACACGCACATTGCGTCGTGTTAACTCGCAAAAATTAAGAACGAAACGTAAAAACATTAACCCAAAGACGCACGTCACGATGTGTTAAGTCACAAAATTTAGAACCAAACATAAAACGAAAAAATTACGGAAAATGAAAACTATAAAGAACCAAAGTTGAAAGTAAAAGAAGTTGTGAGGATAGATTGCAAAAGATAAAAAGTTTTGTGTTAAAAGTAATTTATGAAATACTTTTTGGTGAAAAGTAAAAAAAAACAATTTTTTTTGGAAAACCCCTTAAGCCAAGGTCACGACAACAATATGCATAACTGTTTTTTCTTTAGAAAACCCCAAAGCACACCCCGTGTTGTGACGGGCGTAAAACAGTGTCAAATAGTACTAATGTCACACAACCGTCATCGACCACCAACACTGACTCGACCTAGGATCTGCGTGATGCGACGAACCTGTCAAACATGAAAAATAGAGGTAAAAAACGTTGAACCACACATGCACGTTGTGCCGTGTTAACTTGCAAAATTCGAAACAAAACATAAAAAGTTGAACCACACTCGTACGTTGCGTTGTATTAAGTCGAAAAATTTAGAATTATACGTAAAACGAAAATTTGCCAAAGATGAAAAGTATAAAGGGACAAAAGTTGTGAAGTTAAATTGTAAATAGAGTGAATTTCAAATTTTGTCATTTATCTTTATAGTGAATTTCAGGCGGTGTCCTTTATCTTTCAAATTGACGAGTCTTGTACTTAATGTTTTAAATCTTGCACGTTATGCCCTTTAGCCCTAACTCAGTTAGATTTTTCAGTTAAATCTGGTCATGTGTCTTGCACATGAGGGCATTTTTGTCAATTCGCTTTGAAGGGACTAATTGTGTAATAACATAAATATCCAGCCTTTTTTTAAAAATTAAAAAAGGACTTTAAACAAAAGTTTAAAAAAAATAAAAAGATTATATATATACATACATAAATACACTACTCTCTCTCTCTCTCTCTCTAAATCTGGTTTCTCACATCTCTCTCAATCTCTCCCACACCACCACTACCATTCACCTCACACCCCAAACCCCAATTTCTGTTTCTCTTCCATATTCATTTCCCTCTTCTTTTAATTGATTCACTGTATGTATATTGATAATTGTATGCAACTGGGTATTGTGTGCTGTAAGCTGCCACCACTTCTGACATATGTAACCCTGTTGAATGTCCACCATTAGGCTGGAGGGTGTGGGGGCGCCACCCTCGCCAGCTGGACACCTATAGCCCCCCCCCCCCCCCCATCCGCCATCGACCACACCCCCGGCGCTATGCCGGGGTGCCATGGTGGTGTCGCCAACATGTTAACGAGAGAAGGGGCGTTTTCAGGTGGGGACCATGTTCTAAACCAATGATTTTTTTTTTAATTTTGGTTAATAGGGGGCTCCATCCACACCCTGCAATTTAAAGGGGGCTCCATGGCTGAGTTGGATCCTAGGTGGCGCTGACGTGGAGCTCAGGTGGACTTGATAAAGCCCATGGGGCTCCATCCACACATCATAGCCTTACCACCTTCGTACAACATTTTAATTTCACACTTGCTTTTAAAGTAGAACCAATTGGTCCTGGGTTCGATTCCACCCACAAGGGGGTTTTCCCATATTTATTGGGTTTCCTCCTGAATTGGTGTATAGGCATTATGCCTAGAGAAGATGGATATGATCGGGTGGTTCCGCTGGTGGCACGATGATACTCCAGTGGTTCATCAGTGATACAAAATGTGTCGTTCAAAAAAAAAAGTAGGGGTGTAATGGTATCAGGTTGACGACTTGAAGGATTGTTGGAAATCAGGCCCTTGATCGAATAAACAAACACGCAATATGAACAAACTTGTTCGACTCTTTTATTAATTTACCAATGAGAGCACACTAATTACAATGACCCTAACCATCTATTTATACTAAACTTATTCTAGTCCTAACCCGACTCAAACTCTATTAATAAAATAAATAAACAAACTAGATAAACCTATCTAATAAACCTTGATGCCCAAGAAACATACCTAGACTAGAATTAGGAAACCTAAATAAAATAAATTAAAACACTTAGCACCCTCCAACTTTTTGAGTTATGACAAGATTAGTCCCAACAATCACCCCCCTAATCTTGTCAATAACTTTCTTCACATTAGAGTCGGTTCATCATCCTCATATCGGGTTTGTTCACACCATAAAATACTAACTTAAACTTAAAACCCAGTAGATACTTGACCCACTCTTCTACCCCACTTACACTTCCTCAAAAGTCGGTCAAAACTTCACCAATTCAACTACTAGCTTCTGCTATCCAAATCCACGTGAACTTTTGTAAAGTTAATTTATTTCATGCATACTAGCTTATAAAACCATTAATAATAAATGCTAGTTGATGACCCGCAACCGAAACTCGATAAATTAAACCCGATTAAAAATCACTACGTTTGTAACATGTCACATGCCATCACGCTGGAAACGACGTTCACTAACATCACGGCTTTTCACGGATCGACGACCTCTCCCCGGTCACATCCAAAGCCACCCGATTTGAACTCCAACGCCATAATATTACACCTTGTTTTTTTTTTTTTACTTTTTACCGATCACCCTTGTTCAAGAGGCCACTCCACCGACAAAGAAAACAAAGCCACCCGCTTACAACGCTTTCTTTCAACCTGCTAAACGAACCAAATCCAAAGCCACCTGCTTTGACGGATCTTTTACGTCCGTTTTTCACGCAACACGCCGGTCTCCTCTTATCACGAAACAAGCCGATCAAGGTACCCGTTCTCACCATCTACTGTTATCACCGGTTATATACCAGCCGCGCAAACCCGCAACTAACAACCGAACAACCCCGTTTCTTATTTCTTTCATCACCGCTAACAGCTACGAACACCGATGTTCATCACGGTCACCCCCGTCATCCCAACCGGTTCTTACCCAAAACAACGGTAGACCCAAACACGATAACGTCTTCGTCTTCCGCTGTTAAACGGTCCCGAACAGCACCTCACAGGTCGACGACTTTGTTCCGTTCCATGTATGTAACACCAATGCATGTAATTTATCCATGCAATCTTCATGTAAAACTTTGATTACAAAATATCACAGCCGCCATTCTTGACCATGACAATTTGGTCACCATCAACAACCGATAAAACATAACCTGCTTGCTGAAGTGTTAACGCCAAAGCTTAGAACAACTTGAAGTTGAATAAATTCCACCCACTTCAAAGATTATCACAATTAATTCCTTTTCTTAACACATGGTTTGTTTTCAACGGATTGTTTCTTTTACTTTTGACTAACGAACATAACAACCAATACGGACAAACCATTAACACATACAATATTTCACAGAATCTTCCACGGATTTACCATCCAATGTCTCTCGTCCTTTTTTTCTCCCGTCGTTCACCACCGTCCCTCACGGGGCTGCTTCCCCTACTCGAAACGACTCTCAAAACCGCAGGCACCAAGCTCTGATACCAAATGTTGGAAATCAGACCCTTGATCGAATAAACAAACACGCAATATGAACAAACTTGTTCGACTCTTTTATTAATTTACCAATGAGAGCACACTAATTACAATGACCCTAACCATCTATTTATACTAAACTTATTCTAGTCCTAACCCGACTCAAACTCTATTAATAAAATAAATAAACAAACTAGATAAACCTATCTAATAAACCTTGATGCCCAAGAAACATATCTAGACTAGAATTAGGAAACCTAAATAAAATAAATTAAAACACTTAGCACCCTCCAACTTTTGAGTTATGACAAGATTAGTCCCAACAGATTTTAGGTTAGCGAGTAGCATAAGTAAACCCAAACAAATGATTCTCAATCCGGTTCTTAAAACAGATTCAACCGTCAAAACAGCCGGTTCAATTTCCATCGGTTAGAAACAAGCTTCCAAAGCTATGTAACATGCTATTGATGTGGTGTGAGTGAGGTGTCCACTACAAATTCTAGATAGTATATACGGTATAATTAATTATTTTAATCTATGATAGTGAAGTCTCCTATATCTTTTTCCCGGTGGTGTTGAACACAAATTTGATAGAACTTTTATTTGCTAGTGGTTCCACAATTGACACGCATAAATGGAACCCTAAATTCTATATAATCATCATAAATCGTTTGAAACTCACAATCGATTGGATCATTGAGTTCAAAAATAGAATATCACATAAACAAAAACTGGAATGAAATCAAAATCAACTCTAGTTCTTATATGTGTTCATCAATCAATGTGTGTTCTTAGTGTAATAAATAATAAAAGAAACATTCCACATCAATAGATCAAGACCCACCAATCAATTCAAATTGATATCACACTTCAAAATGCTTGGTAGTTTAAAGATTCGATTGTGTGTTCTTGCAATGTATACGTGTTCATCATGTGAACATGATGATTCTAAACGGAAAATGCGTGGTTAGGTGGGAACGATAGAGGTGGTGGTGGTGGTGTTGGTCTAACCCATAGTTATACGCCCATTTGACATCTATGTGGCACAAAAAAAGATAAACAATAATAGCTAATCACTCGCAGTTTATTTGTTTTCTTAATACATAAGTTAAATGGTAAAAAGTGTTTTGAAAGTTGAGCCAGACTAGCTGGTCAAACATGGGTAGGGGGTGTGGAATTGGTTTAGACTAGAAGGAGTGGTTTGGCCCATCCCCACGGGATGAGCCTCCACGTAGGCGCCACGTAGGCGGCTCGTGGGGGATGGACCAAATTGATAATTGAAGGGGATGGAGGATGGGGCCCCACCTTATTATTTTATAATTTCCTAAGCTTTAATTTAATAAGTTAATAAAAACTTTATAAAAATTAAAAAATACAACATAAAACAACATAAATAATTTCATTTCATAACATAAAAAAAATTACATTTCCTAAAAAAAAAAATTACATTTCCTAAAAAATAAAAAATTACATTTCCTAAAAATGAAAAAAAACCTACGACGTCCACTTTTTCTTCACCTCTTCCTTCATCCTTCGATACACCTCTCGTTCCTCCTCCGGAACCGAGTCGAGATCCAACCTCATTATCCTAAAATCCTCCGCTCGAGCATAGTCGGCCGACACGTTTTTCTTGTGACTATATTTTTCGGCCGCAAATTCTTGGAACGAACGGAATTGGGAAATTAAGTCGTCCATTTTCGAAGACGCCTTCGAGCCGCCACCTCCACCCGAGCCGCCCCCTCCACTAGAGCCGGCCGCTTTGCGCTTTGCGGCCGCGTCTTTTTTTGCTTTCTCCCTTCCGTCGGGACGTTCCGGTTCGTAATATTCTTGTTCTTCATATTCCGGATCGTCGTTTATGTCGATTTGACAACGAGCGGTGGAGCCTCCCGCGCTATAACTTCCGGACTCGGAAGTTTTAGTCCGTTTGGCGGTTGCGACCTCATTTGGAATCGGCGCCCATTTAGGGTATTTCTTTAAAACGTTCCATGCTCGGAGGTGCGGGAACCGAGAACCGAGGGTATCGGAGAACCGTGGGTTGAACCACAAATTTGAGGGTTGAACTGGAAGTTGATTAAATTTTTCCTATTTTACCCCCATGTAACACATGAGGTTTTTTAAGATATAACTTTTTATTATTTGATATATAAAATTAGATTTATTCAATTCGTAAAATACATGAGGTTTTTTAAGGATATATATTTTTAATTATTTAGTACAGAAAATTACATTTATTCAAACCGTGTAATGAGCATATTTTTAAAGATGGAGTTTTTTTTATTGTTTCGTATATAAAATTACATTTATTCAACCGTGTAATAAATGAGGTTTTTTAAAGATGTATTATTTTATTATTTGGTAAACAATATTACATTTATTCAACCCGTGTAATACACGCGGTTTTAAAGATATAACTTTTTTATTTTGTATATAAAATTACATTTATTCAACCCGTACAATATGAATCTTATGGATATAACTTTTTATTATTTAATATATAAAATTATATTTATTCAACCCGTACAATAAATGAGAATTTTAAAGATATATTGTTTTATTATTTAGTATATAAAATTTATTTATTAAACCCCGTGTAATACACGGGGTTATAACCTAGTTTTATAATATTTACGACATGATCCAGTCTGACCGGTTCAACGTGCAGTTCGGTCCTGACAACTATTTTTCTTTCTTTACTAAAATAAAGGTCTAAAATATATGACAAATTCTTAAACAAATAAAACACGGAAATTATTAGTTTGTTTTCAAACTTTGTATTTAATTTTCAACCCCAAAATCAAAGTCATCATGTGATATCTTTACCACAAAACCAACATATCACAAAACGAGTTATGGGGCACCTAATAATTAATTAATGACCCACTAAATAAATAAATTTAGAAACTAATTATGTGCTCTTTGAGGGAGAAAAACACATACATGACAACCTAAACATTTTGATACAATTATGATAGCTTTTTATAAAATTGAATTTAGAGTTTTTTGAGTATCTGTTTTTTAGTGGTTTTAATTACTAGAGTCGAAAATAAAAAAATTTAACACCCTGAGTCCCTAACCACTCATTTTATAACATTTTGAGTCCAACTTTTAACGTCTGTATTTTTCATTTTGGACTCAAATGGTTAAAATCACTAAAATATAGGGGCTCAAAACATTATAAAATGAAAGGTTAGGGACTCATAGCGTTAAACATTTTGATTTTGAACTCAGATAGTTAAAAACCACTAAAACACATGGATTCAAAATAATTTACTCTTAATTTAACCGATTTTAATGTTGAATGGTCTTTTTTTGGGATGTTACTAGAAACATAGACACAAACATCAAGTCGGTGATAAAATCTTTTGGTTGATTACAAAAGAGTCGTGGATGATATCTTGGCCAGGAACCTCGTGATGTTGATTTAATGTCGTGTCCCACCTTGCAAAATCTAGAAGAGAAGAGGCATACATCATAAATTCTCATCTCACGTCATCTTATCACATCCTCTTAGGGAACCTGGGGCGCCGCGTTGTGGGTCTTCCACCACGCGTGGATTAACATGGAACACGGCCGTCGCTCAAATAGACCACAAGTGGTCATGAAAACGCGCTGTAGTTATCACGCGTTGAGATGATGGATTTCAAATGTTATGTTACCGTTGAGATAATGTAGTTACTGTTGGAAACCATGAGAAAAAAAAATTAAACGCTATATATATATATATATATATACCATCTACACAAATACATATTTCACCCACACATATACATAATTTTATACCACTTTCTTGCATAATTTTAAAACTGGAATTTCCAACTGATTAGTTTCCGCTAGACACCAATAACTCTTCGTCTTCCAACGATGACACGCTTGAATTTTCGACGTATAACGAACTTGAAGGTTAGAGCCGCCCAAATAAGAAAATGGTGGATCGTGATCGTATACATGCCAATGAAGTGTTAATGAAGGATTATTTTGTGGAGAATCCGGTCTACAATGCTGAAACGTTTAGGGATCGGTTTCGTTTACCAAAAGATTTATTTTTATTTTTAAATATTGTAGGAGACATCGAAGTAAGCGAAGAATGGTTTCAAGAACGTTACAACAAGTGGGGCAAACTAAGTTTCACGCCGATACAAAAATGCACATCCGCCATTCGTTAACTGGGGACAGATAACCCTCCCGATCAATTTGATGAATACTTAGCTATGTCGGAAAGAACTTCACGTGAATGTTTGCAATTCTTTTTTAACGTGATCATTAAATTGTATGCCAAAAAGTTTCTACGTAAACCGACGAGACACGACATCGCACGCATATACGCCGCATATGATGCTAGATGCATTTTCCAGGGATGCTCGGTAGCATCGATTGTACACATATCGAATGAAGAAATTGTCCAAGAGAGTTACAAGGTGCGTAGTTAGGGGTGACGTAAAAAGACCAATCATCATACTTGAAGCGGTGACGTCGAATGATTTATGGTTTTGCGCTTTCATATTTTGGTGTTCCTGGTTCAAACAACGACATCAATGTTTTGTACACACCGTCGTTGTTTCAAAGTGTAACAGATGGTACCGCACCCTGCTGTCCATTTTTTGTTAATAGAAGATATTACATACGAGGCTATCTTCTTGTGGATGGTATCTACCCATCATGGTCTGTTTTTATGAAAACTCTTTCATTTCATGTCGAGGTTAAAGAAAAAAAGTTCAAGAAGTTGAAAGAATCGGCAAAAAAAGATGTTGAGAGGGCTTTTGGTGTTTTAAATGGTAGATGGGGCATACTAAACAGACCGGTTCGTGCAACGAATAAAAAATCAATCCATGGCACAGTATATGCATGTATCATATTGCACAATATGCTAATTAAAGAAGATGGACGTGCAATATTTCCAGATTGGGTGCCGGATCCCCCCACACAAGTCCCCGTTGCCGAAAATGTCCAACAAGACTTGCGTAATGAAGAAATTCACTTTCGGTTGAGATATGATTTAATTGAACTTGTAGGTTCTTTAGGTTTGGAATTTCCGGATTCAGACGAGGAGTAGGTTTTCTTTATGTATCTTTTTATTTGTATATGTTTTTTCAGTTGTAACCTAAAATGTCTAGAAATGTTGTTTTTTTTTATTTAAATGAGATTATTATTGTTAATTTATAATTTAAAAAAAAACATCACTAGTGATGGACACTCCTACTAAAATCCATCATTAGTGATGGAATCAAGGTCAATGACGTGGCGGACAATGATTGGGTGTGGTGGGTGATGGAAAGTGGAACCCCCCCCCCCCCCACCCCTACCCCCACCCCCTTAGATCGGCCGTTATGTTTTAATATGGAAGAGGGTATTAAAGCGCTACTTCCTTACACGTTCACAACGAGACTTTAACTAACTTACAATTTAACTATTATATTGTGGTTTAACTAATATTATTAACCTATAAAGAAGCAAGACGTATATGCATATATGTGTTGTAACATTTGCTTAGGGAGTTTTTCAAAAAAAAAATAGAATTTTCCTTTTTAACCCTAAAGTTTTAATCTTTCATAATTTAAATTTAAAGTTTTAATCTTTGTTTTCTTTTTAACCCTAAAGTTTTAATCTTTGACAATTTAAGTTTAAAGTTTTAATCTTTAGTAATTTAACCCCTTTGATTAATTTGATTTTTCACTTCTAATTCAAAAGTTTCCATCTTATACAATTTAACCCCTTTGATTAATTTGATTTTTCTCTTCTAATTCAAAAGTTTCAATCTTTTGCGATTTAACCACTTCGAATTTTTTTACTTATGTGTTGTAATCTTGGCTTTGGGGGTTTTCAAACAAAAAATGGTTATGGATATGGTTGTTGTAACCTTGGCTTTGGAGGTTTTTCAAAAAAAAAGATTTTTTTTAAATTTTCACCCAAAAGTATTTCATAAATTACTTTTAAACCAAAACTATTTGTTTTTTTTTACTTTTAACACAAAACTTTTTATCTTTTGCAATCTATCCTTATAACTTTTTTTACTTTCAACTTTGGTCCTTTATAGTTTCATTTTCCACAATTTTTTTCCTTTATGCTTCGTTCTAAATTTTGTGACTTAACACATCGCAACGTGCGTCTTTGGTTTAACGTATTTACATTTCGTTCTAAATTTTGCGAGTTAACACGACGCAACTTGCTTGTGTGAGTGAACGTTTTTACATCGTCTATTTTTTTCCCGTTTGACAGATTCAACATAACGTGCGCGTCCTAAATCAACTTAGTTATAACTAAAGAATCCCCGCCGCATTGCGGCGGGTCGTAATTCTAGTTTAACTAAATAAGAAAAAAAAATGTGTCTGTGTGTTTGAATGTGATTGGTGGAATGGTGGAGAGAAATGAACCCCACACACCCCTTCATGTGCAGCTCGTTAGGGGATGTTACCACCCTTTGGTGACGGTAATGTTGTGGGGCGTTAGTTGGTGGTGTCCCACAATAGCCGGTCTTACCGAATGGCTTAGAGCATACGTAGTGGGGCGGTATAACCCCCCCCCCCCATAGCGCCGGCATAGCGCCGGAACACCGAAACGATCGGCGCCATCAATCGAAAATTTGGGGGTGGCGCGATATGCATAACGGCGGTATGATTGTTTAAAGTTTTTGGTTTATACATGTTTGGTCCCTGCAAATCGGAGATGAAGCAGTCACTACTAGAAAACATGGTTTTTGTCATGTAAATTTTGGTTACAAAATGGTAGCAATTTCCTTATTGTCACCAGTTTGCCACCGAAAATACGGTGACAAAAACACCCGTGTCAATTGCCCTAATGTCACCAAATTGCCACCATTTTTATATTTTGCAACCTTATTTTACCACCACAAAATTGGTCAAAATTATTTGCCACCACTTCATGTTTGCTACGCTCCGTCTTGTTTGCCACCGAGTTGTGACGCGTTTTCATACCATTTAGCCACTGACTTGCCACCATTTAACCATCAGTTTTTTACGTTTTGATACCATTTAGCCACCGGTATTGCCACCATTTAGCCCCATTTAGCCACCGATATTGCCACCATTTAGCCAACCGATATTGCCACCATTTAACCACCATTTAGCCACCATTTATTTTGATACCATTTAGCCACCTATATTGCCACCATTTAGCCACTGATATTGCCACCATTTAACCACCATTTTTTACACAATTGCAACCATTTGCTACCATACTAATTACTGGAATATTGGTTTTTAATTCAGATTTCTTTTATCCCTGCTATTTTCAACAAAATTATATATCAATAAAACTACAATAATATAAAAAAAGTCTAATAAAATCTCAAAATTATATAAAACATCTTGTTTTCAAAAGCATATAAAAATACCAACTAAAACATAAAATAACTAAAATTAGCCTAATATGATAAACATCTAAACATTCAAAACCAAGTGTTTATAGCCTATCTTCGAACTGTAGTTGTTAACATAGCTTCAATTTGTGACATTCTATCAAGCAACACATCTTTATCCACCTTATCTTTTTCAGCCAACAACCCCGCAATAATTCCAATCTACAAAACAATCAATGAATAGGATCAAGAAATCAGAATTAACGAAAAGTAATAATGGGTCAAGTTGGTTGCAAAGAAAACAAAATACAATTGTTATTCACATAGATATATGAAATGAAAAACAAAGAGTAAAGAAAAATATATGAATAAACATACCTGACTCAATTTCTCAAGACTAATCGCGCCCTTTTTTGTCTATATCAGTAAGAATCAAGAAAGATTCTTACCGATAATGAAATAGGCTCGGAGAGAATCTGTTGGTTGTTGATAGCAGGTCTTAATAAGTTGTTGACCAGCTGCATACATGATCCAAGAGTTGCATTTGGTTGTTCAAAAATAAACTAAACCATACCAGTAGATGAAAAATGATCAAGTTTGACTTTTGAGGTCAAACAAACCAATAACTTGCAGAGATTCTTTTGACATTGAAACTAAACCATACCAGTAGATGAAAAACGGTCACTTCACAATGGATATTGTACATCTGTTACAGACTTCCATAGTCACGATACCATTAGCTTGTGTCGACTTCCATCATTTTCACTACTTACCATTTGTTGGAAGCTGTAGAATAAGAGCCTAAGATGAATTAAAATACAGCCATTAACCTTAGTTTAACACAATATACATAAAAATCGTGCTAGACACATGAAACCAAACACGACATAAATATTCGCGAGTTGACCCGCACACAACCCGTTTAACCCGAATTTTTTTTTCGCAGAATAATATTTTAAATTTAAAATTATACAACAAAAAAATACAAATGTATATCACTACCAACAACGCATTTAAAAAATTAAATATAATATAAATAAGTTAAACGGGTTAACCCGCCAACCTAATGAGTTCGACATGAACTCAACCCTTTACTTATACGGGTTCGCGGGTTCAACATTAAACCCATACGAACCCGTTTAGACTAAACCGAAACCCACGAAATTTCGTGTCGAGTTTCTTGTGTCGTGTCATATTAATTTCGAAGTTAGGAAGCATGAGCATCGAGTCAATGATATATGTAGCCAACACAATAAGTGAGCTCGTAAGATGTACATTTTTACTTTGTATTTTTCTTAAAGTTAACAAAACTCTTGTGATTTCAAGTTATTAAAATGACTCGTTTACCATTTTACCCCATGCGATTTGGCATAATATAAACTAGTTTTTTTTAGGCAGTGGGAAATGAACCATATAAATCCAGAAGGTATTCTGAAGCCATTGAAAATTACACTTCTCGCTAATTGACACAACAATTGCGTATCTTTGCATATACTATAACCATCGCAAAAAAGGTTCCAACTTTTAACTTAGCACGCATTACCTTTCCCAGTGGAATCCAAAGACATTTCGTTCAAACTCTTCGGTGTCGGTTTAAAATTCAGTCCAATATCATCAAGCGGCGACCTCTGAGTACCAACTCCCGGCTGCAACTGCGACCGTGCCAAATTCGATCCGATACTCTTCAAACTCATCTTGATCGCCTGCAGAGTTTTATCCGGTTGCCCTTTCACACCGCTTTCTGATCCAGATCCTGTATCCGCATTCAGCGTCGCATTCCGCTGGTAAAGCTCCTGAAACGAAACAACCGGCCTAGCCGACTGCAGCGGTCGATCCGGCAATTCACGATGAAACTTCGATAAATTATTATGAATTTCGTCAAGAGAAGCCACCTTCCGATTCAAATCCTGACGAGTGCTATGGTTAGGAAAGCCTGGATCAAGTTTTCAGCTGAGCGCTTCTGTTCAGGTGTCTCGGAAATCACAGCCACACGATCACCCCGGGATGATTTGGATTCAGATATCTCCACAGAAGCCCCTGATATCTGGAGAACAAGAGAACATTAAATGAGATTTTTCTAAGTAAATAATATCTCTAAATCCATAACCCTTGCGGATTTTGTCAACATTAGCTCCACCTTTACCCATCACTTTGCCAACCGCATGACCCGGGACCACCATCTCGGATGCAGAAGAAGGCAATCTGATTAACATCAAGATCAAATTAGCAAAGAGAAAAAGAGTCAATAATACCAAAATAACTACTTACCCTCCATAGAGTTGCTTTGAAGAATAAGAAGGCAACGATCCATACCCACTGTCATTCATCTGTAACCAGAAACATATCCATTTAGCATACGAGATAAGAGATTAAATTCTACAAATTTAATGTATATTTCATGATGCAGCATACCGCATATATGGAGCTTGAAGAAAGCAAGAGTAGAAAATCATAATCACTCTGGGAAGAACAGGCCCTAGCAATTGAAATGTCACTTATTATATCAAATCTCTTAGAATATAATTAGAAAATTTCTCAATCTGGGAAGAACAGGCCCTAGCAATTGAACAAAAAAGAAAGAAAAAATTACGTGTCATTTGCTTCTTCCTTGCTCTCATCAATGATGGGAATTGTTGGCCTGGTTAATATAACAAAAACCATGTTGAATTTGCACTTAAAAAATGCAAAATGCTAGTGTCAAAGTGTATTGTTTAACAAAACTTAACAGGCCTCTCGTTTTCGTCGCTATTTTTTCACACATCAATAAAGGGTGCAAACGAGCCGAGCCCGAGCTCGACCAGGCTCGAGCTCGAGCTCGTTTAACATAAGAAAGCTCGAGCTCGAGTTCGGCTTGATTCGAGCTTTATTTCTAAAGCTCGAGCTCGGCTCGAAGGTAATTTTTTAAGCTCGAGCTAGGCTTGGGTTCGACTCGTTTAGTACTTATTAATTAATTTGTATTAATTATAATTATTATTATCTAAATATATGTTTAATATATTAATAAAAAATATATAAACAGAAAGCTCTTTTAGGCTTGCGAGCCGGCTCGAGCTCGATAAACGAAGCTCGGGCTCGGGCTCGTTTACTAAAATGAGCTTGTTTTTAGGCTCCCGGTAAATGCAATATCGACAACTTCTTTTCCCAAACCGTAAATCTCAAAAATTTGTGCACCACATAACTATATACAAAATTGCAAGATTAGTAAAAAAGTTAAAAGACGTGTAACAAGTAAAACAGCTAGGGAGTGAGAAGATATACTTTGACAGTAATGAAATTCCCATTTTGGATAAAATTTTCATTAAACCAACATTAATCGCCTGAACATCATAATAATAAATAAAGATGAACTCATGAACTAACATAAATTTCTTGTTCACAGTTGAGTGGTTTATTTAGTAAAAATATTAATAAATGCGGACCTTTTTGAAGTTGTTTTGAGCCTTTTCAATTGTAACCATTTGCATTTTCCCATTCCGCATAAGGTTTAAAGTTTTCTTGCTCAAACGCCACTGTCGACATGTCTCAAATGCCAAGTAAGGACATACAACACTACAAACAGGAAATCAAAAAACATAAATATTAATATATCAAATAATGGGTGGGAAGAACATTTTCTGTATATCTTTTTTGAATATCATATATTATATATAATCAGTATATTAAATACAGCAACGAAGCCTATTTATTGAATAAAAAGGCAATTGTTCAAGAAAACAATTAGGAGGTTGTAAACATCTAAGTACAGGTTGGGTGCCTTTTAAGTTTTTTGACCCGTTACTTTTTAGCTATTTTTATTCAATATTACCCATTATTAATAGACGATAACCCATATTGACCTTTTTTTTACATAAATTTATGAAAATTTTAACTTTGAAGTATACCTTGCACCATATCCAAATAAAGTAGCAAAGTGATGAGTACTGAAGCATTGAGCAGTATCGGCAACAATTGAAACAGACATTCGCAGCCCGTTTTGTATTAAATGCTGGTGGACCGCACCTACGGCAAGAAGTATAGGGACAGCTGGGCGTGTCGCTTCCTGCCAATCACACACACACACACACACAAAAGATCATGAAAATGCACATGTGCCCCTGAATATAATAAAAGTTAACAAATCATATAAACGTATTTCAAGTGTAAACCATCAAAACTACCATAAATAAACAAGTTAGGACTTACAGAATCTGCAATTCGGTAAACTGCCAGATGTATCCAGAGAGCTCACCCATCAATTGCATGCTTGCCAAGGTGCTGAAATGTTACATAACATTAACATAATCGTGCTTTTGCTATTAAAACACTTGCTTGTAAATGTAAACATCGCAAATCGGTCAAAAGACTCACATTCTGGTCACACGACCGTTTGTGCGGCTGATGCCATCCCAACTTCCATCACACGAATCGGAACTATGATCCCAGCTGGGTGGTGTATTCTTCCAATCATCCTTGAGAGCCCGAAGAAATGCAACTAAGAGATACGAGTATAACAAGATTTTCATTCGTGTGTAGCAAAAAATATGTAAACCCAACATCATAACCTCCAATAGAGGTTCCAGAAAAAAGGATCGATTTATTCGAAGAGGTTCAGATCTCCGACAACTGTGGTTGCGTTTTCTCTTATCATCATAACCTCCAATAGACTCGGATCTAACAGATCGTCATCATCTTCAGCCAAAATCAAATCGAACATACTAATCTCACAAAATCCAAACTCATCTACTCACGAAACACAAAACACAACTGGAACAGAGTCAACAACAACATCAGCAAATCTATCACACAGAGGCATCGATTTAAGTAGAAAACACTAGGTACCGTTATCAGAAACCTTAGGAACTACAATCAAAACAACATTTCAACTATAAAATCAAAGTCGACAAAATTGAAGTGATTTTAGTCGACAAAACAAAACAGTTGAATTATAAATCAAAACAACAGATCAACTAAAAACTAGAAATCCACAGAATCGAAGTGATTTTAGTTAATAATACAGTAGAATCAAGTGCGGAAATGAAGAGAGAGTGGAGGATTTGTACCTTATGAGTGGATTTCCATGGAGATTAGGAACCCTAATTACGAGAATTTGGGGGGTTTTGTGTCTCTGTGTGGAAAGTGTAGTGACAATGAGCTTTGATGAAGGTAGGATTAACAATATCATTGGTTTAGACGTAGGGGAGCGGGTTCTATGAAATTGCTTCTGCAAGAGGCTTAGTTCTTCAATTAGATCAAACGTATGGGAGCACACTTCTTTGAATGGCTAGACGTAGTGGAGCTGGTGAGATGCAGAGATTAAAATTTTAGGAGGGGAGTTATTTGGTTGGAACCCTAATTAATTGACTTTTGAAGCGCGCAGATCCACTAAAAAAATAACACGTCTATTTGAATTTTCATTTTGTCACCAATAACATGGTCACAATTAACAAATACCTTTTTATTTTTCGTGTTTTTGCGTATTTTTCCCACAAATTGCCACCGAAAATAAAAAGGTGGCAAAAATTGCAACCACTTTGCTACTATATCATGACAAATACACTTATTTTCATTTCCGTGGCAAATCGGTGGCTAAATTTGCTACCATATTTTTTCGGTAGCAAATTTTGGTCACAATTGCCCAATTTTCTAGTAGTGAGTGTAGGTCCCTGCAAATCGGAGATGAAGACCGAGAAGAAGCCGGAGAAGAAGGCCGGAGATGAAGCCGGAACTTGCAGAAGGCCGGAGAAGAAGGTCCGCCTATTTTTGTTTTAAATTTTTACACTTTGGTCCCTGCATTTTCTCAAATATTTAAAAATGGTTTTAAACTTGTTTTTCTCTTGTTTTGTTTTAAAGTTTTACACTTTGGTCCCTGCATTTTCTCAAATAATTAACTAATGATGACAAAGGGGCGTTATGACTACGGCCTCAAATTGCATAACGCCCCATAAAGCCCCGGGGTGACGTGGCATGCCACATGTCACATAACGCCCCCAAAAGGGCCTTATGACTACGCATGGCCTTAAGTAAATTTATAGATATATGGAAAGGTTGTAGCGTAAGGAATCTCTCTAGTAGTAGTCTTTTAATTCATACGGTTAGAAGTAAGTTTGTGTAGATTCTTTTCTAACTTTACCAATAGTTTTGTTATTTGTGATATTTACCGGGTATGGTTGTTGTTGTTGTATGAGAAGGTTCTAGCAAGAATATAGTTTCTTGTGAAATCATATGCAACAAAATAAATCATTTATCTTTTTGGTCTTATTTTTAATAAAAAATAATTGACTAAAATACAAGTTTGTGTCAAAACTAAAGGATTTTGATGCATAGTTATGCTATAGTTTGTAGTTTGATACAGTATAAAGGATGAATCAACCTATATTATAACATTTTCAAGAGGGAAGAAAGGAATCTTGAATGTAAGGCCAGGCGGGGCACTCCCGTTATTTTTATAACGGAAAATATATAACGCGTGAAGTTTCCATTTTCCCACCCCGACCTATTCCTATAACGCGTTATATCATCACGGAAGCGGATTTTCGTTATTTTTATCACTCCGTTATTCTTTTGGTTTGTGAGTGTAATTGTTGGTTGGGGGGAAATTGTTGGGTGTGGTGGTGAGTGATGACCACCCCGCCTAAAAAAGGTTGTGAGTGATGAAAAAATGGTTGATGACATGGCAAAACTTGATTGGTACTTGTGAGTGATAGATTCTATCACTAGTGAACCACCCCGTGTCCCCTAATAACATAAAAAGATTAACGGACTAAGCTCCAATGGTTGAAAACATATTTGATAATCAGGTAACAGAATTTTTGTTTGTGTCACTAAGACAGTGATATGATTTAAAGGTTTAAAGGTTTTGGCTTCGTATGTGAGACTTGAACCTAAGACTTTCCTCTCTCAAGCCCAGATGTTCAAAAGTTTTGCTTTTGTCAATGAACCACCACCTAATTGTTATTTGATTCTTGTTCTAAAAAAGGCACGGGTAAAATATCCAATCCATGCATAGCTTGATATTTAAACAAACTTATTATTTGATACATATAAAACAAAACAGCTCGTACATTTATTTAATCTGCTACTAATCTAATCCATAATGTATAGCGGGATTTCAACCCTCAATCTTTAAGAGAAGAGGCAATATTTAACATACTAATATACCATTAGGGGGTGGGGGTGCTTCACTTTCCATCACTCATTACATCCAATCATGTTTCGCCACGTCATCGAACTTGGTTCCATCACTAATGATAGATTTTTGTGGAGATGCCCATCACTCACCACATATGAAGGAGAAGGAAGCAGGGAGTGTTTGGGAAGAAATCTTCAACGCGTTGTCACGCGTTATCACCTACAGTGGCGGCGATGTTCCACACGTGAAACGTCAACCACCACGCACCACAACGTAGCACCCCGCCCGCCCTTAGTCTAAATGCATAATTTTAACTTATATAAACACATATACCTGGTACTCATAAAAAGAAAGCGAATCATGTTATTACATACACACTTTGTGTATCATCATTAAAACAATAGATACACAAAATATCTACCGACTTGAACTATAGTTAATTTGTGAGTACAAAAGTGTCATTTCCTCAAACTTTAGCCATGTAACTCAACGGCATCGTTACGGCAGCGCTACTAGATTTGCAACTCAGCAGCTCAAGCACTCTCCATGAACATTTCCGGTGATCAACATTCCGGCCAACCGAAGATACATCAAGGGTTTCCGATAAATCGCTACGCGCCTTTGAAGTATTTGAGCGAGCCTGCCGGTTCTTTAAGTCTCGAACTTTCATTTCGGGCTGTGGCACATTTACTAATCCATACAAAATAACATTTCTTATGGAAGTACCTGAGTTCTTCCCATAACTAGCGGCGGAGCCTGTACAACTAGCCTCTGCCGCTGGCTCAGAACTCGTACTTGAGTTCCTTTTTAATTTTTTATAGTCCACTGACCTGCTATTTCTAGCGGCTAGTGGAGTCACAGTCACGTTTTTTACGTCTGACCGTGACTCTGATCTAGACCGTCTGCAGCTTCTTTGCTGCGACGGTCTTTTACGATGGATTTGTTGGTTGATTGGGACAAGTTTTCCACAGAATATGATGTCTTCTGCATGAGACATCATATTCTCTTCGGAATCATCACTCAACCCTCCTCTAGAAAACTCGAAAACGTCGTTGTCGGCCGGTGATGATTTTGGTGGATTCTGGTGATCTGGGGATACTGGGAAATCTTTGAGAGAAAGTGTTTCCATTGCTTCTTGATCATCCATGTAATCACACAGTGTTTTGGTGTTTGTGTGTGTTATTGAGAGAATGTGTATGGAGTTTGAATGTTTCTAGTTGGAAAGAAAAAGAAATATATAGGGATGTAAATGGAGGGGAAGTATCAAGGATGGTTCTTTTCAAATATTTAATATATACTTTTCAAATATTTAATATTGAACTAGTTTTTTTTAATCTCACACCTTGCGTCAAAACTGAGTAAATGATAATGTAAAACAAACGTAATTTGAAAATAAAGCATGTTGTTTAGAAAGCTAGACCACTAGAACGATTTAGTTTATCATCGTATCGTTTTATCATACCAAATAAATACTTTATTTTGAGTACAACTTCGTTTTAACAAAACTTACAACAGAATTTCAGGGAAAAAATTAAGCACAACTACGTACTTAAATTTTTAGAAAAAAGTTATAACGTAAATTATTAAAAAAGTATCAAATTAATCGATAAATTAATATATGTTTTAAAAAAAGAAAAAAATTATTAAAAAATGGTAAAGGAAATATATATTTTTTTTAAAAATTAAAAAAATGTTACTAAAAGTAAATATGATAATAAACTATTATAATATATTAAATAATAAAATAATAAAAAGCTATACATTATTATAAAAATAAAGTTACTATTTATCAATACTCGTCAACAATATATATATATATAATATATATAATTGCCATACTTTTTATTTTTACTTTTGATATTTTTTGTTGGATAGAAATAGTAAGGGTTGTTTCAGTTTGTTACCTAAAACCAAATCAAACTGAATCCGTTTAAAAACAACCAAAATAGGTAATTTGTTTTCGGTTCAGTTTCGATTTTCATAAACGAAATGCAATCAAGTTACAACATAAAAACCGAAATATTCGTTTATTTAGCAAATTACAAGACTGGGGAAACAGAAAAGGCGAAATATTCTTGTTATAGATCAGGTTTAGCGGTTTGAAACCATACTGGAATCAAATTCAAGTTCAGTTTCGGTTTTGGTTTGATTTTGAACAATTGTACTGGATTCGGTTTCAACCGAAATGTTCTCCAAGCCGATGAACACCTTTTTAGTACTCCTTTATGTTTTTATATATTTCATATGATTTTTATAACTAATATTAGAAAATACTTTTTAGATGTGTTATTGGTTTGCAAAATTTTAGGATAAAATGAGGGTATTACAAGGTAAAATAGGTAGGAAAGTTGAGACTCGATTTAGGGGATAATTGCTTAACTAATGAGTGATTAAGAATGTTCTGAACTAGCGATCGTGGTAATCTAGTCGTAGAGGGTGTTTGGCTTAGCTTTTTGAAACAACTTGTTGACTTATTGGTTTTTTCAAGTCAATAAATTAAAATAATGTTTGCACAAGTGAAAAGACTTTTTTAAACAACTTTTTGTATAAGATGGAAAAGACATATTAAAAAGCCAATGTTTCCTAGCTTTTCAAAATGACTTTTCCATCTAATACAAAAAGTTGTTTTAAAAAGTCTTTTTTACTTGTCCAAACATTATTTTGACTTATTGCCTTGAAAAGGTAAATAAGTTAATAACTTATTTCAAAAAGTTAAGCCAAACACCCTTTTATATCGACGATAACCGATTATGAAGCATGTCCTATATCAGTGGGATATTTGATTACTCATCTCACATCATGTCGATTATCGATTATACCTTAAGGTATTGGTTATGCATGTTAATTTATCAAAAATTAACCATTGAGATTTCCAAGTATTTTCATATTATTTTTAATTTTATATAAGTATATTACCCAAGGATATAGTAAAAAATTTATGGATACCATTCAGGCAAACTGGTATTAGGGCTGGCAATAGATATCTGTATAAGACACGATTAGATCTGTTTACTGAAAAAGTACACAATATGATTTTTTTTACTTTTTTAAAAATAAATAAAATTATGAGGTTATGATCCATCATTTCTTTTTCTTGATACATAAAATTGTGTTAGGGGGATGGGGCGGCCTGTTATGGGCTCAAGATCACGCGTGGAACAAAAGAAAACACCGCCGTCCCCACTAATCATCATGTGTGGTGATGATAACGCGTCATCATCATCACGCCTTGTATATTCAAGTTGTTTTGTTGTTTTGTGAATTGTTTTGATGATGGAGATGAGTGTGTAGTGAGTGAAGGACATTTCCACTAAAAGCCATCACTAGTGATGGAATAATGCTCGATGACATGACGGAAATTGATTGGATGTTGTGAGTGATGAGTGTGTGGTGAGTGACGGGCGCCCCTACCTCCATTATAGACATGAGATATCAAGTAGTTAATCGAGTTGTATTCATATTTAATACTTGTGTTATACGCGTCGTTAGAGACCTATTAAACCCGATAAGACAAGATTTGCCAGCCCTAGGTGGTATGTCGTTTTGGTAGTTGGGTCTAGGGCCGTTCAAATCGTTCGTCGCTCGCTCGACGCTCGTTCGGAAATTGCTCGGAAAATGCTCGTTCGATTTGACGCTCGGTTGTAAACGAGCCGCTCTGCTCGGTTCGGTTTGGAAACGAGCCAAGCATGAGCAAAGGTCCGCTCGGCTCGAATTATTATTTTAAATAGTATATATATACATATACACATACATCTATAAATATGTATATACACAAATATAAATTATACATACATATATACTTAAACATACTTATATACTTAAATATAAATTAAATTTATAGTTTTATATGTACCAATCTATTAGATTTTGGCCAACTACATACAAATTTACAACTATATCTATACGTACTAGCCCAACCACGCCAATAAAAAATTAAAATCAAAACTAAAAGTTAAACCCTAAACTGATAAACGACAGTCTGTTCATCGCCTCAATATTTCATGCCGTTACCCTAAGTCGATCGTCTCTTGTTCTCAACGTAATTGTTCGTGCAATATGATCATCGCCTCGTCAGCCACAACAATGTTAATTATAAGAAAAATATTATGCCATGAAATGTGCATGTTTTTAAATACATAAAAACTTGATACCCAACATTGTCACTATCTCTCTTAGCAAATTAAAATTGGGCGACACTGTTGTCCAAATCGCTCGAACTTCGCTCGACGCTCGCTCGAAATTTTTACTGCTCGAAAAATGCTCACTTGATTTGATGCTCGGTTTGAAATGAGCCGCTCCGCTCAGTTCGGTTTGTAAACGAGCCAAGCACGAGCAAAGGTCCGCTGGCTCGGCTCGTGAACAGCCCTAGTTGGGTCTGGTATTATCTAATATCATACTCGTCTCATACCCGCAAACTTTTTTAAAACTAATATCATACTTTAATGTCTGTCTCATCTAATCACCCCTCTCGAATGTTTCCGATTTCGGTTTAGTTGCCGGGTTCGGTTCTGTTTTGTACTATTATGGTAACCATGCAGCTTTATTTAATGAATGTATGATCAAAGCTTTATTTAATTTCTAATATGGTAACTATAGCTTGAAAATTATCAAGATATTTTTACTTTTTAATGCAACATTAAGAAAATATAAAACTTTCAAAATAATTCAATTTATTCTAAAATTTAACGAAGAATGACAACTAACTCGGATTTCATTAGCTTTTGTTAGTTTTTTTTAAAGGTGTAATTCACAACAGACGGTTAATACACACCCGCAAGTCGCAGGCCCGCCCCATTTCTGTCCCAAGGACTATGTTGTCTTAACGGGGTCCACGCCTCGGTAGAAATGGGACATAGCTTTCCCCGAGAAAATTTCCGACCCCCTGCCACTTGACAGGAGTTGCACCCTCTACACGAATCGACCGCCTGTTGTGACAGAACGACCCGCTGGAGTAAATGCGCCGTAATAGAAAACTCGGGTTCCCACAGGCTTGAACCGGAGGGCGGAGTCCTTGCCATCTTTGGGTTGGGAATAACTCCAATGCCTCACCTTTTGATGGAGGTGGGGATCGAACGTGAGACCACTTAGATGGCCCAAGTTCTTTCCACCACTCCACCAAAGGATCATTCACAGCTTTTGTTAGTATAGTTTTGTAACATCTTATACTTCAAGTTCTACTTTCAAAACAATCAAACATTAATCAACGTCATTCCAAATCATTCAAGGCAGAGTTTTTCAAAACACGAGAAAAATAATCAGGTTTTGAGTTGTCCTATCTAACCCGCTAAATAAACAAGTCGTGTTCTAGTAGACCTATCTAACCCATTAGATTAAACAGTCGACCTGCTAACCCGTTCATGACTAGTTTACCCATTTTTTATAGCCCGTCAACCAAGTTGGCAACATGACGTATTAATAGATTAAACAATCGACCTGCTAACCCGTTCATGACTAGCAAGGGCGGACCTATGCCCAGCTCAAGGTGGGCGGGCGCACCCCCGGGAAAAAAATTTAGTGCTAAGTTCCGTCGAAAATCCCGTCTGCACCCCTTCGAATTTTTCGTCCGCACCCTGTGGAATTTTCTGTCCTCACCTCTTGGAATTTTTCGCCCGCACCCCTTAGGTAAAAAATGTTATCAATTTATATTTTAAAAATATTCTTTAGTAAACTCCTATTTTATAAAAAATACTACCTAAATTATATTACTTTTAATACTAAATAACTAAACCTAAATACCCAATACATTTAACTAGCCCACTACTAAGTCTTAGCCCAATAAACAAACACAACAAATCAACAATATTTCAAACTAAACTAAAATAAACAAGCCCAAAACCCTTACATATTCTATCATGCTCTCTTTATCGTCCTTGCACGCCAGCGATCAGAACATCAATAACGACAACAGTGAACAGTCAGCAGCCGCATACCACCGTAATCAGCCACAGGTAAGTCTCTTTGTTATTTTTGATGATTTTTGGTTGATATTATCCACCTCCAGCAGCCTATTATAGCCGCATACTAACCATAATAGACATGTTCTTCATTTTGTTTTCATTATGTTATGGTGGATTATATTTTGTTAGTGATGATATCTTGCCTTTTTTTATAGCGGCATACTAACCATAGTAGACATGTGTTTTGTTTTTATTATGTTATGGTGGGTTATATTTTGTTAGCGATGATATTTTGCCTTTTTTTATAGCCGCATACCACAGTATGTTTGACTTTTTTTTAGTGAAGAACGTTTGGCTTTTTTTTATGGTGTATATGTTGTTTAGATGATTTTTAGGGTGATTTACATTATGATATTTAGGGCTTGAATAGTTGATACATTATGTAATATGTTATGGAGCCATGAACTTATAAATCAATTTGTTTGTGATAGCCGATAGGAACAATGAGCAGGGACGTTATGGCGCGATTTCTCAAGAGGAAAGTTGATACGTCTTCCGGATTCGTTGATGTGGATACTCGGATTGGCAATGAGAATTTAAGTGAAGGTTGTATATGTTGTATAGAGAAAGAGTTGGTTAAGAAAGTAGGTTTAGATGATGTTTTGGATAGATTTCAAAAAATGAAAACCCGTAGGACGACGTTTTAATTATGTTTGTAACAAGGTTTAATGTGTTTTTGATGATTATATAAATTAAGTTCTTTTGTTTTACATGACCCGGCTCGACCCGAACCGACACGAACCGATTTTTTATTTATATACCTTGGGGCCTTAAATTTTTAAAAATGTTCCGCAACCCCATGGAAAAATTCCTGGGTCCGTCACTGATGACTAGTTTACCCATTTTTTATAACCCGTCAACCAAGTTGGCAACATGGTGTATTAAGATATATGGGTTAAACGTGCCATGTTGAGCAAAATCAATAGTTTTTACACGAATAAAAGTACGGGTTTGTTCAGCTTAAACTATTTACGCCTTAGTTTACACCAATGCTTCTACCTCATTTCCTATTATATCCACGTATACCACCTTCCGGTATGTATCACATCCACGTAATCCAAAATTTGACAAAATCACATAAGCATTCTCGAGGACATGAGCAATTACATAATCCATGATGTAACACCCTCATTAAATGCAGATTTGATCGAAAATATGTTTAAATTTCGTATGATATAGCGTAGTGCGTGTCATTTTTTGGTACCCACGTAACAAAATGACTTTAAGCCACACATTTCTAGTGACTTAAGTTTCAAACTTCTAGATTTAAAAATGTCACATGTCAAACAAATTCGAAATTTTTATTTGTAATGTCTCCTGACCGGCGCATTTAATGTGGGTGTTACATAAATAATAGTTTTTACTTAAAAGGCTAAAGCGAATTATAACTCTAAAGGGTGTGGGGTTATGATTGGAACATGATTTGATACATATGAATATGAATAGAGGGCTACACCACGTTTCTCAATATTTCATGGTGGTTGGCGTTAATTGAACCACGATTACCACGGGCCATGTTTTTTCCATTTTACTAGATTTTAACACTTTAAAAAATAAATTAAAATAATAAAGAGGATAATTTTTGGGTAATGACCACACACTTCGACCATTCGGTGTGAAGGGACATGAAAATGAGGCGTTATGCGATATGTAGCAACTGCGGCTGTACGCGTCAAAAAAGTGGTGTGGTGCAAAAAAAGGAAGGAGTGAAATGGGACGTGAAAATAATGTTAAGTAGTAATTTGTTATTTTCCTTTGATCTATAAAGTGTAAGAGAGACATGTAACTTATATGTATCTTTAGATATTTGAAAGTTAGAACGTGATACATGCGCGTGGTTATGGGCATCATTCCGCATGAACACCTGTTCGTGGGCTAATGGATTTTCTTTATTTATTAGTTATTTCTAATTTCTAAAGTATTTGGTGTTAGTGATTATATATGTTTCTCTTGTTAATTCCAGGACATCTATGTGTTCAATCTAAAGTTAAGAACGAAATGAATATTGAGTCTAATTCATTGATGTGTACGTACGTGTTCATTAGACAATTTCCATGAAGGTGTACAACCGTTCAAGTCATGCAAACAGTAGTGGTTATCTTTAATTTATTTATAGTAACTTTTTTATTGTTTTCTTTTATTAAGACCAAGCATAATGGGCGTTTTGTGCAAGTAGTGGAGTCATGTACAAGTAGTGGGTGTGAACTAATTAATCCATGCAAAGAAAACTTGGGAAGCAAAGTACTGATTAAAATAAGTTTACGGATATTAGTTAGTAATTAGATAGGTTAAGTTTCCAAATTATTAGGAGTCCTAGTTTGAATATAATTATTATTGTTTAGCTTATTTCTCAAGTAATAGTCCTATATATACTGATAGGTTTTATTGTAATTGTTTAAGAGAGTTTTTCAATAAACAGAAAAGTGTCGAGAAGGTTTCTCAAAACCGTGTGTGTTTTGTTCTTAATCCAATTGTTGCCTCCAACAATTGGTATCAGAGCGTAGGCGATCTACGATTTGTTCGAGAGTTCAAGAAGCGGTGTGGGGTGTCTAACCACAGCCGGGGGAGATTCCGATAGTTGCAAGGTGCGCAACTCAGTTTTTCGGATCAAAGAATCTTGAACAACGATGGCCGATGGTGAAGGACAGATTATAAATCAACCAGTTAGGGAGCCGAGTGCAACCTCTCTTCAATGTCCGAAGCTTACAAAAACAAACTACAACACGTGGGTAGTGATTATGGAATCGATACTTGATGCCTAAGGTTTGTGGGAAGCAGTAGATCCGGTGACGGGTGATGCTGTAGATGAGAAAAAAACAAGCTAGCTAGAGCCATAATCTACCAAGCTTTACCCGAAAGTGTACTTATGCAAGTTGCGAGAAGTCGGAGTGCGAGTGAAATTTGGGAATCACTTCGGGTGAGATTTCTTGGAGCCGATCGAGTACAACAACTCAACAAGCTCGCTTACAATCCTTGAAAAGAGAACTCAATCAATTGAAGATGGGAGAAAAGGAAACTATCGAAGAATTCGCCGGAAAGATAGCCGAATTCTCCACGAAGTTCAACAGCCTTGGCACCGATCTTAAAGATGTGGATCTAGTCAAGAAACTTCTTGATAGTGTTCCTGATCGTTTCATAGCAATTGTGGCAACCATAGAACAACGGGCGGATCTTAACACGATGAGTTTTGAAGATTGTATTGCAAGGCTCAAAGCATTCGAAGAACGGATTAAAGGGAAAGAAAGTGCAGCCGAGATGGGTAATCTCCTATTCTCTAAAACTGAGAATCATGGTAAGAAAGATTTCTCTCAAGACCGAAGCAACTATGGACGAGGTCGGGGATCTTCAAACCACGATCAACGTGGTCGTGGGAGAGGACGAGGTCGTGGTTATGGTAGAGGACGAGGTCGAAACCAACAAAATAATGACAATCGAAACCATGATCAAAATTGTGAAAATCAAATCCGTGACAACAATAATAACCTAGGACGAGACAGTAGCAACAATGGCAGAGGACGAGACAAAAGTAATGTTCGATATTACAATTGTAACGAAAATGGACACTATGCATGGGAATGCACTAAGCACGTTGAAGGTGAACTAAATTTGAATCAAACTGAGGTACGTGGTTTGACACTTATGATGGCAGTAACCGAAGTCCATGATAAAATATTGCTTAATGAAGAAAAAGTTCATCCCAAAATGTACTCTACTAATGGTGATGATGACTCGATATGGTACTTGGACAATGGAGCTTCAAATCATATGACGGGTACCAAGTCTCACTTCACCGAGTTGAACAACGACATCACGGGTTTGGTTAGGTTCGGTGACGGTTCAAAGGTTGAGATTAAAGGAAAGGGTCCGATTGTATTTGCTTGCAAAAACGGTGAACATCGAGTAGTAAGTGATGTGTATTACATCCCCGATTTGCGAAGTAATATTTTAAGTCTCGGGCAACTTACTGAGAACAGGTGCAAGGTATGGATGGAAGATAATCAATTGTGGTTATATGAAGAAGGTAATCGTGTCTTAATGAAGGTTCCAAGAAGTCCCAATCGCCTCTATAAAATTGCACTTAAAATCGGTACACCGGTATGTCTTTTTAACTCTATAGATGACTGAGCATGGCTTTGGCATGCTAGACTCGGTCACTTGAATTTTCAATCTATTCGTGACATGAAAACTAAGAAGATGGTACGAGGTAAGATGCAAATAAAAGCTGGCGAACATGTTTGTGAGGCTTGTATGTTAGGCAAACAAGCACGTGAAACATTCCCAAAGCAAACTTTGTTTCGTGCGAGCAAGCCCTTAGAATTGATCCATACCGATTTGTGTGGGCCTATCAATCCTCCCACACTTGGAGGAAATCGGTATTTCGTTTTATTTGTTGACAATTATTCACGATATATGTGGATTTATACTACCAAAAACAAGCTTGATGTTTTCGATTTCTTTAAAAACTTTAAACAGGAAGTAGAACTTCAATTGGGTCTAAAGATCAAAGATGTTCGTAGTGACCGTGGTGGTGAATTTTTAAATAAAGTATTTCTAAACTATTGTGAAGAAACAGGCATACGAAGATACTTTACGGCACCATATACGCCACAAAAAAACGGCGTCGTTGAAAGGCAAAACCGCATGGTGATGAACATGACTCGAAGTATGATGAAGGCAATGAAATTACCACATAACATGTGGGGCGAAGCAGCTCGTCATGCCGTGTATGTGCTAAACCGAGTATCGACCAAGTCACTAAAGGATGTCACTCCGTATGAAGCTTTGCATGGAAGAAAACCGAACATTAAACACTTACGAGTGTTTGGGTGTAAAGTGTCACACCCCAACCGATGACGAAAACATCGGGACATGGCACTGAGCGAAACAGATTGTTCAAGAGAAATTCCACAACAACTACTTTACCGAATAGTTAAACATTATGTCCCATACCATAACCTATTAAGCAAGTAAGTTATTACGGACATAGATATCTCCAAAACAAATAAAACTGTTCTGACAACTCAGATTCAAATAAAAATAAATTGTTTGTTTGTTTCTAGACTCTCCCCTACTTGATTCCATCAAAGAGCAAGCAAGCATCCTAACATCTTAAGCACCTGTCACATACGTTAAAATAAAGGTCAATACACATAGTGTAAAGGTGAGCATACAAGTTTGATAATAGCATAATAGAGTTCGAAAACGTTTACGCATAACCAGCATGTACAACGTTTAATGTGAAGCATGTAAGTTATCGACAAAGATCCTATCAATACCAATGACTGCGAGTTGACTGTGAATAGCGAGTGCGCAACACATGTCCACCACTGTGAACACGTGAAGGTTAACATAACAAACATGCATTTATCGAGGCACGTATAACATGCATTAGAGGTCAGCGTATAAATAGTGTTTGCATTGTGTGTTCGATGTGATTGGGAATAAGTAACGTATGTAACACCCAAAAGTGCGTAAAGCAAAAAGGGATCGAGTATACTCACATATAGAGTTTAACTTAATAAACACTGCCTTAGATTGAAGGGAGTGCTGAGAGAAATTAGCCTGAACAGTTAACGATAGCATAAACGATAAGCGGCGCGTAAGACGATGCAAGTGTACCAAGGATCGGATGGCAATCTGATCGGATGGCCAGTCGATCGGGTGGCAATCCGTTTGGATGGTCATCCGATCAGATGGCCGTTCGATTGGATTGTCACCTCGTTTGGCGAGGATGTGTTTGTGTATGATGGTTTGCACTTTGAAGTTTTCATTGTAGCATTTTTAAAATAGAGAAGTATCTCTACCTTTCAGGTCGGTCGGTCGAACGGCGGTTCGATCGGACGGCAATCCGATTGGCGAGGCTTCTCAGTTTGAGAACAAGTTCACAGCAGGGCGGTCACTCGATCGGATAGCTATCCGATCGGGTGGTCCGTACATATTGAACATGTTGAAAAATTTGGTTAAGTATCAAAGTCCCAAACGTCACACTATCGGATGGTCGTTTGATCAGATGGCAATCCGTTCGATGTTCAGATCCTTGGAATGTTTAAGTAAGAGTTTAAGTATGGAACCAAGTGCATCCCGGTCGGATGGCCGGTCGATCGGATGGCAATCCGATCGGACGGCAATTCGTCCCAACGGTCAGATTGTCTTGACACTTGATTTCGTTTGAATTTTTGTAGTTTTGAACGAGTCGTTTTGATATCTTGCTTAAACCACAGAAACCTTATCTCGACCCAAGTGACCCGACCGAACAGGAATCACCCTAGTCCGACCGGTTCACGGTTCGAGACGGTTGTTCATGTTCAAACCCAAAATCAGTAGTCTCTTAGATAGAATTCAGATCTGGAACTAATACATCACTAAGAATGAGTAGAAGATCAGAACGAGCTTCGATTCTATCGGGTTTGAGTGCATTGAGTGTAAAACAGTTGAAAGAAAGTTGGAACTCCTTCTCTCAATCCTTTTAACCATGAATTTGTGTAGATCTATGTGAAAACATTGATTAATCTTGTGGAAATCCTTCAGATCTAAGTTGTTCTTGGTGGAACGAAGCCAAACATTGAAGTTCATAAGAGCTCCATGATGACATCATCCTAGAACACCTCAAATCCGGTGATTTCACAGTTAAAAGTTGAGATTCAAAGGTGAAAATGATGTAGAAGTGTGTGTAGATCATAGAAGTACAAGATTTAGGTTGAAAACTTACAAGAATCGAGAGAAATCGAGAAAAATGAGGGCTTGAAGTCGGCTGGTCGAACAAGGGAGCTGTCACATCGCAAATGATGTGACTGGTAGGTATTTAAAGGGTTTCCCAAAAAGGAAAGTGGGTGAAAGTGGTTGGTCGATCGGGTAGCAACTCGATCGGGTGGCAGCCCGATCGGGTGACAACTCGACCGGATGGCAATCCGATCGGATGGCCACTCGATTGGTTGGCCACTCGATCCTAGTGTTCGGCGCGACGATTTTTGTTGTTGTGATGCGATTCGAGTGAGCGATGCGATAGTATTACCCATTATTTATTCAAATAACATAACTACTATATCTAACATACAATCACTATAATTAACTTGCGTTTAGCGTTTGCGATTCGATTGCGATGCGATAGATTTGCGATTAACACCTCAACATAAACATAACATGCACAAGTAACACATAATTAGCACACACACGTAAAACAATATCCAGAACACATAATTCGAGTTGCGATTGCGATAGCGATAAATTGATTAGCGATAAATATGCGATCAAATAGCGATTAAACCTCGATTATTAATAGATACTCCACATAATACAACTAAAGCAAATAATTAAATAGATTCGATTACAAGTCAAAGAAGTCAAAACAGTAGTTGAGCAAGGATTGACAGATCGCAGTTAGCAATCTTTTCTTCCTTTGACTTCAATCTTGACTTTGACTTTGACTTTCGAAACACGGGGTATTACATAAAGCCTATATGAAGATTCCAACAGTAAATACAACTAAACTTGACGACCGAAGTATGACGTTAGTTTATCTCAGGAGTTAGCCAGGGTCAAAAGCATATCGTTTGTTCGATCCTAACCAGCAGAAAATTTACGTAAGTCGAGATGTAAAATTTAATGAAAGGATGGGTTTTGATTGGTTAATTATAAGGATACTTTGGGCATTGGAAAAGGTCTAGAATGGATTGAATTCAACGTGCAAATTGAAAAAGGAGGTCAACAAAACTTAAATAATCCTATTGATGAGAACCAATCTTGTGACACGGAACGTGAAGCCGAAGCATCAGATCAACAAGTCAAAAACAATGATGTTGACACACCAACTTATGATGCCGACGTACAAGCTTCAACTCAGTCTCCAGAAGAAGCTATTGTTGAAGATGATCCAGTTCAGGTGGTGCGGCGTTCATCTAGACGAACCGAGAAACCAATCAGATATAACGATTATGTAATGTTACAAGAAGAAGAATGCTTGTTCCTTAATGATTAACCGAAAAATGTAGTTGAAGCCAAAGGTTGCAAAGAATGGCGTGATGCAATGCGGAATGAGTTAATCTCCATTGAGGAAAACAATACATGGGAATTATGCTCGTTACCAAACGGGCACAAAGCTATTGGTTTAAAATGGGTTTACAAGATAAAAAGGAACGCGAATGGGTCGGTTTCAAAATACAAAGCGAGGTTAGTCGCTAAAGGTTACGTGCAAGAACATGGTGTAGATTTTGATAAAGTCTTTGCTCCGGTAGAAAGAATGGAAACAATCCGTTTGATATTGGCGTTAACAACTCACAATGAATGGTTTGTTTACCATTTAGATGTTAAGTCGGCTTTTCTAAATGGAGATTTGAAGGAACTTGTTTATGTAAAACAACCTGATGGGTATATAGTTCCAGGAAAAGAGCGATTCATCTAAAATTAAATAAAGCGTTGTATGGCCTTAGACAAGCACCTCGGGCATGGAATGAAAAATTGGATAAGACCCTCAAAATGTTAGAATTTGTTAAGTGTCCAAGAGAATCGGCAGTTTATAGAAGATATGGAAGGGGTGAACTAATTATTGTGGGGATATACGTGGATGACCTAATTGTAACGGGTTCAAGTGTTAGTGAAATCAACAACTTCAAAGAACAAATGAAAAAGGAATTTGAGATGCAAGATCTTGGCTTGTTAACTTACTATATTGGTTTGGAGGTGGAACAGGAACCAGGCTGCATAAAAATTAAACAAGAAAGTTATGCAAAAAAGATTCTAACAACTGGTGGTATGCTCGAATGTAACTCAAGTAAATATCCGATGGAGCCGCGTTTACAACTAGCAAAAGATGACAATAGCCAACTAGTAAATCCGACGGAGTATAGGAGGCTCATTGGTAGCTTGAGGTATTTGACACATACGAGACCCGACATAAGTTTTTCGGTCGGAATGATTAGTAGATTTATGCAAGAACCACGACAATCACACATACAAGCTTTGAAGCATGTGTTGCGATACATAAAGGGAACCGTGGGATATGGGTTGCGGTATGAGCGAGATGCAACCCATTATTAATTGGTTACTGTGACAGTAGTCACGGGGCAGACCAATCGAATGGAAGAAGTACCACGGGAATGGCGTTTTATTTCGGTAATGCACTAGTGTCATGGAGTTCGCAAAAACAACAAACTTTAACTCTCTCCTCGTGTGAATCGGAGTTCATGGCAGCATCGGCATCCGCATGCCAAGCTATTTGGTTAAGAGGACTTCTGAGCGAGTTAACCTGCAGTAAAGAAGAGGTGGTTGAACTACATGTAGACAACAAATCGGCTATAGCTCTTATGAAGAATCATGTATTTCATGGTCGGAGTAAACACATAAATACAAGGTATCATTTTATAC
Source organism: Helianthus tuberosus (assembly GCA_030545235.1). Classification (NCBI taxonomy): domain Eukaryota; kingdom Viridiplantae; phylum Streptophyta; class Magnoliopsida; order Asterales; family Asteraceae; genus Helianthus; species Helianthus tuberosus. The sequence goes on along the minus strand of CM060366.1, from coordinate 168,362,089 downwards.
GTGAAAGTATTGAAAGAGGAGAAGTTCGAGTGGAATACATTCGGGGAGAAGAACAACGGGCTGATATTTTAACCAAAGCTTTGCCAAGATTGAAATTCGAAGAGATGCGCAATATGTTCGGAGTGGTGGATTTGGGTGGAACAAATGCAAGGATTAAGGGGGTGAATGTGAACTAACTAATCCATGCAAAGAAAACTTGGGAAGCAAAGAACTGATTAAAATAAGTTTACGGGTATTAGTTAGTAATTAGATAGGTTAAGTTTCCAAATTATTAGGAGTCCTAGTTTGAATATAATTATTATTGTTTAGCTTATTTCTCAAGTAATAGTCCTATATATACTGATAGGTTTTATTGTAATTGTTTAAGAGAGTTTTTCAATAAACAGAAAAGTGTCGAGAAGGTTTCTCAAAACCGTGTGTGTTTTGTTCTTAATCCAATTGTTGCCTCCAACAGTAGGTCAGGTTGTATTGTAAGGCTGTATATTAGCCATTCGTATTTTTCTTTTGGATTAAGAATGAAAATATGAAATCATCTCTACCCAATCTCTGGAATATCTTTTAAGCTTCTCTTTTTTTCTTGGGGAAACGATTAGATTTGTATCAGAACGCTTTTTAACTTGCATACAAATAAATATACTTATATGATATATTACCCTAAAGACTTAAAGTACAAAGTCGGTGGCTTCAGCCACCGACCAATTCCTCCTTTTTGTCACCATTTGTCTTTTCTATGTTTTCCTTTTGTCTTCTCTTGGATCCCTTCTCCGTTCTTTCTTTTTCCCCAGATACACAAAACACAGAACACCCCAAATAAAACCCTAGCTCCATCTCCCCTTCAAACACCGTGATCCCCTCCTCCTCCTCCCATCGCCGTCGTCCCCCGCCCCTACCACGCCGTCACGCCCCCTCCTCCTCCCCTTCACACACCGTCGATACCCTTTTTCTTCCTCGCCGTCGCTGGTGCTGGTGCCCTCCGGTTCGCCGTCGATGCTGCTGCTGCCCTCCGCCACGCCACCCCGTCGCTGCTGCTGCTGCTCTCCCCTGCCACGCCATCGATCTCCTCCTTTCTCCCTTGCTACTTCACCGAATCAAGTATGTTTCTTTATCTTCAAGAATTGTTTTTTTCTTTTTTAATGTTATGATATGTACAGACAATCTATGATACAAAGGAGATTGTGTGGTGTTAGAGAGAGAAATGGAGCGATGAGTATTGCACCACCGTTGCCGGAGGCACCGGATTCATGTCGGTGTTTTCGTTTTTATTTTTCTTTGCATTTTGTGGTTTAGTATTGAAGCTCGATTATCAGATCTGATGATGTTTCTTTTCATGATTGTTGCTTCTGATATCGTTCAAATGTGTCCATGTCACGATGTGTCAGAAACTAGCAACGGGGGGGTGGTGCGACGGGAGGAGGGGTGGCTGGTGGTGGTGTTGCGACGGGGATAGGGTGGTGTCTTTGGGCACATCATCTATTTCCAGACCGATGGGTCTGATGGTGTTGCAACAGGAGTTAGGTTGGTGTCTTTGACAATGAATTTTGAGGTTTTGATGTGAATGTGTTAGAGCTGTATTTAATTTGGGGTTTTTTGTTCATGTGTTCATAGGTGTGAAGTCTCAGTTGGAGTATCTTCACCAATGCTTGCCAGGTAATGCTTCTGGTTAAATTTTATTTTTACTGTTTTATCTTAAGATTGATCTTTAATGTGAATACCTATGATTTTGCTGATTTGGTTGTCTTTGTTATGTTTGCATATGATTGTAATGAAGCCCCTTTATAGTTTAAAGTTTAAACATTTATATTTAATTATGTTCGAGACCAAGGTGAAATTGATGTGATGGAACTAGAAGTTTCATGATGGTTCACCAAGTGGACCGAAGCAATTTTCGAAAATAAACTAATATTATGGATGATTATTATATCGTGAGACTATTTTTACATTTGATTAACTCCATTTTAATATTAAAAAACACATTCAATCATATATTTACGTATGCAAAGATCTAGGTTTTGTTATGATTTGTTAAATCTCATTATATTTTTATTATAGTAGTATAGTCGAAAGCAATCAAGTAATTATATATTCCTTTAGTCTCATTTCAATTTATATCATGACTTATTTTAGCTCTTTGTATATGTGAGTTATTATTTGTATGAATGTTGTTTCGACTCACGGAAACTGTGAATGGAGGCATGGTCTGCTTTCTCATGTTATTTATTAGTTTGTATGTTGTCAAATGATCAATATTACTGATGATCATATATGCGTTTGTTCAATGTTGTTAAGAAGTCCAAGAAGGACAGCACCATCTGCAGTTATGATTTCAAATTTTTACCTACGGATGCACAGTTATGAAGTTAAGGACATGTATAATTCAGCATTAAATACAATTATTATGGTACTAAAACAAATTGTTTGCTTGCTTTGACAAATGCCATTCATCTTTCTTTCTTTTTGTTCATGAGTTCAGTTCCCTTTATCTTTCTTTCTTTATGTTCATGAATTCATGAATCTCTGTTTTCTTTTCCTTTTTTATTATATCATGATTAATTATTCATATAGTTTTGGATTTTAAATGAAGTTACAATAGTTTATTGAATAGTCTACAAACGTACATTTTTCGTAAAGTGATTGTGCATCAGTTCTTATACAATAGTTTATTGAATAGTCTACGAACTTGCCTTTTTCATTAGGTAATTGTGCATCAGATCTTATTTGAATAAAAGTCCCACTTCCCAAAAAAATGGCGTTCCTAATTCTATGTTTAATGACGTTAACGTCACGAACATAATGTGTCTAACAAAGTCAAAAAACGTGTAACGACGTGTGCGGATTCAATCTTTATTCTGTTGGTTTTCAAGAATACAAAACCAAGAACTCAAGAAACAAATTTTTTATGTGCACAGGTTGATAGAAGATACAAACAATATTATCATCAAATGCAGATAATTATATCATCATTTGAAGTAATTGCTGAAGGTGGAGCAGCAAAAACCTACACATCACTCGCACTCGAGACCAATTCATGCCGTTTTCGGTGCTTGAGAGATGCAATCGACAGCCAGGTAACACGTTTTCAATAACTTTTTTTCAGTAAAGAGCCGGTCAAATATAAAGTATAAATACGTTTTCATTCGACTGTGTCATAATGTTTTTTTAGTAAAGAGCCGGATCAAATATAAAGTATTAATACGAGTTAATTTAACTTTCGACGCCGCCGCAACGCGCGGCGTGTCAAAATCCTAGTAATTAATGGATTATGGGTTTGTGTTTTGTTTTATTAAGAGGTTTCGAACAAGTTAATATGTCTAATATGAAGCTAAAGTTAATGAGATGTTCATCTTTAAATAATGGTAACATCTATTCTTCGGCGAACGAACAGTTCGTAAACCATTCTGCGGGAAGTTCGTTTACGTTCGTTAGTTTAATAAATGAACGAACATGAAACAAGAAATTTCGTTCGATTAGTTAAATGAACGAACATGGGTCTCGTTCGTTTAATTGTGTTCGTGAACGTTCGGTAACGTATTCATGAACAAACATTCATTTGTGTTCGTTTATTTTTGTTTTAATTTAATATTTTTGTACTTTCATATATTTATCTAAACTTTTTATATTCTTTCGTTTTTATTTATTTTATTACCCTAACAATTAAACTATGAAACCATATTTCACCTTGTTTATGCATAATTTCCCTTTCCTTTCTCATTATTTACATTGACGAATACGATCGACTTTTGTTCCAAAATTAGGGCTTCAAGTTGCAGCGCTGCTTTCTCCGCCATCCACCTTTAGCCTTCGTTGCGTTCGCCGAATTTATTTGTGTTCGTGAACATGCTCATTTCCTAAATGAACGAACACGAACATAAAATTTTGTTCGGTAAGTGTTCATTACCGTTTGAGAACACATTTATTTCTTAACGAACACGAACAAGACCTTGTTCGTGTTCGTTCGCTTCGTTTACGACCTCAGGTTTATAAATAGTATAGATGTTAAAAGAGCTTTATAGGTAAAGAGTCTAGATGTTCGGTAAGCTTCTTCACTTGGGTTCAACTTAACTTCCATGCATGCATGTTGCGTTGTCGATTTCAGTGACAAGAGGTGCCAATTTCTTTTAGGGTTAATGGGGGCCAAACTATTACAAGTTAGGATCATTGGAGGGAATTTTTAAAGTTGGGATTATTATCGGCCAACATGTGAAACTTAGGATTATTAAAATCCAATAACCCTTTCTTTTATTGTCATTAAGTTATTTTCGTATTAAAAATCTTAAAATGACAATTAAAAATCATTTTAAGAATTTTTAATGAGTGATTATGTGTTGGTTAATTTGGTCTCTTTCTTTTTACATCAAAACAGAAGGTAAAAGGCAACAGGCATAATCGAAAGAGACAAATAGAAATAGAAATATTCCACTTTGTTTCATTTCACAAAACGATAGACCTACATCCAGCTCAGTCTTCTTCTACACACAAAAGATTAAACACACTTGTTCTTACACAAGTGAGTTCATCTCCAAGGGTACAATAATTTCTTTCAGGGCCGGATTTGGGCCAGCCAACCTGTGCCGTCGCTCAAGGCCCAAATTTTTAAAGGGCCCGAAATCTTTTTATAAGCTTTTGTATATATTGTAAATTATATATTTAGTATATCCATCCGTTTATTATACATAAAAATGTTGGTAGTGTAGTGTAAAAAATCTCAAGATAACGTAGACGTCCGAAATTCAAAACTTGGCTCCAACACCAAGATCTTTTTTTTTCTTAATTCATTTCCTCTTGATCAGCTTTTTGTGTCACCCAGGGTCTAAACTTTTTTAGAGTTCTCGGGGACGGTCACTAGAGTGAATGTTTAAACGAAAATGCGTTAACCAACATCACCCCATCCCACCTCCCGGTTTGCGACAATGCAAAAATAATATCCCAAATCAACTAGACATGAAGTGAAAAAATGATACAAGGTGTAAAGCGCATTAAGTGTAGCGGATTTGTCATAATTGAGGTTAATCCAACAACTGTTTTCATCTCATTTGTTACTCGGCCCAATCTGTATTGTTGTATGGTTTGAAATCAGACCGGCCCATAAAAACCTCTAAATCCCTTTCCCTTGCTAACTGGTTTCTAATCCAAACTGGTTTGATGCATAGCCCACAATCTACGGCCCGGATCGTCCGTACCGATTCATGGTACGAACGTGTTCCATCGAACTTTGATGAAACCGGTTTAACACAAAACTATTTTAAAACCAACCTAATTAGGCAACACAAAAACAATTTTTAGCACCTCTACAGTTGGTTTGGTTGGACAGGGCATTCCCCATCGAAACCCTTCACCCTACCAATCATTTCTTAAGGCTATAGGGTATGGGGACCGTCCCCCACCCCGTCGAGCTCCGACGACGCCGGCACACCACCCCCCGGGTCCCGTCCTCAACGTCGAGATGTTGCCGTTGGCAACGAAGCAATTATTGTGGGCCCCAGTCAAATGTAGCCGTTTAAATAAAAAAACATAAGCTTATCTTCTCTACGGGTTCTTCGGTTAAATCTTCACCGTTGGTTTCAATGTTAACTTCTTTGACGTCGTTTCCGGTGGTTTCTTCGTCGGATTGTTCTTCTTCTTCTTCTTCTTGTTCCTCCTCGTCTTGTTCATTGATTTCTTCTTGATTTTCTTCATAGGGTTCTTCTTCTGGCTCTTGTTCTTCTTCCTTAACGGCGACGGCGGATTTTAGGTTAGGGTTTCGGTGGATGGATGGGACGGCGGCTTGTTAACTTTGTTTGCGTTGAGTGGTTGATATTAGTATTTTATAAGTAGGTCGGTTTGTTCTTTAATTTTTTGGGGTTTTTTTAAGTTTATTTTTTTTAAGTTTATGTTTTTATTTTATTTTATGTAATGTGTTTTTAATATTAAGAGTAAACTGCAATTTTACCCTCTGAGGTTAAGGGTCATTGGCACCCTTACCCCACTAAGGAAATAATTGCAATTTTACCCCCCACTGTTCACTGTTATGTCGCAACCTTACTCCCCGGCCTCAGTCAACGGTAGTTTGACCCTTATAGGTTAGGGTATTTTGGTAATCTTACCCTATATTTATTATTATTATTATTATTAGAGTAAACTGCCATTTTGGTCCCTGAGGTTTGGTCACTTTTGCCACTTTAGTCCAAAAAAACTCAAACCTTTTGCATCTGGGTCCCCGTGGTTTCAGTTTTATTGCCATTTTGGTCCAAAAATGAAATTAAGTCATGTTTGTCTTATAAAATCCTGCAATTTTGTCATTTTCCTAAGGGGCAAATCAGGTCATATTTGTCTTATAAAATATGGTATTTATTTATAAAAAAGAAATGATCATTTTGCCCCTGCAGAAAAGGAAAAAATAGCAGGATTTTATAAGACAAATATGACCTGATTTCATTTTTGGGCCAAAATGGCAATAAAACATAAACCACAGGGACCCAGATGCAAAAAGTTTGAGTTTTGAACTAAAGTGGCAAAAGTGACCAAACCACATGGACCAAAATGGCAGTTTACTCTTATTATTATTTTTATTTATAAAATCAAATTATCATCATCATCTTCAAATAACACTTGTTCAACATTCTTCAACACCACCCACCAATCTTTACCGCTCAACTCCACCTGTTCAACACCCTTGAAACACCACAACTCCATCTTCAACCACCGCCACACCACCATTCCCACAACAGTTCACCACCACAAGCACCATCAGAACACTCTACAACCACCCAACACCGCTGCTTACTCTGATCACCACTATCCACTATCCACTTCCACCCTGCCACCACCTACAACATCGAGAACCAACACCCACAATGATCAAACCAAACCCCAATCTCCAAAATCAAAAACCCTAAAAAATAACAACAAAAAATTCAAAAACCCAGAAGTTCTTAAACTCGATTGACAATAACCTGTGAAAAATTATCAAGATTATCCATGGCAACCGCCTTGTAACCGATGGTGAAACAATCTGAACGATAGTATCGTTTTGCTGGTGATTGTGGTAGATTGGAATTGCATGTGACAACCCGAACTTTCAAGGTTAGTATTGTGTAGTCTTGTGATTCCGATTTCTCATTATTTCTCTTTCCCGTTCTTTGCTTTAGTGAACCTGTTAAACACTTGTGACTTTGGTAAACTCGTTTTAAGTGAAACGTATTTATGTATGTTCGAGTGTGTAATGGGTTGTTCTATTGTGTGAAATGGTTAAGTTAGGGCCGCATATATAGGTGGGCTACATACACCTTAGTTCTCTAGTAGTTCTCTAAATCACACCGGCCCACACAGGTGTCCGGCCAGAGTCACATGAGCCTACCCCTTTGGGTTCCGTGCATGCTTAGCTAAGGGCCCGAAATAAACTTAAACCTTTATTCAGTCCTCGCAAGCCCAAGCCATATCTAAGCCCATCTTTCCTTTCCCTTGTTTACGTATGGTATGTATAAGAATACATAAATTACTTGCAAACCCTATGTTCCTCTAAACATGTGACGGCAGTAACCTTTTGGAGACACCATCTTCATCGGTCGAGATTCTATTCCAGAAACAACACCGACCGCATTCGAGCTCGCACTCCTTGTTGGTTCAGGGCCCAACTGTACACACTCAATACACAAACTTAAACTTGTTGTTGTATTCTCAAATGTAAAAGGCGTACATTACTCACTAAACAAAGAGGCCAATATATAGCCATACATGCACTAGAAATTAAAAGCAATAAATAACCAAAGTAGGAACATGGAAAATTTAATGCTAACTTTCTCCTTCCCAGCCATTACTCCAACATTTAATACTCCAATGTTCACACTTGACTTCCATGAACATGTTCACACCCATGATTAAGAGAACATGCAGCTACACATGGGTATATTCCCATTTAACACGCAACCTATTGACCCGCAACCTTAACGAACCGTATCCGTGAACCGGCAACCCTAAAACGTGCCGACCCGTGACCCGTAAACAAACCCGCAACATCAAGATTAACCCAACATTCACCCCCTTAATCTTGATCTCTTAAACCACACAGATCCGTGCATGCTTAGCTAAGGGCCCGAAATGAACTTAAACCTTTATTCAGTCCTCGCAAGCCCAAGCCATATCTAAGCCCATCTTTCCTTTCCCTTGTTTACGTATGGTATGTATAAGAATACATAAATTACTTGCAAACCCTATGTTCCTCTAAACATGTGACGACAGTAACCTTTTGGAGACACCATCTTCATCGGTCGAGATTCTATTCCAGAAACATCACCGGCCGCATTCGAGCTCGCACTCCTCCTTGATCGATTGGTATGTTTTAATCAGTAAAGGATTTCCATACTTGGTCTACCTTGATTATATTTTGCGAACGATCTTGTTTGTGTTTGTGAATCATCTTGTTTGCGTTCCGATCGTCCCGGGTCCGTATAAACCATCATAAGAATTGCTCATGTGTGAAACTGTTAGAAGTTGGCGAGTAGTATGATTGAGATGTAAAGCTTATCGATTTAATGGTATATGCGGCCATGATTCTTGTGCAGTCTAGGGTTTGCTAGAGCACAGGTGTTGATCGAATGGCATGGATAGATCGATGTAGGGCTGTTTGTTAATGAATTTTGGATGCATGGTTATGATAAAACACGTGTATGCGTCAGTTAAATCGTGATGATGATATGTTATGGGTTGCATGATATGTTGATCATTAGGTAATGATTAGGATGATGCAAATTCATGGTAAATGATTTGACCTTGTGTGTTTTAAGAACGAGCAATTATTGGTCCGATGATAACATAAATTATTAATTGATTCTAGAAAGAAATCATGTAATGGACTCAAAAGGAAATATGATTTAATAATAATAGCTGTCGGTTATGTGATGGGAATTAGATCCCATGATTTTGACAGTTTCATTGTGACTTGAAGGTTGACTGGTCAACCGCATAAATTGGATCGCACATGTGTACTTTGATCGCACAATCCTAAATTGTTAGATGGGTTGTATAAGTAATAGTGGGCCGAAAACATGAAATTGGGCCACACACACTAGCATGCACTTCTATTGACAACTTGTGAGTGGGCCGCACTAGTCAAGGGGATTTATAAAGTGACTCTTGCACATGTTCGGGTAGCAAAGCAGTAACTATTATGTGATTTGTCAATATGAATACATGAGGTGAATTGGGTTATGAACTGATTGCATGCTAAAAGACTACTCTATGATGTTAGGCTAGTATGTTAATTGCTTTGACTTGAATTATATGGGTGTTACCTGAATATTAGAAATATATGTTTTGTGATTGAGTAATATGTGAAACGATTGTACGTGAGATACGTAGTATGTATGCACATGAAACTGATTGTTATCTGTACACATGATAGGACGTGCTCAATCATTGTTAAATAGGGTAACTAATCTTACCGAGCAAACCAAAGGTGAGTTCACTACATTCGAGCATGCATCCCAGTGGTTGGGGACAGTCAGTGGGTATCCCATGGAGGGATAAGTCTTTTGGGTAAAAACGGGTATATTGGTTAATATTCTCACCTATCATTCTTGTAAGTCCCTTATTTTGTTACCTGGAGGGTAACGGGTATTAGTTGGTAGCGCTACTTAGGTTTGGCACCCTCACACCGCTCCTAGATAGGACGGAGGTGAACTAATGACCCAGTCGGGGCCCAGTACTAGATAGGAGTACGTGGGAAGGGCAGTCATGTATTTCAGGAGCCGTCTTGTTCGGAATTGAGATATTAACAATATTACTTGCATTTTTCAGTGAACTGTTTTACATACAACTGGTAACAAACGTTTTCTTAAACTGTGAACTCGCCAGCTTTGTCTGATACACTTGTTACATGCTCGCAGGTCGTTAGGTATCTTGGAGCAGGAACTTGCTGGCTGGAGGGCATGAGTGGTCATGGTTCACACCGATTGGTTTTATTTATTGAACATTGGTTCTTACATTTGTTTGGAAAATGTTTATATTGTGATACGTTAACGCTTCCGCTGAATTTGCTGGTTTCGAATAACTTATGTTTGGATTTTAATATTAAATGATGAAACTTTATGTTAAACTTATGGATTCAATGTAATTGGTGGCTCGTTGCTAGTGGGTCACACGCCTAACAGGGACACTCCCTAGGTGGTATCTTGAGGGTGTGACAGTTTGGTATCAGAGCCACTGGTTATAGTGAATTTGGTTTTAAAAACGTTTCTATAAAACCAGACTATAACCGAACAGATCCGAAATCGACCATGACACTCAGCTCCAGACTGCAAGGTTCGTCTCTCGTTTACTTACTGTACTGCATAACTCGTGAACACTTACATATGATATTGCATGTGATTGCACGTTTAGCACAACCGTATGAATTCATTACTTGCATGTGTTATGTGATGGGTAGTGTGGTGTTTCCTTAGACATTCATGACTCGCGTTTTGTGATGTTCTTTGCTTGCTACTTGAGTTTGAGGAACCATTTGACATGAGTTAGGAGGAGCTGAGATGAGCATGCAAATCACAATATTATTGTGGGTGCACACATAATAATAATGTGGGGTGCATGCGAGTCCCAGTGAGGCTTAACAAGTGAAAAAGGGGTTCCGTTTCGTTATTTGATTGATGTGAAACACAACGGTCTACAAGAGTCATAGCAGTGATTTCCTTCTACTCGAACGTTATCTTTTTACTCCTCACTGAATCCTTGCGAATCTCGATGCTATCGAGTATTACCTGAACACCCATCTGAACGCCTAGCGAACTGTGTAGAATGTTAGGTGCTTGTACGAACGTCCCCGAGTTGGATGTTGCAGCGTCAATGATTGGTCTATACCACTCTCACTCCTCTTTGTTTGCGGGAACTCAAGGTACTGACGACTTAGACCTCGATGTGCGATCACTTCTACAACACCCTGGAAACATACTGTGTATTACTCTATCAACTTGCAAGAACGATGGACAAGAGGATGATCGTAGTGCCTTACCGACCTCAGTATTAGAACGACCCTGATTACCAGCAACGAACACCAGCGAATTGACTTCAATCGAATACTTAACCCCGGCCAGGGACTCATGGGAGTCAACTTTTACGAATCAATTGGGACATAAGCAACGACAATCGACTACGGTGTGGAACGCGTAGCTGCCAGCACAATGAGTAGCGTCTTAGTACATGGCACGGAACAGGAAAAGATGGACCGTGTCGGTGAAAGATCGTAGGGCTCCGCTTCAAGCAACGACAATAGAGGTAACAGTGATGGTAACATCAAGGCACTTGTAATCGTAGCCTACAATATAGAAATGAAGGTGCCTACGGCATGGATAGGCCAATGAGGATTCAAGACGACAACAACCCAGGAAATGACGACAGTACTGGAAATCCTCGTAACGAAAACAACACTGGAAATGATGTTTGTGGAAGGGCATTTAGGATTGGTGTAAGCGACGCTAGACAAAATAGCAACATGGTAGCTTGTAAGGGAAACTAATCTCTTCGTCTATGTTCTGTATAACCCTGTTACCCATTGAAACGAAACCTGTTGTGATAACGGCTGATGGCAAGGCAATGGAAACCTCATATGTTTGTTGGGATGCACACTCGATCTTGTGGGACAAGTGTTCGACATCGACCTTCCTTCTGCTATCCTTGATGGCTTCGATGCAGTAGTTGTGTAAGCTGGACGTCTAGATATCGCGTAGATATACCCTGTGGGAAGAAAGTTTTGCGTCGTTTTATACTCTGAAGTGTCAGAGTGGTGTAAAGGCTAGCATCAGATCAGCAATGGAAACCTAGAGGTGTCTACGGAGGGATTATCTCACTATGCTAGCACTCGTCACTAGCGTTAAGGCTAAGGAAAAGAGGATTGAGGATCCAACAATCGTTCGTGACTCCTCTCAGTGTGCTACTCGAGGGATTTTCAGGTTTACTTCCACAACTGATTAGATAGAATCTCAGTCTGACCTCATGTCAAAGACAACCGGGATTACTCGTGCTCCTTACTATCTTGCACCAGGAGGGTGGCAAGAACTGTCAAACCAACTACAGGAATCGTTAGACAGGAGTTTTGTCGGACCTAATTTTCTTTTCGCTTTGGGGAGCCCCGGCTATATCTGCGGATAAGCTTTTCGTTGGACATATGTACTGATTACCGAGAACTCCGCAAGAGGTCAGTCGGAAACCATCACCCATTTCCTCACACTGACGACTCTCCTGACCAGCCGCAAGGGTCAATCATCTACTCAGAAACCGACTTGAGATCGGGCAATCATCAGATGGAAGTCCAGGAGGAGGATGTTCCTAAGATGACATCCCAAACGCGGTACGGCTTTTACGATTTCATGTGCACCAACAGCTTTATGGACCTCATGAATCGTAAGTGTAAACTTCATCTCGTCAAACTGTCAACTGTGTTTATTGATGATGCTTGGAATCACTTCCAGGAGAAAGGAACACCATGAGCAGCTCGTAGCTTATCATAGGGCTCCCAGGGGAGGAGCGACACCACGTAGTGTGACTTCAGGGCTCCTAGGGGAAGATTACCTAAGTGTGACTTCAGGGTTGGGAGGTACGCACTCTTGGCCACGTAGTCAACGAAGTGGGAATACACGTGAATCTCGCAAAGATCAATCTTGTCAGAAACTGATTAATACCAAAGATTCCTTCGAGGATACAGCAATTTCTTGGTCTCGCTAGATACTACCACAGATTCATCACAGTATTTCGAAGATCGCGCAGCTTAAATCCTTTAGCCCAGCAGGGTGCTGTGTTCGTGGAAGACAAAACAGGAGGACGTCTTTTCAGCTTTTGAATCTCAACTTTGCAATGCTCTGAGCATCGTCTTTACCCAAGGGTATGGGTGATTTAATGGCATACCATGATGGTTCGACTCAGAGTCCTAGTTACACGCCGATGCAACACGAGAAAGTGATGGCTTATGTGGTGGATTAACGGGAAGAATTGCACGACTCACGACCTGGGATGGAAGGCAGGATCTCGGATTTGAGATGGAGGCATTACTTGGACGGTACCAAATGCAATACTTAGACCGATCACGAGGGCCTCCCGTGTACCCTTGTTTCGGGGGACTAAACATGTAATCGCATCACTGGATGGAACTTTTGAATGATTATGACTGTGAAACTGGAACGTGCTCGAGCTTTGCAGCTCACTATCGACTCTAACTTACCTGATCAGACTCGCTCTGTTCAAACTGGAGAACTGAAGGAAGAGAATTTTCAAGTTAAACCCATGCGGGGCATGGAGAAGCAACCGTTGGCAGGTCGGATGATATTCGCTACCTCATGGAACGAATGTGGGTCTCATTATACGACAACTGTAGGGAACTCGTGTGGAGCAAAGCACACCGGCCTCGATATTCTAGTCGCCTGGGTTTTGATGAGAGATATTAGGATCTATAAAACCTTGTATTGATGACCGGGCAGGAAGGCCCACATAGCATTGTATGTGAACGATGTTTGACTGGTGCGAAAGTCAAGGTGGAATACCAGAAACCTACTGATTCGTATCAGCAACCAGAAACACCCCTATGGAAATGCGATTAGACTATCGTGGATTCTGTCACTAGTCTACTTACCACTTGAAACGGAAACACTATCACCTGGGTGATCGTTGATAGTCTCATGTAACCAGTGCACCCTCTTGCAATTAAGGAAACTGACGAGTCTTCACAGCTTGCGATTATTCCTCTGAGAGAGGCGGTTTTTAGGCACGAGGTGCCGGCTCCTGATACCTTTGATTCTGATCTATACCAGATTCATGGCAGACAAAACACAACACCCTCGACTCATGTCTAGGAATGAGCATTGCTCATCACCGTGGACATGCTGAGAGCATGTGTATGATTAACTTTAGTAAAACTAGGAGGACGCTTACCTTTGGATGAGTCCTACCGCAGCAGATACCATTTTAGTATTCAGACAGCTCTGTTTGAGGCATTGCATGGATGATAATGCCAAACTCCTTGTTGGACTAAGGTGATTGACAATTTAATTACGAGTCCAGGACTTGTACTCGAAACTCTTGGGGGGATTTCTTAGACCGGGAATCGTTTGGCCGCAACGCGTGAACGCCAGGAATGCTGATAAGCTTAGGAACCACTGGAAGTTCGCCGTGGGCGATCGTTTCATGATGAAAGCCTCACCCTGGGAGGGTGTGGTACACTTGGGAAGCGTGGCAAGCTTAATCTACATTACAGTGAGTTAATCAGAATTCTGGAAAGAGTTGGACACGCCGCATACAAACTCGAGTTACCTGACGAATTGGGTAACGTGCACGATATCATTTATGTCTCGAATCTAAAGCAGTGTTGGTCCGATGAAACGTTTGTGATACCCTTATTAGAATCTGAGGTTAATGACAGGTGGCAGTTGTTGAGGGATCTACTGAAATCATGGACTAGGACATCAAGATTCGTTAGCATAGTCGAATTCCAATCGTGAGAGTTCGTTGGAACTCAAGACGTGGACCGGAGTTCACGTGGGAACGCGATGATCGGAGTAAGCTCTAGTATCCTCAGTTATTCAAATGGTTGTATCAACTTTTGATATCATTGGCGAATTTCGGGACGAAATTCCCTTTCAAGTTGGGGATGATGTGACACCTGGCAATGAAAAAAAAAATCTACAGTCATCCTGATCTAACACCGTGCTGTTTTGGATTGCTGATCAAATTTCGGGACGAAATTTCTTTCAAGTTGGGGATGATGTGACAACCCGAACTTTCAAGGTTAGTATTGTGTAGTCTTGTGATTCCGATTTCTCATTATTTCTCTTTCCCGTTCTTTGCTTTAGTGAACCTGTTAAACACTTGTGACTTTGGTAAACTCGTTTTAAGTGAAACGTATTTATGTATGTTCGAGTGTGTAATGGGTTGTTCTATTGTGTGAAATGGTTAAGTTAGGGCCGCATATATAGGTGGGCTACATACACCTTAGTTCTCTAGTAGTTCTCTAAATCACACCGGCCCACACAGGTGTCCGGCCAGAGTCACATGAGCCTACCCCTTTGGGTTCCGTGCATGCTTAGCTAAGGGCCCGAAATGAACTTAAACCTTTATTCAGTCCTCGCAAGCCCAAGCCATATCTAAGCCCATCTTTCCTTTCCCTTGTTTACGTATGGTATGTATAAGAATACATAAATTACTTGCAAACCCTATGTTCCTCTAAACATGTGACGGCAGTAACCTTTTGGAGACACCATCTTCATCGGTCGAGATTCTATTCCAGAAACATCACCGGCCGCATTCGAGCTCGCACTCCTCCTTGATCGATTGGTATGTTTTAATCAGTAAAGGATTTCCATACTTGGTCTACCTTGATTATATTTTGCGAACGATCTTGTTTGTGTTTGTGAATCATCTTGTTTGCGTTCCGATCGTCCCGGGTCCGTATGAACCATCATAAGAATTGCTCATGTGTGAAACTGTTAGAAGTTGGCGAGTAGTATGATTGAGATGTAAAGCTTATCGATTTAATGGTATATGCGGCCATGATTCTTGTGCAGTCTAGGGTTTGCTAGAGCACAGGTGTTGATCGAATGGCATGGATAGATCGATGTAGGGTTGTTTGTTAATGAATTTTGGATGCATGGTTATGATAAAACACGTGTATGCGTCAGTTAAATCGTGATGATGAAATGTTATGGGTTGCATGATATGTTGATCATTAGGTAATGATTAGGATGATGCAAATTCATGGTAAATGATTTGACCTTGTGTGTTTTAAGAACGAGCAATTATTGGTCCGATGATAACATAAATTATTAATTGATTCTAGAAAGAAATCATGTAATGGACTCAAAAGGAAATATGATTTAATAATAATAGTTGTCGGTTATGTGATGGGAATTAGATCCCATGATTTTGACAGTTTCATTGTGACTTGAAGGTTGACTGGTCAACCGCATATATTGGATCGCACATGTGTACTTTGATCGCACAATCCTAAATTGTTAGATGGGTTGTATAAGTAATAGTGGGCCGAAAACATGAAATTGGGCCACACACACTAGCATGCACTTCTATTGACAACTTGTGAGTGGGCCGCACTAGTCAAGGGGATTTATAAAGTGACTCTTGCACATGTTCGGGTAGCAAAGCAGTAACTATTATGTGATTTGTCAATATGAATACATGAGGTGAATTGGGTTATGAACTGATTGCATGCTAAAAGACTACTCTATGATGTTAGGCTCGTATGTTAATTGCTTTGACTTGAATTATATGGGTGTTACCTGAATATTAGAAATATATGTTTTGTGATTGAGTAATATGTGAAACGATTGTACGTGAGATACGTAGTATGTATGCACATGAAACTAATTGTTATCTGTACACATGATAGGACGTGCTCAATCACTGTTAAATAGGGTAACTAATCTTACCGAGCAAACCAAAGGTGAGTTCACTACATTCGAGCATGCGTCCCAGTGGTTGGGGACAGTCAGTGGGTATCCCGTGGAGGGATAAGTCTTTTGGGTAAAAACGGGTATATTGGTTAATATTCTCACCTATCATTCTTGTAAGTCCCTTATTTTGTTACCTGGAGGGTAACGGGTATTTGTTGGTAGCGCTACTTAGGTTTGGCACCCTCACACCGCTCCTAGATAGGACGGAGGTGAACTAATGACCCAGTCGGGGCCCAATACTAGATAGGAGTACGTGGGAAGGGCAGTCATGTATTTCAGGAGCCGTCTTGTTCGGAATTGAGATATTAACAATATTACTTGCATTTGTCAGTGAACTGTTTTACATACAACTGGTAACAAACGTTTTCTTAAACTGTGAACTCGCCAGCTTTGTCTGATACACTTGTTACATGCTCGCAGGTCGTTAGGTATCTTGGAGCAGGAACTTGCTGGCTGGAGGGCATGAGTGGTCATGGTTCACACCGATTGGTTTTATTTATTGAACATTGGTTCTTACATTTGTTTGGAAAATGTTTATATTGTGATACGTTAACGCTTCCGCTGAATTTGCTGGTTTCGAATAACTTATGTTTGGATTTTAATATTAAATGATGAAACTTTATTTTAAACTTATGGATTCAATGTAATTGGTGGCTCGTTGCTAGTGGGTCACACGCCTAACAGGGACACTCCCTAGGTGGTATCTTGAAGGTGTGACATTGCAGGAGGACCAGAGCTTGTACTTGCGGTGTTCATCTTTTCAGCTGCAAGGAATAGTTTCAACGGAATGATCATATTACAACAACAACCAGATGCAATTTATTATCGATAGTAATTTCAAGCATGAAGCAACAGTTTTGTTCCTTATGAATGGATTTTTCAAGGGTTTCGACATGAATGTATTCATGTGAAGCCAGGTCAAATAAAGCAATCGTATCTTTTGCAATTTCTATCCCAATTTCCACTGAAACAAAATCTGCGTGTTATTATTTTCCTTTCTGTTTTGGTTATGCTGCCAAAACTCAACAGCTTTGCCTCGATTTAGCTTTTAACTATTAAGTACTATCACTTTCGCAGGGCAAGGCAACTAACCAGATTAACAGATTATAATCTCAGTTAGGATTTGTCAACTTATGACTTATAAAATGGTCCTTTACAATGGTCCCCATATACCAGTGCTCTGTTTATGTGCTCTAATCCTCCACTCACACAACCTGAATGATTTTATTTGCTATTAGTTTAGATGGTGCTATAGTTGATTGTGAATGATATCCTTTCTGATTATGTGTTTGTTATCGGTTGTTATAAGATTTGTAATTGTTAATTAGGTTTTTAAGAGAGGAGGGGGGAGGGAGAGAGGGATAAATCTGGAAGAGAGAGAAAGACTGGGCTGGAGGTGGTTGAGGGTGGTGGCTGGAGGTGGTTGAGGGTAGTGGCTGGAGGTGGCAGTGGTGGTTGTGGTGGTGATTGGCGGTGGCAGGGGGTAATATCACAGAGTGCACAAAACACAGGGGGTAATATGAAAGGGCATTATAGTCATTTCAAGTTATAGTCAACGGATTAGTCAACAAATTTGAGGCCGGGGGGTAAGGTTGTGACATAACAGTGAATAGTGGGGGGTAAAATTGCAATTATTTCCTTAGGAGGGTAAGGGTGCCAATGACCCCTAACCTCAGGGGGTAAAATTGCAGTTTACTCTAATATTAATGAAAATATTTTGTTAGTTTATTTATTAAATGTTAAAAAATAGAAGATTAAAAAAAACATAAAAGTGGTAGGGTAGGATCATCTAGGACCATCCTCCATACCCTCTAGTTTTGTGGGATGTACCATCCTTGGGAGGCTATGACGTGGCAGGTCATCCTCCCTTGGAGGACCATCACGATAACCTCTAGCCTAACAACTCACCTCCCTCCATGAACCCGACGAAAAAACACAGGTGCGAGCGCCACTGTTACCGAAGGTACCCAACCTCTGGTGTTATTTTCCAGGCTAACACAAACACACAATCATCACCTCCATTCTTCGGTAACTCCTAGTGTATTATTTATTTAACAAATATCAAAAAAGCTATACTCAAGCTTTAGAAATAGAGCTCCAAAATGATTAAATTTCTCATTAATTAAACAAGCCTAGAAAAGCTTATATTTTGAGGTTTTAGTTCAGTCGTTAACTTTTATTTTAAACCTTAATTTCACAATTAATCACTTGCACAAAACTTTGCTTTCACTATTTCAGAACCTTGCCTTCAACTTTGTCCAGCATATGATTATCTATTTTATTAAATCATCATGCACTGCATATGTTCGACAAAATGCCACAATGAAAGCTCAGTATTAAACAAAATATAAATTGCGAATATCATGAAATCAAATCTAACTTTTCATTCCATTAACTATCATACATCACAAAACAATAACAAACACTCCAGATCCAACTTCCCTCGTACTAACCACCGAAACCATACAGGGTGCGTCCCTGACGCTTCAACGCATAAACCACATCCATGGCAGTAACAGTTTTCCGGCGAGCATGCTCTGTGTAGGTAACGGCGTCACGAATTACATTTTCTAGAAAGATCTTGAGAACACCACGCGTCTCCTCATATATCAGACCGCTTATACGCTTCACTCCCCCACGTCTCGCCAACCGTCGGATCGCCGGTTTGGTGATGCCCTGAATGTTGTCCCGGAGAACTTTACGGTGTCGTTTTGCTCCTCCTTTTCCCAACCCCTTTCCTCCTTTCCCTCTTCCTGACATGATTGTTGATTGTGGACTGTTAAGTTTCTGTGTTTGAAGGTTTGAAGTTTTGATGATTTTGGTAGATGCCCGGTTTGTATTATATTGGTGTGGGACTATGGGTTTTGTGTGTGGAGTGTTTTGATTCGTTGGATTGGTGGGATGGGAGGGGTTGATGACCGTAGGATGGTGATCCGAGTGGGTTGTGAAGAAATGGTTTGATTGGTTCGCTTATGAAGTGGCGGATTCCTTGGTTTAAAGTCATGTGATAAGCACGTGTACAAAGTGAAGCCATAAAAAGGAAAGCCATAACCTTAACAATCACGAAATTTTGAAAGTGTGTTGCTAAATGCATTACTTTTATTTCAAATTTTAATACTTTTATAAATAAATACAATCAACCCTTGTATTTTTTATCTTTTGAAAAATTGCATTAGGATATATACCTACTTTTATAAGGGTTTATCTTTTTTTTTGAACGGCGACAATGATATTATATCAAAGAGCTAGCGGGGGACTAGCGGAAAAACCCATACAAACCCGGCCAAACTGAGCCACCCGAAGTTCCGAACATACAAGAGAAAAAACAAAAAACATGTTAACCCCAACCCACATACATTTACTGTAGCCCAAAAAACGGATTATAACACCATATATGCCAATCTATATTAATTGATTTTGCCCTTTGTTTTAACCATTCAAAATCTAAGAGTTGGATGTCTTAAAAAAGCCTTTCTACCATGCACATCTTAGACTTGAAAACTTGATTGTTACGATTCCCCCATATGCTCCATAATGCCGCATAGATGATGACCCCAAATACTTTCTTTTCCTTTTTCGCCAGGCCACTGTTTTGTTCCCTTTGCAAGAGGTCTGTGACCGACTTGGCATTTCCAAAGTTGAATATAGACTAATTACTTATTAACCCCCACAATTTTTTTGCATAGTCGCCCTCAATGAAAAGGTGATCAATACCTTCTAATTCCAGATTGCATATTGGGCACAACAAGGACGGAATGTGCACCCCTCTATACGCTAGCTTTACGGATACAGGAATACGATGTTGCGCAAGTCTCCAAATGAAGCATTTAACATTTAGAGGAGACCATGGAGACCAATTAACCATCACATCTTGATCTGTAGCTTCATTTATCAGCACCCATTTTCTGCAGGAAGATGTTGTGAAAAGGCCACTCGGATCTAGAAGCCAGACCCAACTATCCGACCCACTACCGAAAGGATAAGCACTTAAAATATCTTGTAGGTCAGCCACTTCTTGTGAAAGACTTTCATCAGCTCTAGCCGATATCCATTCCCATTTAAAAGCTGAAATTAACCCGTTACTTGTTGATAAACGATGCGAAATTGGAACTCTTTTGACCCGCTCAGTATCATATAGTGTGGGAAAAAGGCGCTGAAGTGGAATCAGGCCGAGCCATGGATGGGACCAGAAGTTGATGTTGGAATTATTCCCCACCGAAACACGCAAGACTGAGTGCAAGTTAGATGAATTGTCGCCGGAGACCGAGGAGTTGTTGTGACACCAGAGATCCGATCGAGAGTTTTTGAAAATGTCCTCCATAGAAGAAAACGAAACATTATGAACATGTTTAACAACCGCACCCAATTGATTTTCGGACTCGGTAAGTACCCTCCGTTTCCATTTAGTAAGTAATGCAATGTTTAAAGTCCTAAGATAGTTAACTCCAAATCCTCCCTTGTTTTTTTTATTTAAGCACCTTCACCCAGCGAACCCAGCTGATTTTATTGTTAGATAGGTTGCCACCCCATAAAAATTTTCTTCTAATACTATCCAAAGACTTAATAACTTTGGATGGGGCCTTGAACATGGAAAGGAAATATAGTGGGAGACTGGTTAGCACAGACTTAACAAGTGTAAGGCGATCGCCGAAGGATAATGATTTAGCTTTCCAGTTATTGAGCTTGTTTTTCAACTTAGACACGACCGGTTCCCAGTTCTTAGCGAACTTCATGTTTGCACCTAGTGGAAGCCCAAAATGTTTGATAGGGAATAACCCTCTCTTGCAGCTCATAATATTTGCA
The DNA here is from genome assembly GCA_030545235.1 of Helianthus tuberosus. Classification (NCBI taxonomy): domain Eukaryota; kingdom Viridiplantae; phylum Streptophyta; class Magnoliopsida; order Asterales; family Asteraceae; genus Helianthus; species Helianthus tuberosus. Next base: position 168,340,868 of record CM060366.1, on the reverse strand, counting down.
AATTGAAGACTTTCATCACCAGAGACTCCCACCCCCACTAAGCTACTTTTGTGAAAGTTTATATTAAGCCCACATATAAGGTAGAAGATCCTAAGAATTCGTTTGAGATTCTTAAGATTGTCAATATCCCACTCACCTACAAACATCACGTCATCCGCGTACATGGTATGAGAAATAGATGGCCCATTATTGGGAAGGGCGATACCTTTGAATATGCCTTTTTCAACAGCCAAGTTAATAAGCGTAGATAAACCCTCTATAGCAACAATGAATAAGAAGGGATAAAGATGATCCCCTTGCCGAACCCCTCTCTCCATAGAGAATTCCTGTGTAGGAGAACCGTTGACAAGGACCGAGGTCCTAGCAGATCTGAAATACCCTTTAACCCAATCTCTCCATGGAGTAGAGAAGCCCATTTTCGAAAGAATGGAGTCTAAATAGTGCTAGTTTATCGAGTCGAAGGCCTTTGCGAAGTCGACTTTAAACATGAACATTTTCTTTTTTGCCCAAGAAAGCAAGACATTGAGCATGATGTGACCATTAAAAATATTTATGCCCCTGACATACGCCGTTTGTTCAAAAATATCATTGGCACACGACAGTATAAAGGTTACAGGCCTACAAGGCTCGTCACGACCAAGTGCTCAGCCGGGTCGACCTTACACATACACCTGTCTTACCCAACATTTATTCATAATACCTGTACAAAGCAGTTTACATATGTACAAATTGTAAGACAAGCAAAATTCATACAAATGGCCCAAGGCCCAAATAAGTCACATTCATGATAAAAACGTAACCTTCACAAGGTTGTCTTCTTGCAAAAAACAGGTCATAATCATAAACATTCATAAAAAAACATGTTCAAAAAACATAAAATAAAAATTGTTTGAGACTGTTACACGGTCTTAAGACCAATACTACGACATGCAAACCGGTCTGGATAAAGTCTAACTTTGACCCCGTTGGGACCTGCGTCACCGGTTCTTGCATCACCACCTTCTAAGACTTTTCATAAAACGTCCACAACAACTCCCTTCCGGGATAGTTTCTCAATAGCCTTCAAAATGCCAAATTCCCGGAGTCCGAACGCCTTAAGCTTCTCGGAATAATTACCAGCAGGGGCGGACTGAAGACATGTCCAGGGTGGGCGGGCGCACCCCCGGGAAAAAAAAAATTTAGTGCTAAGTTCCGTCGAAAATCCCGTCCGCACCCCTTGGAATTTTTCGTCCGCACCCCTTGGATTTCTTCGTCCGCACCCCTTGGATATATTCGTCCGCACCCCTTCGAATTTTTCGTCCGCACAACTTAGGTAAAAAATATTATGGATTTATATTATAATTTTTTTTAGTAAAGTCTGATTTTTTATAAAAAAAAACTATCTATATTAATAGATTATACTACTTCAATTAAGATTTAGCCCATTAGTCTGATTTATAGAAAGTCTGATTTATACAAAAAGCCCATTAGGCATTAGTCCATTAGTCTATTACCTATTTACCCATTTAAACCCAATACCCAACAATACAAAGTCTGATTTCCACCTCCCGCCCTTCTGTTCTGATTCTGCCCAGCGACCTCCTGGCTCCTGCCCAGCGACTTCTTCAACAAGCCAGCAGCAACAACAGCCATCGACTTCCATAATTCCGGCCAGAAACTGACCGGAATTCAGCAGGCAGCAGCAACACAGCAGCGACATCATCTAAGGGTTAGTTTTTTGGTTTTTTTTTTATGATTTTACTTGATGATTTACTGTTATTTATATGTTTTGAGCTAATTTGGGGTTGTTCTAGTCTTTATAGAATGGGTTTGTTGTCTCTTAATCTCTTATTGATTATATGATTCTAGTATAGGGTTTGAAAAAATGAAATTCTAGGGCTTGAAATTCAAAATTTTAAATTGAAAATTAGAGAATATGTTTTTTTCGTCGGATTCTTCTAACTGAAGACTAAGGTATGTTTTTTTGAACTTTGATGCCTTTTTGTTTACTTACTTATGATGTTCTTTTATGATGTTTACTTGTTTTACTTGAAACTTTGTTTGTTTATATGATAGGAAGTTAGAAACTAGGGTTTGATTCTTTGAAAATTGAAATTGAACCGACCTGACCCGCTATGAAACTTTGTTTGTTTATGTTTACTTGTTTTACATGACCCGACCCGATCCGACCCGCTATGAAACTTTGTTTGTTTATGTTTACTTGTTTTACATGACCCGACCCGATCCGACCCGCTATGAACCGAAGTTTTTTTATATAGCTACGGGTCTAAAATCTTTAAAAAATTTCCGCACCCCCAGGAAAAAAATCCTGGGTCCGCCACTGATTACCAGCACAGTCTTCTTTGAATAGTTTGAAGTTGTTGTCTGGTTTTCCTTCGATTGCAAATGCCTTGCCTTCAGCATAACCGTCCTTACGGCCACTGTTGTACGCCGCTCCACCGAGCTCGAACATATATTTGGCTAACTCTTCAGAAGCCAACAGTCGGTCAGCAAGCTACATTTAGCAAAATACTCCATGAGGAATATGATGATTTTACTTTGTTTGTTTGCTAAAAAATAAACAAATAATTAATACAAAAAAATAAAAAAAAATTATACAAAAAATAATACAAAAATATTACCTATTTAGGGGTCCTTCAACACGTCGAGCCAAGATCGGGTTAACGCGTACTCCTCTTCATCATCCCACGGTTGCACTTTTTTTCGCTGGGGTTTCGGTTTTCTTTTTATATGGGCGTTTTGTTTTTCCTTTTTGTGTCTCCTCTACTTCCGGTTGTGTATCCGGAACGACTTCGGGCTCGCGTAGTGGCGAGCCGAATGCTTGTGCCGATCCAAATGTTTGAGACGACCCCATTCCGTCCATGTTTTGATTCGGGTTCCAACCGTATAGATTTGGGTCCCATGAGAGTGGTTGGTTAAATAGGTTCATGAACCTGGTTTGATGTTGATTAAAATCGACAAAACCGGATCCTTATGGGGTGGGTCGAGTGGGAACCGGAGAAACGGGACGACTAGGATTGCTACTTTGGTTCGTGTCCGCACTCGAACGCGGAAGAATAAAACCGCGGTTGAAAGGATGCATTGTATAAAAATTCTAGATTTTTATAAAAAAAAAGGTAGAGATAAGAGGGTTTGAGAGTGTGTTGAGTGTGTTGGATTTTATAAAAATAGGAGACATGGGGGTTTATTTATAGGAGATATGGTATTTTAAATTGAATTAATTTTTTTTAATATATGACCGTTTGAAACGGTTAAATTTTGAAAATACAAAATGTTCACGCCGCGATGTTGATAACGGGAGCAAGGATTGAAACCCCCAAAGCGCTCCCTGTAATGGTGTTGGGCGGCGCTATGGGGCAGCATAGTGGGCTTCCCCATGATATAGTGCTGCATTACACAAGGACTAAGCGGTGTAGTGGTAACACTACATAACACCAAAGATAATCATTACTCAATTATTAATTTTTTTTTATTATTTTTCAATAATCTCTAAATTTATAAATTTTAAAAACAAATAGCATTTCATTAAATTAAAAAAACATTACAATAATTTAAAAAAAAACATTACAACAGAACTAAAAAACTATCTAGATCTCAAAGATTATATTTTTTTTTCGATGATCTCGTTCTTTGTAGAGCCAAGGCCAACTCTTTTCCGGTTAGATGGTCGTGCTGCTTCGAATAAAACTCAAAGTCTCTCTCAAATTGTCTATCTTTCATAAGCCCGACCACCGCGTTGAGCCCTGAGGTCGTGTGTAACACCCCGTGTTTCGAAAGTCAAAGTCAAACTCAAGATTGAAGTCAAAGGAAGAAAAGATTGCTAATTGCGATCTGTCTCTCCTTGCTCAATTCCTGTTTTGATTTCTTTGACTGTAATTAGTCTATTTTATTTTCGCTTTAGTTGTATTATGTGGAGTATCTATTAATAATCGCATGATAATCGCTATTTAACGCATGTTTAATCGCTTTATCGCTATCGCAATCGCACTCGCAACTCGAATTACGCATTTTGGTTATTGTTATACGTGTGTGTGTGCCTTATGTGTTACTTGTGCATGTTTATTTATGTTATGTGTGGGAATCAATCGAAACGCAATCGAACTCAATCGCAATCGAATCGCAAACGCTAAACGAATATGAAATAAGGATGCTTGTATGTTGATATAGTAGTTGGGATTATAAGTAATTTGACTAGGAAATTCTATCTCATCGCAATCGAAACAGCAAACTCGTCGCATCGAACACTCGAACAAGGTGACTGATCGACCAGACGACCAGTCGATCGGCCAGCCGATCGACCGAGCAGCCACTCGATCGGACAGCTGTCCGATCGGACTGCCTAACCGATCGACCAGCCCCTCTCCACTCCTTTCCACTTTGGGTAACCCTATAAATACCCCTTCTCACTTTCATACTTTCTACTTTTGGCAACTGACGTCCGACCCGTGCTCTTGCTCGCTTTTTCCTTCGATTTATCGCAACTCCGGTAAGATCTCGTCCTAAATCTTGTACTTCCTTAATCTACACGCACTCCTACACCTTTCTATCTTTTGAATCTTAACTTTTAACCGTGAAATCATCAAGACTCAAGGTGTTCTAGGATGACGTCATCATGTGTTCTTGAAGAACTTCATGTTTTGGCCTCAATACACCAAGAACAACTTGGATCTAACCGATTTCCACATCAACAAACAAAGATCTTTCATAGATCTAAACATATTCACAATGAAAAAGATTGAAAGATGGTTTTCCAACTTTCTTTCAACTCTTTTACACTCATTGCACTCAAAACTGATAGAATCAGAACTTGTGCCGGCTTACTACTCATTATTGTGGTTGTGTTGGTTCAAGATCTGTATTCTATCTACGAGATTATCGATTTTGGGTTAACCAAGAACAACCTTCTTGAACCGGTGGACTGACTGAACTTGGGTGGTTCATGTTCAATCGGGTCACTAGAGCTTAGGATGGGTTCTGTTGGTTAGCACGATATCAACACAACTCGATAAAACGACAAACTACCAAAACAAGTAAGTGTAGGACGAACAGGTCAACCAGGACGGAGTGCCGTCCGATTGGACTGCTGTCCGATCAAACAGCCAACCCGAACAATTGGCCAACCCGAACGACTTGCACCTTGGTTCCACCTTAATTTTCAAAGCAACTCTCAAGAGTTTTGGAACACCGAACGGATTGCCATCCGAGCGAGCTACCCCTCGATCGACCGACCACCCGAATGTGTGATGTTTCGAAACTTTAACACTTAAACAAATTTCAACATGTTCAAGGCACAAAGGATGCCACCCGATCGAACGACCGTCCGATCGAGTGACAATCTGCTGTGAACTTGTTCTCACTGAAGTGCCCAACCACTCGGGTTATCGTCCGATCGACCGACCTGAAAGATAGAGATACTTCATTGTTTTCAAAATGCTACAACGAAAACTTCAAAAGTCAAGCCATCAAACACAAACACATCCTTCCCAAAGGAAGAAACAATCCACTCGAACAGTCATCCGACCGGACGACCGTCCGAACGGACTACCACACGCACGACTGGTTGTCCGCTTGTAACATCCCTATTTTTATATAAGAATTATAGGTTTGGTTAAATTTATTAACCACTAGTAACTAATAACTAGTTTATTTTTAATATAAATATTCAACCCAATTAGTTTTAAAACACTATTTTATATAGTTGGTTGAAATATTATATTAATTGGCCTGTATATTGGTGACCTTTCTAATAAAATAAAAGTCTATAAAAACTTATATTATTAGACAAGTATACTACGGGTAAGTTGAATGTTAGAAATATAAAGTAACTAGACAGGCCTAGGAACTGTATAATAATTAAATACATTGTATTTTGAACCTATTCTGTTTTCAATAAAACTTGGTTCAAAATATAGACAAAAATATACTCGTTCTAAAGACATATTTATTAGAACTTCATATTTTAGAAGTTATACACGCCAAATGAATAAAGTAGTTAAATTAATTAATTATATATATATATATATATATATATATATATATATATATATATATATATATATATATTTTCTAGCAATAAAGCCATGCCCCATTTTTATTATTTTAACTCCCGATCACCGCTACCCTTTCCGATTGATCTGAGCCTCATAACGTATGTCAAGACTCTGCCCGACTAAGTTATTAGGATTTGGTCTCGGGACACCGGGACCAGGTTGAATTAGGGGTACCATACTTAAAACAAGTACATTATATATTTTTAAATAGCTCAAAATATTATACCTAAAATTTATAACAGGAGACTTTCTAGTTAAACCCTAATGTTACACAGTGGGTCCATTTTCTTTTCTCATCGTTTTATTTCCTTTTGTCCCAAATCATAACAACTCTCATCAAAAGTTCTATTTATTATTTTTATTTGTCCAATAGGAAACCCTAATTGAGACACCCAAGTAATCCTGCACAATCCCTAAAAATTTCAGAACAATCAGAATCAGGATCAGGACCCCTAAAACTCAGGGGGGGGTAAAACCCTAGTTACGATTATCCAAATAAAACGCTGTCAAAATCAAATTTTACGAAACTACTGACTCAGCAATCCTACACACACACGGGGCTACTCTATAACATTTCGTGTCCCTTACGGACCGTAAGGGATGAGGCTTACGGTTCGTAAACGGGGTAAAATTTGTGTATAAATAGCAGGCATTGAGACTTGAATTCTGGAGTTGAAACGACGAAGAAATTCGTTATATACACTGAGATATCGTAGAAACAATTCTAGAACACACACTAGCTTGAATTTTGCTACGATACCGGGTATTAACTTGATCGCTGATACGATTCAATGTCCGATCGATGGAAACTATCCAATGGATGTTTAAGCGCTATCCTTGATTCTGACAGGATGTTTGAGTACCACCCGAAATCGGGGAATACTCTGTCATTCGTTGTGAATCCGATGGATGTTTAAGTGATTGCACTTTGTCATTCGTTGTGAGGGTTTTAATCTCGTGAGTTATCGTAAATGCTGTATTACTTACTTACCTAGTTCGTGTGCACTAGGTTACAAGGCTAAATCAATAGACTAAATTATGCCTGTATAAATCTGCAATATATCAAGGCTTATCTATAGACTAAACTTTGGCCGTATGAATCTGCATGCTTATAATGTGAGTCATTCTCTTTTTATCAAATTACTTTCAAAAGCATGTTTATTTTCAAGGTTATAATTACAGGGATTAAGTCTTTGTAATCACCAATTTACAACCGGTATGTGGGGTATTGTGCACAATATTAATTTTTCACGTGGTTAGGCTAATAAGCCCTAACACAGGTTAGGCAAATAAGCCCTAACAGTGAATTATCACAGGGTTAGGCTAATAAGCCCTAACACAGGTTAGGCAAATAAGCCCTAACAGTGATATACGTCATTATTGGGTGACAGGACCCGATAGTGATATGACCATAGTCACAGATCCGGTCGAGTGACAAATACTGTGGGTAGTTGGTTGATATCAGAAACATTGTATTCGCTCTTAATACTGTAGATTATAACAAACGTGTCGTTTTAGCAAAATGAATGAACTCACTCAGTATTTCCTGCTGACAAAACCTTTTTAACACGTGTTTCAGGTAATTACAGTAGATTGGAGTAAGAGATGAATACGGCACTGAAAGGCTTCAAGAAGTGGCTTATTTTATTAATTAAATCAAATTAAGAAATATTATTTTATGTAATTGGGTTTATCCCTTATTAAAGCTACCTTTGTAAAACCTGGGTTTATCCCATCTATTTAAAAAATAAAATCCGGTGTTTTCAAAACTCTGATATTTTTACTAACTCACGGTTCTGATGAAATTTCCGCTGCAATATTTGTCAAAATAATCACCGGTACCACTTGGCTGTTCGCGACTTCCGATTCCGTCCAGGGTGGGTCGGGGGTCGTGACAGAAGGTGGTATCAGAGCCACTGCTTTAAGCCTATAGGTGTTGTGATAATAATACCTAAGCTTATATAAAAGAGTTAGGAGATTGCTATTAACTGGTAGCACACATGATAGCATTTAGACTTGAACTTAAGAAAATATGCCTTAGTATAAGCTTCGAGATAAGCTAAGTAATTGTAAATAAAGTATGATGGATTTTGGTATGCCGTAAGAATGACGATTATAACATTACAGGCAATAGCACTTAATTGCTATTAATTCTTGCTTATTGATATTAATTGGTCTAGAATAAGACATGTTATGGGAATACAAATTTCCTTGATTCTGGATAAAAGCCCTATTAAGAGAGGCACTTTTAAAAATCTTGAAAAGATACTATTTATGGGAAATAGAAAATTTTCTCCGGCAAGACTGGGTATGGTGTAGCAGACTCTCCAGTTTGTCCGGATATACTGGGGTTACCTCTCCGGCGCGAACCGGATAGGACGGGGTATATAATATGTCAAACAAGTGACAAGATTTCCCAAAATAGTATCATGATCTGATATCTGACTTGTTTTTGGAAATATGAATGTATTAAATACATTGACCTTACTACGGGTATGTATATTACAGCATGTGAAATATATGATTATATAGATATGTATATCTATAACGAATTCCAAAAGTCAGTTAGGAATGAAACACAAGCATATGTGTGTCAATAATAAATCTAGATTTCTTTCTCAGGAATCTCTTGCATATAGATTCCAATATCAAACATTATTTCGTTTGATCATCTACCTCGTAACTCGTGCGACAATATAAACAATGGAAACTCTTTAAGTTGAGACGCCATCAAAAGTATAAGAATTACCAATGCGTTACCATAAACTATTAACGCAAGTAAGAAGAATAAAAAAAGTTGTACTAATGCACCAGAAAACACATGAAAATTTAATTATACGTCCACAGATGTCACACCCCTTTCTGCGGCGGAAGCACGAGGTGTGATCATGAAAGGTTCTCATTGCATACGAAGAGTAAACATACTACATGCTCAAAAATAACTTCGAATATTACATTACCAAAAACATATGTCAAGTGTTTACAACACTAGATAACACATTGTCTTAAAAGTCACGACTTTATTTAAAGATAAACAAAGCGACATCCACGAGCATGAGTAAGACCACGCGCACATCCATCCTAGTTACCTGAAATACATGTGAGTTTTGGAAAAAAACGTCCACATAAAGTTGGTGTGAATTCATGCAATGATTGTTTTGAATGTTTTAAATACTTGAATGGAAACATAGTATGTAACTTGTAGAATGTGTAAATGTTTGAATGTAACTTGTAAAATGCATCTATAACTGAGTACTATGAATGTTTGAATGTTTGAATGTATTGATAACACATATCTGTAATCTCCTTATTATGAATGTTTGACTGAGTGAGATCGCTAGTGGTTTGCAAGGCCACTAACATATGTCACGACATAGGAAGCCACCAAACCTAGGCATTTTTGTCGACTTTGACTGAGACACAGAAGCACTCATTGGTAGAAGTAGGCCAAGAGTGGGGTTGCCTGAAACCCATTAGATCTAACCTTTTGTTCCGCGGTCTGAATGTATACGTTGATTAATGGTGCTTATGGTACCCTATTCGGGACATTCACTTGAATGTTTCACATGAATGTTTTTCCTTTGAATGTTTTTGTACTCATCATACCATATGTAAACAATGTAACATTTGTAACATGTATTTCACCCCCGAAGTTATAAAACTAAAAATAGTTAAAAGAAAAGGGGGAGCATGAACTCACAACTTTGCGTTCCTGTGCGTCGTAAACTTCACCGGATTTGCATACTTAACGTCGTAACCTATACGCGTTTTCTTAATGTTAGTCACTAGACTTGTATCGCACAAGTACAGTCACTCTCTTGTGTATTTGTATTGTTGTGTTAAAAATATTTCATATTTTTAACTACGTATCTTACTTATATTATTTCCTCTAAAATAAATATAAGTCTTTTGTGTTTTGCACTTCGCACCCGAATTATGTATCTTGTATTTTGTATGTGTATTTTTATGTTTATACTCCTCACGAGTATTTAGTGTATTTTTAAGTCTTAATACACTAGTACGTATAACACATACTATATACACTTAGCACATAAGTTGGTGATCAAATAATATATATTTTTCTCTCAAAAATATACATACTTATATCCATTTTTATTCTTGAAGAAATCCTCATTTCTTATCACCAAAAATTAGGGAAACCTTGGTAATGCTTTTAAACACATTTTTAGGGAATAAGTTTCTCAGAAACTTATATTTTTCTAAGTGTCGAATTTTATAAAAATTTCGACAGAGTTTCCCCTAAAAATGGAGGTTTCCCATGTTTTCAAAACATGTGTTTATTTTCTTTTAAATCGTCAACAATTCCCTCATTCAACAATAAACAATATGCAACTAGTTAAAATAGATATAATCGCAGAAATACATGAACTTGTGGTTTTTCCCAAAATAGGTAGTATCCTTCCATTATTTTTAGTGGATCTTTGTATAGATCAACTTTGTTTCTTGAAAGTCTCGCTTTTAAAGAAGTTACATCTTTACAACTTCCGGTCAACATTTACAAAAATAGTTATTTTGTCGAAACTTTGTGTTACAGAAGTATGTACATACTCGTGTGTTTGCTAAAATCATTCTTTTTCATGTAAGATCCGGCTTTAGAAAATATGATTTCTTGGACACTTGGTCCTTTGAAAATACCGCTTGTAGATACGTAGATCTACTAGTTTTAAACACTATTTCACAAGTTAAATCGCTTTTACACAAGTTCATAATGTGTGTGGTAGAGTTTCATCATTTAACCTTTGTTACTCTTAAACAAGCTTTATGTCATAATCCAAGATCATGACTAGACCGGGTTAAATGATGATCCGAGCTACCACAACATAGATCGGGTCCAAATAATCACACAAGTCAAATACTACATGATTTACACAACATATGTGCTTTTAACCACCATTTTTAGTGTTTTTAGTAGACTTTTGTGTGTCATCTTGTATGTTAACGAGTTTTAACCGTTACGAATCATTTTAACCACTTCACTATAGTTCAAGAGAGTGATTTAAGCAACATACCACTAGCTCGAGGCTAGGGAAGAATCTAAGCACGAATAGGGTGGATAAAAGCAAGGTAGAGAGGTCCTTCGCCTTCCGATTGCACCAAGGTTCCTTATATGCGACCCTTAACACTTATATGAACTTGAAATGGCAAGATCAAAGCTTGGCAATGGTTGTGTGTTCAAGGGGTATTTGGCCGTAGCCTTTGAGAGAGAGAGAGGAGTGTTTGAAGTTGAGTTTGTGTGTTAATATGAACATGTGGGTTAAACCTTGAACTTATAGATAAAGATTAGGTTAATTGTCCAATGGATCATGTGTCTAGATGATATTAGACAAGGTTGATTATTTTAATCAATTGTGGGACAAGGGTGTCCCCTCTAGTTGGGGACAGTTAGAGAGGGGGGGGGGGGTCTTGGTCCGATTCCAACTAGATAGTTAGGCATATAGTTAGGTTAAGTAAGTTAGTTAAGTGCTTAACTTGGTTAGTAGTGCATAGTGTGTTATGACGAGTGTTAGGGTATTCAGGGACCCTAACTGGCTCAGAAAAAGATAAGTAATGTTATTAACAATATTTTTATGTTCCGGGTAAAGTCCGGTTGTTCGGTTACATACCGATTCGTTAAAGTGCTAAATTGCACCTTTTAGTGTTTAATAAGTATCTTTTTGTAACACTATCGATTCCCAACACTTAGGGAAATATTCTGGATAATAAAACGACATTTCTGCATAATATTTATATGTCTAAATGCTGAATTATTGCTGAATTTTATAAATTCTGCACTTAAAGTGCGTTTCGGGTGCTTTTTAGTGCTTATTTTTGCTTTCGTATTGCATATATATTAAACCCTTGTATGTACTCTTGGGTTTTAATGCATTCTTGCTGTCGGACCTACACCTAGGCTCCAATTTTATTGTCTGGCTACTTTCTGCAGTTCCGTTGACACGTAGTGTCTTACCGGTGAGTTTACTTAGTATTTTTGACGCAACGCTCTCGTTTATGCCTAAAGCAATATTTTGTAGTATAGAACGTGCATGAATTCACTTGTTTAGTATGTAATTAGACATGGCTGACAATTAAGCACGTAATTGCAGTCATTAAGCACTAATTAAAGTGTACGGAAATTACCAGTTTGTGCCAGTTGTCACAGTCTCCCCCCGTTAAAAGAATTTCGTCCCGAAATTCAGACTGAACTCCCTCTCGCTGGAGTCTTCTTGAATAGGTGGGGATACTTTTTCTTGAACTGGTCTTCACGTTCCCATGTGTACTCGGGTCCGTGCTTAGAGCTCCAACGTACTTTGACAAGTTTTACGCTGCTCCTCCTGGTCTTGTTGACTTTCCAGTCGGTAACCTCAACGGGTTGCTCTGTAAATCGGAGGGCTTCATCAATATGCACTTCATCCATCGGGATGATCACGTTTTCTTGTGTTGGACTCTTCTTCAGGTTGGATACATGAAACGTATCATGTACTCCGTTAAGTTCTTCCGGTAACTCCAACTTGTATGCCACGGTACCAATTCTCTTCAGTATTCTGAATGGTCTGATATATCGTGGATTCAGCTTTCCACGCTTTCCAAATCTGACTACGCCCTTCCATGGTGAGACTTTTAACAACACTTTGTCTCCCACCTTGAATTCTACCGATTTTCTATTCGGATCAGCGCAGCTCTTTTGTCGTTCTCGAGCCGCCTTAATGCGCTCTCGGATCTGCGCAATCTTGTCAGTTGTCTCTTGTACTAGTTCAGGACCAACCATACGCTTATCTCCGGCATCTGCCGAACATAAGGGCGATCGGCATTTGCGGCCATACAGAGCTTCGAACAGTGCGGCCTTTATGCTCGTATGATAGCTGTTATTGTAGGAAAACTCAACTAAAGGTAGATGAGTATCCCAGCTGCCGCCTAGGTCCATGACGCATGCGCGAAGCATATCTTCTAACGTTTGTATAGTCCGTTCGCTCTGGCCGTCTGTTTGCGGATGGAATGCCGTGCTTAGATCTAACTGAGATCCAAAGGCTTCCTGAAATGATTGCCAGATTCTTGAGACAAAGCGTCCATCTCTGTCTGAAATGATTGAGATTGGCACTCCATGGCGTGCCACAATTTCTCTTAAGTATATCTCTGCAAGCTTTCCTGTGCTATCCTTCTCTCGGATTGGTAGGAAATGCGCAGACTTCGTCAATCGATCAACTATTGCCCATATCATATCGTGCCCTCTCGGGGTCCTGGGTAATTTCGTTATGAAGTCCATCGAGATTTGTTTCCACTTCCATACGGGAATCTCTGGTTGTTGTAGTAGGCCGGACGGTTTCTGATATTCTGCCTTAACCTTAGCACAGGTTAGGCATTTTCCAACATAGACAGCAACGTCGCTCTTGAGTCTCGGCCACCAATAATATTCCTTCAAGTCTTGATACATCTTGTCCGACCCTGGGTGGATCGAGTATCTTGACTTGTGCGCTTCATCAAGGATGACTTCTCGTAGGCCACCATAGAGCGGAACCCAAATGCGCTTTTTAAAGTATAAGGCTCCCTCTTCATTTGGCGCCATGTACTTCAATGCACCCCGGAGGTATTCAGCTTTACGATTCTCTTCTTTAAGAGCTTCTTGTTGTGCATCTCGAATGCGTGCAGTGAGGTTCGTTCGAATCGTTATTTCCAATGCTCGAACCCTTAGGGTCTTAACCCTTTCTTTTCGGCTCAACGCGTCTGCTACAACGTTTGCCTTTCCAGGATGGTACTTAATCTCACAGTCATAATCATTCAGCAGCTCAACCCAACGTCGCTGGCGCATATTCAATTCCTTCTGATCAAATATGTGTTGTAAGCTTTTGTGATCTGTGAAGATTGTACATCGAGTACCATATAAATAATGTCGCCAAATCTTCAAGGAGAATACCACTACACCCAGCTCCAGGTCGTGAGTGGTATAATTTCTCTCGTGAACCTTTAGTTGTCTTGAAGCATAAGCGATGACTTTTTGGCGTTGCATGAGCACGCAACCCAAGCCTTGTCGTGAGGCGTCGCAGTATACCACGAAGTCTTCAGTGCCTTCGGGTAATGATAGTATTGGTGCATCGCAGAGCTTGTTCTTAAGTAGCTGAAAGGCTTCTTCCTGTTTGTGACCCCAGTCGTACTTCTTGTCTTTCTGGGTAAGGGTCGTTAACGGTTGAGCTATCTTTGAGAAATTCTCGATGAATCGCCGATAATAGCCCGCTAAACCCAAGAATTGTCGAACTTCAGTTGGTGTTTTGGGAGCTTCCCAGTTCTTTATCGCTTCAATCTTGGATGGGTCTACATGAATGCCCTTCTCCTTCACAACGTGACCAAGAAATTGTACTTCGCGAATCCAGAATTCGCACTTCGAGAACTTTGCGTAAAGCTTCTCTTTCTTCAGTAATTCCAAGATGGTTCTGAGATGTTGCTCGTGCTCTTCTTTCGTTCGCGAGTAAATCAGGATATCATCGATAAATACAATTACGAATTTATCGAGATATGGTTTACATACGCGGTTCATCAGGTCCATAAAGACCGCTGGCGCGTTCGTCAATCCAAATGGCATCACAAGAAATTCGTAGTGCCCATATCGCGTTCTGAATGCAGTCTTTGGCACGCTTTCTTCTTGGATTCTCAGCTGATGGTATCCAGATCAAAGGTCGATCTTGGAATAGTAGCTTGATCCTTGCAGTTGATCAAACAAGTCATCAATCCTCGGTAGCGGATACCGATTCTTGATTGTGAGCTTGTTCAGTTCCCTGTAATCGATACACATCCGTAGTGTTCCATCCTTCTTCTTCACGAATAATACTGGAGCTCCCCAGGGTGAGAAGCTTGGCCTTATGAATCCTTTATCCAACAACTCCTGGAGTTGTGTGGATAATTCTTGCATTTCGGATGGTGCAAGTCGATATGGAGCCTTGGCTACAGGAGCGGCTCCTGGAACCAAGTCTATGTGGAATTCGACTTGTCGTTGCGGAGGTAGTCCTGGCAGATCTTCAGGGAACACATCAGGAAATTCCTTCACCACAGGAATGTCTTCGAGTTTTGGCTCCACAGCCTTCTTGTCTATGACGTGTGCTAGGAAAGCGACACATCCTTTCCTTAAGCACTTCCGTGCCTTTATGCAATTGATGATTCGTAGAGGCGCGTTTCGTCTTTCTCCATGTACGATGAGAGTTTCATCATTCGTCAGAGGGATGCGAATGATTTTCTCATGGCAAATAACTTCAGCTTTGTTCTTGGACAACCAGTCCATCCCGACCACCACATCGAAGCTACCTAATTGAATAGGTAAGAGGTCGATGCTAAATCTTCGTTCACCAAGTTCTAGCGTGCAGCCTCTAACAACTTCGCCCGATTCAACAAGTTTACCACTGGCTAGTTCTATGGAATACAGAATTTCTAATCTACTAGATTCTATTCCAAGTATGCGTTTAAATTCCACAGACATGAAGCTATAATCGGCGCCAGTGTCGAATAATATGGATGCAAAGTGATTGTTAATGAGAAACGTACCGGTGACCACGTTAGGGTCCTCGCGTGCGTCTCTTGCTCCAATCACAAATGCTCGAGCCGGAGCGTTGTTTTTCTTCGGGCAGTCTTTCATGAAATGATCATTTCTTCCACAACTGAAGCATCCTTGGTTCCGTCCAGCTCCATTACCATTCCAGTTACCATTGCCATTCCCACCATGGTTTCCATTACCATTACCATTGCGGCCTCCAATACCTTTTCCCCAGCAGTCTTCGGCACGGTGGCCTGGCTTCCCGCAGTTCTCGCATTTTCCAACGCGACAGTTTCCCACATGGTGAAAGTCACAGCAGTTACATTTGGGCAGAGTGCCCCGATATTTCTTAGCCCCAGACTCATTTGCAGCTGCGAAGGCTTTTGCCTCCCTAGGTGGGTTAGTGTCACGCTTCTTGTTGTTCAGACCCTTGTTGTTACGAATTGCTTGATTCAGGTTTGCATGTTTCCTTTTCTTGTCACCGGACGACTCAGCATGCGTCTCGGTGTTTTCTGTTGGGTTCAGTGATAGCTTCTTCATCCGAACACAATCTTCAGTAAGGCTGACAGCCAGAGTTACAGCCTCGGTGATTGTTTGTGGTTTGGCCGACGTCACCATGCCACGAAATTCTGAAGCCAGTCCCCAAATGTAGCGTTCAACGCGCTTGAATTCGGGAGTCACCATGTAGGGAAGCACTCTTGACAGGTCATGGAACCTTCGAGTGTAACCATTGATGTCAGCACCTTCCATAGTCAAGTGCCAGAACTCCGTTTCCAGCCTTTGGAGTTCCGCACGAGAGCAATACTTCTCTCTCATTCTTTCCCTCAGTTCCTCCCAAGTTAGGCCATAAGCGGCATCATCACCCAAAGTTTGGGCTTGCAGGTTCCACCAAGTCAGAGCTTCATCGACAAACAACCCAGTAGCAAAGGTGACTTGTTGATCCGCGGTACACTTGCTCATGCGGAAAGTAGCTTCAGTCTTCTCCGTCCAGCGCACAAATGCTACTGCACCTCCTGTGCCGTCATAGTTCATCGGCTTGCAGTCGAGGAATTGCTTGAAAGTGCAGCCTTGAGCTGCATTGCCTCCAGACGAATCTCCATTCCCATTACGCCTAGCGTTGCTTGGTCCTCCACTGTCTTAAGTTCGGTTCGCCTCGTACTGGGCGATAGCAGCGGAGATCCTTTCCTCCAGTAGGGCGTTCAGCTCGTCAGCAGTTCTTGGCAGTGGGGGAGGAGGGGGTTGATCGTCATTGCGAGCATTCACAGCTTTCCTGGGTGCCATGTTCTGACAGAACATAACACAACAGGGTTAGGCATTTGTTTGATATCGTCACACTAGACAGTAGTATCATATATATTCACAGGTATATATACCACATAAGTGACATCAAACTATTATTACTCTAGCAGAGTACTTAGTAGGCTTGCACTGAGGGAATCTATACGTGACTAGGCTTGCTGTGATTTCTGTGCACTGAATTCCATAATTATGTATGCATCCATAATTACGTAACTCCTTGCACAGTCCGCACAGTTCGCTTCATCCTCGTATTTCTTCCTTCAGGTAGGCCATTGCTTTCAGGTAAAGTCACATATACTTGTGACATTCTACTACATGCTAATTATCACACATAATTGCAAGTAATTTCTAGTCAACGACAAGTGCTACTCAAGTGCACTCTAAGTCTCGTAGTGTCTTTTCTAGACTCATGTAACTAGTTTCAGGTAGTGGATGTCGCGGGACGTTTTATGCAATGAAAACTCTTTGAAAATTGTTTTCGTGAATGGATCCTAGAGATTGTAGACTAGACTCGAGAAGGAATCCTAGTTCACTACAATCGCAGCTCTGATACCAATCTGTCAATCCCCTTTCTGCGGCGGAAGCACGAGGTGTGATCATGAAAGGTTCTCATTGCATACGAAGAGTAAACATACTACATGCTCAAAAATAACTTCGAATATTACATTACCAAAAACATATGTCAAGTGTTTACAACACTAGATAACACATTGTCTTAAAAGTCACGACTTTATTTAAAGATAAACAAAGCGACATCCACGAGCATGAGTAAGACCACGCGCACATCCATCCTAGTTACCTGAAATACATGTGAGTTTTGGAAAAAAATGTCAACATAAAGTTGGTGTGAATTCATGCAATGATTGTTTTGAATGTTTTAAATACTTGAATGGAAACATAGTATGTAACTTGTAGAATGTGTAAATGTTTGAATGTAACTTGTAAAATGCATCTATAACTGAGTACTATGAATGTTTGAATGTTTGAATGTATTGATAACACATATCTGTAATCTCCTTATTATGAATGTTTGACTGAGTGAGATCGCTAGTGGTTTGCAAGGCCACTAACATATGTCACGACATAGGAAGCCACCAAACCTAGGCATTTTTGTCGACTTTGACTGAGACACAGAAGCACTCATTGGTAGAAGTAGGCCAAGAGTGGGGTTGCCTGAAACCCATTAGATCTAACCTTTTGTTCCGCGGTCTGAATGTATACGTTGATTAATGGTGCTTATGGTACCCTATTCGGGACATTCACTTGAATGTTTCACATGAATGTTTTTCCTTTGAATGTTTTTGTACTCATCATACCATATGTAAACAATGTAACATTTGTAACATGTATTTCACCCCCGAAGTTATAAAACTAAAAATAGTTAAAAGAAAAGGGGGAGCATGAACTCACAACTTTGCGTTCCTGTGCGTCGTAAACTTCACCGGATTTGCTTACTTAACGTCGTAACCTATACGCGTTTTCTTAATGTTAGTCACTAGACTTGTATCGCACAAGTACAGTCACTCTCTTTTGTATTTGTATTGTTATGTTAAAAATATTTCATATTTTTAACTACGTATCTTACTTATATTATTTCCTCTAAAATAAATATAAGTCTTTTGTGTTTTGCACTTCGCACCTGAATTAATTATCTTGTATTTTGTATGTGTATTTTTATGTTTATACTCCTCACGAGTATTTAGTGTATTTTTAAGTCTTAATACACTAGTACGTATAACACATACTATATACACTTAGCACATAAGTTGGTGATCAAATAATATATATTTTTCTCTCAAAAATATACATACTTATATCCATTTTTATTCTTGAAGAAATCCTCATTTCTTATCACCAAAAATTAGGGAAACCTTGGTAATGCTTTTAAACACATTTTTAGGGAATAAGTTTCTCAGAAACTTATATTTTTCTAAGTGTCGAATTTTATAAAAATTTCGACAGAGTTTCCCCTAAAAATGAGGTTTCCCATGTTTTCAAAACATGTGTTTATTTTCTTTTAAATCGTCAACAATTCCCTCATTCAACAATAAACAATATGCAACTAGTTAAAATAGATATAATCGCAGAAATACATGAACTTGTGGTTTTTCCCAAAATAGGTAGTATCCTTCCATTATTTTTAGTGGATCTTTGTATAGATCAACTTTGTTTCTTGAAAGTCTCGCTTTTAAAGAAGTTACATCTTTACAACTTCCGGTCAACATTTACAAAAATAGTTATTTTGTCGAAACTTTGTGTTACACAAGTATCTACATACTCGTGTGTTTGCTAAAATCATTCCTTTTCATGTAAGATCCGGCTTTAGAAAATATGATTTCTTGGACACTTGGTCCTTTGAAAATACCGCTTGTAGATACGTAGATCTACTAGTTTTAAACACTATTTCACAAGTTAAATCGCTTTTACACAAGTTCATGATGTGTGTGGTAGAGTTTCATCATTTAACCTTTGTTACTCTTAAACAAGCTTTATGTCATAATCCAAGATCATGACTAGACCGGATTAAATGATGATCCGAGCTACCACAACATAGATCGGGTCCAAATAATCACACAAGTCAAATACTACATGATTTACACAACATATGTGCTTTTAACCACCATTTTTAGTGTTTTTAGTAGACTTTTGTGTGTCATCTTGTATGTTAACGAGTTTTAACCGTTACGAATCATTTTAACCACTTCAATATAGTTCAAGAGAGTGATTTAAGCAACATACCACTAGCTCGAGGCTAGGGAAGAATCTAAGCACGAATAGGGTGGATAAAAGCAAGGTAGAGAGGTCCTTCGCCTTCCGATTGCACCAAGGTTCCTTATATGCGACCCTTAACACTTATATGAACTTGAAATGGCAAGATCAAAGCTTGGCAATGGTTGTGTGTTCAAGGGGTGTTTGGCCGTAGCCTTTGAGAGAGAGAGAGGAGTGTTTGAAGTTGAGTTTGTGTGTTAATATGAACATGTGGGTTAAACCTTGAACTTATAGATAAAGATTAGGTTAATTGTCCAATGGATCATGTGTCTAGATGATATTAGACAAGGTTGATTATTTTAATCAATTGTGGGACAAGGGTGTCCCCTCTAGTTGGGGACGGTTAAAGAGGGGGGGGGGGGTCTTGGTCCGATTCCAACTAGATAGTTAGGCATATAGTTAGGTTAAGTAAGTTAGTTAAGTGCTTAACTTGGTTAGTAGTGCATAGTGTGTTATGACGAGTGTTAGGGTATTCAGGGACCCTAACTGGCTCAGAAAAAGATAAGTAATGTTATTAACAATATTTTTATGTTCCGGGTAAAGTCCGGTTGTTCGGTTACATACCGATTCGTTAAAGTGCTAAATTGCACCTTTTAGTGTTTAATAAGTATCTTTTTGTAACACTATCGATTCCCAACACTTAGGGAAATATTCTGGATAATAAAACGACATTTCTGCATAATATTTATATGTCTAAATGCTGAATTATTGCTGAATTTTATAAATTCTGCACTTAAAGTGCGTTTCGGGTGCTTTTTAGTGCTTATTTTTGCTTTCGTATTGCATATATATTAAACCCTTGTATGTACTCTTGGGTTTTAATGCATTCTTGCTGTCGGACCTACACCTAGGCTCCAATTTTATTGTCTGGCTGCTTTCTGCAGTTCCGTTGACACGTAGTGTCTTACCGGTGAGTTTACTTAGTATTTTTGACACAACGCTCTCGTTTATGCCTAAAGCAATATTTTGTAGTATACAACGTGCCTGAATTCACTTGTTTAGTATGTAATTAGACATGGCTGACAATTAAGCACGTAATTGCAGTCATTAAGCACTAATTAAAGTGTACGGAAATTACCGGTTTGTGCCAGTTGTCACAACAGACGTCAAAATATATCACACATGACTTCCAAGGCAAGACCTTTGGAAAATATAAATTAAGCACGATGACACCAATGCTAATTCCGTCAGTAGAGGAACTATTCATCAAAAAGAAGCACTTTGTCAAGTGATCCTACAACCAACATGAATCTTACTGAGGTACGTTGTAACAAGATTTCACAACCATCGGTGCACAGTCTAATCAGAGTCATAATTATTATCACTGAAAAAGGAGTCACATACCTTTGCAAATTCCCTATTTCATTTCGACATTCCCTGGTAATGTCACTTAACAACAGTTATCACACGAAATTCCAGATAAAAGTTCTTATATTTCTTTCATTGAAATTCTGACTTCTATAAAGAGTTGACTTTCGTGTTTCTATTTCCCCTAATGATCATCATACCATGAGAATTTCTTTCATAGTAGCGAATATTGATCTGTTTCATTTCTTGGTAAATCCACACGTTACACATGCACTACGCATGTGGTTTGTTTGATTTATGAAAACCACTGGAGGACTTCATTCCGATTTGTTATTTTATCCAAACTCAAATATCATTCCGTTCTTTGCACTATAAACCGCATTATTGCAAAACGATAACTCTTTGATATCGAGTCAATAAATTTTGTTAAACCATTGAGGTAAAGAATTTATATTTTTATATATATATGTATAAAAATTATGTTGAGGTATACTCTCATTTAAGTTTATGTTTAAGTTATTTATTATTAATAATTTTATTATTAGTAATAAATTAATAACAGTAGTGTTAGTATTATTTTTAAGTACTAGGGTTATTGTCAGGAGCAAGTATTGGATAGCTTATCCTTAGTTAGGCATGGACTGATCACATATGCTTAAACAAGGCAGCACTAACCAATATCCAACCATGATAATGACTAATTAAAATATATAAATTAAGTCATCATACTTATTTAGTAAATTTTAATCATATATATAAATATTTTTATATAAAAATATATATACTTTGTACAGTAAGGAGAAGACATATTTTCATAAAACAGTACAAGAATTAGAGGGATGAATAAAATTATATAAATAATAGTGTATCACATGTTTTGTGGTAACTATGTACCATAACACTCTGGCAAGAAAATAACCATATAAGAATAATATGGTAGTCATCAACTACGTTGGGTTAGGGGAACATTGTAATATATAAGAATAGTCCCCGTTTTCACTTATTTACAACATTTGTAAATACATTCACAACATTATATGGTTTCAAAATAAAAATAAGTAATCACATAGAATCGACCCATTAAGTGTTATATATTTACAAAATATTTTACAAATACTTTTGTACAATAAATATTTTTACACCTTTTATTTACAATTTTCATTTAACGTTATAAATAATAGTGATTTCTTTTACAAAATAATAATAATATTTTGTAATAACTTCATTGCTGTATTTTGTAATATATATTACATAGTAAATATAAGTTATTTTACATAGTATAATAAAATACTAAAATAATATTATTTCAAAGTGGTGACCATTTGCATATAGTAAAAATGCGTAACAAATAATATATATTACAATGGTTGGTTATGCCAAAACAACTTGTTCTTATTATATTTCGACCTATAGGACATAGTATGAAAAATATGATCACTAAATAACGTGCTATCACATTGTTTCACAATTAAAACAACTTGGAACTCTAAAACAATAATACACTAACTCTGTTATCTTTTGGTGTATCTTTGCAATTTAATCATCTCAACACTTTGATTTTCTCATATCATAAATATTTGACAAATCATTTTTCATGCTTTTATTTCATTTTTGAACCTGTCGATTCTAAGTCTTCCTCAGTTGCCAATCAAAGTAAGCTTTCTTTTGACAAAGAATTTTTATTGATTCTAAAAGTTCTTCACATTCATTTTAAATATCTATTGATCATATATCTTTTGGCTTGAACCTAGTCACTTTGGAAATTATATCCTTTCATCTCATTCGTTCGTCATCGATTTCTTCAACTAATTCAGTTGAACCATTGAATCCTAATTATGGTACAACTCGTATTCACAAAATTTAATATTTTAATTCTGTGTCATTTACCTTAATATTGTTTTTAGTAATTAAAATATAACGTAAAGTCTAAAAGAAATATCATAACCCAAATCTCGAGGACGAGATTTAAAACAAGGTGGAGAGAATGTAACATCCCTATTTTTATATAAGAATTATAGGTTTGGTTAAATTTATTAACCACTAGTAACTAATAACTAGTTTATTTTTAATATAAATATTCAACCCAATTAGTTTTAAAACACTATTTTATATAGTTGGCTGAAATATTATATTAATTGGCCTGTATATTGGTGACCTTTCTAATAAAATAAAAGTCTATAAAAACTTATATTATTAGACAGGTATATTACGGGTAAGTTGAATGTTAGAAATATAAAGTAACTAGACAGGCCTAGGAACCGTATAATAATTAAATACATTGTATTTTGAACCTATTCTGTTTTCAATAAAACTTGGTTCAAAATATAGACAAAAATATACTCGTTCTAAAGACATATTTATTAGAACTTCATATTTTAGAAGTTATACACGCCAAATGAATAAAGTAGTTAAATTATATATATATATATATATATATATATATATATATTTTCTAGCAATAAAGCCATGCCCCATTTTTATTATTTTAACTCCCGATCACCGCTACCCTTTTCGATTGATCTGAGCCTCATAACGTATGTTAAGACTCTGCCCGACTAAGTTATTAGGATTTGGTCTCGGGACACCGGGACCAGGTTGAATTAGGGGTACCATACTTAAAAAAAGTACATTATATATATTTAAATAGCTCAAAATATTATACCTAAAATTTATAACAGGAGACTTTCTAGTTAAACCCTAAAGTTACACAGTGGGTCCATTTTCTTTTCTCACCGTTTTATTTCCTTTTGTCCCAAATCATAACAACTCTCATCAAAAGTTCTATTTATTATTTTTATTTTTCCAATAGGAAACCCTAATTGAGACACCCAAGTAATCCTGCACAATCCCTAAAAATTTCAGAACAATCAGAATCAGGATCAGGACCCCTAAAACTCAGGGGGGGTAAAACCCTAGTTACGATTATCCAAATAAAACGCTGTCAAAATCAAATTTTACGAAACTACTGACTCAGCAAGCCTACACACACACGGGGCTACTCTATGACATTTCGTGTCCCTTACGGACCGTAAGGGGTGAGGCTTACGGTCCGTAAGCGGGGTAAAATTTGTGTATAAATAGCAGGCATTGGGACTTGCATTCTGGAGTTGAAACGACGAAGAAATTCGTTATATACACTGAGATATCGTAGAAACAATTCTAAAACACACACTAGCTCGAATTCTGCTACGATACCGGGTACTAACTTGATCGCTGATACGATTCAATGTCCGATCGATGGAAACTATCCAATGGATGTTTAAGCGCTATCCTTTGTCATTTGTCGTGATTCTGACAGGATGTTTGAGTACCACCCGAAATCGAGGAATACTCTGTCATTCGTTGTGAATCCGATGGATGTTTAAGTGATTGCACTTTGTCATTCGTTGTGAGGGTTTTAATCTCGTGAGTTATCGTAAATGCTGTATTAGTTACTTACCTAGTTCGTGTGCACTAGGTTACAAGGCTAAATCAATAGGCTAAATTCTGCCTGTATAAATCTGCAATATATCAAGGCTTATCTATAGACTAAACTTTGGCCGTATGAATCTGCATGCTTATAATGTGAGTCATTCTCTTTTTATCAAATTACTTTCAAAAGCATGTTTATTTTCAAGGTTATAATTACAGGGATTAAGTCTTTGTAATCACCAATTTACAGCCGGTATGTGGGGTATTGTGCACAATATTAATTTTTCACGTGGTTAGGCTAATAAGCCCTAACACAGGTTAGGCAAATAAGCCCTAACAGTGAATTATCACAGGGTTAGGCTAATAAGTCCTAACACAGGTTAGGCAAATAAGCCCTAACAGTGATATACGTCATTATTGGGTGACAGCACCCAATAGTGATATGACCATAGTCACAGATCCGGTCGAGTGACAAATACTGTGGGTAGTTGGTTGATATCAGAAACATTGTAATCGCTCTTAATACTGTAGATTATAACAAACGTGTCGTTTTAGCAAAATGAATGAACTCACTCAGTATTTCCCGCTGACAAAACCTGTTTAACACGTGTTTCTGGTAATTACAGTAGATTGGAGTAAGAGATGAATACGGCACTGAAAGGCTTCAAGAAGTGGCTTATTTTATTAATTAAATCAAATTAAGAAATATTATTTTATGTAATTGGGTTTATCCTTTATTAAAGCTACCTTTGTAAAACCTGGGTTTATCCCATCTATTTAATAAATAAAATCCGGTGTTTTTTAAACCCTGTTATTTTTCCTAACTCATGGTCCTGATGAAATTTCCGCTGCAATATTTTTCAAAATAATCACCGGTACCACTTGGCTGTTCGCGAATTCCGATTCCGTACAGGGTGGGTCGGGGGTCGTGACACCGCTCGGACTTCCATCCTATTGAACTACTGTCCGAACCACTTGTACTTTGCATCGTTTTACGTGTTGTAACACCTGTGCCTCCACGGCCATCAAACAAATACCGAACCAATGAAATATTATATTTCATACTTGGGATTTGTAAAAATGTGTGTATCATTTACACATATCAATTCTTGTTCTATTTCAAACTCTAAATCGCTTTCTGGAAGGTTATACGCGCACCGATGCGTAAAAATAACCAGTTTAATGCAACGAACACTCCGGAATAGTGAAATAGGCTTAACATACCTTAAATAACCTTTACATAACTTAGAAATAAGTTTTGGAAGGTTTGGTATGCCGAAAACAAGTTAACTCGCTTACAGGGACTAAAGTTGACAAACTGCGAAAGTATGCCAATTTGAACTGTAACAGACCTTCCGGAACATGACCATAAGTTAAACATACCATAAATATCCTTTACATAGCTTAGAAATAGGCTTTGAGGGGTTCGGTGTGCTAAAATAAACTTTTGGGTCATTCAGGGACTAAAAGTGTCAAAAAGTGCACAAGTTTGCATTTTCGCGCATAACTTACGTTCTGAATACATCCGGACATCCAAAAATTTATGTAAGCACTAAAGTATTTTATTTTAGTGTTCGCCATAAGAAAAATCCATTCGTCACGTCATTTGGATCGTTTTTCGCATTCGGGACCAGATTCGATGTATTAGCCGTTGTTTAATTCACAACCACACATTCTAACAATGCTTAGTCAGCGGATAAGGATGGAATTTAAACACCTAAACACCATGACTTTGCAACACATGTATGGATGGAATTTAAACACCTAAACACCATGACATTTCAACACATGTATGGATGGAATTTAAACACCTAAACACCATGACATTTCAACACATGTATGGATGGAATTTAAACACCTAAATACCATGACATTTCAACACATGTATGGATGGAATTTAAACACCTAAACACCATGACATTTCAACACATGTACGGATGGGATTAAGGCACGTTTTCCATGAAACGATCTTAACGGTTCGGGTATTCCTATAAATACCCATCCACCCCCATTGCTAAAATCACTAGAACTTTGATTTGAGAAACTCTAAGTTGAAACTATTGTTTCATACCTGAGATTTTTGAATCGAGGTTAGCATTCGGGGACCCTTCGTAAGTATTCTTTCGTTCTTTTCCTTATTTTACTGCTTTTCGAGTCAGAAAGTCAAACTTTGTTTGACTTTCAGCGTTGACCAGTAATGGTCAATGCGAAGTTCGTTTGAACTTCGCAACGTGATTGTAATCACGATGGTTATAGTCCCTTGGGACTATGCCTACTGATTACCACGTTGTCTAGGGTCGTAGGGTAAGCGATCTAATAAATCGCTTATACCTCGAACCCGACCCATTTTGGTCGATCATTAGGATCCGACCAAATACATTAGGTGACCATAGTAGGTAGGGAATAACCTTCCGAGGTTATACCCTATGGTCACATCGTTTGAGTAGTTGTATGATAGGTGGTTCATATGCCTTAGGTAAATTACCAGAATACCCTTTTCATGTATAATTGGTAATTAAGCATATGTAACCTAAACCTTTGTCACATAACTGATTATGTAACATGTTTAGGCATATAACACTTGTCATAGGGCTAGTTAGACGGTCCGAACGCGTTTCACGCGCACGACGCGTTAAAGTAGCATAAGTTACCTTAATGGGTCGCGATGGGTCGATAATACTTAGGTTAAGTTTCATTTAGTATGTAGGCTTTGTTAAACCATATCATATGAGTTCCTACACTCATTTGGTTTACAAACCCTCCTGCTACCCAGTCTTCCGATTTAGGTCCGGGTTAATTATGTAGTTACCTATATTAGGTACCGTTTGATTTCCAGAACTCCTCTAGCTTACTTGGTAGTTGTTCAAGACTCCTAAGCACTCCCAGGCGAGTACATTATTCCCCTCTTTTACTGTTTTCAACTGTTTTGGGGTGACTCATATGTGCTAAATATCTTAACAATGATTTCAAGAACGATTACAATAGTTTCAAAAACAATTACAATGTAGTATCAAGAACGATAACAATAGTTTCAAGAACGATAACAACGATTACAATAACAATTACAATGTGGTTTCAAGAACAATAACAATGGTTTCAAGAACGAGATTATTAATTTATCCTTTGGTAAGGGTTTGTTAAGAACGAGATTATTAATTTATCCTTTGGTAAGGGTTTGTTAAGAACGAAATTATTAATTTACTCTTTGGTAAGGGTTTATTAAGAACGAGAACGAGAGCGAGATGGAGCGAGGAACGCGTCAAGAAGGTTTGAATGTTATTAGAGAATCGACCATAAAGTAGTTTCACAATTAAAACAAGAACGACTAGAACGATATTACAAAATGGGTTAACGATTGGGTAAACATTTGTACATGATTGACATTTGATCATGTATTTTCCACAAAACATAACTTTGATTTAAACCAAGTTTTACTTCAATACTTTGTTTTTGTGCATATGGTTTAGTTGAGACATTTCACTTGCCATACATGGATATTTGACATAGACATTTGACATGGATATTTGACATAGACATTTGACATGGATATTTGACATATACATTTGACAATTGATTTAAACATAGACATTTTACATTGTTTGGTTTGGTTTGGTTAAGTGATTAAGTAACGATGCGTGTGTAATATGATACAAACATGGTGGATACGCCGCTGGTACTTCCTATATATAAGTGTTTGTATGGTATTACATATCATAGCGTTATTTGAATCATTTCAGTTTGAGACATAGAACATTTTATACAAATAACATACTTTTCACAAGACATTGATTTATAAACAACTTATCTTATGCAAACTCATTTACATGGTTATTCATTTAATCATGCATTATTCTCTTATTTATACTTATCATCCGAACTTATTATTTTTCAAATGATTTACAAAGATAAAGCAAATTACAAGGTTCATGACTAAACATTTTCTTAAACAGAAGTCATGAATCTTATTTTCACAAAACCTATGTACTCGCCAGCATTTCTTTGCTGACCTCGTTTTCACATATGTTTCAGGTATTGTTGGATGATATCGATTGATAAGATGCATGCTCACATAGGACTGGACAAGGCCTTAGTGACTCAATAACAATGATAGACTATGTTTAAATAGTGTATTTAGATTTCCAGACGATGTAATTACTCAATGTTTAATAAAACGAAACATTTTTGATATCCATGGTTATGAAACATTAATTCTGTTGCAACACGCCCCGATGTTTCCGCCGCGATTTGTTGTTTTACGCGGTCGGGGTGTGACAGAAAAGATGGTATCAGAGCCAATGGTTATAGGGAATTAGGTTATTAGTAATGCTTTGACCTAGTCTATAACCTTCTTAGGACCCTAACGCGAGTTTACTTGCGTTTAGTCATAAAACAATACCGTCACCTATCCTTAGGTGACGACCACAACAAGAACATAAATTTCAAAACCGCTTTGAAAACTAATCATCTGTTCTAGGATGATTAATTTCTAGGTTTTGAACCCTCTATTGTAAGGTTTTAAACCCTCTGTTATATGGTTTTGAACCCCTTTGAATTTTCAAAATCTCGTCAAGGTTTTGGGTTTTAAATAATGTGAACACGTGCAAACTGGAAGGGTGAATGCCTGTATTCTGGGTTTTCTGTCTAGGCAAGCACTTCGTATACATCTCATCAGACGCGAGACCAGTTGTGCTTACCTGGGAATTCTTGGGATGAGTGTTCACTTATAGGCGAGCATGTCTTCGCGATACATTATTTTTAACCTATTTACTTTGACTAATCACCAAGGTCGTTCGTTGCTTTGTAGTAACAAACAAATGACCACTATCCTTGCTTTCATCAGATTTGTTTCATCTCATTCTTTTCGTCTAAATTCTCTCACTCGTTTCCTTTCATGTTTCCTCTTTTAGACAATGCCTCCTCGACGCGAAAGCCAGATAGAGACTGCCGAGCTGGCAGAAATCATTGCGCAGCAAATGGCTGCTCAATTCCCA
This sequence comes from Helianthus tuberosus, assembly GCA_030545235.1. NCBI lineage: Eukaryota > Viridiplantae > Streptophyta > Magnoliopsida > Asterales > Asteraceae > Helianthus > Helianthus tuberosus. The sequence continues at coordinate 168,311,526 of CM060366.1, read as the reverse complement.
AACCTCTTTGCTCAATGGAACCAAGCCAACAACAACAACAATGTGCTATGCAAATACAAGGATTTCAACCAGGCTAAACCACTCAAGTTTAGTGGTTCTGAAGGAGCAACTGGGCTTCTTCAGTGGTTCGAAAGCATTGAGAATACTTTTCGCCACGTGCAGTGCCCGGATAATCGCAAGGTCGAGTTCTCCTCGAGCGTGTTTCAGAAGAGGGCTCTTACATGGTGGAATGGGGTAATGAGAGACCGAGGTGCGGAAGTTGCTCTCGCACAGACCTGGGCTGAACTTAGGGCTCTGATGATGAGGGAATTCTGTCCTCGTCATGAGCAGCGAGCTTTAGAGAAGGAATTTGATGAGTTGAAGCAAGATAGTGGTGAGCACAGGGCGTATACTGATAGGTTTGAGGAGCTGAGTCTGCTTTGCCCTACAATGGTTACCCCACTTGACATAGCTATCGAAAGGTACATCGACGGCCTACCTGACTCGGTACAAGACATCCTTACTGGTAGTAACCCTGCCACACTCCGTCAGGCGATCGAGTTATCAGCGACATTGACTGAGTCGCAGATTCGGAAGAACAAGTTACACAGGAAGGGTGACAAGGGCAGGAAACAGTCAGCTGACAAGGAGGATAGCAAGAAAGGCCAAAACAAGAAGGGTAAGGAAGGTGAGACGTCAAAGAAATCAAAGAAGCGAAAGGGTGCCCAAAGTTTTGCTGTTACAGCACAGACTGCACAGAACCCGCGGAACCAACCAGCTCAGCCACCTGCAAAGAAAGCATATGCCGGTACCGCACCTTATTGTGCACGCTGCAACGGTCATCACGCAGTACAACAAGCTTGCTGGCAATGCACGACATGTGGTAAACTTGGGCATTTGGCCAAGATTTGTCGCACTGGGATTGGGTGGCATGTCCAACCGCTTGAAAAAAGTAAAATGAGAAACATCATGTATACGTGCATCATTTTGCATTACATGATATTGGAGGACTCGGATAGAGCGTTTTGTGGAGAAAGTTATGATGAAAGTAACCAACCGACGAACCCACTAGTAACATACTCTGAAAAAGAAGTTATCCTATCGAAGATACGTGGCAGGAACACACACCATAACGTTCGAGCTAATCTGACCGAGCACCTATGGTTTTATCGTGAACAAGGAGGGGACGACGAGTGACTTTGTATTTTTTTTATTTTAATTATGACATTGTATGTTTTTTATTTAAATTATGGCATTTTATTTTTATTATTTCAATTATGGCATTTTATTTTTATTATTTCAATTATGAGCTATAAATTGATTTATCAAAATTAAATAATGTTTAAATTTAAATAAAAATAATAATTAGGTAATGACGACATGGGCTTTATCTCACACCCTGCAAGTTAAAGAATGCCGTGATAAAGCCCCCTGGCTAACGTGGCGCTGACGTGTCCTGATAAAGCCCCCTTCTTGAATCGCAGGGTGTAGAGGTATGGCGCCAGGTGACGCTACAGAGGGTGAGTCTACTAAAAATGATTCCGCACGCTTCTGACGCTATAGAGGGTGAGGTGGCGCCTCCATACTCTCCAGCCTAAAAGCGTTCGGTTGATTCAAAGGTAATCTAAACCAAAATCATATATGCCCCTCCCTGCTTGCACTGTGAGGATCAAACACACAAATAGAAACACGAAACACAAAAGCAATAAACAACCAATGGGATTTCCAAGTGGATAATTAATTAACTGATTAAACAAGACAGGCTTGAGCATTAGATATAGAGCACAAAACAATCCAAGCCTCAAGCTCTAAAAAATTAAACAAGCTAAGATTGAGGTCTCATAAGTTAAACTGGCCGAGCAAGAACTTAGACGAGTTCCTCTTGGCTCAGCTCGTTACACAAGATGAATGAACCGATCCACTTCATTTTTGGGGTGAAAATCACTCTTTTTTAACTTATCATTTAGACAAGATGTAAGATTAAATATATTACGTATTAACATTTAATCTATATCCATTATAATCATTTACATTATATAGATCAAAATATATAACAATCCTATTAAATAATTAGTTGGTAATTGTTGATGGACCATATTACCCTTATTAACTAATTAGGGTTTCCTCTTGGGTGCTTATATAAGGAGAATTATGTGGAGGTTAAGGGGTTACTCAGTTACACATTAGACACAACCCATTAGCCATAACATCATCAAATTCGACCTCCTCTCCATAACCGATTCCCTTGTCGGTTTCTCATCATCACCATCATCAGTCAGCACCCTAAGGAGGAACCAAACCAAGATGACAATCATGTCAAACCTTAATTGCTGTGACTCCATCTGGATTCTCTGCTAACCTGTGCTGATGCAACCAAAGGTATGTTTTCATGTTTTCCATTATGTTCAAACATAACTGAACCAACATGTGGTATCAGAGCATATGTTGATTAGTCAGTTCTGTTTTCGTATCCATTATTCTGGGATCAAAAATCTGGAAAACGAAATTGTTAAAGCCTTTAGTTCATGGCTGTTTTCGTTTTTAAATGGCACCGAAATCACTGTTTTCGGAATACCATGTTTATCTTTTGATTCGAAATCATAATTGGTAATACTAATATCCGAAATCTGTTAATAAAAGTATAAAATTTAAGGTTTCGGATCCCAGATTATGATTTATTTTTTTAGGGTTCATCTTATGTTCTTATGAGAAATTCGAATTTTTCCTTTATGATTTGGAATGTGATTTGAATTGTTAGATGTTTCCCTAATTTTGATCTAATCTTGTCCATTAAGATTTTTTCGAAATCTGTTAAATGATAAACATATATGATTTCGAAATTTAGTGATAAAATAGATCAATGTTAATAAGTGGAAATTATATCTCAATTCATAATTTTCGGATTTTAGTTATGTTATCACAACAAACAACCTTAAAGAGAGGATTCGAAATTAAACAGCCTTAAACATGTCTCACAAGATTGGATCACATAAGTGATAATCTGATCGCATAAGAAAATCGCACAAGATCAGATTACATAAGAGATTATCTAATCGCACAAGACAGTCGCACAAAACTTGTACAACTCATTAAGCACATGGTACAAGTTAAGACTGCATAATCGCACAAGAATTGTGGATCGCACAAGACTTGTGGATCGCACAAGACCTTACTAATCGCACAAGGCATTACTGATCCACAAGTTTTGGGCCTTAAAGATCGCACAAGTACTTGGGCCTTATTGATCGCACAAGTGTTTGGGCTTCACTAATCGCATAAGACTTGTGCATTACTGATCGCACAAGTTCGATCCGCGCTAACAGGTGGTTTGCTATTAAATAATTGGTTTTGTAATTACTTAGCTAATTAATAAGGATCAAATAATGTTTTACAAAACCAAAATAGCTTAACTTGAATGAGCTTCTGATATATCATTTCTGGCCAAAGCTGACTTGATACATCTACTTATCATTCAAGTATTACGAAAGCTATGTTGTGTATGCATCATAAGCATGAATGTCTTAATTTCTGGCCAAAGCTGATTTAATTCATTCATAGATGGCATACTCAACAAGTGCATAACTAAAGTGATTGTTTCAATTCTGGCCAAAGCTGATTTGTTACAACCACTTTGCACATATGATTAAATGATTACACTTCTGGCCAAAGCTGTTTTGTTTTCGTTTAAGTAGAATTTTTTTTTTAGCTAAGTCTATTATTTTGATGTTAGTAATAGACATATCACAATCTCTTCACATAATGATCCTTAGATTAATGATCCTTAATTAAGTTTTTATGATCATTTCGTCTGCCTTATTCTTAGTACCTATAATTTTACTCACTGTAATTTTTCTTCTATTAATCTATATCTCATCCACTCTAATTTTTTAAACCTAAAATGTTTGCTTCATTTACAGTTTCTATTAGAATTAGCTCTTAAATTAAATCCTAGATTATCTCTTAAGACACGATAATCCTATTGCTCTCTTCTGATATAAGTAATACAGAAGAAAATTAGAGCATGATGAATAGGACAAATCGACCATGATGTCTCTTATGGTAATCAAGAACTCTCTAACGTAAATGCTATCACTAAAGTTATTCCAGATTAAGTCTTTCCTAAGACTAATCTATAATTATGGAATAATCACTAGAACTCCTAAGATGCATGCCTTAATTTGAAACTCTAAACTATAAAGTTAAGTGGTATATGTGAATACATTATAATGTACAAAACCATGACCCATAACGTTAAGGGTTTACGCATGGAAATAAGTACATTTTTCCAGTACATTACATATTAAGATTTTCACTTGTACATTTTGATGCCTTATAAATCAACTATAACACTCAAAATACCAAAGTATAACGAGTGTGTTGATAAGCAACATATGTACAAAGAAATAAATGTTTAAAGCTGGAAAATAAGTTGTTATTCACCTTACAACCACTAAAACGTTTAAAAGAGGATTGTTCTAATGTCCATAGACAAATTACAAGTGTTAATTCCAACATTAAGGTTCTTCAATGGAAAATCTCACTGCATAATTACGTCATTAGACTAGACATAAGCAACAAGACTATCCATTACTCTATAGAACAGTTGGATAAGTTAATTAGATAGTCACTTACTAATGATATTTAAGTCTGGTAATTTTAATATTCCAATTAACACATGATTAGTTGACTCTAGTTCCATACGTTTCCTTACCAGAACTCGACAAATAACTGACATGAGAGTTAGTGACAAAATTAAATGTTAACGCTATAAGAACCATAATGAAGCAGTCTTCTAACAAAGCTTTTCGATACATTATATTCTGATTATTAATCAGAGTACAGTATCATTAATTAAGCAATGTTATGAAGGTTGTGAGGTTTGCATAGTCAACATAAAGTCACACTTACCTTAAACTCTCATCTTATTTGTTCTAAATATCTGGATTGAACCATTACTAAGATAAAACTAGATGATACCTTACATTTTCACAACTTTTGTCATCATGCAAATGAGAATTTGACAAAAGAAAAATGAGACTTCTAAATTTCATCCATTATAACCGAAATTCATGAGAAATTATGACATGGTTAATGAGGATGATTATTCATCTAATCTCATTCTAAGTGATTTCAAATCATGACGTTATAGCCCTAAATATTACTTGGCTTAAGGAATAAGTATGGGTCCATCATAAGTCATTCATTGACATTCGTGGAACTTATTCAAAATGGAATATTCAGACATAATTCATTTATCATTTAAAAGACTATCAACTTGTAGCTAAATTTTGTCGCATATGGCCCACAGTCTTAGAAGAAATCTATTCATATGTTTACTTATTAAGATTTCTATTAAATATGTCCTTAAGTTTCTTATGACATTTGGACGTTAAAGAAATCAAATAAAGTCTAACGTATATATGATAGGTTCCCACGTCACGTACCTCATTGAAACTTCTCTTGTAGCATTTCTAGAGATATCAAAGATCAGTGGGAGCATTAAGTGTCTTAATAACAACTTGCAATAGTTGCAAGAGGTGGGGGAGTGAAAATTTTACATTACCTAAAATTGCACCTCTTGTACAAGACACCGCTCCATCACGACACTGTTCTATCAAAACTTATCTCCTTAAAATCTAATGCTACTCTTACAAAAGTTTCATTGTTGCTTAATTGTGGGCACACTTAGATTTCTTACCTAAACTAACATAATCCTCAACAAGAGAAACTACAACGACTGACGTCATTAACTTGTTTCTCTATTAGAATTTGTTGGTCGTTACATATTGACCCTAAGCATGCTGAGTTCCTAATGATTTCTAAGGTTAGTGGGAGTAGTCAAAGTCCTTATTATGATTTGCAAGGAATACAAGAGGCGGGGGGAAGAGTGTCATTAAATTTCACTCCAAATTTAACTCCGATTACACCTCTTGTACACCATACTGCACCAACTCTTATAAACTTAGAATGAAAATGATAGCAACCTAACCAAGAGCTAATCCATAAAACTGAAACTTCTAATGAACCCAATAATCAACTCAGGAGGTCATCTAGGTTTAAAAGCCTACTAATTTTGATGATTACATAACCTCCCTAACTGAAGTTGAAATGGATTTTGGAAATGTTTACTGATCCTATCTCTTCAAATTAAGCCATTAGTGTCAATCAATATTCTTAATGGAATAAAACAGTTTTCTAGTAAAACTGATTTTATGTGTTCGTATAACGTTTGGGATTTGATTGAATTACCTAAGAGTGTTCATAACTAAACCAAATCCTAATATAAGCGTTAAAACACGAAGAAACATGATTGATTGTCAAAGGTTGTACTTAGGAAGAGATAAATTATCAAAGTTTTCTTTGAGGATCATCATTGTTTCAGTAGCTTATAATAGTTTAAAGCTACATTAGATGAACATTATAAATAATTTTCCATAACAAATGGCTGACACATTTACATGTTCATTAGATAACAACCTAAAGTTTCAAACTGAAGGTTAAGGAACACTTTGTTTATAAGTCAATAAAATCTATGTATGGGTTTAATGCAAACATCATAATGTGATGAAAAGCTAACGTGATTATTTTCATCAAGAATCAAGTGGATTAATGTACCTACCTCAAAATGAGTGGGAGCAACTAAGATAAACTTGTCTATATAGATGACATTCTTTTGACAAGTATATGTTACATAAGTCAAAGCATCGTTAACACAAACTTTGATATAATAAATCTCAGAGATATCTCTTACGTGATTGATATCATAACATACTGAGATAGACCCAATGGGATATTAGTTCTGTTCCATAAGTTTAACATTAAATGGGTCCTTACATATGTAACAATCAATATTGCTCTCCTTCAGAGGATAATATGGTAAATGAGATTATTTCCTTACGCTTCATTAATTGGAAGCCTTATGTAAGATCAAGTCTATACTCGTTTAGATATTACTCACATTGCAACACACTAGATATGTCTAGAATAATGCGTAGCATCTAATGGAGTATTATAATATCTTTAAAGAAATGAGAGGCTATAATTTGAAGAAGAAGTGAGAATTAAAACCGGTTTATTACTCTAACTTTGAGATATTCAAAGATGACAAAATGTAATTTCGGGTATATCCTTATGTCAGCAGACAAAACCTATTTCATGGAGGAGTTATAATGCACTGATATTAACAACCTAAGTTATAATGACATAATATAGTCACTAAATGTTGTTGGAAATTTATCAGTGGACTCATAAGCTTATTAACTCCATATAATTAATGTTTTGAAGACTTAGTGTGATAAAGTCAGCTACCATGACTCCTTGAACAGTAACAGTTCAAGAGGTGCTGCATTAAGTTTCGATACGCAATTAATTATTCGTTTATGAACGAATTGAGGAGACTAAGTTTTGTATCGAACACATTCATGATATGCTTAAGGATCCTATATCTGAAAGGCCATTACCCATAATTCTTATTAAGAGAGCTCATAGACGCGTATTAGTTTATGGCCATGCGCAACTGCATATCGTACTATGAATGACTAAGTATTAGTTAATTTTCCTCATCGGTTTGATTTTGTACGACTCTAAGAATATGTCAAGTCGACATAATGGCATATGTTAGGGGTCATTTTCTTAACATATGTATCCTGACCAATATCCTGCCTTTGTTTGGTTATTTGTAATCAGGATGCTGGAAGAGGATATTGCTGACATCTTGGGCGATATCCTGAAGATTATTGAATTAACCACGTGCAGGTTAAGGGCAGAGGCTTGCTAACGGTCACAAGGACTTCTTCTCCTCAAGACTCGGACGAATTTGTTGAGAAAGTGACGTTGAGCCCGAAAGACCAGGTCTGCAACGTTCCAAGAAGGAATATTCGGCGAATCCCGCGAGTTTAGGGTAGTTAGTTATCTTATCTTTACTATAAATAGATGAGGTCGGATCAACTTAGAACACATCATTTCACACTTACACTCTCGAACACAATCACATTCTAGCTAGTTGCAAACACCACACTTGTATTTCATTTTCGTTGTAACACTTAGTCGATCCGTACCACATCCTGCACTGTATCCTGATTTTTGAAGCAATTGAAGAACAAGGCAGCTGCGATTGTCAGCTCCCGAGGTTTTATGCCGGCGATCTAGATTGATCAAGGGCTTTCCTCGTACATCTCGTGTCACTTCCTTTACTTTTTGCTCATTATTTGCTCATTGTTTGATCGTCGATACAGCTCAATATCCCGAGCCGTATTCTTAAACTGTTTTTGCAAGTAATTTAATTAACACATTTTTGACATTTACTTCTAGCACACTACCTCACTTAACTAATTTGATCACTTAATTACTTCGGTAATTTTTGACCAAAACAATTTGGCGCCCACCGTGGGGCAAGTGGTGCTCTTTTTACTAAAACTTTTTGTCAAATCGTTAATCGGTTTTCTATTTTCAAAACTTTTTGCCACATTATCTATAATGGCCTCAAGATCAAACATGAGTTCCTCTACTGTGTCTGCTATGACTTCTGCCACTACCGGTTCGGTGCTTCCACCACCTCCTCCAAGGATGCCAGCCTCTACACAATCTCAAGATGTTATCCCAACTCGGAGTGTCCAGGGATCTGCTCCCGTTTTAGCTTCTAATGATGAAATTTTAACATTATTTGGAAGTGTGCAGGAACAAATGAGGCAGCAACAGGAAACAAACCAAATGCTTTTGAGGGAGATACAACTCCTGAAGGCTGGCTCGAGCAGATCTGCGGAGGACAATGTCACCCCGTTACACCCCAGAGCGTTGAACTTTAGCTCAGCTGTGTACACCGAGGATAATAGGGGGAGTATCGTGCCCAGTCTTCCTCAGAATCATACTCCTGAAATACCCTCCTTGGCCCGGATGTCAACCATAAGGAGCTCAGGATATGCTTCAGGATATGGGCAGAATCCTCCAACTGGTAACGTGTCTAATAATAATAATACTCATGCTACTAACAGTGGTGGATCCTCGCAGGATACAGGTGTAACATCAGCACTTACCAGGGAACTTCAGAAGTTGAAAGACATGATATCTAGTGTACCTGGGGTGGTCCAGCCGATCCCGGAAGTATCTCAAGATAGCCACAAGATATCTCGTTTTGCATACCCTATATGTGATGCTGAGATCCCAAAGAGATTCCAAACTCCCAACATGAAGCTTTATGACGGGACTACGGATCCTGAGGAGCATATTGCCCAGTATAGGGAAAGAATGGAGATTAACCCTATCCCTCCGGAGCTCAAGGAAGCGTGCTTGTGCAAGGGATTTGGTTCTACTCTAACAGGATCAGCCTTGAAATGGCTGTTGAACATTCCTCCTCACTCAATTACTTCATTTGCGCATTTGGTTAATTTATTTAACAGTCAATTTTCTTGTAGTCGGAGTTTTGAGAAACTAACCAGTGATCTTTACAGGATAACTCAAGGGCCTCAAGAATCCTTGAGGGATTATGTGAACAAATTTAGTCGAGAATCCTTGGATATCCCACATCTTGATGTTGCAACAGCTGTGCAAGCTTTTAAGATGGGATTACAAAAGGATTCTCAGTTTTATCAGGATCTTGTAATGAATCCCTGCAGGAATCTCGATGAAGCTCGTAACAGGGCCTTGAGATATATCCGTCTGGAAGATGACAAGAAGATACAAGAAAGGATGAACTCATCCAACACTTATGAATCGACCAACAGGAAGTCAGAATCCTCATTTAAGTCATATCGGCCTAAGCCATATGGTAGAAATGAAAACAAGAGAGTGAATGCTGTCGAAGATGAGGATCCTGAAGAATATCCTGAGTTGTCTGAATATTGCTTTTCTGTTAATATTCCTGAATTGATGTATGCTATGCAGGGTCTAGGAGACAAGGCTAGATGGCCTCGAAAGAATCAACAAAAGGCTGACTGGAAAGATAAGTCGAAATGGTGTGCTTTCCACGAAGATTTCGGACATATGACTGAGGATTGCATTGCTTTAAGGAAAGAAATAAGCTATCTTCTAAGCAAGGGATATCTGAAAGATCTCTTAGGAAAGAAGAAGAATAAGGGTCAGGATACTGAGAAGGATCCTGAGCGAGCTGCATCACCTCCCGCGGATGCCAAGATAATCAACTTCATTTCGGGGGGATCCGACATTTGTGGAACTTCGTATTCGGCAGCAAAGAGACACGCAAAGGAAGCCAAAGCCGAAAGGGGAGACAAACCTGTCAGGATGGCTACACTCACAACTGACAAAGTGATCACATTTGATGCTGATGACAGGGATACTGTCCAGGATCCTCACCATGATGCTCTGGTAATAACGTTATATGTGGCTAACCATTTTGTACGCAGGATATTGGTTGATAATGGCAGCTCCGTCAACATAATCCAGCTAGAGACACTTAAAAGAATGAATGTGTCTCCAATGGATATAACTTCGAAGTCCACTGTGCTTGTTGGATTCAGCGGAGAAGCCAGAAACACAGTGGGAGAGATAAAGTTGCCGGTGTACGTTGAAGGAGTCAACTCTATACAACGTTTCTGTGTGATGGACTCTCTATCCTGCTATAACATCATACTAGGAAGACCATGGATTCACGATATGAAGGCCGTGCCATCAACATATCACCAATGCATCAAGATACCTACCCCTTGGGGAGTTGTTAAAGTTGATAGCGATCAGCAGGAGGCGAAAGAATGCTACTCCTCCTCGATGAAATCCTCAGCCAGAACTAGTGCAGCATAGCAATTAAAGACGCGGGCCCAGGATATCGTGGAGGATCCGGAGCAGGATGTGAAGAAAGTTATCCTGGACCAGGATAACCCCGATATTTCGGTGCTCGTAGGGACCAATATCCCTCAGGATATTGAGGAACAATTAATTAACTTTTTGAAATGCAGGATGTCTACGTTTGCATGGAAACATGAGGATATGACTGGCATATCCAAAGATATCATCACTCACAAGCTTGGAATTGATAAGTCGTTCAAGCCTGTGCAACAAAAAAGAAGGAAGTTTGCTCCTGAGCGGAACACGATTATCCAAGAGGAAGTTGAGAGATTATTAAAGTCAAGAATGATCAGAGAGGTTAAGTTCCCAAGGTGGCTAGCAAACGTGGTTGTAGTACAGAAGAAGAATGGGAAATGGAGAGTTTGTGTAGACTACACAGACTTGAACAAAGCTTGTCCTAAAGACCCATTTCCTCTCCCCCATATTGATGCAATGGTAGATGCCACTGCTGGGCATGAAATGCTGACTTTCATGGACGCATCCTCAGGATTTCAACAGATACAAATGGAGCCTTCTGACCAGGAGGATACCGCCTTCATGACGCCAACAGGTATTTATTGTTATACAGCTATGCCTTTTGGTTTGAAAAATGCAGGTGCAACATACCAAAGATTGGTAAACATGATGTTCAAAGACAAACTGGGGGATACCATGGAAGTATACATTGACGATATGGTAGTAAAGTCAAAGAAAGCTCAGGATCACCTCCAGGACATTAAAGGAGCATTTGATATCCTGGATCAGTATAATATGAAGCTGAATCCTGCTAAGTGCCATTTCGGAGTGGGGGCAGGAAAGTTTCTTGGGTATATGGTGACGAAAAGGGGGATAGAGGCAAGCCCGGAGCAGATTAAAGCTATCCTGGATATAAAATCACCCTCGAATATGAAGGATGTACAAAGATTAACAGGCCGAGTAGCAGCTCTAAACAGATTTATCTCAAGATCCTCGGAGAAATGCAAAGACTTCTATGATATCCTAAAGAAGAACAAAAGATTCGAATGGGGGGAAAAGCATGAAGCAGCCCTACAGGATTTGAAACGGTATCTCTCAACCGCACCTCTATTGATGAAGCCGGAAAATGGTGAACCACTATCCCTGTACCTTGCTGTATCAGGGAATGCTGTAAGTGCCGTTCTTATAAAAGACCATGAAGGTCAGCAGTACCCTGTTTATTATGTTAGTAAAAGTTTGTTAGATGCTGAAACTAGGTATTCTCATTTAGAAAAATTGATACTAGCATTAATTATGGCATCAACGAAACTTAGGCATTATTTCGAGACACATAGGATTCATGTTAAAACAAACTATCCTATTAAAAATGTGCTTAGGAAACCAGAGATGTCAGGCAGGATGGCCAAGTGGTCAGTAAAGTTGAGTGCTTATGATTTAGTATATGAACCTAGGAATGCCATAAAGTCTCAGGCTTTAGCTGACTTTGTGGCTGACTTTAGTAGTGACATTCAGGATGAGGTAGATCTAGAAGTTCAACAACTAGGAGAATCCTCAGGATCCTGGACATTATATACTGATGGTGCATCTAATGTAAGAGGAGTAGGATTAGGAATACTACTAAAATCGCCACAGGGGGACATATTACCCCAGGCTATTAGGTGTGAATTTCCTGCTACTAATAATGAAGCAGAGTATGAGGCTTTAATTGCAGGATTAGAGTTGTCTAAGAGCATGAGTATCAAAAATTTGCAAGTATATGTTGACTCTCTGTTAATTACTAACCATTTTAATGGATCATATGCAGTTAAGGGAGAGAAATTAATCGAATATCTCGATATTCTCAAAAAATTAGCAGGATATTTCGATGTTTTTATACTTGAACAGGTACCAAGGGAAGATAATGCTGAAGCAGACGCCTTAGCAAATCTGGGATCGTCGGTCAGGATACCTGAAGGGACACAAATACCAATAGTACATGTCTTATATCCTGCAACGAATCCTCGGGATAAAGAAGTAGCTGGTATTCAGGATCCTGGGGCGGAATATCCTGAAGAGGATCCTAGAACCTGGACGACTCCAATCAGGAAATATCTCAAAGAAGGACACATTCCTGGAGATGAAAATCCTAAGGCATTTAGGATGAAGGTATCACGATTCACTATTATAGATAATATTTTATACAAGAAATCTCTTGCAGGACCGTATTTGAGATGCTTGGAGGATCTTGAAGCCAAAGAAGTCCTTCAGGATATACATGAAGGGGATTGTGGTAACCATGCTGGGGGCAGATCGTTATTCTCAAAAATATTAAGAACAGGATATTATTGGCCAACAATGAGAAAAGATGCCGCAGAATATGCTCGAAGATGTGACTCATGTCAAAGACATAGTAACATACTGCATCAACCGGCTGAACCATTATATCCTATTGTTTCCCCTTGGCCATTTATGAAGTGGGGTATGGATATAGTGGGAAAGTTACCGAAAGCTCCGGGAGGAAAAGTCTTTATGCTAGCAATGACGGATTACTTCTCTAAGTGGGTTGAAGCTGAAGCATTTGTTCAAGTAAGAGACCAAGAAGTAGTATCCTTCATCAAGAGGAATATCCTGACCAGATTCGGAGTACCAGCTGAGATAATCTGTGACAATGGCTCTCAGTTCATAAGTAAGAGGACTACCGACTTTTGCAAGAGTTGGGGAATCAAAATGATCACATCAACTCCGGTACATCCTCAAGCAAATGGACAAGCAGAATCCTCTAACAAGATAATTGTCAACAACTTAAAGAAAAGGCTTGGAGCCAAAAAAGGAAGATGGGCAGAAGAATTACCCTTTGTTTTATGGGCTGACAGGACAACGATAAAGAATGCAACAGGTCAAACCCCATTTTCGTTGGTGTTTGGAGCAGAAGCAGTGATTCCAACGGAGATGACAATACCTACTGCAAGATCTATCTTAAGTGATCCTGAGAAGAATCCTGAAGCCTTGAGTCAGGATTTAGACACTATAGATGAAAAGAGAGATGCGGCAAGGCTAAGGATGGCAGCATATCAACAGAGAATATCCAGGGCATATAACAAGAATATTAGAACCAGAAGATTTAAGGTTGGAGATTGGGTATTAAGAAAGGCCTTCCAAAATACTACTAATCCTGCCGATGGCAAGTTAGCTCCAAAATGGGAAGGACCATATGAAGTTGAATCAGAAGCAGGGAAAGGAGCGTATAGACTCAAGAATATGGAGGGAGATATGCTACCGAGATCTTGGAATGCTATACACCTTAAGCTCTATTTCAAGTGAGTCTAGAATTTAATTTATAACTCGAGATGGTATGAATTCTTACTTCTTTTAAATGTGTTTGGTGTAATTTGTTCTTTATAACCTGATACTGACTTAAGCATCGGAGGGGTGTTAGCCAAGCTAACACCCACCTTAGTTTACATTTGTTTTGCAAGATATGTTTCAGGATATAGCTCCAGAATATGCACTCGGGATAACTCAGAAGATTAGAGGATTGGCCCCCTCTCTCACGTTTAAGGGATACTGATCCCTTCACAGGTTTAAAGGTATTCACCTTTCTTCCGAATTGGGTTTAAACACCCCGCCTGGAGCGCAAGTTATTCAGGGATAGTTCAAGGTGGCAGGACCAGTCCATGTAAAAGTGGCTGACAATTTCGTTACCATTGGCTATATCCTGAATCCTAACGGTATATGAGGATTGATCACCCTCTCTCACGAAAGGGTATTTTCATACTCTCTAAGGTTTAAAGGTTTTCACCTTTCTAAGTCTTGGAGTTTATACACTCCCGCCTGTAGCGCATGAAAAATTGGGATTTTCCCCAGGATACAAAGGATTTATCTCCAGTACATCCTTGGGTTATACCCTCGGAACGAGAAAAATTGCTTATGCCATGGAAACTGACATTAAATAGATTTCTAAGATACTTGAAGACATTGTACGCAGGGGACATCCCTGCCAAGATGGTGGTGTAAAGTTAAAAGAATGAAGTATGCGACTAATGCATTAAGTACCTTGCACTGGGGACATCTTCATTGGAAGAGTTGCAAAGGGATTGAAGTTTGGTAATAGGTTTATATCCTATGTCTGGTATGATCTTTCCTTTGCAAGCCTCATTTAAATTTTTAATAACATCATGTTAAGTATCTTGACACATATCCTCAAAGTCCTTTTAAGGATATTTGACTGGGATGTTTGAAACTAGCATTGGCTTGAAACTCTGATCATCATCAAAACTTGGTTTTAAAAAGATAAACTATTTTTTACTTTCTAAAGAAATTTTTACAAAATTAAAAGAACGTATGGAAGATCCATTTAAAAGACTTCTGCAGTATGTTTCTAAGCATACTGGTCAAGATATTTTGTAAAATAACAGTATGAAATTTTTACAAAGCTAAAACTTACACTAAACAATGCAAAGTAACAAAAAATAAGTCAAAAGATAGTTATATTATTAACAAGTCAAAAGTTGTGCTTTTGGTAAGGCCCACCCGCCAAAAGCACAATTAGTTGTTACCATAATTTTGTAACGGTTGCAGGATTTGTCTCAAAACAGGACCCGTTCACCTACAACCGTTACTATGTTCAAAACAAGTTATACTAACTGATGACCAAGGGCTTCGTCCTAAAACCTAGGACCCATCCACCTTTAGTCATCACATTGTTCTAGTGCAGGAAAAGTAAATTGTTCAAGGATAGGAAAAGTAAATTGTTTATGCAACCACAACCATGAAATTAAAAAGTGGGCTCCGGCCTTGGCACGTATATCCATCATCGCCCACTCTGCTGCCTAAGGGGCAGCACCTTCTTGAACAGCAACCTCCTTGCCAGCATTCGCCCCAGCATCACCCTCAGGATTCTTCTCAGCACCATCATCAGCATTGGCCACCTCCTTTGCTGCCTTAGAAGGCTCTTCATCAGTGTGTTTTGCAGGATGAGCAACGGGATGACCTCCGAGGCCCTGTAGTTTCTCCTCCCAAGCCTTTACATTCTAGGAAGGGCATTCAAAACCCAGATCCATGGCTTCATAAGCCATCCTTATCCTGGCTTGGAGAAGAGAGACGACCACCGAAGTTTTTAGGCTATCCCGGTATGAGCTCATATTCTGCTGATATTGGAGAAGGGCGGCATCCAGCTTGGCTTGAGCATCCTCATTAGCTTTGTGAAGGGCGGCTTGATGTTCCTGAGTCATTGCCTTGTATTTATCCTCATAATGCTGGGATTTGGCAGCTGCAATGGTTCCTTGATCAGCTATGGTGGCTTGAGCTTTCTCCAGCTGAATCTGCAACATCTTGTTAAGACCGCTAGCATCTTCGTATAAATGCATGAGGCGATCCAGACCCTATAGATAAAAATACAGGTATTAATGTGAATAATAAGCAGGATGAAGACTAACATACTTGTACAGGATATCGGAAAGAAAATTCTACCTGTTTGAGAAATGAGATGGCGTCATTGAACCCATGATTCTCAAGAGAGAATGTTTCAGAAACAGCTGGGGAGTCAGTCTCCTTTCTCTTCCGAGAACTGGATGCCCTGGTCCTGGATGCCGGAGGGCCTTTGGGAGCAGAAATAGCTTTCGAGGAGGTAGGCTTTGGTGTAGCAAACGACTTTGGCTTGGATTCTTGTTTGGCGGGTTCAAGGCTGGAATAGCAATCCAGTTCATCGAGTTCGAAAGCATCAAGGTTGACGACTGGTGCTACATAAGGGGAGATACTCTCAAAACTCATCATATTTTTGAAAATAATTAACATATGAAAATGTGCTTACCAGACATTTCTGAGTTTGATTTTTGATGAGGATCTGTGAGAGACAGGGAAAAACTTCTTTCGCTGGCAGGAAGACGGTAGATTTCCTTGATCTTGGATTCGGATTCCGCGCTAGGAGGCACTAAATCTCTGAAATTCGCTGCATAAAAACATCAGAATATAAGTCCGGGATAGAGTTTGAAAATATGATTGGGGATATTCCTAAAACCCTAAATCCTACCCTTGGTTAACCATTTAACTGGTAGATCGAAACCCTTATCAATGGAGTCTCTTTTGACGAAAAAGAATTTTCGTCGCCATCGATCCTCGTTCTTGGTGGCTTTAAGGACCAAAGGACTCTTGATGGAGAATAGAAGATAACGGTGGTTGCCGTGGGATCTTAATCGGTATGCTACGGGAAGGTCCTCAACAAGAAGGTTGGGGTAATGACGAGATTTTATTTGATCCAACACTATCAAGATTCGCCAGACCATTGGCATAACTTGGGCATAACTAAGGCCGGTGAGGTCGAAAAAACTGGAGATAAAGGGTGAAAATGGATACCGGAGTCCAAGGGAGAAAGGATAAGCGAAAAAACAAACCCACTCGTCGGATGATGCATCCGATCGGGCTTCCTTGTCAAACGGGCGAAAGACCGTTCCGGTGGGAAAGGCACCGGAGTCTTTGAGAGCAGCAATATCAGCATTATTGAAACAGCAAATCTCCTTTGCTGGATCAGTGATAAGGTTTTGACTTATCAGGGTTGAGGCGGACCGGACTGAGCGGGATTTCGTTCGTGGTGCCATTGAGCAAATTATGAAAAATTAAAGAGAGGAAATTAGAAGAGAAGTTACCTGATGCTTGCTTGAAGATAAGGATGACCGAGACAAGGAGTCCCTTGGTTAATATAGGATGAATATAAGGGGGTAAAAAGTAAATAATGTCTTGGAAATAGCACTGCTGTCATTTCAAGAGTCTACTCATATTAATTGCCTTAAATTATGAAGTAAAGTTTTGAAATATATCCGTTGGATTGGTATCCCAACTGATATATTTGGGGACAATTGTTAGGGGTCATTTTCTTAACATATGTATCCTGACCAATATCCTGCCTTTGTTTGGTTATTTGTAATCAGGATGCTGGAAGAGGATATTGCTGACATCTTGGGCGATATCCTGAAGATTATTGAATTAACCACGTGCAGGTTAAGGGCAGAGGCTTGCTAATGGTCACAAGGACTTCTTCTCCTCAAGACTCGGACGAATTTTTTGAGAAAGAGACGTTGAGCCCGAAAGACCAGGTCTGCAACGTTCCAAGAAGGAATATTCGGTGAATCCCGCGAGTTTAGGGTAATTAGTTATCTTATCTTTACTATAAATAGATGAGGTCGGATCAACTTAGAACACATCATTTCACACTTACACTCTCGAACACAATCACATTCTAGCTAGTTGCAAAAACCACACTTGTATTTCATTTTCGTTGTAACACTTAGTCGATCCGTACCACATCCTGCACTGTATCCTGATTTTTGAAGCAATTGAAGAACAAGGCAGCTGCGATTGTCAGCTCCCGAGGTTTTATGCCGGCGATCTAGATTGATCAAGGGCTTTCCTCGTACATCTCGTGTCACTTCCTTTACTTTTTGCTCATTATTTGCTCATTGTTTGATCGTCGATACAGCTCAATATCCCGAGCCGTATTCTTAAACTGTTTTTGCAAGTAATTTAATTAACACATTTTTGACATTTACTTCTAGCACACTACCTCACTTAACTAATTTGATCACTTAATTACTTCGGTAATTTTTGACCAAAACAGCATATAAGACAAATAAAGTTACAAATCAAACAAAGGGCTTATGCGTATTTTGATCATAACGATTAGGTTTTAAATTAAGGCTATAGTATGATTAATGGGGGTCCTGAGTCGCATAATGATTCAACGGCTGTATTTCTCTGCTATAGTACTTGTTTAAGGCTAAAATGAGTGTTAACTCCTGATCAGGCTTATCTAATACTCATAGTAAATGATTACTCGGCTAAGTGGGAGAATGTAAGATTAAATATATTACGTATTAATATTTAATCTATAGCCATTATAATCATTTACATTATATAGATCAAAATATATAACAATCCTATTAAATAATTAGTTGGTAATTGTTGATGGACCATATTACCCTTATTAACTAATTAGGGTTTCCTCCTGGGTGCTTATATAAGGAGAATTATGTGGAGGTTAAGGGGTTACTCAGTTACACATTAGACACAACCCATTAGCCATAACATCATCAAATTCGACCTCCTCTCCATAACCGATTCCCTTGTCGGTTTCTCATCATCACCATCATCAGTCAGCACCCTAAGGAGGAACCAGACCAAGATGACAATCATGTCAAACCTTAATTGCTGTGACTCCATCTGGATTCTCTGCTAACCTGTGCTGATGCAACCAAAGGTATGTTTTCATGTTTTCCATTATGTTCAAACAGAACTGAACCAACACAAGAAACATAACAATGAACCAACAAAATTTCAAAACTTAGCATTCAGCTTTGACCTGCATTAGCAATGAAATTCAACATAAGCAGCAAATGCAAATATCATGACATCAAAGCTAACTTTTCATTGCATTAACTATCATACATATCAAAATAATAACCAAACACTCCAGATCTAACTTCCCTCCTACTAACCACCGAAACCGTACAGAGTGCGTCCCTGACGCTTCAACGCATAAACCACATCCATAGCTGTAACAGTTTTCCGGCGAGCATGCTCGGTGTAGGTAACGGTGTCACGAATTACATTTTCTAGAAAGATCTTGAGAACACCACGCGTCTCCTCATATATCAGTCCGCTTATACGCTTCACTCCCCCACGTCTTGCCAACCGTCGGATCACCGGTTTGGTGATGCCCTGAATGTTGTCCCGGAGAACCTTACGGTGTCGTTTTGCCCCTCCTTTTCCCAACCCCTTTCCTCCTTTCCCTCTTCCTGACATGATTGCTGATTGTGGATTGGTAAGTTTCTGTGTTTGAAGGTTTGAAATTTTGATGGTTTTGGTAGATGCCCGGTTTGTGTTATATTGGTTGGTGTGGGACTGTGGGTTTTGTGTATGGAGTGTTTTGATTCGTTGGATTGGTGGGATGGGGAGGTGTTGATGACCGTAAGATGGTGATCCGAGTGGGTTGTGAAGAAATGGTATGATTGGTTCGTTTATGAAGTGGCGGATTCATAGGTTTAAAGACATGTGATAAGCACGTGTATAAGGTGAAGCCATAGAAAGGAAAGCCATAACCTTAAATTTTTGTAAGAATGAATTTTGTATTTGACTGTGTATTGTTAATCTTTTATAACTTTTTAATATATTTTGAAAGTGGATAAGAAAAATTTAATGATAAAGTGATGTGCAAAATATGGTCTATAAAAACTAATCTAACCTAAACACTATAATTTTAACCTAAACTCTCCTAATCATAGACAACAAGACAAGACATGTAATGTACCTATCGAAAGTAGTAAAACCTAATGAAGTCCGGATATTGATCTCACGAGACACTATCGATGTTAAACTATACTCTGACCCAACTAATTACTTAACTGGTTTTAATTGATATGAGTTTTGAAGTTGTTTTTAGTTAATTACCTATATCTTAACTAAGACGAACTATGTGGACCCAGAAGTCGACCATGCATCTAAAGATATTTAATTAGGGTAAATGACACTTTTCGTCTTTTATGTTTATATCTGATTGCAATCGATACTCTTTAACTTAAATGATTACAGTCACAATTTTTTTTTTGTAAAAACCATTACATCTTACGTCTTTTGCCCCCTAACATGGTTAAAATTTTCAGTTAAGTATGGCATGTGTAAGGCACATGAGGGTCCGTTCAAAAAAAAGGCACATGAGTGTACTTTTGTAGCTTTAATCATTTATCTAAGGATAAATTACACTTTTCGTCCTTTATGTTTGTATCACATTGCAATGGATGACCTTTAACTTCAATAATTACAGTTACAATCCTTTATTAGGAAAATTGAGTACATATTTCGTCCTTTAGCACTAACAAGGTTAAAATTTTCAGTTAAGTCTAATCACTTAAGGACAATTTAGTCTTTTTACTTAGTTATCTATAATATAAATAAAAGAAAATCTGAGATGAAATATAATTACCCCTTTCTCTTTCACTCTCACTCTCTCACACTTTGATTTATCTCTCTCTAAACAAACCACCTGTCATCACCATCAAACCCACCACCAATCACCAACCACCAACCACCATCACCAGATCTGAAGCATGACACCAACAACCCACCACTAGATCTGAAGATATCGAAGGAAGAGAAGGAGACGGTGCAGGAGTGTGTGTCGGAGTTCATCACCTTCATCACCGGAGAGGCGTCGGTCAACTGTCAGAGAAAGGCGCACTCCCCCACAGTTTCCCAAATCCACATATAACATCTACTCATACACTAGTCACTCTGCCTCTTTTTTATTTCGTTTTCTTCCCAATATCCACTTCTTCAATCAATTTAATCAATTTGGGCGAAACAAACAAACCCACACCACACGCTTTCCCTCCAAACATGCCCTCATTTTCGTAACCCCAATTTTGCAGAAAATGGTGGCGTCTTCAACTGGATTCGTCTCTAAAGCAAAAACCGTCTTCCATTCCGCCACCGCTAAAGCCGAAAAAGTCTTCACTGACATCAAAAAATCTGATTCTTCCCCTGATCTAGGTTACCTATCTTTTGATTTCATCTATTTCATTCATATATGTTGTAAAGTTTACATCTTTAACTTTATAATCGAATATTGACCCATTATTGTTTGCCAATTTTCTTTGATTTTTTTCTCCAATTTTTGCAAGATATTTGCAGAAGAGCATTTTTCTGGAAGGAAAACTCACCGTAAATAATTTAAGATAAATACAAAAATTGCATCTTTAATAAAAGACCTTCATGGTGTGCCACCTGGTAGCTTTATTGTAGAGCTTGTAGAAGCCTTTGGATGTTTGAAAACTATACAGAGAATGGCATCGTTTTGGTGTAGGGTTGTTGCTGAAGTAAGTGAGCTGCTCTAATTTTTATAATATTATTATACTTAGAACTGATAAAAAAATCATAGAAAAAAATACATTACCGGGATTAAAAAAAATCTGGTGATGGTGGTTGTTGGTGGATTTGATGGTAATGAGTGCTGGTTTGTTTAGAGAGAGAAAGAGAGTTCAAAGTGTGTGAGAGAGTGAGAGTGAGAGTGAGAGTGAAAGAGAAGAGGGGTAATTATATTCATCTTAATTTTCTTTTATTTATATTACAAATAACTAAGTAAAAAGACTAAACTGCCCTTAAGTGAATAAACTTAACTAAAATTTTTAACCTTGTTAGTGCTAAAGGACGAAAGATGTACTCAATTTTCCTAAAAAAGGATTGTAACTGTAATTATTGAAGTTAAAGGTCATCCATTGCAATGTGATACAAACATAAAGGACGAAAAGTGTAATTTATCCTTTATCTAAAACAAATCTATAAATAAAATAAACCAGATTTAAAAAATATAGACCCGTCTCTTTATCTCAGCTCTCTCTCTCTCTCTCTCTCTCTCACACACACACACACACTACAATCCCTATTAACCCAATTCAAAACCCCCCAGATCCCTAAACCATACTATCACACCCCAACCGATGGCGGAAACATTCGAGTGAGACGAAAACGAGATTGCAAAAGACTTCATACCGACTAAATGTGACAAGTATTTAAAATGTAAATTTTCATTTCATTGCTAACAGTTCAAGTACATGATTTGAAAACAAAAGTATAACAAGTAACGTATGACTGATCTAATAAACATAAATTAAAGTTTGGTGCGTTTCTAGTCCTTCCTACTATATTATTTTCAATGCATCACGATCACTATCCTGCAATACATAGTAAAATAACATGTCAACACATAAAGTATTGGCGAGCATACAAGTTTAAGTGTAATAGCATAAGTATAAAAGAGTTTAACGAAATCCACATGGCAATAACGTATACTAAGGCATAACATACATAATCTAGCAAGCATCACATACTTGACAACCCAAAGATTATTGCTAACGTAACCTTGTCGTAGCAACGACAAGAGTGTCGCAACCCCCCGACCCAGGAGGCGGGCGGCCGCGGCCTACTCAGAGATGGTGGTATCGGTGTTTAACATTAATTTAGTAGCGGAAATTTCATCAGGACCGTAGTTAGGCAATATTTTATCAGAGTAAAACACCACATTTTTATAATAATAAATACATTGGGATAAACCCAAGTTTTCATTACAAACATGTTTATAGGGATAAACCCTAATTTATTGAAATAAAACATCTTCTTTATTTAGGTAATTTTTATAGCCACTTTTCCAAGTCTTCAGTGCTGTCCAGCTGGCTTCTATTTGGCTTTCGCATTTTGTTACCTGAAACGCGTTTAAAAACATTTGATCAGCAAGAAATACTGGCAAGTGAATCCCAGTTTAATCAAAACAGGTTTTATCATTTTACAGCATTGAGGGCGATCTCGCAATTACATTTGTTTATATTTCTACTTTAATTGCCACCCACGGTACTGTCAACCCGACTTGTGGTAATGTTATTACTCACAGTGTAGTAACAAATTTTGTATACAAAACCCCAACATACCGACGATAATTGTAGAATACGAATACTCAATCACTGTTAAATATAAATTAAAACAATTGAGGTTAAAAAAAACAGTTTACAAAAAGAAGGATTACTCACTTTGCTATTTTAGGTTTTTCCCTGGGACTTCCTGGTCATAATCAATCAAATTTAAACAATGCACACGCGTTAGTATAATAACGCAAATTTTACATTAGTTATACCCTCCCCGAGACAGAACTCCAACGACTGAGTCAGGCAGAGCCTCGACATGCGTTACGGAGCACTAGATCAATCGGGTAGCGTATCTAATACGTAACCGGGGGTTATAATACTTACAACGAGGCAGAGCTTCGCTAATTAGAGGTGTATAATACCCGGTACTACTTCAAATATTCAGAAAGTTAGAGAGAATTTCGAGATATGAACGATTTGGGACTGAAGGCCGATCCCCTCAATTTATAGGGTCTGATCGACCCTTTCTCGCGCCCCGCGAAAGAGACACAAGGGGCCGTCGCGCCCCGTGAGCTAGGTCGGGTAGGGCCTAGGGTTGGCCACTCACGGGATAGCTTCGATGTCACACCCCGATTTCCACGTGTCACCGGTGGGCCCGGTGGGGGAGTATCGTGACGTGGTTGGCAACATAATAGTCAAACAACACAATATTTAATATGCACAGCGGAAGCAATTTAAAACATATAATACAACCGAATTTAATATTGTATATCAATGTTACAATATCCGGAAGTTTATCCACAGTCGGATCGAAAATAAAATAGTATTAATGGTTCAACAGACTTCAGGAATCCTAAGCTTGCGAGACTTCTAATGATGCTAAGGAGAAATCCCAGCCAATTTCGCTTAGTACCTGCATTTAATCTTTTTGGGAAAATACGTCAGTTTACACTGGTAAATACATTCAACTGACTCATTTTGGAAAATGATTGAAAATTGGTTTGGATGCACATGGCATAAACATTTTATTTAACTTGGGAGAATTATTTAATATTATAATCTTGTGAACGAATTACATGTTGCTTGTGCGTTCAGTAGCCCGGATCTTGTCCGGGTTAAAGATCAATAGACACACCACATTATTCTTTTATGCACTGACGGGTGTACGCCTACACCCCGCGCTTAAGTCACGACCATTTCGTAAAATGATGCCAAGGATATCCGGGACATGGTCATTAACCCCCCAAAGGCTTTAAGTAACAAGACTGTTTAAACGAACCGATCAAATTATTCAACTACCCACCTAACGGTGGAGATTTGATGCCCGATCAAGCGGTATGCTATATACCGTAACCCAAGCTCGTATAGGGAAAATAAGTTAAAAGTATTTACCTGAGCAAGTATAATTCACAATTAGCAAAATGCACGTAGATTTTACTGGTCCTCCTAATCTGGAACGAAGGTTTTACAATAACCTATTAGAATCCTAACGGGTCTTTAATTAAGCTTAAGCTTAGACCGGCTAGTTTCAAAGATACGGTTCGTACGCACGATTAAGCGAAGACCGGATAGAATGTGATTTAGACCCGACAAGTTTGAAGACTTGTTTAATATGGGTTTATTATTCACATTCTGGATTTTGAGATAAAACCGTTAAGGTTTGACCCGTTTCGGCTAATTTATGTAAACTCGTTACATAAACCGAACCGTACGCTTAATAGGCGTAACGGGTATCCGCAAGAGCCATATACAGGTTTCCTAAGTTAATATGCTCCGTATCAGTAAGATGTCTTTTATTATGCCCGAAACGTGTTTAAACACAAACTATGCCCCGTAGGGGTAGTTTGGTTATTTTAAAGGTTGCAAAAGAGTTTAATTGCTAACCTGAGTTACAGGCCTGATGTAATCAGTAAATATACTCAATTTGCCAAGTTATATCAGTAGGTCAAAGTATATGAGTGAAATCTATCATTTATAACCAACTATGCACCGTAGGGGCATTTTGGTAATTTCACATAAGCCGAAAAACTCAAAACTGGAGTCTGAGTTAATCAACCTTTGCTTACTGTTAAAATATTCTAATTTTCCTTAAATATCAGTAGGTATCAACCCGGGTATGTTCAATATGATTTTAATACATACTATGCGTTAAAACGCTAAATAAGGCGATTAAAGGCCATTTCCGGGTTTGATACTTAAATCTGATATTTTTATATTTCCAGAAGGCTTAAAATAATTTATTTATCTTATGTGATCAGTAGCAAAAGGTTTGGAGTCGTTTTGATATGTAAAACTCATTTTATGGCCCGTAAGGGCAAAACCGACAATTACCGGATTAAGCCTACGACTACTAGTTATGCTCAGCCTAAAATTAATTAAAAATCTTTAAAATCCCAAAATAATATATTACATTAGTGGGTAAAATATTTGATATCAAAAGCAGGCTTAACTAGGCTATACGCTAATTACGCCGTTTTATTAACATAAAGCTTTAATTTTGCGATATTGAGCATAACTCTAAATCTACAATTCAAACTGATGTCAAACTTTGCATACAAGTTTATATATCAGTAATTAAATTTTCTACTCTTTTACATTTCCAAAAATCACGTTTTAAGGTAATAAGGGCATAACGGTCAACATATGAACAATTAACGGAAACATGCATATTAATTGGATAACTAATGAACCAAGGTGTATAATCGCAGAGGGTTATTCTAACATGTAACCTAGTCCAATTAAAGCTCTGAGGCATTTCTAAAACATGCCTAAACTGGTCAGAACTGAAAGTCAAAGTGAAAGTCCAATTATGTGACTTTCGGTTCCGAACCAGGTCTAAACAGGAAATTGTCGGGTTGAATGATGTTTAGACATGTTCTTACACTTATTACTAAGTTATAACAATGATCAAACAGGTTGTATATGATCTATAATGTTAATTATGCATAAATAGCATTTTAGGCTTCCTGTTGACTTTTTAAATATAAGTTTGACCCGACTTTTGACCTGGTTAGAATGGTGATCAGGGGAAACCCTTTTGAGGTTTTATTACCCACATAAATACCAACTTATAACTACTTTTGATTAGAGATATGCCTGAGCCATTAATCATTAATCTTGAAGTCAAACCGTAATTACGACGGTTTGACTTTTAGCTAATTAACCAAGCTAAACACAATTAAAGAAGGACTAGCAGACTTACAAGAGTCCTATGCACGAGATATGATCAGTTGAGGCTGCTTGGGAGCTCCAGAATTGATCAGGTATGCACTTGAAGGTGTGAGGAATGTTTGTGAACTTGAAGGCCCTTTTATAGTGAATTTAAGCACCACAATTGGTTGACAACAAGGTCTAGCACTCACCACAACCTTCCAACATGTGTCCTAGTGCTCTAAGACTGTTTAGGGGTCGCCCACATTGCATTAATGTCGTTTAAAGATCGGTTCTCCATGTTTACAGGAACCTGTCACGCTTTTCTGGTTCTGGGCGCCTGACGCGGCCCGCCTGAGGATTCTTATATGGCTACGCGGGCCGCATGGCCCTTCTGATCAGCCAAAAACATTTTCTTGATGTTGCATCACACCCCTTGGCCCTTCCGAAAGGCCAATTAAGCTAGAAACTTGCAATTTGACCCCTTGTAATATACCCACAAGGGCCTTAGGACTTATACCTACTTTGCCCAGTCCCTGGACACTTCCGGTTAACCCGAAAAGTCTTAACTTTCAATGTTTTCGCTTTAACCCCTCGCACACGAATTTGCTCATAACTTTCTCATACGATAACGAAACTTTATGAAATTTATATCGCACATTCTAGTGAGCATAATTAACATTTACAAAGCTTCGGGTTTGTCAAAAGGTCACTCAGAGGTATATCTTTAAACATGTTGACACATTTAACCCCTGTAGTTTGTAATCTCTCACTTTTAGCTTCGTATGATCCATGATTTATTCGTTTGATGTTATAAACATCATGTAGGGTTATTATGAAGTATATTTATTCACTGTTGACACTTAGAACCCGTATAATCACATACTTTCATGTTTGTCAACTTTAGTCCTTTTATAACATTCTTTCTCACGTTCAAACTTTATGACACGTGTCAACACATTATAGGACGTGAATTTTCGAGGTGTTACATCCTCACCCCCTTAAAATAAATCTCGACCCGAGATTTACTGAAATAAGTAAGGGTACTTTTCTTTCATCGTGGATTCAACCTCCCACGTGTATTCGGGACCTCTACAGGCATCCCATTTGACCTTTACAATAGGTACATGCTTCCTTCGAAGCTTCTTCACCTGTCGATCTTCAATCGACAAAGGTTTTTCCACAAATTTCAAGCTCTCATCTATATGCACATCTGTATGTGGTATAACCAGTGATTCATCAGCGAAGCACTTCTTCAGATTGCAGATGTGGAACACATTGTGAATTCCACTGAGCTCTTCCGGTAAGTTTAACTTATAGGCAACTGACCCGACACGTTCGATAACCTTGAAAGGTCCTATGTATCTCGGGCTTAGCTTGCCTTTCTTACCAAACCGCATTACTCCCTTCCAGGGTGACACTTTAAATAGGACTTTGTCACCTACTTCGAAGTGAAAATCCTTACGCTTTGGATCAGCGTAACTTTTCTGCCTATCCCGGGCAGCTTTGAGACGGTCACGAATCTGGACAATCTTGTCCGTCGTTTCAAACACGATCTCTGGTCCTGATAATTGGACATCTCCAACTTCCGTCCAACAAATAGGCGATCTACACTTTCTACCGTATAATGCCTCGAAAGGCGCAACCTTAATGCTGGTATGGTAGCTATTGTTGTAGGAGAATTCGATTAAGGGTAGGTTCTTATCCCAACTACCACCTAAATCGATCGCACATGCACGTAGCATGTCTTCCAACGTTTGAATAGTATGCTCACTCTGACCGTCAGTCTGAGGATGGTAAGCCGTACTAAAATTCAAACGTGTGCCCAAAGATTGTTGGAAACTCTTCCAAAAATGTGACGTGTACCTAGTATCTCTATCAGAGATAACAGCTACAGGTATGCCATGCAAGGCTACAATCTTATCCATGTATAACTGGGCTAACATGTCGGAGCTATAAGTCTCCTTGATGGGTAAGAAATGAGTTGACTTAGTCAGTCTATCAACTATAACCCATATTGTATCATTGCCTTTCCTTGTCTTTGGCAACTTGGTGATGAAATCCATCGTCACCATTTCCCACTTCCACGTAGGAAGTTCAGGCTGTTGTAGCAAACCTGACGGTTTCTGATGTTCTTCTTTAACTTGTGCACATGTCAAGCATTTTGCTACATAAGCGGCTACAGACTTTTTCAAGCCTATCCACCAATAATTTGCCTTTAAATCCTGGTACATCTTATCAGCTCCAGGATGAACGGAGTATTTGGAACTATGGGCTTCTTGGAGGATGACATCACGAAGTCCTCCATAAATTGGAACCCATATTTGTCCATTCAATTTCAGAAGTCCGTCCTTGCTAAGAGATAACTGCTCCTCCGTTACTCCTAAATTTTCATTAGGATAGTTAGCTTCCAACACAGCTTCCTTCTGTGCAACTAACAACCTTTCCATCAGACTGTTCTTTATCTCCATGCGCTTGGCATTGATTCGGATGGGTTTCACCCTTTCCTTCCGACTCAAGGCATCGGCGATTACATTTGCCTTGTCGGGATGGTATTTGATTTCACAATCATAATCATTTAAAGTTTCCATCCAACGGCGTTGCCTCATGTTTAGTTCCTTCTGATTAAACAGATGTTGGAGGCTCTTGTGATCAGAATAAATCACACACTTGACACCATATAGATAGTGCCTCCAAGCTTCAGTGCGAACACAACGGCACCCAACTCCAAGTCGTGGGTGGTGTAATTCTTTTCATGCACCTTTAACTGTCTTGAAGCGTAGGCAATAACTTTGCCTTTCTGCATAAGCACACACCCCATGCCAGTGTGCGAAGCATCACAATAAACCACAAATTCTTCTATTCCATCTGGCAATGTCAGTACTGGGGCGTTGCTCAACTTTTGCTTCAAGATATCGAAGGATTCTTGCTGCTTAGGTCCCCAAACAAACTTAACCTTCTTCTTAGTTAAGGAGGTTAGGGGTACAGCAATCCTTGAAAAAATTTCAATGAAACGCCTGTAATATCCTGCCAATCCCAGGAAGCTACGAATCTCTGTAGGCGTCTTTGGCTCTTGCCAGTTCATAACTGCTTCAACCTTAGCGGGATCCACTTGGATACCACGCTCACTGACCACATGTCCAAGAAATTGGACTTCTCGTAGCCAAAATTCACACTTAGAGAATTTGGCATAGAGTTTCTCCTGATGTAGAAGTTTGAGAATACAACGAAGGTGTTTCTCATGGTCAGCTTGATTCTTAGAATAAATGAGAATGTCTTCGATGAAAACAATGACGAATTTATCCAAGTAAGGCTTGCAGACGCGATTCATGAGATCCATGAATGCGGCTGGTGCATTAGTGAGCCCAAACGGCACCACTAGGAACTCGTAGTGACCATAACGAGTCCTAAATGCAGTCTTGTGCACGTCTTCATCCTTAACATTCAACTGATGGTAGCCTGACCTGAAATCAATCTTCGAAAAGTAACTTGCCCCTTGAAGCTGATCGAACAAATCGTCGATCCTGGGCAAAGGATACCTATTCTTGATCGTGACTTTATTAAGCTCGCGATAGTCGATGCATAGGCGCATCGACCCATCCTTCTTCTTGACAAACAAGATTGGCGCTCCCCAAGGAGATGAACTAGGTCTAATGAAACCTTTAGCCAGCCATTCATCTAGCTGCGTCCTCAACTCCTTCATTTCTGTGGGTGCCAATCTGTATGGTGCTCTAGCAACTGATGCTGCTCCAGGGATGATATCGATTCTGAATTCCACTTGTCTATCTGGTGGTAAACTAGGTAGATCTTCAGGAAACACTTCTGGGTATTCAGAAATAACAGGGATGTCTTCTATCTTTGGTTTAGGCTCATCAATAATCACTTGCGCCATGTAGATGACACTCCCCTTCTTCAAACACTTGGAAGCCTTGAGCATAGTCACTTGCTCAGGTAGCCCATACTGGGTATCTCCCCGAATGGTAAGTGATTCACTAGACGGAGTGTTTATTACCACTTGTTTCTTGTTACAGACAATTTGGGCCTGGTTATGAGATAACCAGTCCATACCCAGAACTATGTCAAAACCGGCCAACTTAAAGGGAAGTAAAGACAGAGAAAAAGAATGGTTCTTAATGGATATAACACATCCATCTAACACAGTGGAGACGGTTTCTAGAGAGCCATCTGCTAACTCCACCTCATAGTTCACTTTTAAGGTTTTGACAGGTAATTTCAACAGTTCACAAAACTTATTGTCTACAAACGACTTATCAGCGCCAGAATCAAAAAGTACTCTAGCATATACGTCATTTACAAGGAAAGTACCTGTAATAACGTTGTCGTCTAGAACCGCTTCTTTTGCGTCCATTCTGAAGACTCTAGCATTAGTCTTCTTGGCCTCTTCAGGCTTCTTGTTGTATTTTGGGCAGTTGGTCTTAATGTGCCCCTTTTCATTGCAACGGTAGCACGTTGCGTCTTTTATCTTCTTGCAATCCAAGGTTTTGTGATCCGTGGATTTGCATATACCACAAGCAAAGGGTTTTGACTGACTCTGCGAGTTCGACTCGAGTCTGCACTTTCCATAGTGCTGTTTCTTGCAAATTTTGCATTTGGGCTTCTCACCAGAGTGATGCCCTTCTTTCCTTGACTCCGATCCTTTCTTGTTATCACCGTTCCCACGGTGTTTCTTGTTCGATCTACGTGAACCATCATCTTCACGCTTTCTCTTCTCAGCCTCCTTATTCCTCAGCGATCTCTGCCTGACCGCATCCAGAGTGAGGGATAAGGAAATGTCAGCTACTGATCTAAAAGTAGCTGGCCGAGAAGCTTTCACGCTTGCCTTGATCTCGGGGGCTAAACCACCGATAAAACGAGCTATTCGCTTTGGTTCCGGGGTTACTAAATATGGAACCAACCGAGACATAGTGTTGAAGCTCGTTAGGTAAGCTTGACAGTCGAGGTTTGTCATCACCAAGGATAGAAAATCGGACTCTATTTTCTCCACCTCATGTTGAGGGCAGTAATTTTCCCTGATAAGGGCAACACATTGATCCCATGACATATTGTACAATGGGATTTTCCCGGTGGCTTGAATCAGAGATCTCCACCATGCTAACGCTTCACCCTTAAAGGACTGTGACACAAACTTAACCACATCCTTTTCAGCGCATCCGCTGATATCTACCACCGTGTCCATCTCGTCAAGCCATGTCATACAATCGATGGCTCCTTTCTCCCCATTAAAATCCCGGGGCTTGCAAGACACGAAGTACTTATAGGAGCAACCCTTGTTACAGGGCTCTTGATTCAGCACTATCTGCTGAGATGGGACACTTTGATGGTTGGTGGACTGACGGTCATCACCATCTTTCTTGGGTCCATCCTTTTTGGGAGGAGGCTTGCTATGAGCCTCAGAATGTGTCTTGGGCTTTGAATGCGGTGCAGATTGGGTCCTACTTCGAGTACCACTATAATCATCATACTGCCGCTCCAGAGCCTGTGTAAGAGCGCCATCTATGATCGCTTTTAATTAAGCACCCGTTAGATTAATTCGGGCTTCATTATTAACCTCCACTGGATGGCTATTAACCTCGTCTGAGTTAGCCATTTAAATTGAACTATTGCAGAAAACAAGGACAATAGTTTATTTGGGAGTTTATGGAATTGTCTTTTATGGCAATTCATTAACCATGGTACAGAGACCATATTTGGTTAATTTATAAATCATATTTATTTAGGATTTCTATTATAATATATCCTAAGTATAAAACAATAATAGTTTTATTTATGGCACAAAAGGCCTAGTCACAAGGACAATATAAATTATAAGCTGTGATTTCAGAGAATCAAGGCTTTTAAGGTTTGAATATCGTTTATTACCTTTTTCAGACAGGGAGTCATAGCTACAACTGTCTTTTGGCTCATGTAGAAATGAGCAAGGCCCGTAGGCATTATATTACCAACGTATGGTAAAATATGATCATCTTAATTGATGATCTTAACCCATGATTCAGAGATCATTAAATTGGGTTAGGAATCTTCTAAAGAATCCTTATATAAAAATGACATGTGATTTTAACGAATCACGTCTCCCAGGAGTGTTAACATGTTTTCAGATGTTAACTTGGATTTGAATCTTTTGAATAGGTCTTACCATCTTGGCCTGGTCTTATAATTGACCCGAGGCTAGGTTTCACACTTTAAGATTCTTAATTAATAATTACATAGGCAGATTAATTCAAAAGGAATGATTTTAATTTATTTATTTCATTTATAATTTATATGCACATAATGGCAAACATGAAATTTATAAAACAAACATTCCATTAATTTATTGAGATATTACATGTTGCCCTTAACGGGTCTTTTCAAATAACAAACTTACCCACGCAGGGCTTTAAACAAGTACTTACCCACGCAGGGGTTTAAACAAGTACTTACCCACGCAGGGGCTTAATAACACACATGCCCACGCAGGGGCTTAATAACATAATTGTCCACGCAGGGACTTACACAAATAGCACACCCACGCAGGGGTTTACAGAAAGATAGACCCACACAGGGGTCAATACAAACAAGCATACCCACACAGGGGCTAATAAAGCAAATACAGGGAAAAACAACAGTGGAAGGATTCAATGATCCTTCTTACTCTTCCCTTTGATCAAACTTGCTAATCCTTGAAAGAAAGTCTGTCTCTCCCTACGGTCCCTGTGCACTTCCCGTTCAACCTGATCCATCCTCTGAAGGAGTTCTTCATGCTCAGGTGGGGAGAACCTAGGTGGCTGCGATTGAGTCCGTATGATAGGCCTAGGTGGTATCTGGTACCCATGTGTTGGGTACCCAACTCCCCATGGAGCTCCGTATGGTCCTTCCGGGTGCAGGGCATTGTAGTTGGCTGCCACCATGTAAGGGTCGGCCTCTGCGTACCTGTAGTTGTTGTGGATCGGCGGCTCAAACGGGTTGTATGCCATGGAACCCGTATACGCTGGGATTGGGTTGTCAAAACCCATTGGCGGCGGCTGCGGCATCGCTGGGTTGGAAGGCCCACCCATTTGTGGGTCCTCCTGATGTGGCGGGTAGTGGCTGCCACTGGATTGACGTGGGGAACTGAAATGGAAATCCCCTACTCGTGCCGACATGCGGGCACCGGTTCTCCTACGCCTTGGCGGTTGAGGAGGTGCCGGCTGAACTGGTGGCGGTGGAGGTGGTGGCGTAACTGCCACAAATCGGGGATCCCCAGAGGAATCTTGATGATGCTGCTGCTGCTGCGGCTGCTGCTGCTGATGAGGCAGTGAATGGCGAGGAGGTGTATAGTACCATTCATGCCTGGTGAACATGGCTTGGAAGCTATCCAGACCTACATAGGGTGATCCATGGAATGAAGATCCGTCAGAGATCTCTATTGGGTGATTTGGAGTGCCACTTGTCGGTTCGACGGGGTCAGTATCCTCGTCCATGTCGTCCGCATTATCTCCAGAGAAGTGATCATCTGGCCCCAGTGGGTTGAAACCCAGGGGTTCTGGTATGTAGCCTACCGGATTAAACCGGCCCCGAAATGCAAGTGTAGGGTCACCAAACGAATGATGCGATAGAGATCGCTGTAGTGGTATGTAGGACGGTTGAGGGTTGTTGGGCTCATAGTCTGCCTGTGGCCCATAAGGGTTTTGGATCGGAGGTGTCGAGCTATGTGAGACCGACCGTCTAGCCGGCTCAAATAGGTTTCTTCTGTTTTGGCGTGGATCGTCACTCTCCGTGGTAGACGGAGCTCGAACATTTGAAGGTCCTGCCTCGTTGTCGTTGGGGGCGGTGATCGGCCCCTTTCCTCGTCCTCTTCTACGGAAGAATCTTGGAGGCATTTTGATAATCCTGTCAAAATAGCATAAGATAACAATAACAAATATAAAGTTTAAAGGACAAAACAAAAACCGAATAAGGTGGAATTTATCCTATGTTGTATGTCTAGACTCGAAGGTTTAGAAATGTGCAATTGTGCAACTGAGATTAAACACAAAAGGCTAGTGTTTAATTCACTCAGAGTTGGCTCTAATACCAACCTGTCACACCCCGATTTCCACGTGTCACCGATGGGCCCGGTGGGGGAGTATCGTGACGTGGTTGGCAACATAATAGTCAAACAACACAATATTTAATATGCACAGCGGAAACAATTTAAAAGATATAATACAACCGAATTTAATATTGTATATCAACGTTACAATATCCGGAAGTTTATCCACAGTCGGATCGAAAATAAAATAGTATTAATGGTTCAACAGACTTCAGGCATCCTAAGCTTGCGAGACTTCTAATGATGCTAAGGAGAAATCCCAGCCAATTTCGCTTAGTACCTGCATTTAATCTTTTTGGGAAAATACGTCAGTTTACACTGGTAAATACATTCAACTGACTCATTTTGGAAAATGATTGAAAATTGGTTTGGATGCACATGGCATAAACATTTTATTTAACTTGGGAGAATTATTTAATATTATAATCTTGTGAACGAATTACATGTTGCTTGTGCGTTCAGTAGCCCGAATCTTGTCCGGGTTAAAGATCAATAGACACACCACATTATTCTTTTATGCACTGACGGGTGTACGCCTACACCCCGCGCTTAAGTCGTGGCCATTTCGTAAAATGATGCCAAGGATATCCGGGACATGGTCATTAACCCCCCAAAGGCTTTAAGTAACAAGACTGTTTAAACGAGCCGATCAAATTATTCAACTACCCATATAACGGTGGAGATTTGATGCCCGATCAAGCGGTATGCTATATACCGTAACCCAAGCCCGTATAGGGAAAATAAGTTAAAAATATTTACCTGAGCAAGTATAATTCACAATTAGCAAAATGCACGTAGCTTTTACTGGTCCTCCTAATCTGGAATGAAGGTTTTATAATAACCTATTAGAATCCTAACGGGTCTTTAATTAAGCTTAAGCTTAGACCGGCTAGTTTCAAAGATACGGTTCGTACGCACGATTAAGCGAAGACCGGATAGAATGTGATTTAGACCCGACAAGTTTGAAGACTTGTTTAATATGGGTTTATTATTCACATTCTGGATTTTGAGATAAAACCGTTAAGGTTTGACCCGTTTCGGCTAATTTATGTAAACTCGTTACATAAACCGAACCGTACGCGTAATAGGCGTAACGGGTATCCGCAAGAGCCATATACAGGTTTCCTAAGTTAATATGCTTCAAATATGTTGTGACATCAGTAAGATGTCTTTTATTATGCCCGAAACGTGTTTAAACACAAACTATGCCCCGTAGGGGTAGTTTGGTCATTTTAAAGGTTGCAAAAGAGTTTAAGTGCTAACCTGAGTTACAGGCCTGATGTAATCAGCAAATATACTCAATTTTCCAAGTTATATCAGTAGGTTAAAGTATATAAGTGAAATCTATCATTTATAACCAACTATGCATCGTAGGGGCATTTTGGTAATTTCACATAAGCCGAAAAACTCAAAACCGGAGTCTGAGTTAATCAACCTTTTCTTACTGTTAAAATATTCTAATTTGCCTAAAATATCAGTAGGTATCAACCCGGGTATGTTCAATATGATTTTAATACATACTATGCGTTAAAACGCTAAATAAGGCGATTAAAGGCCATTTCCGGGTTTGATACTTAAATCTGATATTTTTATATTTACAGAAGGCTTAAAATAATTTATTTATCATATGTGATCAGTAGCAAAAGGTTTGGAGTCGTTTTGATATGTAAAACTCATTTTATGGCCCGTAAGGGCAAAACCGACAATTACCGGATTAAGCCTACGACTACTAGTTATGCTCAGCCTAAAATTAATTAAAAATCTTTAAAAATTCCAAAATAATATATTACATCAGTGGGAAAAATATTTGATATCAAAAGCAGGCTTAACTAGGCTATACGCTAATTACGCCGTTTTATTAACATAAAGCTTTAATTTTGCGATATTGAGCTTAACTCTAAATCTACAATTC
The DNA here is from genome assembly GCA_030545235.1 of Helianthus tuberosus. NCBI lineage: Eukaryota > Viridiplantae > Streptophyta > Magnoliopsida > Asterales > Asteraceae > Helianthus > Helianthus tuberosus. The sequence goes on along the minus strand of CM060366.1, from coordinate 168,275,282 downwards.
AAATTGATGTCAAACGTTGCATACAAGTTTATATATCAGTAATTAAATTTTCTACTCTTTTACATTTCCAAAAATCACGTTTTAAGGTAATAAGGGCATAACGGTCAACATATGAACAATTAACGGAAACATGCATATTAATTGAATAACTAATGAACCAAGGTGTATAATCGCAGAGGGTTATTCTAACATGTAACCTAGTCCAATTAAAGCTCTGAGGAATTTCTAAAACATGCCTAAACGGGTCAGAACTGAAAGTCAAAGTGAAAGTCAAACTATGTGACTTTCGGTTCCGAACCGGGTCTAAACAGGAAATTGTCGGGTTGAATCATGTTTAGACATGTTCTTACACTTATTACTAAGTTAAAACAATGATCAAACATGTTGTATATGATCTATAATGTTAATTATGCATAAATAGCATTTTAGGCTTCCTGTTGACTTTTTAAATATAAGTTTGACCCGACTTTTGACCTGGTTAGAGTGGTGATCAGGGGAAACCCTTTTGAGGTTTTATTACCCACATAAATACCAACTTATAACTAATTTTGATTCGAGATATGCCTGAGCCATTAATCATTAATCTCGAAGTCAAACCGTAATTACGACGGTTTGACTTTTAGCTAATTAACCAAGCTAAACACAATTAAAGAAGGACTAGCAGACTTACAAGAGTCCTATGCACGAGATATGATCAGTTGAGGCTGCTTGGGAGCTCCAGAATTATGCACTTGAAGGTGTGAGGAATGTTTGTGAACTTGAAGGCCCTTTTATAGTGAATTTAAGCACCACAATTGGTTGACAACAAGGTCTAGCACTCACCACAACCTTCAAACATGTGTCCTAGTGCTCTAAGACTGTTTAGGGGTCGCCCACATTGCATTAATGTTGTTTAAAGATTGGTTCTCCGCATTTACAGGAACCTGTCACGCTTTACTGGTTCTGGGCGCCTGACGCGGCCCGCCTGAGGATTCTTATATGGCTACGCGGGCCGCATGGCCCTTCTGATCAGCCAAAAACGTTTTCTTGATGTTGCATCACACCCCTTGGCCCTTCCGAAAGGTCAATTAAGCTAGAAACTTGCAATTTGACCCCTTGTAATATACCCACAAGGGCCTTAGGAATTATACCTACTTTGCCAAGTCTCTGGACACCTCCGGTTAACCCGAAAAATCTTAAATTTCAATGTTTTCGCTTTAACCCCTCGCACACGAATTTGATCATAACTTTCTCATACGATAACGAAACTTTATGAAATTTATATCGCGCATTCTAGTGAGCATAATTAACATTTACAAAGCTTCGGGTTTGTCAAAAGGTCACTCAGAGGTATATCTTTAAACATGTTGACACATTTAACCCCTGTAGTTTGTAATCTCTCACTTTTAGCTTCGTATGATCCATGATTTATTCGTTTGATGTTATAAACATCATGTAGGGTTATTATGAAGTATATTTATTCACTGTTGACACTTAGAACCCGTATAATCACATACTTTCCATGTTTGTCAACTTTAGTCCTTTTATAACATTTTTTCTCACGTTCAAACTTTATGACACGTGTCAACACATTATAGGACGTGAATTTTCGAGGTGTTACATTCGACGAATGGCAGGACACGTGGCGGCCTAGGGTTCCGCCTGCTGTCCACTTGGTCGCTGCCCGTGACAGATCCTGAGGGGTCTGTCGCGCCCCGCCAGAGACCATTATATTTTGTTTTTATTTAATTTTTATAAAATTAAAGGTATTTGGGGCCGGTTTTCGTATACGGTGTGTATTTTGGGACGTATAGGGTTATTTTAATTATTTTAGGAGGGTTATTATATCCTCCCCACCTTGTTTTAGAGCTCGTCCTCGAGCTCTACTGGAACATGTGCAGATATTTCCTCTGCATCTCTTATTTGAGCTGCCATGTGTACTCTGGTCCTCTCTTGGAATCCCACTTCACTTTGACTAGAACTAGTCTCTTATGTTTGAGATTCTTAATCTTCCTGTCTTCAATCTGTAGAGGCTTTTCTATGAACTTAAGCTTCTCATTTACCTCTATATCCTTAAGAGGTACTACTAATGATTCATCTGCTAGGCACTTTTTGAGATTACAAACATGAAATACATTGTGTATACCTGCCATTTCCCTCTGGAAGTTGTAGCTGGTAAGCTACTGGTCCTATTCTTCTAATAATCTCAAAAGGTCCAACATACATGGGGCTTAGCTTTCCCCTTTTGATGAATCTGACTACTCCTTTCCATGGAGAAACTTTTAACAGTACTTTATCTCCTATCTGAAATTCCAGTGGTTTTCGCCCGTTATCAGCATAGTTCTTTTGACGATCGCGTGCTGCTTTTAGTCTATCCTTGACTCGAATAATCTTGTCTGTTGTTTCTTGTACTATCTCTGGTCCAGATAGTTGCTTCTCTCCAATTTCTGCCCAACAGACTGGAGTTCGACGCTTTCGTCCATAGAGTGCTTCGAATGGTGCAGCATTGATACTGGTATGATAGCTGTTATTGTAAGAAAATTCTATTAATGGTAAATGATCATCCCAATTTCCTCCGAAATCAATTACACAAGCTCTAAGCATATCTTCCATTGCCTGAATTGTCCTTTCGTTTTGTCCATCCGTTTGAGGATGACAAGCGGTGCTTAGATTTAACTTGGTTCTCATTGCTTTTTGGAAACTTGTCCAAAAAATGAGAAGTAAAACTGTTATCTCTATCAGAAATAATTGATAAAGGAATTCCATGTAATGAAACTATTTCATTTACATACAACTTAGCTAGTTATTCCATACTGAAAGTTTCCTTCATTGGTAAGAAATGAGCAGACTTAGTTAACCTATCTATAATTACCCAGATTGTATCATTACCTTTTCGTGTTTTGGGTAATTTGGTAACAAAATCCATTGTTATCAATTCTCATTTCCATATTGGCATTTCTAATTGCTGCAATAATCCTAAGGGTTTCTGATGTTCAGCTTTAACTTGTGAACATGTTAAACACTTGGCAACGTAAGTTGCTATATCCTTTTTCATTCCTATCCACCAGAAATTCTTTCTTAAGTCTTGATACAGTTTATCACTTCCAGGATGTATCGTATACTTAGACTTATGGGCTTCTTCTAAAATTCGGTGGCGTAGGTTTCCTCGTTTGGGTATCCAAATTATTTTCTTATGGAATCTCCAAATTACATATGTTTCTTGTTCTAATTCCTTAATCATTCCTTTTAACTTTTCAGTATCGTCCTTGATTACTGATTCATGTATTTCTCTAATCTGATTATTTAAATCTATATGCAGATTTAATTTAAGAGAACGTGCTCTTTTTGGCTTTTCATGATACTTTCGACTTAAAGCATTAGCTACTACATTACCCTTTCCTGCATGATACTGGATATTACAATCATAATCACTAAGAATTTCCATCCAGCGTCTCTGTCTCATATTTAACCCCTTTTGCCAAAAAACATATCTTAAACTCTTATGATCAGTGAAAATGGTAAACTTACTACCGTAAAGGTAATGTCTCCAAATTTTAAGGGCAAACATTATGGCTCCTAATTCTAAATCGTGGGTTGTATAGTTTTCTTCATGATTCTTAAGTTGTCTAGAGGCATAGGCTATAACCTTTTTGTTGTTGCATTAACACACATCCATAACCTACCTTAGACGCGTCACAATAGACTACAAAGTCTTCAGTTCCTTCTGGTAATGCTAGTATGGGTGTGTTGGTTAATCGTTGCTTAAGAATTCTAAAGGCTTCTTCCTGTTTTGGTCCCCATTCAAATTTAACAGACTTACATGTCAGTTTTGTTAAAGGAATGGCTATTCTAGGAAAATCTTGGATAAATCGTCTATAATAACCGGCCAGTCCTAGAAAACTTCTAACCTCCGTTGGTGATTCAGGGATTTTCCACTTAGTAATTGCCTCGATCTTTGTGGGATCCACATGAATTCCTTCATGATTTATTAAATGTACAAGGAATTGCACTTCTTCTATAACAACCCTCCAAAATATTTTTAGATGCCCTAATATATTTTAAAATGTCCCAATATGTCCTAAAATACACCCCGTATGTGAAAACCGAGCCCAAAATATGAAATATCATTAAAAATAAAATAAAAACAAAATTTTCATGTCGCTAGCGGGCCGCGTAGATCCCTTAAGGATCTTACGCGGTGCGCGACAGCTCCAAACTCAGGCGACACCCGGTGCTGCCACGTGTCAACATCCTAGCGGATCTAGTGGTGATGACCAATCAAGGCTAAGCCCTACACCCCTACTACGCGGGCCGCGTAGCCCGTAGTCTCACCTTACGCGGGCCGCATGAAACCCAAAAGCAAGCCCTATTTAAGAGGGCATCGGGCCTTCAGTTACGATCGCTCATTTCTTTTCTTTCTTACGAATTTCTGAAGAGAATATCATAATTTCCGGGCATAATACCCCCTAATTAACGAAGTTCTACCTCGTTGTAAGTATTATAACCCCGGTTACATATTAGATACGCTGCCCGATTGATCCAGGGTTCCGTAACGGCTGTCGTGGTTCTGCCCGACGTAGTCGTTGGAATGCCGTCTCGGGGAGGGTATCGTTAATATAAATAACGGGTTATTATACTAACATATGTACATTTGTGTAATTTATAGATAAATCACCAGGAAACCTTAGAAGAAATCTAAGACAGCAAAGTGAGTAATCTCCTTTTTATAAATTGTTTTTACAAAACATTAAATGTTTTACAATGTGATTAAGCAGTGATTGAGTCTTTGTAGTTCTTCAATTACTGCCGGTATGTTGGGGTTTTGTATACAAAATGTGGAACACGTTACCATTGGACAACGAGTTAGCCAATGTGTAATATGCCCCACCAGTCCGGATTGACAATACTGAATGAGTAATTGTGTAGAAATAAACAATGTGATAGCTCTCAATACTGTTAAAAGATAAAATTCTTCTTGATTAAACTGAAATTCACTCACCAGTATTTCCCATTGACAATTGTTTTTAAAACGCGTTTCAGATAACAAAATGTAAAAGTCAATTAGAAGAAAGCCAGCTGGAGAGCACTGACGGCTTAGAAAAATGTGGCTATAAAAGTTACCTAAAAGACAATGTTTTAAATTCAATAAAATAGGGTTTATCCCTATAGACATAATGTAATAAGAAACTCGAGTTTTACCCATGTGGTTATTAATATAAAATATGTTGGTTTTACTCTGATAAACATTTCCTAACTACAGTCCTGATGAAATTTCCGCTGCCAAAATGATAAACAAATGATACCACCAATACTGGTCTCGCGACGGCCCGTTCCCGGGACAGATAAGGGGGCGGGGGTTGCGACAGAAGGTGGTATCAGAGCTAAGCCACTAATTCAGCTACAAAAGTGTTCTGCTGACATCAAGATATTATTTAAAGTGTTAGGAAATAAATTACAGAAATACGTGCATATCTGTTGATGTGCGTGAGTGTCGTATAGTTTTTAAGTATATTTTAAGCCCTTTTTAACACTTTAGCCAAGTTTTAAATTTATAAAACACGATATTTACTAACACTAAACACACATATGGGCAAGTGCACCCATCGTGAGCGTAGTATAGTGTTGGTAAGATACCGAGGTCGTCCAAGGACATAAGAGCTTTTAGTACCGGTTTATCCTCAACGTCTAATCAAATAAAAAAATTTAGAAAAAAGTTTTAAAAACAAGAAAATAAAACTAACTAAAAATGCTGAAAATAAAAATAAAAATAAAAACAGATAGACAAGATGAATCACTTGGACCTGACTCGCCTTTAGTGTAACCTTTGATTATTTTCGCACTTTTGCATTTTTTAAGAGATTATCTTAGTTATAGTAGTAGCCCACTCTTTTGAAGGTGACGTTACCCTCAACCCAGTAGTTTGAGTCAGCAAGGATACAATCCTAAAGGGTTGGATTATTGAAAGATAATTAATTAAGTTATTAATGCGTAATGTGGTAGGCCCCTCTTTTGAAGGTGACGTTACCCTCGGCTAAGTAGTTTGAGTCAGCAGGGATACAATCCTAAGTAGCCGGGTTAATGTTTTAATAGTAGTTTACATATGAGGGGGTCAAGGAGTTCGGACCCCTGCCATCCAATAGTAGTGGGTATTGAAGGAGGTCCGACTAAACTTGACCCAGGTCCTTGCAGGATCTATACACTGAACAAGGCAAGACACTTACCAAACCATTCCCTTAACCCCCGACAAGGTAGCCAACATATCTCCATATAGATCGTGGAGATATGAATGGTGAAAATCTTTTGTTTTATATAGACAGTAAAATAATGCCAAGACACCACGGACAAATGATAAGGAAGTTTCGCCTTCAACATAAGAAACTAGTTATTAAAGTCATTAATATATAACCAAATAAAAAGTGCGAAAGATTAAAAATAAAACGTATTACACTAAATGCTTGTCTTCACCAAGTGATGTAAGAGACTTAGGCAAACATGGCCTTTGATTGTCAAGAACTCTTACGATCAATCTTGGATCCCGAGACTACTCACACACTCTATGATGGATGATGGTGGTGGATGTGGGTTGTGATGGTGGTGGTGGGTGGGTGAAGTGTGAGAGAGGTGGTTTGCCAAGGGATGGTTTGCAAGTGAGCCAAGCACCCCTATTTATTGCCTGCACAGAAGCTCGGACACGGCCCCGTGTCCACCCATCTTCTCTTTCTTCATTAATTGCAGGTTGTCTGCATTAGTTGACCACGCCCCCGTGTCCGTTGGGCACGACCCTGTGTGAAGAAGCATATCTGTACTTTCAAGATTTGGCTAGATTCTGCGAATCTTAGCGTTGACCACGGCCCCGTGTCCGCTGGCCACACTCCCGTGTTGGGAAATAGAAGCTTCTACAGTTTTGTCTTTTCTGCAGACACTTGGGCACACCCCCCGTGTTCATTGAGCACGGGGCGTGTTCAGCCTTTTGATGTCTTGTTTTTGCTTGGGAAGATGATGTCGAGGGGTCGGGCATGCCATGTTATATTCCTTTTCTTGTATTATTGTTAGATTTGGCTGCATTTTTGCTTCTTTTGTTTCTTTAAGCTCATTTAACCCTGAAAATACAAAAGGAAGACAAAAACACACTTTTTCCAACATTAGTACTAAAAAATGGTTAGTTTTACGCCTCATTTGATGTAATTTATATGTTGCATTTTGCACACATCAAATACCCCCACACTTGAATCTTTGCTTGTCCTCAAGCAAAACTCTTTAATTTGTGGCTTACACACCCAAATGGAATGGGTAGAAGAGAAGGTTTTGGGCTTGTCATAGAGTGTCGGGATTCCAAGATTCTTTATTAGGTTTTATTTTTATTTTATTTACAATCCTATTCGTCATGATTTATTTAAAACATTACATAAGAGAAATTATTTATTTGGGCAGAACATGCCTCTTTAAAATTCCATTTATATACAAGTTCACATACCTCACGGGGGATCACTCAACACTCGGCCGAAGATGTATTTTTGTGAAGCACTCGAGAGCGGCATGGAACTTACTTCTACCATATGCTTACCAAGCAATCAATCATCCTCCTTTTTAACTATAAACCTTTGCGAGTATCAAGAGGACTTTGGGGAAGGGTTAGGCTTGGGTTAAAGGTAGGTGGTTGGGTTAGTGGTTAGTAGAAAAGGGCGAAAAGGCGTAAAAAGCATCGGTTTTTGTAAAACATTTTGTTTTTGTGACTTTTTATTCTAATGAAGCATTATTCAAACAAGCCTTCTTTTGATGAGCTTTGTTTGTTTATTGCTAACTTCATTTTTCTTTTCTTCTCTATATTTTTTTTTTGATAAGGAAGTCACAAGAAAACCGAGCTTTGTTACTAAAATAAAGGGTTTAAAATGAAAAATGGTTTTGGTGGGTAAAAGGGTGATTGTTTTCGGTTAAGAAATGAAAAGGTTTAGGTTCAAAGGGGTTAACTAGGAGGATTTTGGGTAGGTGGTAAAAAAGAAAATAATGGTGTTGAAATAAAAAGTTAGTCCTAATGCCTCTATCATTTACTTACTTGGGTTTAAGTTGGTAAGGACCGGGAATGTATCGTCGTGGCGAGTTCTAGAGTTGTAAGAAACCAAGCGGCTATTCACACAAGAAACGAAAATGAGCATTTAATTTAAAGATGCGTATTTGTTTGCTCAATAAAGGCTCAAAAACTCACTTTTTGTGGGAATGGATTTTTATGTGATCAGGTATATATAATCAAATTTTAACTAGATTTGTCATGTCGTTTCATAATTTTCTTATGTTGGTTCTTTTTATCACAACCCTATCGGTTGTAAATTTGTAAAAATATAACCTTTTTAGAACTTGTTATTCACAAATTAAACCAAGACAAGTAAAAAAAATGATTTTTTTTTTGAAAAATTTGGGGTGTTTAGCAGTTCAAATAGAGTTTTGTGTAAGGCTTGGATTTAGGACTTGCAAAATTCAAGGTTTTAGCACCCCCCCCCCCACACTTAAATGACACATTGTCCTCAATGTGTCCCAAAATATGTTTTAAGGTTGATTGAATGTGTAAAAAGTGTGTTAAAAACAAAATTTTATGTTACTTGGCATCTGGACACGGCCCCGTGTCGAATGATCACGACCCCGTGGTCAGATTTCCAGTAACGAAAACTTACAGAAGGTGGACACGGGGGCGTGCTGGGTGAACACGACCCCGTGTCTGGCGAAAATCTGCATATTTAAACAAACAGCAGGTCTGGACGATGGGCATGGGGGCGTGTCGACTGAGCACGACCCCGTGTGGACAAACTGCAAAAGTGAAAAACAGGTTTCTGGCTTCGGTTTTGCTGTCCCGGCTTTAGTAGCACTAATGCTTAGTGATCTAAGCCTCGTATGTACCTGTTTAACTAATAAATACCACACCAAACAATAACAAACATCCTAATTTACCAAAGTTAATCATCCACACCACAAGTTAAAAAGAAAAAGAAATGCAGAAATAAAAAAAGTGTTAGAGAAAGTAAATTGTTCAACAAGTGGCACGCAGGCCAGAACTTGTTCACGAGATAAGGGGGTTAACCTGTGAGACCTTCAACCATGAATCGCTACCTCCATTCCTCCCGCTCAATCCATATCCTCGTCTTCATCATCATCACCTCCTCTTTGGCCTGCCATATACTCCCGGATGTTTCCAATGTCATCCTGCATGTCGGAGATGTTTCTCTCTATCGTTCCGACCCGGGCGTATGTGTTGCTGGCCATGTTATAGGTGTTCCTGGTGCACATAAGGTTTTCCTGCAATAAATCATGTAAGCTTTGAAAGTTAGGAAAAACTACCTCCTTGAGAGGAGGATTGACCCGGATCACCCTGGTGCTGGTAGTGGTACTGAGGAGGAGGAGGATGTATATGTGGAACGTGTAGGACGAGTGCTTCCTGCGGGTTCCATGCATGCCCTTGAACTCTTTGAAAATTGACCGTCCCATCTTCTGCTTCGAAAATCAAGTTCATGGAGCGGCAAATGACCATGTCCACTCTCCCCGACCATGGTCCTTTGCGGAAGGACCTTGGCATGTTCACGAAGTGTTTGAAGAGGTGGTATATCCACCCTCCAAAGAAGATAGGAGTCGACGGAGTAGCAAGTTGGTTCCAATGCATGTTTCGGAGCAGGAGATATGGAACATCTAGATTGACCCGGTTGTGGATACAATGGAGGACTAGCAGATCCCGCAAACCTACAACCTCGCTACTGTCGTGCCATTGATTAAGAGAGTAAGTGAGGACCCTGTGGATGTATCGGTACAGAGGGTCTCTCAACTGAGTGCTCTTAGTACGACTTGGGTTGTAGTTGCCTTCTCCTATTTGAGCCAAGCATCTTGGCGGTCACCTTCCCTGATCTCGCGGAGACCACCGGTGTTTTCTTCATCCCCAGCATCTTCTTCCGAGTACAACCCCCACCATAGCCCCGAACTGAGCGATTGAGATCTGGTATGTGGTTCCTCCACAGCGAAACTTCACCCCTTCATTGTCAAACGGCTCAGCTCTTGTGTTGAAAATGAGCGTGCTGTAGAATTCCAAGCTGTATTCATGCACATAGTGAAGCCGAGTGCAAAGGGCAGCTCGTAGTGGGCCGGTGACAATGTTGTTGAATCGGTCCAATTGGTTCACTGCCTCAAGAGTGTTTATGCACACTTGTCTGGGGTTCTCCTCGGGCCTAGTCCTTAACACTACATAAGAGCCGCCAACTCATTAGCATTGAATCGATTGAACTTCTAGGCCATCTGAAAGAAAACACACCAAACAAATAGTACGAAACAGTGAAAATTTCGAAGAAAACAGAAAACAGTCGGCTGAACACGACCCCGTGTTCAGCGGACACGCCCCAAGTTCACCAGAATTCGGCTGGACACGCCCCCGTGTCCAGACGTCTGTTTCCCAAAAATCCCATTTTTCGACCCGGACCCGAAAACTTGAAAATTTTTGGTCCACTAGGGGAGGTTTTCCCCGAAAATGAAACCCCAAGTGCCGTTTTCCCAAAACAAACCGTTTACCCCTTCAATTTTATCTTTTTCGGTTCAAAAACAAGGGTTTGGTGTTTTTGTGAGAAATCAGGCAAATCTACAAACAACACAAGTTGGTTTACTTCCTATAACATGTATCTAAACCAATGCTAACAGATTTATGCAAAAATTTGAGGTTCGATCCGGTTCAAGTTGAAGAACCCTAGATTTTTCCCCAAATTTTTGGTGTTTAAACTACATGCAAGTGCTTAATCTAACTACTAATGATGATAGAATCATACCTTGATGTCGTTAGAAGTAGGGGAGACGTCGAAATCTTGCAGAAAAATCGCCGGAACCAGAGAGTTTTTGGGGAAACGGGGCTTGTGGAATGAAGAAACTGTTTTGAAAAAGGGTTTTTTATCCCGACAGTTGCGCGGACACGACCCCGTGCTCACTGGCAAGGCCCCGTGGGCGGACAAGTTTGAATTTTTTTTAGTACTCGTGTGAGTGCCCTGTTTCCCAAAACTTGGTTTAGAGATCTTACCGATTCAGATGTTTTCCCGATTGTTCGTAACTTACCAGGTATGATGTTGATGCTTGAACCTTTGTGTCTTTCTTCGACCGTTTGAAGCGAGATTTCTTCCTCCTCATCCTCAATGAACCCTTGATAAAGCTTCAGCCGTTGGCCATTGACTTTGAATGGAATTCCATTCCGAGATTTAATTTCGACTGCACCGTGTGGGAAAATACGGGTGATGGAAAAAGGTCCTGACCACCTAGACTTTAATTTACCAGGAAATAATCGAAGTCATGAATTAAACAATAGAACCTGATCTCCTACTCGAAATTCATTAGGTTTAATATGTTTATCATGCAAATTTTTCATTCTTTCCTTATAAATTTCGGAGCTAGAGTATGCATAATTCCTTAATTCGTCTAATTGGCAAAATCAATTTTTACCGGAAACATCTAAGTCTAAGTTTACATTTTTGATTGCCCAGTAGGCCTTGTGAACTATTTCTACTGGCAAGTGACAACTTTTTGTAACACCTCGAACATTTCGGGTTTAATAATAAAACGACACGTGTCATGTAAGACAAAACGTGTTGAAAACCCGGATTTAATAAAGATGATTCGGCAGGATTTAAAGTGGCGTCATGTTAAACTGTTACCTCTGAACGACCTCATTTATAAATCCCAAGACCCGATTAAATGTTATACACATCTAATATGCCCTCAATACAGGGAATTATTGTCCATAAAGAAATTCCAAGTGCATGAAATGATCCTACGAAGAAATGAATGATAAACCTTCATTTTCGGGTCTTGTATATGCATTCAAATGAAACAATACTTCATGGTAGGGTATGAAACTATTCTAGGCACTTTGTGGAGGTCCATAAGTGATAATAGAGGTCACAAAGTCGGATATTGAAGTTGACCTTTCGAAGGCATGAAAGAACAAACATATCAGCCCCTGATGAAGCCCTGCGCATCGTAGCCAATAAAGCCCTACGATACGCAAGGGTCTGCCCAGAACCAAAAAACAGGCTGTTGCCTGTTTTATGCAATTTTGACCCATTTGGCCAGTTTTTCTCACAAGTGGACGACCCTTAGACTTCCCTAGGCACTAGTAACAAGTGTTGGATGGTTGTGGTTGATCATAGACTTGGTTGTCAACCAATTATGGTGAGTGAATCCATTATAAAAGGCTCCCTTGTGCACACAAGTTCCTCACACCAATTTCCTTGCAATCTGATCATTCCTGGAGCTCTCAAGCAGGTCCATTTGATCTTAAGTCGTGCATAGGACTTCAGTAAGTGTTCTTGTCCTTCTTTAGTTGAGTTTAGCTTGTTTAATTAGCTAAAAGTCAAACCGTCGTAATTACGGTTTGACTTCGAGATTAGTCAATAATGCCTCAGTCATATCTCGAATTAAAAGTAGATATGAGTTGGTATTTATGAGGGTAATAAAACCCCAAAAGGGTTTCCCCTGATCACCACTCTAACCAGGTCAAAAGTCGGGTCAAACTTATAATTAAAAAGTCAACAGGATGCTTAAAATGTCATTTATGCATAATTAGCTATCTAGAACATTTACAACCGATTTGATCATTGTTATAACTTAGTAATTAGTGTAAGAACATGTCTAAACATGTTCAACCCGACTATTTCCTGTTTAGACCCGGTTCGGAATCGAAAGTCACATAGTTTGATTTTCACTTTGACTTTCAGTTCTGACCCGTTTAGGTAAGTTTTAGAAATACCTTAGAGCTTCATTTGGACCAGGTTACATGCTAGTATAACCCTCTGTGATTATACACCTCGGTTCATTAGTTATCCGATTAATACGCATGATTCCGTTAATTGCTCATAAGTTGACCATCATGCCCTTATTGCCTTAAAACGTGATTTTTGGAAATGTAAAAGAGTAGAAACTTAAATTACTGATATATAAACTTGTAACCAAAGTTTGACATCAATTCGAGGTCTAGATTGAGAGTTATGCTCATTAGCACAAAATAGAAGCTTTATGTTAATAAAATGGCGTAATTAGCGTATAGCCTAGTTAAGCCTACTTTTTGGTATCAAACTTAATACCCACTGATGTAATATATTATTTTGGTATCAGACTTCAGTTTTGAGCTTTTCGGCTAATGTGAAATTACCAAAATACCCCTTCGGGGCATAGTTTGGTTAAAAATGATAAATTTCACATATATGCTTTAACCTACTGATATGACTTAGTAAACTAAGTATTTTTGCTGATTATATCAGACCTGTAACTCAGTTAAACATTTAAACTCTTTTATAAACTTTTAAATGACCAAACTACCCCTACGGGGCATAGTTTGTGTTTAAACTTGTTTCGGGCATAATGAAAGACATCTTCCTGATGTCACAACATATTTGAGGCATAAATTAACTTAGGAAACCTGTATATAGCTCTCATGAATACCCGTCACGCTTCTTACGCGTACGGTTCGGTTTATGTAACAAGTTTACATAAATTAGCCGAAATGGGTCAAACCCTATCGGTTTTATCTCAAAGTCCAGAATGTGTATGAATTACCCATATAAGACAAGTCTCTGAACATGTCGGGTTTAAATCACATTCTATTCCGGTCTTCGCTTAATCATGCGTTTGAACCGTATATTTCCTTAAGACTAACCGGTCTAAGCTTAGGCTTAATTAAAGACCCGTTAGCATTCTAATTAATTATTTATACCATCATTCCAGACTAGAGCATTTCGGTAAATGGTACCTACGCTTACTTAAGTGAATACGGCTGAGTTATTAGATTCTTGCTATTTAAGACAGGAGCTAGCTCAGGTAAATACTCTTAACTTATTTTCCCTATTACGGGCTTGGGATACAGTATTATAGAAATACCGTTTGGTCAGGTATTGAATTTTTAATTGTATTATGATTAAATTATTGAGGTAATCCACTAAAGGTATTAACCTTGTGGACATTATACCAAAACAGGTAATCCACTAAAGGTATTAACTTTGTGGGCATTATACCAAAACAGGTAATCCACTAAAGGTATTAACCTTGTGGGCATTATACCAAAACAGGTAATCCACTAAAGGTATTAACCTTGTGGGCATTATACCAAAACAGGTAATCCACTAAAGGTATTAACCTTGTGGGCATTATACCAAAACAGGTAATCCACTAAAGGTATTAACCTTGTGGGCATTATACCAAAACAGGTAATCCACTAAAGGTATTAACCTTGTTGTCACACCCGCTCATAGCGGAAATGCAAGGTGTGATCTGTCTGGTTTTCATTGCATAAATATCGATGTACATGAACAAACTATATGAATAAAACATACTCCAATGCCATTACATAGTATTTCAAAAGATTACATCATAAGTTTAGTGTGTCGGTTACAAACCATTAACATGTAAATAAAGCGTTATTGTTTCATACATTAACTTGTAATAAACTACAAAGGTTTAAACCATCATATTTCCGCAAAGAGGCGGAATATAATGGTTAAACCCCTCAAAAGATGGCATGGAGTTCCTGTACTTGTTATCTTGACTGGGAAATCCGACATGGTCCTTTAATTACCTGAAATACATGTTAAGTTTGGAAAACATCAACAAAAGTTGGTGAATTCATGCAATTTAGTTGTAAACGATGTATGAAAAATGTGAGTTGTAGTATGTAAAGCGTCAATGAAATCGTTGATCATTAATGTTTTGCAAGGACATTAATATGTGTGACAAAATAGGAAGCAAACCAACCCTAGACGATTTTATGCCGATTCCTATCGACTGGGACACAAACGCACTCTTCTGTATGGGTCTACGACCAAGAGTGGGGCTCGCCAAAACCTAATAGATCTAGTCCTTTGTTCCTTGGTCCAAACTGGATTAATGGTGCTTATAGTATGGCCCTAATTCGCACATGATCTATGGTGTTTCATTACCTAACTTTAACATACTCTGAACATGTATCTTCCCCGATAGTTGTAAAGTTGTAAAACGTTTAAATGAATAGGGGAACATGAACTCACAGTATCGCGTCTTGTGAAAAGATGAAAATAAGATCTCACGTGCGGTCGTCCTGAATAGCGTGGCGACCTACAAATGTTCTTATTTTTGTTAGACACTTCGGTCTTTGTAATAACTTGAGTACAAGTCTTGTGTCTTGAGTATGTGTAAGACTTGTATGTCTTTACTGTTCATTAACTGTGTATTCGATGTATGAGTTGTTTCAAATGTTCGTTAATTGTGTATTCGATGAATGAGTTGTATAGTCGGATCCCGTCCGCTGAATCTCGTGTCTTGTATGTATCACTTGTATAGTTGTGTTTCCAATGATAGTATCATTGGGCCAAACCCATGTTTTCAAGTTATTGGGCTTAAATAGTGCTGGGCCTCAAATAGTGTTGGGCCTCAAATAGTGTTGGGCCTCAAATAGTGTTGGGCCTCAAATAGCGTTGGGCCTCAAATAGCGTTGGGCCTCAAATAGCGTTGGGCCTCAAATAGCGTTGGGTCTCAAATAGTGTTGGGCCTCAAATAGTGTTGGGCTTGAATAGTGTTGGGCTTGAATAGTGTTGGGCTTGAATAGTGTTGGGCTTTGGCCCATATGTTTGTATTGGGCTTAGCCCATGTGTTTATGTTAAGCCCATTATGAAGTATAAGCCCATTAAGAGTGTAAGCCCATTTATAATAAAATAGTCTAGTAAAGTGTAAGCCCATTTATAATAAAATAGCCCATTAAATATAATAACCCCATTTATAATAAGTATAAGTCTTTCATTTTTTTATAAAAACATTTTTATAAAAATATACTAAGTATACTTTTTAGTTAATAAAAACATACTAGTTTTTATAAGTTCATAAACATCCAAACTTTGTTATCGATAGTGTATGTATATTTTCGTGTCGAAATATCGTCTAAACGTCGTAGTAACTCCTCGGATATGTGACTCGTTTAAGGATTCGTCCGTCGTCCGTTTTGACCATAAATGGTGTCCGCTCATTCGGATCGTCCGTAATTTGTTTTTAAGGCGTAATTATGTGAAGTCTTATAAGACTTTGATTGTAATATGTCATGTGTTTATTTGTGTCATTATATTCAAGTTCCTCATTTGATAAATATAACTAATACATCAAATAATCACATAGCACATAAGTTGTTAAATCACCAAATATATATTTTCTAAAAATATATATTTATAACTAACTTTGTTTTTATAAAAAAAATTCTTTATATCTTTTTAAATCTTGTAGAGATTTACCCAAAAATGTTGTTATTTTATAAAATAAAGTTTTTATAAAAATTGGCCATATAACCTTTGTATTTTTATCTTAACCATGTTTCATTAAACATATCATTTTCTTTATTAAATCAACAACAATTTATTCAACATCTTAACTAAACATTATGAGACTTTTATAACATGAAATTATCAAGATGATATGCAAATCATGTAGGGTTTTAAACATGATCCTTTCATATGTTAACTAGTTCAAAAACCAAGTTTATTTCTAGTTTTAACAACTTTTATAAAAATCTTTAGTTGTATGTTAGTTTTTATAATCTTGTGAAAGTCTTGTTTTTAAATAAAAACCCTAAATACTTTCACAATATCACTAGATATGATCATCCATATAATCATTTATGTTAAAACCCTTTAACATAAACATGTATAATTTTTAGATCATATCTTCCAACATCTTCTAACACTTTATTTGTATCATAATCATCATAACAAGATCTAATATGCATATAACAAGTCTAAGATCACAATATAAACAAACATAATTATATCATGATTTTTATCTTTGCTTCATTGTATTTTTCTTGTTCATTATGTATGATTATATAGTTATTATTAGTTATAATAACAATCATAAACATAATATGTATAAAAAAAAATAAAGAAGCTTACTTCTAGCACAAGGCTAGGGATGATCTTAGAGATTATTAAGAACTAAGAAGATGATGATCTTGATGTTAGAACACTTTTGTATGGATGGAAACCCTTCCTTATACTTCCAATAGCTTTAGATCACCCTATGTTCCAAAGAAATCCATGTTGATCATGAAGAAGATGATAAAAATAATTGGGTTTATGGTGGGTGTTCTTGAGGAAAAGATGAAGATGATGAGAGAGTTCTCTTATGTGTGTGTAAGATATGGTGTAAAAGTGGTAGTAAGACTTAAGTGTTAAGTGTTAATAATAATCATCCATTACATCCACTAGTAACTAGATAATAATATCTAGATATTTACCAAGTTAAACAAGGGGGTGGGACCCCTTTGTTCACGGTCATGAGGAGGGGGGGGGGGGCTTATGTGGTAAAATAACTTAGTAAATTTTTAAGGTTTCAAATGATGTATAAGTTGTAAGCATTTAGGTGTTTAGGTTTTTCAATTTTTCCGAGATGTTTCGCGACTTGAAATGACCATATACTAGTTTTACAAGACCAAAAATAATGATCACTAGTTCGCTACTTGTGCCAAAATGTAGTTCGGATAATTGTTTAGTGCTCGTTTCACTAATAAATAGTCGAAACGTTCTCTTATGGAAGTTGTAGGGCAAATTTCCGTTATGTGTGAAATTGATATTCCATAAGTATTTTTATATGAAATTGGTGCCTAAACATCAATTTTTGCATCTTGTATTAAAAATACAATTGCTGAATTTTGCGGAAAATTAGTGAAATGGTCATTTTTAGCGTATTTCGGACAGTTTTTAGTGCTACCGGCCATTGGTAGAATATTAACCAAACTCTTGTATTCCCATATAGGGTTTAGTATATAATTGATATTGGACTCTCATCCGAGTCCTAAAGATGTCATTTTTGATGTTTTCTGCGGATCCGGAGTTTTCGTCAGCACTCTAGTTCACTAGGCGCTACTCTAGTGGTTTCGGTGAATTGTTTGCACTATAACAAATGTACCCAATAAAAATGAATCATGTGTAATAACCAATGAATATTCCATGAGCTTTCTAAGATGTATACCATGTAATCATGCAGTCAGAATATTCAAAACACATGCTTGTATAATGTAAATTACTGTTTCAAATGTAAGTAAATTACCCGAAAGTGGCAGTTGTCACATTCTCCCCTTGTTATTTAGAATTTCGTCCCGAAATTCTAGCTTTGTTATTCTTTGCAGGAGTTTTCGGAAATAAGTGAGGATATTTTTCCTTCATTCGGTCTTCACGTTCCCAAGTATACTCGGGTCCGTGACGAGAATTCCAACGAACTTTTACTAATTTGATACGACTTCTCCGTGTTTTATTGACCTTCCAGTCCGTGACCTCAACAGGTTCTTCAATGAAATGGAGTTTGTCGTCAATGTGAATTTCATCCACAGGAATGGCAACGGTTACTTGTATTGGACTCTTTTTAAGATTCGACACATGAAACGTGTGGTGTACACTGCTAAGTTCATCAGGTAACTTCAACCTGTAGGCAACAGTGCCAATCTTTTCTAAGATTTCAAGTGGTCCAATGTAACGCGGGTTAAGCTTCCCACGTTTACCGAACCTCACTACGCCTTTCCAAGGTGAGACTTTTAACAAAACTTTTTCTCCAACCTCGAAAGATGCATGTTTTCGTTTTCCATCTGCGTAGAGCTTTTGTCGATCGCGAGCCGCCTTAATACGGTCTCGGATCTGAAAAATTTTATCCGTAGTATCTTGGACTAGTTCCGGACCAATTAATTGACTATCGCCTGTTTCCGCCCAACATAGCGGAGAGCGACACTTTCGACCATAAAGAGCTTCGAACGGTGCAGCTTGTATACTTGTATGATAACTATTATTGTAGGAAAACTCAACTAGAGGTAGATGATTATCCCAATTGCCGCCTAAATCCATAACACATGCACGAAGCATATCTTCGAGTGTTTGGATTGTTCGTTCGCTCTGGCCGTCAGTTTGTGGATGAAAGGCCGTACTTAGATTCAATTGAGATCCAAAGGCCTGTTGAAATGATTTCCATATTCTTGAAACAAAACGACCGTCTCGGTCCGAAATGATTGAAATAGGCACTCCATGACGAGCCACTATTTCTTTGAGATATATTTCCGCTAGTTTCTCAGTACTATCCTTCTCCCGAATCGGTAAGAAGTGTGCGGACTTTGTCAATCTATAGACGATTACCCATATCATGTCATGACCTTTCGAGGTCCTGGGTAACTTCGTAATGAAGTCCATCGATATTTGTTCCCATTTCCAAGCGGGAATCTCAGGTTGTTGTAGTAAACCTGATGGTTTTTGATACTCTGCCTTGACCTTCGCGCAGGTCAAGCAATTTCTAACATAGTTAGCAATATCCTTTTTGAGGTTAGGCCACCAATAGTACTCTTTTAAATCTTGGTACATCTTATCTGATCCAGGATGGATTGAGTACTTTGACCTATGTGCTTCCTCAAAAATGAGATCTCGGAGACCTCCAAAGAATGGAACCCAAATTCTACCCGCAAAGTACAAAGTTCCATCCTCCTTTGGTACTAACTGTTTTTCCATGCCTCGAAGTGATTCTTCTAGAATATGTTCTTCCTTGAGCGCTTCTTGTTGTGCATTTTGAATTCGTGCGGTAAGATCTGTGTGAATCGTCATCTCTAGTGCTCGCACTCTTAGTGTTTTAACTCGTTCCTTGCGGCTCAAGGCATCTGCTACAACGTTCGCCTTGCCCGGATGGTACTTGATTTCACAATCATAGTCGTTTAATAATTCAACCCAACGTCGCTGACGCATATTTAATTCTTTTTGGTTGAATATGTGTTGTAGACTCCTATGATCTGTGAAAATAGTGCACTGTGTACCATATAAGTAATGCCGCCAAATTTTCAAAGCAAATACCACCGCGCCTAGCTCTAGGTCGTGAGTGGTATAGTTCTTCTCGTGAACTTTCAGTTGGCGGGACGCGTACGCGATAACCTTTTTACGTTGCATGAGTACACAACCCAAACCTTGATGCGAAGCATCACAGTATACCACAAAGTCATCGGTACCGTCGGGTAATGATAAGATTGGTGCAATGCACAACTTGTCTTTAAGATGTTGAAATGCTGCTTCTTGTTTCTCTCCCCAATCGAATTTCCTGTCTTTCTGTGTAAGAAAAGTTAGCGGTTGAGCAATCTTTGAGAAATTCTCAATGAATCTCCGGTAATATCCCGCTAAGCCCAAAAATTGTCGCACTTCAGTAGGAGTCTTGGGCGCTTCCCAATTCTTAATCGATTCAATCTTCGACGGGTCTACTTGAATACCCTTCTCGTTCACTATATGCCCGAGAAATTGTACTTCACGAATCCAAAACTCACATTTGGAAAACTTCGCGTATAGTTTCTCCTTCTTGAGTAGTTCTAAGATGGTTCTCAAATGTTGTTCATGCTCGTCTGCCGATCGTGAGTATATCAAGATGTCGTCAATGAACACTATGACGAATTTGTCGAGATACGGCTTGCACACGCGGTTCATTAAATCCATGAAGACCGCCGGTGCGTTCGTTAAACCAAAAGGCATAACGAGAAACTCGTAATGACCGTAACGAGTCCGAAAAGCCGTTTTCGGTATGCTTTCTTCTTGAACCCGTAACTGATGATACCCCGATCGTAAGTCTATCTTTGAATAAAAACTCGACCCTTGAAGTTGATCGAATAAGTCGTCAATCCTCGGTAGTGGATACCGATTCTTGATGGTGAGTTTATTCAACTCTCTGTAGTCGATACACATTCTGAATGTCCCGTCCTTCTTTTTCACAAAAAGAACTGGAGCTCCCCAAGGCGAGAAACTCGGTCTAATGAATCCCTTATCCATCAACTCTTGAAGTTGTGTGGACAATTCCAGCATTTCAGAAGGTGCTAATCGATATGGAGATCTGGCTACAGGTGCAGCTCCTGGTACCAAGTCGATGTGAAATTCGACTCGTCGATAAGGCGGTAGACCTGGCAAGTCTTCAGGAAAGACTTCAGGAAATTCTTTTACTACCGGAATATCTGTCAACTTCGGCCCATCAGCCTTCTTGTCTACTACATGCGCTAGAAAGGCAATATAACCTTTCCGTAAGTATTTCTGTGCTTTCATGCAATTGATGATCCGCAATGGGGTGTCACGCTTCTCTCCATGTATAACAAGTGTCTCTCTGTTCGGTAGTGGTAGGCGAATAATCTTCTCGTGGCAAACGACTTCGGCTCGATTGTTGGATAGCCAATCCATGCCAACCACTACGTCGAAACTACCCAATTCAACGGGTAAGAGATCGATATTGAATTTTTGTTCACCAAGTTCTAAGGTACACTCCTTAACAACTTCTCCCGTCTCTATTAGTCTACCGTTAGCCAATTCTATAGAATATGGAACATCTAGTTTACTAGGTTCCAAGCGCAGAATATTTTTAAATTCTATAGAGATAAAACTAAAATCGGCTCCGGTATCAAATAATATGGATGCGAAATGATCATTAAGGAGAAACGTACCAGTGACCACATTAGGGTCTTGGCGCGCATCCTTGGCTCCAATCACAAAAGATCGACCACGAGCTTGAATTTCTTTAGGACAGTCTTTCTTGTAGTGATCTTTGCTTCCGCATCCAAAACATCCTTGATTACGACCATTCCCGTTTCCATTCCTGTTACCAAATCCACTTCCCGATCCTGTATTATTTCCCGTTCCCCAACATGACTCGGTACGGTGGCCAAGCTTGCCACACTTATCACACTTGACAACCCGACAATCACACACGTGATGAAATTTGCATCGTTCACACTTGGGTAAAGTACCAGCGTACTTCTTAGGACCAGTGTCGTTTGTGGCTACAAACATCCTTGAATCCTTTTGCGGGTTATTCTGTCGCCTGTTGTTGTTGTTGTTGTTGGGGTTATTGTTATTGTTGTTGTAGTTGTTGTTATTACTGCGGGTTCCCTTCTTGAAATTCGAGTAACTCCTCTTCCCACGGTTGGAAGACTCAACATGTGTTTACTTCTTGTCATCACCCTTCTCAGTGAATATCTTCATCCTGACCCCGTCTTCAGTAAGACTCACGGCTATAGTCACAGCCTGAGTAATGGTCGTGGGTTTAGCTGCAGTAACCAGACTTCGAATCTTGTCAGAAAGTCCCCAGATGTAGCGTTCGATACGCTTGTACCCTGGTGTTACAAGATAAGGAATTACACGGGACAGATCGTGAAATCTTTGAGTATATCCCGTGATATCAGCTCCGACCATGGTCAGATTCCAAAACTCGTTCTCCAACTTCTGGAGTTCAGCACGAGAACAGTATTTATCCCTCATACGTTCCTTTAGTTCCTCCCAAGTTAACGCATAAGCAGCGTTTTCACCCAAAGTTTGCACTTGTAAGTTCCACCATGTAAGAGCCTCGTTGAGAAACAAGCCAGTAACGAAAGTGACTTGCTGATTAGCGGAACATCTGCTCATTCTTATAGTGGAATCCGTTTTCTCCGTCCATCTCACATAAGCCACAGCACCGCCTGTGCCATCATAGTTAAGCGGCTTGCAGTCTAGAAACTGCTTAAATGTGCACCCTGAAATTGGACAACGGATTTTGAATGAACAAATAGTGAATCGCACGAATAGATTTAGAAAGAAATTTGATAAGTTGTAACAAAACAGCTAAATGTTACCCGTATTATTTGTTCCACCTGAAGGACCACTTGGACCCTGGCCTCCTGATCCGCCGGTGCCTCCACTTTGTTCGACACGGGATGCCTCATACAGTGCGATAGCTTGAGCGATTCTCTGTTCTATAAGTGCATTCAGTTCCGCCTCGGTCGTAGGCATTGGTGGAGGTGGGGGTGGATTATTCCGTGAACGTAAGACTCTCCTCGGTGGCATGATTCTTCCAAAGGAGAAATAGGATAAAGATTAGACGTTGATTTGGTTTGTAAAAAAAAAATATTCATAACATTAATAGCAATATCACCACCAAACATATAATGAGAGTAAATAAGTTAACATAAACAATAAGATATGTCCAACCAGACCACTCAGATGCATTTAATATATAACACCAAGTTTTATATATATATAGTCAACCAGTTACATAATCGTTTGAAAGGAACAAAAATAGACTCGGGCTACATAACCCGGTCATACTAGTCTAGTACAACAAAAGAAATAACAACATCTTCCTTCCAACTGTGTGACCCGCTGTATGTTGGTTGTCTTCAAACTTGGTGAAACATCAATATGTACACAAAACGGATATAGATACCCGTCCCAAAAGCACGATACCTGCAAACATAGACTATGGTGGGGGAAATACCGGTGGTGGAATAGGGAATAATAACCTACGAACATCAGAAACCCTACCCTCCAAATCAAGCACCAAATGGTGAAGGAACACACTCTGCTGCTCGAGCGCCAGAACACGGGCAGGTAGATCCACTGGTGGTATATCCACTGGTGGCATCTGCGGTGGTAGTGGGGGTAAAGGTGGTGATCCTGGTGGTAGTGGTGGAGCATGAAGTACCATACCAATGAGGTGAGTAAGCTCATCCTCGAGTTCGCTAACTCGGCGTATAACAAAGTCTATCTGATGCTCAAGTGTCTGAACACGAGTACGTAACTCGATAGTAGCAGCTGGGTCATGCACTGGGTGATATGGATCGGTAAGGGGCATAACATGTGGGTATAGATCCATGTCCCCGGGTGGTACATGGGCGTGTCCTGAGGGTCCTGCCTCGTCAGTATGGTCTACATGTGGTAGAATAGGAACAACATGATCATGTGTAGGGACAACTGGCTCATCAGGTATGACATCATCCAGCTCAATGTCTGCATTGCGCTGTAGGCCAATGGCCTGCAGTGCGGATGAACTAACAGATGCATAAGAAGAAGCATCTGAATCAGTATCGGAGTCAGAAGAAATGACAATAACCGGGACTACCGGTGCAGCGACCTCCAAAATAACCAAGTCATGAACATCCCCGTCTCCCAACTCGTCATCCAAATGCTCCACGGGAATCACAGGAACTACAGCGTCGTCCTCCTCGTCGAGGTCGTCTATGAAATGCATAATGGCAAGAGGAAGGACATCCAAGGGTATAACCTCTATCACATGTTCACCCTCCGGGTGACCCATGATAACAACCTCGTTGAGTGGAGGGGGCACATCTAGCACATCATCATCAATGATGTCTCCTAACATGTAAGCGTCCATAATGTCACCACCAATTGCGAACGGCTGAAAGTCATCCAAATCATCGTCAGATGCCGACTCGCTGTCGGACGTAATGACCTGGACTGCCGGTACATACTCGTCATAGGAGGATAGCTCCATCGGGTCTACGTCGTCGTATATGTTGCTTCCTTCGGAGGAAGACATGATATCCTGAGAAATAAGTTGTTCGACATGTATGAGCATTTGTTATTTTACATATATACACGAAATGTATTTTTCACATAAGGTTCATTTTAAGTTATCCTACTTGAGTTGTGTGGATTAACTTAAAGTTGCATGTCTACCATTTAGATGACTAAGACACTAATGTCCTTGCTTGATTTGTATTAGATGAATTCTTGTTGAAAATGGGCCATGAAAAATGTTTATGCAAATGAAAACATGTGTTTGTGTTTTGATGGTTTTCATGAGAGATCCCTAGTGATTGTAGAATTAGACTCAATAAAGAATCCTGGTTCACTACAATCGATGCTCTGATACCAAGCTGTCACACCCGCTCATAGCGGAAATGCAAGGTGTGATCTGTCTGGTTTTCATTGCATAAATATCGATGTACATAAACAAACTATATGAATAAAACATACTCCATTGCCATTACATAGTATTTCAAAAGATTACATCATAAGTTTAGTGTGTCGGTTACAAACCATTAACATGTAAATAAAGCGTTATTGTTTCATACATTAACTTGTAATAAACTACAAAGGTTTAAACCATCATATTTCCGCAAAGAGGAGGAATATAATGGTTAAACCCCTCAAAAGATGGCATGGAGTTCCTGTACTTGTTATCTTGACTGGGAAATCCGACATGGTCCTTTAATTACCTGAAATACATGTTAAGTTTGGAAAACATCAACAAAAGTTGGTGAATTCATGCAATTTAGTTGTAAACGATGTATGAAAAATGTGAGTTGTAGTATGTAAAGCGTCAATGAAATCGTTGATCATTAATGTTTTGCAAGGACATTAATATGTGTGACAAAATAGGAAGCAAACCAACCCTAGACGATTTTATGCCGATTCCTATCGACTGGGACACAAACGCACTCTTCTGTATGGGTCTACGACCAAGAGTGGGGCTCGCCAAAACCCAATAGATCTAGTCCTTTGTTCCTTGGTCCAAACTGGATTAATGGTGCTTATAGTATGGCCCTAATTCGCACATGATCTATGGTGTTTCATTACCTAACTTTAACATACTCTGAACATGTATCTTCCCCGATAGTTGTAAAGTTGTAAAACGTTTAAATGAATAGGGGAACATGAACTCACAGTATCGCGTCTTGTGAAAAGATGAAAATAAGATCTCACGTGCGGTCGTCCTGAATAGCGTGGCGACCTACAAATGTTCTTATTTTTGTTAGACACTTCGGTCTTTGTAATAACTTGAGTACAAGTCTTGTGTCTTGAGTATGTGTAAGACTTGTATGTCTTTACTGTTCATTAACTGTGTATTCGATGTATGAGTTGTTTCAAATGTTCGTTAATTGTGTATTCGATGAATGAGTTGTATAGTCGGATCCCGTCCGCTGAATCTCGTGTCTTGTATGTATCACTTGTATAGTTGTGTTTCCAATGATAGTATCATTGGGCCAAACCCATGTTTTCAAGTTATTGGGCTTAAATAGTGCTGGGCCTCAAATAGTGTTGGGCCTCAAATAGTGTTGGGCCTCAAATAGTGTTGGTCCTCAAATAGTGTTGGGCCTCAAATAGTGTTGGGCTTGAATAGTGTTGGGCTTGAATAGTGTTTGGGCTTGAATAGTGTTGGGCTTGAATAGTGTTGGGCTTGAATAGTGTTGGGCTTGAATAGTGTTGGGCTTTGGCCCATATGTTTGTATTGGGCTTAGCCCATGTGTTTATGTTAAGCCCATTATGAAGTATAAGCCCATTAAGAGTGTAAGCCCATTTATAATAAAATAGTCTAGTAAAGTGTAAGCCCATTTATAATAAAATAGCCCATTAAATATAATAAGCCCATTTATAATAAGTATAAGTCTTTCATTTTTTTATAAAAACATTTTTATAAAAATATACTAAGTATACTTTTTAGTTAATAAAAACATACTAGTTTTTATAAGTTCATAAACATCCAAACTTTGTTATCGATAGTGTATGTATATTTTCGTGTCGAAATATCGTCTAAACGTCGTAGTAACTCCTCGGATATGTGACTCGTTTAAGGATTCGTCCGTCGTCCGTTTTGACCATAAATGGTGTCCGCTCATTCGGATCGTCCGTAATTTGTTTTTAAGGCGTAATTATGTGAAGTCTTATAAGACTTTGATTGTAATATGTCATGTGTTTATTTGTGTCATTATATTCAAGTTCCTCATTTGATAAATATAACTAATACATCAAATAATCACATAGCACATAAGTTGTTAAATCACCAAATATATATTTTCTAAAAATATATATTTATAACTAACTTTGTTTTTATAAAAAAAATTCTTTATATCTTTTTAAATCTTGTAGAGATTTACCCAAAAATGTTGTTATTTTATAAAATAAAGTTTTTATAAAAATTGGCCATATAACCTTTGTATTTTTATCTTAACCATGTTTCATTAAACATATCATTTTCTTTATTAAATCAACAACAATTTATTCAACATCTTAACTAAACATTATGAGACTTTTATAACATGAAATTATCAAGATGATATGCAAATCATGTAGGGTTTTAAACATGATCCTTTCATATGTTAACTAGTTCAAAAACCAAGTTTATTTCTAGTTTTAACAACTTTTATAAAAATCTTTAGTTGTATGTTAGTTTTTATAATCTTGTGAAAGTCTTGTTTTTAAATAAAAACCCTAAATACTTTCACAAGATCACTAGATATGATCATCCATATAATCATTTATGTTAAAACCCTTTAACATAAACATGTATAATTTTTAGATCATATCTTCCAACATCTTCTAACACTTTATTTGTATCATAATCATCATAACAAGATCTAATATGCATATAACAAGTCTAAGATCACAATATAAACAAACATAATTATATCATGATTTTTATCTTTGCTTCATTGTATTTTTCTTGTTCATTATGTATGATTATATAGTTATTATTAGTTATAATAACAATCATAAACATAATATGTATAAAAAAAAATAAAGAAGCTTACTTCTAGCACAAGGCTAGGGATGATCTTAGAGATTATTAAGAACTAAGAAGATGATGATCTTGATGTTAGAACACTTTTGTATGGATGGAAACCCTTCCTTATACTTCCAATAGCTTTAGATCACCCTATGTTCCAAAGAAATCCATGTTGATCATGAAGAAGATGATAAAAATAATTGGGTTTATGGTGGGTGTTCTTGAGGAAAAGATGAAGATGATGAGAGAGTTCTCTTATGTGTGTGTAAGATATGGTGTAAAAGTGGTAGTAAGACTTAAGTGTTAAGTGTTAATAATAATCATCCATTACATCCACTAGTAACTAGATAATAATACCTAGATATTTACCAAGTTAAACAAGGGGGTGGGACCCCTTTGTTCACGGTCATGAGGAGGGGGGGGGGCTTATGTGGTAAAATAACTTAGTAAATTTTTAAGGTTTCAAATGATGTATAAGTTGTAAGCATTTAGGTGTTTAGGTTTTTCATTTTTTCCGAGATGTTTCGCGACTTGAAATGACCATATACTAGTTTTACAAGACCAAAAATAATGATCACTAGTTCGCTACTTGTGCCAAAATGTAGTTCGGATAATTGTTTAGTGCTCGTTTCACTAATAAATAGTCGAAACGTTCTCTTATGGAAGTTGTAGGGCAAATTTCCGTTATGTGTGAAATTGATATTCCATAAGTATTTTTATATGAAATTGGTGCCTAAACATCAATTTTTGCATCTTGTATTAAAAATACAATTGCTGAATTTTGCGGAAAATTAGTGAAATGGTCATTTTTAGCGTATTTCGGACAGTTTTTAGTGCTACCGGCCATTGGTAGAATATTAACCAAACTCTTGTATTCCCATATAGGGTTTAGTATATAATTGATATTGGACTCTCATCCGAGTCCTAAAGATGTCATTTTTGATGTTTTCTGCGGATCCGGAGTTTTCGTCAGCACTCTAGTTCACTAGGCGCTACCCTAGTGGTTTCGGTGAATTGTTTGCACTATAACAAATGTACCCAATAAAAATGAATCATGTGTAATAACCAATGAATATTCCATGAGCTTTCTAAGATGTATACCATGTAATCATGCAGTCAGAATATTCAAAACACA
Organism: Helianthus tuberosus; assembly: GCA_030545235.1. Classification (NCBI taxonomy): domain Eukaryota; kingdom Viridiplantae; phylum Streptophyta; class Magnoliopsida; order Asterales; family Asteraceae; genus Helianthus; species Helianthus tuberosus. Next base: position 168,246,877 of record CM060366.1, on the reverse strand, counting down.
TGCTTGTATAATGTAAATTACTGTTTTAAATGTAAGTAAATTACCCGAAAGTGGCAGTTGTCACATTCTCCCCTTGTTATTTAGAATTTCGTCCCGAAATTCTAGCTTTGTTATTCTTTGCAGGAGTTTTCGGAAATAAGTGAGGATATTTTTCCTTCATTCGGTCTTCACGTTCCCAAGTATACTCGGGTCCGTGACGAGAATTCCAACGAACTTTTACTAATTTGATACGACTTCTCCGTGTTTTATTGACCTTCCAGTCCGTGACCTCAACAGGTTCTTCAGTGAAATGGAGTTTGTCGTCAATGTGAATTTCATCCACAGGAATGGCAACGGTTACTTGTATTGGACTCTTTTTAAGATTCGACACATGAAACGTGTGGTGTACACTGCTAAGTTCATCAGGTAACTTCAACCTGTAGGCAACAGTGCCAATCTTTTCTAAGATTTCAAGTGGTCCAATGTAACGCGGGTTAAGCTTCCCACGTTTACCGAACCTCACTACGCCTTTCCAAGGTGAGACTTTTAACAAAACTTTTTCTCCAACCTCGAAAGATGCTTGTTTTCGTTTTCCATCTGCGTAGAGCTTTTGTCGATCGCGAGCCGCCTTAATACGGTCTCGGATCTGAAAAATTTTATCCGTAGTATCTTGGACTAGTTCCGGACCAATTAATTGACTATCGCCTGTTTCCGCCCAACATAGCGGAGAGCGACACTTTCGACCATAAAGAGCTTCGAACGGTGCAGCTTGTATACTTGTATGATAACTATTATTGTAGGAAAACTCAACTAGAGGTAGATGATTATCCCAATTGCCGCCTAAATCCATAACACATGCACGAAGCATATCTTCGAGTGTTTGGATTGTTCGTTCGCTCTGGCCGTCAGTTTGTGGATGAAAGGCCGTACTTAGATTCAATTGAGATCCAAAGGCCTGTTGAAATGATTTCCATATTCTTGAAACAAAACGACCGTCTCGGTCCGAAATGATTGAAATAGGCACTCCATGACGAGCCACTATTTCTTTGAGATATATTTCCGCTAGTTTCTCAGTACTATCCTTCTCCCGAATCGGTAAGAAGTGTGCGGACTTTGTCAATCTATCGACGATTACCCATATCATGTCATGACCTTTCGAGGTCCTGGGTAACTTCGTAATGAAGTCCATCGATATTTGTTCCCATTTCCAAGCGGGAATCTCAGGTTGTTGTAGTAAACCTGATGGTTTTTGATACTCTGCCTTGACCTTCGCGCAGGTCAAGCAATTTCTAACATAGTTAGCAATATCCTTTTTGTGGTTAGGCCACCAATAGTACTCTTTTAAATCTTGGTACATCTTATCTGATCCAGGATGGATTGAGTACTTTGACCTATGTGCTTCCTCAAAAATGAGATCTCGGAGACCTCCAAAGAATGGAACCCAAATTCTACCCGCAAAGTACAAAGTTCCATCCTCCTTTGGTACTAACTGTTTTTCCATGCCTCGAAGTGATTCTTCTAGAATATGTTCTTCCTTGAGCGCTTCTTGTTGTGCATTTTGAATTCGTGCGGTAAGATCTGTGTGAATCGTCATCTCTAGTGCTCGCACTCTTAGTGTTTTAACTCGTTCCTTGCGGCTCAAGGCATCTGCTACAACGTTCACCTTGCCCGGATGGTACTTGATTTCACAATCATAGTCGTTTAATAATTCAACCCAACGTCGCTGACGCATATTTAATTCTTTTTGGTTGAATATGTGTTGTAGACTCCTATGATCTGTGAAAATAGTGCACTGTGTACCATATAAGTAATGCCGCCAAATTTTCAAAGCAAATACCACCGCGCCTAGCTCTAGGTCGTGAGTGGTATAGTTCTTCTCGTGAACTTTCAGTTGGCGGGACGCGTACGCGATAACCTTTTTACGTTGCATGAGTACACAACCCAAACCTTGATGCGAAGCATCACAGTATACCACAAAGTCATCGGTACCGTCGGGTAATGATAAGATTGGTGCAATGCACAACTTGTCTTTAAGATGTTGAAATGCTGCTTCTTGTTTCTCTCCCCAATCGAATTTCCTGTCTTTCTGTGTAAGAAAAGTTAGCGGTTGAGCAATCTTTGAGAAATTCTCAATGAATCTCCGGTAATATCCCGCTAAGCCCAAAAATTGTCGCACTTCAGTAGGAGTCTTGGGCGCTTCCCAATTCTTAATCGATTCAATCTTCGACGGGTCTACTTGAATACCCTTCTCGTTCACTATATGCCCGAGAAATTGTACTTCACGAATCCAAAACTCACATTTGGAAAACTTCGCGTATAGTTTCTCCTTCTTGAGTAGTTCTAAGATGGTTCTCAAATGTTGTTCATGCTCGTCTGCCGATCGTGAGTATATCAAGATGTCGTCAATGAACACTATGACGAATTTGTCGAGATACGGCTTGCACACGCGGTTCATTAAATCCATGAAGACCGCCGGTGCGTTCGTTAAACCAAAAGGCATAACGAGAAACTCGTAATGACCGTAACGAGTCCGAAAAGCCGTTTTCGGTATGCTTTCTTCTTGAACCCGTAACTGATGATACCCCGATCGTAAGTCTATCTTTGAATAAAAACTCGACCCTTGAAGTTGATCGAATAAGTCGTCAATCCTCGGTAGTGGATACCGATTCTTGATGGTGAGTTTATTCAACTCTCTGTAGTCGATACACATTCTGAATGTCCCGTCCTTCTTTTTCACAAAAAGAACTGGAGCTCCCCAAGGCGAGAAACTCGGTCTAATGAATCCCTTATCCATCAACTCTTGAAGTTGTGTGGATAATTCCAGCATTTCAGAAGGTGCTAATCGATATGGAGATCTGGCTACAGGTGCAGCTCCTGGTACCAAGTCGATGTGAAATTCGACTCGTCGATAAGGCGGTAGACCTGGCAAGTCTTCAGGAAAGACTTCAGGAAATTCTTTTACTACCGGAATATCTGTCAACTTCGGCCCATCAGCCTTCTTGTCTACTACATGCGCTAGAAAGGCAATATAACCTTTCCGTAAGTATTTCTGTGCTTTCATGCAATTGATGATCCGCAATGGGGTGTCACGCTTCTCTCCATGTATAACAAGTGTCTCTCTGTTCGGTAGTGGTAGGCGAATAATCTTCTCGTGGCAAACGACTTCGGCTCGATTGTTGGATAGCCAATCCATGCCAACCACTACGTCGAAACTACCCAATTCAACGGGTAAGAGATCGATATTGAATTTTTGTTCACCAAGTTCTAAGGTACACTCCTTAACAACTTCTCCCGTCTCTATTAGTCTACCGTTAGCCAATTCTATAGAATATGGAACATCTAGTTTACTAGGTTCCAAGCGCAGAATATTTTTAAATTCTATAGAGATAAAACTAAAATCGGCTCCGGTATCAAATAATATGGATGCGAAATGATCATTAAGGAGAAACGTACCAGTGACCACATTAGGGTCTTGGCGCGCATCCTTGGCTCCAATCACAAAAGATCGACCACGAGCTTGAATTTCTTTAGGACAGTCTTTCTTGTAGTGATCTTTGCTTCCGCATCCAAAACATCCTTGATTACGACCATTCCCGTTTCCATTCCTGTTACCAAATCCACTTCCCGATCCTGTATTATTTCCCGTTCCCCAACATGACTCGGTACGGTGGCCAAGCTTGCCACACTTATCACACTTGACAACCCGACAATCACACACGTGATGAAATTTGCATCGTTCACACTTGGGTAAAGTACCAGCGTACTTCTTAGGACCAGTGTCGTTTGTGGCTACAAACATCCTTGAATCCTTTTGCGGGTTATTCTGTCGCCTGTTGTTGTTGTTGTTGTTGGGGTTATTGTTATTGTTGTTGTAGTTGTTGTTATTACTGCGGGTTCCCTTCTTGAAATTCGAGTAACTCCTCTTCCCACGGTTGGAAGACTCAACATGTGTTTACTTCTTGTCATCACCCTTCTCAGTGAATATCTTCATCCTGACCCCGTCTTCAGTAAGACTCACGGCTATAGTCACAGCCTGAGTAATGGTCGTGGGTTTAGCTGCAGTAACCAGACTTCGAATCTTGTCAGAAAGTCCCCAGATGTAGCGTTCGATACGCTTGTACCCTGGTGTTACAAGATAAGGAATTACACGGGACAGATCGTGAAATCTTTGAGTATATCCCGTGATATCAGCTCCGACCATGGTCAGATTCCAAAACTCGTTCTCCAACTTCTGGAGTTCAGCACGAGAACAGTATTTATCCCTCATACGTTCCTTTAGTTCCTCCCAAGTTAACGCATAAGCAGCGTTTTCACCCAAAGTTTGCACTTGTAAGTTCCACCATGTAAGAGCCTCGTTGAGAAACAAGCCAGTAACGAAAGTGACTTGCTGATTAGCGGAACATCTGCTCATTCTTATAGTGGAATCCGTTTTCTCCGTCCATCTCACATAAGCCACAGCACCGCCTGTGCCATCATAGTTAAGCGGCTTGCAGTCTAGAAACTGCTTAAATGTGCACCCTGAAATTGGACAACGGATTTTGAATGAACAAATAGTGAATCGCACGAATAGATTTAGAAAGAAATTTGATAAGTTGTAACAAAACAGCTAAATGTTACCCGTATTATTTGTTCCACCTGAAGGACCACTTGGACCCTGGCCTCCTGATCCGCCGGTGCCTCCACTTTGTTCGACACGGGATGCCTCATACAGTGCGATAGCTTGAGCGATTCTCTGTTCTATAAGTGCATTCAGTTCCGCCTCGGTCGTAGGCATTGGTGGAGGTGGGGGTGGATTATTCCGTGAACGTAAGACTCTCCTCGGTGGCATGATTCTTCCAAAGGAGAAATAGGATAAAGATTAGACGTTGATTTGGTTTGTAAAAAAAAATATTCATAACATTAATAGCAATATCACCACCAAACATATAATGAGAGTAAATAAGTTAACATAAACAATAAGATATGTCCAACCAGACCACTCAGATGCATTTAATATATAACACCAAGTTTTATATATATATAGTCAACCAGTTACATAATCGTTTGAAAGGAACAAAAATAGACTCGGGCTACATAACCCGGTCATACTAGTCTAGTACAACAAAAGAAATAACAACATCTTCCTTCCAACTGTGTGACCCGCTGTATGTTGGTTGTCTTCAAACTTGGTGAAACATCAATATGTACACAAAACGGATATAGATACCCGTCCCAAAAGCACGATACCTGCAAACATAGACTATGGTGGGGGAAATACCGGTGGTGGAATAGGGAATAATAACCTACGAACATCAGAAACCCTACCCTCCAAATCAAGCACCAAATGGTGAAGGAACACACTCTGCTGCTCGAGCGCCAGAACACGGGCAGGTAGATCCACTGGTGGTATATCCACTGGTGGCATCTGCGGTGGTAGTGGGGGTAAAGGTGGTGATCCTGGTGGTAGTGGTGGAGCATGAAGTACCATACCAATGAGGTGAGTAAGCTCATCCTCGAGTTCGCTAACTCGGCGTATAACAAAGTCTATCTGATGCTCAAGTGTCTGAACACGAGTACGTAACTCGATAGTAGCAGCTGGGTCATGCACTGGGTGATATGGATCGGTAAGGGGCATAACATGTGGGTATAGATCCATGTCCCCGGGTGGTACATGGGCGTGTCCTGAGGGTCCTGCCTCGTCAGTATGGTCTACATGTGGTAGAATAGGAACAACATGATCATGTGTAGGGACAACTGGCTCATCAGGTATGACATCATCCAGCTCAATGTCTGCATTGCGCTGTAGGCCAATGGCCTGCAGTGCGGATGAAGTAACAGATGCATAAGAAGAAGCATCTGAATCAGTATCGGAGTCAGAAGAAATGACAATAACCGGGACTACCGGTGCAGCGACCTCCAAAATAACCAAGTCATGAACATCCCCGTCTCCCAACTCGTCATCCAAATGCTCCACGGGAATCACAGGAACTACAGCGTCGTCCTCCTCGTCGAGGTCGTCTATGAAATGCATAATGGCAAGAGGAAGGACATCCAAGGGTATAACCTCTATCACATGTTCACCCTCCGGGTGACCCATGATAACAACCTCGTTGAGTGGAGGGGGCACATCTAGCACATCATCATCAATGATGTCTCCTAACATGTAAGCGTCCATAATGTCACCACCAATTGCGAACGGCTGAAAGTCATCCAAATCATCGTCAGATGCCGACTCGCTGTCGGACGTAATGACCTGGACTGCCGGTACATACTCGTCATCGGAGGATAGCTCCATCGGGTCTACGTCGTCGTATATGTTGCTTCCTTCGGAGGAAGACATGATATCCTGAGAAATAAGTTGTTCGACATGTATGAGCATTTGTTATTTTACATATATACACGAAATGTATTTTTCACATAAGGTTCATTTTAAGTTATCCTACTTGAGTTGTGTGGATTAACTTAAAGTTGCATGTCTACCATTTAGATGACTAAGACACTAATGTCCTTGCTTGATTTGTATTAGATGAATTCTTGTTGAAAATGGGCCATGAAAAATGTTTATGCAAATGAAAACATGTGTTTGTGTTTAGATGGTTTTCATGAGAGATCCCTAGTGATTGTAGAATTAGACTCAATAAAGAATCCTGGTTCACTACAATCGATGCTCTGATACCAAGCTGTCACACCCGCTCATAGCGGAAATGCAAGGTGTGATCTGTCTGGTTTTCATTGCATAAATATCGATGTACATAAACAAACTATATGAATAAAACATATTCCATTGCCATTACATAGTATTTCAAAAGATTACATCATAAGTTTAGTGTGTCGGTTACAAACCATTAACACGTAAATAAAGCGTTATTGTTTCATACATTAACTTGTAATAAACTACAAAGGTTTAAACCATCATATTTCCGCAAAGAGGAGGAATATAATGGTTAAACCCCTCAAAAGATGGCATGGAGTTCCTGTACTTGTTATCTTGACTGGGAAATCCGACATGGTCCTTTAATTACCTGAAATACATGTTAAGTTTGGAAAACATCAACAAAAGTTGGTGAATTCATGCAATTTAGTTGTAAACGATGTATGAAAAATGTGAGTTGTAGTATGTAAAGCGTCAATGAAATCGTTGATCATTAATGTTTTGCAAGGACATTAATATGTGTGACAAAATAGGAAGCAAACCAACCCTAGACGATTTTATGCCGATTCCTATCGACTGGGACACAAACGCACTCTTCTGTATGGGTCTACGACCAAGAGTGGGGCTCGCCAAAACCCAATAGATCTAGTCCTTTGTTCCTTGGTCCAAACTGGATTAATGGTGCTTATAGTATGGCCCTAATTCGCACATGATCTATGGTGTTTCATTACCTAACTTTAACATACTCTGAACATGTATCTTCCCCGATAGTTGTAAAGTTGTAAAACGTTTAAATGAATAGGGGAACATGAACTCACAGTATCGCGTCTTGTGAAAAGATGAAAATAAGATCTCACGTGCGGTCGTCCTGAATAGCGTGGCGACCTACAAATGTTCTTAATTTTGTTAGACACTTCGGTCTTTGTAATAACTTGAGTACAAGTCTTGTGTCTTGAGTATGTGTAAGACTTGTATGTCTTTACTGTTCATTAACTGTGTATTCGATGTATGAGTTGTCTCAAATGTTCGTTAATTGTGTATTCGATGAATGAGTTGTATAGTCGGATCCCGTCCGCTGAATCTCGTGTCTTGTATGTATCACTTGTATAGTTGTGTTTCCAATGATAGTATCATTGGGCCAAACCCATGTTTTCAAGTTATTGGGCTTAAATAGTGCTGGGCCTCAAATAGTGTTGGGCCTCAAATAGTGTTGGGCCTCAAATAGTGTTGGGCCTCAAATAGTGTTGGGCTTGAATAGTGTTGGGCTTGAATAGTGTTGGGCTTGAATAGTGTTGGGCTTGAATAGTGTTGGGCTTTGGCCCATATGTTTGTATTGGGCTTAGCCCATGTGTTTATGTTAAGCCCATTATGAAGTATAAGCCCATTAAGAGTGTAAGCCCATTTATAATAAAATAGTCTAGTAAAGTGTAAGCCCATTTATAATAAAATAGCCCATTAAATATAATAAGCCCATTTATAATAAGTATAAGTCTTTCATTTTTTTATAAAAACATTTTTATAAAAATATACTAAGTATACTTTTTAGTTAATAAAAACATACTAGTTTTTATAAGTTCATAAACATCCAAACTTTGTTATCGATAGTGTATGTATATTTTCGTGTCGAAATATCGTCTAAACGTCGTAGTAACTCCTCGGATATGTGACTCGTTTAAGGATTCGTCCGTCGTCCGTTTTGACCATAAATGGTGTCCGCTCATTCGGATCGTCCGTAATTTGTTTTTAAGGCGTAATTATGTGAAGTCTTATAAGACTTTGATTGTAATATGTCATGTGTTTATTTGTGTCATTATATTCAAGTTCCTCATTTGATAAATATAACTAATACATCAAATAATCACATAGCATATAAGTTGTTAAATCACCAAATATATATTTTCTAAAAATATATATTTATAACTAACTTTGTTTTTATAAAAAAAATTATTTATATCTTTTTAAATCTTGTAGAGATTTACCCAAAAATGTTGTTATTTTATAAAATAAAGTTTTTATAAAAATTGGCCATATAACCTTTGTATTTTTATCTTAACCATGTTTCATTAAACATATCATTTTCTTTATTAAATCAACAACAATTTATTCAACATCTTAACTAAACATTATGAGACTTTTATAACATGAAATTATCAAGATGATATGCAAATCATGTAGGGTTTTAAACATGATCCTTTCATATGTTAACTAGTTCAAAAACCAAGTTTATTTCTAGTTTTAACAACTTTTATAAAAATCTTTAGTTGTATGTTAGTTTTTATAATCTTGTGAAAGTCTTGTTTTTAAATAAAAACCCTAAATACTTTCACAAGATCACTAGATATAATCATCCATATAATCATTTATGTTAAAACCCTTTAACATAAACATGTATAATTTTTAGATCATATCTTCCAACATCTTCTAACACTTTATTTGTATCATAATCATCATAACAAGATCTAATATGCATATAACAAGTCTAAGATCACAATATAAACAAACATAATTATATCATGATTTTTATCTTTGCTTCATTGTATTTTTCTTGTTCATTATGTATGATTATATAGTTATTATTAGTTATAATAACAATCATAAACATAATATGTATAAAAAAAAATAAAGAAGCTTACTTCTAGCACAAGGCTAGGGATGATCTTAGAGATTATTAAGAACTAAGAAGATGATGATCTTGATGTTAGAACACTTTTGTATGGATGGAAACCCTTCCTTATACTTCCAATAGCTTTAGATCACCCTATGTTCCAAAGAAATCCATGTTGATCATGAAGAAGATGATAAAAATAATTGGGTTTATGGTGGGTGTTCTTGAGGAAAAGATGAAGATGATGAGAGAGTTCTCTTATGTGTGTGTAAGATATGGTGTAAAAGTGGTAGTAAGACTTAAGTGTTAAGTGTTAATAATAATCATCCATTACATCCACTAGTAACTAGATAATAATATCTAGATATTTACCAAGTTAAACAAGGGGGTGGGACCCCTTTGTTCACGGTCATGAGGAGGGGGGGGGGGGGGGTCTTATGTGGTAAAATAACTTAGTAAATTTTTAAGGTTTCAAATGATGTATAAGTTGTAAGCATTTAGGTGTTTAGGTTTTTCAATTTTTCCGAGATGTTTCGCGACTTGAAATGACCATATACTAGTTTTACAAGACCAAAAATAATGATCACTAGTTCGCTACTTGTGCCAAAATGTAGTTCGGATAATTGTTTAGTGCTCGTTTCACTAATAAATAGTCGAAACGTTCTCTTATGGAAGTTGTAGGGCAAATTTCCGTTATGTGTGAAATTGATATTCCATAAGTATTTTTATATGAAATTGGTGCCTAAACATCAATTTTTGCATCTTGTATTAAAAATACAATTGCTGAATTTTGCGGAAAATTAGTGAAATGGTCATTTTTAGCGTATTTCGGACAGTTTTTAGTGCTACCGGCCATTGGTAGAATATTAACCAAACTCTTGTATTCCCATATAGGGTTTAGTATATAATTGATATTGGACTCTCATCCGAGTCCTAAAGATGTCATTTTTGATGTTTTCTGCGGATCCGGAGTTTTCGTCAGCACTCTAGTTCACTAGGCGCTACTCTAGTGGTTTCGGTGAATTGTTTGCACTATAACAAATGTACCCAATAAAAATGAATCATGTGTAATAACCAATGAATATTCCATGAGCTTTCTAAGATGTATACCATGTAATCATGCAGTCAGAATATTCAAAACACATGCTTGTATAATGTAAATTACTGTTTTAAATGTAAGTAAATTACCCGAAAGTGGCAGTTGTCACACTTGTGGGCATTATACCAAAACAGGTAATCCACTAAAGGTATTAACCTTGTGGGCATTATACCTAAACAGGTAATCCACTAAAGGTATTAACCTTGTGGGCATTATACCAAAACAGGTAATCCACTAAAGGTATTAACCTGGTGGGCATTATACCTGTGTCATGTCAGTTAATACAGGACTTTTATTAATAAAATGGTCCCAATTATAAAAGGTTAATTTTGCCTCTGTGCATTTTAATCAAATTATGAAATATATTTTGTGCCACGTGCATCCAAATCAATTTTCTTAAACTCTTTTCAAATGAGTCGGTTGAGTGTATTTACCAGTGAAAACTGACGTATTTTCCAAAAGGGTTAAGTGACAGGTACTGAACGTAATTGGCTGGAAGCGGCTCAGGACGTTAATAAGGAATCTTGCAAGTTCTAGGCGTCTAAAGTCTGTTGAACAAATGATATGTTTTAAGATCCGCCTGTGGATTTGTAATATATAATTTATCTTTTGCTTCCGCTGTGCATTCATATATATTGTGTTGTTTGACTATTATGTTGCCAACCACGTCACGATACTCCCCACCGGGCCCACCGGTGACACGTGGAAAGTCGGGGTGTGACAGGTTGGTATCAGAGCCAACACTGAGTGAATTAAACACTAGCCTTTTGTGTTTAATCTCAGTTACACAATTGCACAATCTAAACTTCTGAGTCTAGACTTAACATAGGAATAATTTCAATCCTAATCTGGAAATTTCCGCTTCCAAATTTTTATATATTGGATACGTCGCCAAGCGAAGAAGCTGTAATAAGAATTCTCCACAACTGGAGCCTTGAAATGCTGAGCTTCGTACCGCGACCAGGATGAAACGTGCAACCAAGGAGAAAGCATTCAGGAATGGAATGAAGAAGAAACTCCTTTGCTGAAGATCGTTTCCTCAATAGTCCTTATAAGGACATATTTACCTTTTCAGTCCCTTCGAGGACAACATTATTCCTTTCAAGTCCCGCTTAGGGCAACTTTATACTTTTATTTTTATATAGTGGAATGATAAGTTTAAACTTTCATTCTAAACATGAAATATGAAATAAATGAAAAATAACATTCTTTTTATAAGATCTACCATTATAATAAAATGGCAAAATCTAAAAAGGACAAGACCTAGCCTCGGGTCATATTAAGACCGGCCAAGATGGTAGTTCCTCAATTTAGATTCAGATCCTTATTAACATTCCTTTTGCAAGACCTACCATTATAATAAAATGGCAAAATCTAAAAGGACAAGACCTAGCTTCGGGTCATATTAAGACCGGCCAAGATGGCAGTTCCATAATTAGATTCAGATCCATATTAAACACCTCAATTTAGGATTGCTCTGCGTTAAATATTAATAAGAATCTTAAGAGTGAAACCTAGCCTTCGGGTCACTTTAAGGCCGAGCCATGATGGTAAGACCTGTTTAAAAGATTCGAATCCCTGTTAACATCTGTAAATAGGTTAACGCTCCTGGCAGACGTGATCCATTAATAATCACCCACGTCAATTTTTATATTGGATTCTTCAAAAGATTCCTAACCCAGTATAATGATCCCTGAATCCTGGGTTTACATCATCAATAAGATGATCATATTTTAACCATACGTGGTAATATATAGCCTACGGGCCCTACTCATTTCCATATGAGCCAAAAGACAGTGGTAGCAATGACTCCCTGTCAGATAAAGGTAATGAACTAGGTTCAAACCTCAAATGCTTTGATTCTCTGAAATCCTCCATATAATTTATAATTGTCCTTGTGACTAGGCCTATTATGCCAATATACCTCAAATGCTTTGATTCTCTGAAATCCTAGCATATAATTTAAAATTGTCCTTGTGACTAGGCCTATTATGCCAGTATACCTCAAATGCTTTGATTCTCTGAAATCCTAGCATATAATTTATAATTGTCCTTGTGACTAGGCCTATTGTGCCAGCATACCTTCATGCTTTGATCCTCTGAAATCATAGCTTATAATTTAAAAGTGTCCATGTGACTAGGCCATTGTGCCACCTTAATATCCGTAATGTTTTATAACTAGGATAAATTATAATGCCTCGATTCTTTGAAATCCTGGCTTATAAATTAAACTTGTCTACGTGACTAGGCCATTTGTGCTATTACTAACTTATAAATTGGGATTTATGATAAAAATCCTGAATGAAATAAACATCCTTCCTTCCCTGCCAGTATGCATTTTAAAACGAATCTTAAAGGTGAAACCTAGCCTACGCGGCCAAGATGGTAAAACCTACTCAAGGGATTCAGATCCTTATTAACATCTAAGAACGCGTTAGCACTCTTGACAAATGTGATTCGAGAAAATCACAACAGTCATCCTTGTATTGGATTCTTCCAATTCCCTTATCTAGCCTAGTGATTTAGGAATCATGGCTTACATCATCCTGTAAGATGATCATGTTATAAACATCCGTTAGTGATGAAGTGCCTACGGGCTAAACTTGTCGTCCGATAAGACAACGACAGAGATGGTCTTTGACCTCCTGTCTGAAATATTGGACTATGTCCAAACATAATAGTCTATATGATCAACGCGATCATGACTAATATCATCTAATACGATGATAATATTATTTAACATTCTTTAGTGATGTTTTGCCTACGGGCTATAATATATCGTCCATTTGAGACATTGACATTGTTAATCTTAGTGATTAGTACCAAGTTTCGAGTATGGAAAACTCGGAAGAGGTAGACGACAATCGCAATACTATTAATGCGACGAAAGTTAATAAAACTACAAACGTAAACCACAATATTAATGGAGTTAACCTCCAGGCTGTGGTTGACGCAACAGTTGAAAAGGTCATGAGAAAATACAAAGAGCTGAATACTTCTCGCTCTAAATCTCATTCAAAACCATGTTAAATTGCTCATGAGGAGAGCTATGTTCACACTTCAAATATGAAGGATGAACCAAAGAAGGAGGATAACTCCCAGAAATCTGAGAAAGAGAGCGAGTACAGGCTTAATAAAAAGCAACGAAAGTTCAGTAAGAAGCCTGTATACCTCAGAAACTGCTTCAGCATTATTAGATGGATGTTTTATATCCATTAGGAATCATTTTTCCGATGTCCTAGTTCCGTTAAATATAAGGACTCAATAAAGTGATAAAAATCGATTGGTTGCCTTAAAAATCAAGCCCATATTGTGGGTGATAAGGAGCAATTAATTATCAAGACTCCTTATGAGACAACCCTCGTAATTACACGTATCCGTGCGATTAATAAATATTAAACATAAAAAAATGGTGGAATTGGCCGTCCCCGGAATCGAACCTGGGTCTAGGCCGCACCCTTTCGCGCGCCTGGCCAACTGAGCTAGGTGCCTAGTTTGTGAAAATTTCCATTCTAATTAAATATAAGCACATATAGTTGATATCTCTTTAATCTTTATCGATTTCGAATACCAAATGGTATGACAAAAGTGCTATATGAGGATTGGTGTATCTTAATAAATTCCATAGATTGCTTCCATGCCTGATCAACATGGAGGTTTAATGCATGGAACCACAAAGATATCCCAATGATCATATGGTACTAAAGTCAGCTAATGGTATCCAAAGAAGATATCCATAATGGAATTGTCCAAGTAAATATTCCCGATCAAGGAATTCATGGACTAGTAACATAAATGTGTCACTTATCTGACACAAGCAATGATGGGTGAACTGGAACCTGGGATATGGAAATCTCTGTAACCTCCTTGTATCCTGATTATATTCTCCTAAGATTGCCCTGTTTACCCCTGGAAGGCAAGTAGAGTTAAGACTAACATCCCGCTTTGGGTTGAAGTGTTGTAAGAACTCATGTTGATTATGGAATAACCGAAACCCTGATTAAGTAAATTTTAAGATATAGACTCATATAGCCTAACTCGATATTCCGAGAGTATGATATTGTTAAATAAGAAAGACGGTTCATTGTGCTTATGCATACATTACCGCAACCCTAATTAGGCAACGATTGAGAATCGCCATCAACTAGCTAGGATAGTCGAATTGTTCAACTAACGACAAGGATTAGCTATTCCTTAATATTAGTTAAGTAAGTGGTTGGAATAACCATCTCACCTTAAGACAAGCTTTGTTGTAATAGTTGATATGTAAGCATCAAGACTGCTCCCTTGGAGACCTTGTAAAGATGGAATGTTAAACATCTATTGTTAGGACAATAGATTGGTAAGTTCAATTATAAGGATCTGAAAGTTGCCTAGGAAACAACAAATAAGATCATATAAATCCATACTCGATTGTAAGTTGCCAGAATACGGCAGGAAAACAAGAATTCATGAAAATAGCAAACCTCCTAAATTCTTGTTAAGAAATAAGGTTCAACAATAGATATCACCCTGGAAGGGTGTGATAAATTTGTTAAATTATCGGGCTAGTTAAGCTCCGAGTATATAGAATCATTCGAAGGAGATCGAATGTATCAAAATCAAATAGCTTACGAGCTAAGACCTAATTAAGGGGCTTGGTGGAACGCGCGATGTGACCCACACTAATGATTTAGCGACGTGTCACCAATAAGTCGAAAAGCGCTATCACATAATGATATACATGACTATGATAGTAAGAGCAACCTGTTTCGATTGAGGATCGACAGGATTAGAAGCTCCAAAGAGATACATGTGCCTATTATAAAGGTCAAATGGGATGCCCGTAGAGGTCCCGAATATACGTGGGAGGTTGAATCTACCATGAAAGAAAAGTACCCTTATTTGTTTCAGTAAATCTCGGGTCGAGATTTATTTTAAGGGGGTGAGGATGTAACACCTCGAAAATTTCGGGTTTAATAATAAAACGACACGTGTCACGTAAGACAAAATGCGTTGAAAACCCGGATTTAATAAAGATGATTCGGCAGGATTTAAAGTGGCGTCATGTTAAACTGTTACCTCTGAACGACCTCATTTATAAATCCCAAGACCCGATTAAATGTTATACACATCTAATATGCCCTCAATACAGGGAATTATTGTCCATAAAGAAATTCCAAGTGCATGAAATGATCCTACGAAGAAATGAATGATAAACCTTCATTTTCGAGTCTTGTATATGCATTCAAATGAAACAATACTTCATGGTAGGGTATGAAACTATTCTAGGCACTTTGTGGAGGTCCATAAGTGATAATAGAGGTCACAAAGTCGGATATTGAAGTTGACCTTTCGAAGGCATGAAAGAACAAACATATCAGCCCCTGATGAAGCCCTGCGCATCGTAGCCAATAAAGCCCTACGATGCGCAAGGGTCTGCCCAGAACCAAAAAACAGGCTGTTGCCTGTTTTACGCATTTTTGACCCATTTGGCCGGTTTTTCTCACAAGTGGACGACCCTTAGACTTCCCTAGGCACTAGTAACAAGTGTTGGATGGTTATGGTTGATCATAGACTTGGTTGTCAACCAATTATGGTGAGTGAATCCATTATAAAAGGCTCCCTTGTGCACACAAGTTCCTCACACCAATTTCCTTGCAATCTGATCATTCCTGGAGCTCTCAAGCAGGTCCATTTGATCTTAAGTCGTGCATAGGACTTCAGTAAGTGTTCTTGTCCTTCTTTAGTTGAGTTTAGCTTGTTTAATTAGCTAAAAGTCAAACTGTCGTAATTACGGTTTGACTTCGAGATTAGTCAATAATGGCTCAGTCATATCTCGAATTAAAAGTAGTTATGAGTTGGTATTTATGAGGGTAATAAAACCCCAAAAGGGTTTCCCCTGATCACCACTCTAACCAGGTCAAAAGTCGGGTCAAACTTATAATTAAAAAGTCAACAGGATGCTTAAAATGTCATTTATGCATAATTAGCTATCTAGAACATTTACAACCTGTTTGATCATTGTTATAACTTAGTAATTAGTGTAAGAACATGTCTAAACATGTTCAACCCGACTATTTCCTGTTTAGACCCGGTTCGGAATCGAAAGTCACATAGTTTGACTTTCACTTTGACTTTCAGTTCTGACCCGTTTAGGTAAGTTTTAGAAATACCTTAGAGCTTCATTTGGACCAGGTTACATGCTAGTATAACCCTCTGTGATTATACACCTCGGTTCATTAGTTATCCGATTAATACGTATGATTCCGTTAATTGCTCATACGTTGACCATCATGCCCTTATTGCCTTAAAACGTGATTTTTGGAAATGTAAAAGAGTAGAAACTTAAATTACTGATATATAAACTTGTAACCAAAGTTTGACATCAATTCGAGGTCTAGATTGAGAGTTATGCTCATTAGCACAAAATAGAAGCTTTATGTTAATAAAATGGCGTAATTAGCGTATAGCCTAGTTAAGCCTACTTTTTGGTATCAAACTTAATACCCACTGATGTAATATATTATTTTGGTAATTTTAAATATTTTTAATTAATTTTAGGCTGAGCATAACTAGTGGTCTTAGGCTTAACCCGGTAATTGTCGGTTTTGCCCTTACGGGCCATAAAATGAGTTTTACATGTCTAAACGACTCCAAACCTTTTGCTACTGATCACATATGATAAATAAATTATTTTAAACCTTCTGAAAATATAAAAATATCAGATTTAAGTATCGAACCCGGAAATGGCCTTTAATCGCCTTAATTAGCGTTTTTAACGCGGAGTATGTTTTAAAATCATATTGGACATACCCGGGTTGATACCTACTGATATATGAGGAAAATTATGATATTTTAACAGTAAGCAAAGGTTGATAAACTCAGACTTCAGTTTTGAGCTTTTCGGCTAATGTGAAATTACCAAAATACCCCTTCGGGGCATAGTTTGGTTAAAAATGATAAATTTCACATATATGCTTTAACCTACTGATATGACTTAGTAAACTAAGTATTTTTTCTGGTTATATCAGACCTGTAACTCAGTTAAACATTTAAACTCTTTTATAAACTTTTAAATGACCAAACTACCCCTACGGGGCATAGTTTGTGTTTAAACTTGTTTCGGGCATAATGAAAGACATCTTCCTGATGTCACAACATATTTGAGGCATAAATTAACTTAGGAAACCTGTATATAGCTCTCATGAATACCCGTCACGCTTCTTACGCGTACGGTTCGGTTTATGTAACAAGTTTACATAAATTAGCCGAAATGGGTCAAACCCTATCGGTTTTATCTCAAAGTCCAGAATGTGTATGAATTACCCATATAAGACAAGTCTCTGAACATGTCGGGTTTAAATCACATTCTATTCCAGTCTTCGCTTAATCATGCGTTTGAACCGTATATTTCCTTAAGACTAACCGGTCTAAGCTTAGGCTTAATTAAAGACCCGTTAGCATTCTAATTAATTATTTATACCATCATTCCAGACTAGAGCATTTCGGTAAATGGTACCTACGCTTACTTAAGTGAATACGGCTGAGTTATTAGATTCATGCTATTTAAGACAGGAGCTAGCTCAGGTAAATACTCTTAACTTATTTTCCCTATTACGGGCTTGGGATACAGTATTATAGAAATACCGTTTGGTCAGGTATTGAATTTTTAATTGTATTATGATTAAATTATTGAGGTAATCCACTAAAGGTATTAACCTTGTGGGCATTATACCAAAACAGGTAATCCACTAAAGGTATTAACCTTGTGGGCATTATACCAAAACAGGTAATCCACTAAAGGTATTAACCTTGTGGGCATTATACCAAAACAGGTAATCCACTAAACGTATTAACCTTGTGGGCATTATACCAAAACAGGTAATCCACTAAACGTATTAACCTTGTGGGCATTATACCAAAACAGGTAATCCACTAAAGGTATTAACCTTGTGGGCATTATACCTAAACAGGTAATCCACTAAAGGTATTAACCTTGTGGGCATTATACCAAAACAGGTAATCCACTAAAGGTATTAACCTGGTGGGCATTATACCTGTGTCATGTCAGTTAATACAGGACTTTTATTAATAAAATGGTCCCAATTATAAAAGGTTAATTTTGCCTCTGTGCATTTTAATCAAATTATGAAATATATTTTGTGCCACGTGCATCCAAATCAATTTTCTTAAACTCTTTTCAAATGAGTCGGTTGAGTGTATTTACCAGTGAAAACTGACGTATTTTCCAAAAGGGTTATGTGACAGGTAATGAACGTAATTGGCTGGAAGCGGCTCAGGACGTTAATAAGGAATCTTGCAAGTTCTAGGCGTCTAAAGTCTGTTGAACAAATGATATGTTTTAAGATCCGCCTGTGGATTTGTAATATATAATTTATCTTTTGCTTCCGCTGTGCATTCATATATATTGTGTTGTTTGACTATTATGTTGCCAACCACGTCACGATACTCCCCACCGGGCCCACCGGTGACACGTGGAAAGTCGGGGTGTGACAGGTTGGTATCAGAGCCAACACTGAGTGAATTAAACACTAGCCTTTTGTGTTTAATCTCAGTTACACAATTGCACAATCTAAACTTCTGAGTCTAGACTTAACATAGGAATAATTTCAATCCTAATCTGGAAATTTCCGCTTCCAAATTTTTATATATTGGATACGTCGCCAAGCGAAGAAGCTGTAATAAGAATTCTCCACAACTGGAGCCTTGAAATGCTGAGCTTCGTACCGCGACCAGGATGAAACGTGCAACCAAGGAGAAAGCATTCAGGAATGGAATGAAGAAGAAACTCCTTTGCTGAAGATCGTTTCCTCAATAGTCCTTATAAGGACATATTTACCTTTTCAGTCCCTTCGAGGACAACATTATTCCTTTCAAGTCCCGCTTAGGGCAACTTTATACTTTTATTTTTATATAGTGGAATGATAAGTTTAAACTTTCATTCTAAACATGAAATATGAAATAAATGAAAAATAACATTCTTTTTATAAGATCTACCATTATAATAAAATGGCAAAATCTAAAAAGGACAAGACCTAGCCTCGGGTCATATTAAGACCGGCCAAGATGGTAGTTCCTCAATTTAGATTCAGATCCTTATTAACATTCCTTTTGCAAGACCTACCATTATAATAAAATGGCAAAATCTAAAAGGACAAGACCTAGCTTCGGGTCATATTAAGACCGGCCAAGATGGCAGTTCCATAATTAGATTCAGATCCATATTAAACACCTCAATTTAGGATTGCTCTGCGTTAAATATTAATAAGAATCTTAAGAGTGAAACCTAGCCTTCGGGTCACTTTAAGGCCGAGCCATGATGGTAAGACCTGTTTAAAAGATTCGAATCCCTGTTAACATCTGTAAATAGGTTAACGCTCCTGGCAGACGTGATCCATTAATAATCACCCACGTCAATTTTTATATTGGATTCTTCAAAAGATTCCTAACCCAGTATAATGATCCCTGAATCCTGGGTTTACATCATCAATAAGATGATCATATTTTAACCATACGTGGTAATATAACGCCTACGGGCCCTACTCATTTCCATATGAGCCAAAAGACAGTGGTAGCAATGACTCCCTGTCAGATAAAGGTAATGAACTAGGTTCAAACCTCAAATGCTTTGATTCTCTGAAATCCTCCATATAATTTATAATTGTCCTTGTGACTAGGCCTATTGTGCCAATATACCTCAAATGCTTTGATTCTCTGAAATCCTAGCATATAATTTAAAATTGTCCTTGTGACTAGGCCTATTATGCCAGTATACCTCAAATGCTTTGATTCTCTGAAATCCTAGCATATAATTTATAATTGTCCTTGTGACTAGGCCTATTGTGCCAGCATACCTTCATGCTTTGATCCTCTGAAATCATAGCTTATAATTTAAAAGTGTCCATGTGACTAGGCCTTTGTGCCACCTTAATATCCGTAATGTTTTATAACTAGGATAAATTATAATGCCTCGATTCTCTGAAATCATGGCTTATAAATTAAACTTGTCTACGCGACTAGGCCATTTGTGCTATTACTAACTTATAAATTGGGATTTATGATAAAAATCCTGAATGAAATAAACATCCTTCATTCCCTGCCAGTATGCATTTTAAAAAGAATCTTAAAGGTGAAACCTAGCCTACGCGGCCAAGATGGTAAAACCTACTCAAGGGATTCAGATCCTTATTAACATCTAAGAACGCGTTAGCACTCTTGACAAATGTGATTCGAGAAAATCACAACAGTCATCCTTGTATTGGATTCTTCCAATTCCCTTATCTAGCCTAGTGATTTAGGAATCATGGCTTACATCATCCTGTAAGATGATCATGTTATAAACATCCGTTAGTGATGAAGTGCCTACGGGCTAAACTTGTCGTCCGATAAGACAACGACAGTGATGGTCTTTGACCTCCTGTCTGAAATATTGGACTATGTCCAAACATAATAGTCTATATGATCAATGCGATCATGACTAATATCATCTAATACGATGATAATATTATTTAACATTCTTTAGTGATGTTTTGCCTACGGGCTATAATATATCGTCCATTTGAGACATTGACATTGTTAATCTTAGTGATTAGTACCAAGTTTCGAGTATGGAAAACTCGGAAGAGGTAGACGACAATCGCAATACTATTAATGCGACGAAAGTTAATAAAACTACAAACGTAAACCACAATATTAATGGAGTTAACCTCCAGGCTGTGGTTGACGCAACAGTTGAAAAGGTCATGAGAAAATACAAAGAGCTGAATACTTCTCGCTCTAAATCTCATTCAAAACCATGTTAAATTGCTCATGAGGAGAGCTATGTTCACACTTCAAATATGAAGGATGAACCAAAGAAGGAGGATAACTCCCAGAAATCTGAGAAAGAGAGTGAGTACAGGCTTAATAAAAAGCAACGAAAGTTCAGTAAGAAGCCTGTATACCTCAGAAACTGCTTCAGCATTATTAGATGGATGTTTTATATCCATTAGGAATCATTTTTCCGATGTCCTAGTTCCATTAAATATAAGGACTCAATAAAGTGATAAAAATCGATTGGTTGCCTTAAAAATCAAGCCCATATTGTGGGTGATAAGGAGCAATTAATTATCAAGACTCCTTATGAGACAACCCTCGTAATTACACGTATCCGTGCGATTAATAAATATTAAACATAAAAAAATGGTGGAATTGGCCGTCCCCGGAATCGAACCTGGGTCTAGGCCGCACCCTTTCGCGCGCCTAGCCAACTGAGCTAGGTGCCTAGTTTGTGAAAATTTCCATTCTAATTAAATATAAGCACATATAGTTGATATCTCTTTAATCTTTATCGATTTCGAATACCAAATGGTATGACAAAAGCGCTATATGAGGATTGGTGTATCTTAATAAATTCCATAGATTGCTTCCATGCCTGATCAACATGGAGGTTTAATGCATGGAACCACAAAGATATCCCAATGATCATATGGTACTAAAGTCAGCTAATGGTATCCAAAGAAGATATCGAGAATGGAATTGTCCAAGTAAATATTCCCGATCAAGGAATTCATGGACTAGTAACATAAATGTGTCACTTATCTGACACAAGCAATGATGGGTGAACTGGAACCTGGGATATGGAAATCTTTGTAACCTCCTTGTATCCTGATTATATTCTCCTAAGATTGCCCTGTTTACCCCTGGAAGGCAAGTAGAGTTAAGACTAACATCCCGCTTTGGGTTGAAGTGTTGTAAGAACTCATGTTGATTATGGAATAACCGAAACCCTGATTAAGTAAATTTTAAGATATAGACTCATATAGCCTAACTGGATATTCCGAGAGTATGATATTGTTAAATAAGAAAGACGGTTCATTGTGCTTATGCATACATTACCGCAACCCTAATTAGGCAACGATTGAGAATCGCCATCAACTAGCCAGGATAGTCGAATTGTTCAACTAACGACAAGGATTAGCTATTCCTTAATATTAGTTAAGTAAGTGGTTGGAATAACCATCTCACCTTAAGACAAGCTTTGCTGTAATAGTTGATATGTAAGCATCAAGACTGCTCCCTTGGAGACCTTGTAAAGATGGAATGTTAAACATCTATTGTTAGGACAATAGATTGGTAAGTTCAATTATAAGGATCTGAAAGTTGCCTAGGAAACAACAAATAAGATCATATAAATCCATACTCGATTGTAAGTTGCCAGAATACGGCAGGAAAACAAGAATTCATGAAAATAGCAAACCTCCTAAATTCTTGTTAAGAAATAAGGTTCAACAATAGATATCACCCTGGAAGGGTGTGATAAATTTGTTAAATTATCGGGCAAGTTAAGCTCCGAGTATATAGAATCATTCGAAGGAAATCGAATGTATCAAAATCAAATAGCTTACGAGCTAAGACCTAATTAAGGGGCTTGGTGGAACGCGCGATGTGACCCACACTAATGATTTAGCGACGTGTCACCAATAAGTCGAAAAGCGCTATCACATAATGATATACATGACTATGATAGTAAGAGCAACCTGTTTCGATTGAGGATCGACAGGATTAGAAGCTCCAAAGAGATACATGTGCCTATTATAAAGGTCAAATGGGATGCCCGTAGAGGTCCCGAATATACGTGGGAGGTTGAATCCACCATGAAAGAACAGTACCCTTATTTGTTTCAGTAAATCTCGGGTCGAGATTTATTTTAAGGGGGTGAGGATGTAACACCTCAAAAATTTCGGGTTTAATAATAAAACGACACGTGTCATGTAAGACAAAACGCGTTGAAAACCCGGATTTAATAAAGATGATTCGGCAGGATTTAAAGTGGCGTCATGTTAAACTGTTACCTCTGAACGACCTCATTTATAAATCCCAAGACCCGATTAAATGTTATACACATTTAATATGCCCTCAATACAGGGAATTATTGTCCATAAAGAAATTCCAAGTGCATGAAATGATCCTACGAAGAAATGAATGATAAACCTTCATTTTCGGGTCTTGTATATGCATTCAAATGAAACAATACTTCATGGTAGGGTATGAAACTATTCTAGGAACTTTGTGGAGGTCCATAAGTGATAATAGAGGTCACAAAGTCGGATATTGAAGTTGACCTTTCAAAGGCATGAAAGAACAAACATATCAGCCCCTGATGAAGCCCTGCGCATCGTAGCCAATAAAGCCCTACGATGCGCAAGGGTCTGCCCAGAACCAAAAAACAGGCTGTTGCCTGTTTCACGCAATTTTGACCCATTTGGCCGGTTTTTCTCACAAGTGGACGACCCTTAGACTTCCCTAGGCACTAGTAACAAGTGTTGGATGGTTGTGGTTGATCACAGACTTGGTTGTCAACCAATTATGGTGAGTGAATCCATTATAAAAGGCTCCCTTGTGCACACAAGTTCCTCACACCAATTTCCTTGCAATCTGATCATTCCTGGAGCTCTCAAGCAGGTCCATTTGATCTTAAGTCGTGCATAGGACTTCAGTAAGTGTTCTTGTCCTTCTTTAGTTGAGTTTAGCTTGTTTAATTAGCTAAAAGTCAAACCGTCGTAATTACGGTTTGACTTCGAGATTAGTCAATAATGGCTCAGTCATATCTCGAATTAAAAGTAGTTATGAGTTGGTATTTATGAGGGTAATAAAACCACAAAAGGGTTTCCCCTGATCACCACTCTAACCAGGTCAAAAGTCGGGTCAAACTTATAATTAAAAAGTCAACAGGATGCTTAAAATGTCATTTATGCATAATTAGCTATCTAGAACATTTACAACCTGTTTGATCATTGTTATAACTTAGTAATTAGTGTAAGAACATGTCTAAACATGTTCAACCCGACTATTTCCTGTTTAGACCCGGTTCGGAATCGAAAGTCACATAGTTTGACTTTCACTTTGACTTTCAGTTCTGACCCGTTTAGGTAAGTTTTAGAAATACCTTAGAGCTTCATTTGGACCAGGTTACATGCTAGTATAACCCTCTGTGATTATACACCTCGGTTCATTAGTTATCCGATTAATACGTATGATTCCGTTAATTGCTCATACGTTGACCATCATGCCCTTATTGCCTTAAAACGTGATTTTTGGAAATGTAAAAGAGTAGAAACTTAAATTACTGATATATAAACTTGTAACCAAAGTTTGACATCAATTCGAGGTCTAGATTGAGAGTTATGCTCATTAGCACAAAATAGAAGCTTTATGTTAATAAAATGGCGTAATTAGCGTATAGCCTAGTTAAGCCTACTTTTTGGTATCAAACTTAATACCCACTGATGTAATATATTATTTTGGTAATTTTAAATATTTTTAATTAATTTTAGGCTGAGCATAACTAGTGGTCTTAGGCTTAACCCGGTAATTGTCGGTTTTGCCCTTACGGGCCATAAAATGAGTTTTACATGTCTAAACGACTCCAAACCTTTTGCTACTGATCACATATGATAAATAAATTATTTTAAACCTTCTGAAAATATAAAAATATCAGATTTAAGTATCGAACCCGGAAATGGCCTTTAATCGCCTTAATTAGCGTTTTTAACGCGGAGTATGTTTTAAAATCATATTGGACATACCCGGGTTGATACCTACTGATATATGAGGAAAATTATGATATTTTAACAGTAAGCAAAGGTTGATAAACTCAGACTTCAGTTTTGAGCTTTTCGGCTAATGTGAAATTACCAAAATACCCCTTCGGGGCATAGTTTGGTTAAAAATGATAAATTTCACATATATGCTTTAACCTACTGATATGACTTAGTAAACTAAGTATTTTTTCTGGTTATATCAGACCTGTAACTCAGTTAAACATTTAAACTCTTTTATAAACTTTTAAATGACCAAACTACCCCTACGGGGAATAGTTTGTGTTTAAACTTGTTTCGGGCATAATGAAAGACATCTTCCTGATGTCACAACATATTTGAGGCATAAATTAACTTAGGAAACCTGTATATAGCTCTCATGAATACCCGTCACGCTTCTTACGCGTACGGTTCGGTTTATGTAACAAGTTTACATAAATTAGCCGAAATGGGTCAAACCCTATCGGTTTTATCTCAAAGTCCAGAATGTGTATGAATTACCCATATAAGACAAGTCTCTGAACATGTCGGGTTTAAATCACATTCTATTCCGGTCTTCGCTTAATCATGCGTTTGAACCGTATATTTCCTTAAGACTAACCGGTCTAAGCTTAGGCTTAATTAAAGACCCGTTAGCATTCTAATTAATTATTTATACCATCATTCCAGACTAGAGCATTTCGGTAAATGGTACCTACGCTTACTTAAGTGAATACGGCTGAGTTATTAGATTCTTGCTATTTAAGACAGGAGCTAGCTCAGGTAAATACTCTTAACTTATTTTCCCTATTACGGGCTTGGGATACAGTATTATAGAAATACCGTTTGGTCAGGTATTGAATTTTTAATTGTATTATGATTAAATTATTGAGGTAATCCACTAAAGGTATTAACCTTGTGGGCATTATACCAAAACAGGTAATCCACTAAAGGTATTAACTTTGTGGGCATTATACCAAAACAGGTAATCCACTAAAGGTATTAACCTTGTGGGCATTATACCAAAACAGGTAATCCACTAAAGGTATTAACCTTGTGGGCATTATACCAAAACAGGTAATCCACTAAAGGTATTAACCTTGTGGGCATTATACCAAAACAGGTAATCCACTAAAGGTATTAACCTTGTGGGCATTATACCAAAACAGGTAATCCACTAAAGGTATTAACCTTGTGGGCATTATACCAAAACAGGTAATCCACTAAAGGTATTAACCTTGTGGGCATTATACCTAAACAGGTAATCCACTAAAGGTATTAACCTTGTGGGCATTATACCAAAACAGGTAATCCACTAAAGGTATTAACCTGGTGGGCATTATACCTGTGTCATGTCAGTTAATACAGGACTTTTATTAATAAAATGGTCCCAATTATAAAAGGTTAATTTTGCCTCTGTGCATTTTAATCAAATTATGAAATATATTTTGTGCCACGTGCATCCAAATCAATTTTCTTAAACTCTTTTCAAATGAGTCGGTTGAGTGTATTTACCAGTGAAAACTGACGTATTTTCCAAAAGGGTTATGTGACAGGTACTGAACGTAATTGGCTGTAAGCGGCTCAGGACGTTAATAAGGAATCTTGCAAGTTCTAGGCGTCTAAAGTCTGTTGAACAAATGATATGTTTTAAGATCCGCCTGTGGATTTGTAATATATAATTTATCTTTTGCTTCCGCTGTGCATTCATATATATTGTGTTGTTTGACTATTATGTTGCCAACCACGTCACGATACTCCCCACCGGGCCCACCGGTGACACGTGGAAAGTCGGGGTGTGACAGGTTGGTATCAGAGCCAACACTGAGTGAATTAAACACTAGCCTTTTGTGTTTAATCTCAGTTACACAATTGCACAATCTAAACTTCTGAGTCTAGACTTAACATAGGAATAATTTCAATCCTAATCTGGAAATTTCCGCTTCCAAATTTTTATATATTGGATACGTCGCCAAGCGAAGAAGCTGTAATAAGAATTCTCCACAACTGGAGCCTTGAAATGCTGAGCTTCGTACCGCGACCAGGATGAAACGTGCAACCAAGGAGAAAGCATTCAGGAATGGAATGAAGAAGAAACTCCTTTGCTGAAGATCGTTTCCTCAATAGTCCTTATAAGGACATATTTACCTTTTCAGTCCCTTCGAGGACAACATTATTCCTTTCAAGTCCCGCTTAGGGCAACTTTATACTTTTATTTTTATATAGTGGAATGATAAGTTTAAACTTTCATTCTAAACATGAAATATGAAATAAATGAAAAATAACATTCTTTTTATAAGATCTACCATTATAATAAAATGGCAAAATCTAAAAAGGACAAGACCTAGCCTCGGGTCATATTAAGACCGGCCAAGATGGTAGTTCCTCAATTTAGATTCAGATCCTTATTAACATTCCTTTTGCAAGACCTACCATTATAATAAAATGGCAAAATCTAAAAGGACAAGACCTAGCTTCGGGTCATATTAAGATCGGCCAAGATGGCAGTTCCATAATTAGATTCAGATCCATATTAAACACCTCAATTTAGGATTGCTCTGCGTTAAATATTAATAAGAATCTTAAGAGTGAAACCTAGCCTTCGGGTCACTTTAAGGCCGAGCCATGATGGTAAGACCTGTTTAAAATATTCGAATCCCTGTTAACATCTGTAAATAGGTTAACGCTCCTGGCAGACGTGATCCATTAATAATCACCCACGTCAATTTTTATATTGGATTCTTCAAAAGATTCCTAACCCAGTATAATGATCCCTGAATCCTGGGTTTACATCATCAATAAGATGATCATATTTTAACCATACGTGGTAATATAACGCCTACGGGCCCTACTCATTTCCATATGAGCCAGAAGACAGTGGTAGCAATGACTCCCTGTCAGATAAAGGTAATGAACTAGGTTCAAACCTCAAATGCTTTGATTCTCTGAAATCCTCCATATAATTTATAATTGTCCTTATGACTAGGCCTATTGTGTCAATATACCTCAAATGCTTTGATTCTCTGAAATCCTAGCATATAATTTAAAATTGTCCTTGTGACTAGGCCTATTATGCCAGTATACCTCAAATGCTTTGATTCTCTCAAATGCTTTTTCCATAGACGGGCTTATATGGGGTTGTACCTGTTGTTGTTTTATAAGCAGTTCGAAAAGCCCATAAAGCATCGTCTAACTTATCAGCCCATTCTTTTTTATTTAACCCTATGGTTTTTTCGAGTATTCTTTTTAAACCTCTATTAGTCACTTCGGCTTGTCCGTTTGTTTGAGGGTGATATGCCGTTGAAACCCGGTGATAGACCCCATACCTTGTTAAGATTTTTCAAGTTGATGGTTACAAAAATGGGTACCTCTATCACTTATTAAAGCCTTTGGTGTTCCAAAATGAGAGAATAATCTTTTCATAAATCTTACCACGACTCTTCCATCGTTGGTTGAAAGTGCCTCGGCCTCGGCCCATTTAGACAAGTAATCTACCGCCACAAGTATATATTTGTTTCCTTTTGACGGTGGGAAATGTCCCAAAAAGTCGAGTCCCCATAGATCAAAAATTTCACAAACAAGAATGCCATTTTGTGGCATTTCGTTTTTGGAAGAAATATTACCTGTTCTTTGGCAAGCGTCACATGTCTTGACAAGACTTTGGGCATCTTTGTAAATGGTTGGCCAGTAAAATCCTGAATCAAATACCTTTCGTGCGGTACTAGTGGTACCATGATGTCCTCCGTATGGACCTTCATGACAATGGCGGAGAATTCTCCTTGTTTCACTACCATGCACGCATCGCGGGATGAGTTGTTCGGCACACATTTGGAAAAGATAAGGATCTTCCCAAAAGTAATGCTTTACATCCGCAAAGAATTTATTCCTTTGATGATGTGGCCAACCTTTTGCGACTATATCGCTAGCTAGGTAGTTAGCATAGTCGGCGTACCATGGCTCTTCTTGGTATTCCACCATTTCCAGGGACTCCGTTGGAAATTTTTCGTTGATTTGCTCGTCCCTGGTTTCCTCCAAAGCTGGGTCTTCTAAGCGTTAAAGATGATCTGTTGCGGTGTTTTCCAGCTCCTCTTTTGTCTTTTATTTCAATGTCAAATTCTTGGAGGAGTAGAATCCACCTAATCAAACGCGGTTTAGCATCCTGTTTCTTGAAGAGATGTCGAATGGCTGCATGATTAGTATAGACTATTGTTTTAGAAAGAACAAGATAAGAACGAAATTTATCAAAAGCAAATACCACGACTAGTAATTCTTTTTCTGTTGTTGTGTAATTTTCTTGTGCATCGTTAAGTGTTTTACTAGCATAATAAATTGGGTGAAAATGCTTATCTTTCCTTTGTCCCAAGACAACTCCAATTGCAAAGTCACTTGCATCACACATGATTTCGAAAGGTAATCTCCAATCAGAAGCTATCATGATAGGTGCATTGACTAGCATTTCCTTTAGGGCCAGAAATGCTTGATAGCAATGCTTGTCAAAGATGAAAGTAGCATCTTTTTCAAGTAATTTTGTTAGAGGCCTTGAGATTTTAAAAAAAGTCCTTGATAAATCGTCTATAAAATCCGGCATGCCCTATGAAACTTCTGATAGCCCTAACGGAGGATCGGGGTGGTAATCGAGAAATAGTGTCTATTTTGGCTCGTTCCACCTCCATTCCCTCGCTTGAGATCTTGTGACCGAGTACTATTCCCTCTGTTACCATGAAATGGCATTTTTCCCAGTTAAGGGCGAGGTTAGTTTCCTCACATCGGGTTAGCATTCGCTCAAGATTATCGAGGCATTGGTCATATAAATCTCCAAAGATAGAAGAATCATCCATGAAGACTTCCATTGTCTTTTCTATCATGTCATGGAAGATGGCCACCATGCAACATTGAAAGGTTGCGGGGGCATTACATAGACCAAAGGGCATGCGTCGATAAGCAAAAGTTCCGTAGGGACATGTAAATGTTGTCTTCTCTTGGTCTTCGGGTGCTATAGGAATTTGAAAGTAACCTGAAAAACCATCTAAGAAACAATAAAATTTGTGACCGGATAATCTTTCTAATATTTGCTCAATAAAAGGTAAAGGAAAGTGATATTTCCTTGTTGCCTCATTTAATCGACGATAATCTATACATACCCTCCATCCTATGACGGTTCTTGTTGGTATTAATTCATTCTTTTCATTAGTTATTACCATTATACCTCCTTTCTTTGGAACTACTTGGACGGGACTTACCCAAGGACTATCGGAGATAGGGTAGATAAGTCCGGCGTCAAGTAATTTGATGACTTCATTTTTAACCACTTCTTGGACATTTGGATTTACTCTACGTTGTGGTTGTATTACCGATTTATAGTCATCGTTCATTAAAATTTTGTGTGTGCACATGGAATGACTTATAACTTTAATATCTACAAGCTTCCAGGCGATCGCATTTTTGTGTTTTTTCAAAAGCGAAATTAATTTTTCTTTTTCTAAACTAGTTAATTTTGACGAAATAATTACAAGTGATTTACCATCTTTGTCTAAACAAGCATATTCCAAACCTTTTGGGAGTTAAGAGGTGGGTCTTTCAGAGACTCCTTATTTAGTTGCTCATTTCAATTAAGAACTACAAAAGTTTGTTCTATGGCGACATCTTCTTCAACAAAGTGGTCAATTTCTTCTCTTGTATCGGGTGGTTCTTCTTCATCTTCAATTAGGGGGTCATTATTGCCGAATGGATATTTCATTGAACGCTCAAGATCGACACTCTTTTTAAATGCCCCTAATTGAATAGATAGATTGTTGTACTTCCGGTTTTTCAAAGCTTCGCGAGTTTTTACAAAAGGTCGTCCCAACACTAGAGGAGCGTCATCAAGGATGACAAAGTCGGTTGGGACTACTATTTGGTTGGTTTGGACCAAGACATCCTCAACTGCCCCTATTGATTTTATTACTTTCTGATTGGATAGAAAAATGGGTATTTGAAGTGGAGAAAAATCACTAATACTTAATTTTTTGAAAATATAGTTTGGCATTATATTAACACAAAGATCTTTATCAATTGTGATATTACTAATAAAGGGATTTTGAAAAAAACATGGAACCGGTGTAATGTTAATTTCAAATTGGATCTTCTTTTATTAGCGAAGTTTGATCATTTGTTAACTTAATGCTTATCGTTTCGTCAATTATAGTGTTAGTGTTTAACTCTTTTAAAAACTTAGCATGAGTGGGAACTAAACAATGATTTTCGAAAGAAGGTGACAAGAGATTAATTTCTTCAAAATTAGACTCTTCTTTAATTTTTACGTTGTCGGACTCACCTTTTTCGTTGTTTAACTCATGTGTCGGTTTTTCACTTACTTGTTCTTCCATTTTTACATTTTCAACTATCTCTTTTTTATTTAATTCTTCTCTTGCACGGGACTCCTCTTCCCTTGCGCGAGATTCTTTTATGCATCGTTCAATAGTTTTAATTTTTTCTATTATCCTATCGGCTATGTGTCACACCCCGATATTTCCACGTATTACCGGTGGGCCCGGTGGGGAGTATCGTGACGTAGTTGATATCATCATAGTCAAACAACACAATTTAAATGCACAGCGGAAGTCTTGAAATATAAAATATTATTACAAACACAAATGTCTGATAATATAAAAGTATTCTGTACAGACTAGCTTGTAATAATCCACAGGCGGATCAAAACAACAAAAGAAGTTATCAGACTAATGGCTTATGTGAAGGAGTTGCAAAGTCCTCGACTAACAAGTCCTGAGCAGCTTCTAGCCTATTACGTACTTGTACCTATCACTTAGACTTTGGAAAATACGTTAGTTTTCACTGGTAAATACACTCAACTGACTCATTTGAAAAGAGTTTAAGAAAATTGGTTTAGGTGCACAAGGCACGAAAATATGTTGACACTTTGATTAAAATACTCAAGGCAAAATTAATCTTTTATACTTGGGACAAACTATATCTCATGTTATCAGTTTTACATAACTTGCTCTACATACGGGACCCGGATCTATGCCGGTTCAAGATTAACCGACACACCACTATTCCCTTATTGGGAATCCCATATTGGGTAAAATTAATTTATAAACATATGGCATCTGTCAGGTGTATGCCTACACCCCGTGCTTAGGTCGTGGCCATTGTATTTAATGAGTCAAGGATATCCAGGAAACGGTCGCATTAACCCCCAATGTTTCAGTCAAGCAATACGAATTAAAACAGGTTATTTGGATATCCCGACTTATTGGTCTTTGAATCCCATACCTGACCAGCGGTATTTATATTACCGTATCCCAAGCCCGTAATAGGGAAAATAAGTTAAGAGTATTTACCTGAGCTAGCTCCTGTCTTAAATAGCAAGAATTAACTCAGCCGTATTCACTTAAGTAAGCATAGGTACAATTTACCGGAAGGCTCTAGTCAAAGTCTAATGCACTATTAGATATGGCTTGGGTCTGCTCTTATGCTCCAGGAAGCTCCAAGAAAGCAGATGGAATGAATGATCACAAAGTTGCAACCAAAGGGCCTTTTTATAGTGATTTTGATCCATTAAGATCATGACAAATCATGCTATACATGATCCCCTGATGATTAACAAGTGTCCCTAAGGCCTAAGAAATAGTTTAGGCGGCTCTTGGAAGTGTTTAAGGGCAATACATGTCGTTTGCAAGGCTGAACAGCCCTTTTAAACGAGTTTCTGCATCTGGGCACTGCTTACGGACCGTAAGGCTCCCAGCTTACGGTTCGTAAGGACCTGGTCAGCCAAACACATTCTTTCTAAAATGACACATTTGGCCCCTGAACCTTCCAAACTTGATTTTAAGGTGCTTTCTTGCACTTGTAACCCCCAAACTTGACTTTTAAGGACTCCAATTCATAAACTAACTTTGTTAGGTCCCCGGTTATTCATACAATCACCAAAAAGTCTTGAATTTCGACGTTGACGCTTTTAACCCCTCATATACGAATTCTATCATAACTTTCTCATACGATAACAAAACTTGATGAAATTTTTATCATACTTTCTAATGAGCATAATTAATTGTTACAAAGCTTCAGGTTTGCTAAAAGGTCACTCAGAGGTATATTTTAAACATGTTGACACATTTAACCCCTGTAGTTTGTAATCTCTCACTTTCTTTCACAATTAGCTTCGTATGATCTGTGAATCATTCGTTTAAGGGTATAAACATCATGTAGGGTTATTGTAAAGTATATTTATCCATTGTTGACATTTTGAACCCTTATATTCACATAGTTTCTTTATTTGTCAACTTTAGTCCCTCTAGAGTATTCTTTCACACGTTCGAGCATATGACAATTGTCAATACATTATAGGACATGAATTTTCGAGGTGTTACAACCAGTAACACATAAGGCACACACACACACATAGAACAAAATCCAGAATGCGTAATTCGAGTTGCGATTGCGATAACGATAAAACGATAAAACAAGCGATAAATATCAAATAAACCTCGATTATTAATAAGTACTCCACATAATACAACTAACGTAAGGCATAAAATAGACTATCTACAAGTCAAAGAAGTCAAAACAGGAATTGAGCAAGGAGTGGCAGATCGCAATTAGCAATCGTGTCTCCCTTTGACTTCAATCTTGACTTTGACTTTCGAAACACGGGGTGTTACAGCCTCCCCTAGTTGAGGGAATTTCATCCCGAAATTAGGTCGAAGCCGTAACAAACAACTGCGGGTACTTCGCCTTCATGTCGCTTTCGAGTTCCCAAGTGAACTTTGCGCCCCATTTGCCTTCCCATCGAACTTTCACAATAGGAATGCGCGAGCGTCTGAGCTGCTTGGTTTGGCGGTCCATGATTTCGACAGGCTTCTCCACGAAGTGTAGTGTTTCGTTTATTTGGAGATCATCAAGGGGTACAATTAAATCATTCTCAGGCTTTGGCTCATCTATCGATGTCGGTGTCAGATAAATGACACATTCTCTTTACAATTGCAAAGATGCCCTAAGTAGAGATACTTATAAGGACATTTTTATATTGGATATCTTCTTTGAATACTACTATTCGACTTTAGTACAATATGACCATTGGGATATCTCAGGGGTTCCATGCATTAAACCTCCATACTGATCAGGCATGGAAACAATCTATGGAACACACTAAGATACGCCAATCCCCATATGGCACTTTTATCAAACATAGTTTGGCATTCGCAGGCGATAGAAAACAATGAGAAAAATAAAATAATATATACTGTCGTACTCTTTTTGGGGAAGAGTATTCCAGATTCTTATGAAAGGATTTTCTTCGAGGATGGGAGAGATGGTCATTATAGATTCCATTGGTAAGTTATACCTTACATTTAATATCTGGAGTTCTTATGAATGTAATCAAGAGTTTGCTAAGCTTATGGTTTGCTAAAGGTTTATTATCCCTTGCATTAATGTAAAATACTTAGCAGACACTATCAATGCTAAATGGTAAGGGACATACCTAATGCTATTATCGATGTGCACTGTCTCTAGCATTCAACCGGTAGTCCAGGCGTTTCCTTTCTTATCCTTCCCAGACTTAGCTGCTACTTTCTTGGCAGCCTTAGGGCAATTAGTACTGGTGTGCCCCTTTACGCCACAGCTGAAACAGTTTGCATCCTTTATGTCCCTACATTCGTGGGACTGGTGGCCAGCTCTTTTACAGATGCCACATTGCTTTATCTTTTGGTTTGATCGACACTGTCCCCAATGTCTTCTTTTGCAGGTTTTGCATGTAGGCTTTTTATTGGAATCCTTTTGGTTATTGTTGAACTCGGATTTGCTCTTCTTAGGATTCTGAGAGTTATCCTCCTCCCTTTGTCTTTTCTCATTAGTTTCATTCTTGATCGACTTTTGTCTCACTATATCTAGAGTGAGAGACAAGGATAGATCTACAGCTGATCTGTAGTTGATTGGCCTTGAAGCCTTAACATTCCCTTTTATTTCTGGTGCCAAACCACCGATGAAACGCGCAATGCGTTTTGGTTCCTGGGTAATTAAATAGGGTACCAGTCTAGATAAGGAGTTGAAGTCAGTAACATATTGCTGACAATTTAGGTTTTTCATTGTGAGAGTCAGAAAATATGTCTCCACCGTTTCCACTTCGTGTTGTGGACAGTAATTCTCTTTGATAAGGTCCACAAACTTGGACCATCCCATATTATATAGGGGAATTTTCCCCGTGGACTGCATCATGGCCCTCCACCATACAAGAGCCTCTCCCTTGAAAGATTGTGAAACAAATTTTACTACGTCCTTATCAGCACAATCGCTGATGTCCACAACAGTTTCCATTTCCTCAAGCCATTCCATAGCATCAATTACTCCTTTTTCGCCATTGAAATCTCTGGGTTTGCATGAGACAAAATATTTGTAGGTGCACCCGCCTTCAGTTGAACGGGGCTTATCATAGAGTACTAACTCTGAGGTTCGCTCTTTTCATCTGAAGAGTGAACGGAGCTCTCCTTACGAGCTGATGTATGTGTTTCCGTATGGACCTTTGAGTGAGTGACACTCGGTTCCTTTTTGTTCTCAAGGATCTTATCCACAACTTCACTAATTGCTGCGCTAAACAAGGTCTGAAGAGTAGTGCCATTAACATTTATATTTATATTTGCATCCTTGTTTTTAGCCGCAGTACTGCTGTGTGCTTCGTCTGAAACCTCCATTCTGGAGCTTTGGTACTAAACACCAAAAATAACATATGCTTAGATACCAACTATTATGGAATCATCGTAATGGATGATTTATAAGCCATGGTATTATTAAACCATAATGGCTGTTAGGTTTATAACTTCCTTATAGTATGCTACTAGAAAGCATGTCAATTATATTTAGCCTAGGTCAAAAAGGACCATCAATTGTGTTTATGGTTTGGACCGAGTCCATTACCTTTGACAGGGGATCACAATGTCACAATTGTCCTTGTAATAACGACAATCTTTAGATGGTTGGAAGGCTTGTCACGAAGGACATTAATAATCATAGGCACGAAGGCCTTGTCACAAAGGACATACAAGATATGGCACTTAAGGCATGAATATATAAGCCGCAATCTTATTGGATCAAAGATCTTAAGGTTCGAACATAGTTCTTCACCTTTGGACAGAAAGTCAAAGACTACAGCCGTCATCTTTTTGGAAGATAATTTATTTTTCCACAAAGGCTAGTCAATGGACATCATTCTGACTAACTGGATGATTGTGGGCTTCAGAGGAGTCTGCCGTGGTGAAGCTTTGAAGGCTAACTAACCAAGTAGTAATAATTTGTTTAATTATATAGCGAATTGTCGAACTTGACGATTAAATAGCCATGGTGTAACTCAACCATATGGACCAATAGATAGTATTAAATTTATTTGATTATGCTTGGCCTAGGTTTTTAGCTAAACCATCTTTGGCGTTTAAACAGAATATAATCCTTCATATTTATTAGACAGGGGACATAAGTCATGAATGTCAATGTCGTACCGACATTTTATATAGCATAAGGGCTTATCCCAAGGACTTTTTTTTATGGCACAGAGGCCTTGTCACTAGGGAAATTTTAAAACATAATCAATGATTCCTTTGGATCAGAAAATTCCATAATTCATTATCTTGACAAGAAGTTATGAAATAAAACTATCTTTTTATGTATACATCTTTGCCCGTAGGTATACATCCCAGTGGATGTTTTGATGTGTTCGTCCTGTTCGACGTTTATTAGCCATGATTTCTATTGATCATTTTTGCTAAATAAGGGGTTTGGAAATTCCTAATATAAAGATGACAAGTGTGATTTATCGCATCACTGTTGCCGGGAGTGTTAACATGTTTGAAGATGTTAACAAGGATCTGAATCTCTTTTTAAACAGGTTTCACCATCTTAGCTAGGTCTTTAATGACATTCAAGCTAGGTTATGGCCTTTAAGATTCTTCTCAACATGTATACTGGTAGGAAAGGGATGATATTTATTTTATTCATAATTTTTTCATAAATCCTAATTTACAAGTTAGTAATAGCACAAATGGCCTAGTCGCGTAGACAAGTTTAATTTATAAGCCATGATTTCAGAG
Source organism: Helianthus tuberosus (assembly GCA_030545235.1). NCBI lineage: Eukaryota > Viridiplantae > Streptophyta > Magnoliopsida > Asterales > Asteraceae > Helianthus > Helianthus tuberosus. Next base: position 168,209,925 of record CM060366.1, on the reverse strand, counting down.
AATCGAGGCATTAAGGTTTGAATCAAAGTTCATTACCTTTTCTTGACAGGGAGTTGTAGGCTACCACTGTCTTTAGTCTCAGAGGACATTAACTATAGCCCGTAGGCACTTCTCTTCTAAGGGATGTTTATAATATGATCATCTTATAGGATGATATAAGCCATGATTTCAGAGAATCGAGGCATTAAGGTTTGAATCAAAGTTCATTACCTTTTCTTGACAGGGAGTTGTAGGCTACCACTGTCTTTAGTCTCAGAGGATGTTAATTATAGCCCGTAGGCATTTCCCTTCTAAGGGATGTTTATGGTATGATCATCTTTTCAGATGCTATTAGTCGAGATCATATGGATCCTACCGACCATTATGTTTGGACGTATTCCAACATCTTTAGACAGGGGTCTAAGACCACCACTGTCGTTGTCTTATTGGACAACAAGTTCAGCCCGTAGGCACTTCATCACTAACGGATGTTTATAATATTATCATCTTATAGGATGATATAAGCCATGATTTCTAAATCACTAGGCTAGATAAGAAAATTGGAAGAATCCAAAAAGAATGACTGTTGTGATTTTCTCGAATCACATCTGTCAAGAGTGCTAACACGTTCTTAGGTGTTAACAAGGATTTGAATCTTTTAAATAGATTTTACCATCGTGGCCATGTCTGTAACTACATTTAGGCTAGGTTTTTACCTTTAAGATTCTTTTTAATATATAATGCAAGAATCTGAATCTAATTATGGAACTATCATCTTGGCCTGGTCTTAAAATGACACGTGGCTAGGTTTTGTCCTTTTTAGATTTTGCCATTTTATTATAATGGTAGATCTTATAAAAGGAATGTTATTTTTCATTTATTTTATATTTCATGTTTAGGATGAAAATTTAAATTTAGCCATTCCACTATAAAATTAAAAATTCAGGTTTGCCCTAAAAGGGACTTGAAGGAATAATGTTGTCCTCGAAGGAACTGAAAGATAAATATGTCCTTATAAGGACTATTAAGGAAACGATCTTTAGCAAAAGGAGTTTCTTCTTCATTTTATGTTTGAATGTTTTCTCCTAGGTTGCACGTTTCATTCTAGCCGCGGTAAGAAGCTCAGCATTTCAAGACTCCGGGTGTGGAGAACTTCTAATACAACCTCTTCGCTTGATGACATATCCAATATATAAAAATTTGAAACAAAAATTCCAGATTAGGATTTGAGAATATTCCTATGTTAAGTCTAGACTTAGAAGGTCAAGGAATGTGCTAATGTGTCATTGAGATTAAACACAAAAAGGCTAGTGTTTAATTCACCCAATGTTGGCTCTGATACCAACCCGTCACACCCTGATATTTCCACGTATTACCGGTGGGCCCGGTGGGGAGTATCGTGACGTAGTTGATATCATCGTAGTCAAACAACACAATTTAAATGCACAGCGGAAGTCTTGAAATATAAAATATTATTACAAACACAAATGTCTGATAATATACAAGTATTCTGTACAGACTAGCTTGTAATAATCCACAGGCGGATCAAAACAACAAAAGAAGTTATCAGACTAATGGCTTATGTGAAGGAGTTGCAAAGTCCTCAACTAACAAGTCCTGAGCAGCTTCTAGCCTATTACGTACTTGTACCTATCACTTAGACTTTGGAAAATACGTTAGTTTTCACTGGTAAATACACTCAACTGACTCATTTGAAAAGAGTTTAAGAAAATTGGTTTAGGTGCACAAGGCACGAAAATATGTTGACACTTTGATTAAAATGCTCAAGGCAAAATTAATCTTTTATACTTGGGACAAACTATATCTCATGTTATCAGTTTTACATAACTTGCTCTACATACGGGGGCCGGATCTATGTCAGTTCAAGATTAACCGACACACCACTATTCCCTTATTGGGAATCCCATATTGGGTAAAATTAATTTATAAACATATGGCATCTGTCAGGTGTATGCCTACACCCCGTGCTTAGGTCGTGGCCATTGTATTTAATGAGTCAAGGATATCCAGGACACGGTCGCATTAACCCCCAATGTTTCAGTCAAGCAATACGAATTAAAACAGGTTATTTGGATTTCCCGACTTATTGGTCTTTGAATCCCATACCTGACCATGCGGTATTTATATTACCGTATCCCAAGCCCCTAATAGGGAAAATAAGTTAAGAGTATTTACCTGAGCTAGCTCCTATCTTAAATAGCAAGAATTATAATAACTCAGTCGTATTCACTTAAGTAAGCGTAGGTACAATTTATCGGAAGGCTCTAGTCAAAGTCTAATGCACTATTAGAGATGGCTTGGGTCTGCTCTTATGCTCCAGGAAGCTCCAAGAAAGCAGATGGAATGAATGATTACAAATTTGCAACCAAAGGACCTTTTTATAGTGATTTTGATCCATTAAGATCATGACAAATCATGCTATACATGATCCCTGATGATTAACAAGTGTCCCTAAGGCCTAAGAAATAGTTTAGGCGGCTCTTGGAAGTGTTTAAGGGCAATACATGTCGTTTGCAAGGCTGAACAACCATTTTAAATGAGTTTTTGCATATGGGCACTGCTTACGGACCGTAAGGCTCCCAGCTTACGGTCCGTAAGGACCTGGTCAGCCAAACACATTCTTTCTAAAATGACACATTTGGCCCCTGAACCTTCCAAACTTGATTTTAAGGTGCTTTCTTGCACTTGTAATCCCCAAACTTGACTTTTAAGGACTCCAAGTCATAAACTAACTTTGTTAGGTCCCCGGTTATTCATACGATCACCGAAAAGTCTTGAATTTCGATGTTGACGCTTTTAACCCCTCATATACGAATTCTATCATAACTTTCTCATACGATAACGAAACTTGATGAAATTTTTATCATACATTCTAATGAGCATAATTAATTGTTACAAAGCTTCGCATTTGCTAAAAGGTCACTCAGAGGTATATTTTAAACATGTTGACACATTTAACCCCTGTAGTTTGTAATCTCTCACTTTCTTTCACAATTAGCTTCGTATGATCCATGAATCATTCGTTTAAGGGTATAAACATCATGTAGGGTTATTGTAAAGTATATTTATCCATTGTTGACATTTTTAACCCTTATATTCACATAGTTTCTTTATTTGTCAACTTTAGTCCCTCTAGAGTATTCTTTCACACGTTCCAGCTTATGACACGTGTCAATACATTATAGGACATGAATTTTCGAGGTGTTACAACAAGTAACACATAAGGCACACACACACATAGAACAAAATCCAGAACGCGTAATTCGAGTTGCGAGTGCGATAGCGATAAAACGATAAAACAAGCGATAAATATCAAATAAACCTCGATTATTAATAAGTACTCCACATAATACAACTAACGTAAGGCATAAAAAAGACTATCTACAAGTCAAAGAAGTCAAAACAGGAATTGAGCAAGGAGTGGCAGATCGCAATTAGCAATCTTGTCTCCCTTTCACTTCAATCTTGACTTTGACTTTCGAAACACGGGGTGTTACACTATGTCGGTGATAGAATAAGGATCGGGATCCTCAAAGCTTGAATCCGGATGTTCGATCCTTTGTTCCTCATAATACTCATAGGAAGTAGATGGTTCACACCATTGTTCTTCATTGTAAGTATATGATGGATAAGGGTCGTAATTTTGTTCTTCATAATACTCATATGAGGTGGGTTGTTCACGCCATGGCTCCTCATAATAAGCACATGAAGGTGGTGACTCATATCTTGATTCCTCAAAGTATGAGTATGAAAGCTCATACCTTGGTTCTTCAAAATATGAGTATGAGGGAGGAGGTTCATACCTTGGGTCTTCATAGGATGTGTATGAAGTTGATGGCTCATACATGGGCCCCTCATAATAGGTGTATGAAGTGGATGGTTGAAATAAGTCACAATATTGTACCGAGTGAGTGTTACCGCAACTGGTGCAATAATCTTCCCTATAATCATCCTCCCCATAGGTGTAGTTGTAATATCCTGAGCATTGATCCATAAGAATCCCTCAGCAGACCACAACAGAGTCTCGAGACCAGAAAACAAAAAATAAAAACGGAAACAGAGGCTGGACACGGCCCCGTGTTCAGTGAGCACGGCCCGTGTTCAGAATTTGTATCTGGGCATTTTAGTAAAAGTGATTGGTTTTGTGGAGCACAGGGGGGTGTTCAATGAGCACGGCCCCGTGTTCAGACTCTGTAACTGGGTGTTTTATAAAAAAAATGCAGCACGGCCCCGTGTTCAATGAGCACGGCCCCGTGTTCAATGAGGACGGCCCCGTGTTCAATGAGGACGGCCCCGTGTTCAGGCTACTGTAAATACAAAAAACTAACTAAAATGCAGAAAAATGCGCGCGGTTTTGAAAAGGTTTTTGAAAAACTGATTAGGCCGTCGATTTTAAGCTTTCTTAAAATCCTTGTGTCCCTGGCAACGGCGCCAAAAACTTAATGTGCGTGAGTGTCGTATAGTTTTTAAGTATATTTTAAGCCCTTTTTAACACTTTAGCCAAGTTTTAAATTTATAAAACACGATATTTACTAACACTAAACACACATATGGGCAAATGCACCCATCGTGAGCGTAGTATAGTGTTGGTAAGATACCGAGGTCGTCCAAGGACACAAGAGCTTTTAGTACCGGTTTATCCACAACCTCTAATCAAATAAAAAATTTAGAAAAAGGTTTTAAAAACAAGAAAATAAAACTAACTAAAAATGCTGAAAATAAAAATAAAAACAGATAGACAAGATGAATCACTTGGATCCGACTCGCCTTTAGTGTAACCTTTGATTATTTTCGCACTTTTGCATTTTTTTAAGAGATTATCTTAGTTATAGTAGTAGGCCCCTCTTTTGAAGGTGACGTTATCCTCAACTCAGTAGTTTGAGTCAGCAATGATACAATCCTAAAGGGTTGGATCATTGAAAGATAATTAATTAAGTTATTAATGCGTAATGTGTGACACCTGTGTCACTTCAACCATCAAACAAATACCAAACCAATGAAATATTGTATTTCATACTTGGGATTTGTATAAACATGTGTATCATTTGCACATATCAATTCTTGTTCGATTTCGGGCTCTAAATCACTTTCTGGAAGGTTATACGCGCACCAATGCGTAAATATAACCAGTTTAATGCAACAAACACTCCGGAATAGTGACATAGGCTTAACATACCTTAAATAACCTTTACATAACTTAGAAATAAGTTTTGGAAGGTTTGGTGTGCCGAAATCAAGTCTATTCGCTTACAGGGACTAAATTCGACAAACTGCGAAAGTATGTCGATTCGTACTGTAATGGACATTCCGGAACTTGATCATAAGTTAAACACACCCTAAATATCCTTTACATAGCTTAGAAATATTCTTTGAGGGGTTCGGTGTGCTAAAATAAACTTTATGATCATTCAGGGACTAAAAGCGTCAGAAAGTGCATAAGTTTGCATTTTCGCGTATAACTTACGTTCTGAATACATCCGGACATCTAAAAATTTATGTAAGCATTAAAATATTTAATTTTAGTGTTTGGCATAAGAAAAATTCATTCGTCGCACAATTTGGATCGTTTTTCGCGCTTATGCGCATTTCGTCGTAATTAAGCGAATATCGCGATCATACGACCAAACGAACCGACATCCGGCATATTTTTGAGCATGTTTCATGTCCACAATGTTTAATCATCATTTTAGGGCCTTAAAGTTGGCTTAACGGGCCTTAGAAGTGTCGGAATGAGCTTAAAACACACCAGGGACTAAAACTGTCATTTTTGGAAACTTGTTGCTGATCTGCAGAGCCCAGGCGGGCCGCATAGACTGTCTATGTCCCTTACGTGGGCTGTGTGGCCCTCCCAGATATGCAAAATCTGTTTAAACAGCTGTTTACAACTGTTATACTCACATAACCCACTTGCAAATGGTTTCTAGCAAACAAGGGGCTTAATCTAGGGGCTCCAATGGTTTTATAAAACTATGGGCTCGAAGTGTACGGCTGTGATTGAATCTCGGATTACGAGGAACGATCTTAACGGCTCTACTACATCTATAAATACCCCTTGCTCTCATTTGCAAAAAACTCACAATTTGATCTGATTTATGCTCTCTAAGTTGAAGTATATGCTTCGTACCTGAGAGAAAATCGGATCAAATCTTGCGGGGACCTTCTGTAAGTATTCTTTCGTTCTTTTCATTAGTTTTTAGCGGTAAAGTCAAACTGCGCTTGACTTTCTGCATTGACCAGTTTATGGTCAATGCGAAGTTCGTTTGAACTTCATAACGTGAGCGTAATCACGATGGTTATAGTCCCTAGTGACTATACCTACTGATTACCACGTTATCTAGGCTCAGTGACGAGTCGTAGTTTCGGCCAAAATGCGTATTCTTGCGTATTTTGTAACCAAACTACTTGTGGGTATCAAGACCCTTTGTCTTGATACCAAACCTGTTTTGAAACCTCGTTAAACATGTGTTAACATGTTTAGCTCGTCACTTTTAGATTTGAGCTTGTCTAGGGTCGTAAAGGTAAGCGATCTAATCAATCGCTTATACTTTCGAACCCGACCCATTTGGTCGATCATTAGGATCCGACCAAACACTTTAGGTGACCATAGTTGTATAGGGAATAACCTTTCAAGGTTATACCTTATGGTCACATCATTTAAGTAGTTGTATGATAAGTGATTTATATGCCTTAGGAAAATTACCAAAATGCCTTTTTTGCGCATAAATTCATTTTAAGCCTATGTAATGTAATTTTTGACATCTAAACTGATTTAGGAACAATATTAAACATGTTAAGGCATATTTTACTTGTCATAGGACTAGTTAGGCTTTCCGAACGCGTTTTACATGAACGACGCGTTAAAGTAGCATAAGCTACCTAAACGGGTCAAAAGCACTTAGGATAGGTTTTGTTTTAGCATAAGCTACCTAAACGGGTCAATACTCATTTGGTTTACGAAACCTCATACTATCCAATCTTCCGATCTAGGTCTGGTTATTTATGTAGTTATCTATATAGGGCGCCGTTTCATTTTCGTGATCCCTCTAGCTTTGCTTGGTTGTTGTTCAAGACTTTTAAGCACCCTCAGGTGAGTACATAGTCCCCTCTTTTACTGTTTTCAAACTGTTTTGGGGTGAAACACATGTGCCTAGTTGTTATTTTCGTGCTTTCCATGTTTTCATATCATATACTTGCTATGTTCATTAGTACACTATTAGTACATGATTTCATTATGTTTTGCTATGTATGTTTACTTAACATGCTAGCACATTGTTTTACATGACTTTTCTGCTCTGTATGTTAACTTAGCATACTTAGTACATTGTTTTACATTGCATCTCTGTTGCATATGTTCTCATAACATTTGGACACATTGTTTTATATCTCTACCTTGTATGTTCACTTAGCATACTAGGTACATTATTTTCATAAAACATGCTTACATTTGGTATATCATTTGGTTTGTTTAACGGGACTAAATTACATTCATTAACATTAGCTACGCCGCTCGGTAGTAAGTAATGGTACCATAGGACTTGACAAATCCCGTTCCTAAAACCTTAGGTTTGTTTAGGTGGAAGGAATGACTGAATCCGAAAACATTTTACTTTGATAATCTTTACTCTAAGGTTATCCGTCTGTCTCAAGGCTTGAATGTAGGCGTTTAACATTACCGCATAAATGGTTGTATCAGTAAAGCATGCATTATCTTACAAAACATAACTTTTGATTATATTTGATCAAATGCATTGTTTTGTACATTACTTTCTTATAGGGTTGAATACATGCTTTTAATCAATAAATGCTTTTATTCACTCTACATAACATTTGTTTACACATTACATGATTTACATTTGATGGTTTTTACATAAACATATGACATTTGACTATACATAAACATTTTTACATTGATGGTTTGTTTTGGTAAGTGATTTAAATAACGAGGCGTGTGTAATAAGATAAAAGCATGGTGGATACGCCGCTGGTACTTCCTATATATAAGTGCTTTTATAGTATTACATATCGTAGCGTTATTTAAACCATTTCAATATTTGACATATTACATTCTACACAAATGACATATTTTCACTAAACAATTGTTTTACAAAACAACTTATTTTATGCAAACTCATTTTACTTGGTTATTCATTTAACCTTACATTACTCTTTTACATATCATCTACTTTATCATCGCTTTTCAAATGATTTATGAAACAAAACATTTTACAAGGATGACTGACTTTTGCTAAACAACATTTTCTAAACTTATAAGTCATGAATCCTATTTTCACAAAACCTACGTATCTCACAGGCATTTTTATGATGACGTACCTATTTTCACATGTGTTTCAGGATATGATGCATAGGATTTATCAAGATACACTTAGGCAGACTTGGGCCTTAGTGACAATAAAAGATGCAAGACTAGTTGATTATGTTATACTTCTTTGTTTGTTAAGACATTGTAACTCTTTTAATCAATAAAACAAAATTTCAATTGTCCATGTGTTATGAAACAATGATTCTGTTACAACACTCCTCTACGATTCCACCACGATTTGTTGTTTTACGTGGTCGAGGTGTGACAGAAAAGTTGGTATCAGAGCTCATGGTTATAGGGAATTATGTTATTAGTAATGCTTTGACCTAGTCTATAACCTTCCTAGGACCCTAACGCGAGTTTACTTGCATTTAGTCATAAAACAATACCGTCACCTATCCTTAGGCGACAACCACAACAAGAACATAAATTTCAAAACCGCCTTGAAAACCAATCATCTGTTCTAGGATGATTAATTACTAGGTTTTGAACCCTCTAAGTTTTCAAATCTCGTCAAAGTTTGGGTCTTTTGATGTGAACACGTGCAAACTGGAAGGGTGAATGCCTGTACTCTAAGTTTTCTGTCTAAGGCTAGAGTGTTCGTACAAATCCGCAGAATCGGACCAGTCACTCTTACCTGGGAACTCTTGGGGTGAGTGTTCACTTATAGGCGAGCATGTCTTCAGTGATACATTAATATGACCCGTTTACTTTGATTAGTCACCGTCTCATTTGTTTGCCTTAGGTAACAAACAAATGATCGCAATTTTTTATGCGTTTCCATTCTATTCTGATTATCCGATAACCTTTCACTTGTTTCTTCCTATGTATTTCATTTTCTTCTAGAATGTCTCTTCATCGCGGTGATGCCCAGATATCCGAGCAGACTGCCAAATTCGCTCAGCAAATAGGCGAAGTCGTCCTGAAGACTGTTGAATTAGCTACTGCCATGTACCATCTCCAGGAAGAAGCCACTCAAGAAGCACCTAAGGAAGCAGAAGTCAAGTGTGACACCTGTGTCACTTCAACCATCAAACAAAGACCAAACCAATAAAATATTATATTTCATACTTGGGATTTGTGTAAATATATGTATCATTTGCACATATCAATTCTTGTTCAATTTCAAGCCTTAAATCGCTTTCTGGAAGGTTATACGCGCACTGATGCGTAAATATAACCAGTTTAATGCAACAAACACTCCGGAATAGTGACTCAGGCTTAACATACCTTAAATAACCTTTACATAACTTAGAAATAAGTTTTGAAGGCTTTGGTATGGCAAAATCAAGTCTATTCGATCACAAGGACTATTTATGTCAAACTGTGAAACTATACCGATTCGTATGATAACAGACATTCCGGAACATGACCATAAGTTAAACATACCATAAATATCCTTTACATAGCTTAGAAATAGGCTTTGAGGGGTTCGGTGTGCTAAAATAAACTTTTAGGTCATTCAGGGACTAAAAGCGTCAAAAAGTGCATAAGTTTGCATTTTCGCGAATAACTTACGTTCTGAATACATCCGGACATCCAAAAATTTATGTAAGCACTAAAATATTTTATTTTAGTGTTTGGCATGAGAAAAACCCATTCGTCACGCAATTTGGATCGTTTTTCGCGCTTATGCGCATTCCGTCGTAATTAAGCGAACATCGCGATCATACGACCAAACGAACCAACATCCGGCATATTTTTGAGCATGTTTCATGTCCAAAATGTTTAGGCATCATTTTAGGGCCTTAAAGTTGACTTAACGAGCCTTAAACATGTCGGAAATGGCCTTATTACACAACGGGGACTGAAATGGAAACTTTGGAAACTGTTTGCTGATCAGAAGGACCTAGGCGTGACACCTAGCCCCCTAGGCGTCACGCGAGGCCCTTTCAGATCACCAAAAGTTGTTTAATCAATTGTTAATAGCTGCTAAACACTCCAAAGGCCAATGGCACATGTTAATCCCTGATGTTGGGGGGCCAATGTGATGCACATGAGGTTACCAACAAGTGTAGGGATGAGATTATATCACGCTATTCAAGAAACGATCCTAACGGTGGTCCAAATCCTATAAATACCCAACCCTTTCAACCCCAAAAACCCACACCTTTGAAATCTGAATGTGCTCTCTAAGTTGTTGTGTTTAACACTACATACCTGAGAGTATTCGGATTCAAACCTTCCGTTCTTGGACCCTTTGTAAGTGTTCCTTCGTTCTTTTATTCTTTTAGCGTTAAAGTCAAACTTTGTTTGACTTTCTGCATTGACCAGTTTATGGTCAATGCGAAGTTCGTTTGAACTTCATAACGTGAGCATGATCACGATGGTTATAGTCCTTAGTGACTATACCTACTGATTACCACGTTATCTAGGCTCAGTGATGAGTCGTAGTTTCGGCCAAAATGCGCATTCTTGCGTATTTTGTAACCAAACTACTCTTAGGTATCAAAACCGTTTGTTTTGATACCAAACCTATTTTCTAAACATGCTTAGCTCGTCACTTTTAGTTTAGTGCTTATATAGGGTCGTAAGGTAAGCGATCTAAACAATCGCTTATACTTTCGAACCCGACCCGTTTGGTCGATCATTAGGATCCGACCAAACACATTAGGTGACCATAGTATATAGGGGATAACCTTCCGAGGTTATACCTTATGGTCATGACGTTTAGTTAGTTGTATGATAGGTAGTATATATGCCTTAGGTAAATTACCAAAATACCCTTTTTGCGCCAAAATTCATTTTAAGCATATGTAACATAACTTTTGGTATCTAAACTGATTTGGCAACAATATTAGACATGTTAAGGCATATATTACTTGTCATAGGACTAGTTAAGCGGTTCGAACGCGTCTCACGCGAACGACGCGTTAAAGTAGCATAAGCTACCTAAACGGGTCGTAATGGGTCGTAAGCACTTAGGTTAGGTTTCATTTTAGAATGTAGGCTTTGTTGAACCATACTACATGAGTTCCTATACTCATTTGGTTTACGAACCCTCATTCTATCCGATCCTCCTATTTAGGTCCGGTTTATTAACATAGTACCTATATTAGGTGCCGTTGATTTCCGTGATCTCTAGCATTGTTTGGTTGTTACTCAAGGACTACTAAGCAATCTCAAGTGAGTACATAGTTCCCCTATTTTACTGTTTTCCAAACTGTTTTGGGGTTAAGCATGTGTACCTATGTGTTATTTTCATGATTTCAAAGTATAATTGATTATACATGTTATTTCTTATCATTTGACAAACTAAATGACTATCTATGGTTTAAACACTAATTTCTCAAAGAACCTAAAATAAAATGTTGAATTGTACTTATTTTATGTTCACCAGACCGATTGGTAGTATGATATAGCGCTATAGGATTAGACACCCCATTCCTTTTGTCATGGAATGTCTGAAACCAATTTGTTTCTCCATCCAAATAGGGATTTCCTTTGTGGTATCCCTATAGTCTCAAAGGTGTATTTTGATGCACTAGGTCTGAATGAATTCTTAAATCACACTTTTATGGTATATTTTGATATACTCCCAAAAGTATAGTTTGATATACTCTCATGTGTGGTATTGTACAGAACCAACATATATATTTTAGTAACAAACCAAAACATATTTTGATATATTATTTATAAAACCCAAAGCATATTTTGATATGTTATTTATGAAACCAAAACATAGTTTAATATGTTATTTACAAATCCAAAGTATACTTTTAATATGCTACTAAAGGTTATTCATTTAACCTTACATTATTTTACAAAGCATAACTTCTGATTTATTCAAACACTTTGTTTTGTACATTTTTGCTTGTGGTTTAAGTAGTCTCATTTTACTTACCATACATAACTTTTGTTTACACATTACATGGTTTACATTTAACTTGGGTTATACAATAACATTGGACTATTGGTTTAAACATGAACATTCTATATTGGTGGTTTGGGTTGAGTAAGTGACTTAAGTAACGAGGCGTGTGTAAAATGATACAAGCATGGTGGATACGCCGCTGGTACTTCCTATATATAAGTGTTTGTATGGTATTACATATCGTAGCGTTATTTGAATCATTTCAATTTAAGTCATATAACATTTTATACAAATTACATACCTTTCACAAGACATTGTTTTACAAACAACTTATCTTATACAAACTCATTTTTACTTGGTTATTCATTTAACCTTACATTACTCTTTTAAGTATCATCTACTTTATCATCACTTTTCGAATGATTTATAAAACAAAACATTTTACAAGGATCATGACTGACTTTTGTTAAACAATTTTTTTCTAAACTTATAAGTCATGAATCCTATATTCACAAAACCTGTGTATCTCACAGGCATTTTTATGCTGACGTACCTATTTTACACATGTTTCAGGTGCCGTTTTAAGAAGATTGTTGATACATGCTACCTTTAGGATGGACTCGTGCCTTAGCGACTTTAAAACTTGGAAGATCATAGTTGTACTTATTTGATTGTATTAAAATAATGAGTTCATTTATTCAATAAAACAAAATTATTTAATCCATGGTTACGAAACAATGATTCTGTTACAACACTCCCCGACGTTTCCGCCACGTCTGGTTGTTTTACGTGGTCGGGGTGTGACATCAAGCCTGCACCAAAATCAAGGAAGCGTAAGGCTTCAAGGAAACCCGCAGCGAGTGCACCAATTCAAGCGGGACCTAGCCAAGTGGCAAGGCCACCAGCTAGGAATCCGTACTTAGGAGCTGCCCCATGGTGCAAACGATGCAACCGTTATCATTCAAACCTCATACCCTGCTTCAAATGTACCTACTGTGGACGGTGGGGACATTTGGTTAACATATGCCGCTTTGCTATCCAAAACAAAGCTGCTATAAGCCTTGTTGCTGCTCAACCTCCTGCCAGGAAACCTTATGCCGGTACTGCACTGATGTGTAACAAGTGTAATGTACCTCACCAAGCTTACCTGCAGTGTCGTCTGTGTGCTTCATGTGGACGACTCGGTCACCTGGCAAATGCTTGTCTTTTTAACCCAATCCAAGGTGGCCCAAACCAACCCCAAGTCAACCCTGCTCAAGCTCTTTTACCGTCTAGTACTTGGTACAACTACGGTGAGACGAGCTATTTTAGGAACAAGTAATCAGAGATTGTCAATGCAAGTCTGACGCACGGATAAGCATATGGCTGAGTATAAGATATTGCTGTTTTAATCTTATGCTTTTGTTTTCTCTGTTTTTCTTGTAATGTGAAACAATCAGTTTTGTTTATAAATAAATTGTTGTTCGCAAAATCTGATATACAAGTGTAGCTACATATGTGTATGGCATTTCCCTATAATACCTACATTAAGAAACTATGTTCCTTACAAACTACTCTTGTGAATTTCCCATTCTTGTGTTTGCTCATGATTCCCTTGGAAAATTCTAAGTACTCGTTTCATTCTAAGAAACGAAGTACAGAAAATAAAGTGACATTATAAGTAATCGTGCTTTTGCACATCTGTGCCTTTGAATCCTTGGTTAGATGGCTGAGGGTATATTCAATCTCGTACCCATATCATTTCATTCTGGTTTCGTAACAATATACATAGTATAATTATTTCAAAAACAACCTCCATGATTTCAAAAGCATTGTCTATGTTTTCAAAAACAACCTCCATGATTTCAAAAACATTGTCTATGTTTTCAAAAACAACCTTCAAGATTTCAAAATGTTATTAATACAATATAATTACTTATATCAAATGCATGATTTCAAAAGCATCATTCATGTTTTCAAAAACCTTATACATAATTTCAAAATTTATCTTGCATGGTTTTAAAACATTTTTTTTAAATATACTTACCTAATACACCTACTTTATGATTTCAAAAGTATTATATATAAGGTTTCAAAAACATTAAACACATTTTTAAAAGAAACCCCATGCATAGTTTTCAAAATATTTTCCTCATACATTGACTTAACCTTCAAATTCTGCTTCATATGTTGCCTTGACATATCAAGCATCCCAACTTCATAAGCATTTTTACTTCATGTTTTGACTTAAGCACATCCAGTGCAAGGTTTCAAAACATCTTCAACTCCCAAAATCCATATGGGATCTTTTTATCTTCACAATTAGACCCTTGTGGATGATTATCATTCAAATCAGAGTCCTTAATTGGATTCCTTGTGTACCTTAATTCGAACATTTCGGTTCCTTATAATCGAAATCGAATTTTCTCTTTAAGAACTTTCTATCTTCATAGTTAGATTCTTGGAAATATTTAAAGCACCAATCAAAATCCATGAATCAGATACCTGGTGTGCTTTAAATACATGTACGCAATTAACAAAACAAATTAAAGATCTAGATAAACAATTTTGTGGTTATGTGACTATGTGTTTATGCATCTTGTGTTTTCTTTTATGAATTTTGTGTTTTTGTATACTCTGGATATTCGTTATCCAAATCCTCGTAGAATCTTTCATATCTTCATATGAGGGATTCGTAGTAGGATACTCAAAAAGGTACTATCTTAAATCCTTATTGGGCTTCTACATGATAGTCAAGACCCTTGGATTTTATGGTACCATTCCATTGATTCAAAGAGACCCCTTTGAGTGGTCTAGGTCAAAAGATTGATTCAAAATCTGGTTAAGAATGACATGTGATGATACAAGCTTAAAAGACTCCTTAGTGGTCCATTTAAAGAGATCATTATTTGATTTCAAGGATCATGTGGAGGTCTAGACACACTCATCACAAGTTTGTTCATTGTTTTTCCCCTACACATTATGAAATACACTGTGCAGACTATGCAAGGAATTACGTAATTATGGACGCGTACATAATTATGAAATTCAGTGTACAGGAACACGGTAAGACTTATTATGTGTAAGAACCGATAGTGGCAACAATAACGAAATGTGAACAATGTAATGGAGGTATGGTGGACGCACCAATAACACTTTATATACTTGTATATAAGTGTCCCTCTCACATTGCAAGCATGATGTTATTTAAAGTTACTAGAAGTTCAGGACTCTAACCAGTGTTGCTTGATCTTTTCAACTTCATGTTTCAAACTCTCACAAGTTTCCTCTAAATAAATTTCGGGACGAAATTTCCTAAAGTAGGGGAGACTGTGACACCTGTGTCACTTCAACCATCAAACAAATACCAAACCAATGAAATATTGTATTTCATACTCGGGATTTGTATAAACATGTGTATCATTTGCACATATCAATTCTTGTTCGATTTCGGGCTCTAAATCACTTTCTGGAAGGTTATACGCGCACCAATGCGTAAATATAACCAGTTTAATGCAAAAAACACTCCGGAATAGTGACATAGGCTTAACATACCTTAAATAACCTTTACATAACTTAGAAATAAGTTTTGGAAGGTTTGGTGTGCCGAAATCAAGTCTATTCGCTTACAGGGACTAAATTCGACAAACTACGAAAGTATGTCGATTCCTACTGTAACGGACATTCCGGAACTTGATCATAAGTTAAACACACCCTAAATATCCTTTACATAGCTTAGAAATAGGCTTTGAGGGGTTCGGTGTGCTAAAATAAACTTTATGATCATTCAGGGGCTAAAAGCGTCAGAAAGTGCATAAGTTTGCATTTTTGTGCAAGAATACATCCGGACATCCAAAAATTATGTAAGCATTAAAATATTTTATTTTAGTGTTTGGCATAAGAAAAAATCATTCGTCGCACAATTTGGATCGTTTTTCGCGCTTATGCGCATTTCGTCGTAATTAAGCGAATATCGCGATCATACGACCAAACGAACCGACATCCGGCATATTTTTTAGCATTGTTTCATGTCCACAATGTTTAAGCATCATTTTAGGGCCTTAAAGTTGGCTTAACGGGCCTTAGAAGTGTCGGAATGAGCTTAAAATACATCAGGGACTGAAACTGTCATTTCTGGAAACTTGTTGCTGATCTGCAGAGCCCAGGCGGGCCGCATAGACTATCTATGTCCCTTACGCGGGCTGTGTGGCCCTCCCAAATATGAAAAATCTATTTAAACAACTGTTTACAGCTGTTACTCACATAACCCACTTGCAAATGGTTTCTAGCAAACAAGGGGCTTAATCTAGGGGCTCCAATGGTTTTATAAAACTATGGGCTCGATGTGTACGACTGTGATTGAATCTCGGATTACGAGGAACGATCTTAACAGCTCTACTACATCTATAAATACCCCTTGCTCTCATTTCCAAAAACTCACAATTTGATCTGATTTATGCTCTCTAAGTTGAAGTATATGCTTCATACCTGATAGAAAATCGGATCAAATCTTGCGGGGACCTTCTGTAAGTATTCTTTCGTTCTTTTCATTCGTTTTTAGCGTTAAAGTCAAACTGCATTTGACTTTCTGCATTGACCAGTTTATGGACAATGCGAAGTTCGTTTGAACTTCATAACGTGAGCGTAATCACGATGGTTATAGTCCCTAGTGACTATACCTACTGATTACCACGTTATCTAGGCCCAGTGATGAGTCGTAGTTTCGGCCAAAATGCGTATTTTGTAACCAAACTACTTGTGGGTATCAAGACCCTTTGTCTTGATACCAAACCTGTTTTCAAACCTCGTTAAACATGTGTTAACATGTTTAGCTCGTCACTTTTAGATTTGTGCTTGTCTAGGGTCGTAAATGTAAGCGATCTAATCAATCGCTTATACTTTCGAACCCGACCCATTTGGTCGATCATTAGGATCCGACCAATCACTTTAGGTGACCATAGTTGTATTGGGAATAACCTTTCAAGGTTATACCTTATGGTCACATCGTTTAAGTAGTTGTATGATAAGTGATTTATATGCCTTAGGAAAATTACCAAAATGCCCTTTTTGCGCATAAATTCATTTTAAGCCTATGTAACGTAATTTTTGACATCTAAACTGATTTAGCAACAATATTAAACATGTTAAGGCATATTTTACTTGTCATAGGACTAGTTAGGCGTTCTGAACGCGTTTTACGCGAACGACGAGTTAAAGTAGCATAAGCTACCTAAACGGGTCATAACGGGTCAAAAGCACTTAGGATAGGTTTCGTTTTAGTATGTGAGCTTTGTTAAACCATATCATATGAGTTCCAATACTCATTTGGTTTACGAAACCTCATACTATCCAATCTTCCGATCTAGGTCCGGTTATTTATGTAGTTATCTATATAGGGCGCTGTTTGATTTCCGTGATCCCTCTAGCTTTGCTTGGTTGTTGTTCAAGACGTCTAAGCACCCTCAGGTGAGTACATAGTCCCCTCTTTTACTGTTTTCAAACTGTTTTGGGGTGAAACACATGTGCCTACTTGTTATTTTCGTGCTTACCATGTTTTCATATCATATACTTTCTATGTTCATTAGTACACTATTAGTACATGATTTCATTATGTTTTGCTATGTATGTTTACTTAACATGCTAGCACATTGTTTTACATTACATTTCTTTTGCTATGTATGTTTACTTAACATGCTAGTACATTGTTTTACATGACTTTTCTGCTCTGTATGTTAACTTAGCATACTTAGTACATTGTTTTACATTGCATCTCTGTTGCATATGTTCTCGTAACATATGGAAACATTGTTTTATATCTCTACCTTGTATGTTCACTTAGCATACTAGGTACATTATTTTCATAAAACATGCTTACATTTGGTATATCATTTGGTTTGTTTAACGAGACTAAATTACATTCATTAACATTAGCTACGCCGCTCGGTAGTAAGTAATGGTACCATAGGACTTGACAAATCCCGTTCCTAAAACCTTAGGTTTGTTTAGGTGGAAGGAATGACTGAATTCGAAAACATTTTACTTTGATAATCTTTACTCTAAGGTTATACGTCTGTCTCAAGGCTTGAATGTAGGCGTTTAACATTACCGCATAAATGGTTGTATCAGTAAAGCATGCATTATCTTACAAAACATAACTTTTGATTATATTTTATCAAATGCATTGTTTTGTACATTACTTTCTTATAGGGTTGAATAAATGCTTTTAATCAATAAATGCTTTTATTCACTCGACATAACATTTGTTTACACATTACATGATTTACATTTGATGGTTTTTACATAAATATATGACATTTGACTATACATAAACATTTTTACATTGATGGTTTGTTTTGGTAAGTGATTAAAATAACGAGGCGTGTGTAATAAGATAAAAGCATGGTGGATACGCCGCTGGTACTTCCTATATATAAGTGCTTTTATAGTATTACATATCGTAGCGTTATTTAAACCATTTCAATATTTGACATATTACATTCTACACAAATGACATATTTTCACTAAACAATTATTTTACAAAACAACTTATTTTATACAAACGCATTTTACTTGGTTATTCATTTAACCTTACATTACTCTTTTACATATCATCTACTTTATCATCGTTTTTCAAATGATTTATGAAACAAAACATTTTACAAGGATCATGACTGACTTTTGCTAAACAACTTTTTCTAAACTTATAAGTCATGAATCCTATTTTCACAAAACCTATGTATCTCACAGGTATTTTTATGCTGACGTACCTATTTTCACACGTGTTTCAGGATATGATGCATATGATTTATCAAGATACACTTAGGCGGACTTGGGCCTTAGTGAAAATAAAAGATGCAAGACTAGTTGATTATGTTATACTTCTTTGTTTGTTAAGACATTGTAACTCTTTTAATCAATAAAACAAAATTTCAATTGTCCATGTGTTATGAAACAATGATTCTGTTACAACACTCCTCGACGATTCCGCCACGATTTGTTGTTTTACGTGGTCGGGGTGTGACATAATGTGGTAGGCCCCTCTTTTGAAGGTGACGTTACCCTCGGCTAAGTAGTTGAGTCAGCAGGGATACAATTCTAAGTATCCGGGTTAATGTTTTAAAAGTAGTTTACATATGATGGGGTCAAGGAGTTCGGACCCCTGCCATCCAATACCAGTGGGTATTGAAGGAGGTCCTACTAAACTTGACCCAGGTACTTGCAGGATCTATACACTGAACAAGGCAAGACGCTTACCAAATCATTCCTTTAACCCCCGACCAGGTAGCCAACATATCTCCATATAGACCGTGGAGATATGAATGGTGAAAATCTTTTATTTTATATAGATAGTAAAATAATGCCAAGACACCACAGACAAATGATAAGGAAGTTTCACCTTCAACATAAGAAACTAGTTATTAAAGTCATTAATACATAACCAAATAAAAAGTGCGAAAGATTAAAAATAAAAAGTATTACACTAAATGCTTGTCTTCACCAAGTGATGTAAGAAACTTATGCAAACATGGCCTTTGATTGTCAAGAACTCTTACGATCAATCTTGGATCCCGAGACTACTCACACACTCTATGATGGATGATGGTGGTGGATGTGGGTTGTGATGGTGGTGGTGGTGGTGGGTGGGTGTAGTGTGAGAGAGGTGGTTTGCCAAGGGATGGTTTGCAAGTGAGCCAAGCACCCCTATTTATAGCCTGCACAGAAGCCCGGACATGGCCCCGTGTCCACCCATCTTCACTTTCTTCATTAATTGCAGTTTGTCTAGTTGACCACGCCCCCGTGTCCGCTGGGCACGGCCCTGTGTGCAGAAGCATATTTGTACTATCAAGATTTGCCTAGATTCTGCAAATCTTAGCGTTGACCACCGCCCCGTGTCCGCTGGCCACACCCCCGTGTTGGGAAATAGAAGCTTCTGGCCACACCCGGGGGTTGCGACAGAAGGTGGTATCAGAGCTAAGCCACTGATTCAGCCACATAAGTGTTCTGCTGACATCAAGATATTATTTAAAGTGTTAGGAAATAAATTACGGAAATATATACATATCTATATATTTTATTTTGTGTTATTTGACTATTTGTTAGTTTACAGTATGAGTGATCAAGGACCCTCAGACGTGTATCGTCAGTTGTCCGATTCACCTAGGAGTGAAGGTACTTCTTCCCAGCCTGCCCTCTCTGGGTATTCAGCTGATCAGGAAGAAGGAATGTTTGTCTTTAAGGCTCAGTCTGAAGAGCCATTCCCTCAGAAAAAGAGAGGATGGTTCAGGAAGGGAGCATTCCAGCGTAGGAAAAGAATGCGAAAGTTGCAACAGCAAAGAGTCCTAGTAGCCGCTAAGCGAGAGTCAGATGCCCATACACAGGATGTGCTTAATATGAGCTTAGCCAATTTTCATATCCTAGCAACAACTACTGCCGACCCAAATCTGGAACAACTAGTAGCCCCACAACCCTTACCTTTGTTCCCCACTCAGCCGATGGAGATAGAAAACAACCTCGAAAATCAAGTAGAAATGCATGATTTCAACCCTGCGGAGATACCTAGGATACCAGCCCCTAATCCCTTAGACCCAGATTATGATCCATGGTTCGATGATCATAGGGATTATGTGCCACGCTATCACCTAAACGGCGAACCCATGCCGAACTTAGTAGCCTATCCAGGTCTGGACCCTCTAGATCCCTACTATGACAACGATGAATATATTAGGGAGATCTTAGAGAATCCGTACCCTCAGGAGAATCCCATGCCCCAGTACCCAGACCCATTACTAGCACCTGCACCCCCAATGAGTGCAGAAAATGTGCACGAGCTCCGAACTTTCGGAGAAGAAATCTTAGAGAGTAGTGAGAGGATGAGGCAGGTAGGAGAGCGACTCGTCTGGAAATATGACGAGCGGAATATGGATTACTGGATGAATCCAAACCAGTGAAGGTGATGGTAGAGTTGGTAATAATAATAATAATATAATAATATATAATATGTTTGTATGAAAAAATATATATTTTTATATATATAAATGTAATAATAATAATAATATATGTTGTAGTATTAGACCACTTTGTGGTTAGCGATGCATAGTAGTATTGTAATTTTAAATTTCAGTATTAGTTTGTAGTAGATGTATAATAGATAAGAAAGAGTAAAGTCGCAATGCTCGACGTTTTTGATCAAGATGCGTGTCATGTGATTGATCGTATTAAGATATTATCTTGTGATATTAATATGTGGTAAATGTTTAAAATTCAGATGGCCAACCAAGTGAATCAAGAGAATCCAGATAATAACCCAGAAAACCAGAATAATGATAACCAGAGTAACATTAACCTGGGTAATGAAAACCCGAACAACGACAATAACGGAAACCCAGTGGATAACAGTGCCATCCAACACGTAGTGGCACAAGGAATAATAGATGCGATGCCATATATTATTCAAACGGTTAGGGAGGCAGAAACTAAAAGTAAACATGATAGCAAGCGACCCTCTGTACCTGAACATAACATAAACAATGGACCCGTACTTCAAGTGCCCATTCCGAAAAGAAGAAGAATCGTGTCTTACGGTTGTTCTTACAAAGAATTCTGGTCTTGTAAACCAATGGAATTCTTGGGTAATGAAGGGGCCGTTGCATCTCTACGCTGGATAGAAAAGACTGAGGCAGTCTTAAGAATAAGTAAATGTGCGGAAGAGGACAAGATAATGATTGCTTCTAATCTGTTTAAGAATTCAGCCTTAGAATGGTGTAACACTATCTTCCAGTCTAGAGGAAGTGATAGAACTTACAATATGGAATGGGAGGAATTTAAATACATGGTAGAAAGGAAATTCTGCCCTCCCAATGAAAAGAACAGATAGCAAATAAATTCCTAAATCTTAGGATGACAGGAGTGGATAGTAAGGGTTACACTAAGTTATTCTTTGAATATGCCCGAATAGTACCAACCCTTACTTCACCTGAACCAGTATTAATCTCCCGTTACATCTGGGGATTAATGTCACACCCCCAAAATCCACATGCGGAGTACCACTGCTTGAAGGCGTGACTGACCAGGATCCAGCCACCAATTATACTGAGTATTGGTTAATAGTAAGAATGTTCACCAACCATAATAGTTAGTAAACATTAAGGTTTAAAAGTTTAAGTTCAAATAACAGTTTAAGTAAGCAGCGGAAGCATAAACCAAACAGTTTCGAAACAAAGTTCATAGTTCAAGATTATTTAGAACCCAACACATGGGTTAGACGAACACTACACCTTCCCGAGCTGCAAGCTCCTGAGTCACTGGGTACCTGCAAAGCATGCAGTAGGGTATCAACAAAGATGTTGGCGAGTTCACGAGTTGTCTAGTTTTTAGTTTCCAAAAACTTGTTTCACTAGTTAATTTATCCGTTTATACATGCCATGGGGAGCTACCCCATAAGTAAGCGACTAAACTGTTTTACAATACCGAATACTTACTTAACCGTACGTTTCCGCAGTTCCCCGTTTGTCAATGTTCTATCATCATTGACGGTTGGCCTGAGTACATTAGTTCACTCCCGTTCCCAGTAACAAGGGTCGGTGTGAGGCTGGTTAGACCTAAATAGCGCTATCAACTAATAACATATTCGCCTGACCCCATCGACTAATCGGTATTAAGAAGTGAGGACTTGAGTGATAGAGTTTCGTTTAGTGTTGCTTGCTGCATCTAGTATAAACAGTAATTAACTAAAAGTCCCATTTAAGGGGAGAAAAGTAGGTTGGTATCCCTTACGAGGGGATAGCGTTGTTTAAGTTTCCGTTTCCCAAACCACCGGGAACGCATGCTTTAATAGTTGTGAACTCACCTTGGGTTGCTCGGTAGATTTGTTACTTGGTCAAATACGTTGGTCACCACGTCCTAACATGGTTACCAGTATAAGTCATGTTAGGTACAGAGAAATCACGTATATCTTACACATATCTGACACGTAGCATGCATGATATACAATTTTCCTATAAGTTATTGGGCCTGTTCTAACAGTTATCCATAGTAGCACACAGTAACAGTAACACAGATTGAAAGCCCAAAACATGTTGTCACATATGTGGCCCAATAACTAGATCGGACGGCCCAACTCGAGATTACGTGGTCTCGACTCGAGAACATGGGGTCTCGGGTCGCATCCTGGAGGTCTCGAGTTACTGATGAGCAGTCTCGAGTGGTGCAGGCATGAGTCGTAACCTTGGAGGTCTCAAGTTCGGTCTCGAGTCGAGATCATGAGATCTCGAGTTGAGATCTTGCTGGTCTCGAGTACTTGCAATTGTCTTGGGTTGTTTGGTCATGGTCTCGAGTTGCAATCCCTGCGGTCTCGAGTTAGCACTTAATGGTATCGAGTCGCAACCGAGGGTCTCGACTCGTTTCTCTGGTGTGGAGATCCTTCTAGAACCTCTGATGTACTATCCAATGGGATTGCATGTTCATGAAATTGTGTACTAACCAACCAGAATGCACAAACATGTTTTCTTGTCTAAATATTTACTCAAATGGATCAAAACATAGCATTTCAAATGTTCATTAAATCTTCAAACAGTTCATCATTTAGGGTTTTTCTCATTCACCAAACATGACTAGTTAAGTCCTAAATCTAGCATGCATTTCACCCAAAACAGGAACATGTATACATACAATCCATATGTCATGACAACCTTGCATATCATTATCAAAACAACATTTGTCCTATAATTTCTAACAAAAGTCGAATGACCATAAGCATCCTAACTACAAATCATTCACCATTCAAATATCTTAGCAATTTATTATCATACCAAAGTTTACACACTACCTTTACTATTTAATCATTCAAGCAAGTAACACCATTATGCACATAAACATCTAGTAAGACATCTAAAACACTAACCGGTTGCTATAAGACACCGAGATGGAAGAAGATGATGAAGTGAATTTTCCGAATGATGATAATGAGCTTGACCGAGGTTCCTTGTTGTTGTCGGTTGATCCGAGAGAGAGATGAGAAGTATGTTGAGACTTAGGGTTTTAGTGAGAGAAAGATGAGAGGAGAGGGAGAAGGAGAGTGTGTGTGAGAGTGAGTGTGGGTTGCCCAAAGAAATGGCAAGGTTGGCTAGGAGCATGGGTTATATACTAGCCCCAAGTCGGTGCACCCTAATGGGTTTCCGAGGGGGATAAAGGGAGGCATGGCCCAACCGGCCCAACTGTTATACTGTTCACTCGAGACCGAGTGATCTCGAGTCGGGTTCATGGTCTCGGCTCACTTATACATATATATATATACATAACTATACATCATACGTACACTTTATCGACACATAGCACATCAAGATAAATCACAAACTTTCATTTAATAATATGTACATGAAATACTGAAACAAGAAGGTTGTTTGGGAAAATCCAGAGTGTCACAATTAATTGGGGAGATAAGACATGTAGTCAAGGCAGCTAGACCCCAAACCATAGAAGAAGCTGTAGAACTAACAAATACCTTGACAGATGAATTAGTCTGTACACGAGAAAAGGATCATTAGTGTATTTGATTTCCATAATCACTAACACTAAAGGAAAAGAATTAAAGGATATTCCAGTAGTATCCCAGTTTTCAGATATATTTCCAGAGGAGCTACCAGGGCAACCTACAGATAGGGAAGTTGAATTTAGAATCCATTTGATACCAGGGACAGCACCAATTGCCAAAGCACCTTACCGTTTGGCACCCGCAGAAATGTAGTAATTAAAGAAACAGTTAGACGAATTGTTAGAAAAAGGATTCATACAGCCAAGTTCATCCCCATGGGGAGCGCCGATCTTATTCGTTAAGAAGAAAGACGGATCAATGCGTATGTGCATTGACTACCATGAATTGAACAAGGTCACAATTAAGAATCGGTATCCATTACCAAGAATCGATGATCTGTTTGATCAATTGCAAGGAGCCCGATTTTTCTCAAAAATCGATTTAAGATCAGGATATCATCAATTAAAGGTACAGGAAGAGGACATTCCTAACACCGCTTTCAGAACAAGGTATGGCCATTATGAATTTACTGTCATGCCATTTGGTTTAACCAATGCCCCAGCTGCATTCATGGACATGATGAACCAAATATGTAAGCCATATTTGGACAACTTCATAATTGTCTTTGTAGATGATATTCTCATTTACTCTAAGAGTAAAGAGGAACATGCAAAGCATTTGCACGCACTTCTAAGTTTATTAAGAAAAGAAAAGCTTTATGCTAAATTTTCGAAGTGTGAGTTTTGGTTAGAACAGGTACAATTTCTTGGACATCTAGTTGATCATGAAGGAATTCATGTAGATCCCACCAAGATCGAGGCGATAACCAAGTGGAAAACCCCTAAGTCACCAACCGAGGTTAGAAGATTCTTTGGATTGGCTGGTTATTATAGAAGATTTATTCGAGATTTTTCTAGAATAGTCATTCCCTTAACTAAGTTAACCTGTAAATCCGTTAAGTTTGAATGGGGACCAAAACAAGAAGAAGCCTTTAGAATCCTTAAGCACAGATTAACCCATACACCCATACTAGCGTTACCAGAAGGAACTGAAGATTTTGTAATCTACTGTGACGCTTCTAAATTAGGTTATGGATGTGTGTTAATGCAACGTCAAAAGGTTATAGCTTACGCTTCTAGACAACTTAAGAATCATGAAGAGAATTATTCAACCCATGATCTAGAAATAGGAGCTATAATTTTTGCACTTAAAATTTGGAGACATTACCTTTATGGTAATAAGTTTACCATTTTTACAGACCATTTTTACATCCTGGAAATGATAAGATGTATCAGGACTTAAGAAATAATTTTTGGTGGATAGGAATGAAAATTGATATAGCAGCATATGTTGCAAAGTGTTTAACCTGTTCACAAGTCAAAGCTGAACATCAGAAACCTTCAGGTTTATTGCAACAGTTAGAAATGCCAATTTGGAAATGGGAATTGATAACAATGGATTTTGTTACTAAATTACCCAAAACAAGGAAAGGTAATGATACAATCTGGGTGATTGTAGACTGGCTAACCAAGTCAACTCATTTCCTACCAATGAAGGAAACTTTCAGTATGGAACAATTAGCTAAATTATATGTAAATGAAGTAGATTCTTTACATGGAATTCCTTTATCAATTGTTTCTGACAGATATAGTCGTTTTACCTCTCATTTTTGGACAAGTTTCCAAAAAGTAATGGGAACCAAGATAAATCTAAGCACCGCTTATCATCCTCAAATAGACGGACAAAGCGAAAGGACAATTCAGACCATGGAAGACATGCTTAGAGCTTGTGTAATCGATTTCGGAGGTAATTGGGACTATTATTTACCATTGGTAGAATTTTTTTATAATAATAGTTATCACACAAGTATCGATGCTGCACCATTTGAAGCACTTTATGGACGAAAGTGCCGAACTCCAGTCTGTTGGGCAGAAGTTGGAGAAAAGCAACTATCTGGACCTGAAATAGTACAAGAAACAACAGACAAAATCATTCAAGTCAAGGAACGACTGAAAGCAGCACGTGATTGACAAAAGAGTTATGTTGATAACAGACGAAAGCCGTTAGAATTTCAAGTAGGAGATAAAGTGTTATTAAAAGTCTCTCCTTGGAAAGGAGTGGTAAGATTCATCAAAAGGGGAAAGCTAAGCCCCATGTATGTTGGACCTTTAAGATTATTAGAAGAATAGGACCTGTAGCCTATCAGCTACAACTGCCAAAGGAAATAGCAGGAATACATGATGTATTTCATATATCTAATCTCAAGAAATGCTTAGCTGATGAATCACTCGTAGTACCTCTTAAGGATATAGAGGTAAATGAGCAGTTAAATTTTGTAGAGAAGCCTCTACAAATTGAAGACAGGAAAGTCAAGAACCTCAAGCACAAGAGATTAGTTTTGGTCAAAGTGAAATGGGACTCCAAAAGAGGACCAGAATATACATGGGAGCTTGAATCAGAAATGCAAAGGAAATATCCACACTTGTTCCAGTAGATCTCGAGGACGAGATCTAAAACAAGGTGGGGAGGATATATCAACCCTCCAAAATATTTTTAGACGCCCTAATATATTTTAAAATGTCCCAATATGTCCTAAAATACACCCCGTATGTGAAAACCGAGCCCAAAATATGAAATATCATTAAAAATAAAATAAAAACAAAATTTTTATGTCGCTCGCGGGCCGCGTAGATCCCTTAAGGATCTTACGCGGGGCGTGACAGCTCCAAACTCAGGCGACACCCGGTGCTGCCACGTGTCAACATCATGGTGGATCTAGTGGTGATGACCAATCAGGGCTAAGCCCTACACCCCTACTAAGCGGGCCGCGTAGCCCGTAGTCTCACCTTACGCGGGCCGCGTGAAACCCCAAATCAGGCCCTATATAAGAGGGCATCGGGCCTTCAGTTACGATCGCTCATTTCTTCTTTCTTACGAATTTCTGAAGAAGATAACATAATTTCCGGGCATAATACCCCCTAATTAACGAAGTTATGCCCCGTTGTAAGTATTATAATCGCGGTTACATATTAGATACGTTGCCCGATTGATCCAGGGTTCCGTAACAGCTGTCGTGGTTCTGCCCGACGTAGTCGTTGGAATGCCATCTCGGGGAGGGTATCGTTAATATAAATAAAGGGTTATTATACTAACATATGTACATTTGTGTAAATTATAGATAAATCACCAGGAAACCTTAGAAGAAATCTAAGACAGCAAAGTGAGTAATCTCCTTTTTATAAATTGTTTTTACAAAACCTTAAATGTTTTACAATGTGATTAAGTAGTGATTGAGTCTTTGTAGTTCTTCAATTAATGTCGGTATGTTGGGGTTTTGTATACAAAATGTGGAACACGTTACCATTGGACAACGAGTTAGCCAATGTGTAATATGACCCACCAGTCAGGATTGACAATACTGAATGAGTAATTATGTAGAAATAAACAATGTGATAGCTCTCAATACTGTTAAAAGATAATTTCTTCTTGATTAAAATGGGATTCACTCACCAGTATTTCCCACTGACAAATGTTTTTAAAACGCGTTTCAGGTAACAAAATGTAAAAGCCAATTAGAAGAAAGCCAGTTGGAGAGCACTGACGGCTTGGAAAAATGTGTCTATAAAAGTTACCTAAAAGACGATGTTTTAAATTCAATAAAATAGGGTTTATCCCTATAGACATATTGTAATAAGAAACTTGGGTTTTACCCATGTGGTTATTAATATAAAATATGGTGGTTTTACTCTGATAAACATTTCCTAACTACGGTCCTGATGAAATTTCTGCTGCCAAAATGATAAACAAATGATACCACCAATACTGGTCTCGCGGCCGCCCGTTCCCGGAACAGATAAGGGGGCGGGGGTTGTGACATCTTCTAACCAAAACTCACACTTTGAGATTTTAGCGTAAAGCTTTTCTTTTCTCAATAATGTAAGGAGTATGCAGATGCGTTGCATGTTCCTTTTTATTCTTAAAGTAAATGAGAATATCATCTATAAAGACAATTATGAATTTATCCAGATATGGTTTACATATTATGTTCATCATGTCCATAAATGCGGCTGGGGCATTGGTTAGACCAAATGGCGTGACGGTAAATTCATAATGGCCATACCTTGTTCTAAAGGCAGTTTTAGGAATGTCCTCTTCCTGTACCTTCAATTGATGATATCTTGAGCGTAAATCGATCTTGGAAAAGAATCGAGCTCCTTGCAATTGATCAAACAAATCATCGATTCTCGGTAATGGGTACCTATTTTTAATCGTGACTTTGTTAAGTTCTCGGTAATCAATGCATATACGCATTGACTCGTCCTTTTTCTTGACAAACAAGATTCGTGCTCCCTACGGTGATGATCTAGGCTGTATGAATCCTTTCTCTAGAAGTTCGTCTAACTGTTTCTTCAGTTCTTGCATCTCTGCAGGTGCCAAACGATAAGGTTCCTTAGCAATCGGTGCTGTCCCTGGTAGCAGATGAATTCTGAATTCGACTTCCCAGTCTGGTGGTAGTCCTGGTAGCTCTTCCGGAAAAACATCGGAGAATTGAGATACTACGGGAATATCTTTCAATTCCTTTCCTTTAGTGTTGATGATTATAGAAATCATATACACTAGTGATCCTTTTCTTGCACAACTTGCTGTATTCATCACAGAGATGAATTTCGTGGATCGAGATGGCTTATCTCCTTTAATTGTGATCTTTTCACCTCTTGGTGAATTTACTTATATTGACTTTTGATCACATAGAATACTGGCTTTATTGGCTATTAACCAATCCATTCCTAACACAATATCAAATCCTGCCAGATTCATTGGATAAAAATTTGCAACAAAGTTATGGTTAAAAATTTCTATTCTTGCTCCCTGCAAGATTTCAGTGATCTTAATGGTTTCTCCATTGGCGGTTTCTACTAGACATTCTGTGGGAGTTTAGTTAATGGTTGATTGAGAAGTTTGCAAAATGAAGTATTAATAAAACTTTGGTTCGCACCAGAGTCAAATAATACTTTAGCAAAAACATCATTAATTAGAAACGTACCGGCAATCACGTCCGAAATTATCTTGGCTACTTCTGCAGTCAGAACAAATGCTCTAGCATTCTTAGCAGTCTTGTTGTTCATGGCTAGAGCTAGTTTCGGACATTTTGGCTTAATATGTCCCTTTTCTCCACAATTGAAGCATACTCCATTACTAGGTTTCTTCCTGCAATCTTCTTCCTTGTGTCCTGGTATCTTGCAGAAATTGTTGTACGTAGAACAACTCCCTGAATGTTTCTTCTTACAGGCCTTACAGTAAGGTGTAGAGGTAGAACCTATATATTTCCCACGGTTGGAATTACCGTAGCGAAATTCCTGGGTAATCCTTTGAGCTAGGTTCTTCCTTTGGTTTTCTTCTTGTGTACGCACTAGTTCATCAGTCAAGGTATTGGCTAGTTCTACAGCTTCTTCTATAGTTTGTGGTCTAGCTGCCTTAACTACGTGTCTAATTTCACTGATTAATCCCAAAATGTAACAGGAGATTAATACTGGTTCTGGTGATGCTAGGGTTGGCACTATTCTAGCATATTCGAAGAATATGGTAGTGTAACCCTTACAGTCTACTTCAGTCATTCTATGGTTTAAGAACTTATTAGCTATCTGCTCCTTTTCATTGGGAGGACATAATTTCCTTTCAACCATATTCTTAAACTCAGTTCATCCCATATTATAGACTCTGTCACTTCCCTAGACTGGAGAATAGTGTTCCACCATTCTAGAGTTGCATTCTTAAATGGATTGGAAGCAAACATGATTTTATCTTCCTCTGCGCACTTGCTTATTTTTAAGACTGCCTCAGTCTTTTCTATCCAGCGTAGAGCTGCAATGGCTCCTTCGTTGCCTGAGAATTCCATTGGCTTACAAGACCAGAATTCTTTGTAAGAGCAACCATAAGACATGGTTCTTCTTCTTTTTGGAATAGGCAATTGAAGTAACGGTCCATTGTTTACACTGTGACTGGGTTCAGTAGTTGGTCGTTTACTTCCACTGTTACTTTTATTATTTTCTGCTTCCTTAATCGTTTTAATAAGATAGGGCATAGCGTCTATAATCCCTTGTGCCACTATGTGTTGGACGACACTATTATCTAATTGGTTCCCGTTATTATCGTTATTCGGGTTTTCTTGATTCACTTTGTTGTTCATCTGGATTATAAACATTTACCAAATATTAATATTACAGGATAATATTCAATGCAAACAATCACACAAGCAAACACATTGATCAAATTCGTCATACATTGCGACATTTACTCTATTTCATATATTTATATATTACAAGCTGCAACTGGAATTGAAAATACAATACTAGCTATGCATCAGTAGGTAGTGGATTATCTAGTTTTAGTTTTTTTTTCAAACTACTCACACATATATATATATATTTTATTATTATTATTATTATTATTATTATTATTATTATTATTATTATTATTATTATTAGTACTACTACAAGTGGGGGTTCATCCAATACTGCATGTTAAGCTCGTCGTACTTCCAAACGAGCCTATCTCCTATTTGCCTGATTCTTTCACTTTCATCTAATAACTCCTCACCAAAGGTACGGAGTTCCTGCATGTTCTCGGTACTTATGGGTGGGGCTGGTGCTGGTATCGGGTCAGGGTACGATGGTACGGGTTCTCCATACGGGTATAGGTTTTCTAATATTTCTCTAACATATTGATCAGCATCCCAGTATGGATCTAGAGGGTCAAGGTTGGGGAATGGTGCTACTGGGTTCTGTATAGGTTCCTCTAGTGGGTAGAGCTCTCGGTAATCCCTATGGTCGTCGTTCCACGGATCATAATCTGGGGGATGAGGTGCTGGGACTATAGGGATTTCGTTTGGGTCGAAGGAAGGTATTGGAATCTGGTCTACTGGGTTAGGTTCAATTTCCATAGTTGAGTGGGAAACAGTGGTAGTGGCTGGGGTGCAATGATTTTTTCTAGGTTTGGGTCTGCGGATGTGGTAGCTAGTATGTGAAAATTGGCCAATCGTCTATTGATTATGTCCTGGGTCTGGGCATTCATCTCCCTATTTGCGGCTACTAAGGCCCGTTGCTGCTGCAACTTCCTCATTCTCTTCCTACGCGCGTGTGCTCCCCGACTGAACCATCCTCTCTTTTTGGTAGGGAATGGCTCTTCAGATTGTTCCTTAAATATAAAGATCCCCTCTTCTGTGTCAGCTGAATACCCCGAGGGGGTAGGCTGGGAAGAAGTTCCTTCATCCTTAGGAGAACTAGACAATTGACGATAGGCGTCCGATGGTCCTTGATCACTCATACTGTAAACTAACAAATTGTCAAATAACACAAAACAATAATACGCGCACGTAATCCCATAGATTAATTCCTAACATAATGGATAAAATTTTGGTGTCAGAAGAACAATTATGTGGCTGAATTAGTGGCTGTAGCTCTGATACCACCTTCTGTCGCAACCCCTGACCCCTGCCCCGGGAGGCGGGCGGCCGCGGCCTACTCAGAGATGGTGGTATCGGTGTTCATCATTAATTTGGCAGCAAAAATTTCATCAGGACCGTAGTTAGGAAATATTTTATTAGAGTAAAATACCACATTTTTATAAGAATAAATACATTGGGATAAACCCAAGTTTCCATTACAAACATGTTTATAGGGATAAACCCTAATTTATTGAAATAAAACATCTTCTTTATTTAGGTAACTTTTATAGCCACTTTTCCAAGCCTTCAGTGCTGTCCAGCTGGCTTCTATTTGGCTTTCACA
This sequence comes from Helianthus tuberosus, assembly GCA_030545235.1. NCBI lineage: Eukaryota > Viridiplantae > Streptophyta > Magnoliopsida > Asterales > Asteraceae > Helianthus > Helianthus tuberosus. The sequence continues at coordinate 168,177,496 of CM060366.1, read as the reverse complement.
TTTTGTTACCTGAAACACATTCAAAAACATTTTATCAGCAAGAAATACCGGCGAGTGAATCCCAGTTTAATCAAAACAGGTTTTATCATTTTACAGCATTGAGGGCGATCTCGCAATTACATTTGTTTATATTTCTACTTTAATTACCACCCACGGTACTGTCAACCCGACTTGTGGTAGTGTTACTACTCACAGTGTAGTAACAAATTTTGTATACAAAACCCCAACATACCGATGATAATTATAGAATGCAAATACTTAATCACTGCTAAATATAAATTAAAACAATTGAGGTTTTGTAAAAAATAGTTTACAAAAAGAAGGATTACTCACTTTGCTATTTTAGGTTTTTCCCTGGGATTTCCTGATTATAATCTATCAAATTTAAACAATGCACACGCGTTAGTATAATAACCCAAATTTTACATTAGTTATACCCTCCCCGAGACAGAACTCCAACGACTGAGTCAGGCAGAGCCTCGACATGCGTTACGGAGCACTAGATCAATCGGGCAGCGTATCTAATACGTAACCGAGGGTTATAATACTTACAACGAGGCAGAGCTTCGCTAATTATGTGACAATTGTCAAAATTCCATGTATCCGTACAATAATTAAATAATGATTAGTGCTTTAATGACTGTGCTGATTTAAATTAATGACATTAATTGCTTTCTGATTATTGTCATAATACATACATGTGCATCACACATTTCATGATTTCATATCATTACTACATGCAACACTTATTTATTCAAATGATGCACGAAACAAAGTTAGCACAGTTATCGGAAAAATCAGAAATGCTGATAGGAGTTCACTACATAGACAGACATGGTATTGAGACACAGAATGAGCCAGGAACCAAGAGTTACACTAGTATAGTGTGTAGAAATGTAAGGATCATAAAACTGCCTTCCTAGTGATAGTTTAAGTGCCGGAAAGTGCCTAAAACTCACATAAACTGCAGAATTCTGCAGAATTCAGCAAAAATCAACATTTAAATAACTTGATATTATGCAGAATTATGGTTAAATGGTCCAGAATGTTTTCCTAAGTGTCGGGAATCAAAACTGTCACAAAAGGTAACATAAAGCACACTAAACTGCATAGTTTAGCACCTTAACGAACCGGTAACCAACCGAACAACCGGACAATACCCGAAACACCAAATTTTCACTAGAAGCATTGTTTTATCATTTCCGAGCTAGTTATGGTCCCCGAACATCATAACACACTATATAACAACATAACAAACTAAATACACTAACTAGACCCTTAGATTACAACTAACTAACTTAACTAACCATCACAACCTAACCATACCCCCCTTCCATTTACGGTTTCAACAATATCACCAACACCACTCTTCTCCCCCTCCTTCCTCTAGTCTCGGTCGAGAGCAAGACCACCACCACCACCATTTTTCACTTCAATTCCATCCATTCTCTAGTGATCACAAGATGCTAGGAGCTTGATAAAGAAGCTAGGAACCATTGGAAGGTGAAGGACCTCTCTTACAAGCTATTAACCACCAAGTTCATCATTTTCTTCATCTTATGTTCATCCCTAGCCTCGTACTAGTACTAAGATCTTTCTAATCCCATTTTACATCTTGTTATGTTGGTTAAAAGATGATATAAGTAACTAATCATGAAGAACACTAATGATCAAGAACATAATATTTAACATAAGAATAAAACTCATCATGCTCTATGTTGTTTAAGTGTTTATATGCTTCTTGATTGTTGATTGTTTATGTTTATGATGTTAAACATCATATGAAACTTGCTAGATTGTGATTAAATACATGATCCAGCAAGATGAGAGGATGATCTTGTGAAAAACCTTGATGATCATACTTTATGTAAGCATGGACTTGAAGAATGAAGATGTTTTCTTGAATAATGATGATTAAAGTATAATATAAGTCTTGTAAATGTGTGATTTCAAAAATGATTTTCTCAAGAAACTAAGTTAAATTACAAGATTTAAATAACCATGGTTTTTAAAGAAACTAATATCATTTTTAGTGATTAATCAAGTGTAGAAACATGCTAATGACAAGAAAAATTCAAGAAGAAATATTTTTAGAAAATCTTGTTACAAGTTGTAAAGATCTAAAATCTTCAAGAATGATGTTTTTAAATAAATAATCACACTTTAAAGGGTAACTAAGCTTACTAAACACTCTACTAAGTTACTATAAATTTTTATAAATTTTCAAGTTCATGAGGTAGTGTAAAAAGTTTGATTTTGGCACTTGGTAAGTATTGTTTGCTTTGTTGATGAATTGTGATGATTTATAAAAGAAAATGATATGCTTTGAAATTATGGAAACCTCCATTTTTAAGGGGAAACTATGGCAATTTTTTTCTAGAAACTAAACATTTAGAAAAATATTTTTAAACAATTATTTACAAGTATATTTTAACCATAATTTTTCATATAAAAATTTGCCATAATTTTTATTACAAGATTACAAATATTGGAGGTTGATTTTTGAATATAAAAGTGACTAAATATGTATTTAGGAAAATATATATTTAGAAGTCACAATTTGGGTGATTACTTGTAAATTATGTGTATTAGTTATATTATTTTAGGACTTGAAATAACATAACTCACCAAACTACCAAGAATTATAACACAAAAATATTACCAAAATTCCAAGAAATAAATATATAATTTATAACCAAAAAAATTGGACAAACCGAACAAGGAATATAAACTACAAAATATTCCGAAATTAAATTCATAAGTATATTTTGATAAACGGTATTTTGGAAACCAAGAGAACGAAAATATGATTTTTATAATTATTACAAAAATATATCATATTTTTTACAGGAAGAAAATATATTATTTTTGAATAAAGAAAAATATATATGTTTTCTTGAATTACTAGAAAATATATTATTTTTGGAGAAAATATATATATTCTTAAATAAATTTAGACATTTTATTTTGGGATGAAAAATAGATTTCTATATATTTTTTCTAAGTTAATCTTGAAAATATATTATTCTTGGAGTTTACATGAAAATACAATCATTTTTGCCAAGGGAAAAGTTATAAATAATTTTCTATACAAGTTTACTTAAAATATTTATATATTTTAAGGATATATATACATATTGGTGATTTTGTTTATTTATAATAATATTCCGGAAAAATAAATACAAAATTAAGTATAAGAATACTTAATAAATACAATGAAATGCGTATTCTTGTACATATAAGCACACACCGGAATACGCCGCCAATACTTGGCAAAATACACAAGGTTAAGAATGCAAGTGTAAGTATACCCATCCTTGGGGAAAGACATATATGTATAAATACATAATGTGTCAAGTTAAAATATATTATTTTAACTAATATTCCAATAATTAATAAATATAATTTCAGTTAAAATGTTTATTATTTTAACAAATAATTATATACTTTGGGATAATATTATGACACAAATAAACGTAACTCAAAGATACTAAATAAGACTAAAGTCAAGGCATGACCCATCCGTCTAATTAACCATAGCACGTTTGTAGGTTGTCGTGTGATCGAGTAGCAGCTTTGAGTTACACCGGATTCTAGACGCAAGATTGTGAGTTCATGTCCCCCTTTTCTTTTAACCGTTTACAGTTTTATAACTACGGGGGGTAAAATGCATGTTACAAAATGTTTACAAATGTTTATAAATGGTATGGTTAACTAAGGAATGATTACCGGGCTTTACAAATACATACATACAATGATTACACGTTTATTACGAGCTCACATACAAAACACATGAACACGCTCAACTTTTGTTGATGTTTTCAAACTACATGTATTTCAGGAAACTAATTATGGATCTGTCGGGCGTTCAAGATTTCAAGTTGTGTTTTTAAATAAAGATGTCATCCTGTGTTGAAGTGTTTGAGTTATGTATTTTATCTTGGATAAGATACATGGTTCAAAGCCTAGTTTGATAGTGTCTTTTGTTAAGTTTAATTTGGAACTTAAAACATGGGTTGTTATGTACTTTAAACTTGAAGTCTTGGTTTGTGGTTAAACAATGTTGGTTGTAATGTTTTGAAAATAAGTTATGGATGAACATCATGGTTTCTATCATATAAATGTTTGTTATGGTTGGATGCAATGATATTACGCAAGTCACACATAATCACGCTTTCGCAAAAGTCAGGGTGTGACAGTCTAGTATCAGAGCTTCGATTGTAGTGAACTAGGATTCTTTCTCAAGTCTAGACTACAATTATTAGGGCTCTCCTACGAAAATATTTTTACATCATATTTTTCATTGCATACACAAAATGCCCAGATCCATGGAACAAACGTTTTACAAAAGGAAAGACAAGAAACACAATTGCAAGGTCACATTAGTGGTTGAGTCTGCACGGGGTAGACTAGGAAAGATAGAGAAAGATTCATGAGGAATAATGTGAATACATGATTACATGATAAATTGTCTTTGTTTGCATATACTGAGTGTTAGTGGTTAATATGTGTGCACATGTTATGATTACTATGTTACAGGCACACATGTCTTCCTCAGAGAGTGGGTTGTCGGCTGCCCACGACCCAATGGCTGTCGTTTCAGACGACGAGATTATGCCCGAGCCAGAGATATATACGTCGGACACTGAGAGTGATCCTAACATGCTATCTGAGGACGAGGACGACTTCCAGCTGTTCACGCTACCAGACTTTGGCAATGATTTACTTATTGCTGATGGTTTCCCTGACGAGGATCCTTTTGACATTCCTGCTCCATTCCATGATCACCTCATCATTGGTCATCCCGATGGTGAGAACATCGTGGCTCCGATCCTCGATCCTGTTCCTCTTATGGTCATTCCTCCCGAGGATTGGCCATTCGATGACTTGTTCGATGACGATGTCGATTTGTTTGTAGACGGTCCCCCAGTTGACGCTAAGGCTGGCAATAGGTAAGTTGTAGGTAGCCTGCTAAGACACGATAACAGAAAAGTACACCATGTGATTTTTTATGTTTTTAAAAATAATCAAAATTTGAAAGTTAGGATTCATTATTTCTCCTTCTACGTGCATAAAATATACATTTGTCTTATAGACATTGGATATAAAGTAGTTAAACGAGTCATATTCATGTTTAAAATTTTTGTTGTTCGCGTTATCAGATACCTGTTAAACCTGCTAAGACACGATTTGCCAGCCAAGTTGACGCCCAGGGCGGGAAATAGATGAGGATGTTGTTGCTGTCCCACCTCCTGCTGTTCCTGTCATTGAGATATCTTCTGACACCAGTTTGCATTCGGTTTCAGACTCCTTTGAGTCTGTGACATCTTCAGCTTTACAGGCGGCCGGATTGCAGCTTTTTGCTACTGACTCAAACGATGACACCGCTATGTCTGCTGCACCCTCTCCTGCTCGTGATCCTACACCTCCACACGACCCCGAGCCTGGTCCTGAACTAGATCTTGTTCCTCTTGGTCAACCTGATGTTGCACCTAATGATCCTGAGCCGATCCCTGATCCTGACCATGCCCCTTTTGGATTACCTGATATTGCACCTCTTATTCCCGACCCAGTTCCTGCACCTGTCTTTTTCCTCTTGCTGAGCCATTTATTCCTCCATCCTCACCCGCTAATGTTGCTCCTCTCCCTCCTGTAGAGTCTGATGTCCATCGCACTGATTTACCAATTGTTTTCCTACAGGACATCCCTGCACCCCATCCAGGGGAAGGTACTTTGGGTCAACCCCCTAGTTACGATCCTTTTGCTTCAGCAGCTTTTCCTCCGATTCCATCAGCGACACCCTTTACTCCTTTCACATATACACCACTAGATGGTTCCCACCATACTCTATGCCTATCTCAGACCCCTACCATCCCTCACATTTCATTGGATACACACGGGACGAGTTGCTTTTGTCGCTGCAGTTGCAGTTTGAGGTTTTGAGTCGCAGAGTTTTGGAGCTTGAGCTGACTCCACGTCCCCCACCTTGTCCCTGTCAGTCTACTTTTGTTCCCCCACATTCATCGTCATCTCCTTTTGCACATCCACCTGCTGCTCTTACACCTTTTCCAGGTTTTGATGCTCGTTTCCTTACTGTCGAGCAGCAGATCAGTTACTTACTTTGCCGTGTATACGAGCTCGATGAGGAGCTTGCGCACGTTAGCAGTTTTCTTTTCTTCCCTCCTCCGCCCCCACCATCAGCATAGTAGGTTTTTGGTTTTGTGCAGATGCATTACTTTTGGTGAGAGCACTACTATTGAGCCGAGATTGCGAAGACTTTTGAAGACCATTTTTGACCTTGTGATTTTTGTATATTGACAGACTTATTGGACAAGGGTAGTGTGACCCTATGTTCCTTTTGATGTGATACACTTTGTGAACAATGTAACTGTGGTCGGTAATTAATGAAATCTCAATCGTCATGTTCTCACTAAACACATTGTTGGGTTACAAATTTATGCTATGATTGTGTTGTTGCATGATTGTTTGATATAACGATTGTTTATATGTATGCACATATGACCTTTAGACAATTACTTATTTACTTAACAAATAAGACATGACCTATCAAATCTTCTTATTAGAAGGAGAATGCCTCCTCGAAGGACCAATCAACTGCCCACGACCGAGGCAGAATTACAAGAGCGCATCTCACAGGCCATCGCACAGCACGAGGCCCTTTGCTCCAAACACAACAGAGGTACCTCAGGGATTAACTCACCTAACGGTAATGTTTAGTCACCTAAGACACATTACAATACGTTTGGACATTTCCAAGTGTGCTTTGCTAATGCTTACTGTGAATGATGTTGCTTGTGTACAGGCTGTACCTATAAGCAGTTTTTGGACTGCAAGCCTCTGAATTTTGACGGTAGTGGGGGTGTCGTAGCTTTTGTGAGATGGGTTGAGAAGACGGATTCTGTTTTAAGGATGAGCAAATGTGCTCCAGAGCATCAAGTCACGTACATTTTTGGACTGTTTCTAGATGGAGCCTTGTCGTGGTGGAACCTTCAGGTTCAGACTTTGGGTGAGGCTGTGGCGTATGCTTTGACGTGGGATGAATTGAAAGAGTTGATGCGTAAGAAGTATTGTTCTCGAGCCGAAATCCAGAAGTTGGAAACTGAATTCTGGAACTTGAAAATGGAAGGTCCAAAGGTGGCTGAGTATGTGCAGAGATTCCATGATTTGCCTCGTGTTGTCCCTTACTTGGTAGAGCCGGAGTTTAAGAGGATAGAACGTTTCATCTGGGATTGGCACCTCAGATTCTGAGAATGGTGAATGCTTCCAAGCCACAGACTATTACTGAGGCAATCGATTTGAGTGTGGCACTGACTGAGGAAGCCGCCAGATTGGGCAAGTTCTCGGTTTCTGAAACAAAGAAGAAAGAGACTCATGTGGAGTCGTCTGGGGAAAACATGAGAAAGTTTACGAATTTCAAGAAGGGTACTCAGGTGAATAACAACAATGCCAACAAGCGCAGAGACGCTAATCCGCCAGTTGAGGCACAATCTGGCGCTGTAACTGCTGAGAATAGGGGAAAAGGGTACATGGGTACCCTACCAAAGTGCGACATTTGTCAGTTTCATCATGCTGGTCGATGCAGAGTTGGGAAATGTGAAAGTTGTGGAAAAATTGGGCACTCTAAGGAGACATGCTGATATGGTGTTGGGCGAGGAAATGGAGGACAAGGCGGTAACGGCAATCGTGGATGTAATGGTTATGGGAACAGAAATCAGGGAGGAAACAACAATCAGGGAGGTATTGGAAACAGGAATGGAAATGGAAATCAAGCAGGAAATGGAAACTGCGGAGGAAATAATAACAACAACCAAGGTGGTAATGGCAATGGATGCGGTCAAGGTTGCTTTGGTTGTGGTGAAATAGGGCATTTTAAGCGGGATTGCCCAAAGAATAACCAAGATCGTGGAAAAGTGTTTAACATTGGAGCTAGGGAAGCATGCCAGGATCTGAACGTGGTTACTGGTACGTTCCCTATTAATCAACATTTTGCATCTGTGCTGTTTGATACTGGTGCCAATTATAGCTTCGTATCTCTAGAATTTAAGGATATACTTGGTTTAGTTGCGAGTAAGTTAGACGTCCCGTACTCGATAGAACTAGCTAATGGGAAGCTAGTAGAAGCTAATGAAGTGATTAGAGGCTGTGTTATAGAGCTTGGAGAGCGTGAGTTTTCGATAGATCTTCTGCCAGTTGATTTGGGAAGCTTCGATGTCGTAGTTGGGATGGATTGGTTGTCTAGCAATCGTGCAGAGATTGTATGCCATGAGAAGATTATTTGCATTTCGATGGCGAATGAAGAGACGATCGTGATTCACGGGGAGAAGCATGATACGCCTCTGTGGATTATTATTTGAAGGCGCGAAAGTGTCTACGCAAAGGGTGCATTGCCTTTTTAGCTCATATTGAGGATAGGTAAGCCGAAGAGCCGAAGCTCGAAGATATCCCTGTGGTAAGGTAATATCCTGAAGTCTTCCCCGAAGACTTGCCAGGATTACCTCCTCAACGACAAGTCGAGTTCCACATTGACTTGGTTCCAGGTTCCGCGCCTGTAGCCAAGGCACCTTACCGACTTGCGCCTTCAGAGATGCAAGAATTATCAACGCAGCTTCAGGAGTTACTAGACAAGGGATTCATAAGGCCGAGCTTCTCGCACTGGGGAGCTCTGGTGCTGTTCGTCAAGAAGAAGGATGGTAGTTTTCGAATGTGCATCGACTACCGGGAGTTAAACAAGTTAACCATCAAGAATTGGTACCCCTTGCCGAGGATTGATGATTTATTTTCCAAGATTGATCTTCGATCAGGTTATCATCAGTTGCGGATTCAAGAAGAAAGTATACCAAAGACTGCCTTCAGAACTCGTTATGGACATTACGAGTTTCTAGTGATGCCGTTTGGGTTGACAAATGCACCGGCAGTATTTATGGATTTGATGAATCGGGTTTGCAAGCCATATCTCGATAAATTCGTGATCATATTTATCGATGATATTTTGATTTATTTGTGGACTAAGGAAGATCACGCGCAACTCCTCAGAGCCATTCTTGAGCTGTTAAAGAAGGAAAAGCTCTACGCTAAGTTCTCGAAGTGTGAGTTTTGGATACGCGAAGTACAGTTCCTCGGTCACGTAGTAAATGAGAATGGTATTCACATGGATCCCACAAAGATCGAAGCAATCAAGAACTGGGAAACTCCGAAGACGCCGACCGAGTTCCGACAGGTTTTAGGTTTAGCAGGATATTATCGCAGATTAATTGAGGATTTCTCCAAGATAGCTCAACCGTTAACCTCCCTTACTCAAAAGGACAAGAAGTATGGATGTATCATACTTTTTGAGGATTTCAGCTGCTCAAGAATAAGCTATGCGATGCACCTATACTATCCCTACCCGAAGGCACCGACGACTTCATGGTATATTGTGACGCCTCGCGTCAGGGATTGGTTTGCGTGCTCATGCAACGCCAGAAGGTTATCGCTTATGCTTCACGCCAACTGAAGGTCCATGAGAAGAACTATACCACGCATGACTTGGAGCTAGGCGCAGTGGTATTTGCTTACTCGATGTACTATCTTCACGGACCATAAGAGCCTTCAGCACATATTTGATCAGAAAGAGCTTAATATGAGACAGCGGCGATGGGTTGAGTTGTTAAACGATTATGACTGCGAGATCAAGTCTCATCCCGGAAAGGCGAATGTGGTGGCAGACGCCTTAAGCCAAAAGGAAAGGATCAAGCCCATAAGGGTTAGGGCTTTGGAGATGATTATTCAGACGGACCTCACGTTGTGTATTCGTGCTGCACAAAAAGAAGCTCTTAAGAAAGAAAACATTAAGGCTGAATATCTCCAAGGAATAGAGAAGAAGTTGACACCCAACAAGGAAGGAACCTTGTATTTCATGGGACGTATTTAGGTTCTGCTTTTTGGTGGTATTAGAGAATTTATTTTCGATTAAGCTCATAAATCGAGGTACTCGATCCATCCAGGATCAGACAAGATGTACCAAGATCTTAAGTATTACTACTGGTGGCCAAAACTCAAGAGTGATGTTGCCATCTACGTTGGGAAGTGCTTAACTTGTGCCAAGGTGAAGGCCGAGTATCAGAAACCCTCAGGTCTTTTGCAACAGCCATAAATACCCATGTGGAAGTGGGAGCAGATTTCTATGGACTTTCTAACCAAGCTACCCAGGACTCCCAGAGGTCATGATACGATTTGGGTAATCGTAGATCGGTTAACAAAGTTTGTGCACTTCTTACCGATTCGGGAAAAGGATAACACTGGTAAGCTAGCTGAGCTTTACCTCAGGGAGATAGTAGCACGTCATGGAGTGCCTATCTCGATTATATCGGACAGAGATGGACGGTTTGTGTCAAGGATTTGGCAATCCTTCCAGGAAGCTTTTGGTTCTCAGTTGAATCTGAGTACGGCTTTTCACCCGCAGACGGACGGACAGAGCGGGAGAACGATTCAGACGTTGGAAGATATGCTACGTGCTTGTGTAATGGATTTGGGTGGCAGTTGGGATACTCATCTGCCTCTGGTTGAGTTTTCATATAACAACAGCTACCATACAAGCATCCAAGTTGCACCGTTCGAGGCTCTCTACAGACGTAAGTGCCGATCGCCGTTATGCTGGGTAGATGCATGTGATAGACAGATGGTTAGCCCCGAACTGGTCCAGGAAACAACTGAGAAGATCATACAGATCCGAGAGCGCATCAAGGCGGCTCGTGATCGACAGAAGAGTTATGTGGATCAAAGGCGAAAACCCTTGGAATTTGAAGTGGGTAATATGGTTTTGCTGAAAGTCTCACCTTGGAAAGGTGTAGCACGCTTTGGGAAGCGTGGTAAGTTAAACCCACGTTATATCGTGCCATTCAAAATTTTGGAAAGGGTTGGTACCGTGGCGTACAAGTTGGAGCTACCTGAGGAACTACATGGTGTTCATGATACATTCCATGTATCAAACTTGAAGAAAAGTCCAACTCAAGAGACAGTAATCATCCCTGCGGATGAAGTGCACATAAACGACACACTCCACTTCACAGAAGAACCTGTTGAGGTTACAGATTGGAAAGTTAACAAGACTCGGAGGAGTAGTGTTAAGCTTGTCAGGGTTCGATGGAACGCACGTCATGACCCATAGTTTACATGGGAGTGTGAAGATCGTATGAAAGCAAAGTATCCGCATTTGTTCCCTAACTCCCCTGTAATTGTTAGCGCAGCTTAAAAACAGGGGGAGAATGTGACAATTGTCAAAATTCCATGTACACGTACAATAATTAAACAATGATTAGTGCTTTAATGACTGTGCTGATTTAAATTAATGACATGAATTGCTTTCTTCTTATTTTCATAATACATACATGTGCATCACACATTTCATGATTTCATATCATTACTGCATGCAACACTTATTAATTCAAATGATGCACGAAACAAAGTTAGCACAATTATCGGAAAAATTAGAAATGCTGACGGGAGTTCAGTACATAGACAGACATGGTATTGAGACAGAGAATGAGCTAGGAACCAAGAGTTACACAAGTATAGTTTGTAGGAAAGTAAGGATCATAAAACTATCTTCCTAGTGATAGTTTAAGTGCTGGAAAGTGCCTAAAACTCACATAAACTGCAGAATTCAGCAAAAATCAGATTTAAATAAGTAGATATTATGCAGAATTATGGTTAAATGGTCTAGAATGATTTCCTAAGTGTCGGGAATCAAAACTGTCACAGAAGGTAACATAAAGCACACTAAACTGCATAGTTTAGCACCTTAACGAACCTGTAACCAACCGAACATTCCGAGCTAGTTATGGTCCCCGAACATCATAACACACTATATAACAACATAACAAACTAAATACACTAACTAGACCCTTAGATTACAACTAACTAACTTAACTAACCATCACAACCAAACCATTCCCCCCCCCCCCTCCATTTACAGTTTCAATGGGTGGCCCACCCTTGATTTCTTCACTTATTTTATTTGATCTTGTCTTGAACTTTAGAGAACACATGAACCAATGGACTTAGCAATGTTGGAAACAAGTTTACTTAAACCTTAAGTCCTTCATTCATCACATTTTCACAACATCACCAACACCACTCTTCTCCCCCTCCTTCCTCTAGTCTCGGCCAAGAGCAAGACCACCACCACCACCATTTATCACTTCAATTCCATCCATTCTCTAGTGATCACAAGATCCTAGGAGCTTGATAAAGAAACTAGGAACCATTATAAGGTGAAGGACCTCTCTTACAAGCTATTAACCACCAAGTTCATCATCATCTTCATCTTGTGTTCATCCCTAGCCTTGTGCTAGTAGTAAGATCCTTCTAATCCCATTTTACATCTTGTGATGTTGGTTAAAAGATGATATAAGTAACTCATGAAGAACACTAATGATCAAGAACATAATATTTAACATAAGACTAAAAATCATCATGATCTAAGTTGTTTAAGTGTTTATATGCTTCTTGATTGTTGATTGTTTATGTTTATGATGTTAAACATGATATGAAACTTGCTAGATTGTGATTAAATACATGATCTAGCAAGATGAGAGGATGATCTTGTGAAAAACCAAGATGATCATACTTTATGTAAGCATGGACTTGAAGAATGAAGATGTTTTCTTGAATAATGATGATCAAAGTATAATATAAGTCTTGTAAATGTGTGATTTCAAAAATTATTTTCTCAAGAAACTAAGTTAAATTACAAGATTTACATAACCGTGGTTTTTAAAGAAACTAATCACATTTTTAGTGATTAATCAAGTGTAGAAACATGGTAATGACAAGAAAAAATCAAGAAGAAATATTTTTAGAAAATCTTGTTACAAGTTGTAAAGATCTAAAATCTTCAAGAATGATATTTTTAAATAAATAACCACACTTTAAAGGGTAATTAAGCTTACTAAACACTCTACTAAGTTACTACAAATTTTTATAAATTTTCAAGTTCATGAAGTAGTGTAAAAAGCTTGATTTTGGCACTTGGTAAGTATTGTTTGCTTTGTTGATGAATTATGATAATTTATAAAAGAAAATGATATGCTTCGAAGGCATGGAAACCTCCATTTTTAAGGGGAAACTATGGCAATTTTTTTCTAGAAATTAAACACTTAGAAAAATATTTTTAAACAAGTATTTACAAGTATATTTTAACCATAATTTTTCATATAAAAACTTGCCATAATTTTATTACAAGATTACAAATATTGGAGGTTGATTTTTGATAATAAAGTGACTAAATATGTATTTAGGAAAATATATATTTAGAAGTCACAATTTGTGTGATTACTTGTAAATTATGTGTATTAGTTATATTATTTTAGGACTTGAAATAACATAACTCACCAAAATACCAAGAATTATAACACAAAAATATTACCAAAATTCCAAGAAATAAATATATAATTTATATCCAAAAAAATTGGACAAACCAAACAAGGAATATAAACTACAAAATATTCTGGAATTAAATTCATAAGTATATTTTGATAAACAGTATTTTAGAAACCAAGAGAACGAAAATATGATTTTTATAATTATTACAAAAATATATCATATTTTTTACAAGAAGAAAATATATTATTTTTTAATAAAGAAAAATATATATGTTTTCTTGAATTACTAGAAAATATATTATTTTTGGAGAAAATATATATTTTCTTAAATAAATTTAGAACATATTATTTTGGGGTGAAAAATAGATTTCTATATATTTTTTTCTAAGTTAATCTTGAAAAATATATTATTCTTGGAGTTTACATGAAAATACAATCATTTTTGCCAAGGGAAAAGTTATAAATAATTTTCTATACAAGTTTACTTAAAATATTTATATATTTTAAGGATATATTCATATTGGTGATTTTGTTTATTGAAAATAATATTCCGGAAAAATAAATACAAAATTAAGTGCAAGAATACTTAATAAATACAATGAAATACGTATTCTTGTACGCATAAGCACACACCAGAATACGCTGCCAATACTTAGCAAAATACACAAGGTTAAGAATGCAAGTGTAAGTATACCCATCCTTGGGGAAAGACATATATGTATAAATACATAATGTGTCAAGTTAAAATATATTATTTAACTAATATTCCAATAATTAATAAATATAATTTCAGTTAAAATGTTTATTATTTTAAAAAAATAATTATATACTTTGGGATAATATTATGACACAAAGAAACGAAACTCGAAGATACTAAATAAGACTAAAGTCAAGGCACGACCCATCCGTCTAATTAACCATAGTACGTTTGTAGGTAGTCGTGTGATCGAGTAGCAGCTTTGAGTTACACCGGATTCGAGACGCAAGATTGTGAGTTTATGTCCCCCTTTTCTTTTAACCGTTTACAGTTTTATAACTACGGGGTGAAATGCATGTTACAAAATGTTTACATATGTTTATAAATGGTATGGTTAACTAAGGAATGAAGTGCTAGATCATGTGAATGGGTAGGCGCACACTTAAGACCATTAATCCTCGTATAAGGACCGAGGGACATGAGTGATAGATCTATTTGGGTGTTGCGAGCCCCACCCCTGGGCCGAAAGTGGCCGAAGGTGGTGACTATGTCTTCCAGCTACAAAATCTGCTAGGTTTGAGCCTTCCTATGCCGTTGCACACATATTAATGACCTTGCAAATCATTAATTGATCTGTTCATAGACGTTTTCATACTGGGGTTTACAAATACATACATACAATGATTACAAGTTTATTACGAGCTCACATACAAAACACATGAACTCGCTCAACTTTTGTTGATGTTTTCGAACTACATGTATTTCAGGAAACTAATTATGGATCTGGCGGGTGTTCAAGATTTCAAGTTGTGTTTTTAAATAAAGATGTCATCCAGTGTTGAATGGTTTGATTTATGTATTTTATCATACATGGTTCAAAGCCTAGTTTGATAGTGTCTTTTGTTAAGTCCAGTTTGGAACTTAAAACATGGGTTGTTATGTACTTTAAACTTGAAGTCTTGGTTTGTGGTTAAACAATGTTGGTTGTAATGTTTTGAAAATAAGTTATGGATGAACATCATGGTTTCTATCATATAGATGTTTGTTATGGTTGGATGCAATGATATTAAGCAAGTCACACATAATCACACTTCCGCAAAAGTCAGGGTGTGACAAATTAGGGGTGTATAATACCCAATACTACTTCAAATATTCATAAATTTAGAGAGAATTTCGAGATATGAACGATTTGGGACTGAAGGCCGATCCCCTCTATTTATAGGGTCTGATCTCCCCTTTCTCGCGCCCTGCGAAAGAGACACAAGGGTCGTCGTGCCCCGCGAGCTAGGTCGGGTAGGGCCTAGGGTTGGCCAGTCAAGGGATAGCTTCGACGAATGGCAGGACACGTGGCGACCTTGGGTTCCGCCTGCTGTCCACTTTGTCACGGCCCGCGACAGATCCTGAGGGGTCTGTCGCGCCCCGCCAGAGATCATTAAATTTTGTTTTTATTTAATTTTTATAAAATTAAAGGTATTCGGGACCGGTTTTCGTATACGGGGTGTATTTTGGGACGTATAAGGGTGTTTTAATTATTTTAGGAGGGTTGTTATAAAGAGCGTTATGATTAACTTAACATGACCTCAAGAATACGGGCGGTGCGTTACTCCTACAGCGCTATACATGTTAAGGGAGGCTTCTACGAAGTTAAGGACAAAGTATTGTACAAGTAAAGTTTCTAGCGTGCATGTATTTCTAAATAAAAGCGTATAAAGCATGTATGTTGCATTCGGTTGCATGAATAAAGTGGTTGCGTATAAGTGTTTGTGTATTTTTTGTATAATGTATATATTGCCCCCAAAAGTGATAAAACGAAAAATGGATCATGTATACTCACGGTTTTGCTAAGCTTTCCCTTTAACCGTGGATCATGGGTCCAAACTTATAATCATAACGAGGAACTTAGAACAAAGATAAGTTAACCTATGTTCATGACATATAACCATGATTCGGTTATCATCAAGACTTCGGTTATATATATTATATAGTATATAGATTACGTTATAGGTCCATCATGTAGTGTTATATAAGTCAAGCATGGAGGTATGAAGTTGGCGAAGGAGACGGAGCGTTGGCTGCTTGATCTGGTAGTGGGTCACTTGTGAAAATGCTGGCATGGAGTTTGTCTTCAATTAAACGAGCCAATGCATATGCTTTATGGAGAGTATGAGGATGATGGATAGTGAATTCACTCTGAATGTCTGGCTTAACGCTGTGTAACACCCCGTGTTTTGAGAGTCAAAGTCAAGATTGAAGTCAAAGGGAGACAAGATTGCTAATTGTGATCTGTCACTCCTTGCTCAACTCCTGTTTTGACTTCTTTGACTTGTAGTTAGTCTATTATATGTTTTACGTTAGTTGTATTATGTGGAGTACTTATTAATAATCGAGGTTTATTCGATATTTATCGCATGATTATCGCAATCGCACTCGCAACTCGAATTACGCATTCTGGTTACTCTTTTATATGTGTGTGTGTGCCTTATGTGTTACCTGTGCATGTTTACTTATGTTATGGTGATTAGTCGAAACGCAATCGAAACACAATCGCAACCGAATCGCAAACGCTAGACGAATGTGAAATAAGAATGTTTATATGTTGATATAGTAGTTGGGATTAAAAGTAATTTGACTAGGAAACTCTATCGCATCGCAATGCTCGCAATCGCAATCGAAACAGCAAAACTCATCGCGCCGTGCCCTCCAATCGAGTGGCCAACCGATCGAACTGCCATCCGATCGGGGTGCCACTCGATCGGGCTGCCACCCAACCAGGGTAACCACTCGATCGACCAGCCCTCTCCTCCCCCTTTCCTTTTATGGAAACCCTATATATACCCCTATCAACATCACAAACTTACCTTTTCTGCACCTCTCATCTGACCAGCGCTTCTTGCCCACTTTTCTTCAGATTCCTCGCGATTCTTGTAAGTTTTCCACCTAAATCTTGTACTTTCTTGATCTACACGCACTCCTACACCTTTCTATCTTTTGGATCTTAACTTTTAACCGTGAAATCACTAGATTTGAGGTGTTCTAGGATGATGTCATCATGGTGTTCTTATGAACTTCGTGTTTTGACTTTAATCCGCCAAGAACAACTTAGATCTGAATGATTTCCACACAAATAAACAAAGATCTCGCATAGATCTAAACATATTCATGGTGAAAAAGGATTGAAAGATGGTTTCTAACTTTCTTTAAACTCTTTTACACTCAATGCACTCAAACCGATAGAATCAGTCCTTGTTCTAACCTTCTACTCCTTCTTGGTGAGGTGTTGGTTCAAGATTTGAGTTCTACCAACGAGACAACTGATTTCGGGTTAAGCAAGAACAACAGTCTTGAACTGGTTAACTGGTTGAACTTGGGTGATTCTTGTTCGATCGGGTCACTTGTGTCAAGATGGGGTTATGTTGATTAGCACGTTGTCACACCATCTCGATAGAACTACAACCCATCGAAAACAACAAAGTGTAAGACGATCAGGCCGACCAGGACGGAGTGCCGCCCGATCGGACTGTTGTCCGATCGGATTGACACCCGATCGGCTTACACCTTGGCCCCACACTCAACTTTTATTTTCAAACTTTTGAGGTTAAACATTGAACGAAGTGTTGTTCGATCGGATTACCACTCGATCATGAGATATTCTGACTTCAACACTTAAACAATTTTCAACATGTTCAATGCACAAGGGTTGCCACCCGATCGGACTACCATCCGATCGAGTGACAAACTGCTGTGAACTTGTTCTTACTAAAAGTGTCCAACCAATCGGTTTGTCGTTCGATCGACCGAACTGAAAGCTAGATATGGCTCTCTGTTTTCAAAATGCTACAATGAAAACTTCAAAGGCCAAACCATCATACACAAACACATCTTTCCCAAGTGAAGTAACAATCCACTCGAGAGGTCACCCGATCGGATGACCATCCGAGCGGATTGTCACCCGATCGACCGTCTACCTGATCGGATTCCCATCCGATCGGATTGCTGTTCGACCCACTGACACTTTGTTCCGTTTTACGCGCCGCTTATCGTTATGCTATCATTCTGATCAGGCTAATTTCCGCTCTAAGCGCTCTCTTCAATCCATCAATCGTTGTGAGTATACTCGAACCCTTTTTGCTTTACGCACTTTTGGGTGTTACATACGTTACTTATGCTAAATCACATCGAACACACTACGCAATACTTTACCGATAACCGTTACTGCATGTTATAAGTGACTTAATGAATGCTTGTTTGTTATGTTTACACATGGAATGTTGTCTACCTGCCTTAGCAACGGTAGTACTATTAGTTTGGACTCAGCACCTGTTCACTCATGGGTTGTTAAGGACAATTCGTTACATGGCTCACAGTGGTGAGTGTGTATCGCGAACTGCCTTGGGCAGTCAACCCGCAGTCATTGGTATCGATAGGTTCATGTCGATAACTAACATGCCTTATTTTACACTGTGTACGTGTTGGTTATGCGTAAACGATTTCGAACACTATTATATTGATGTGTGCAAAATGCAACATATAAATTACATCAATTGTGGCATAAAACTAACCCTTTTTTATTACTAATGTTGGAAAAAGTGTGCTTTTGTCTTCCTTTTGTATTTTCAGGATTAAATGAGCTCAAATTAACAAAAGAAGCAAAAAGACAGCAAAATCTAACATAAATACAAGAAAAGGAACAAACGTGACATGCCCGACCTCACGACAGCATCTTCCCAAGCAAAACAAGAAAACAGAAGACTGAACGCGCCCCGTGCTCAGCCAGCACGGGGGCGTGCCCAAGTGTCCGCAGAAAAGACAAAGTGGTAGAAGCTTCTATTGCCCACCACGGGGCCGTGCTCCGCGGACACGGGGCCGTGGTCAACTATAAGATTCGCATAATCCATGCAAATCTTCATAGTACAAAGATTCTACTGCACATGGGGTCGTGCTCAGCGAACACGGGGACGTGGTCAACTAATAAAGACAAGCTGCATTAAATGAAGAAAGAGAGGATGTGGACACGGGGTCGTGCCCACTGGACACGGGGCCATGCCCGAGCTTCTGTTCAGCCTATAAATAGGAGTGCTTGGCTCAAGCTCAACCCATCCCTTGGCACACCACCCACCACCATCATCCACCACCATCATCCATTGTCCATCATAGAGTGTGTGAGTCGTCTCAGGATCCAAGATTGATCGTAAGAGTTCTTGACAATCAAGGTCATGTTTGCCTAAGTCTCTTACATCACTTGGTGAAGACAAGTGTCTAGTGTAATACTTTTTATTTCTAATCTTTTCGCACTTTTTACTTGGTTTTGTATTAATGACTTTAATAACTAGTTTCTTATGTTGAAGGTGATTCTTCCTTATCGTTTGTCCGTGGTGTCTTGACATTATTTTACTGTCTATATAAAATAAAAGATTTTCACCATTCATATCTCCACGGTCTATATGGAGGTATGTTGGCTACCTGGTCGGGGGTTAAGGGAACGGTTTGGTAAGAGTCTTGCCATTGTTCAGCGTTTAGAGGTCCTGCAATGGACCTGGGTCAAATTTAGTAGGACCTCCTTCAATACTTAACGGTATTGGATGGCGGGGGTCCAAACTCTTTGATCCCCTCATAAGTTAAACTACTATTAATACTATAACCCGACTATTTAGGACTGTATCCCTGCTGACTCAGACTACTTAGTCGAGGGTAACGTCACCTCCAAAAGAGGGGCCTACCATAATTTGCATTAATAACTTAATTAATTGTCTTTCCATAATCCGACCCTTTAGGATTGTATCCTTGCTGACTCAAACTACTGGGTTGAGGGTAACGTCACCTCCAAAAGAGGGGCCTACTACAATAACTAAGATAATCTCTTAAACAAGTGCAAAAGTGCGGAAATAATCAAAGGTTACACTATACACGAGTCGGAACCAAGTGATTCATCTTGTCTATCTGTTTTTTCTTTTATTTTTATTTTTCAGCATTTTAGTTAGTTTTTATTTTTCTTAGTTTAAAACATTTTTCTAAACTTTTTAATTTGATTAGACGTTGAGGATAAACCGGTACTAAAAGCTCTTGTGTCCTTCGACGACCTCGGTATCTTGCCAACACTATACTACGCTCACGATGGGTGCACTTGGCCATATATGTGTTTAGTGTTAGTAAATATCGTGTTTTATAAATTTAAAACGTGGCTAAAAAGGTGTAAAAGGGCTTAAAATATACTTAAACTTATATATACACTTCACACGCATCAAGTTTTTGGCGCCGTTGCCGGGGACACAAGGATTTTAAGAAAGCTTAAAATTGACGGCATAGTCAGTTTTTCAAAACCTTTTCAAAATGCGCGCACATTTTTCTGCATTTTAGTTTAGTTTTGCATTACAGTAAGCTGAACACGGGGCTGTGCTGCACATTTTCATAAAAACACCCAGTAACAGTAGCTTGAACACGGGTCGTGCTCACTGAACACACCCCGTGCTCATCGAAATCAGTAAATTAAATTAAAACGCCCAAATACAGATTATGTACACGGGGCCGTGTCCAGCCTCTGTTTCCATTTTTATTTTTGTTTTCTGATCTCGAGACTTGGTTGTGGTCTGCTGAGTGATTCTTATGGATCAATACTAAGGAGGTTACAACTACACCTATAGGGAGGATGATTATAGGAGTAACTATTGCACTAATTGTAGTAATCCGCACTTGGTTCAATATAATCACTCATATCAACCATCCACTTCATACACCTACTACGAGGAGCCCAGGTACGAGCCATCGACTTCATACACATCATATGAAGACCAAAGGTATGAACCTCCTCCCTCATACTCATATTTTGATGAACCAAGGTATGAGCCTTCATACTCATACTTTGAGGAACCAAGATATGAGCCACCACCTTCATATGCTTATTATGAGGAACCATGGCGTGAACAACCAACCTCATATGAGTATTATGAAGAACAAAATTACGACCCTTATCCATCATATGCTTACAATGAAGAACAATGGTATGAACCATCTACTTCATATGGGTATTATGAGGAACAAAGGATCGAACAACCGGATTCAAGCTTTGAAAATCCCGATTCTTTTTCTATAACCGAAGTGACCGATAGGATATTAGAACACCTTAGAGTTATCGATAGTTACATAAAAGAATCCCGCGCAAGGGAAGAGGAGTCCCGCGCAAGAGAAGAATTAAATAAAGAAGAGATAACCGAAAGTGTAAAAATGGAAGAACAAATAAGTGAAAAACCGACACATGAGTTAAACAACGAAAAAGGTGAGTCCGTTAAAGATAAAATTCAAGAAGAGTCTAATTTTGAAGAAATTAATCTCTTGTCACCCTCTTTCGAAAATCATTGTTTAGTACCCACTCATGCTAAGTTTTTAAAAGAGTTAAACACTAACACTAAAATTGACGAAACGGTAAGTGTCAAGTTAACTAATGATCAAACCTCGCTAATAAAAGAAGACCCATTTGAAATTAACATTACACCGGTTCCATGTTTCTTTCAAAATTCATTTATTAGTAATGTCACAATTGATAAAGATCTTTGTGTTAACATAATGCCTAACTACATTTTCGAAAAATTAAGTATTAGTGATTTTTCTCCACTTCAAATACCCATTTTTCTATCTAATCGGAGAATAATAAAATCAATCGGTGTAGTTGAGGATGTCTTGGTTCAAACAAATCAAATGGTAATCCCAACCGACTTTGTCATCCTCGATGACGCTCCTCTAGTGTTGGGACGACCCTTTGTAAAAACTCACGAAGCTTTGAAAAACCGGAAGTTCAACAATCTACCTCTTCAATTATGGGCCTTTAAAAAGAGTGTCGACCTTGAGCGATCAATGAAATACCCATTCGGCAATGACGACCCCCTAATTGAAGATGAGCCAGAACCACCTGATAAGGTGGGTCTAGCCAAGGACCCTTATAAACGTGGCGCACCACGGAGGCATTCCGCGGAACTATCCTTAGTTTTAGATTAGTTTAATTTTTATATTTTCTAATTTAGTTTTAATTTTCAGGAATAAAACACACTCGGAATGGTGTAGGATACTAAGGGAAGCTTGAACCAACAACCCATGCACAAAAACAGAGCCTCCCGACAACTTTTCTTCATTACAGCAAGCTCAGCACGGGGCCGTGCTCATCCCAACACACCCCGTGCCCGAGGTTCTGTAGAAAATGTCCAGTTCAGGTACCTGGACACGGGGCCGTGCTCACTGAACACGCCCCCGTGCCCAGCCTTCTGTTTACTTTTGGTACTGGCAGTCTGGACACTGGGTCATGCTCAGCTACCCAGTACCATAAAATCTTGTTTTTAACCCACTTTTACACATTTTAATCAACCGAAAAACTTATTTTTGGGACACATTGAGGACAATGTGTAATTTAAGTGTGGGGGGATGCTAAAACCTTGAATCTTGCAAGTCCTAATTACAAGCCTTACACAAAACTCTATTGGAACCGCTAATCACCCCAATTTTTTTCAAAAATTTTCATTTTTTTTACTTATCTTGGTTTAATTTGGGAATAACAAGTTCTAAAAAGGTTATATTTTTACAAATTTACAACCGATCGCATCGTGATAAAAAGAACCAACATAAGAAAATTATGAAAAGGCATGACAAGCCTAGTTAAAATTTAATTATATATACTTGATCACATAAAAACTCATTCCCACAAAAGTGAGTTTTGAGCCTTTATTGAGCATACAAATATATATCTTTAAATTAAATGCTCATTTTTCGTTTCTTTTGTGAATAGCCGCTTGGTTCTTACAACTCTAGAACTTGCCACGACGATACATTCCCGGTCCTTACCAACTTAAACCCGAGTAAGTAAATGACGGAGGCATTAGGACTAACCCTTTTTATTTCTACACCATTATTTTTCTTTTTTTTACCACCTACCCAAAATCCCCCTAGTTAACCCCTTTGAGCCTAAACCTTTTCATTTCATAACCCAAACCAAACACCCTTTTACCCACCAAAACCTTTTTTCATTTTTAACCCTTTGTTTTAGTAACTAGCTCGGTTTTTCGTATGACCTTTCAAAAAAAAATGTTGATTATGAAGTAAATGAAAATAAACAAACAAGTTTATCAAAAATAACTTTGTTTGAATAATAGCTTCATCAAAATAAAAGTTGCAAAAACAGAAAGTCTTGCGAAAACCGACGCTTGTTACGCTTTTCGCCCTTTTTCTACTAACCACTAACCCAACCACCTACCTTTAACCCAAGCCTAACCCTTCACCCAAAAAGTCCTCTTGATATTTACAAAGGTATATAAGTTATAAAGGAGGAGGATTGATTGCTTGGCAAGCATATGGTAGGAGTAAGTTCCATGCCGCTCTCGAGTGATCCACAAAAATACATTTTCGGCCAAGTGTTGAGTGACCCCCGTGAGGTATGTGAACTTGTATATAAATAGAATTTTAAAGAGGCATGTTATGCCCTAATAAGTAATTTATCTTATGAAAAGTTTTAAATAAATCATGACGAATAGGATTGTAAATAAATAAAAATAAAACTAAATAAAGAATCTTGGAAATCCCGACACTCTATGACAATGTGACAACCCGCACAAAACCAGGTATCCGTACAACTTAATTAATGGTTAATTATTACTTGATTACTGTGCTTGATTGAACTAGCTGATAAACTGCTACCTGCATACTGATACATGCACTTACTTGCATCATACTTTAATTGCTGTCACTACATTGATTACATACTGAACCCTAGTGACAAACATGATGCACAAAAAGCACAGTAGCACTAAACGGATACACGGTGAACATGCTGATATAACCAGCATCAGGCAAATACTGCCTCAAGGCCTGTTAAGAGCCTCATATATTTTGACTACACTGGTAGTGAGTGTAGGATATAAGGGTTGTGTTACCGCGTCTCTAGGGGATAAGATACACTGATTCGGATGTGCCAGAACGTACTTTAAGTACCAAACACAGCACTTTAATAATTTAACCAGCTTCTAGCTGACTAGTAAAGTGCCAGAAATGAGAAAATATTACTAGACACTTTCTAAAGTGTCGGGAAAACAAAATGTGTCACTAAAATGTAATAACGACACTTTAAAGTCTTTTGTAACACTTTAACGGATTACTATCCAACCGAACACCCGGACTTTACCCGGAACATGAAAATTTTACTATTTTTTATTATTACTCTTTTTCTGAGCCAGTTAGGGTCCCTGGTTACCCTAACACCCGTCATAACGCGTCGTACGCAACTAACAAGGTTAACACTTAACCTAACCTATTTAACCTAAACTAAACACTAACTAAACCACTTAAAATCGAACCATGGACCCCCCCCCCCCCAAACCGATTCGGTTGCCTAGGGGGCAACACCTTGTACCTTGTAATCTTGGATGATCATGTTGTCTAGTATCTAGTGAACATAGTGACCAATGGACAATAGCACACTAATCTCTCCTATATATACACACTAATCACTTAGAGATTTATCACTTAACATCAACAAACCAACTCTCTCTCTTTCTTCCTTGGTGGCTCTCGGCCGAACCCCATCCACACCACCATCATCATTTCGGTTCTTGCTTCCATCATTCCAAGCACATACACACTTCAAGGATCGCGTATAAGGAGCTTTGGTGCAAGCGGAACACGAAGGACCTCTCTCGTTATCTTTTATCCACGCGGTTTTCGTCACAACTCTTCCCTAGCCTTGAGCTAGAGGTATAACCTTTAAAACTTGTTTTTACACATATCTAAAGTGGTTAAAAGAACTTTCGTCGGGTAAATATTGTAAACACGCGTTTTGGATCTTTAAAGTCTAGTAAAATCACAAAAATGGTGGTTAATAGCATATAACTTGTGTAAAAGTCGTAGGACTTGAAATTTGTGCTTATTGTGACCCGATCTATAATGTGGTAGCTCAAATCTTCGTTTAACCCGACTTTGTAAAATCACGTATCATCACATAAGCTTGTTTTTGATAGATACAAGGGTTAAAGGTGAAACACTACCACATTTTAGAAACATGAACTTGTGTGAAATATTATACTTGTGTAAAAGTGATTTAACCGGTAAAATGGTGTTTAAAACTAGCGGATCTACGTATCCGCAAGTGGTATTTTTGAAAGACCACACTTTAAAGAAATCATGTTTTTCTAAAAGATGGATCTTGCACTAATAAATATGATTTTATAAACCACAAGTGTGTAGACACTCGTGAAATGGAAAGATCCGACAAAG
Organism: Helianthus tuberosus; assembly: GCA_030545235.1. Classification (NCBI taxonomy): domain Eukaryota; kingdom Viridiplantae; phylum Streptophyta; class Magnoliopsida; order Asterales; family Asteraceae; genus Helianthus; species Helianthus tuberosus. The sequence goes on along the minus strand of CM060366.1, from coordinate 168,152,173 downwards.
AAGTATATTTGTCACTCGTTACTAGAAGTTGTAAAGACGGTTTTCTCTAAACACGAGGTTTTTACAAGATTAAAGCTACTTTATATAAAGATCTACGTATATAGATGGGATTTATAATATAGATTCGGAAAAACTACAAGTTCATGCGATTATGCAAATATACATACTTGTTGACTAGTTTGATGTGTCGGAAATTGTTTGATTGAATAAAGAAGTTGATTGAGTTGATTTATTAAAAGAAAATGATACGCTTGAAAGCGTGGCCACCTCCAGTTACAGAGGAAACTCTGGCGAAATTTTCTAAAAACCTAACACTTAGACTTTTTTTTTTACACAACAAGTGTTAGAACTATTTTTGGGCATACTTTTGAAACATAAATTTCGCCAGTACTATATTTTACTAAATATTCGGAGGTGGGATTTTCACAAAGATTAACGTGATAAATATATTTGTCACAACACTGTTTATGATTATTTTGTGAAATACATAAATATTATTTTAGAATGGAAATAATATTTACAAGCGTTAATGATTCCAAAACTTTGCGAACGCTTACACAAACATATAAGTTACACCGGTAATTACATTACCACAAGATTGATAAAACGTAACTTACGCACATGTATTGTATCCCCCATCCTTGGGAAGAAGAATAACTATCAAGCATATACAAAATGTAACACGAAATAGTTGTCTAACTATTTCCCGCAAACATAAACTGTAAAGCTAAAGCACGGCCGTCCGTCTAATAGAAATAGCACTTGTAGGTCGTTGCACAGCTTACTGCTTCAGAGACGCTTGATAGAGTTTACGCATCCACTGTGAGTTCATGTCCCCCTTTTCTCTAACTGTTTTCAGTTTTCTTAACTGCGGGGGTGAAATACATGTTACTTTGTTTACAAGTACTTTATACACGGTATGAATTACGTAAGGAGGTTTAGATCATGTGAATGGGTAGTTAGAACACCGAGGGACTCGAGCGGTAGATCTATTTGGGTGTAGCGAGCCCAGCTTCAGGCCAAACGGACCTCTCGGAGGCTAACCACAACGGACCTGGAGTGACTTGGTTGCCCAACGCAAAAATCAGCTAGGGTTGTGTCTACTTACTTGCATTTCACAACATGCTAATGGCCTTGCAAACCATTGGTGATCACAAGTCCTCTTACACTGCTACATACCAGGAAACTTTTATACTTACAAGTGTTTTACTTACTCACTTGCACATGAACTCGCTCAACATTATTGTTGATTTTTCAACTCACATGTATTTCAGGAAATTAAACGAGATCTGGCACGGTATGGAACGTTTTCCGCTGCATTTGTCATGGAGTCATCAGGGTTTAAGGGATGTGTCTCTTTCCTGGACAAGACACAGTCCTTAAACCACGTTTATGTTATGTTGTAGTGGTTATGTCTTTTGAACAAGGTTATTGTTGTTGGAGTATGTTCTCGTCAAACAATGGTATTGTATGTTATTTTCAAACTTAATTGATGACTTGCATGGTTTTTAAATTCATATAGCTTGTTATGGTTAAGCTATGGTATTAAGAAGTCACACCAAAATATACCACGCTTCCGCAAAAGCCAGGGTGTGACAGACAAGCCCAAAAACCTTCTTCTCTACCCATTCCATTTGGGAGTGTAAAGCCACATTATAAAGAGTTTTGCTTGAGTACAAGCAAAGATTCAAGTGTGGGGGTATTTGATGTGTGCAAAATGCAACATATAAATTACATCAATTGTGACATAAAACTAACCCTTTTTTAGTACTAATGTTGGAAAAAGTGTGCTTTTGTCTTCCTTTTGTATTTTCAGGATTAAATGAGCTCAAATTAACAAAAGAAGTAAAAAGACAGCAAAATCTAACATAAATACAAGAAAAGAAACAAACGTGACATGCCCGACCCCACGACAGCATCTTCCCAAGCAAAACAAGAAGACAGAAGACTGAACACGCCCCGTGCTCAGCCAGCACGGGGGCGTGCCCAAGTGTCAGCATAAAAGACAAAGTGGTAGAAGCTTCTATTGCCCACCACAGGGTCGTGCTCCGCGGACACGGGGCCATGGTCAACTATAAGATTCGCACAATCCAGGCAAATCTTCATAGTACAAAGATTCTTCTGCACACGGGGTCGTGCTCAGCGGACACGGGGACGTGGTCAACTAATAAAGACAAGCTGCATTAAATGAAGAAAGAGATGATGTGGACACGGGGCCGTGCCCGAGCTTCTGTTCAGCCTATAAATAGGAGTGCTTGGCTCAAGCTCAAACCATCCCTTGGCACACCACCTCTCTCACACTTCACCCACCACCCACCACCACCATAACACCATCATCCACCACCATCATCCATTGTCCATCATAGAGTGTGTGAGTCGTCTCGGGATCCAAGATTGATCGTAAGAGTTCTTGACAATCAAGGTCATGTTTGCCTAAGTCTCTTACATCACTTGGTGAAGACAAGTGTCTAGTGTAATAATTTTTATTTCTAATCTTTTCACACTTTTTACTTGGTTTTGTATTAATGACTTTAATAACTAGTTTCTTATGTTGAAGGTGATTCTTCCTTATCGTTTGTCCGTGGTGTCTTGACATTATTTTACTGTCTATATAAAATAAAAGATTTTCACCATTCATATCTCCACGGTCTATATGGAGGTATGTTGGCTACCTGGTCGGGGGTTAAGGAAACGGTTTGGTAAGAGTCTTGCCATTGTTCAGCGTTTAGAGGTCCTGCAATGGACCTGGGTCAAATTTAGTAGGACCTCCTTCAATACTTAACGGTATTGGATGGCGGGGGTCCAAACTCTTTGATCCCCTCATAAGTTAAACTACTATTAATACTATAACCCGGCAATTTAGGACTGTATCCCTGCTGACTCAGACTACTTAGTCGATGGTAACGTCACCTCCAAAAGAGGGGCCTACCATAATTTGCATTAATAACTTAATTAATTGTCTTTCAATAATCCGACTCTTTAGGATTGTATCCTTGCTGACTCAAACTACTGGGTTGAGGGTAACGTCACCTCCAAAAGAGGGGCCTACTACAATAACTAAGATAATCTCTTAAACAAGTGCAAAAGTGCGGAAATAATCAAAGGTTACACTATACACGAGTCGGAACCAAGTGATTCATCTTGTCTATCTGTTTTTTCTTTTATTTTTATTTTTCAGCATTTTAGTTAGTTTTTATTTTTCTTAGTTTAAAACATTTTAATAAACTTTTTAATTTGATTAGACGTTGAGGATAAACCGGTACTAAAAGCTCTTGTGTCCTTGGACGACCTCGGTATCTTGCCAACACTATACTACGCTCACAATGGGTGCACTTGCCCATATGTGTGTTTAGTGTTAGTAAATATCGTGTTTTATAAATTTAAAACTTGTCTAAAAAAGTGTAAAAGGGCTTAAAATATACTTAAACTTATATATACACTTCACACGCATCAATATCTATTAAACTTGTATGCTCACCTTTACACTACATGTATTGACTTTTACTTTAACGTGTGTGGCAGGTGCGTAGGATGTTTAGATGCTTTGCTTGCTGTGAAATCGAGGCTAGAAAGGTCTAGAACAATAAACAATTGTCTGTATTTGAAATCTGAGTTATCAGAACAGAACAATTTGACTAGATCTTGTCTGTAATAATTATGTTATCTTTTATGACATGGTATGGGACATGTTGCTTTAAATAATTGGTAATTATAGTTGTTATGGAAACTTCTGGACAATCTGTTTCGCTCAGTGCCACGCCCCGATGATTCCGCCAGGGGCGGACCTGTAGTGTAAACGGGCGTAGCCCGAGCTACGGCTCAAGTTTTTACCAGTAGTGTAAAAAAATTCCCGGTTTTTATACACAGGACACCCCTGAACAAGTACGAGGACACCCCTAAAAAATTTTGGGATACCCCTGAGTAGAAGGTCTAGTTCCGCCACTGGATTCCGCCATCGGTTGGGGTGTGACACGCTGTGTTCCAGGGTTTTATTTTCAAGAGAAGAGAAGAGATTTGGAAGGAAAGAAAAGAGTGATGGTGTTCCAGAAATTTTTTTATGGGGAGAAAGAAAGAGAGGAAGAGATGGAGATGAGGGAGAATGGAAGAATTTTGTTTCTTTCCGAATTGGAAAGCTAAACTTTCTTTCCTCCCTGTACATTCTTTCTTCCCTTTTCTTTCATTTATTAAACTCAGGAACACATCATAAGACTGGAGATGAAGCAATTCTTAAGCATTTCGGGAGATAGACCGATGACCCGGTTAGCGAGTTGTTCAAACTAGGTTTGATACACGACCACGGTGGTTTTTTGTTGGAGCTTGAAAAGAGTCACCTGGTGATTCTCGTAGGAAGAATGACCAAATCGATCTCCAAAGATATTGAAAATTTCGGCCAAGTTCCGAGTAACCTGTTGTTGGAGAGATGCTTGTACCAACTAAGTGCATCACATGTGAAGTAGAATACGGCTAAGTAAAGTCGTTGAGCGTCCGGAATGGAGCAGTAGGTAAAGTAGTTATTAGTTTGGAACAACCAATCCAATGGGTTCGAACCATGAAACGTGGGAAGGGTAATCTTCGGTGGCTTGGGGCTATGGTTGGCAGGAGGTGGTGATAGCGGCGGCGGTGGTGGAGGTGGCGGTGGTGGTGGTGGTGACGAACTGAACCCGGAGGTTCTAGGTTTGTTCAGATCGATTCGAAGGAGAGTAGCAATTAGGTTGTTCGTTTGTTCATATTGAGTCGCCAATTGCTTGATGATGATATATCCAGATGAGCCTTGTGTTGCTCTTGACCAGAAACCATCTGATTGGTGGCTGCGGTGTTAGAGGAGATCAGTTTGTTGACGGATTCAGCGAGAGAGGTAATCAATTCATCTGTAGAAGGGTTGTCGGAGGAGGTGTCACGACGGGGCAACATGGCGGAAGGTGAAGACAAAGAATGAAAGCACCAATTGATATAACCGAGTTCGAGACCGATGGTCTCCAAGTTATGAACGAAGAACAATTGTAAAAGTAACCTTGAAAGTAAATATAAGAGAACAATTCTGCAACTTTTTCTTCTTTAACATTCAATAAACAAATTGGCCTTATATAGGCTTACAAACATGAAATGGAAACGTGCACATGCATATGAGATTTTAACGGAAATATAGATAAATGGAAATTATGGGCTAATAACATGCATACTACGTGGATAATGGAAACGTGCAGACTAGGAAACATGGGTAATGGTCGGTTGTGTGACATTTGTGCCTCTACGACCATCATACAAATACGAATCCAATGAATTCTTGGGTTTCATTCTCAGGATTTTGTACAATTACATGTGACTTTTACACATATCAATTCTTGTTCGATTTCGAACTCTTAATCACTTTCTGGAAAGTTATACGCAAACTGTTACGTAAACGTAATTAGTTTAACGCGACAACCACTCTGGAATAGTGACATAAACTTAACATACCTTAAATAACCTTTGCATAACTTATAAATAAGTTTTGAAGGGTTTGGTATGGCAAAAACAAGTTTATTCGATCACAGGGACTATTTGCGTCAAATTGCAAAAGTATGCCGATTCACGTAGAAGTGAACACTCTGGAACAAGATCATAATCTAAACATACCCTAAATACCCTTTACATAGCTTAGAAATAAGTTTTGAGGGGTTCGGTATGCGAAAATACGCTTATTTGATCACAGGAACTAAAAGCGTCAAAACTATGAAAGTATGCAAATTCGTGCATATCTTGCGTTCTGACCATATCCGGACATCCAAAAATTTTTGTAATCACTAAAATATTGTAGTTTAGTGATATGAATGCAAAAATACCATCCGTTGCGCAATTTGGGTCGTTTTCACGTCCGTTGCGACTTTCATCGTAATTAACCGAAAAACGCAATCGTACAGCCAAATGAAGCGACATCTATGACATTTTTTAGCATAATTCAAGTTAAATATACTTTAACTTCATGATGGAGCTTGAAAATGGGGTTAACGGGTGTTAGAAGTACCGAAACGCGACGAATCAAGTCCAGGGGCCAAAGCTATTAACAAATGAAACTTCAGCCCCTGCAGAACCCATACGGACTGTATGCCAATGACCCTTACGGTCCGTAAGCCTTGCCCAGCACAACAGATTCATTGAATCTTCAAAACAGCTTGCTGAACTTGGTTTTAATCTCAGTTTTTGCAACTTATGGGCTGGTTTATGTGTTCCCCAAGTTCCCTAATCAGTACATAACAAGTGTAAGGTGTGGATCATTCCTTGATCATCACACAAACACTTGGCAATGATCCAATGGTTCAAGAAATCCTATATAAACCCATGTACTTCATCATTCAAACTTGCTCATCTTCATTCTCTTTCACTCCTGCTCTGATTGAGGCTACCACACTTAGTTGGAGGCCTCATACTTGAGCTTTCTTAGTCATTTTTCCAACCTAGAACACTTGTAAGTGTTCTTTCATGCTTTGTTTATTTATTTCAACTTAAAAAGTCAAACAGTGTTTGACTTTCAGCTTTGACCATGATTTGGTCAAGACAAAGTTCATTTGAACTTTGCAACGTGAGCGTAATCACGATGGTTATAGTCCCTTGCGACAATACCTACTGATTACCATGTTGACTAGTCGAAGTGACGAGTCAAAGTTTCGGTAAAAAAGTACGATTATGTGCATTTTGCGACGGAACTATTTTCGGGTATCAAAACACTTTGTTTTGATACCAAATCAGTTTTCTAACTTAGTTAAACATGTTTTAACATATTTAACTCGTCACTTCTAGTTTAGTGCTTATTTAGGGTCGTAAGTCAAGCGGTCTCGACAACCGCTTAGACTTTCAAACCCGACCCGTTTGGTCGATCATTAGGATCCGACCAAACACATTATGTGACCATAGTTGTATAGGGAATAACCTTCCGGGGTTATACCTTATGGTCACTTCGTTTAATTAGTTGTATGATAGGTAGTTTATATGCCTTGGGAAAATGACCAAAATGCCCTTTTTGTGAATAATTTCATTTTAAGCCTATGTAACCTAAATTTTGACATTTATACTGATTATGCAATATTATTAAACATGTATAGGCATATAAAGCTTATCATAGGGCTAGTTAGGCTATCCGAACGCGCTTTTGCGCAAATGACGCGTTAAAGTAGCGTAAACTATCTTAACGGGTCATAACGGGTCAAAAGCACTTAGGATAGGTTCCAAATCAAAATGTAGGATTGTTTAAACCATATCATATGAGTTCCAATACTCATTTGATTTACAAGACCTCATTCTACACGATCTCCCGATTTAGGTCGTGGTTATTGACATAGTGATTTGATACTAGGTGCCACTTGATTCCTTGATTGCTCGAGCTTTGTTAGTTCACTTAATCGAGGTTACCTTGCAATCTCAAGTGATTACATAGTCCTCTCTTTTACCGCTTTCAAATATTTTGGGGTGAAACACTTGTGCCTATTGGTTACTTTCATGCTTTTCTTGGCATGTACATGTTATGTTCATCTAGTACGCTTATAGTACATGATTTCAATTATGTTTTGCTATGTATGTTGGCTTAGCATGCCTAGCACATTGACTTCAAGGATCCATTTTGCTTCATATGTTGACTTAGCATATCTAACACCTTGATTTCATGAACACTCTACTTAGTACATGGTTTATAAAGACATTTTACATGACATGCTCACATTGAATATGACATTTTGGTATGTTAAACGAGACTACATACATTCATTAACATTAACCCGCCGACCGGTAGTATGTATGGTTCACCATAGGTTTGATAACCTCATTTCCGCTTCCTAGTTTGTTTGGAAGTATCCATCTGGGGAATGACAGAACCCAATAAACATTGATAAACCTTTGTCTTTATAAGGGTTTATCTGACAGACGACAAGGCTTGAATGTATTCGTTAACAAACTACATAAATGTTCATAACAATAAAGCATTGATTTTGCAAAAAATAACTTTTGATTTAGACTTTGGTTTATTCAAAGACATTGTTTTGTACATGACATTTGGTTATACGTGACATTTGATTATACATGACATTATACATATGGTTTGAGTAGATACACTTTATTCACCATACAAGACATGGTTTATACTCGACATTGTGACATCATACATTGTTTATGCACGACATTTGACATTGGTTTGACAAGACATTTTTGGTGGTTATTTGGAAAGTGATTTAATTAACGAGACATGTGTAATATGATAAAAGCATGGTGGATACGCCACTGGTACTTCCTATATATAAGTACTTTTATAATATTACATATCGTAGCGTTATCTAAATCACTTCGACAAAGACAAAGACATGATACATTTATATAAAGACACGACATATTGTTCACAAGACACTGTTTTACAAATGACATATTTTATACAAATTCATTTTTGTTTGGTTAATCATTTAACCATACCTCATTCTTTTATATCATCTTATTTTCATATCGAATTTTCACATGATTTTATAAAAGAAAACATTTTACAAGATTCATGACTACTTTTTGTTAAACATTTCTTTTAACTTACAAGTCATGAATCCTGCATTAACAAAACCTATGTATCTCACATGCATTTTTATGCTAACGTACCTATTTTCATATGTGTTTCAGGAGCTATTGTATGATGATGATCGTGACACACTTAGGGAACTTGGGCCTTAGTGACTTAAAATCCAGCAAGACAAGTTTAAATTATGTTTCGTTTCTTGTTTGAACTAAGATAATGTAAACATTTTAATTAATAAAACCAAACTTTAAGTTTCATGTGTTGTGAAACAATGATTCTGTTACTACATTCCACGACGTTTCCGCCGCGGTTTGTTGTTTTACGCGGTCAGGGTATGACAGGTTAGTCGATATCACACTGTTAGAATAAAAACAACTAGATATTTCCTTATTGCTATCAGTAATAAGCTTGCCTAACTGATACGACAATATAGCAACAAGTACAGATACAACGATAGCAATGACGTCAGGATCCGGAAACTCCAGATCATTGTGAATGTCGGTGTAAACAATCTTCCATAGATCTGTGGTGAGACGAGTGTATCGGATGAGGTCAAAAACGAGCTTTTTGGAGACGGTGAAGGCAAGGGAGATGATGGTCTCTTCGACGACGGACTTAGCGGTGGTAGTTTATACATCTTTGACTGATGGCAGACGGCGGACTATGGTTTGATGAAGGGGCTAGGGTTTGACAAAGAGGAAATTGATGGTAGTGGTGGTGAGATAGAGAAGAGGTGGACAACGTGGTGTTGCGATGGTTGATAGTGGTGATGAGATTCTTTGATTTTGGGCTAGAGAGAAGAAGTAGAGAGAGACTGTTGAGGAAGAAAGTGTGTTACAGAGAGATAAAGAGGGTGAGTTTTTGTTTAAAATGTATAAATGAGTAAAATTACAAAAATACCATCATGTGCCTTGCACATTAACTGAAAATTTTAAGGTTAGCGACAAATGACACAGTGTGTAATGGTTTTTACAAAAAAAAAATGTATGTGACTGTAATTACTAAAGTTAAAGGTTATCCAATGCAATCCGATATAAACATAAAGGACGAAAACTGTATTTTAAACTTTTAATTAATTTGATTTTTTAATGATGTTTGAGTAAATTGACATTTGAGTCCCTGAGGTTTGACTAAAATTGTCACTTTAGTACAAATAGTTTTTTTTCTTGTCATGTTTGTCCAAACAGTTTTGTTTTCTGCCATTTTGGTCCCTGACTTTTGTCATTTTTTGTCATTTTCATCCACCACCACCTCCCACCACCTGCATGTACCGTCACCACCCACCCCACCATTTCCACCACCATCGGGCACTTTTCTGCCACCCACGCCATCAACCAACACCGCCTCCATCATCGTAACACCAACAAACCACCGCCATCATCTTCACTGTAAACCGGCACATCATCCTCATACTATCGCGCCTGCAAAAAAAGAAAGAAAAATGTGATTTTATCAAAATTCATCTAAGTTAACTAATTTTTTTTAATAGAGTTAGTGGGTTGAATGAAAATGGCAAAAATTACAAAAGTCAGGGACTAAAATGGCAGAATACAAAACTATTATCACTAAAATGACAAAAAAAATTATTTGAACTAAAATGGAAATTTTTGTCAAACCTTAGGGAATAAAATAACAATTTACTATAATGCTTAGATTCAAAGTTAAGGCTATGCGGTATGATGATGGTCCTCCCTTAGAGGATGATCCGCCACGTAGGATGGGTGTGAAGATTGGGCAAAGGGGATGAAACTAAGGAAATAAGGGAATTATCCTAATATATATATATATATATATATGTATATAGGTAGAGGATCCTGTAAAAAAGGCCTAAAGTGTGAGAAAGGTAAGAAAGAATCTCAGCCATTAGATCTTTGATCTAATGGTTGAGATAATAGGGACCAAATTGTAAAATATTTGTATTAATTTGGACTGAATTGAAATATCTAGGGGCAATTGTGTCTTTTTATCCCCATTTTCTAAATCAAAATCCCTACAATTTCTCTCTCTCTCCAGATCTCTCTCTATCACCAAAAACCCTATTTTCTTTCAGCCGCCAAAATGGTGATCTGATGAGTGGTGGTCGGAGGATCAGACGATGCATGATGAGATGAAGACGATGACCGGAAAAGTTGAAGTAGCAGGTTTTTGTTCGGTCGCTGGAGAAGATGAAGGATATCGGAGATGTTAACAGTGATCGGAATGATGATGAAGGTGCCGACGGAGTTGCAGGTTTTCACGGTGATGGAGAATGATGATGATGCGGTGATTGACGGAAGAAGTAACGATCGGAGATGGACAACGGAATGGTGGTTGACGGTGGTGAAGTGATGAATCTCGGATGAATAAGTTGTATCCCGGAATGGTGAGGTGGTGAACGACGACGACCAGAGATGATGGAAGCGACGCAAATTGGAGACGATGGATGGTTGTGAACGGTGATCTATGGAGTTGCAGGTTGTGAATATGATGATGACGACAACGGTGGAGTCGAATGGTGTTATTTTTTGTATTGAATGGTGTTAGTTTTTTCTTTTCAGTAATGGTGTTTATTTTTATTTTCCTGAATGGTGTTATTTTTTTCTGAATGGTGTTATTTTGTTTACTGAATGGTGTTATTTTGTTTGCTGAATGGTATTATTTTTGTACTAAATGGTGTTATATTCTTTTGCACTGAATGGTGTTTTTTTTTATTTACTGCTAAATGGTGTTATTTTTGTACTGAATGGTGTTATTTTGTGCTGAATGGTGTTATATTTTCTGAATTGTGTTATATTTAAAACACCATGTATGAACATGATCTGAATGGTGTTATATTTATGGACGGTTATAATTCCTAAAATCCAGATTTTTCTCTCTCCAAATCCTTAAATCAAGGATTACCATATTTGAATTTGTTAATGCATTTACAATCTTACCCTTTTCAATTAATTTAGATCTAATGGTTGAGATTCTTTCTTACCTTTCTCACACTTTTGGTCTTTTTTACAATAACTCCACCCTATATATATATATATATATAGAGGCCGGTTAACGTACAAATGCGCTTATCGTACATTACGTACGCTACAATCTCAGCCGTCAGATCATCTTCCCGCATTGAAAATCGCATGTGAAATTGAATTACCACATGCGAAATTGTTACCAACATTATCACATGCGAAATTGAATTACCACATGCGAAATTGTTACAAAAAAAAACAACCTGCTATTTCATCAAAATTATCATATGCGAAATTGAATTACCACATGCGAAATTGTTACAAAAAAACAACCTTCTATTTCATCAAAATTATCACATGCGAAATTGAATTACCACATGCGAAATTGTTACAAAAAAACAACCTTCTATTTCATCAAAATTATCACATGCGAAATTGTTACAAAAAAACACCTGCTATTTCATCAAAATTATCACATGCGAAATTATTACAAAAAAAAAACAACATGCGATTTTCATTACGGGAAGATGATCTGACGGCTGAGATTGGCGCGTACGTAATGTACGATAAGGGCATTTGTACAGTACTCTTTACCTATATATATATATATATATAGGGAGCCGCTAGAATGAGAACCACCATGAGTTATGAGAACCACGAGAACCGCGCCCCGCGGGTGGCCGTCGGCGACGAAATTTTTTTTACACCTAGATCCGTATATTTTAGTGGGGGGTTTAAATTTTCGGTTCAAACGGCGCGCCCGAGGGGGTAGTTTTTTACGCCCAAAGTTTGGTAAAAAAAAAAAGAAAAATTAAAAAAATTAAAAAAACCCAAACTTTGGGCGTAAAAAACTACCCCCTCGGGCGCGCCGTTTGAACCGAAAATTTAAACCCCCCACTAAAATATACAGATCTAGGTGTAAAAAAAAATTCGTCGCCGACGGCCACCCGCGGGGCGCGGTTCTCGTGGTTCTCATAACTCGTGGTGGTTCTCATTCTAGCGATCCCCTATATATATATATATATATATATATATATATATATATATATATATATATAAGTTGCATGTATAGATGTGTGAGAGGGGGAGGGACGTCGGAAACGTTCGGATGAAGACGCCTAGGACACCGCTGGAGGGGGGCGAAATAGAGAGGGAGAGGGGGCCAGGGCCGGCGCCAGCAGGGGAGAGTCCAAGGCAGAAGCCCACACCATGCAGCCTAATGAACATATAAATTGGTGTGGTGCCCCTCACAAAATACAGTGTTCGTGTCTTTGTTTACCGATCGTATTATACAGATTAATAAAAAGGACAACTATTAAGATCACGTGCTGAGCTTACTATGCTAAAAACACATTCCAATAAACTATTATAATGTCCCTAGAAGATATTTTAAGCCCATCATTCTCGTTCAAACCACCAAAATCTGTATGGGGTTTTTAAAATATAGAGTAAATTACAAGTTTTGTCCTTTATGTTTGTCCCAAATTTCAGGCGATGTCCTTTACCTTTAAAATTGATGAGTTTTGTCCTTATTGTTTTCAAATCTTGCACGTTATGTCCTTTAGGCCAAACCCAGTTAGATTTTTTTGGTTAAATCTGGTCACCCAGGGGTATTTTAGTCTTTTTACCGTGTTTACTTATTATTATTAAAAAAACAAAATAATTTTAAAAAATATTATTACTTTTATAACTATATATATTTATATAGAAATCAATAGCCACCATTCATCCACCCACAACCACCACCATCTCCAAATCAACAACCGCCGTCATCACCACCACCACCACCACCACCCTTCATCATCTACAACCATCACCATCACCACCACCCTCCACCACCATCTCCAAATCAACTCCCTACCTAAAAACCCCCAAAACCACCCAATTGCCACCCACCTGCCACGAATAACAGTTAATAATAAATACATCTCCTAGATTATCCAAAAACTCATAACAAAAGGGGAAAGAAATTCATAATCATATTGAATAAAAAGAAAGCTCATCTTACAAATACTGACCTTCTTCATAATCATAATGACCTTCTTCTTCAAGTGCCCATACAAATACTGCTATCACATTACCTCATCTTACACCAACAGCTAAAGCAGGGTTATCTTCTACCCTCAAATCTCTTCGAAACCACACTACACTTGTCATATTTCAACAACCCCTAATTTTTTATGCTCCTTCTTTCTACAAGGATCCCAATTTACTTAACTCATACCCATACCCACATTTCAATTCCTTCCAAGAACAACCCCTAAATCCCAATTCTGCCCTAAAGCCCAATACTTTCTCTTTCTCAATTCTCACCTGCAACCAAACCCATCACAACCACCCAGCCGCCAGTCACCTGCAACACCTTCATCGCCGCCCCACCCACCCACCGTCTAACACCACCTCGTGTGTGTGTATGAGAGAGCGACAAAGAGAGAAAGAGAGATGAGTTAAGAGAGAAGGGAGAAAGAGAGATGAGTTTAGAGAGAAGGGAGAGAGAGTGAGTTTTTTTTTACTCCATCAAACTCCACCACTGTGAACCGATCATCAACCACCATAACCGCCTCAACGCTTCTAGATCTAGATTCGAAGAGCCAAACGTACAAAACACACATGATTAATCGATTGATAACAGACTACATGGATTTTATTAGGAAATTAGGGTTTTTTGGATTGGGAATTGGGGGTGATTGGTTGTGTGGGGAAGAGGGTAGGTCTGTGGGTGACAGAGATGAGAGAGAGTAGAGAGAGAAGGGGAGGGTGTTTTTTTCTTTAAATTTTTTAAATAATAGGTGAAAAAGACAAGAATACCCTCATATGCCTCGCACATGATCTGATTTAACACAAAAAAATAACTGGGTTTGGCCTAAAGGACATAACGTGCAGGATTTGGAAACATTAAGGACAAAACTCATCAATTTTAAAGGTAAAGGACAGCGTCTGAAATTTGGTTCAAACATAAAAGACAAAACTTGTAATTTACTCTAAGATATAAGAAGTATAAAAAACGGTTGTAAGTAGAGGAGGGAAAAAATATAATATATATTGAAAAGGTGAAAGAAAAAGTATTTTGTTTTAGTGGAAATATATTAATATAGGAGTTGTTTTTTTAGTAGAATATATGTATATTTTTAGTGGATTAGATGTGAATGCTATGAGGCATGGTTATTCAATGAAAAACTTGATTTGGATAATAAATACATATTGAAATGACTAAATTACACAGTTTGTCCTTTAGTTATCTATCAAATTTCATCCTCTGTCCTTTGTTTTTAAAATGCACACTCCATGTCCTTTACGACTAAATTAAGCACACTCCATGTCCTTTACCCTAACACCGTTTATCAGCTCCGTTAATCTCTCTCATGGTGCCACTCATGTGAGGGGTAAAAAGGCCATTTTACACAAAAACTCTTCACATACTTCATATATACCAGAGAATTAAACCCGCGACCTTTTTTTCTAAACCTCAAACTGGACTTTGGCTGCAATATTACAGACGTTTGTAATGCAATATTGGTTACACTTTGCCTGATAACTGGTTGCAATATTACATGCGATTATAACACACTATCGGATACAATATTGGCTCCACTTTGGCTGCAAATTGGCTGCAATATAACAAGCAAATGTAATGCACTATCAGATGCAATATTGGCTCCACTTAGGTTGTAAATTGGCTGCACTTTAGCTGCAATATAATAAGCAAGTGTAATGCACTATTGGATGCAATATTGGCTGCACTTTGGCTGCAATATAACAAGCAAATGTAATGCAATATTGGCTGCACGTTGGCTACAATCTAACAAGCAACTATAATGCAATATTGTTGCACTTTGGCTGCAATATAGGCTGCACTTTGGCAGCAAGATAACAAGCAATTCTAATGCAATATTGCTGCATTTTGGCTGCAATATTGGCTCCAATATAACAAGCCACTTTGGCTGCAAATATTGCAAAATGTTCAAGCAGCCAAACATTGTGCAGAACTAAACCAAACAACCAAAGTCCGGTTTAAAGTTTAGAAAAAAGGTCATGTGTTTAATTGTCTGGTATATATGAAGTATGTGAAAAGTTTTTGTGTAAAATGGCCTTTTTACCCCTCACATGAGTGGCACATGAGAGAGATTAACGAAGTTGATAAACGATGTTAAGATAAAGGACATGGAGTGTGCTTAATTTAGTGGTAAAGGACATGGAGTGTGCATTTTAAAGACAAAGGACATATAATGAAATTTGATAGATAACTGAAGGACAATCTGTGTTATTTAGTCTATTGAAATTGTTTCTAGCCGAACATTGTTTTTGCATCAATGTGATATCTGTATCCAAAGGTCAGTCAATCATTTCAAGCCAGTTCAAAATATAAACTGCAAATATCATGAAATCAAATCCAACTTTTCATTGCATTAACTATCATACATATCAAAATACTTAATAACCAAACACTCCAGATCCAACTTCCCTCGTACTAACCACCGAAACCGTACAGAGTGCGTCCTTGACGCTTCAACGCATAAACCACATCCATAGCAGTAACAGTTTTCCGGCGAGCATGCTCGGTGTAGGTAACGGCGTCACGAATTACATTTTCTAGAAAGATCTTGAGAACACCACGCGTCTCCTCATATATCAGACCGCTTATACGCTTCACTCCCCCACGTCTCGCCAACCGTCGGATCGCCGGTTTAGTGATGCCCTGAATGTTGTCCCGGAGAACCTTGCGGTGTCGTTTTGCTCCTCCCTTTCCTAATCCCTTTCCTCCTTTCCCTCTCCCAGACATGATTGCTGCTGTTTGAAAGTTTGAAGTTTTGATGATTTTGGTAAACGCTGGGTTTGTGTTTATATATTGGTGTGGTGCGGAGAGAGATTTGGGTTTTGTGTATAGACTATAGAGTGTTTTGGTTTGTTGGATGGGTGAGAATCTGAGGCCGTGAGGGATTGAGGACCGTAGGATGGGGGATCCGAGTGGGATGTGAACAAGTGTTTTGATTGGTTGGTTGATGACATGGTGGATTGGTGGGTTTGAGGACGTGTGAGAAGCACGTGTATAAAATGGATCCTGAAAAAGAAAATTTAGAAGTAAAGTTTCGTTTAAAGCTCTAAAACGTAAAATTGTCTAGACTAGTTATTTAGTTTTGTGGTTTTTATTAACATTTAGACCATGTGTAGTGGTAAATTGTTATAATGCCCCTACTATGGGGCATTATCCGACACGTGTCATTCCAGTCACCATGGGGCGTTATTGCAAAAGTGGCATAGTGGGAATAATGCCTGATAATGCCCCTTCCAATCATTAAACAAAAAAAAATAAAGCAAACAGTGGCTAGTGGAGAAATCTCATTGGCCACATGCAAAAAGTTGTCAAAGTTGTCAGGGCATGTGGGTAGTGATTGATGGGTCAAAGCATTCAACAAACCAAACCAGCGTTTTAAATAAAACGCCTACAACATAATTTTCCAAAAATAACGCCCTAAAACGTCGGGTGTAATGGGGTGGGGGGCGTTGTGGGGCGTTTTTTTTCAATTTTTTTTTTAAAAACGCCCCACTACGGGTGGTCTTAGGGTGGAGAGTATGGTTAATCACTCTAGGGTGATTTAGTGAAATCCTACCCAATAATATTATGCCATGTCAACTCCACATTCCAACCCTCATTTTGCACTCAATCAAGAGGGTATGGTTAATCACTTTAGGGTGTTTGAGTATGTTAAAAAATAAAAAAATTGTGATTGGTTGAAAGGGGTTGGGACCCACCATTAAACCTCTCTCCCTCCTCCTTCCCTCCTCTTCCCGCATAGGTGGATATACACCGAAAACATTCAAAATTTCAGTGACTCAAACAAGTGGGGGTGGTCATCAATCGGTGAACTCCATTCACCGAATGGTTTACCGAAACCACACCTCCCATCCTTAGAGTTAAATGTAATTTTAGTCTTTGTGGTTTGGTCATTTTATTAGTTTAGTCTAAAAGTTTGAAACGTTGTCATTTTAGTCTATTGGGTTAACTTCATTCATTTTTTTTTTGTTAACTAGAAAGCCATATCGGTCATTTTATATGTAATTATGTAAACTAGTCAACTAAAAGGGTAATTTGACCGTATAAAATGACCGAATTGCACTTTTAATTAACAAAAAATTAGATGAAATTAACCCAATGGACTAAAACTGCAACGTTTGAAATTATTTTGACTAAAATGGCAACGTTTTAAACCTTTTAACTAAACAGACAAAATAACCCAAACCACATGGACTAGAAAATAAATCATAATATCAAGTTTGAAAACACCACGTCTTAACAAAACTGAAAACTAATAAATTACAAACTGAACTTGAATCTTCGTTCTCTAGTTTTGATCTTGATTCGTACACCTTCTACCTCCAAGAATTCATTTGTTAAACCTGACGACGGGCCTATGGGTTGCCCCATTTACCCGTCTTGGGCTACTATCGTTTGGGCCCAACAAGATATAAGCCCAACAACGACTTACCTTGCCTATTAAGGTTTTCCTTACACAAAATGAGCGGGAAAAAGGATCAGAAGGCACAGGCAACATTTAATACTTGATTAGAAAATGATCTCTGGCTAGAAAGTGTACTTCCTAGCCGGAAATCATTAAATGAGGCTGCCATCTTACCGTTGGGGGTCAGACACGTGTCTGAGCCCCCCGAAGACTCTCGGAATCCATCGGATCATCTCACTAAAATATCTCACATGGGAGATAAGGCTTGACGGTTATATATAAGAGCAAGGAACGGTGATCACAGGAGGTTTAAGGTATCACATTTAAAGCTCTCTCATTTACTCCTCTCTCATTTATTCCGACCAATATTCTTATACATTAATCACACACACATTTATTGGATTCACACCTTAGAGGAAACATTCCGGTGATCACACTCATCGGAATAAGCTCCTCCAGCTCTCCGGCAAGTTTACTTATTCTCACTCCGGAGCTTGGTCACGGATCCCCCTCCCGGGGCCCTCCGTGACGAGGTTAACGGTTTACTTTTTTGTAGCGACGAAGGCCGGGATATCTTGACGTCAACGAAGATCCATTGAACGTCAGTCGGGATTTGGGTATTCGACATTGGCGCCATCCGTGGGACAACAGTCTGGCTGGTGTTTCCACACTGAAACTCCGACGTTGAAGATAACCCGTTTTACAAGAAGCAACATAACTACTCCACCCAGTTCACGTACCATCCAGACGGTACAGAACGATCATGATAAGGTTACAATGGAAAACATAACTCATGAAGAAAAAAACGAAAATCAAGTGGAAATTCTGGAAAGGGAAGAAGCCATTACTCCAGATTTTGTTGCCTTGCACAAGGACAAGCTGAAAAAGTGTCTGGAGGATTTAGAAAGACAAGATAGCAACATACAGTCATATGTTATATGATTAAGTACTTGGAGAACCCCTACACAAATGTTCTCCTTCCAAACACCAAAAAGTTTAAAGTATTCCAGGGTAAGTAATTATTCGGATTACAACGTCTAGCACTTGTAGCTTCCTTAGATACCCTCCATACACATTTGTATATGCTTAGATTGCTTGTAGGATGAATGAAAATGAAGATGGTAGTGTGGGTGTGGGTAGCCGAGAGCAAGAGGGAGGGAGAAGAAGAAAATGATGGAAATTTTGAAGTGTTATGTTGAATGAAGTGTTCCTTGGTTTATAATGATCATCTAAATTGTTGGAAGATGAAGGTTTTAAATGTAAACTAGAAGGGTTAAGTATGTTTAATTGTGTTTAGGTGTTTTTATGATTTTTAAGGTGTTTTATCACCAATACTAGCTTAATATCATAAAAACAATGCTTCTAGTCTAGTTTTGACGTTTTGGGTAGTGTCCGGTTAATGGTTCGTTAAAGTGCTAAATTGCGCAGTTTTACTAGGTATGAAGCACCTTTTGTGACAGTTTTAATTCTCGACACTTTACAAGTTATTCTGGACCCTAAAACATCAATTCTGCATGATATTTTGGGGTTTAGTTGCTGTTTTTGCTGTTTTTCTACTGAATTATGTAGAATTCAGTATTTATAGTGAGTTTCGGGTGTCTTTTAGTGCTTGTTTTAGCTTCCGAAAAGTGTTTACATTAACCCTTGTATCCACACTTGGGTTTTAATGTGTTTTTGATGTTGGACCTACTCCTAGGCCCTAAATCTATTGTCTGACTGCTTTCTGCGGAAGTGCTGACACTGCGTGTCTTACCGGTGAGTTTACTAGTCTTTCTGACGCAACGCTTAATGTAATGCACTATGCAATATTTGACGTATAAAACATGCATGAATTCATATGTAAAACAAGTAATCACATAATGTTGACGTTTAAGCACATAATTACAGATAATAAATAATAATTAAAATAGTACGAAAATTACCGGTTTTGTGCCAGTTGTCACATTATTAACATTATATATGGTGTTTTCTCACCAAGTAGATGAGATCATAAACATCCTATATTTCCAAAATTTTGTTTATTGATAAAATTCTACAAAATCATGATTTTTTACTCAAAATTGATGAACATATATTATCTTTGGTGATGATTAAGAGTTACTTAACATCATGAAATCATGATTCTTCAAAATTGATGAGCATTTATTCTAACCATTTCTAATTATCTTTGATGATGATTAAGAGTTACTTGCCATTATAAACAGATTTAGGTAGTGTTCATTTCATAGATTGTAATGGGATTGTAATGGAATTGTGTTTATTTTGCAATGCGGCATAAGTTCCCATCATAACGGCAAATGTTACACTTACTCTATTTTACATCAATAATTTTAAACTATCCACTTTGCGAAAAAAAATACTTGCTAATGTTTTCCATAATTCCATCACTAAGAGCATTCACATCCAATCCACCATCTTGACCCTAACCTCTAAAATTTAAAAAGTTCTTCCGAAGATTCACTCCATCCTATCCCCTATTTCATCTTTCTAACCCTAAATTCTAAAAAGATTGTACAGTAACTTTTCATGTATGAAAAGCTACTGTACCCCCTCATCTTCAACCATATCAATATCACCCGCTCATCTGATCTACTCCCGCCCATATCATCTTCTCCCACCCTCGTTCATTTCCTTTCCCCTCACATCCAGTGGCAGTGGTAGAACCTCACCATAACAAAAATCCTCATCTCGTTGCAGCCTTCCACGTAAGTTTCTTTGATTTTAGTAACAACGAAATCGTATTTTTGTGATTGTTCGTAATGGTAGGTTGTTGGATTCAGATTGTATACTCTGCAGCACCTCACGTGAGACATAAATTCTTAATGCCTGTTGTACATATATATATATATATATATATATATATGCAACTTTAATTTCTTGTTTATCTTTTGTATGTGTTGATGATATTTGGGGGATTATGTGATCTTGAGCTTTTTTTGTTTTTTGTTTTTGTAAGATTAAGAATCGATGTGGTTTGTTAATTGTTATAAACAAGAAAGAGAGAAAGTTTGACTAAACAAGAATTAACCCTAAGGCAATGAACATAAGTTGTTGCTTGAACATTTTAGGAGCTTCAACTGTGATAATTAGTAACCCTATTTGTAGCGATTCAGAAACATTTGGTGGCTCTTTTGATTCAGATTTATAAGTCTACCAGCACAACACAACTCTGAATACTTCGGATGCCCCACCACTATCTAAGAAAGGATAAAAAAGATTAAGCTTTAGACTAACAAGTTTAGTTGAATGCCCTTTCTTCATGGTTGTTTGGTTGTCATGTGCTTCATATTTATTGTTGTTTTCTTGTTTGTTTCATCCTAGGAAGTCGATGTGCCTGAAGGTAAGCAAACTGAGGAAATTAATCAACTCAGAAAGGTGAAGTTTACACTTTTAGAGGAGGCGCAAGCTCAAGAGAAAGAGTATTTTCGCCTTAAGACTGAGAAGATGGAGTATGACAAGAAAGCGGAAGATGAAAGGTTGAGGTTACTGTCAGAAAAGTTAAGGATTGAAGTTGAGAAAACAGAACTTGCAAAGAACGAATCGGACCAGCGGATTATGATGATGGATGTGAGCGGTATGACAGAAATCCAACGACTGTATTTTGAAGAACTTCAAAGGGAAATCGTAATGAGGCGCGACCATGCCTGAGATAATCAGCTTTGAACCGAACACTAGCGCGTTTTTTGGGTGCTACACGGAAATATTACCATCTATATTTTGGTGTTACAAGGAAGTATTACTACACATATTTTGTAGCTTTGTCTAACCTCATACTT
The DNA here is from genome assembly GCA_030545235.1 of Helianthus tuberosus. Lineage (NCBI taxonomy): Eukaryota > Viridiplantae > Streptophyta > Magnoliopsida > Asterales > Asteraceae > Helianthus > Helianthus tuberosus. The sequence continues at coordinate 168,130,476 of CM060366.1, read as the reverse complement.
ATGTGTTTTTGGTGTTATGTGTAAATCCATTGTGTAGGCTATTAAATAGGTCAAACTTGGCATGATTCGGTATCTTAAACAGTTGTTTGTAGTCTGATGGTAGTGAAAATGGATGGTATGATATTTGATTTGATCATTATTGTTTTCCAAGTGAATGTATATTATAATATGTAGTAAGTGGTTTGTCTTTTCACTTGACCCGTTTGATCAAGATGGAAATTTCATCATAAACGGGAGTGAAAAAAGAGACAACTGACCCGAAAAACCCAAAAATAATTAGTATTTATGGTGATTATTGTTTTCCAAGCAATTTTTTTTGTTGGTTTATGATGATATAATTAGTATTTAAAGTAACCCGATCCGAAAAACCCAAAAATAATAATTAGTAGTATAATTTCTATAAACAAAGTTATTAGAATCAATATTAAAAAAATATAATAAGACAAAATAGATAGTAGTTAAAATTGTAAGTGGAAGAAAGAGAAGAAATAATAATAAAAAAAGAATACAGAGATAGGTATGAGGAGTTGGATGTAGGAGGTTTTTAAAATGTAAGATAAATTTTAAAAAGTGATGATTTTTAGTTAAATTATAAGGTTAAAGATGATGGATTGAATGAGAATGCTCTAAGATGGGCAAAGAGGTTGAAATGACACTGATTTTTATAAATAAACAAAATTGAAGTTTCTCAGCCTCTATCATTGACACATACTTTGGTGAAACTTTAAATTTTAGGTGTTTTTTTTATTTAATGGAAACGTGGCTACACTAGAAGATGTGTCGTTTATAGGGTTAAGTTATTTTATAAAGAACTCCTAATTGTAAGAAAGATTTATAGGGAGGTTTAGGTTTTTGGGTGGTGATGGGTGTTTAGGGTTTTTTTTTTAAGTGGGTTCTTTTAGAAGCCTTTGTACCCTTCTTACAATTAGGAGTCTTTGTATTTGATCCTAATCCTTGGTTTATAATAGATTTTGGAGTGAACATGATTGATCCCTTAGAGCTTGATTTGGTTAAATTTAAGTTACAAAGTTGACTGGTTACACTTCTGACCCTACAATCAAATCTGTTTTTATTTTTTAATCAAATTCAACTAGATGACAGGTTGTATGCCGTTCAAAAAAGAAGAAAAATAACAAGTTGTATAGATTTTGGTACGTCACAAAGATTATATATTAGAAAATGAGTTAACTGCCATTTTCATCCCTGTGGTTTGGTCACTTTGGCCATTTCAGTCCATTTTTAAAAAATGTGCCATTTTCGTCCCCCACGTTCTGGAAAGGTGCCATTTCAGTCCAAAAATCATAACCCAGTTAAGTCAGTTTGTAAATAAGGACTGATTGTGTAAATTTGTAACATAAAGGACTGATTGTGTAAATTTGAAAAATGGACTGAAATGACAGTTAACACCACCACCACCACCGCCACCACCACCGCCACCACAGCCACCACCGCCACTCCACAGCCACCACAGCCACCCTGCCACCACCACCACTCCGCTGCCACCACCACCACCGCCACCACCGCCACCACAACCACCACCGCCACCACAGCCACCACCGCCACCACAGCCACCACCGCCACCACAGCTACCACCGCCACCACAGCCACCACCGCCACCACTGACAGCTGTCATGTCTCCGGTTGGCACAAGAACGCCCATTTGAACCATAGCTTGAAGAACCTTATTTGGATCTTTCTCATAAACTCTGTAAAATACTTCCAACAAACCTTCACGGATGTTCGGGCTTATGCTGCAAGAACTCAAAGGTCAGTATGTCAAGAAAATCACACATGACGTTTTCTAAAAACAATGGTTAGTCACTCATTACCTCCCCATAATTCCAAAATCATAAAATATTAGCCTTCCACCATTCACATCATCAACAGCTATATTACCAGGATGCTGAATCAAAGAAGGAGATGATTTTAACCATATGTTGCGTGTGAATTGCATATATGCACAGATACTTCACCTATGGTATTGGTAACTAAAGAAAAACATGTATATGCCACCTGGCATCGAAATCCAGAAGAATATACAGGAAACTTACGGGGTCAGCATGGAAGAAAGCGTGAGATAGTATCTGTTCCAGATATGATTCAACAGCATACCTGCCCAGCCTGTGGAACGTACATATTACCAAACATGTTTAGATGACCATACGAATTGATATAATTCATATGATTATATTAAATCATGGTGCGGTAAGATTATTTAGCATTCATCATATAGTATTATCATACACCACATATTACACTTAGTTTTTACGATCAACACCTAATTGGTCTAAAGCTTGTATCCTATTGATCTTGATTCTTGGAACATACTCCATTGTAAGAACCTACAGTTGGATCAACATAATGTAATAATGAGCTAAAGGAATAAAAGAAAGTTCTAATTATATAAACGATCAATTCATATACATACAGAACTATTTACCTGTGGGGTGGTGTATTCCCAGTATATGTTCGGGACTTTTACATAATTTAGATCTTTAAAGTTACGTGCAAACAATTCTGCATTTTCAGCTTCTTTTGTATAATCAATCTCCTGATAGAAACATAAATTGGCACTCATTAACAAAAACCTTCGATATCAACCCAACTAAATGCACTTCAAAAATTCATGAAAAAATGGTCACCTCGTACAAGACATTAGCACAGTCGTCATATATAACAACCCAATCCCTTTTGGCACCATCAGACTTTGGGTCAAGTTTCTGAAGATTTACTGCTATTACCTGAAAAAGATGAAATACATAGCTACACGATGTTAATAACATAAATTAGATCAGATGTAACAACAGAGAAAAATTAAGAATCGACTAACCCTTAGATTCTAAAGATTTACTGCTATTACCGGAGACATGACAGCTGTCAGTGGTGGCGGTGGTGGCTGTGGTGGCGGTGGTGGTGGTGACAGCGGAGTGGTGGTGGTGGTGGCAGGGTGGCTGTGGAGTGGCGGTGGTGGCTGTGGTGGCGGTGGTGGTGGCAGCGGAGTGGTGGTGGTGGCAGGGCTAGTGGTGGTGGTGTTAACTGTCATTTCAGTCCATTTTTCAAATTTACACAATCAGTCCTTTATGTTACAAATTTACACAATCAATCCTTATTTACAAACTGACTTAACTGGGTTATGATTTTTGGACTGAAATGGCACATTTCCAGAACGTGGGGGACGAAAATGGCGCATTTTTGAAAAATAGACTGAAATGGCCAAAGTGACCAAACCACAAGGACGAAAATGGCAGTTAACTCTTAGAAAATAGTGTGTTTTGATACTCTTTCTCTTCACCCACTTTTATGTTAATACTCTTTCTCTTCACCTACTTTTTGCAAAATAGAGGTGTCATTTTTTTCATTAAAAACCAAAGTTTCTTTTTATGAAAAGGGTGTGCCTATTGGCACACTAAAGTGTCTATTGGCACACCAAACCCTAGCAAAATTAGGGTTTATCTACGCAGCGTATTGGTCAATACGATTGGGTTAACCCAATACGCTGCGTATTGACCAATACGCTGCGTAGATAAACCATGGATCTCAGTGCCTGATAACCAATCATTGCACAGAAAACAAGGGTCATATACGCTGCGTATTGGTCTATACGCAGCGTATATAAACCATTAGATTTTTTGGGTCATTTTAGAGGTTTGAGGGATCAATTTTTCACAAAGTTTAAATAAGCTGCGTATTGACCTCTAAGCAGCGTATATAAAGGTCTGAAAATGTCTTTTATACCCTTATGTTGAGGCTATACGAAGCCAAATACAAGGGTAGTTGTGTCATTTTTGTCTCATACGCTGCGTAGGGACCTCTAAGGAGCGTATATAAAGCTCCATTTTTGTATTTTTTTTTATTGTGTATTCCTTTGCTTATTTATAAAAAAACAATATTATTGGTAAATAATACAAATATAAATTATAAAAATAAAAAATTATATAAATATTATGAATTATTAAAATTAAAAAAGAAAATTATTTATAAAAAAACAATATTATTGGTAAATAATACAAATATATTGTTTTGTTATCGTTTAAATTAAATTATCGTATTCCTTTGTTTATTCATAAAAAAAAGAAAATTATTTATAAAAAAACAATATTATTCGTAAATAATACAAATATATTATATTGTTATCGTTTAAATTAAATTATCTTATCGTATTGCATCGTATCGTATCGTATAGTATAGTGTATAGTATATAAGTCTCGTATAGAGGCCTATACGGGTGTTATTGTATCGTATCGTATCGTATAGTGTAGTATAAGTCTCGTATAGGTTTTCTATAGGTCTTGTATATGCATATAGGATTAGACGGGACCTAAACCACACCTATACGATACGATATCACACTTATAGGCTTATACGAGGTCAATACGTGACCTATACGACGCTATACGATACGATATCACACTTATAGGCTTATACGAGGTCAATACGTGACCTATACGACGCTATACGATACGATATCACACTTATAGGCTTATACGAGGTCAATACGTGACCTATACGACGCTATACGATACGATATCACACTTATAGGCTTATACGAGGTCAATACGTGACCTATACTACGTTATACGATACGATATCACACTTATAGCCTTATACGAGTTCAATACATGACCTATACGACGCTATATGATTCGGTATCACACTTATAGGCTTATACGAGGTCAATACGTGACCTATATGACGTTATACGACACGATATCACACTTATAGGCATATACGAGGTCAATACGGGACCTAATATTTGTATTATTTTTAATTCTTATAATTCATAATATTTGTATTATTTTTAATAATATTGTTTTTTTATAAATAAACATGGAAATACCCCAAAATACACACAATTAATTTACTTTTTTTTTATAAATAAACAAAGGAATACACAAAAAAAAAATACAAAAATGGAGCTTTATATACGCTCCTTAGAGGTCACTACGCAGCGTATAAGACAAAAATGACACAACTACCCATGTATTTGGCTTCGTATAGCCTCAATACAAGGGTATAAATGACATTTTCAGACCTTTATATACGCTGAGTATAGGTCAATACGCAGCGTATATATACAATAAGGGTAAAAAAGATAATTTAACCACATGTTTGGGGTTAAAAATAAAAACTACCCTTTATATACGTTGCGTATTGACCTATACGCAGCGTATATAAAGGTCTAAAAATGTCTTTTATACCCTTGTGTTGAGGCTATACGAAGCCAAATACAAGGGTAGTTGTGTCATTTTTGTCTCATACGCTGCGTAGAGACCTCTAAGGAGCGTATATAAAGCTCCATTTTTGTATTTTTTTATTGTGTGTTCCTTTGCTTATTTATAAAAAAAACAATATTATTGGTAAATAATACAAATATAAATTATAAAAATAAAAAATTATATAAATATTATGAATTATAAAAATTAAAAAAGAAAATTATTTATAAAAAAACAATATTATTGGTAAATAATACAAATATATTGTTTTGTTATCGTTTAAATTAAATTATCGTATTCCTTTGTTTATTCATAAAAAAAAAGAAAATTATTTATAAAAAAACAATATTATTCGTAAATAATACAAATATATTATATTGTTATCGTTTAAATTAAATTATCTTATCGTATTGCATCGTATCGTATCGTATTGCATCATATCGTATCGTATAGTATAGTGTGTAGTATATAAGTCTCGTATAGAGGCCTATACGGGTGTTATTGTATCGTATCGTATCGTATAGTGTAGTATAAGTCTCGTATAGGTTTCCTATAGGTCTTGTATATGCATATAGGATTAGACGGGACCTAAACCACACGCATACGATACGATATCACACTTATAGGCTTATACGAGGTCAATACATGACCTATACGACGCTATACGACACGATATCACACTTATAGGCTTATACGAGGTCAATAGGTGACCTATACGACGCTATATGACACGATATCACACTTATAGGCTTATACGAGGTCAATACGTGACCTATACGACGCTATACGATACGATATCACACTTATAGGCTTATACAAGGTCAATACGTGACCTATACTACGTTATACGATACGATATTACACTTATAGGCTTATACGAGTTCAATACATGACCTATACGACGCTATATGATTCGGTATCACACTTATAGGCTTATACGAGGTCAATACGTGACCTATACGACGCTATACGACACGATATCACACTTATAGGCTTATATGAGGTCAATACGGGACCTAATATTTGTATTATTTTTAATTCTTATAATTCATAATATTTGTATTATTTTTAATAATATTGTTTTTTATAAATAAACATGAAATACCCCAAAATACACACAATTAATTTACTTTTTTTATAAATAAACAAAGGAATACACAAAAAAAATACAAAAATGGAGCTTTATATACGCTCCTTAGAGGTCACTACGCAGCGTATAAGACAAAAATGACACAACTACCCTTTTATTTGGCTTCGTATAGCTTCAATACAAGGGTATAAATGACATTTTCAGACCTTTATATACACTGAGTATAGGTCAATACGCAGCGTATATATACAATAAGGGTTAAAAAGACTAGTCGTTTACCCGCGCGATGCGGCGGGAAACATATCACTTAGATTGGTGAGTTTAGGGCTATGTAAGGGGATGTAGTTTCCGATGTGGCGTGCGACGACGATGGTGGCAGTGTAGCAGAACGTGAGGGTCGGTTGTGGCCTTGTTCAGCGGCGGAGAATCAGCGATTTGTGACGATTTGTGGTTTCGTGATGTCGTTTAGTGGTTATTGTGTGACGGCCGGTTACCGGCTTTAGGAGAAAACAAAGAAAATTATGTGATTCTAGTTATGTTATGAGAGGTTTAAAAGATGTGGGTAAATCAACGGTTTGAATGATGAATCGTATCATCAGTTACAATGAGGCCTTCCGTAGTGGCGAAGCTTGACGTTTTCGACAGGGGGGTAACTATGTAAATAAAATTTAAAAAAAGAAAACACTGACATCTGCGCGATGTGGCCAAAGCTACATATTATAATGCCACACTCTAAATCTTGAAAATTTTAGAGGTTTGTTGGGTGATTAAGAACATCCAACAATATACTTATTCGGTTCACGCTTCTATCAATGTAGATGCCCTTAAAAAGTTCATCACCAAGCCCGGAACCAAAAGAATACGGGTTAGTTCGGTTTATTAAGCTCCTTTATGTTTTGTCTGTTTAGCTCGTTATGTCTATACGTGTCATAGTGTTCCAAAAGAATATGGTTTGTTAAGCTCCTTATGAATCGAAGGAGTTAGCAATGATGTATAAAAGTGTTAATTCGGTCTGTTAAGCTTATTACGTCCCACACATGTCACACAATACTAATACGTAATAAAATTTATAATAGTCAACTAAAGGGTTCGGGTGTGAGTATACACCTTCCCGCATCACCGGTTAATAATATGAAACGCACCCGAGTTCCTTGATAAACATCTTGACCAGCCTAGACTTGCTTTGACCGGCGATGCTTAATAATTACTGGGTATATCTCTATGTATGAACATTAAGTACGACATGTTTTGCCTCAAATTTAAAATTTGCTTGTCTCAAATTTAAAAATATGGAGAGTTTTTTTATAAAAGTGGATGAGAATGGGAGAAGTATTGAGAAAATGGTATAAAAATGAATGAGATGAGGGGTATTTATTTAAAGTTAAAATGTTTTTTTTTATTAATTAAGATAGCCGTTACTACTGCTATATGTTTGAAAATGTGGCCTGTCAACATCGTCGAATGGTAGCCGAATGGGACGCGCCGAGCCGAGGGGGGCGGTGTAGGGGACCGGCGCCGGGCCAGGCCGGGCCTAAGCCGGCCCCCTTACCGTCTGGTCTAAAAGACCAATGCAACTAATCACTCGTCTTAAATTAGTCCGGTCCGTCTTAGATTGCGTCTAATTTAATTCATGTCAACTCGGGAACACAAATCATCAGGAGCAAGTAAATACTTCTTGGAAAAAAACAACAATCACTGGAATTTGTACTGTATCTATTTTAGTGATGCCCCTTCTTAAAACTCGAGAAAAATCCCCAAGTGATTTGTCCTTCTGCCCTTCCCCTCCGTTACCAACCTGTTCAAATCATTACATTACGTTCATACTACTTTTTATATGATAATTTAAAAATAAAGGTTTATTTGTGTTCAAGATGTTCATACCTCTTTTGCTAAATGCTTTAACCTGTCTAGAATTTTAGTGAAGTTGAGTCTTAGTGTCCGGTCATGTCGCCAGCAACACGTTTAACGAAAATTGTTGGAAAACAAATACTCTTGTTGAAGTATATGTTCATGTTTATCATTGCATAAGGCACAAGTACATGATACTTTTTTTATTTTGTAACTCAAGAAATAAAGGCTACAGATAGCTTGAAGCACCAATAACAAACCAAATAATCAAATTTACGCTTTTATGGCAAAGCTCCTCCAATTACCATGCTTATTCCAGCTTTTAAACCATTGTCTAATTTTAAGTCAATGAATTCAAAGATCAGAAATCAAAAGATATGGGTCAAACTATCTAACGTTGTTGTATGCTTATGGCAATGCTTCTCTAGCTATCCAGCCTTTAAGACCATGTTATAATTTAAGTCAATGAAACTAAAAGATCTTGCATCCCATGCAAGCAATTGCTAAAACTTAAATTATGTAAAGAAACTAAAGCTATTGGTCATGTTGTTACATACATATTTACAGACACCAAATAGTGTTAGTAACCATTATTAAGATTTCATATAACTTACATACCATGGAAAGCTAATATAATTCAAGGATACAAAGACACTTTTGTTTAAAAAATAAACCCTAATCCAGTTTTCTAGATGAAATTAATTAGTCAAATGTATAGTTTCAATGAGAAAAGTAAATGTACTATTTCAATGACAAAAGTAAAGTTGTACAGGAAGAATGCTTTTCACCACTGTTCATGACAACATCGTGAGCATACGGAGCTGTCAGTTGGTTTCTTGTTCAAATATTAGTACAAAACCAACAAGATATTGGTTTCTTGTTTAAATATTCATAACAAATACATAGTAAATACATGCAAAAGGCGTATTAATATACCAGAACTCATGGGTCTCCCTGCCACAATCATCAACCAGATCTTTCACTTCTCAAAATAGACACGTCTTTGCTAAATCGATATCCAGTGGCTTCACAAAGGAAATATCAAATTCCTTGTTAATTTTCTAGCAAACAAAATAACAATATTCAACAAAATATGTTTAACCTCAAAAGAATGGAAAAAAAATGCAAACCAAAAGCACATGTAATCATTTTCACATTTACCCCAAGATTCAAACCCCCTTTGAACCTTGTCAGCACTATCATGACGTGGCGGATGACAGAGCGACATTAGCCCAATAAACTGCCACAGTCCTCCAGGACTCTCTTTAGGTCTCTCTCGAACTTCCTATCTTAACAAAAAGATATAAATAAAGTAAAATAAACATCAAATCCTACAACCAAATAAAATAAAATCAGCAAAGCAAGCTTTATGTGTTAAAAAAGGCATTAATTGATCACCTGGCACGTCATCCCCTCCGTCAAAAAGCACTAAGAGCATGCTTGATTCCCATCTCTCTTTTTCGTACTCATAGCATGGCCTGCATACCAGGAAGGCACACTTGTTGCAAGCACTTATAATATATGTATTAAATAAAGAAAAATCCAAGACATCGTGCCTGAAAAAGAACAAAGAAGGGGGTGTGGGTGAAATCAGCAACTTTCACAACCTGTCCAATAAGATTAATTAAAACAAAACAACGGCAATATAAAGAGAAAATAAGGTAACTCTTACGTCGTGATCATCCATCAGAAGATTGGCGGTTTTCAAGTCCCTGTGGATAATATTGCTTTGATGCAGGTAACTCATGCCTTTGGATATATCAATTGCTATCTTCAGTAACAAAGGAAGCTTAAATGAACCAATTTGCTTGTGCAGAAAGATGTATATGCTCCCTGGTGCGGCTGCTGATGCAGCGCCAGCTGCAACAGCATCAGCAAAAACACCACCACCACCTGAAGCCGCCTTTCTGAAGTCGCGCGCTACAGCGTTACAGCAGTCGTGCCCGTTGTGTGTGCCTGCAGCCGTGCCCGTTGCGTTTGGCCGCTGCGTTACTGCATCCGCGCTCTACGTTTCGGCCGCCACACGCTGTGGCGTTATGGCAGCCGCGTGCTATGGCGTTAAAGGCACCCGCGCCGCTGCGTTTTAGCATTTAACCCGAAGTTTTCTGTTTTTTTCTGCATATTAATGGTTACATTTAAATTATAAAATGTTATGTTGAACTCCCTTTTAAGTTAAAATATTTTGGCATAAAATGCTAAAAAAAATTCATTAATGACATAACATATCCTACAAATAAAGGGTTTAAACAGGTCAACCCGCAAACCCACCGGTTTGAAATAAACACTACTCGATTAGCTAAACAGGTTCAGGGGTTATACCCGAAACTAACCCAAACCCATTAATGGTAAACCCAAACCTATGAATTTTGTGTCGTGTCATAATTCACACCGTAAATGGTATAAATGTCAAAATTTTGAAAATTGGAATGTATGAAGTTATGATTTTTTGCTGGGTATATCCATTGAAAAAAGTAATCTTGGCAGGTTCTAACAAGTTATTGAGGTATCGCCGTAAAATTGTTTCAAAATTTTTTGGTGGATATCTTCCCTTCACTACCAATCTATATTGTCCATCAAGAGATCCACTATTACCCAATTCGGCTAGCAAGAAGGTCATAACATGCTCTGGTTCCCAATGCATACAGAAGCAAGAAAATGAAATGAGAAACTTAGCAAAGAACAATGTAAACCAAAAAACAACTTAAAACTTACGATTTGCACAAATCCATGAAATTCACAAAAACTGTTTTCTTGGTTCCTTCACAAAGAACTTGTGGCAGTGGTGGCCTAAAGACGGTTCTCCTTCTATCTCCACAAGTTCAGGGTTGTGTTCATGAATAATTCGGAAAACTCGACCTAGAAGCTGAATCCCATAAATGGCCTGCAGATTCATGAATCGGTAATAATGTGAATATTATGGTGTTTATAAAGTGTTAAAACCAAATGAACTGTCAAAACTTAAGCAAATCAGCCGGTTTAGAGTTTAAAAAAACCCAAACCACAAAACACCAGTATTGAACTGTTTTTACCAGCCAGGCCGACCCAGCCAACAAACATCCAGAACCCAACTCCTAATTTTCAGAACCGGACAAGATATCTAATCCACCCCAACGTGATTTTAATTGGTAAAAAATAGAAATATTACTTGCCAAGAAGTGTGTATACCTTGGAAAACTCCTCATTTGGAACATGTAACTTCTTATGTATCCATACTTCAACTTCAACTAATGTCTCGCCCTCCCAAATTACCATGAAGAATGGTTCCCCATACAATTGATTCCATCAACCCCTTCGATTACACATAACAAACAAAGCATTAAGATATAGAAAATAGATATTCAATATTTACTTCAAATATCAAGTTTAGACAATAGTTAGAAGTGTTCATGAATCGCTAAACCTATAAACCCACCACACTAAAACAAGTTGACCAGTTTAAAAGTTATTTGGTTTGCTTAACAGTTTGTTTTGGTGATTTTAACCGCCCGGCTAGCTGAAAGAATGCATAAAATGTATATCTTAGTAGATGGGTCAATTGAAATTTCCTCCCACAATACACAAACAGGTCCTCAAGACTCTGTCCTAGCAAATCAATAACTAAAACGTTATCCTCTCCATCTACACCGGACCATTTTATGGAAGGTATACCACCTACAAGTGAAAACAAAAGATTATAAATCATATCATTCAGAGTGAAATAAAAGATAAACATATAAATCTGCATTGTGATATTACTATCAAACCACACATACTTCCTCCCTTAAAAAGATTGTACAACTTAGCTTCATACAAAAGTTGTGGATGTTTAGTCTTATTATTCTCCTGCAAAATCAAAAAACCAACATTAGCTCTAAACTCAAAATAAAACCAGTTCAAACCCTACCTCAGGTCCTCAACCAGGTTGTCGGAACCTACCTCAACCACCATCTACCGCCAGATGCTTGTCTCATTTGCCACCAATCTGCTCGAGAATCCCACTGCCGGAACCCTAATCGGCGGATTTTAACACTGCACACCACACCATCACAGGATGGGGTCATGGATTTGAAATCGAATGAAAGAAAAACCCTAGATCTGGTCACATATCTGTTCATGAGTCGTAGAGAGAGAGAGAGAGAGAGAGAGAAGGTTGATGAAGTTTTGTGAGAGTAAATCGAATGAAAATAAAACCCTTGATCCGTGTGAGCTGAATATGAGCCGTCCAGATCACAATCCGAGTGAAAAAGTGAAAGAAATGGATGGCTAAGATGAACCAGTAGAAGGGTAATTTAGTTGTGTTTCTTGGTGCCTTAAGACTTGTACATTGTGAATTGAGGGTGTTTTCAACACCTTGTTGAATTACCATTCTGTCCTTCATATATCCTTATTAAAGTAGTATAGATAATTTAACCACATGTTTGGGGTTAAAAATAAAAATACCCTTTATATACGCTGCGTATTGACCTATACGCAGCGTATATAAAGGTCTGAAAATGTCTTGTATACCCTTGTGTTGAGGCTATACGAAGCCAAATACAAGGGTAGTTGTGTCATTTTTGTCTCATACGCTGCGTAGGGACCTCTAAGGAGCGTATATAAAGCTCCATTTTTGTATTTTTTTTTATTGTGTATTCCTTTGCTTATTTATAAAAAAAAGAAAATTATTTATAAAAAAACAATATTATTGGTAAATAATACAAATATAAATTATAAAAATAAAAAAAAATATAAATATTATGAATTATAAAAATTAAAAAAGAAAATTATTTATAAAAAAACAATATTATTGGTAAATAATACAAATATATTGTTTTGTTATCGTTTAAATTAAATTATCGTATTCCTTTGTTTATTCATAAAAAAAAGAAAATTATTTATAAAAAAAACAATATTATTCGTAAATAATACAAATATATTATATTGTTATCGTTTAAATTAAATTATCTTATCGTATTGCATCGTATCGTATCGTATTGCATCATATCGTATCGTATAGTATAGTGTATAGTATATAAGTCTCGTATAGAGGCCTATACGGGTGTTATTGTATCGTATCGTATCGTATCGTATCGTATAGTGTAGTATAAGTCTCGTATAGGTTTCCTATAGGTCTTGTATATGCATATAGGATTAGACGGGACCTAAACCACACCTATACGATACGATATCACACTTATAGGCTTATACGAGGTCAATACATCACCTATACGACGCTATACGACACGATATCACACTTATAGGCTTATACGAGGTCAATACGTGACCTATACGACGCTATACGATACGATATCACACTTATAGGCTTATACGAGGTCAATACGTGACCTATACGACGCTATACGATACAATATCACACTTATAGGCTTATACGAGGTCAATACGTGACCTATACTACGTTATACGATACGATATCACACTTATAGGCTTATACGAGTTCAATACATGACCTATACGACGCTATATCATTCGGTATCACACTTATAGGCTTATACGAGGTCAATACGTGACCTATACGACGCTATACGACACGATATCACACTTATAGGCTTATACGAGGTCAATACGGGACCTAATATTTGTATTATTTTTAATTCTTATAATTCATAATATTTGTATTATTTTTAATAATATTGTTTTTTTATAAATAAACATGGAAATACCCCAAAATACACACAATTAATTTACTTTTTTTTATAAATAAACAAAGGAATACACAAAAAAAAATACAAAAATGGAGCTTTATATACGCTTCTTAGAGGTCACTACGCAGCGTATAAGACAAAAATGACACAACTACCCTTGTATTTGGCTTCGTATAGCCTCAATACAAGGGTATAAATGACATTTTCAGACCTTTATATACGCTGAGTATAGGTCAATACGCAACGTATATAAACTTTGTGAAAAAATGATCCCTCAAACCTACCAAAATGACCCAAAAAAGTCTAATGGTTTATATACGCTGCGTAGAGAGCTATACGCAACGTATATAAACCTTGTTTTCTGTGCAATGATTGGTTATTAGGCACTGAGATCCATGGTTTATATACGCTGAGTATAGGTCAATACGCAGCGTATAGGGTTAACCCTATACGCTGCGTATTGAACCCTATACGCTGCGTATTGACCAATACGCTGCGTAGGTAAACCCTAAGTGTGCAGATAGGCAAACTGGGTGTGCAGATAGTTAGGGCCTATGAAAATCAGCCCACCAAGTCTCCAAGTAGGTGGCATCGTTATTACATCACCATTACGACACGCAACTTTCACTATTTTGGATATACTTGTTTATGTGCGTTCCATTTTCTTTTCTTATTTTTGTAATTGTAATTGATACGTTGCTAGAAACACATTGCATTTGTATGAGTTTAATGCATGTTTTTGTAGTGTTTTAACACGTCATTTTATATTGGTTTGTTGTACTTTTGTTGTGTCGGTTTTTCAGGTTTAACGGATGCTAAATGATGGGAAACGAACATAAACGAAGAAATTTGGAGCACGCGGGTCAAGCGAGTAGCCAAAAACAAGGTTCTGGAAAAAGGCATCCATCACGTGGCGCGAAGGAGCACTAGTGTCCTGTCGCGTGGCGCGAAGGGACACCGACGCAGAAAATTGTGTTTTTGACCTAATTTAGCCTAACAGATCACCCATTCAGCTTCTAAGCCGTTCTTGCGAATCCAGAGGGGGAAAAAGACGATTTTTAGAGTTCTTGCACCCGAATCTTCCCGTTTCTTCATGTTTGTTCAATCTGAATCAAGATTTGAAGCTGTGACGACGAGCATGCGAGGCTAAAACCCTTGTGACTTCCCCGGGATGAACGATTGGTAGGTTTTGCACAATTAACTTTGTTTTCTGATTCTTGTAACTGATACATCTTGATCACTTGTGTTGATTTTGGTAAACCTTAATTATATTTGAACTATTTGTCTGTTATCAAGCGTATTGGCGATTTTCTTGCATCGTTAGTGGGTTAGTAATTCGGTGTTCAGTTGGTATACTTTAACAGATTGTTAAGTTGTATGGTTATTATTAAAAATTGTCCCTAATCGTTAATCAAAGTCGTTAATCCCAAGGTCATGCATGTATGGTGTTTAAATCCGTAAATAGATTTTTGTGTTAAACTTATAATCGGGATTTTGGGTGGGGTTTACCTTTTCTTAATCTGATAACACTTTCTAAAACAATTTGCTTGTTTTTCTAATCAATCAAACAAACCCCCAATTTAGACAATAGTAGTTAATTAGTTAAATTTCTTAACACATACCACAAATTTCCACGTAGATGCGATCTTACTTACCCCGTACACGTATTGATATTTAAGTAAAATATTGACAGCTACATCAGTAATCATCACATCACAGTGAGTTTTGAACAGTCACCGCTAAATATATTAATACAATCTTAAAAGAGAGAGTCCGTGCATATGGTCTACGCCCAAAATGCATGGCTTCAAATCCAATGACTTTGGAAGTATCCAAAGTCAAAAGTAGTAATTCTACGTCCAAATATAATTTCTAATACGTTTTCTTTTTTCCTCTCATACTTTGAGCAAATTGCACTATTGGTCCCTTGCCTTTCCAACCCAAACTTCCACCACATTACAATACTAGTACTTTGGCTTTGCTACCCTCAAGGTTTAGTCGCTAAAACTTTTAGTGTTTCAGCTTTATCATACATAATATACGTTTTTAACCTATTGTATTCTTTAATGATTTCCGTTCGCTAATATCTTTTAAAGAACTAATTTGTATAAATTCAAATTAATTTCATCTTGGTTCAACCATACATTGAGTGAACTAAATACGTCGAGACATGCACTTTCATATGGTTTGCACATGACATCACGCTTAAACTAATCCATTCGGTGTTTGCAACATACTATGGGTCATATTATGAAAATTGCAATTTATGTACCGGTATAAATTCGAGTTGGGCTACGTTTCGACGTAAACTAAAGTTAGGTCAAATATAATATGTTTTTTTTGCTTATTTTATGGACGTTTCCAATTCTACGTTTTATCTCACCGTAACCCACTAGGGGTAAAATTTATGCCCTTGATATGAATGTCTTTCGATTACACTTGTAAGTTTTTCCTTGATACATTTTTTTACGTTTTTTTGTACATTTCCAATGTACGAGTCAAGTTACATACAAATATGATATACTTAACATTTGTATCCAATGCCAATGCTATTGAGTCAAATTGCATACGTCAAAACCTATGATTTCATATATTTAACACATCACATAACGCTTCGATTAATAATCCGTTCGATATTTGCAATGTACCCACGCTGTAACACACGCGCGTCTAATTACTAGTATATATTTATAATGTTATTAGTCACCCTTATGAATTACACTGAAATAAAAATAAAAAGAAAAACATTCAAAGTTCAAACCATAAGTAGTAGTAAAAGTAAGTTACAAAATTTAACACAGAAGAATATAAAAGAATTTCTCGACACGTTGCTCCACAATAACAAACGCGGTTTCCAAATAGGTTTGACAGGTTTCTGACGAAGGTCGCTTCTGTCTATTTACCAAACGTCACGGAGGTATCTTCCCGACATTTGTAGATTCTTCACGAAGAGCTCTGCCTTTGACGAGTCTAGAGATCCCTGATATTGACAAAATTATTGTTGTTACGTTAGCTAGGGTAATACATAGATGGCAAAATAGGCCAGTTTTTGAAAAAAAAAATGCAAGTGTGAGCCACTCGCAAACTCTTAAAAACTGGCTCGCTAACCGAGTTTAACTAGGCTCACATGGCTGAACAAACCTACTATTTATATAAACACAATCAATATTTACATAACTACAATTCAAATAACTAAATTTGTAACTGGATCCGGTCAAAATGAATATTTTATTATACCACGTCGAAGAGGACAGGTAGACACTAGACAGGAACAACTTTTTCCCAGTATTATATGATTACAAGTACTAAACTCTTTCGATAATGATCCAGTTTTTTTTAAATGGCATTCAAAATACACTTCAGGCACCCCGTTTGTCTCGTTAGAAAGAAAAAAGAACACCGCCTGAAGCGGTTAGCAAGTGCAAGTGGGTTAAAATTGCCGCCCCTAGACTTGCTACTATCCCGACTCAACATATGGTCAAATGTCCAATACGACATCAACTAAATAAAAAAGAAAGGCTTATTTGCCACAGTAAAAATAACTTTTTGCTTTGTGGATACACCGAAAAGGGGATAAATCATAAAATAATAACCAGTTCTCAAATATCGTTTCAATAGTCGCTCATACTTTTTCCTAACTACAAAAACTACTCAAATTTCATTATTATCTCACTGTTGTAAAAAATTTCATAACTGTTTCAAATTAAATGTCTAGAACGGAACAACTACGGAACGTGGTTTATTATTTAAGACTTTTTTTCCTCACTTTCACCTCGTAGTCTAAGTTAAACTTGAAAAAGATAATCAACAAATAGCAACAAAGTATCACATCTTTCCATTTAGGTCACTTAATCTGTTTTTTAATTAACATTTACAAAAGATTCTCAACTTTAGAACAATAATGAAAGTTGAAGGTATTTTTTGTTAGAAAGTGTATGATCTACATTTTATTAGAAAATTGATTTCACGGCTAATGTGACACCACAAAAGATGGTGTCCAGAGGGTGCCACGGTGGACCCCAAAGTATTTAACACCATATAATTATATCTGTCACCATCTCAGCCAACCCCAACATTTAATAAAAAAATAAAATATAAAAGATATAATATATGTGATCACTAGTACCTGTTCTTGCACAATGGTGTGGAGGGTTCGATGTACATCTTTGGCCATGCCTTTGGCATCACCACATACATATAAATATGCTCCTTCAGATAGCAACTTCCAGAGATCCGAAGCCTGCAGGCACAAATTTATATTATTAGAATTTTGAATACATTATAAATAATAAATAAAAATACGCAATATCGCAATGATTTGTTTTCCCCACCTTCTCGTTCATCTTGTGTTGCACATATTCCTTAGTCGGGCCTTCACGGGAGAAAGCAACAATAAGCTCCGAAAGAGCACCAGTCTCGACAAAGTTGTTTAGCTCGTCTTCATATATGAAATCCTTGAGTAACATAATAAATCGTGAGTCAAGTCTAATCTCCAAACGGGTCAAAAGGGTGAAAAAGAATACAGTAGCTAAAACAAAACGAACGAGTCTGAATTTAAAATCTGGCATTCAAGACGTGGTATAACTAATAACATCATATTTAGTTATTTACCCAACAAAAACTCATGCTATCAAATACACCCTTTTCATTGGGATAATATCGTTTGAAGTGAAAAAAAAAACAAAAGGGTAAAATCGTCATATTAAAAATTGTATTTAATGAAACGAGTATATATGATATTTATTTTTGTTTGGTTGGTGTATACAATGAAGGTTTCCAAGGGTGTACAGAAAACCGCCCCGCAAAAATTAGCTATGAAGAAAATCAGTCAAGCGGATTGACAGGGTTAAAATGCAACAGAAGTATAACTTCTATAATCATATTTAGCCAATTGGTTACTAATAAAATATTTCAGAACTAATGGACTACGTGTTTTGGCGGGTACAAAATCACCCATTTTCCCAGCTCTATTTACTGTCAAAACTCAAAAGAAATGTATTTTGAACATACCACTTTGCGATTCCTGCAGCCGAAGAACAAAATGGATGACCCGAGCTCAGTTCCGGCTTCCTTGAGAGCTAACCTTTCTTGTAGGAAACCTCTAAAAGGAGCCAATCCTGTGCCAGGGCCTATCATGATAACCGGGACCTTAGGATCAGAAGGTAGTCTGAAATTGGACGTTCTGACATATATCGGGGCCCAACTGCA
The DNA here is from genome assembly GCA_030545235.1 of Helianthus tuberosus. Taxonomy (NCBI): domain Eukaryota; kingdom Viridiplantae; phylum Streptophyta; class Magnoliopsida; order Asterales; family Asteraceae; genus Helianthus; species Helianthus tuberosus. Next base: position 168,111,496 of record CM060366.1, on the reverse strand, counting down.
ATCCTGACATTCTGTCATAGGTACAGCGTTCTGTAAAAAAAAACGTAATTTTAAAACTTCAATTAAAACAAAGTTGAAGTTGAATAATTAAAATCCATAGCACTGACAATACCTTCATCCAGGTTGAACATACTCCTTTGTGGATACGACCTGCTGGTGTTTTCTCATAAACTAATGCACAAGTAACATGAATCCTATTTGGTGCCATTCTGTAATACGGACGTGTATCGATATCAAAACATTCTTGAACTTATATATTAGATTCAATCCTTTTTTGAATGAGACGATTTACATACCTTGGGGAGGAAGAAATAGAATAATATCTGGGCTGTAAACGTGGGGCAACAGATGCAAAGAAAACACCAAGTGGAGGCTTGGCTGATGGGAAAGCTTCCATAACTTCAAGAAGGCTTCTCTGGCTTGCAACTATCCATTGAGAATATTCATCCTGAAGAACGTTAATTAAGAAAATGATTAATATTAATTTCCATATTATGAATATAGATGTTGATTAGAATAACGCCAAAGGCTCTTGATTATGAAATGAAGTCCAACCTTTCCATCAGGAGATGCAAGAAATTTCAATCTATCAGCTTCAGCGGGATCTGTGGCATGAGCAGCTAGAGCAAGCAAAGCTGACTGAAATTGGAATGTTACAGATTAACAGGCCATCTATAGAAATTGATCAACAAACGACTTTTTGTCCATTTAAAAAAAAAAGATGCAGACTATTACAACAACAATGTGGATCTTTGAACTAACACTATTTAGAAGGTTGTAAGCATTAAATATATACTATCAATCCATTTGGCACATTACAGATGGAACACAACCCAAATCGACCCATTCATATATGGATGGGTCAAAATTGCCACTTATACTTGAAAAGCATAGAAATTGAGATTTGAGCATCTGAAAGAAAGCGTACCTTTTTGGGAGAACTTAAAACATCAGCATATGAAGCCAATGCTTTTCGCAAAGTGCATGGAGGGAAAGGAGGTGGCAAAGAGGCCCCACCAAGTGGTGTCCCGTCTTCTTTATCAGTGTGGACGGAGAAGTAAGTGTCTGGTGGTAAACCAATTAATCTTTCAGCCTCATCCACAACTTCACTCAAGTTCTCACAGTAGACTCCAACGTGGTCCCCAGTTTCATATCTGAAATAAACAAATTAGTTCAGCGTGATCTGGGTATGCTATAATCAATTCATAGTTTCATACCAAATTCATGATCAAACAACTTACGATAGTCCAGTATGAGAGATGTCAAATTCAAGATGAGTGCAAGATCGATCGGATTCAGAGCTATGGAGTTCCTTTTTGACAGCCACATTGGCTCTTTAAGCAGAGAGAACAGGATTATGTTAGGTTGTAGAAGAAATCAAGAGACAACAAGATCAGACAACAAATCGGAAGTTCAAAACATTATGGTACCTGCATGGATGTTGAGCATCATGAACTGCATGTCCATTTGTTTGACTATTCTCGTCATACATGTCTGGTTTCTCATGGAAGACAACACGGTATTCTGCAACAGCAGCTGTGTAGGGAGTGGCAACACTCGTGTCATCCTCATCACGGAGCAATTGATCCAACTCGGGCCACACTAACTCTTTCCTGAAAAAGGAAAGTGTGATATAATATTAAAACTCATCATTACATGGCAGTTGTTGACCACTAGATGACTATTTCAATTCAGTAAAAAAAGTGTTTCTTTAAATACCATGCAGTGAAGTCATCTTCAATACATTGATCATCATCTCCAAGGCCAACAGGAACAAGGCGCTTGGCACCTGTAAATTGTGAAAACATTATGCACATTGTATCAATAAAGGCTAGGAAGCGTTTTGATCATTCTTCATAAACATATTATATGTCATCTTTGATACAGAGGAGCATTGAGGAAACTGGCAATGTAACTTTCACTAAAAAGTTTCTAAATATTAAGTGCGAATATGATAAAATGGTACCATGCCATCTGAATTTTGATGTAATGGGAATTATTGCTGAGATAGGTGCATAAAAGTAACGATGTACAGAACAAATTTATAAAACATGCTTCATGACAAATTACTGACATGCGTTCCTCATTTTCAAATAATGTACATAAATCATTTAAATAACAACAAACAAAAACTGGTATACAAATTATCATCCCCTGGATGAATCATGAAACAATTATGCATTGTAAAGTGGATACGTAATGACATACCCTGCTCAACAAGACCATCGTCGACCACCTTTGCAATCTACATATCACAAAAACAAGGAAATAAATAAAACTTAGCATACATGCAAGTATGCAACATGTAACTGAACATTTGTTATGTTATTTATAGTTCTTGATTATAAACATAAACAGCATGATATTAACTGCTACCTTGTTAAAATGTTCATACTGTCTGTTGCCAAGGCCAAACACTCCATATTGAAGCTTATTAAGCCATTCTCCTTTTGGCTCGCCCTACACCCGTAGCAACAATGTTTAAATCAACATGCAAATTATAGTTAGATGCAACAATGAATACTGCACGATGTTTACCTCTGTAAACCATTTATAGAATCTGGCAGCATTATCTGTTGGCTCACCATCTCCATACCTACAAAATCAACATCATAACCGCCTCATTTAATAGGTACTCATCATTCATCAACCACCTCCCACCTTTTTATACAGTTATTTAAATATCATAAAAATATATGTTCACTTAAGAGTTTATCAATAATAACTTTATCTCAATTAAAGTTCCAAAAAAAAGAAACAGAAAACTTGGCAATTACATAAGCCGACTTACGTAGCCAAAAAGAAAAAGGCCAGAGATTCCTTCTTAAGTTTTTCCTCATACTCATCATCATCAGCAGCATAATCATCCTACAATTTAGAAAACGAATTCAATTTTGATTAGTGATCCAATTGGCTGACAAGAGTTCAAACTGTATGCATCAAAGAATCTAATTAGAACATATGCATGTAACTTAACATCTACAAAGTCAATACTCACCAAATCAATCACTTTAAAAACCGCCTTTTCATATCTAGCTTTAGCTTCCTCAACAAGTGCCTTTACACAACAATAAATCAACATCAACAACACTAAACAACTCAAATTCAAATTTCAAAAACTAATCAAACAATTCATGTTCACCTTAGCAAAACCTTCAGCCGTTCCAGTCTGCGTACCGAAAAACACCGTAACCTTCTTCTTACCGTCATCAACCTCCTCCTCCAGCACTCTCTTCGGCACAACCACCACCGGCGGCTCCATAACCTTCTTCGTCGACGATCTCCGCCACACCAGAACAACAACGCATCCAATCAAAACCGCAACCGACGTCGTGAGTATCATCAACAGCTCACGATTCTCCATAATCATCGCTATCGTCATCGGCACCGTCGCTTCACCGGATTCCGATGCGTTCGATGTGTCAAAACCCTTGCCGTTTAGCAACGCAGTCACCAGATCGAGCGCCGAGATCTTCACGGAGTTCGATTGCATATTTAGCCCTAATTTTTCACGATTGAAGAACTGAACAACTGTTCGCCGGCTAGAGGATGCAGAATCGGAGTTCTAGTGAGAGAAAATCGGAATGGTTAAGCTTTCTCTCTCTAGATCCTGTGAGAATTTCAGGATTGAAGAACTGAACAAGTGTTCGCCGGTGAGAGGATGGAGAATCGGAGTTTTTAGAGAGAGAATATCGAGGCGGATAAGCTTTCTCTCTCTCGATCCTGTGAGAATGGAGATTTTAGAGAGAGAAAACGGAAACGGTTAAGGAGTTTCTCTCTCTCTCTCTCTAGAACTTGTTTGTGTGAGAAAAAATGAAATGGAATTGGTAGAGGTGGTTGAGAGAAAGGGGTTTTATGGCGGTGAGGGTGGTGGAACAGAGGACCCAACGCCTACCCAATCAGACTGGTCAACTCATACCTACCTCCTTTTAACTATGGTTATTTTGGATTTTGGTTATAAAATTTAGATCAACTACTAATTTCTTTTGTACGAATACATCACTTTATGGTTTTAGTACATCCGTAGTGGGGCGTTTTTTTTTTAAATTGAAAAAAAAAACGCCTAAAAACGCCCCTTCCCCCATTAAATGTGGCGTTTTTTTTTTTTAAAATCAAAAAAATGAAGTTTGGCGTGTTAATAATAACGCGCATAGTTACTTTGGAGATTGTTTGACCTGCCAATCAAATGTGGGCATTTTGTCTGACAACTTTGGAGAAACCCTATGCAACTTTGACCTGCCAATCCCATCTCTTTGCTTTTTTTTTTTTAATAATTGGAAGGGGCGTTATTGGAATAATGCCCCACTACGCCACTTTTGCTATAATGCCCAACGCTAACTAGGATGCCACGTGTCGGATAATGCCACATGGTGGGGACATTATTTTTCTCTACCACTACGGGTGGTCTTAGAGTAAATATATAAATTAATAGTCAAAAACCATGATTTGGTTTACCAATTTAGTTCTAAGGGTATGTGTAGTGGGGCGGTATGCCCACTTATAGCGCCGGTATAGCGCTATGAACACCAAAACAAGCGGCGCCATTTTTGCAATTTTTCTTCTGGCGCGATGTGTATAACGGCGCTATCAAATTGAATTTTGTTATTTTTGACCGTTGGTAAACGGTCAATTCCTTAAAAAAAAAAATTCAACTTTTTTTCAAAACTTTCTTAATAAATACCTCCTTTCCTAATTTTTTACCATACACACTCAACCCAACCCTTTATCTCTTCCACTTTTTTTTAGAAAATCTTATATTTTATACAATGCATCCATTCAATCGTGGCTTCATTCCTCCCCGATCAAGTGCGGACCCAAACCAAAGTGGTAATCCTACTTGCCCCGTGTCGCCGGTTCCCACTCGACCCAACCCTTTCGGCTCCGGTTTTCTCGACTACAATCAACAAAATCCCGGGTTCATAAATCTTTTGAACCAACCGCTATCATGGGACCCGAATCTCTACGGGTGGAACCCGAATCAAAACACCGACGGAATAGGGTCGTCTCAAGCGTTCGGGTCGGCTCAAGCTTTCGGCTCCCCACAACACGAACCCGATTTTGTTCCGGAAACACAACCCGAAGGAGCGGAGACGCAAAAAGGAAAAGGAAAAGCAAAAGCAAAACAGCCACATAAAAAGAAAGCGGAAACCACCACCCGAGCGAAAAAAAATGTGATATCGTGGGAGTCCGATGAGGAGTATGCGTTAACCCGCGCTTGGATCGATGTGTCGGAGGACCCGGTTATAGGTATATTTTTTAAAAAAAATTTCTGTTTTCCCTTTTTTTCTGTTTTTTTTAATTATTTTCTGTTTTTATTTTTCTGTTTTTTGCAGTTTTTTTATTTATTTTCTGTTTTTTTGCAGTTTTTTTATTTATTTTCTGTTATTTTTTTCTGTTTTTTTTTGCAGTTTTTTTAGACTAATAAATTATATCTTTTTTTGTAGCAAACAATCAAGATAAATCAGTTTTTTGGCGCCGAATACGAGCGCTTTTTTTCGAACTAATTGGTAAAGATGAGGAATACCGCCCACCGGACTCTATATCGGGCAAGTGGACCGATATAAACAAAAAATGCACGAACTTTCAAACCGTGTACCAACGCAATTTTGCCGGATGGAAAAGTGGAAGCAAGGACGAGGACATCACGCAAGCGGCGTTGGTCGAGTATACGAATGCTAATGGCCATTTCCCGTACATGAAGTTTTGGCAAATCCTTCGCCATAGCCCCAAATGGGCCACCATATCTACTCCGAGTGGCCGTTCGGGAAATAAACGGCCGTCAAAGAGGTCCAAAACAAACGAGTCGGGTGAACCCGAAACGCCAACCTCCGACGCTCGAAACACCGACTTGAACGAGGATATTCCGGATGACGAGCCGGGGGAGGAGCTACCAAGACCGCCCGGAAGAAGTAGGCGGGCGAAAAAGCCCGAGTCGTCATCGATATCTATGGGAACGGATATGAGTGACGCATTTTCGGAGATAAACAAGCGACTTCAAGACATACACGAACTCGGTAGTAAACGTATGGAGGAGAACCGCGAAGTTACGGAGATTATGCGGGATAGACAATGGGCTCACGACTTTGAGTTCTACTCGAAACCGCACGACCACCTTACCGGAAAAGCTTTGAAGATGGCGTTGGCCCAAAAGGAAAGGATCGAAAAAAAATATAATCTTTGAAGTGTTGTTTTTTTATTTTTTTAGTCAAACTTTTTTTTTAGTGGAACCGTTTTTTTTTTTAAGTGTAATGTTTTTATTTTTATTTTAGTGTAATGTTTTTTTTAATTTAATGAAATGAATTTTAATTTTATAAAGTTAGAAAATAATTATAAAAAATTAGAAATTAAATAATTGAGTAATGATTACACGGGGGCTTTATGACTACGGGCTTAAAATGCATAAGGCCCCATAACGCCCACACGCAGACATGGCGCGCCACGTGTCGCATAACGCCCACAAAGGGGCGTTATGACTACACATGGCCTAAGAGCGTTTGCAATAGTTATGTATACGAGAGAGAGGGATGACGGACGACTAAAGCGAAGGATGTGGTTAAAAGAGGAAAGGAGGGGAATGTGAGAGGTGGGAAAAGAAGTAGAGCATGCTAATGTGGCCTTGTTTTTGAAGAAGATGCAACACAAATGGTCTAGGTTTGAAATTGTTACTCAACCTTTAAATTAAACTATGAGTTGAATATTGTAAATCTTAAACGGGTAACTTGTTTTTGTTTTAAGAGGTTGATTGATTTTGACGATTTTATTACAAGCCATAATTTGTGAAACTATATTGAACTAGTGGTTTTTCCCGCGTTACGCGGCATTAGTTTAGTTGATATCTGTTTAGTTCTTTCCGGTATAGCCACTCACTATAGCAGCTAAAGAAAAAACAAATAAATAAATAAAGTCGGAATGTGCAAAAAGAATACATGTTTTATATCAATCAAAAACCATAAAAAATATCGGTTCCGATACTACGGATATTGATACCGATGTTGTTCGGTAAAATTGGTTCGGTTAGTCCCGTATCAATACTCGTATAGTTTACGGTATAAAGTATGTGTTTCTACTTCAAAGTAGGTGACAAAGTCCTGCTTAAAGGATCACCCCGGAAGGGAGTGATGCGTTTTGGTAAGAAAGGCAAGCTAAGCCCGAGATACATAGGACCTTTCGAGGTTATCGAACGTGTCGGGTCAGTTGCCTATAAGTTAAACTTACCAGAAGAGCTCAGTGGAATTCACTATGTGTTCCACATCTGCAATCTGAAGAAGTGTTTCGCTGATGAATCACTGGTAATACCGCATACAGATGTGTATATAGATGAGAGCTTAAAATTTGTAGAAAAACCTGTGTCGATTGAAGATCGACAAGTAAAGAAGCTTCGAAGGAAGCATGTACCTATTGTTAAGGTCAAATGGGATGCCCATGGAGGTCCCGAATACACGTGGGAGGTTGAATCCACGATGAAAGAAAAGTACCCTTATTTATTTCAGTAAATCTCGGGTCGAGATTTATTTTAAGGGGGTGAGGATGTAACACCTCGAAAATTCACGTCCTATAATGTGTAGACACGTGTCAAATGTTTAAACGTGTGAAAGAAATATTATAGAAGGACTAAAGTTGACAAACATGGAAAGTATGTGAAAATACGTATTCTAAGTGTCAACTGTGAATAAATATAATGTACATTAACCCTACACGATGCTCATACCTTCAAACGAATAAATCATGGATCATACGAAGCTAAAAGTGAGAGATTACAAACTACAGGGGTTAAATGTGTCAACATGTTTAAAGACATACCTCTGAGTGACCTTTTGACAAACCCGAAGCTTTGTAAATGTTAATTATGCTCACTAGAATGCACGATTTAAATTTCGTAAAGTTTCGTTAACGTATGAGAAAGTTATGATCAAATTCGTGTGCGAGGGGTTAAAGCGTCAACGTTGAAAGTTAGGCCTTTTCGGGTAACAATAAAGTTACCCGGGGACTTAACAAAGTGGGTATATGTCTTGAGGCCCTTATAGATCAATATTGAGGGTTCATAATTCAATAAACAAGTGCCTATTCGAAGTTTGAAGAGCCAGGGACCAAAACTGCAAATAACAGAAAAATGGTTGGCTGATATATACATGCTCGCGTAGCGCGAGCCTGAGGCCTTGTGGCGTCGCGCTACGCGAGGGATACATCTGGGCAGAATTCCTAGTTTCGCGGATGTGTGTCTGCTAGGTGCCTTTGTGTGCGATTCTAACTCGATTCTCCACATCACTTGACCCCTAAAACACCCCCTAAACACTAGAAACAAGTGTTGATCAGTTGTGGTGGGTTGTAGGTCCATGTGTCAATGATTTGTGGTAGAAATTTCACTATAAAAGGCCATGTAATGCAACACAACTCCAAACACTTTCTTCTGCATAGTTGGATCATTTCTGGAGCTCTCAAGCAGGTCCAAGTGATCATATCTCGTGCATAGGACTCTTGTAAGTCTGCTAGTTCTTATTTAGTCGAATTTAGCTTGGTTAATTAGCTAAAAGTCAAACCGTCGTAATTACGGTTTGACTTCGAGATTAGTCTATAATGGCTCAGTCATATCTCGAATTAAAAGTAGTTATAGGTTGGTATTTATGAGGGTAATAAAACCCCAAAAGGGTTTCCCCTGATCACCATCCTAACCAGGTCAAATGTCGGGTCAAACCTTTACTTAAAAAGTCAACATAATGCTTAAAATGTCATTTATGCATAATTAGCTATCTAGATCACATATAACCTGTTTGATTATTGTTATAACTTAGTAATAAGTGTAAGAACATGTCCAAACATGTTCAACCCGACTATTTCCTGTTTAGACCCGGTTCGGAACCGAAAGTCACATAGTTTGACTTTCAAGTTGACTTTCAGTTCTGACCCGTTTGGGCATATTTTAGAAATGCCTCAGAGCTTTAATTGGATTAGGATACATGTTAGAATAACCCTCTGTGATCATACACCTTGGTTCACTAGTTATCCAATTAATATGCATATTTCCGTTAATTGCTCATACGTTGACCGTTATGCCCTTATTACCTTAAATCATGATTTATGAAATGTAAAAGTGTAGAAACCTTAGTTACTGATATATAAACTTGTATGCAAAGTTTGACATCAGTTTGACTTGTAGATTAAGAGTTATGCTCATTGTCGCTAAATTAAAGCTTTATGTTAACAAAATGGCGTAATTAGCGTATAGCCTAGTTAAACATACTTTTTGATATCAAATCTTTTACCCACTGATGTAATATATTATTTTGGGATTTTTAAAGATTTTTAATTAATTTTAGGCTGAGCATAACTAGTAGTCGTAGGCTTAATCCGGTAATGGTCGGTTTTGCCCTTACGGGCCATAAAATGAGTTTTACTTATCTAAACGACTCCAAACCTTTTGATACTGATCACATATGTTAAATAAATTATTTTAAGCCTTCTGGAAATATAAAAATATCAGATTTAAGTATCGAACCCGGAAATGACCTTTAATCGCCATAATTAGCGTTTTTAACGCATAGTATGTCTTAAAATCATATTAGACATACCCGGGTTGATACCTACTGATATATGAGGCAAATTATGATATTTTAACAGTAAGCAAAGGTTGATTAACTCAAACTTCGTTTTTGAGCTTTTCGGCTTATGTGAAATTACCAAAATACCCCTACGGGGCATAGTTTGGTTAAAGATGATAAATCTCACATATATGCTTTAGTCTACTGTTATAACTCATCAAATTGAGTATGTTTGCTGTTTACATCAGACCTGTAACTCAGTTAAACATCTAAGCGCTTTTACAAACTTTAAAATGACCAAACTACCCCTACGGGGCATAGTTTGTGTTTAAATTAGTTCGGGGCATAACGAAAGACATCCTACTGATGTCACAACATATTTGAAGCATATTAACTTAGGAAACCTGTATATGGCTCTTACGGATACCCGTTACGCTTATTTCGCGTTCGGTTCGGTTTATGTAACAAGTTTACATAAATTAGCCGAAACGGGTCAAACCTTATCGGTTTAATCTCAAAATCCAGAATGTGAATAATAGACCCATATTAAACAAGTCTTCAAACTTGTCGGGTCTAAATCACATTCTATCCGGTCTTCGCTTAATCGTGCGTACGAACCGTATCTTTGAAACTAGCCGGTCTAAGCTTAAGCTTAATTAAAGACCCGTTAGGATTCTAATAGGTTATTAAAAACCTTCGTTCCAGATTAGGAGCCCAGTAAAAGCTACCTGTACTTGCTGATTTGATATACGGCTGGGATTGAATTTATATTTAGCTCAGGTAAATACTTTTAACTTATTTCCCTATACGGGCTTGGGTTACGGTACATAGCGTACCGCTTGATCGGGCATCAAATCTCCACGCTTAGTGGGTAGTTGAATAATTTGATCGGCTCGTTTTAAACAGTCTTGTTTACTTTACAGCCTTTGGGGGGTTAATGACCATGTCCCGGATATCCCTGGCATCATCTTACGAGATGGCCACGACCTGAGCACGGGGTGTAGGCGTACTCCCGTGTATAACTCATTGAAGTGGTGTGTCTATTGATCTTTAACCCGGACTAGGTCCGGGCTACTGAACGCATAAGTAACATGTAATTCGTTCACAAGATTATAATATTAAATAATTCTCCCAAGTTAAAAAGATTAATTTTGCCTCTGTGCATTTTAATCAATGTGTCAAGATATTTTGTGCCGTTTGCACTCAAATCACTTTTCAAACTCTTTTTCCAAAATGAGTCAGTTGAATGTATTTACCAGTGTAAACTGACGTATTTTCCAAAAAGGCTAAATGCAGGTACTATACGAAATTGGCTGGATATTTCTCCTTAGCATCAATAGAAGTCTCGCAAGCTTAAGATGCCTAATAGTCTGTTGAACTATTGTTTCCATTTTATGTTCGATCCTTCTGTGGATAAACTTCCGAATATTGTGACAATTGATATTACAATAATAAATTCGGTTGTATTATATTTTCAAATTGCTTCCGCTGTGCATTATTATATTGTGTTGTTTGACTATTACGTTGCCAACCACGTCACGATACTCCCCCACCGGGCCCACCGGTGACACGTGGAAATCGGGGTGTGACAGGTTGGTATCAGAGCCAACACTGAGTGAATTAAACACTAGCCTTAGTGTTTAATCTCAGTTACACAATTGCACATATCTAAACCTTCTGAGTCTAGACTTAACTTAGGAATATTCTCAATCCTAATCTTGAAGTTTTACTTCCAAATTTGTATTGGATACGTCGCCAAGCAAAGAAGCCGTAATAGGAGTTCTCCACACCCGGAGCCCTGAGATGCTGAGCTTCGTACCGCGGCTAGTATGAAACGAACATCCAAGGAGAAAGCATTCAGAAATAAAATGAAGAAGAAACTCCTTTTGCTGAAGATCGTTTCCTTATTAGTCCTTATAAGGACATAATTATCTTTCAGTCCCTCCAAGGACACATTATTCCTTTTAAGTCCCGCTTAGGGCAACTTTATACTTTTATTTTTATATAGTGGAATGTTTAAGTTTAAACTTTCATTCTAAATAAGGAATATTAAATAAATGTAAAATAACATTTCTTTTATAAGATCTACCATTATTATAAAATGGCAAAGTCTAAAAAGGACAAGACCTAGCCACGTGTCATTTTAAGACCGGGCCAAGATGGTAGTTCCATAATTAGATTTAGATCCATATTAACATCTCAATTTAAAATTGTTCTGCGTTAATTATTAACTAAGAATCTTAAGTGTGAAACCTAGCCTACGGGTCAATTTTAAGACCGGGCCAAGATGGTAAGACCTGTTTAAAAGATTCAAATCTCTGTTAACATCTTAAAACATGTTAACACTCCTGGCAGACGTGATTCATTAAAAATCACACACGTCATGTTGGAATAGGATTCTTCAAAAGACTCCTAACCCAGTTTAATGATCTCTGAATCCTGGGTTTACATCATTAATTAAGATGATCATATTTTAAACCATACGTGGTAACATAATGCCTACGGGCCCTACTCATTTCCACATGAGCCAAAAGACAGTGGTAGCGATGACTCCCTGTCAGATAAAGGTAATGAACTAGGTTCAAACCTCAAATGCTCTGATTCTCTGAAATCCTAGCATATAATTTATAATTGTCCTTATGACTAGGCCTATAGTGCCAATATACTTTCATGCTTTGATTCTCTGAAATCATAGCTTAAAAAAAATTTATAAATGTCCTTGTGACTAGGCCTATTGCGCCAAGATACTATCATGCGTTGATTCTCTGAAATCATAAGCTTATAATTTATAAATGTCCATGTGACTAGGCCATTGGGTGCCACTGATAAACCTGTTAATGTTTTATAATTAGGATAAATTATAATAGAAATCCTAAATAAATATATGATTAATAAATTAACCAAATATGGTCTCTGTTTACCATGGTTAATGAATTTCCCTAAGGGCAATTCTGTAATAAACATCCCTTAGAAGGAAGTGCCTACGGGCTACGGTTAAAGTCCTCTGAGACTAAAGACAGTGGTAGTCTACAACTCCCTGTCAAGAAAAAGGTAATGAACTTTGATTCAAACCTTAATGCCTCGATTCTCCGAAATCATGGCTTATAAATTTAACTCGTCTACGCGACTAGGCCATTTGTGCTATTATTAACTTATGAATTAGGATTTATGAAAAAATTCCTGAATAAAAATAAATATCCTTCCTTCCCTGTCAGTATGCAGTTTAAAAGGAAATCTTAAAGGTGAAACCTAGCCTACGCGACCAAGATGGTGAAACCTACTCAAGGGATTCAGATCCTTGTTAACACTTAGAAATGTGTTAGCACTCTTGACAAATGTGACTCGAGAAAATCACAACAGTCATCCTTATATTGGGATCTTCCAATTCTCAAATCTAGCCTAGTGATCTAGGAATCATGGCTTATATCATCCTATAAGATGATCATATTATAAACATCCGTTAGTGATGAAGTACCCACGGGCTAAACTTGTTGTCCGATAAGACAACGACAGTGGTGGTCTTTGACCTCCTGTCTAAAATGTTGGACTATGTCCAAACATAATAGTCTATATGATCAATGCGATCATGACTAATATCATCTAGTACGATGATCATATTATTTAACATCCTTTAGGGATGTCTTGCCTACGGGCTATAATATATTGTCCATTTGAAACATTGACATTGTCATCTTTATGATTCCTTGTCTAAGGTGGTGAGCTATGCTCAAGCCAAATAGTGTATATGATTAATGCAATCATGACTTATAGCATCTAATAGGATGGATCAATTATAAACATCCATGAGTGATGTTTTCGCCTATGGGCCAAATTATACTGTCCATGTGTGACAAAGACATCGTGATCTTTACGATTCCCTGTCCGAGGTGGTGAGCTATGCTCAAGCCTAATAGTTCATATGATCAATACGATCATGACAAAAATCATCAATACGATGATTAAAAAATTTTTTTAACATCCGTAATGATGTTTTGCCTAAGGGCTATATTATATCGTCCAACTGAGACAAGGCAATTGTAATCTTTTGTGATTCTTTGCCAAGGGGGTGAGCTATACTCAATTCCCATAGTCTATACTATCAGTGAGATCCTGACTAGTATCCTCAGTATGATAATCATAATATTAACACCCATCATGATGAAATGCCTACGGGCTAAACTTTATTCTAGTGTCGGTTAGACAAAAATAGTAGTGATCTTTATGATCCCCTGTTCAAAATGGTGTGATTATACCCAAACCTAATAGTCAATATGATCGATGTGATCATGACTAATATCATTAGATACGATGGTTATATATAAACATCCATTAGTGATGTTGATTGGCTTACTTTTCTGCCAAAAGAATCGTCCTTCAAGACGATGACAGTAGTAGTCTATGACTCCCTGTCTAAAGGTGAAGAACTATGTTCAAACCTTGAAGCCCTAATCTAATAAGATTGCGGCTTATAAATTAAAGTCCTTGAAAAATAGACCATCGAGTTATGTTTTAAAGTCATTCAGGACAAGTCTATGTGCTATAATTGGTCATTCGTGACAAGTTAACATATTAAATGTTAACATTTCTGGTGACATGCCTTTGTACCAAATTTAATGAATGTCCTTATAACAAGGCCGTTTGTGCCATATCTAAATGTCATCACGACAAGGCCTTCGCGCCATATGATTACTTATGTCCTTCATGACTGTGCGTTATGTCATATTTTTCTACGTCCCTCGAGACAGGCTTCTATGCCATATATGTATATATATATATATATATATATATAATAAAAGCCTTTGAGCTATTTATAATCGTCCTAGTGACAAAGACAATTGTGACATTATGGTCCCCTGTCAAGCAGGTATTGGACTCGCTCCAAACTTTGCATGCCATTGATGGTCCCGTTGTGACCTAGGCTAAATATAATGGAAATACGTTCAAATAACATTCACTATGAATGTTCGGAACAGAATAGCTCATACGGTTTATGAATGCCATGGCTAACCTAAGTCAGGTCATCAGGATGATGACTAATAATGGTTAAATCTTGGTGATTGGTACCAAGTTTCGAGTATGGAAAACTCGGATGAGGTAGACGAAAGTCGCAATACTAATAAGGCGACGAAAGTTGATAAAACTACAAACGTAAACCTCAATATTAATGGAGTTAATCTTCGGGCTGTGGTTGACGCAGCAATTGAAAGGACCATGGAAAGATCCTGAAGTAATCTAAAGAGCCGAATGCTCCTCGCTCTGAATCTCATTCAAAACTATGTTCAATTACTCATGAGGAGAGTTTTGTTCACACTTCGTATATGAAGGATGAAACATAAGTAGGAGAATAACTCCCAGAAATCTGAGGAAGAGAGTAAGTACAGGCTTAATAAAAAGCAACGAAAGTTCAGTAAGAAGCCTGTATACCTCAGAGACTGCTTCAGCATTATTAGATGGATGTTTTATATCCATTAGAAATCATTTTTCCTTCGATGTCCTAGTTCCGTTAAATACGAGGACTCAAAATAGTGATAAAAATCGAGCCTATATTGTGAGTGATAAGAAGAAATCAATTATCAAGACTCCTTATGAGACAACTCTCATAATTACAGGTATCTGTACGAGTAATTAATATTAAACATAAAAAAATGGTGAAACTGGCCGTCCCTGGAATCGAACCTGGGTCTAGGCCGCACCCTTTCGCGCGCCTAGCCAACTGAGCTAGGTGCCTAGTTTGTGAAACTTCCATTATTGATTAAATATAAGCACTTGTGCAATAAACTTCCTTATCATTTATCAATGATAATTTCTGCTAAGTGTCATGTTTTTAATACAGGCAATAATAAATCTTCATGAACCATAAACTTAGCAAAAATTTTTTTTTTTTATCATCCACAAGGTATAACTACCAAGGAAACCATAGTAACCGATTCTCCTAGTATCGGCAAGGAATTCTTCCGAAAAATCTAAAGAGTACTCTTTCTTCGCATAGAGTACGACAACATATGTTATTTTAATTATTTTTCTCATTGTTTTTCTATCGCCTGCGAATGCCAAACTATGTTTGATAAAAGTGTCATATGAGGATTGGCGTATCCTAGTGTGTCCCATAGATTATTTCCATGTCTGATCAGCACGGAGGTTTAATACATGGAACCTGTGACAACTCGAATTTCCGACATTCTCTATTCGCATTTAATGCACGTTGACTTTGACTGTTTAGTTGTTGACCTGTTTGACTTCGTAAGTGTACACTTTGTGTTATGATAAAATGTAGTGTACTTGCATGGTTATGTGTAATATGATAGCTTGCATACTGTTTGAAAAACTTAGACTTGTAAACCATAAAACAACTCGACGAAACAAGTGAGATTCGCCAAGTTTGACCTCGACGAAACAGGTCAGTTTCGTCAACAATCTTCTCGACGAAACAGGCTGTTTCGCCGAGCCCAGTTTCGCCAAAAGCCCAGTACGGCCCAGAATGTTATTTCGCGAATATTTACGTGAAACGGGTTCAGTTTTACATCCTAAGCAATCAGAAAAACCCTAGAACACTCTCCCTTCTGTGCGACGGCCACAACCATCATTCACCATCATACCTAGCTCTCGAATCCTTGTTCATTCATCTCGAATCGGTCAGTGTGTGTTTGTTAATCGATTCTATGTTTCTGTATTATATAGATTCTTGCTGGTGCATATGATTGATGTGTGTTACTGCTGTGATGAGAGTATGATGGTGATGATATAGATTTCGATGTGTATGATATGATATAGTAGGATATATAAATGATATGCGAAACTTGATACAATCGAATGCTCGGTTCTGAATGTTGTTTATATGGCCTGATTCTGATTACATTAGTATCTTGATAGGGATTGATGTGATGATGTTGTATGTTATTTGATATGCTATACACATAAGCTAGGGTTTATACTAGACAATGATTCTTGGATGGTTGATTTATGATGATTCGATTTGCACATTGATCTTCATATGATTTCTGCTATTGATGACGGCTGCTAGAATGATTAGGGTTTATGTGTTACTCGCATCTGTTGTAACTGTACTGACGTAACTGAACTGTCCGACGAAACCGAACTCTCGGCGAAACAAAATGTGTTTCGCCAAGGGTAGTCGACGAATCAGAAGTTCTGTTTCGCCAAGGGACACCTCGACGAAACATATGTGTTTCGCCAATATTGTGTTTCGCCAATATTGTGTTTCGCCAACATGTGTGTTTCGCCGAGCTGTGCTGTAACTTGAGTTAATTCTGTTAAGTGTTAACTGGAATATTTAACTGCTGTTATATGTTAAACATGACTTGTATGATTGTGATTACGTGCTACATGTTTATACATGCATAACTTGAACACAAACTGATTTCACATACGTGCATACTTTAGGACGGGATTGATTACTTGCGAACATATACTTAGCATACCGAGCAAACCCAAGGTGAGTTCACACAAGCCAAGGCATGGGGTTCCCGGGGTGGGAATGGGGATTTGATGATTTACGGTACATACATAAATGATAGAACCTACTGCTAGACTAGTAACACTTATTGAACGATCTTCGCACACCTGCCAAGGATTGGCCGCGATATTATGACTGACTTCGCACACCTGCCATATGATGGCCGCGAACTAAACTTACAAATCTTCGCACACCTGCCTGGAGAGGCCGCGATACAAATAAACCTAGTCTAGAATACTTGGGAATAACATTCCCCAATATCTTCGCACACCTGCCTGGAGGGCCGCGATGGGAAATAAAACGATACTTTGTAACGAACGAACATACTACTACTCATGCTATAATAATACTGAACTATTAACTGTGAACTCGCTCAACTAGTTGTTGACTCTCTCTTGCATGCCTTGCAGGACCTTAGGTACATATGGAGCTTGCACAGGGAGGAGCAGGTCGTTGTGGGACATGGATCGATGATGCCATGTTATCTATCTAAACATTTGAATTTACTATTTACATTGGGTTTACATACTTATGCTTCCGCTACATACTTGTTGACGTTTGGTTTTGAAAACACCTTTCGTATTGATGAATGATTTTACTACTTACTTATATGTTCAATATGATTGGTGGCTTGATCCTGGTCAGTCACGCCTCCAAGCGGTGATACTCCGCGAGTGGATTTTGGGGGTGTGACAGATTGGTATCAGAGCCATTGGTTATAGAGAACTTGGTTTTACTAAAGGGAAAACGATTTTGTTAAAACCAGACTATAACCAGAACAGTGCTCTCAACGATCCACAACGACGCTTCGCTCCACGTGCAAGGCTCAACACCATAGGTACTACAATTCATGTTACTTTACCTACTTGCTAGAATTGCATAGAACTTTGCTCGTGGTATGCTCAGATTACAGAACCTATTATATGCTATTACTAGAGAACACTTGTGTGCTTACTCTCTTCTGTCATCGCACTATTCGCGAACCTATCTCACTTACGTTATCTTTACTATGAAGATCATGTCTGCACGTATCAACATGACCCAGGACCAGTTGACGGCCCTCATTAACGAACGAGTTACTGCGGCAGTTGCAGCCGCACAAGCAGGAGGTCAAGCACCTGTTTGCACTTTCAAGACTTTCATGGACTGTCGTCCAACCACTTTCAGCGGCACTGAAGGAGCCGTAGGTCTCCTGCACTGGTTTGAAAAGATAGAGTCTGTGTTTGAGATGTGTGAATGCCCTGAGGCACGCAGGGTGAAATATGCTACTGGTACCCTCGAGGGTTTAGCCCTCACATGGTGGAAAGCTCAGGTCCAAATACTGGGGTTGGTTGCTGCTAACGCCACCCCATGGAACAATTTCAAAGAGATGATCAAGGAAGAATACTGCAGTCGAGATGATATTCATAAGCTGGAAGTCGAGTTTTTCAACCTCAAGATGACGGGGTCTGAGATTGAAGCGTATACCAAAAGATCGAATGAGCTTGCGTTACTGTGTCCTACTTTGGTGGACAAACGTATCGAACTATATCTTAAGGGTCTGGTGCCAGAGATCCAAAGTCATGTGACTTCAGCAAATCATGCCACTTACCAGCAGGTTGTTCAATTGGCTCACCGTCTCACTGATCAGGCGGTGGAGCAAAACAGGTTGCCTAAACGCATCAGCGCTACTGCTACCGCTACCACTTCGGTTACTCCTACTACTCCCAGCGACAATAAGAGGAAATGGGAGGGGGATTCTAGCAAAGGTTCAGCTACTGTTCAGTCTCAAGCTCAGCAACGTAAGACAAATGACTACCAGAGTCCGAATCAGCAATCATCAGGTAGTCAAGGGCAGAGTGGCTATCGGGGAATTCACCCATGGTGTAGAAGGTGCAACAAACACCACAGCGGAAGATGTCGCAGGGAACAGTGTCAAAGATGTTTTAAGGCGGGTCACGAGGCTAAAGATTGCAGGAGTTCACGACCTGCGAATCAGAACCAGCAACAACAACCACCTGCTCCACGAAACCAGCCTCAGCAGCAGTAGCATGGAAACAGGGGATGCTACCAGTGTGGGGCTGAAGGTCATTACAAGCGGGATTGTCCTCAGTTAAACCAGAACCAGAACAATAACAACAATCACAACAATCAGGGCAACGGGAACAACAACAACGGTGGGAACAACAACAACAATGGTGCTAGAGGCCGTATGTTTGTGATCGGTCAGGGTGATGCAAGGAATGATCCCAACGTAGTTATGGGTAAGTTTCTTCTAGACGACTTTTATGTTACTGTACTATTTGATTCTGGTGCGGATACAAGTTACATGTCTTTAAAAGCTAGTGAAATGTTAAAACGTGCACCAACTCTCCTAAACACCAAGCATGTCGTAGAGTTAGCTAACGGTAAAAGTTTAGAAGCCACACACATAGTTAAAGGGTGTAATCTTAATCTCGCTGGTCAGACTTTCTCCATCGATCTCATTCCTATAACCCTGGGTAGCTTTGACGTCGTCATTGGCATGGATTGGTTATCTCAACAACAAGCGGAGATTCTATGCAAAGAAAAGGTTATTCGCATTCCTCGTTCTGGCAAAGAACCTCTCGAAGTTCAAGGCGACAAGAGTGGTGTCGTGAGTGGTATTATCTCCTTTTTGAAGGCTCAGAAGTGTTTGCGCAAGGGGCACACTGCTATATTGGCACTCGTTACAGATACCTCGAAGAAAGAGAAAAAGATTGAAGATATTCCTGTAGTACGTGACTTTCCTCAAGTGTTCCCTGAGGAATTACCTGGGTTACCGCCTCATCGTCAAGTCGAATTCCAGATCGAGCTCGCTCCAAGAGTAGCACCCATAGCTCGAGCACCTTATCGTCTAGCTCCAACTGAATTAGAAGAACTGTCAAAGCAGCTACAAGAACTCTTGGAAAAGGGTTTTATACGTCCTAGCTCTTCGCCTTGGGGAGCTCCAGTGTTATTCGTGAAGAAGAAAGACGGTACGTTCAGGATGTGTATAGACTACCGCGAACTCAACAAGGTGACGATCAAGAATCGTTATCCTCTTCCGCGCATAGATGATTTATTTGACCAGCTGCAAGGGTCGAGCTACTACTCCAAAATAGACTTAAGGTCAGGATATCACCAGCTGAGAGTCCGGGATGAGGACGTCTCTAAAACAGCATTTAGAACTCGCTACGGCCACTACGAGTTTATGGTCATGCCATTCGGGCTAACGAACGCGCCTGCCGTATTTATGGATCTTATGAACAGGGTGTGCAAACCCTATCTCGACAAGTTTGTTATTGTTTTCATCGACGACATCCTGATTTATTCGAAAAGTCAGGAGGAACACGAGCAGCACTTACGACTTATACTGGAACTTCTACGAACGGAACAGCTATACGCTAAGTTTTCCAAATGTGACTTCTGGCTTCGTGAAGTCCACTTCTTAGGCCACGTGGTAAACAAGGATGGGATCCATGTCGATCCATCCAAGGTAGATTCGATCAAGAATTGGCCTGCGCCTCGTACACCAACGGAAATACGTCAATTCTTAGGTTTGGCAGGTTACTACAGAAGGTTCATCAAAGACTTCTCAAAGATTGCTCAGCCGCTTACACTACTGACACAGAAAGGTGTTGTTTACCGTTGGAGTAATGCACAGGAAACAGCATTCCAACACTTAAAGGATAGACTCTGTAGCGCACCTATCCTCTCACTGCCTGAAGGCACGGAAGATTTTGTAGTCTACTGCGATGCATCTATCCAAGGTCTTGGATGTGTATTGATGCAAAGGGATAAAGTCATTGCTTATGCTTCGCGCCAACTTAAGATTCACGAACGGAATTATACGACACACGACCTAGAGCTGGGAGCGGTTGTTTTTGCACTTAAGATATGGCGACACTATTTGTATGGTACCAAGTGCGCAATCTACACTGATCACAGAAGCCTCGAACATATCTTCAAACAGAAAGAGCTGAATATGCGACAGCGACGATGGGTTGAACTGTTAAATGACTACGAATGCTCAATCAGGTACCACCCAGGCAAAGCCAATGTTGTGGCTGACGCCCTCAGTCGAAAGGACACCGCGCCTAAGCGCGTGCGAGCTTTACAACTCACTATACAGTCTAGTCTTCCTTCTCAGATACGAGATGCTCAGGTAGAAGCATTGAAACCAGAAAATGTCAGGGCTGAAGCTCTACGTGGCTCAAGGCAACGCTTAGAACAGAAGGAAGATGGTGCTTATTACGTAACAGGACGCATCTGGGTTCCTCTCTATGGTAATCTACGCGAGCTTGTAATGGATGAAGCTCATAAGTCTCGCTACTCGGTACATCCAGGTGCGGATAAAATGTACCACGACATCAAAACTACATATTGGTGGCCTAGCATGAAGGCCCACATAGCCACATACGTTAGTAAATGCTTGACTTGTGCGAGAGTCAAGGCAGAATATCAGAAACCGTCAGGACCACTCCAACAACCTGAGATACCACAATGGAAATGGGAGCAAATTTCCATGGACTTTGTTACTGGCTTACCTAGATCTCAGCTCGGAAATGATACTATTTGGGTGATCGTGGATCGACTCACAAAGTCTGCTCACTTCCTGGCCATTAAAGAAACAGACAAGTTCTCTACCTTAGCAGACATCTACTTAAAAGAAGTGGTCTCAAGGCACGGGGTGCCCACCTCCATTATCTCTGATCGTGACGCACGTTTTACTTCAGAACTGTGGCAAGCAATGCATAAATCTTTTGGCTCTCGTTTAGACATGAGCACGGCGTATCATCCTCAGACCGATGGGCAGTCTGAGCGCACTATTCAAACTCTAGAAGACATGCTTCGGGCGTGCGTAATTGATTTTGGCAATGGTTGGGAGAAACATTTGCCACTAGTGGAATTTTCATACAATAACAGCTACCACACCAGCATTAAAGCTGCACCATTCGAGGCATTGTACGGGCGTAAGTGCCGGTCACCTCTCTGTTGGGCAGAGGTGGGGGAAAGTCAAATCACAGGTCCAGAAATGGTAGTTGATACTACTGAAAAGATTGCACAAATACGACAACGCATGGCGGCAGCTCGTGATCGTCAGAAAGTATACGCTGATAAAGACAGGAAACTACTCGAATTCCAGGTTGGGGATCGAGCGCTACTTAAAGTTTCACCCTGGAAGGGTGTGGTTCGTTTTGGCAAACGCGGCAAACTAAATCCACGATATGTTGGACCTTTCGAGGTTATTGAGAAAATAGGCAAAGTGGCTTACAGATTGAACTTACCACCTGAACTTGGTGCAGTTCACAACGTCTTTCACGTGTCGAATCTGAAGAAGTGTACGTCAGATGAGACCCACATAGTTCCCTTAAAGGAACTCACTATCGACGAGCGGTTGCACTTCGTCGAGGAACCTGTTGAAATCACGGACCGGGATGTGAAGGTCCTCAAGAACACGAGAATCCCTCTTGTACGAGTTCGTTGGAACTCCCACCGTGGCCCAGAGTTCACCTGGGAGCGTGAAGATCAAATGGAACTCAAATATCCCCAGTTATTCGGAAACCAAGCAACTACTACTGAGGCTGAAGCTACCAATGCAGAATTTCGGGACGAAATTCCAAATCAACGGGGGGATAATGTGACACCCCAAGAAAACCAGTAATCTTCGCAAACCTGCTCGGGGAGCCGCGATACGATACAGGTAAACAACGTCACACTACTAGCTTCCTCAGTAACTGCATGCTAAATTTCGGGACGAAATTTCTTTCAAGTTGGGGATAATGTGACAACTCGAATTTCCGACATTCTCTATTCGCATTTAATGCACGTTGACTTTGACTGTTTAGTTGTTGACCTATTTGACTTCGTAACTGTACACTTTGTGTTATGATAAAATGTAGTGTACTTGCATGGTTATGTGTAATATGATAGCTTGCATACTGTTTGAAAAACTTAGACTTGTAAACCATAAAACAACTCAACGAAACAAGTGAGATTCGCCAAGTTTGACCTCGACGAAACAGGTCAGTTTCGTCAACAATCTTCTCGACGAAACAGGCTGTTTCGCCGAGCCCAGTTTCGCCAAAAGCCCAGTACGGCCCAGAATGTTATTTCGCGAATATTTACGTGAAACGGGTTCAGTTTTACATCCTAAGCAATCAGAAAAACCCTAGAACACTCTCCCTTCTGTGCGACGGCCACAACCATCATTCACCATCATACCTAGCTCTCGAATCCTTGTTCATTCATCTCGAATCGGTCAGTGTGTGTTTGTTAATCGATTCTATGTTTCTGTATTATATAGATTCTTGCTGGTGCATATGATTGATGTGTGTTACTGCTGTGATGAGAGTATGATGGTGATGATATAGATTTCGATGTGTATGATATGATATAGTAGGATATATAAATGATATGCGAAACTTGATACAATCGAATGCTCGGTTCTGAATGTTGTTTATATGGCCTGATTCTGATTACATTAGTATCTTGATAGGGATTGATGTGATGATGTTGTATGTTATTTGATATGCTATACACATAAGCTAGGGTTTATGCTAGACAATGATTCTTGGATGGTTGATTTATGATGATTCGATTTGCACATTGATCTTCATATGATTTCTGCTATTGATGACGGCTGCTAGAATGATTAGGGTTTATGTGTTACTCGCATCTGTTGTAACTGTACTGACGTAACTGAACTGTCCGACGAAACCGAACTCTCGGCGAAACAGAATGTGTTTCGCCAAGGGTAGTCGACGAATCAGAAGTTCTGTTTCGCCAAGGGACACCTCGACGAAACATATGTGTTTCGCCAATATTGTGTTTCGCCAATATTGTGTTTCGCCAACATGTGTGTTTCGCCGAGCTGTGCTGTAACTTGAGTTAATTCTGTTAAGTGTTAACTGGAATATTTAACTGCTGTTATATGTTAAACATGACTTGTATGATTGTGATTACGTGCTACATGTTTATACATGCATAACTTGAACACAAACTGATTTCACATACGTGCATACTTTAGGACGGGATTGATTACTTGCGAACATATACTTAGCATACCGAGCAAACCCAAGGTGAGTTCACACAAGCCAAGGCATGGGGTTCCCGGGGTGGGAATGGGGATTTGATGATTTACGGTACATACATAAATGATAGAACCTACTGCTAGACTAGTAACACTTATTGAACGATCTTCGCACACCTGCCAAGGATTGGCCGCGATATTATGACTGACTTCGCACACCTGCCATATGATGGCCGCGAACTAAACTTACAAATCTTCGCACACCTGCCTGGAGAGGCCGCGATACAAATAAACCTAGTCTAGAATACTTGGGAATAACATTCCCCAATATCTTCGCACACCTGCCTGGAGGGCCGCGATGGGAAATAAAACGATACTTTGTAACGAACGAACATACTACTACTCATGCTATAATAATACTGAACTATTAACTGTGAACTCGCTCAACTAGTTGTTGACTCTCTCTTGCATGCCTTGCAGGACCTTAGGTACATATGGAGCTTGCACAGGGAGGAGCAGGTCGTTGTGGGACATGGATCGATGATGCCATGTTATCTATCTAAACATTTGAATTTACTATTTACATTGGGTTTACATACTTATGCTTCCGCTACATACTTGTTGACGTTTGGTTTTGAAAACACCTTTCGTATTGATGAATGATTTTACTACTTACTTATATGTTCAATATGATTGGTGGCTTGATCCTGGTCAGTCACGCCTCCAAGCAGTGATACTCCGCGAGTGGATTTTGGGGGTGTGACAGATTGGTATCAGAGCCATTGGTTATAGAGAACTTGGTTTTACTAAAGGGAAAACGATTTTGTTAAAACCAGACTATAACCAGAACAGTGCTCTCAACGATCCACAACGACGCTTCGCTCCACGTGCAAGGCTCAACACCATAGGTACTACAATTCATGTTACTTTACCTACTTGCTAGAATTGCATAGAACTTTGCTCGTGGTATGCTCAGATTACAGAACCTATTATATGCTATTACTAGAGAACACTTGTGTGCTTACTCTCTTCTGTCATCGCACTATTCGCGAACCTATCTCACTTACGTTATCTTTACTATGAAGATCATGTCTGCACGTATCAACATGACCCAGGACCAGTTGACGGCCCTCATTAACGAACGAGTTACTGCGGCAGTTGCAGCCGCACAAGCAGGAGGTCAAGCACCTGTTTGCACTTTCAAGACTTTCATGGACTGTCGTCCAACCACTTTCAGCGGCACTGAAGGAGCCGTAGGTCTCCTGCACTGGTTTGAAAAGATAGAGTCTGTGTTTGAGATGTGTGAATGCCCTGAGGCACGCAGGGTGAAATATGCTACTGGTACCCTCGAGGGTTTAGCCCTCACATGGTGGAAAGCTCAGGTCCAAATACTGGGGTTGGTTGCTGCTAACGCCACCCCATGGAACAATTTCAAAGAGATGATCAAGGAAGAATACTGCAGTCGAGATGATATTCATAAGCTGGAAGTCGAGTTTTTCAACCTCAAGATGACGGGGTCTGAGATTGAAGCGTATACCAAAAGATCGAATGAGCTTGCGTTACTGTGTCCTACTTTGGTGGACAAACGTATCGAACTATATCTTAAGGGTCTGGTGCCAGAGATCCAAAGTCATGTGACTTCAGCAAATCATGCCACTTACCAGCAGGTTGTTCAATTGGCTCACCGTCTCACTGATCAGGCGGTGGAGCAAAACAGGTTGCCTAAACGCATCAGCGCTACTGCTACCGCTACCACTTCGGTTACTCCTACTACTCCCAGCGACAATAAGAGGAAATGGGAGGGGGATTCTAGCAAAGGTTCAGCTACTGTTCAGTCTCAAGCTCAGCAACGTAAGACAAATGACTACCAGAGTCCGAATCAGCAATCATCAGGTAGTCAAGGGCAGAGTGGCTATCGGGGAATTCACCTATGGTGTAGAAGGTGCAACAAACACCACAGCGGAAGATGTCGCAGGGAACAGTGTCAAAGATGTTTTAAGGCGGGTCACGAGGCTAAAGATTGCAGGAGTTCACGACCTGCGAATCAGAACCAGCAACAACAACCACCTGCTCCACGAAACCAGCCTCAGCAGCAGTAGCATGGAAACAGGGGATGCTACCAGTGTGGGGCTGAAGGTCATTACAAGCGGGATTGTCCTCAGTTAAACCAGAACCAGAACAATAACAACAATCACAACAATCAGGGCAACGGGAACAACAACAACGGTGGGAACAACAACAACAATGGTGCTAGAGGCCGTATGTTTGTGATCGGTCAGGGTGATGCAAGGAATGATCCCAACGTAGTTATGGGTAAGTTTCTTCTAGACGACTTTTATGTTACTGTACTATTTGATTCTGGTGCGGATACAAGTTACATGTCTTTAAAAGCTAGTGAAATGTTAAAACGTGCACCAACTCTCCTAAACACCAAGCATGTCGTAGAGTTAGCTAACGGTAAAAGTTTAGAAGCCACACACATAGTTAAAGGGTGTAATCTTAATCTCGCTGGTCAGACTTTCTCCATCGATCTCATTCCTATAACCCTGGGTAGCTTTGACGTCGTCATTGGCATGGATTGGTTATCTCAACAACAAGCGGAGATTCTATGCAAAGAAAAGGTTATTCGCATTCCTCGTTCTGGCAAAGAACCTCTCGAAGTTCAAGGCGACAAGAGTGGTGTCGTGAGTGGTATTATCTCCTTTTTGAAGGCTCAGAAGTGTTTGCGCAAGGGGCACACTGCTATATTGGCACTCGTTACAGATACCTCGAAGAAAGAGAAAAAGATTGAAGATATTCCTGTAGTACGTGACTTTCCTCAAGTGTTCCCTGAGGAATTACCTGGGTTACCGCCTCATCGTCAAGTCGAATTCCAGATCGAGCTCGCTCCAAGAGTAGCACCCATAGCTCGAGCACCTTATCGTCTAGCTCCAACTGAATTAGAAGAACTGTCAAAGCAGCTACAAGAACTCTTGGAAAAGGGTTTTATACGTCCTAGCTCTTCGCCTTGGGGAGCTCCAGTGTTATTCGTGAAGAAGAAAGACGGTACGTTCAGGATGTGTATAGACTACCGCGAACTCAACAAGGTGACGATCAAGAATCGTTATCCTCTTCCGCGCATAGATGATTTATTTGACCAGCTGCAAGGGTCGAGCTACTACTCCAAAATAGACTTAAGGTCAGGATATCACCAGCTGAGAGTCCGGGATGAGGACGTCTCTAAAACAGCATTTAGAACTCGCTACGGCCACTACGAGTTTATGGTCATGCCATTCGGGCTAACGAACGCGCCTGCCGTATTTATGGATCTTATGAACAGGGTGTGCAAACCCTATCTCGACAAGTTTGTTATTGTTTTCATCGACGACATCCTGATTTATTCGAAAAGTCAGGAGGAACACGAGCAGCACTTACGACTTATACTGGAACTTCTACGAACGGAACAGCTATACGCTAAGTTTTCCAAATGTGACTTCTGGCTTCGTGAAGTCCACTTCTTAGGCCACGTGGTAAACAAGGATGGGATCCATGTCGATCCATCCAAGGTAGATTCGATCAAGAATTGGCCTGCGCCTCGTACACCAACGGAAATACGTCAATTCTTAGGTTTGGCAGGTTACTACAGAAGGTTCATCAAAGACTTCTCAAAGATTGCTCAGCCGCTTACACTACTGACACAGAAAGGTGTTGTTTACCGTTGGAGTAATGCACAGGAAACAGCATTCCAACACTTAAAGGATAGACTCTGTAGCGCACCTATCCTCTCACTGCCTGAAGGCACGGAAGATTTTGTAGTCTACTGCGATGCATCTATCCAAGGTCTTGGATGTGTATTGATGCAAAGGGATAAAGTCATTGCTTATGCTTCGCGCCAACTTAAGATTCACGAACGGAATTATACGACACACGACCTAGAGCTGGGAGCGGTTGTTTTTGCACTTAAGATATGGCGACACTATTTGTATGGTACCAAGTGCGCAATCTACACTGATCACAGAAGCCTCGAACATATCTTCAAACAGAAAGAGCTGAATATGCGACAGCGACGATGGGTTGAACTGTTAAATGACTACGAATGCTCAATCAGGTACCACCCAGGCAAAGCCAATGTTGTGGCTGACGCCCTCAGTCGAAAGGACACCGCGCCTAAGCGCGTGCGAGCTTTACAACTCACTATACAGTCTAGTCTTCCTTCTCAGATACGAGATGCTCAGGTAGAAGCATTGAAACCAGAAAATGTCAGGGCTGAAGCTCTACGTGGCTCAAGGCAACGCTTAGAACAGAAGGAAGATGGTGCTTATTACGTAACAGGACGCATCTGGGTTCCTCTCTATGGTAATCTACGCGAGCTTGTAATGGATGAAGCTCATAAGTCTCGCTACTCGGTACATCCAGGTGCGGATAAAATGTACCACGACATCAAAACTACATATTGGTGGCCTAGCATGAAGGCCCACATAGCCACATACGTTAGTAAATGCTTGACTTGTGCGAGAGTCAAGGCAGAATATCAGAAACCGTCAGGACCACTCCAACAACCTGAGATACCACAATGGAAATGGGAGCAAATTTCCATGGACTTTGTTACTGGCTTACCTAGATCTCAGCTCGGAAATGATACTATTTGGGTGATCGTGGATCGACTCACAAAGTCTGCTCACTTCCTGGCCATTAAAGAAACAGACAAGTTCTCTACCTTAGCAGACATCTACTTAAAAGAAGTGGTCTCAAGGCACGGGGTGCCCACCTCCATTATCTCTGATCGTGACGCACGTTTTACTTCAGAACTGTGGCAAGCAATGCATAAATCTTTTGGCTCTCGTTTAGACATGAGCACGGCGTATCATCCTCAGACCGATGGGCAGTCTGAGCGCACTATTCAAACGCTAGAAGACATGCTTCGGGCGTGCGTAATTGATTTTGGCAATGGTTGGGAGAAACATTTGCCACTAGTGGAATTTTCATACAATAACAGCTACCACACCAGCATTAAAGCTGCACCATTCGAGGCATTGTACGGGCGTAAGTGCCGGTCACCTCTCTGTTGGGCAGAGGTGGGGGAAAGTCAAATCACAGGTCCAGAAATGGTAGTTGATACTACTGAAAAGATTGCACAAATACGACAACGCATGGCGGCAGCTCGTGATCGTCAGAAAGTATACGCTGATAAAGACAGGAAACTACTCGAATTCCAGGTTGGGGATCGAGCGCTACTTAAAGTTTCACCCTGGAAGGGTGTGGTTCGTTTTGGCAAACGCGGCAAACTAAATCCACGATATGTTGGACCTTTCGAGGTTATTGAGAAAATAGGCAAAGTGGCTTACAGATTGAACTTACCACCTGAACTTGGTGCAGTTCACAACGTCTTTCACGTGTCGAATCTGAAGAAGTGTACGTCAGATGAGACCCACATAGTTCCCTTAAAGGAACTCACTATCG
Source organism: Helianthus tuberosus (assembly GCA_030545235.1). Classification (NCBI taxonomy): domain Eukaryota; kingdom Viridiplantae; phylum Streptophyta; class Magnoliopsida; order Asterales; family Asteraceae; genus Helianthus; species Helianthus tuberosus. Next base: position 168,082,035 of record CM060366.1, on the reverse strand, counting down.
ACGAGCGGTTGCACTTCGTCGAGGAACCTGTTGAAATCACGGACCGGGATGTGAAGGTCCTCAAGAACACGAGAATCCCTCTTGTACGAGTTCGTTGGAACTCCCGCCGTGGCCCAGAGTTCACCTGGGAGCGTGAAGATCAAATGGAACTCAAATATCCCCAGTTATTCGGAAACCAAGCAACTACTACTGAGGCTGAAGCTACCAATGCAGAATTTCGGGACGAAATTCCAAATCAACGGGGGGATAATGTGACACCCCAAGAAAACCAGTAATCTTCGCAAACCTGCTCGGGGAGCCGCGATACGATACAGGTAAACAACGTCACACTACTAGCTTCCTCAGTAACTGCATGCTAAATTTCGGGACGAAATTTCTTTCAAGTTGGGGATAATGTGACAACTCGAATTTCCGACATTCTCTATTCGCATTTAATGCACGTTGACTTTGACTGTTTAGTTGTTGACCTGTTTGACTTCGTAACTGTACACTTTGTGTTATGATAAAATGTAGTGTACTTGCATGGTTATGTGTAATATGATAGCTTGCATACTGTTTGAAAAACTTAGACTTGTAAACCATAAAACAACTCAACGAAACAAGTGAGATTCGCCAAGTTTGACCTCGACGAAACAGGTCAGTTTCGTCAACAATCTTCTCGACGAAACAGGCTGTTTCGCCGAGCCCAGTTTCGCCAAAAGCCCAGTACGGCCCAGAATGTTATTTCGCGAATATTTACGTGAAACGGGTTCAGTTTTACATCCTAAGCAATCAGAAAAACCCTAGAACACTCTCCCTTCTGTGCGACGGCCACAACCATCATTCACCATCATACCTAGCTCTCGAATCCTTGTTCATTCATCTCGAATCGGTCAGTGTGTGTTTGTTAATCGATTCTATGTTTCTGTATTATATAGATTCTTGCTGGTGCATATGATTGATGTGTGTTACTGCTGTGATGAGAGTATGATGGTGATGATATAGATTTCGATGTGTATGATATGATATAGTAGGATATATAAATGATATGCGAAACTTGATACAATCGAATGCTCGGTTCTGAATGTTGTTTATATGGCCTGATTCTGATTACATTAGTATCTTGATAGGGATTGATGTGATGATGTTGTATGTTATTTGATATGCTATACACATAAGCTAGGGTTTATGCTAGACAATGATTCTTGGATGGTTGATTTATGATGATTCGATTTGCACATTGATCTTCATATGATTTCTGCTATTGATGACGGCTGCTAGAATGATTAGGGTTTATGTGTTACTCGCATCTGTTGTAACTGTACTGACGTAACTGAACTGTCCGACGAAACCGAACTCTCGGCGAAACAGAATGTGTTTCGCCAAGGGTAGTCGACGAATCAGAAGTTCTGTTTCGCCAAGGGACACCTCGACGAAACATATGTGTTTCGCCAATATTGTGTTTCGCCAATATTGTGTTTCGCCAACATGTGTGTTTCGCCGAGCTGTGCTGTAACTTGAGTTAATTCTGTTAAGTGTTAACTGGAATATTTAACTGCTGTTATATGTTAAACATGACTTGTATGATTGTGATTACGTGCTACATGTTTATACATGCATAACTTGAACACAAACTGATTTCACATACGTGCATACTTTAGGACGGGATTGATTACTTGCGAACATATACTTAGCATACCGAGCAAACCCAAGGTGAGTTCACACAAGCCAAGGCATGGGGTTCCCGGGGTGGGAATGGGGATTTGATGATTTACGGTACATACATAAATGATAGAACCTACTGCTAGACTAGTAACACTTATTGAACGATCTTCGCACACCTGCCAAGGATTGGCCGCGATATTATGACTGACTTCGCACACCTGCCATATGATGGCCGCGAACTAAACTTACAAATCTTCGCACACCTGCCTGGAGAGGCCGCGATACAAATAAACCTAGTCTAGAATACTTGGGAATAACATTCCCCAATATCTTCGCACACCTGCCTGGAGGGCCGCGATGGGAAATAAAACGATACTTTGTAACGAACGAACATACTACTACTCACGCTATAATAATACTGAACTATTAACTGTGAACTCGCTCAACTAGTTGTTGACTCTCTCTTGCATGCCTTGCAGGACCTTAGGTACATATGGAGCTTGCACAGGGAGGAGCAGGTCGTTGTGGGACATGGATCGATGATGCCATGTTATCTATCTAAACATTTGAATTTACTATTTACATTGGGTTTACATACTTATGCTTCCGCTACATACTTGTTGACGTTTGGTTTTGAAAACACCTTTCGTATTGATGAATGATTTTACTACTTACTTATATGTTCAATATGATTGGTGGCTTGATCCTGGTCAGTCACGCCTCCAAGCGGTGATACTCCGCGAGTGGATTTTGGGGGTGTGACAGAACCCCTAAGATACCCCAATGATCATATAGTACTAAAGTCGACTAGTAGTATTCAAAGAAGATATCCAGAATGGAATTTGTCCAAGTAAATGTTCCCGATTAAGAAATTCATGGACTTATAACATAAAGATGTCACTCATTTAACACGAGCAATGATGGATGAACTGGAGCCTGAGATATGGAAAATCTCTATAGCCTCCTTGTATCTTAATTATCTTCTCATAAGTTTTCCCTGCTTACCTCCTGGAAGACAGGTAGAACTAAGATTAACATCCCGCTGTGGGCTGGAGTATTATGAAAACTCCATATCGAATATGGAAAAATCGAAACCCTGATTTAGTAAGTTTTAAGATATAGGCACATATAGCCTGACTCAATCTTCTGAGGGTTTTATATTGTTAAATAAGAAAGACGGTTCATATTACTTACGTATTAAATGCCGCAACCCTAATTAGGCAACGATTAAGAATTTGCCATCAGCTACCCAGGATCTAAGGGCAAATTATTGGTGGATAGGCTTGAACAAGTCTGTAGCCACCCATGTAGCTAAATGCTTGACATGTGCGCAAGTCAAAGCCGAGCATCAAAAGCCGTCAGGCTTGCTACGACAGCCTGAACTTCCTACGTGGAAGTGGGAAATGGTAACTATGGATTTTATTACCAAGTTACCCAAGACAAGGAAAGGAAATGATACGATATGAGTTATAGTTGACAGACTGACTAATTCAGCACATTTCCTACCCATCAAGGAGACTTGTAGCTCCGATATGTTAGCCCAGTTATACGTTGATAAGATGGTAGCCTTACATGGCATACCTGTGGCTATTATCTCTGATAGAGATAATAGGTACACGTCACATTTGTGGAAGAGTTTCCAACAATCTTTGGGCACACGTTTGAACTTTAGTACGGATTACCATCCTCAGACAGGCGGTCAGAGTGAGCGTACTATTCAAACGTTAGAAGGCAGGCTACGTGCATGTGCGATTGACTTGGGTGGTAGTTGGGATAAGCACCTACCCTTCGTCGAATTCCCCTACAACAATAGCTACCACACCAGCATTAAGGCTACGCCTTTTTAGGCATTATACGGTAGAAAGTGTAGATCGCCTAATTGTTGGGCGGAAGTTGGAGATGTCCAGTTATCAGGACCAGAGATAGTGTTCGAAACGACGGACGAGATTGTCCAGATTCGTGACCGTCTCGAAGCTGCCCGAGATAGGCAGAAGAGTTACGCTGATCCAAAGCGTAAGGATTTTCACTTCAAAGTAGGTGACAAAGTCCTACTTAAAGGATCACCCCGGAAGGGAGTGATGCGTTTTGGTAAGAAAGGCAAGCTAAGCCCGAGATACATAGGACCTTTCGAGGTTATCGAACGTGTCGGGTCAGTTGCCTATAAGTTAAACTTACCAGAAGAGCTCAGTGGAATTCACTATGTGTTCCACATCTGCAATCTGAAGAAGTGTTTCGCTGATGAATCACTGGTAATACCGCATACAGATGTGCATATAGATGAGAGCTTAAAATTTGTAGAAAAACCTGTGTCGATTGAAGATCGACAGGTAAAGAAGCTTCGAAGGAAGCATGTACCTATTGTTAAGGTCAAATGGGATGCCCATGGAGGTCCCGAATACACGTGGGAGGTTGAATCCACGATGAAAGAAAAGTACCCTTATTTATTTCAGTAAATCTCGGGTCGAGATTTATTTTAAGGGGGTGAGGATGTAACACCTCGAAAATTCACGTCCTATAATGTATAGACACGTGTCAAATGTTTAAACGTGTGAAAGAAATATTATAGAAGGACTAAAGTTGACAAACATGGAAAGTATGTGAAAATACGTATTCTAAGTGTCAACTGTGAATAAATATAATGTACATTAACCCTACACGATGCTCATACCTTCAAACGAATAAATCATGGATCATACGAAGCTAAAAGTGAGAGATTACAAACTACAGGGGTTAAATGTGTCAACATGTTTAAAGACATACCTCTGAGTGACCTTTTGACAAACCCGAAGCTTTGTAAATGTTAATTATGCTCACTAGAATGCACGATTTAAATTTCGTAAAGTTTCGTTAACGTATGAGAAAGTTATGATCGAATTCGTGTGCGAGGGGTTAAAGCGTCAACGTTGAAAGTTAGGCCTTTTCGGGTAACAATAAAGTTACCCGGGGACTTAACAAAGTGGGTATATGTCTTGAGGCCCTTATAGATCAATATTGAGGGTTCATAATTCAATAAACAAGTGCCTATTCGAAGTTTGAAGAGCCAGGGACCAAAACTGCAAATAACAGAAAAATGGTTGGCTGATATATACATGCTCGCGTAGCGCGAGCCTGAGGCCTTGTGGCGTCGCGCTACGCGAGGGATACATCTGGGCAGAATTCCTAGTTTCACGGATGTGTGTCTGCTAGGTGCCTTTGTGTGCGATTCTAACTCGATTCTCCACATCACTTGACCCCTAAAACACCCCCTAAACACTAGAAACAAGTGTTGATCAGTTGTGGTGGGTTGTAGGTCCATGTGTCAATGATTTGTGGTAGAAATTTCACTATAAAAGGCCATGTAATGCAACACAACTCCAAACACTTTCTTCTGCATAGTTGGATCATTTCTGGAGCTCTCAAGCAGGTCCAAGTGATCATATCTCGTGCATAGGACTCTTGTAAGTCTGCTAGTTCTTATTTAGTCGAATTTAGCTTGGTTAATTAGCTAAAAGTCAAACCGTCGTAATTACGGTTTGACTTCGAGATTAGTCTATAATGGCTCAGTCATATCTCGAATTAAAAGTAGTTATAGGTTGGTATTTATGAGGGTAATAAAACCCCAAAAGGGTTTCCCCTGATCACCATCCTAACCAGGTCAAATGTCGGGTCAAACCTTTACTTAAAAAGTCAACATAATGCTTAAAATGTCATTTATGCATAATTAGCTATCTAGATCACATATAACCTGTTTGATTATTGTTATAACTTAGTAATAAGTGTAAGAACATGTCCAAACATGTTCAACCCGACTATTTCCTGTTTAGACCCGGTTCGGAACCGAAAGTCACATAGTTTGACTTTCAAGTTGACTTTCAGTTCTGACCCGTTTGGGCATATTTTAGAAATGCCTCAGAGCTTTAATTGGATTAGGATACATGTTAGAACAACCCTCTGTGATCATACACCTTGGTTCACTAGTTATCCAATTAATATGCATATTTCCGTTAATTGCTCATACGTTGACCGTTATGCCCTTATTACCTTAAATCATGATTTATGAAATGTAAAAGTGTAGAAACCTTAGTTACTGATATATAAACTTGTATGCAAAGTTTGACATCAGTTTGACTTGTAGATTAAGAGTTATGCTCATTGTCGCTAAATTAAAGCTTTATGTTAACAAAATGGCGTAATTAGCGTATAGCCTAGTTAAACATACTTTTTGATATCAAATCTTTTACCCACTGATGTAATATATTATTTTGGGATTTTTAAAGATTTTTAATTAATTTTAGGCTGAGCATAACTAGTAGTCGTAGGCTTAATCCGGTAATGGTCGGTTTTGCCCTTACGGGCCATAAAATGAGTTTTACTTATCTAAACGACTCCAAACCTTTTGATACTGATCACATATGTTAAATAAATTATTTTAAGCCTTCTGGAAATATAAAAATATCAGATTTAAGTATCGAACCCGGAAATGACCTTTAATCGCCATAATTAGCGTTTTTAACGCATAGTATGTCTTAAAATCATATTAGACATACCCGGGTTGATACCTACTGATATATGAGGCAAATTATGATATTTTAACAGTAAGCAAAGGTTGATTAACTCAAACTTCGTTTTTGAGCTTTTCGGCTTATGTGAAATTACCAAAATACCCCTACGGGGCATAGTTTGGTTAAAGATGATAAATCTCACATATATGCTTTAGTCTACTGTTATAACTCATCAAATTGAGTATGTTTGCTGTTTACATCAGACCTGTAACTCAGTTAAACATCTAAGCGCTTTTACAAACTTTAAAATGACCAAACTACCCCTACGGGGCATAGTTTGTGTTTAAATTAGTTCGGGGCATAACGAAAGACATCCTACTGATGTCACAACATATTTGAAGCATATTAACTTAGGAAACCTGTATATGGCTCTTACGGATACCCGTTACGCTTATTTCGCGTTCGGTTCGGTTTATGTAACAAGTTTACATAAATTAGCCGAAACGGGTCAAACCTTATCGGTTTAATCTCAAAATCCAGAATGTGAATAATAGACCCATATTAAACAAGTCTTCAAACTTGTCGGGTCTAAATCACATTCTATCCGGTCTTCGCTTAATCGTGCGTACGAACCGTATCTTTGAAACTAGCCGGTCTAAGCTTAAGCTTAATTAAAGACCCGTTAGGATTCTAATAGGTTATTAAAAACCTTCGTTCCAGATTAGGAGCCCAGTAAAAGCTACCTGTACTTGCTGATTTGATATACGGCTGGGATTGAATTTATATTTAGCTCAGGTAAATACTTTTAACTTATTTCCCTATACGGGCTTGGGTTACGGTACATAGCGTACCGCTTGATCGGGCATCAAATCTCCACGCTTAGTGGGTAGTTGAATAATTTGATCGGCTTGTTTTAAACAGTCTTGTTTACTTTACAGCCTTTGGGGGGTTAATGACCATGTCCCGGATATCCCTGGCATCATCTTACGAGATGGCCACGACCTGAGCACGGGGTGTAGGCGTACTCCCGTGTATAACTCATTGAAGTGGTGTGTCTATTGATCTTTAACCCGGACTAGGTCCGGGCTACTGAACGCATAAGTAACATGTAATTCGTTCACAAGATTATAATATTAAATAATTCTCCCAAGTTAAAAAGATTAATTTTGCCTCTGTGCATTTTAATCAATGTGTCAAGATATTTTGTGCCGTTTGCACTCAAATCACTTTTCAAACTCTTTTTCCAAAATGAGTCAGTTGAATGTATTTACCAGTGTAAACTGACGTATTTTCCAAAAAGGCTAAATGCAGGTACTATACGAAATTGGCTGGATATTTCTCCTTAGCATCAATAGAAGTCTCGCAAGCTTAAGATGCCTAATAGTCTGTTGAACTATTGTTTCCATTTTATGTTCGATCCTTCTGTGGATAAACTTCCGAATATTGTGACAATTGATATTACAATAATAAATTCGGTTGTATTATATTTTCAAATTGCTTCCGCTGTGCATTATTATATTGTGTTGTTTGACTATTACGTTGCCAACCACGTCACGATACTCCCCCACCGGGCCCACCGGTGACACGTGGAAATCGGGGTGTGACAGGTTGGTATCAGAGCCAACACTGAGTGAATTAAACACTAGCCTTAGTGTTTAATCTCAGTTACACAATTGCACATATCTAAACCTTCTGAGTCTAGACTTAACTTAGGAATATTCTCAATCCTAATCTTGAAGTTTTACTTCCAAATTTGTATTGGATACGTCGCCAAGCAAAGAAGCCGTAATAGGAGTTCTCCACACCCGGAGCCCTGAGATGCTGAGCTTCGTACCGCGGCTAGTATGAAACGAACATCCAAGGAGAAAGCATTCAGAAATAAAATGAAGAAGAAACTCCTTTTGCTGAAGATCGTTTCCTTATTAGTCCTTATAAGGACATAATTATCTTTCAGTCCCTCCAAGGACACATTATTCCTTTTAAGTCCCGCTTAGGGCAACTTTATACTTTTATTTTTATATAGTGGAATGTTTAAGTTTAAACTTTCATTCTAAATAAGGAATATTAAATAAATGTAAAATAACATTTCTTTTATAAGATCTACCATTATTATAAAATGGCAAAGTCTAAAAAGGACAAGACCTAGCCACGTGTCATTTTAAGACCGGGCCAAGATGGTAGTTCCATAATTAGATTTAGATCCATATTAACATCTCAATTTAAAATTGTTCTGCGTTAATTATTAACTAAGAATCTTAAGTGTGAAACCTAGCCTACGGGTCAATTTTAAGACCGGGCCAAGATGGTAAGACCTGTTTAAAAGATTCAAATCTCTGTTAACATCTTAAAACATGTTAACACTCCTGGCAGACGTGATTCATTAAAAATCACACACGTCATGTTGGAATAGGATTCTTCAAAAGACTCCTAACCCAGTTTAATGATCTCTGAATCCTGGGTTTACATCATTAATTAAGATGATCATATTTTAAACCATACGTGGTAACATAATGCCTACGGGCCCTACTCATTTCCACATGAGCCAAAAGACAGTGGTAGCGATGACTCCCTGTCAGATAAAGGTAATGAACTAGGTTCAAACCTCAAATGCTCTGATTCTCTGAAATCCTAGCATATAATTTATAATTGTCCTTATGACTAGGCCTATAGTGCCAATATACTTTCATGCTTTGATTCTCTGAAATCATAGCTTAAAAAAAATTTATAAATGTCCTTGTGACTAGGCCTATTGCGCCAAGATACTATCATGCGTTGATTCTCTGAAATCATAAGCTTATAATTTATAAATGTCCATGTGACTAGGCCATTGGGTGCCACTGATAAACCTGTTAATGTTTTATAATTAGGATAAATTATAATAGAAATCCTAAATAAATATATGATTAATAAATTAACCAAATATGGTCTCTGTTTACCATGGTTAATGAATTTCCCTAAGGGCAATTCTGTAATAAACATCCCTTAGAAGGAAGTGCCTACGGGCTACGGTTAAAGTCCTCTGAGACTAAAGACAGTGGTAGTCTACAACTCCCTGTCAAGAAAAAGGTAATGAACTTTGATTCAAACCTTAATGCCTCGATTCTCCGAAATCATGGCTTATAAATTTAACTCGTCTACGCGACTAGGCCATTTGTGCTATTATTAACTTATGAATTAGGATTTATGAAAAAATTCCTGAATAAAAATAAATATCCTTCCTTCCCTGTCAGTATGCAGTTTAAAAGGAAATCTTAAAGGTGAAACCTAGCCTACGCGACCAAGATGGTGAAACCTACTCAAGGGATTCAGATCCTTGTTAACACTTAGAAATGTGTTAGCACTCTTGACAAATGTGACTCGAGAAAATCACAACAGTCATCCTTATATTGGGATCTTCCAATTCTCAAATCTAGCCTAGTGATCTAGGAATCATGGCTTATATCATCCTATAAGATGATCATATTATAAACATCCGTTAGTGATGAAGTACCCACGGGCTAAACTTGTTGTCCGATAAGACAACGACAGTGGTGGTCTTTGACCTCCTGTCTAAAATGTTGGACTATGTCCAAACATAATAGTCTATATGATCAATGCGATCATGACTAATATCATCTAGTACGATGATCATATTATTTAACATCCTTTAGGGATGTCTTGCCTACGGGCTATAATATATTGTCCATTTGAAACATTGACATTGTCATCTTTATGATTCCTTGTCTAAGGTGGTGAGCTATGCTCAAGCCAAATAGTGTATATGATTAATGCAATCATGACTTATAGCATCTAATAGGATGGATCAATTATAAACATCCATGAGTGATGTTTTCGCCTATGGGCCAAATTATACTGTCCATGTGTGACAAAGACATCGTGATCTTTACGATTCCCTGTCCGAGGTGGTGAGCTATGCTCAAGCCTAATAGTTCATATGATCAATACGATCATGACAAAAATCATCAATACGATGATTAAAAAATTTTTTTAACATCCGTAATGATGTTTTGCCTAAGGGCTATATTATATCGTCCAACTGAGACAAGGCAATTGTAATCTTTTGTGATTCTTTGCCAAGGGGGTGAGCTATACTCAATTCCCATAGTCTATACTATCAGTGAGATCCTGACTAGTATCCTCAGTATGATAATCATAATATTAACACCCATCATGATGAAATGCCTACGGGCTAAACTTTATTCTAGTGTCGGTTAGACAAAAATAGTAGTGATCTTTATGATCCCCTGTTCAAAATGGTGTGATTATACCCAAACCTAATAGTCAATATGATCGATGTGATCATGACTAATATCATTAGATACGATGGTTATATATAAACATCCATTAGTGATGTTGATTGGCTTACTTTTCTGCCAAAAGAATCGTCCTTCAAGACGATGACAGTAGTAGTCTATGACTCCCTGTCTAAAGGTGAAGAACTATGTTCAAACCTTGAAGCCCTAATCTAATAAGATTGCGGCTTATAAATTAAAGTCCTTGAAAAATAGACCATCGAGTTATGTTTTAAAGTCATTCAGGACAAGTCTATGTGCTATAATTGGTCATTCGTGACAAGTTAACATATTAAATGTTAACATTTCTGGTGACATGCCTTTGTACCAAATTTAATGAATGTCCTTATAACAAGGCCGTTTGTGCCATATCTAAATGTCATCACGACAAGGCCTTCGCGCCATATGATTACTTATGTCCTTCATGACTGTGCGTTATGTCATATTTTTCTACGTCCCTCGAGACAGGCTTCTATGCCATATATGTATATATATATATATATATATATATATATAATAAAAGCCTTTGAGCTATTTATAATCGTCCTAGTGACAAAGACAATTGTGACATTATGGTCCCCTGTCAAGCAGGTATTGGACTCGCTCCAAACTTTGCATGCCATTGATGGTCCCGTTGTGACCTAGGCTAAATATAATGGAAATACGTTCAAATAACATTCACTATGAATGTTCGGAACAGAATAGCTCATACGGTTTATGAATGCCATGGCTAACCTAAGTCAGGTCATCAGGATGATGACTAATAATGGTTAAATCTTGGTGATTGGTACCAAGTTTCGAGTATGGAAAACTCGGATGAGGTAGACGAAAGTCGCAATACTAATAAGGCGACGAAAGTTGATAAAACTACAAACGTAAACCTCAATATTAATGGAGTTAATCTTCGGGCTGTGGTTGACGCAGCAATTGAAAGGACCATGGAAAGATCCTGAAGTAATCTAAAGAGCCGAATGCTCCTCGCTCTGAATCTCATTCAAAACTATGTTCAATTACTCATGAGGAGAGTTTTGTTCACACTTCGTATATGAAGGATGAAACATAAGTAGGAGAATAACTCCCAGAAATCTGAGGAAGAGAGTAAGTACAGGCTTAATAAAAAGCAACGAAAGTTCAGTAAGAAGCCTGTATACCTCAGAGACTGCTTCAGCATTATTAGATGGATGTTTTATATCCATTAGAAATCATTTTTCCTTCGATGTCCTAGTTCCGTTAAATACGAGGACTCAAAATAGTGATAAAAATCGAGCCTATATTGTGAGTGATAAGAAGAAATCAATTATCAAGACTCCTTATGAGACAACTCTCATAATTACAGGTATCTGTACGAGTAATTAATATTAAACATAAAAAAATGGTGAAACTGGCCGTCCCCGGAATCGAACCTGGGTCTAGGCCGCACCCTTTCGCGCGCCTAGCCAACTGAGCTAGGTGCCTAGTTTGTGAAACTTCCATTATTGATTAAATATAAGCACTTGTGCAATAAACTTCCTTATCATTTATCAATGATAATTTCTGCTAAGTGTCCTGTTTTTAATACAGGCAATAATAAATCTTCATGAACCATAAACTTAGCAAAAATTTTTTTTTTTATCATCCACAAGGTATAACTACCAAGGAAACCATAGTAACCGATTCTCCTAGTATCGGCAAGGAATTCTTCCGAAAAATCTAAAGAGTACTCTTTCTTCGCATAGAGTACGACAACATATGTTATTTTAATTATTTTTCTCATTGTTTTTCTATCGCCTGCGAATGCCAAACTATGTTTGATAAAAGTGTCATATGAGGATTGGCGTATCCTAGTGTGTCCCATAGATTATTTCCATGTCTGATCAGCACGGAGGTTTAATACATGGAACCTGTGACAACTCGAATTTCCGACATTCTCTATTCGCATTTAATGCACGTTGACTTTGACTGTTTAGTTGTTGACCTGTTTGACTTCGTAAGTGTACACTTTGTGTTATGATAAAATGTAGTGTACTTGCATGGTTATGTGTAATATGATAGCTTGCATACTGTTTGAAAAACTTAGACTTGTAAACCATAAAACAACTCGACGAAACAAGTGAGATTCGCCAAGTTTGACCTCGACGAAACAGGTCAGTTTCGTCAACAATCTTCTCGACGAAACAGGCTGTTTCGCCGAGCCCAGTTTCGCCAAAAGCCCAGTACGGCCCAGAATGTTATTTCGCGAATATTTACGTGAAACGGGTTCAGTTTTACATCCTAAGCAATCAGAAAAACCCTAGAACACTCTCCCTTCTGTGCGACGGCCACAACCATCATTCACCATCATACCTAGCTCTCGAATCCTTGTTCATTCATCTCGAATCGGTCAGTGTGTGTTTGTTAATCGATTCTATGTTTCTGTATTATATAGATTCTTGCTGGTGCATATGATTGATGTGTGTTACTGCTGTGATGAGAGTATGATGGTGATGATATAGATTTCGATGTGTATGATATGATATAGTAGGATATATAAATGATATGCGAAACTTGATACAATCGAATGCTCGGTTCTGAATGTTGTTTATATGGCCTGATTCTGATTACATTAGTATCTTGATAGGGATTGATGTGATGATGTTGTATGTTATTTGATATGCTATACACATAAGCTAGGGTTTATACTAGACAATGATTCTTGGATGGTTGATTTATGATGATTCGATTTGCACATTGATCTTCATATGATTTCTGCTATTGATGACGGCTGCTAGAATGATTAGGGTTTATGTGTTACTCGCATCTGTTGTAACTGTACTGACGTAACTGAACTGTCCGACGAAACCGAACTCTCGGCGAAACAAAATGTGTTTCGCCAAGGGTAGTCGACGAATCAGAAGTTCTGTTTCGCCAAGGGACACCTCGACGAAACATATGTGTTTCGCCAATATTGTGTTTCGCCAATATTGTGTTTCGCCAACATGTGTGTTTCGCCGAGCTGTGCTGTAACTTGAGTTAATTCTGTTAAGTGTTAACTGGAATATTTAACTGCTGTTATATGTTAAACATGACTTGTATGATTGTGATTACGTGCTACATGTTTATACATGCATAACTTGAACACAAACTGATTTCACATACGTGCATACTTTAGGACGGGATTGATTACTTGCGAACATATACTTAGCATACCGAGCAAACCCAAGGTGAGTTCACACAAGCCAAGGCATGGGGTTCCCGGGGTGGGAATGGGGATTTGATGATTTACGGTACATACATAAATGATAGAACCTACTGCTAGACTAGTAACACTTATTGAACGATCTTCGCACACCTGCCAAGGATTGGCCGCGATATTATGACTGACTTCGCACACCTGCCATATGATGGCCGCGAACTAAACTTACAAATCTTCGCACACCTGCCTGGAGAGGCCGCGATACAAATAAACCTAGTCTAGAATACTTGGGAATAACATTCCCCAATATCTTCGCACACCTGCCTGGAGGGCCGCGATGGGAAATAAAACGATACTTTGTAACGAACGAACATACTACTACTCATGCTATAATAATACTGAACTATTAACTGTGAACTCGCTCAACTAGTTGTTGACTCTCTCTTGCATGCCTTGCAGGACCTTAGGTACATATGGAGCTTGCACAGGGAGGAGCAGGTCGTTGTGGGACATGGATCGATGATGCCATGTTATCTATCTAAACATTTGAATTTACTATTTACATTGGGTTTACATACTTATGCTTCCGCTACATACTTGTTGACGTTTGGTTTTGAAAACACCTTTCGTATTGATGAATGATTTTACTACTTACTTATATGTTCAATATGATTGGTGGCTTGATCCTGGTCAGTCACGCCTCCAAGCGGTGATACTCCGCGAGTGGATTTTGGGGGTGTGACAGATTGGTATCAGAGCCATTGGTTATAGAGAACTTGGTTTTACTAAAGGGAAAACGATTTTGTTAAAACCAGACTATAACCAGAACAGTGCTCTCAACGATCCACAACGACGCTTCGCTCCACGTGCAAGGCTCAACACCATAGGTACTACAATTCATGTTACTTTACCTACTTGCTAGAATTGCATAGAACTTTGCTCGTGGTATGCTCAGATTACAGAACCTATTATATGCTATTACTAGAGAACACTTGTGTGCTTACTCTCTTCTGTCATCGCACTATTCGCGAACCTATCTCACTTACGTTATCTTTACTATGAAGATCATGTCTGCACGTATCAACATGACCCAGGACCAGTTGACGGCCCTCATTAACGAACGAGTTACTGCGGCAGTTGCAGCCGCACAAGCAGGAGGTCAAGCACCTGTTTGCACTTTCAAGACTTTCATGGACTGTCGTCCAACCACTTTCAGCGGCACTGAAGGAGCCGTAGGTCTCCTGCACTGGTTTGAAAAGATAGAGTCTGTGTTTGAGATGTGTGAATGCCCTGAGGCACGCAGGGTGAAATATGCTACTGGTACCCTCGAGGGTTTAGCCCTCACATGGTGGAAAGCTCAGGTCCAAATACTGGGGTTGGTTGCTGCTAACGCCACCCCATGGAACAATTTCAAAGAGATGATCAAGGAAGAATACTGCAGTCGAGATGATATTCATAAGCTGGAAGTCGAGTTTTTCAACCTCAAGATGACGGGGTCTGAGATTGAAGCGTATACCAAAAGATCGAATGAGCTTGCGTTACTGTGTCCTACTTTGGTGGACAAACGTATCGAACTATATCTTAAGGGTCTGGTGCCAGAGATCCAAAGTCATGTGACTTCAGCAAATCATGCCACTTACCAGCAGGTTGTTCAATTGGCTCACCGTCTCACTGATCAGGCGGTGGAGCAAAACAGGTTGCCTAAACGCATCAGCGCTACTGCTACCGCTACCACTTCGGTTACTCCTACTACTCCCAGCGACAATAAGAGGAAATGGGAGGGGGATTCTAGCAAAGGTTCAGCTACTGTTCAGTCTCAAGCTCAGCAACGTAAGACAAATGACTACCAGAGTCCGAATCAGCAATCATCAGGTAGTCAAGGGCAGAGTGGCTATCGGGGAATTCACCCATGGTGTAGAAGGTGCAACAAACACCACAGCGGAAGATGTCGCAGGGAACAGTGTCAAAGATGTTTTAAGGCGGGTCACGAGGCTAAAGATTGCAGGAGTTCACGACCTGCGAATCAGAACCAGCAACAACAACCACCTGCTCCACGAAACCAGCCTCAGCAGCAGTAGCATGGAAACAGGGGATGCTACCAGTGTGGGGCTGAAGGTCATTACAAGCGGGATTGTCCTCAGTTAAACCAGAACCAGAACAATAACAACAATCACAACAATCAGGGCAACGGGAACAACAACAACGGTGGGAACAACAACAACAATGGTGCTAGAGGCCGTATGTTTGTGATCGGTCAGGGTGATGCAAGGAATGATCCCAACGTAGTTATGGGTAAGTTTCTTCTAGACGACTTTTATGTTACTGTACTATTTGATTCTGGTGCGGATACAAGTTACATGTCTTTAAAAGCTAGTGAAATGTTAAAACGTGCACCAACTCTCCTAAACACCAAGCATGTCGTAGAGTTAGCTAACGGTAAAAGTTTAGAAGCCACACACATAGTTAAAGGGTGTAATCTTAATCTCGCTGGTCAGACTTTCTCCATCGATCTCATTCCTATAACCCTGGGTAGCTTTGACGTCGTCATTGGCATGGATTGGTTATCTCAACAACAAGCGGAGATTCTATGCAAAGAAAAGGTTATTCGCATTCCTCGTTCTGGCAAAGAACCTCTCGAAGTTCAAGGCGACAAGAGTGGTGTCGTGAGTGGTATTATCTCCTTTTTGAAGGCTCAGAAGTGTTTGCGCAAGGGGCACACTGCTATATTGGCACTCGTTACAGATACCTCGAAGAAAGAGAAAAAGATTGAAGATATTCCTGTAGTACGTGACTTTCCTCAAGTGTTCCCTGAGGAATTACCTGGGTTACCGCCTCATCGTCAAGTCGAATTCCAGATCGAGCTCGCTCCAAGAGTAGCACCCATAGCTCGAGCACCTTATCGTCTAGCTCCAACTGAATTAGAAGAACTGTCAAAGCAGCTACAAGAACTCTTGGAAAAGGGTTTTATACGTCCTAGCTCTTCGCCTTGGGGAGCTCCAGTGTTATTCGTGAAGAAGAAAGACGGTACGTTCAGGATGTGTATAGACTACCGCGAACTCAACAAGGTGACGATCAAGAATCGTTATCCTCTTCCGCGCATAGATGATTTATTTGACCAGCTGCAAGGGTCGAGCTACTACTCCAAAATAGACTTAAGGTCAGGATATCACCAGCTGAGAGTCCGGGATGAGGACGTCTCTAAAACAGCATTTAGAACTCGCTACGGCCACTACGAGTTTATGGTCATGCCATTCGGGCTAACGAACGCGCCTGCCGTATTTATGGATCTTATGAACAGGGTGTGCAAACCCTATCTCGACAAGTTTGTTATTGTTTTCATCGACGACATCCTGATTTATTCGAAAAGTCAGGAGGAACACGAGCAGCACTTACGACTTATACTGGAACTTCTACGAACGGAACAGCTATACGCTAAGTTTTCCAAATGTGACTTCTGGCTTCGTGAAGTCCACTTCTTAGGCCACGTGGTAAACAAGGATGGGATCCATGTCGATCCATCCAAGGTAGATTCGATCAAGAATTGGCCTGCGCCTCGTACACCAACGGAAATACGTCAATTCTTAGGTTTGGCAGGTTACTACAGAAGGTTCATCAAAGACTTCTCAAAGATTGCTCAGCCGCTTACACTACTGACACAGAAAGGTGTTGTTTACCGTTGGAGTAATGCACAGGAAACAGCATTCCAACACTTAAAGGATAGACTCTGTAGCGCACCTATCCTCTCACTGCCTGAAGGCACGGAAGATTTTGTAGTCTACTGCGATGCATCTATCCAAGGTCTTGGATGTGTATTGATGCAAAGGGATAAAGTCATTGCTTATGCTTCGCGCCAACTTAAGATTCACGAACGGAATTATACGACACACGACCTAGAGCTGGGAGCGGTTGTTTTTGCACTTAAGATATGGCGACACTATTTGTATGGTACCAAGTGCGCAATCTACACTGATCACAGAAGCCTCGAACATATCTTCAAACAGAAAGAGCTGAATATGCGACAGCGACGATGGGTTGAACTGTTAAATGACTACGAATGCTCAATCAGGTACCACCCAGGCAAAGCCAATGTTGTGGCTGACGCCCTCAGTCGAAAGGACACCGCGCCTAAGCGCGTGCGAGCTTTACAACTCACTATACAGTCTAGTCTTCCTTCTCAGATACGAGATGCTCAGGTAGAAGCATTGAAACCAGAAAATGTCAGGGCTGAAGCTCTACGTGGCTCAAGGCAACGCTTAGAACAGAAGGAAGATGGTGCTTATTACGTAACAGGACGCATCTGGGTTCCTCTCTATGGTAATCTACGCGAGCTTGTAATGGATGAAGCTCATAAGTCTCGCTACTCGGTACATCCAGGTGCGGATAAAATGTACCACGACATCAAAACTACATATTGGTGGCCTAGCATGAAGGCCCACATAGCCACATACGTTAGTAAATGCTTGACTTGTGCGAGAGTCAAGGCAGAATATCAGAAACCGTCAGGACCACTCCAACAACCTGAGATACCACAATGGAAATGGGAGCAAATTTCCATGGACTTTGTTACTGGCTTACCTAGATCTCAGCTCGGAAATGATACTATTTGGGTGATCGTGGATCGACTCACAAAGTCTGCTCACTTCCTGGCCATTAAAGAAACAGACAAGTTCTCTACCTTAGCAGACATCTACTTAAAAGAAGTGGTCTCAAGGCACGGGGTGCCCACCTCCATTATCTCTGATCGTGACGCACGTTTTACTTCAGAACTGTGGCAAGCAATGCATAAATCTTTTGGCTCTCGTTTAGACATGAGCACGGCGTATCATCCTCAGACCGATGGGCAGTCTGAGCGCACTATTCAAACTCTAGAAGACATGCTTCGGGCGTGCGTAATTGATTTTGGCAATGGTTGGGAGAAACATTTGCCACTAGTGGAATTTTCATACAATAACAGCTACCACACCAGCATTAAAGCTGCACCATTCGAGGCATTGTACGGGCGTAAGTGCCGGTCACCTCTCTGTTGGGCAGAGGTGGGGGAAAGTCAAATCACAGGTCCAGAAATGGTAGTTGATACTACTGAAAAGATTGCACAAATACGACAACGCATGGCGGCAGCTCGTGATCATCAGAAAGTATACGCTGATAAAGACAGGAAACTACTCGAATTCCAGGTTGGGGATCGAGCGCTACTTAAAGTTTCACCCTGGAAGGGTGTGGTTCGTTTTGGCAAACGCGGCAAACTAAATCCACGATATGTTGGACCTTTCGAGGTTATTGAGAAAATAGGCAAAGTGGCTTACAGATTGAACTTACCACCTGAACTTGGTGCAGTTCACAACGTCTTTCACGTGTCGAATCTGAAGAAGTGTACGTCAGATGAGACCCACATAGTTCCCTTAAAGGAACTCACTATCGACGAGCGGTTGCACTTCGTCGAGGAACCTGTTGAAATCACGGACCGGGATGTGAAGGTCCTCAAGAACACGAGAATCCCTCTTGTACGAGTTCGTTGGAACTCCCGCCGTGGCCCAGAGTTCACCTGGGAGCGTGAAGATCAAATGGAACTCAAATATCCCCAGTTATTCGGAAACCAAGCAACTACTACTGAGGCTGAAGCTACCAATGCAGAATTTCGGGACGAAATTCCAAATCAACGGGGGGATAATGTGACACCCCAAGAAAACCAGTAATCTTCGCAAACCTGCTCGGGGAGCCGCGATACGATACAGGTAAACAACGTCACACTACTAGCTTCCTCAGTAACTGCATGCTAAATTTCGGGACGAAATTTCTTTCAAGTTGGGGATAATGTGACAACTTGAATTTCCGACATTCTCTATTCGCATTTAATGCACGTTGACTTTGACTGTTTAGTTGTTGACCTGTTTGACTTCGTAACTGTACACTTTGTGTTATGATAAAATGTAGTGTACTTGCATGGTTATGTGTAATATGATAGCTTGCATACTGTTTGAAAAACTTAGACTTGTAAACCATAAAACAACTCAACGAAACAAGTGAGATTCGCCAAGTTTGACCTCGACGAAACAGGTCAGTTTCGTCAACAATCTTCTCGACGAAACAGGCTGTTTCGCCGAGCCCAGTTTCGCCAAAAGCCCAGTACGGCCCAGAATGTTATTTCGCGAATATTTACGTGAAACGGGTTCAGTTTTACATCCTAAGCAATCAGAAAAACCCTAGAACACTCTCCCTTCTGTGCGACGGCCACAACCATCATTCACCATCATACCTAGCTCTCGAATCCTTGTTCATTCATCTCGAATCGGTCAGTGTGTGTTTGTTAATCGATTCTATGTTTCTGTATTATATAGATTCTTGCTGGTGCATATGATTGATGTGTGTTACTGCTGTGATGAGAGTATGATGGTGATGATATAGATTTCGATGTGTATGATATGATATAGTAGGATATATAAATGATATGCGAAACTTGATACAATCGAATGCTCGGTTCTGAATGTTGTTTATATGGCCTGATTCTGATTACATTAGTATCTTGATAGGGATTGATGTGATGATGTTGTATGTTATTTGATATGCTATACACATAAGCTAGGGTTTATGCTAGACAATGATTCTTGGATGGTTGATTTATGATGATTCGATTTGCACATTGATCTTCATATGATTTCTGCTATTGATGACGGCTGCTAGAATGATTAGGGTTTATGTGTTACTCGCATCTGTTGTAACTGTACTGACGTAACTGAACTGTCCGACGAAACCGAACTCTCGGCGAAACAGAATGTGTTTCGCCAAGGGTAGTCGACGAATCAGAAGTTCTGTTTCGCCAAGGGACACCTCGACGAAACATATGTGTTTCGCCAATATTGTGTTTCGCCAATATTGTGTTTCGCCAACATGTGTGTTTCGCCGAGCTGTGCTGTAACTTGAGTTAATTCTGTTAAGTGTTAACTGGAATATTTAACTGCTGTTATATGTTAAACATGACTTGTATGATTGTGATTACGTGCTACATGTTTATACATGCATAACTTGAACACAAACTGATTTCACATACGTGCATACTTTAGGACGGGATTGATTACTTGCGAACATATACTTAGCATACCGAGCAAACCCAAGGTGAGTTCACACAAGCCAAGGCATGGGGTTCCCGGGGTGGGAATGGGGATTTGATGATTTACGGTACATACATAAATGATAGAACCTACTGCTAGACTAGTAACACTTATTGAACGATCTTCGCACACCTGCCAAGGATTGGCCGCGATATTATGACTGACTTCGCACACCTGCCATATGATGGCCGCGAACTAAACTTACAAATCTTCGCACACCTGCCTGGAGAGGCCGCGATACAAATAAACCTAGTCTAGAATACTTGGGAATAACATTCCCCAATATCTTCGCACACCTGCCTGGAGGGCCGCGATGGGAAATAAAACGATACTTTGTAACGAACGAACATACTACTACTCATGCTATAATAATACTGAACTATTAACTGTGAACTCGCTCAACTAGTTGTTGACTCTCTCTTGCATGCCTTGCAGGACCTTAGGTACATATGGAGCTTGCACAGGGAGGAGCAGGTCGTTGTGGGACATGGATCGATGATGCCATGTTATCTATCTAAACATTTGAATTTACTATTTACATTGGGTTTACATACTTATGCTTCCGCTACATACTTGTTGACGTTTGGTTTTGAAAACACCTTTCGTATTGATGAATGATTTTACTACTTACTTATATGTTCAATATGATTGGTGGCTTGATCCTGGTCAGTCACGCCTCCAAGCGGTGATACTCCGCGAGTGGATTTTGGGGGTGTGACAGATTGGTATCAGAGCCATTGGTTATAGAGAACTTGGTTTTACTAAAGGGAAAACGATTTTGTTAAAACCAGACTATAACCAGAACAGTGCTCTCAATGATCCACAACGACGCTTCGCTCCACGTGCAAGGCTCAACACCATAGGTACTACAATTCATGTTACTTTACCTACTTGCTAGAATTGCATAGAACTTTGCTCGTGGTATGCTCAGATTACAGAACCTATTATATGCTATTACTAGAGAACACTTGTGTGCTTACTCTCTTCTGTCATCGCACTATTCGCGAACCTATCTCACTTACGTTATCTTTACTATGAAGATCATGTCTGCACGTATCAACATGACCCAGGACCAGTTGACGGCCCTCATTAACGAACGAGTTACTGCGGCAGTTGCAGCCGCACAAGCAGGAGGTCAAGCACCTGTTTGCACTTTCAAGACTTTCATGGACTGTCGTCCAACCACTTTCAGCGGCACTGAAGGAGCCGTAGGTCTCCTGCACTGGTTTGAAAAGATAGAGTCTGTGTTTGAGATGTGTGAATGCCCTGAGGCACGCAGGGTGAAATATGCTACTGGTACCCTCGAGGGTTTAGCCCTCACATGGTGGAAAGCTCAGGTCCAAATACTGGGGTTGGTTGCTGCTAACGCCACCCCATGGAACAATTTCAAAGAGATGATCAAGGAAGAATACTGCAGTCGAGATGATATTCATAAGCTGGAAGTCGAGTTTTTCAACCTCAAGATGACGGGGTCTGAGATTGAAGCGTATACCAAAAGATCGAATGAGCTTGCGTTACTGTGTCCTACTTTGGTGGACAAACGTATCGAACTATATCTTAAGGGTCTGGTGCCAGAGATCCAAAGTCATGTGACTTCAGCAAATCATGCCACTTACCAGCAGGTTGTTCAATTGGCTCACCGTCTCACTGATCAGGCGGTGGAGCAAAACAGGTTGCCTAAACGCATCAGCGCTACTGCTACCGCTACCACTTCGGTTACTCCTACTACTCCCAGCGACAATAAGAGGAAATGGGAGGGGGATTCTAGCAAAGGTTCAGCTACTGTTCAGTCTCAAGCTCAGCAACGTAAGACAAATGACTACCAGAGTCCGAATCAGCAATCATCAGGTAGTCAAGGGCAGAGTGGCTATCGGGGAATTCACCCATGGTGTAGAAGGTGCAACAAACACCACAGCGGAAGATGTCGCAGGGAACAGTGTCAAAGATGTTTTAAGGCGGGTCACGAGGCTAAAGATTGCAGGAGTTCACGACCTGCGAATCAGAACCAGCAACAACAACCACCTGCTCCACGAAACCAGCCTCAGCAGCAGTAGCATGGAAACAGGGGATGCTACCAGTGTGGGGCTGAAGGTCATTACAAGCGGGATTGTCCTCAGTTAAACCAGAACCAGAACAATAACAACAATCACAACAATCAGGGCAACGGGAACAACAACAACGGTGGGAACAACAACAACAATGGTGCTAGAGGCCGTATGTTTGTGATCGGTCAGGGTGATGCAAGGAATGATCCCAACGTAGTTATGGGTAAGTTTCTTCTAGACGACTTTTATGTTACTGTACTATTTGATTCTGGTGCGGATACAAGTTACATGTCTTTAAAAGCTAGTGAAATGTTAAAACGTGCACCAACTCTCCTAAACACCAAGCATGTCGTAGAGTTAGCTAACGGTAAAAGTTTAGAAGCCACACACATAGTTAAAGGGTGTAATCTTAATCTCGCTGGTCAGACTTTCTCCATCGATCTCATTCCTATAACCCTGGGTAGCTTTGACGTCGTCATTGGCATGGATTGGTTATCTCAACAACAAGCGGAGATTCTATGCAAAGAAAAGGTTATTCGCATTCCTCGTTCTGGCAAAGAACCTCTCGAAGTTCAAGGCGACAAGAGTGGTGTCGTGAGTGGTATTATCTCCTTTTTGAAGGCTCAGAAGTGTTTGCGCAAGGGGCACACTGCTATATTGGCACTCGTTACAGATACCTCGAAGAAAGAGAAAAAGATTGAAGATATTCCTGTAGTACGTGACTTTCCTCAAGTGTTCCCTGAGGAATTACCTGGGTTACCGCCTCATCGTCAAGTCGAATTCCAGATCGAGCTCGCTCCAAGAGTAGCACCCATAGCTCGAGCACCTTATCGTCTAGCTCCAACTGAATTAGAAGAACTGTCAAAGCAGCTACAAGAACTCTTGGAAAAGGGTTTTATACGTCCTAGCTCTTCGCCTTGGGGAGCTCCAGTGTTATTCGTGAAGAAGAAAGACGGTACGTTCAGGATGTGTATAGACTACCGCGAACTCAACAAGGTGACGATCAAGAATCGTTATCCTCTTCCGCGCATAGATGATTTATTTGACCAGCTGCAAGGGTCGAGCTACTACTCCAAAATAGACTTAAGGTCAGGATATCACCAGCTGAGAGTCCGGGATGAGGACGTCTCTAAAACAGCATTTAGAACTCGCTACGGCCACTACGAGTTTATGGTCATGCCATTCGGGCTAACGAACGCGCCTGCCGTATTTATGGATCTTATGAACAGGGTGTGCAAACCCTATCTCGACAAGTTTGTTATTGTTTTCATCGACGACATCCTGATTTATTCGAAAAGTCAGGAGGAACACGAGCAGCACTTACGACTTATACTGGAACTTCTACGAACGGAACAGCTATACGCTAAGTTTTCCAAATGTGACTTCTGGCTTCGTGAAGTCCACTTCTTAGGCCACGTGGTAAACAAGGATGGGATCCATGTCGATCCATCCAAGGTAGATTCGATCAAGAATTGGCCTGCGCCTCGTACACCAACGGAAATACGTCAATTCTTAGGTTTGGCAGGTTACTACAGAAGGTTCATCAAAGACTTCTCAAAGATTGCTCAGCCGCTTACACTACTGACACAGAAAGGTGTTGTTTACCGTTGGAGTAATGCACAGGAAACAGCATTCCAACACTTAAAGGATAGACTCTGTAGCGCACCTATCCTCTCACTGCCTGAAGGCACGGAAGATTTTGTAGTCTACTGCGATGCATCTATCCAAGGTCTTGGATGTGTATTGATGCAAAGGGATAAAGTCATTGCTTATGCTTCGCGCCAACTTAAGATTCACGAACGGAATTATACGACACACGACCTAGAGCTGGGAGCGGTTGTTTTTGCACTTAAGATATGGCGACACTATTTGTATGGTACCAAGTGCGCAATCTACACTGATCACAGAAGCCTCGAACATATCTTCAAACAGAAAGAGCTGAATATGCGACAGCGACGATGGGTTGAACTGTTAAATGACTACGAATGCTCAATCAGGTACCACCCAGGCAAAGCCAATGTTGTGGCTGACGCCCTCAGTCGAAAGGACACCGCGCCTAAGCGCGTGCGAGCTTTACAACTCACTATACAGTCTAGTCTTCCTTCTCAGATACGAGATGCTCAGGTAGAAGCATTGAAACCAGAAAATGTCAGGGCTGAAGCTCTACGTGGCTCAAGGCAACGCTTAGAACAGAAGGAAGATGGTGCTTATTACGTAACAGGACGCATCTGGGTTCCTCTCTATGGTAATCTACGCGAGCTTGTAATGGATGAAGCTCATAAGTCTCGCTACTCGGTACATCCAGGTGCGGATAAAATGTACCACGACATCAAAACTACATATTGGTGGCCTAGCATGAAGGCCCACATAGCCACATACGTTAGTAAATGCTTGACTTGTGCGAGAGTCAAGGCAGAATATCAGAAACCGTCAGGACCACTCCAACAACCTGAGATACCACAATGGAAATGGGAGCAAATTTCCATGGACTTTGTTACTGGCTTACCTAGATCTCAGCTCGGAAATGATACTATTTGGGTGATCGTGGATCGACTCACAAAGTCTGCTCACTTCCTGGCCATTAAAGAAACAGACAAGTTCTCTACCTTAGCAGACATCTACTTAAAAGAAGTGGTCTCAAGGCACGGGGTGCCCACCTCCATTATCTCTGATCGTGACGCACGTTTTACTTCAGAACTGTGGCAAGCAATGCATAAATCTTTTGGCTCTCGTTTAGACATGAGCACGGCGTATCATCCTCAGACCGATGGGCAGTCTGAGCGCACTATTCAAACTCTAGAAGACATGCTTCGGGCGTGCGTAATTGATTTTGGCAATGGTTGGGAGAAACATTTGCCACTAGTGGAATTTTCATACAATAACAGCTACCACACCAGCATTAAAGCTGCACCATTCGAGGCATTGTACGGGCGTAAGTGCCGGTCACCTCTCTGTTGGGCAGAGGTGGGGGAAAGTCAAATCACAGGTCCAGAAATGGTAGTTGATACTACTGAAAAGATTGCACAAATACGACAACGCATGGCGGCAGCTCGTGATCATCAGAAAGTATACGCTGATAAAGACAGGAAACTACTCGAATTCCAGGTTGGGGATCGAGCGCTACTTAAAGTTTCACCCTGGAAGGGTGTGGTTCGTTTTGGCAAACGCGGCAAACTAAATCCACGATATGTTGGACCTTTCGAGGTTATTGAGAAAATAGGCAAAGTGGCTTACAGATTGAACTTACCACCTGAACTTGGTGCAGTTCACAACGTCTTTCACGTGTCGAATCTGAAGAAGTGTACGTCAGATGAGACCCACATAGTTCCCTTAAAGGAACTCACTATCGACGAGCGGTTGCACTTCGTCGAGGAACCTGTTGAAATCACGGACCGGGATGTGAAGGTCCTCAAGAACACGAGAATCCCTCTTGTACGAGTTCGTTGGAACTCCCGCCGTGGCCCAGAGTTCACCTGGGAGCGTGAAGATCAAATGGAACTCAAATATCCCCAGTTATTCGGAAACCAAGCAACTACTACTGAGGCTGAAGCTACCAATGCAGAATTTCGGGACGAAATTCCAAATCAACGGGGGGATAATGTGACACCCCAAGAAAACCAGTAATCTTCGCAAACCTGCTCGGGGAGCCGCGATACGATACAGGTAAACAACGTCACACTACTAGCTTCCTCAGTAACTGCATGCTAAATTTCGGGACGAAATTTCTTTCAAGTTGGGGATAATGTGACAACTTGAATTTCCGACATTCTCTATTCGCATTTAATGCACGTTGACTTTGACTGTTTAGTTGTTGACCTGTTTGACTTCGTAACTGTACACTTTGTGTTATGATAAAATGTAGTGTACTTGCATGGTTATGTGTAATATGATAGCTTGCATACTGTTTGAAAAACTTAGACTTGTAAACCATAAAACAACTCAACGAAACAAGTGAGATTCGCCAAGTTTGACCTCGACGAAACAGGTCAGTTTCGTCAACAATCTTCTCGACGAAACAGGCTGTTTCGCCGAGCCCAGTTTCGCCAAAAGCCCAGTACGGCCCAGAATGTTATTTCGCGAATATTTACGTGAAACGGGTTCAGTTTTACATCCTAAGCAATCAGAAAAACCCTAGAACACTCTCCCTTCTGTGCGACGGCCACAACCATCATTCACCATCATACCTAGCTCTCGAATCCTTGTTCATTCATCTCGAATCGGTCAGTGTGTGTTTGTTAATCGATTCTATGTTTCTGTATTATATAGATTCTTGCTGGTGCATATGATTGATGTGTGTTACTGCTGTGATGAGAGTATGATGGTGATGATATAGATTTCGATGTGTATGATATGATATAGTAGGATATATAAATGATATGCGAAACTTGATACAATCGAATGCTCGGTTCTGAATGTTGTTTATATGGCCTGATTCTGATTACATTAGTATCTTGATAGGGATTGATGTGATGATGTTGTATGTTATTTGATATGCTATACACATAAGCTAGGGTTTATGCTAGACAATGATTCTTGGATGGTTGATTTATGATGATTCGATTTGCACATTGATCTTCATATGATTTCTGCTATTGATGACGGCTGCTAGAATGATTAGGGTTTATGTGTTACTCGCATCTGTTGTAACTGTACTGACGTAACTGAACTGTCCGACGAAACCGAACTCTCGGCGAAACAGAATGTGTTTCGCCAAGGGTAGTCGACGAATCAGAAGTTCTGTTTCGCCAAGGGACACCTCGACGAAACATATGTGTTTCGCCAATATTGTGTTTCGCCAATATTGTGTTTCGCCAACATGTGTGTTTCGCCGAGCTGTGCTGTAACTTGAGTTAATTCTGTTAAGTGTTAACTGGAATATTTAACTGCTGTTATATGTTAAACATGACTTGTATGATTGTGATTACGTGCTACATGTTTATACATGCATAACTTGAACACAAACTGATTTCACATACGTGCATACTTTAGGACGGGATTGATTACTTGCGAACATATACTTAGCATACCGAGCAAACCCAAGGTGAGTTCACACAAGCCAAGGCATGGGGTTCCCGGGGTGGGAATGGGGATTTGATGATTTACGGTACATACATAAATGATAGAACCTACTGCTAGACTAGTAACACTTATTGAACGATCTTCGCACACCTGCCAAGGATTGGCCGCGATATTATGACTGACTTCGCACACCTGCCATATGATGGCCGCGAACTAAACTTACAAATCTTCGAACACCTGCCTGGAGAGGCCGCGATACAAATAAACCTAGTCTAGAATACTTGGGAATAACATTCCCCAATATCTTCGCACACCTGCCTGGAGGGCCGCGATGGGAAATAAAACGATACTTTGTAACGAACGAACATACTACTACTCACGCTATAATAATACTGAACTATTAACTGTGAACTCGCTCAACTAGTTGTTGACTCTCTCTTGCATGCCTTGCAGGACCTTAGGTACATATGGAGCTTGCACAGGGATGAGCAGGTCGTTGTGGGACATGGATCGATGATGCCATGTTATCTATCTAAACATTTGAATTTACTATTTACATTGGGTTTACATACTTATGCTTCCGCTACATACTTGTTGACGTTTGGTTTTGAAAACACCTTTCGTATTGATGAATGATTTTACTACTTACTTATATGTTCAATATGATTGGTGGCTTGATCCTGGTCAGTCACGCCTCCAAGCGGTGATACTCCGCGAGTGGATTTTGGGGGTGTGACAGAACCCCTAAGATACCCCAATGATCATATAGTACTAAAGTCGACTAGTAGTATTCAAAGAAGATATCCAGAATGGAATTTGTCCAAGTAAATGTTCCCGATTAAGAAATTCGTGGACTTATAACATAAAGATGTCACTCATTTAACACGAGCAATGATGGATGAACTGGAGCCTGAGATATGGAAAATCTCTATAGCCTCCTTGTATCTTAATTATCTTCTCATAAGTTTTCCCTGCTTACCTCCTGGAAGACAGGTAGAACTAAGATTAACATCCCGCTGTGGGCTGGAGTATTATGAAAACTCCATATCGAATATGGAAAAATCGAAACCCTGATTTAGTAAGTTTTAAGATATAGGCACATATAGCCTGACTCAATCTTCTGAGGGTTTTATATTGTTAAATAAGAAAGACGGTTCATATTACTTACGTATTAAATGCCGCAACCCTAATTAGGCAACGATTAAGAATTTGCCATCAGCTACCCAGGATCTAAGGGCAAATTATTGGTGGATAGGCTTGAACAAGTCTGTAGCCACCCATGTAGCTAAATGCTTGACATGTGCGCAAGTCAAAGCCGAGCATCAAAAGCCGTCAGGCTTGCTACGACAGCCTGAACTTCCTACGTGGAAGTGGGAAATGGTAACTATGGATTTTATTACCAAGTTACCCAAGACAAGGAAAGGAAATGATACGATATGAGTTATAGTTGATAGACTGACTAATTCAGCACATTTCCTACCCATCAAGGAGACTTGTAGCTCCGATATGTTAGCCCAGTTATACGTTGATAAGATGGTAGCCTTACATGGCATACCTGTGGCTATTATCTCTGATAGAGATAATAGGTACACGTCACATTTGTGGAAGAGTTTCCAACAATCTTTGGGCACACGTTTGAACTTTAGTACGGATTACCATCCTCAGACAGGCGGTCAGAGTGAGCGTACTATTCAAACGTTAGAAGGCAGGCTACGTGCATGTGCGATTGACTTGGGTGGTAGTTGGGATAAGCACCTACCCTTCGTCGAATTCCCCTACAACAATAGCTACCACACCAGCATTAAGGCTACGCCTTTTTAGGCATTATACGGTAGAAAGTGTAGATCGCCTAATTGTTGGGCGGAAGTTGGAGATGTCCAGTTATCAGGACCAGAGATAGTGTTCGAAACGACGGACGAGATTGTCCAGATTCGTGACCGTCTCGAAGCTGCCCGAGATAGGCAGAAGAGTTACGCTGATCCAAAGCGTAAGGATTTTCACTTCAAAGTAGGTGACAAAGTCCTACTTAAAGGATCACCCCGGAAGGGAGTGATGCGTTTTGGTAAGAAAGGCAAGCTAAGCCCGAGATACATAGGACCTTTCGAGGTTATCGAACGTGTCGGGTCAGTTGCCTATAAGTTAAACTTACCAGAAGAGCTCAGTGGAATTCACTATGTGTTCCACATCTGCAATCTGAAGAAGTGTTTCGCTGATGAATCACTGGTAATACCGCATACAGATGTGCATATAGATGAGAGCTTAAAATTTGTAGAAAAACCTGTGTCGATTGAAGATCGACAGGTAAAGAAGCTTCGAAGGAAGCATGTACCTATTGTTAAGGTCAAATGGGATGCCCATGGAGGTCCCGAATACACGTGGGAGGTTGAATCCACGATGAAAGAAAAGTACCCTTATTTATTTCAGTAAATCTCGGGTCGAGATTTATTTTAAGGGGGTGAGGATGTAACACCTCGAAAATTCACGTCCTATAATGTGTAGACACGTGTCAAATGTTTAAACGTGTGAAAGAAATATTATAGAAGGACTAAAGTTGACAAACATGGAAAGTATGTGAAAATACGTATTCTAAGTGTCAACTGTGAATAAATATAATGTACATTAACCCTACACGATGCTCATACCTTCAAACGAATAAATCATGGATCATACGAAGCTAAAAGTGAGAGATTACAAACTACAGGGGTTAAATGTGTCAACATGTTTAAAGACATACCTCTGAGTGATCTTTTGACAAACCCGAAGCTTTGTAAATGTTAATTATGCTCACTAGAATGCACGATTTAAATTTCGTAAAGTTTCGTTAACGTATGAGAAAGTTATGATCGAATTCGTGTGCGAGGGGTTAAAGCGTCAACGTTGAAAGTTAGGCCTTTTCGGGTAACAATAAAGTTACCCGGGGACTTAACAAAGTGGGTATATGTCTTGAGGCCCTTATAGATCAATATTGAGGGTTCATAATTCAATAAACAAGTGCCTATTCGAAGTTTGAAGAGCCAGGGACCAAAACTGCAAATAACAGAAAAATGGTTGGCTGATATATACATGCTCGCGTAGCGCGAGCCTGAGGCCTTGTGGCGTCGCGCTACGCGAGGGATACATCTGGGCAGAATTCCTAGTTTCACGGATGTGTGTCTGCTAGGTGCCTTTGTGTGCGATTCTAACTCGATTCTCCACATCACTTGACCCCTAAAACACCCCCTAAACACTAGAAACAAGTGTTGATCAGTTGTGGTGGGTTGTAGGTCCATGTGTCAATGATTTGTGGTAGAAATTTCACTATAAAAGGCCATGTAATGCAACACAACTCCAAACACTTTCTTCTGCATAGTTGGATCATTTCTGGAGCTCTCAAGCAGGTCCAAGTGATCATATCTCGTGCATAGGACTCTTGTAAGTCTGCTAGTTCTTATTTAGTCGAATTTAGCTTGGTTAATTAGCTAAAAGTCAAACCGTCGTAATTACGGTTTGACTTCGAGATTAGTCTATAATGGCTCAGTCATATCTCGAATTAAAAGTAGTTATAGGTTGGTATTTATGAGGGTAATAAAACCCCAAAAGGGTTTCCCCTGATCACCATCCTAACCAGGTCAAATGTCGGGTCAAACCTTTACTTAAAAAGTCAACATAATGCTTAAAATGTCATTTATGCATAATTAGCTATCTAGATCACATATAACCTGTTTGATTATTGTTATAACTTAGTAATAAGTGTAAGAACATGTCCAAACATGTTCAACCCGACTATTTCCTGTTTAGACCCGGTTCGGAACCGAAAGTTACATAGTTTGACTTTCAAGTTGACTTTCAGTTCTGACCCGTTTGGGCATATTTTAGAAATGCCTCAGAGCTTTAATTGGATTAGGATACATGTTAGAACAACCCTCTGTGATCATACACCTTGGTTCACTAGTTATCCAATTAATATGCATATTTCCGTTAATTGCTCAAACGTTGACCGTTATGCCCTTATTACCTTAAATCATGATTTATGAAAATGTAAAAGTGTAGAAACCTTAGTTACTGATATATAAACTTGTATGCAAAGTTTGACATCAGTTTGACTTGTAGATTAAGAGTTATGCTCATTGTCGCTAAATTAAAGCTTTATGTTAACAAAATGGCGTAATTAGCGTATAGCCTAGTTAAACATACTTTTTGATATCAAATCTTTTACCCACTGATGTAATATATTATTTTGGGATTTTTAAAGATTTTTAATTAATTTTAGGCTGAGCATAACTAGTAGTCGTAGGCTTAATCCGGTAATGGTCGGTTTTGCCCTTACGGGCCATAAAATGAGTTTTACTTATCTAAACGACTCCAAACCTTTTGATACTGATCACATATGTTAAATAAATTATTTTAAGCCTTCTGGAAATATAAAAATATCAGATTTAAGTATCGAACCCGGAAATGGCCTTTAATCGCCATAATTAGCGTTTTTAACGCATAGTATGTCTTAAAATCATATTAGACATACCCGGGTTGATACCTACTGATATATGAGGCAAATTATGATATTTTAACAGTAAGCAAAGGTTGATTAACTCAAGTTACATAAATTAGCCGAAACGGGTCAAACCTTATCGGTTTAATCTCAAAATCCAGAATGTGAATAATAGACCCATATTAAACAAGTCTTCAAACTTGTCGGGTCTAAATCACATTCTATCCGGTCTTCGCTTAATCGTGCGTACGAACCGTATCTTTGAAACTAGCCGGTCTAAGCTTAAGCTTAATTAAAGACCCGTTAGGATTCTAATAGGTTATTAAAAACCTTCGTTCCAGATTAGGAGCCCAGTAAAAGCTACCTGTACTTGCTGATTTGATATACGGCTGGGATTGAATTTATATTTAGCTCAGGTAAATACTTTTAACTTATTTCCCTATACGGGCTTGGGTTACGGTACATAGCGTACCGCTTGACCGGGCATCAAATCTCCACGCTTAGTGGGTAGTTGAATAATTTGATCGGCTCGTTTTAAACAGTCTTGTTTACTTTACAGCCTTTGGGGGGTTAATGACCATGTCCCGGATATCCCTGGCATCATCTTACGAGATGGTCACGACCTGAGCACGGGGTGTAGGCGTACTCCCGTGTATAACTCATTGAAGTGGTGTGTCTATTGATCTTTAACCCGGACTAGGTCCGGGCTACCGAACGCATAAGTAACATGTAATTCGTTCACAAGATTATAATATTAAATAATTCTCCCAAGTTAAAAAGATTAATTTTGCCTCTGTGCATTTTAATCAATGTGTCAAGATATTTTGTGCCGTTTGCACTCAAATCACTTTTCAAACTCTTTTTCCAAAATGAGTCAGTTGAATGTATTTACCAGTGTAAACTGACGTATTTTCCAAAAAGGCTAAATGCAGGTACTATACGAAATTGGCTGGATATTTCTCCTTAGCATCAATAGAAGTCTCGCAAGCTTAAGATGCCTAATAGTCTGTTGAACTATTGTTTCCATTTTATGTTCGATCCTTCTGTGGATAAACTTCCGAATATTGTGACAATTGATATTACAATAATAAATTCGGTTGTATTATATTTTCAAATTGCTTCCGCTGTGCATTATTATATTGTGTTGTTTGACTATTACGTTGCCAACCACGTCACGATACTCCCCCACCGGGCCAACCGGTGACACGTGGAAATCGGGGTGTGACATGAAACCCCCCAAAGCCAACGTTACGACAACAATATGCATAACAATTTTTTCTTTGAAAACCCCCAAAGCACACCCGCGTTGCGGCGGGGCGTAAAACGGTGGCAAATAGTACTAATGTCACACAACCGTCATCGACAACCAACACTGACTTGACCTATATTGCGACGAACCTGTGAAACATGGAAAAATAGAGGTAAAAACGTTGAACCACACATGCACGTTGCGTCGTATTAACTCGAAAAATTTAGAACTATACATAAAACGAAAATTTGCGAAAGATGAAAAATATAAGTGACAAAAGTTGTGAAGTTAAATTGCAAATAATGAAAAGTTTTGGGTTAAAGTTAAAAAAACAAATTATGTAGGGTTAAAATTGGAAAAGGTACAAACCTTTTGGTTAAAACTAAAAAATCAAGTTTTTTTTTTTGAAAAACTCATAAAACACAACTTACAACTAATAATGCACAAAAAGTTTGCAAACTTATATAGGTTTTAATATGTATAATATAATATTAGTTTTATTATTCATCACCACTTATGTATAATAATATGTATAATAATAACTAGCTGGATTTCAGACGAAAGGCAATAGAGTGAAGAGACAACGTGGACTTAGGAGATAAAATACCTAAAGTACCCTTTGGCACTGTAGACAAGATCCTACCCAAAATGTTATATAGTATAAAGTATAATGTGTATAATGTATAATATGTATAATAATATGTATAATGTATAATAACTAGAAGATTGACCCGCGCATGTTGCGCCGCGGCTAACGAAATTGATATGTTGCTGATCAGATTCACATTTACAATGTGTTAAAGCTGTTTTTGTCGGTTAAGTCTGTATTACTATCTTATACAAATAAGTAATTCACCAAATAATCTCAATACAATTAATGGTATCATAATTACTACGTTACATGACTTGTATCCATATAAATAACCTATCGTATTAAGCTCCCCGTGTTGCGGCGGGGGTGTAAAACAGTGACAAATAGCACCAATGCCACACTATAGCCAACGATCACCAACATTGAAGTTGCGGCGTCTTAACGTGGAAAAATTAGACCGACATATAAAGATAGAAAATAATAACTAACTCGATTTAGGACTCGCACGTTGTGACGGACGTTTTAAACGGGAAAAAAATAGACGACGTAAACACACTTAACCACACACGTACGTTGCCCCATGTTAACTCGCAAAATTTAGAACGAAACGTATAACAAAACATAAAATCGTTGAACCACACAAACACATTGTGTCGTGTTAAGTCGCAAAATTTATATCTAAACGTAAAACGAAAAAGTTTTCAAAATATGAAAAAAAAAATAGGGGATCAAAGTTGAAAGTAAAAAGGTTGTGAGGTTAAATTGAAAAAACTAAAAACTTTTGGGTTAAAACTACAAAATCAAGTAGTTTTGGTTTAAAGTGAAACACCAATTTTTTTTTTTTGAAAACCCCAAAAAACATGGGGTACGACACCACTAAGCATCATGTACAACACAACTATGCACAAAAAACTGATTAAGCATCATGTATAACACAATTATGCACAACTATACACAAACAACTTTCAAATTAATAGTATATAAATGGGCAAAAAGTACAAATATATAAATAAAACAAAGAAAATAGTTTAATCATTTCAACATAAAAACATGTATTTTATTTATTTGACACTTTGTTTTCTTTTTATTTTTTCAAGATCAAAATACTTTTTGTCTTTTTCTAAAATATTTGGGCTTTCTCTTAGTTTTTTATCTTTATAATAATAATTTTTAAGATTAATGTTTTGGTCAATAATCAAATAAAGGATAATGTAACTAAATCTGATTTTGTGAGTTAGTGTGCTTGAATGTTTGATAAACAAATAAACAAATGTGAAATGTAATGAACATAAGGATTTGTACGAGGAAAAAACCATTGATCTTAATATGATATCCGGCACAAAAAAACCTCGTATAGTGAAAACTATCACTATCAAATGTATTAAGCTAAAAATGTTTACAACTTCGGAAGTTGATCAAGTGTTGTACAATGTTGCTAAAGTGAGAGTGTATTCGAGAGCTAGTATTCGCGAGAGTGTGTGTGTGTTTTCTGCTAATAGCAATTATGATATCTATCTAAAACTTGATCAACCCATTTAAAATGGAAATAACAAACAAGTCCGAAAAAAGGTGCAAGACCACGTCCAAGCATGTTAACGTAGAACCATTTCCACACGTGCAACATCTTCAACGACTCTAGTCCGATATTCTCGCCATGACCCAGTCCATATCGTCCATGACCTGCATGCCATTACGAAAATATACAAGAAACAACTGTTAGTTAAGTTATAAAAATAATAAGTGTTATGGGCGAAATTTTGAGCCCATATCCTGGGGGATATCTTGGATTATATCTTGGTTATATGACATATGTTCACATCCGGGATGCTGATTCAGGACATTGGTAACATCCTGAATGGTATCCTCAGGATCACTAACGGATTATGTGCAGGTACGTGGGTTGGAAGCTAGCAACGTTCATAAGGAATCATTTCGCGGGAGACTCGGTCCAAGTCGTTCAAATAGAGACGTTGAA
The DNA here is from genome assembly GCA_030545235.1 of Helianthus tuberosus. Classification (NCBI taxonomy): domain Eukaryota; kingdom Viridiplantae; phylum Streptophyta; class Magnoliopsida; order Asterales; family Asteraceae; genus Helianthus; species Helianthus tuberosus. The sequence continues at coordinate 168,046,013 of CM060366.1, read as the reverse complement.
GCCGCATTACTCGTTCCACAACGTTAACTATGGAATATTCGGAGCATCCCATATTTATAGGAATTATCGTTTGTAATTTGTTACTATAAATAGGTGGGTATACCAGATCGAATAGGACATCACATCAACACTCGCTACACTCTTACACTTGTTCTCTAGCAATTTTTACTTTCGCACAAAAGCATTGTAACACTTAGCGATCTGGTCTATATCCTGCACTGTATCCTGAAGTTTAAAGCAATAAGAATAACAAGGCAGCTGCGATTGTCAGCTCCCGAGGTTTTATACCGACGATCTAGATTGATCAAGGGCTTTCCTCGTACATCTCGTGTCACCTCCTTTTACTTTTTGCTCATTGTTTGATCGTAGATACAATTCAATATCCTGAGCCATATCCTGAATACAGTTTTTCCAAACAACTTAACCAGCATATTTTCAACACACTTTTTAGCACACTACCTCACTTAACTAATTTGATTACTAAATTGCTTCGGTAATTTTTGACCAAAATAATTTGGCGCCCACCGTGGGGCAAGTGGTGCTACTTTTACTAAAAATCTTTGTGAAATCGCTAATCGGTTTTCTATTTTCAAAACTTTTTGCCACATTGTCTACAATGGCCTCAAGATCAAACATGAGCTCCTCCACTATGTCTGCTACGACTTCTGCTACTACCGGTTCGGTGCTTCCACCACCTCCTCCAAGGATGCCAACCTCTTCACAACCTCAGGATATTATCCCTACTCGGAGTGTTCAGGGATCTGCTCCCATTTTAGCTTCTAATGATGAAATTCTAACCTTATTTGGAAGTGTGCAGGAACAAATGAGGCAGCAACAGGAAACAAACCAAATGCTGTTGAGGGAAATACAACTCTTGAAGTCTGGCTCGAGCAGATCTGCTGAGGATATCGTCACTCCACTACAACCCAGAACTCTAAACTTCAGTTCGGCCGTGTACACTGAGGATAATAGGGGGAATATTGTGCCTAGCCTCCATCAGAACCATACTCCTGAAATACCCTCCTCGATCAGGATGTCAACCATGAGGAGTTCAGGATATGCTTCAGGATATGTGCAAAATCCTCCGACGGGTAACGTATCGAATAATAATAATATTCATGCTACTAACAATAGTGGATCTTTGCAGGATACAGGTGTAACATCAGCATTTACTAGGAAGCTTCAGAAGTTGAAGGACATGATATCCAGTGTACCTGGAGTGGTCCAGCCGATCCCGGAAGTGTCCCAAGACAGCCACAGGATATCTCGCTTTGCATATCCTATCTGTGATGCTGAGATTCCAAAGAGATTTCAAATCCCCAACATGAAGCTTTATGATGGAACTACGGATCCTGAGGAGCATATTGCCCAGTATAGGGAAAGGATGGAGATTAACCCTATCCCTCCGGAGCTCAAGGAAGCATGCTTGTGCAAGGGTTTTGGCTCTACCTTAACAGGATCGGCCTTGAAATGGCTCCTAAACGATAACGCAGGGGCCTTAAGAATCCCTAAGGGATTATGTGAACAAGTTCAGCCGGGAATCCTTAGACATACCGCATCTTGATGTTGCAACAACTGTGTAAGCTTTCAAGATGGGGCTGCAAAAAGATTCTTAATTTTACCAAGACCTTGTAATGAACCCATGCAGGAACTTGGATGAAGCTCGAAACAGGGCCCTAAGATATATTCGATTGGAGGATGACTGAAAGATGCAAGAGAGGATGAACTCATCCAACACATATGAGACAACTAACAGGAAGTCAGAATCCTCATTTAAGCCATATCGCCCGAAGCCATATGGTAGAAATGAAAATAAGAAAGTGAATGCTGTCGAAGACGAGGATCCTGAAGAATATCCTGAATTATCTGAATATTGCTTTTCTGTTAACATTCGTAAATTGATGTATGCCATGCAGGGTTTAGGAGACAAGGCTAGGTGGCCTCGAAAGAATCAACAAAAAGCTGATTGGAAAGATAAGTCAAAATGGTGTGCCTTCCACAAAGATTTCGGACATGTGACTGAGGATTGCATTGCCCAAGGAAAGAAATAAGCTATCTTCTGAGCAAGGGGTATTTGAAAGATCTCTTAGGAAGAAAGAAGAACAAGGGTCAGGATACTGAGAAGGATCCTGAATGAGCAGCCTCACCTCCCGCGGATGCTAAGATAATCAACTTCATTTCGGGAGGATCCGATATTTGTGGGACTTCGTATTTGGCAGCGAAGAGACATGCAAAGGAAGCAAAAGCTGAAAGGGGAGACAAACCTATCAGGATGACTACCCTCACAACTGACAAAGTGATCACATTTGATGCTGATGACAGGGATACTGTTCAGGATCCTCATCATGATGCTCTGGTAATAACGTTATATGTGGCTAACCATTTTGTACGCAGGATATTGGTTGATAATGGCAGCTCCGTCAATATAATCCAACTAGAGACTCTGAAGAGAATGAATGTATCTCCAATGGATATCACTTCAAAGTCCACCGTGCTTGTTGGGTTCAGTGGAGAGGCTAGGAACACAGTGGGAGAGATAAAATTACCAGTATATGTTGAAGGAGTCAACTCGATACAACGTTTCTGTGTGATGGATTCTCTATCCTGCTATAATATCATACTAGGAAGACCATGGATTCACGATATGAAGGTTGTGCCATCAACATATCACCAATGCATCAAGATCCCTACCCCTTGGGGAGTCGTCAAGGTTGAAAGTGATCAGCATGAGGCGAAAGATTGCTACTCATCCTCGATGAAATCCTCAACCAAGCCTAGTGTAGCATAGCAATTAAAGATGCGGGCCCAGGATATCATGGAGGATCCGGAGCAGGATGTGAAGAAAATTATCCTGGACCAGGATAATCCTGATATCTCGGTGCTCGTAGGAACCAATATCCCTCAGGATATTGAAGAACAATTAATTAACTTTTTGAAATGCAGGATGTCAACGTTTGCATGGAAGCATGAGGATATGACAGGCATATCTAAAGACATTATCACTCACAAGCTTGGAATTGATAAATCATTCAAGCCTGTTCAGCAAAAAAGAAAGAAATTTGCTCCTGAGCGGAATACGATTATTCAAGAGGAAGTTGAGAGATTGTTGAAGTCCAGGATGATCAGAGAAGTTAAGTTTCCAAGGTGGCTAGCAAACGTAGTTGTGGTACAGAAGAAAAATAGGAAATGGAGAGTATGTGTAGACTACACAGATTTAAACAAGGCTTGTCCTAAAGACCCATTTCCTCTTCCTCACATTAATGCAATGGTGGATGCTACTGCCGGGCATGAAATGTTAACCTTCATGGATGCATCCTCAGGATTTCAACAGATTCAAATGGAACCCTCTGACCAGGAGGATACTGCCTTCATGACACTAACATGTATTTATTGTTATACGGCTATGCCTTTTGGTTTGAAAAATGCAGGTGCAACATATCAGAGATTGGTAAATATGATGTTCAAAGACAAGCTGGGGGACACCATGGAGGTATACATTGACGATATGGTGGTAAAATCGGAAAAAGCCCAGGATCACCTCCAGGATATTAAAGGAGCATTTGATATCCCGGACCAATATAACATGAAGCTAAATCCTGCTAAGTGTCATTTCGGAGTGGGGGCAGGAAAATTTCTAGGATATATGGTGACCAAAAGAGGAATAGAGGCGAGCCCGGAACAGATTAAAGCCATCTTGGATATTAAGTCACCCTCGAATATGAAAGATGTTCAACGATTAACACGGAGAGTAGCAGCATTGAACATATTTATTTCAAGATCTTCAGAGAAATGCAAAGAGTTTTATGATATCCTGAAGAAGAATAAGAAATTTGAATGGGGTGAGAAACATGAAGCAGCCCTGCAGGATTTGAAGCAATATCTTACAACTGCACCTCTGCTAATGAAGCCTGAGAATGGTGAACCACTATCCCTATACCTCGCAGTATCAGGAAATACTGTAAGTGCCGTTCTTGTAAAGGATCATGAAGGTCAGCAATATCCTGTTTATTATGTTAGTAAAAGTTTGTTAAATGCTGAAACTAGGTATTCTCATTTAGAAAAGTTGAAACTAGCATTAGTTATGGCATCAACGAAGCTTAGACATTACTTTGAGACACATAGGATTCATGTTAAAACAAATTATCCTGTCAAGAATGTGCTTAGGAAACCAGAGATGTCAGGCAGGATGGCCAAGTGGTCAGTAAAATTGAGTGCCTATGATTTAGTATATGAACCTAGAAATGCTATAAAGTCTCAGGCTTTAGCTGACTTTGTCGCTGATTTCAGTTGTGACATTCAGGATGAGGTAGACCTAGAAGTCCAACAGTTAGGAGAATCCTCAGGATCCTGGACATTATATACTGATGGTGCATCTAATGTACGAGGTGTAGGATTGGGAATACTACTAAAATCGCCACAGGGGGACATATTACCCCAGGCTATTAGATGTGAATTTCCTGCTACTAATAATGAAGCAGAGTATGAGGCTTTAATTGCAGGATTAGAGTTGGCTAAGAATATGAGCATCAAGAATTTGCAAGTATATGTTGACTCCTTGTTAATTACTAACCATTTTAATGGATCCTATGCAGTTAAGGGTGAGAAATTAATCGAATACCTCGATATTCTCAAAAAATTAGCAGGATATTTCGATGTTTTTACACTTGAACAGGTACCAAGGGAGGATAATGCTGAAGCAGATGCCTTAGCGAATCTGGGATCATCGATCAGGATACCAGAAGGGACCCAAATACCAATATTACATATCTTGTATCCTGCAACGAATCCTCAGGATAAAGAAGTAGCGGGTATTCAGGATCCTGGAGCGGAGTATCCTGAACCGAATCCTATATCCTGGACGGCTCCAATCATGAGATATCTCAAGGAAGGATACATCCCCAAAAATGAAAATCCTAAGGCATTTAGGATGAAGGTATCATGATTTACTATGATAAATAATGTTTTATACAAGAAATCTCATGCAGGACCGTATTTGAGGTGCTTGGAGGATCCTGAAGCAAGAGAAGTACTTCAGGATATACATGAAGGGGATTGTGGTAATCACACTGGGGGCAGGTCATTGTTCTCGAAAGTATTTGTAACACCTCGAAAATTCACGTCCTATAATGTGTAGACACGTGTCAAATGTTTAAACGTGTGAAAGAAATATTATAGAAGGACTAAAGTTGACAATCATGGAAAGTATGTGGATATACGTATTCTAAATGTCAACAGTGAATAAATATAATGCAAGGTTTTCAAACCCGGACCGGGCCGGCCGGTCAGACTGGTCCGGCCGGGATCCGGGAGGTAAAGCGGGCCGGTCCAGTGAGTTTGGCCGTTTCAACATCGACCTGGGGGTCGGGCCGGCGGTTCTTGAGGAGATGGTCGGGCCGGATTTTCTTAGGGAAGAAATTATAACAATGCAGCCTCCATTTTAGGGTCTGATATACAAAAAAAATGTTATGAGATTAAGAAAAGAGAAGAAATTGATGCTTACCTGCGACAAAAGAAAAGAAATAGAGAAGAATTGAAGCTTACCTGCTGATTTTAGATACAAATTAGGGTTGATGGCATAGAGATGAGAGGAGCAGATAGTTGTGGCGGCTGATTATTAGGTTAAGTAGATCTACTCTCTTTTTCTTTATGACCTTGTTTTAACTAACTTACAATTTTCATCCTCAAAGTTATAGATTTATCAACTTTAACCCTAGACTATTATATGTTAGTGCATTAAGATGTTGTACATATACATTATCTATATATTTAATTATAGATATAACTTATTGATAGATAAATATTGACGTTTTCTGGTAAACCTATAAGAATTAATACCTATAAATATTAAGTAATGTTTTCTATCCAAATTTGACCCTAAATATTTTTTATGTTTAATATTTTTTTTATATAATTTATGACGTAATCCGGGTCTTAAATCCGGTCAAACCGGTCCGACCTTTGACCCCGTAAGACGACCGGGTCGACCTCCGGTCCGGTCCTGAAAACATTGATATAATGTACATTAACCCTACATGGTGCTCATACCTTCAAACGAATAAATCATGGATCATACGAAACTAAAAGTGAGAGATTACAAACTACAGGGGCTAAATGTGTCAACATGTTTAAGTTATACCTCTGAGTGACCTTTTGACAAACCCGAAGCTTTGTAACGGTTAATTATGCTCACTAGAATACACGGTTTAAATTTCGTAAAGTTTCGTTAACGTATGAGAAAGTTATGATCGAATTCGTGTGCGAAGGGTTAAAGCGTAAACGTTGAAAGTTAGGACTTTTCGGGTAACAATAAAGTTAACCGGGGACTTAACAAAGTGGGTATATGTTTTCAAGCCTTTATAGCTCAAGTATGAGGGTTCATAATGCAAGAAACAAGTGCCTAATCAAAGCTTGAAGGGGCAAGGATCAAATCGCAAAATCTAAAAATGTTGATTTTGTGCAGAAGAGGCCTAGCGCGACGCGAGGGGGGCCTAGCGTCACGCTAGGGGTGCCCAACTCCGAATTCTTTGGGCTGTTGTCTGCCATTGCCTTCATGCGCGCCTTTAACCGATTTTTCACATCTCTCTTGGCCCCTAAACGACCCCTAAACATCTAGGACACTTGTTGGAAGGGTATGGTGAGTTGTAGACCCCAAGTGTCAAAGATTTGTGGTGAAATTTTCACTATAAAAGGATCATGAACTTGCAACAAGTCTTCACACCTTCATTCAAGCTATCTGATCATTCCTGGAGCTCAAGTCTGCTTCCAAGTGATCACTAATCAAGCTTAGGACTTCACTAAGTTGCTAATCCTTTCTTTTATTGAGTTTAGCTTAGTTATTTAGTTAAAAGTCAAACCGTCGTAATTACGATTTGACTTCGAGATTAGTCAACAATGGCTCAGTCATATCTCAAATTAAAAGTAGTTATAAGTTGGTAATTATGTGGGTAATAAACCCTCAAAAGGGTTCCCCCTGATTCCCACTCTAACTAGGTCTAATGTCGGGTCAAACGTGTAATTAAAAAGTCAACAGAATGTTTTAATTACAATTTATGCATGATTAGCAATGTAGATCATATACAACCTGTTTGATCATTGTTATAACTTGGTAATAAGTGTAAGAACATGTCTAAACATGTTCAACCCGACAAATTCCTGTAAATACCGGGTTCGGAACCGAAAGTCACATAGTTTGACTTTCACTTTGACTTTCAGTTCTGACCCGTTAAGGCATGTTTTAGAAATGCCTCAGAGCTTTAATTGGACAAGGTTACATGTTAGAATAACCCTCTGTGATGTTACACCTTGGTTCATTAGTTATCCAATTAATATGCATGTTTCCGTTAATTGCTCATATGTTGACCGTTATGCCCTTATTACCTTAAAACGTGATTTTTGGAAATGTAAAAGAGTAGAAACATTAATTACTGATATATAAACTTGTATGCAAAGTTTGACATCAGTTTGAATTGTAGATTTAGAGTTATGCTCAATATCGCAAAATTAAAGCTTTATGTTAATAAAACGGCGTAATTAGCGTATAGCCTAGTTAAGCCTACTTTTTGATATCAAATCTTTTACCCACTGATGCAATATATTATTTTGGGATTTTTAAAGATTTTTAATAAATTTTAGGCTGAGCATAACTAGTAGTCGTAGGCTTAATCCGGTAATTGTCGGTTTTGCCCTTACGGGCCATAAAATGAGTTTTACATATCTAAACGACTCCAAACCTTTTGCTACTAATCACATATGATAAATAAATTATTTAAAGCCTTCTGGAAATATAAAAATATCAGATTTAAGTATCAAACCCGGAAATGGCCTTTAATCGCCTAATTAAGCGTTTTTAGCGCATACTATGCACTAGAACTATTTTAAACATACTAAGGTTGATACCTACTGATATTTAAGGTAAATTATAATATTTTAACAGTAAACAAAAGTTGATAAACTCAGACTTCAGTTTTGAGCTTTTCGGCTTATGTGAAATTACCAAAATACCCCTACGGGGCATAGTTTGGTTATAATTGATAAATTTCACATATACACTTTATGCTACTAATATAACTTAGCAAATTATGTATTTTTGCTGATTACATCAGACCTGTAACTCAGGTTGTTACTTAAATTCTTTTATAAACTTTTAAATGACCAAACTACCCCTACGGGGCCTAGTTGTGTTTAAACACGTTTCGGGCATAATGAAAGACATCTTACTGATGTCACAACATATTTGAGGCATAATTAACTTAGGAAACCTGTATATAGCTCTCATGAATACCCGTCACGCTTATTACGCGTACGGCTCGGTTTATGTAACAAGTTTACATAAATTAGCCGAAACGGGTCAAACCTTAACGGTTTTATCTCAAAATCCAGAATGTGAATAATAAACCCATATTAAACAAGTCTTCAAACTTGTCGGGTCTAAATCACATTCTATCCGGTCTTCGCTTAATCGTGCGTACGACCCGTATCTTTGAAACTAGCCGGTCTAAGCTTAAGCTTAATTAAAGACCCGTTAGGATTCTAATAGGTTATTATAAAACCTTCGTTCCAGATTAGGAGGACTAGTAAAAGCTACGTGCATTTTGCTAATTGTGAATTATACTTTTCTCAGGTAAATACTTTTAACTTATTTTCCCTATACGGGCTTGGGTTACGGTATATAGCATACCGCTTGATCGGGCATCAAATCCTCCACCGTTGAGTGGGTAATTGAATAAATTTGATCGGCTCGTTTAAACAGTCTTGTTACTTAAAGCCTTTGGGGGGTTAATGACCATGTCCCGGATATCCTTGGCATCATTTTACGAAATGGCCACGACTTAAGCGCGGGGTGTAGGCATACACCCGTCAGTGCACGAAAGTATATTGTGGTGTGTCTATTGATCTTTAACCCGGACAAGATCCGGGCTACTGAACGCACAAGGAACATGTAATTCGTTCACAAGATTATATTAGTAAATAATTCTCCCAAGTTAAATAAAATGTTTATGCCACGTGCATCCAAACCAATTTTCAATCATTTTCCAAAATGAGTCAGTTGAATGTATTTACCAGTGTAAACTGACGTATTTTTCCCAAAAAGATTAAATGCAGGTACTAAGCGCAATTGGCTAGGATTTCTCCTTAGCATCACTGGAAGTCTCGCAAGCTTAAGATGCCTTAAGTCTGTTGAACCATTAATACTATTTTATTTTCGATCCATCTGTGGATAAACTTCCGAATATTGTGACAATTGATATTACAATATTAAATTCGGTTGTATCATATTTTTATATTGCTTCCGCTGTGCATATTGATTATTGTGTTGTTTGACTACTATGTTGCCAACCACGTCACGATACTCCCCCACCGGGCCCACCGGTGACACGTGGAAATCGGGGTGTGACAGGTTGGTATCAGAGCCAACACTGAGTGAATTAAACACTAGCCTTTTGTGTTTAATCTCAGTACACAATAGCACATTCTAAACTTTCGAGTCTAGACATATAACATAGGACAAATTCTATTTTTGTTTATTTTTGTCTTATGCTTTATTTTTATATCTTGTTGTTATTATCTCATGAAATATTGACAGGAATAAAAAATGCCGCCAAGATTCTTTAGGAGACGAGGACGAGGAAAGGGGCCGGTCACCGCCCCCAACGACCATGAAGCTGGACCTTCGCAACGGCGAGCTCCATCCAACACCGAGAGTGACGACCCTCGGGAGAACCGGAGAAACCTGTTCGAGCCGGCCAGACGGTCGGTTTCGCATAGTTCAACACCTCCTGTTCTTAATCCTTATGAACCCAATAACCCTCAACCGTCCTACATACCACTTCAGCGATCTTTGTCCCATCATTCCTATGGAGACCCTACACCTGTTTTCTGGGGACAGTTTAACCCGGTAGGATTCATACCAGAACCCGTGGGTTTCAACCCACTAGGGCCAGACGATCACTTCTCCGGTGATAATGCGGATGACATGGACGAGGATACGGACCCCGTCATACCTGCTAGTGGCACTCCAAACCATCCGATTGAGATCTACGACGGATCGTCTTTTCACGGATCACCCTACGGTGGTCCAGACAGTTTCCAAGCCATGTTTAATCAGCACGAGTGGTACTACACACCTTCTCACCACTCGTCGCCTCATGAGCAGCAACAGTCTCAGCAGCAGCAGCCACAGCAGCAGCAGCATCATCAAGATTCCTCTGAGGATCACCGATTTGTGGCAGTTACGCCACCGCCTCCACCGCCACCAGTTAATCAGGTGCCTCCGCCACCACCGAGGCGTAGGAGGTCAGGTGCACGTATGTCATCACGTGCGGGGAGACTTTCATTTCAGCTCCCCACGTCAGTCAAGTGCCAGCCACTACCCGCCACATCAGGAGGACCCACAAATGGGTGGACCTTCACAACCAGCGATGCCGCAGCCGCCGCCAATGGGTTTTGACAACCCAATCCCAGCTTATACAGGTTCCATGGCTTATAAACCGTTCGTGACGCCAGCCCTCAATAACTACGGGTATGCAGAGGCCGACCCCTACTTGGTGGCAGCTAACTACAATGCCCTGCACCCAGAAGGACCATACGGAGCTCCATGGGGAGTTGGGTACCCAACACAAGGGTACCAGATACCACCTAGGCCTATCATACGGACTCAATCGCAGCCGCCTAGGTTCTCCCCACCTGAGCGTGAAGAACTCTTTCAGAGGCTGGATCAGGTGGAACGGGAAGTGCACAGGGACCGTAGGGAGAGACAGACTTTCTTCCAAGGATTAGTAGGATTGATCAAAGGGAAGAACAAGAAGGATCATTGAATCCTTCCATTTTCTGTATAAGCCCCTGCGTGGGTGTATTTGGTTGTTAAGCCCTTATGTGGGTATGTGTGTTGGTATGTTTGCTTTGAGCCCCTGCGAGGGCCTATCTTTCCATAAACCCCTGCGAGGGTATATTGTTTGTGTAAGTCCCTGCGTGGACAATTATTTTATTAAGCCCCTGCGAGGGCATGTGTGTTATTAAGCCCCTGCGTGGGTAAGTACTTGTTTAACCCCTGCGAGGGTAAGTTTGTTATTTGAAAAGACCCGTTTAGGGCAGTTTGTAATATTTTAAATAAATCAATGGAATGTTTGTTTTATAAATTTCATGTTTGCCATTTTGCGCATAAATAATTTATAAATGAATTAAAATCATTCCTTTTGAAATAATCTGCCTATGTAATTATTAATTAAGAATCTTAAAGAGTGAAACCTAGCCTTCGGGTCATTTTAAGACCAGGCCAAGATGGTAAGACCTGTTCAAAAGATTCAAATCCAAGTTAACATCTGAAAACATGTTAACACTCCTGGCAGACGTGACTCGTTAAAAATCACACGTCATTTTATATGTATAAGGATTCTTTAGAAGATTCCTAACCCAATTTAATGATCTCTGAATCAAGGGTTAAGATCATCAATTAAGGTGATCATATTTTTACCATACGTTGGTAGTACAATGCCTACGGGCCTTGCTCATTTCTATATGAGCCAAAAGACAATGGTAGCAATGACTCCCTGTCAAATAAAGGTAATAAACTAGGTTCAAACCTTCATGCGTTGATTCTCTGAAATCATAGCTGATAATTTATAAACGTCCTTGTGACTAGGCCTATTGTGCCAGTATACCTTAATGTTTTGATTCTCTGAAATCATAGATTAAATTAAAAGTGTCCATGTGACTAGGCCTTTTGTGCCACAAATAAAACTGTTAATGTTTTATAATTAGGATAAATTATAATAGAAATCCTAAATAAATATGATTTATAAATTAACCAAATATGGTCTTTGTTACCATGGTTAATTGTCCTTGTTTTCTACAACAGTTCAATTAAAATGGCTAACTCGGACGAGGGTAATAGTCATCCAGTGGAGAATAACCAGAACGCCCGAATTAATCTAACGGGTGCTGAATTGAAAGTGATCATAGATGGCGCTGTTACACTGGCTTTGGAAAGGCAGTACGAAGAGTATAGTGGGACTCGTAGTAGGACCCTATCTACACAGCCTTCAAAGCCACCGTCCAAGAAGGACGACCCGAAGAAAGATGATGATCGACGCTCCTCGAACCACAGTGCTCCATCTCAGCAGGTTGTACTGAACCACGGACCTCGTGAGAAGGGTTGCTCTTATAAATACTTTGTTTCGTGCAAGCCCCGGGATTTTAATGGGGAGAAAGGAGCCATTGACTGTATGACGTGGCTGGATGAGATGGATACGGTTGTAGACATCAGCGGATGCGCTGAGAGAGATGTGGTCAAGTTTGTGTCGCAGTCTTTTAAGGGTGAAGCTTTAGCATGGTGGAGATCTCTGATTCAAGCCACCGGAAAAATCCCATTGTACAACATGTCGTGGGATCAATTTGTTGCCCTTATCAGGGAAAATTACTGCCCTCAGCATGAGGTGGAGAAGATAGAATCTGATTTTCTATCATTGGTGATGACAAACCTTGACTGTCAAGCTTACCTAACGAGCTTTAACACGATGTCCCGGTTGGTTCCATATCTGGTAACCCCGGAGCCAAAAAGAATCGCTCGTTTTATCGGTGGTTTAGCCCCGAAAATCAAGGCAAGCGTAAAAGCTTCTCGGCCAGCTACCTTCAGGTCTGTAGCTGACATATCCTTGTCACTTACTTTGGATGCGGTCCGGCAAAGGTCGCTGAGAAACAAAGAGGCTGAGAAGAGAAAACGTGAAGATGATGGTTCACATAGATCGAGCAAGAAGCACCGTGGGAACGGTGACCACAAGAAAGGATCGGAGTCAAGGAAAGATGGGCATAATTCTGGTGAGAAGCCCAAATGCAAAATTTGCAAGAAGCAGCACTTTGGAAAGTGCAGACTTGAGTCGAACTCACAGACTCAATCAAAAACCTATGCTTGTGGTATATGCAAGTCCACGGATAATAAAACCTTGGATTGCAAGAAGATGAAAGACGTAACGTGCTACCGTTGCAATGAAAAGGGCCACATTAAAACCAACTGCCCTAAGTACACCAAGAAGCCTGAAGAGACCAAGAAGACTAATGCTAGAGTCTTCAGAATGGATGCAAAGGAAGCGATTCTAGACGCAACGTTATTACAGGTAGTTTCCTTGTAAATGACGTCTTTGCTAGAGTACTTTTCGATTCAGGCGCTGATAAGTCGTTTGTAGATCATAAATTTTGCAAATTGCTGAAATTACCTGTCAAAACCTTAAACGTGAATTATGAGGTGGAGTTAGCAGATGGTACACTAGAAACCGTCTCAACTATGTTAGATGGGTGTGTTATATCCATTAAGAACCATTCTTTTCCTCTGTCTCTACTCCCCTTTAAGTTGGCCGGTTTTGACATAGTTCTGGGTATGGACTGGTTATCTCATAACCAGGCCCAAATTGTCTACAACAGAAAGCAAGTAGTGATAAAGACTCCGTCTGGTGAATCACTTACCATTCAGGGAGATACCTAGCATGGATTGCCGGAGCAAGTAACTATGCTCAAGGCTTCCAAGTGTTTAAAGAAGGGTTGTGTCATCTACATGGCACAAGTGATTATTGACGAGCCCAAACCAAAGATAGAAGACATCCCTGTCATCTCTGAATTCCCAGAAGTTTTTCCAGAAGAACTACCCGGTTTGCCACCAGATAAGCAAGTGGAATTCAGGATTGATATCATCCCCGGAGCAGCACCAGTTGCCAGGGCACCTTATAGGTTGGCTCCAACGGAGATGAAAGAATTGAGGACATAACTAGATGAACTGCTAGCTAAGGGTTTCATTAAACCTAGTTCGTCTCCTTGGGGAGCGCCAGTCCTGTTTGTAAAGAAGAAGGACGGATCGATGCGTCTGTGCATCGATTATCGCGAACTTAATAAGGTCACGATCAAGAATAGGTATCCTTTACCCAGGATCGACGATTTGTTCGATCAACTACAAGGAGCAAGTTATTTCTCAAAGATTGATTTGAGGTCAGGCTACCACCAACTGAAGGTTAGAGATGAAGACGTGCATAAAATAGCATTTAGGACTCGTTATGGTCATTACGAGTTCCTAGTGATGCCTTTTGGGCTCACTAATGCACCTGCCGCGTTCATGGATCTCATGAATTGCGTTTGCAAACCGTACTTAGATAAATTCGTCATCGTTTTCATCGACGACATTCTTATCTATTCGAAGAATCAAGCTGACCATGAGAAACACCTTCGCTGTATTCTCAAGCTCCTGCATCAGGAGAAGCTCTATGCCAAATTCTCCAAGTGTGAATTTTGGCTTCGAGAAGTCCAATTCCTTGGACACGTGGTTAGTGAGCGTGGTATCCAAGTGGATCCCGCTAAGGTTGAAGCAGTTATGAACTGGCAAGAACCAAAGACGCCTACAGAGATTCGTAGCTTCCTGGGATTGGCAGGATATTACAGGCGTTTCATCGAAAAATTTTCAAGGATTGCTGCACCCCTAACTTCCTTGACTAAGAAGAAAGTAAAGTTCATTTGGGGCCCTAAGCAGCAAGAGTCCTTTGATATTCTGAAGCAAAAGTTGAGCAATGCCCCAGTACTGACATTGCCAGATGGAATAGAAGAATTTGTGGTTTATTGTGATGCTTCGCACACTGGCATGGGGTGTGTGCTTATGCAGAAAGGCAAAGTTATTGCCTACGCTTCACGACAATTGAAAGTGCATGAAAAGAATTACACCACCCATGACTTGGAGCTAGGTGCCGTTGTATTCGCACTGAAGCTTTGGAGGCACTATCTATATGGTGTCAAGTGTGTGATTTATTCTGATCATAAGAGCCTCCAACATCTGTTTAATCAGAAGGAATTAAACATGAGGCAACGCCGTTGGATGGAAACTTTAAATGATTATGATTGTGAAATCAGATACCATCCCGGCAAGGCGAATGTAGTCGCCGATGCCTTGAGTCGGAAGGAAAGGGTGAAACCTATCCGAATCAATGCCAAGCGCATGGAGATAAAGAATAATTTGATTGAAAGGCTGTTAGCTGCACAGAAGGAAGCTGTGTTGGAAGCTAACTATCCTAATGAAAAGCTAGGAGTAACTGAGGGGTAGTTAACTCTTAGCAAGGACGAAATTTTACGATTAAATGGACGAATATGGGTTCCAATTTATGGAGGTCTTCGAGATGTCATCCTCCAGGAAGCCCATAGTTCCAAATACTCCGTTCATCCTGGAGCTGATAAGATGTACCAGGATCTAAAGGCAAATTATTGGTGGATAGGCTTGAAAAAGTCTGCAGCCACCCATGTAGCTAAATGCTTGACATGTGCGCAGGTCAAAGCCGAGCATCAAAAGCCGTCAGGCTTGCTACAACAGCCTGAACTTACTACGTGGAAGTGGGAAATGGTAACTATGGATTTTATTACCAAGTTACCCAAGACAAGGAAATGATATGATATGGGTTATAGTTGACAGACTGACTAAGTCAGCACATTTCCTACCCATCAAGGAGACTTATAACTC
Source organism: Helianthus tuberosus (assembly GCA_030545235.1). NCBI lineage: Eukaryota > Viridiplantae > Streptophyta > Magnoliopsida > Asterales > Asteraceae > Helianthus > Helianthus tuberosus. Next base: position 168,030,532 of record CM060366.1, on the reverse strand, counting down.
CGACATGTTAGCCCAGTTATACGTTGATAAGATTGTAGCCTTACATGGCATACCTGTGGCTATTGTCTCTGATAGAGATACTAGGTACACGTCACATTTTTGGAAGAGTTTCCAACGATCTTTGGGCACACGTTTGAATTTTAGTACGGCTTATCATCCTCAAACTGACGGTCAGAGCGAGCGTACTATTCAAACGTTGGAAGACATGCTACGTGCATGTGCAATCGATTTGGGTGGTAGTTGGGATAAGCACCTACCCTTAGTAGAATTCTCCTACAACAATAGCTACCATACCAGCATTAAGGCTGCGCCTTTTGAGGCATTATACGGTAGAAAGTGTAGATCGCCTATTTGTTGGGCGGAAGTTGGAGATGTCCAAGTATCAGGACCAGAGATAGTGTTCGAAACAACGGACAAGATTGTCCAGATTCGTGACCGTCTCAAAGCTGCCCGGGATAGGCAGAAGAGTTACGATGATCCAAAGCGTAAAGATTTTCACTTCGAAGTGGGTGACAAAGTCCTACTTAAAGTGTCACCCTGGAAGGGAGTGATGCGGTTTGGTAAGAAAGGCAAACTAAGCCCGAGATACATAGGACCTTTCGAGGTTATCGAACGTGTCGGGTCAGTTGCCTATAAGTTAAACTTACCCGAAGAGCTCAGTGGAATTCACAATGTGTTCCACATCTGCAATCTGAAGAAGTGCTTCGCTGACGAATCACTGGTTATACCACATACAAATGTGCATATAGATGAGAGCTTGAAGTTTGTGGAAAAACCTTTGTCGATTGAAGATCGACAGGTAAAGAAGCTTCGAAGGAAGCATGTACCTATTGTAAAGGTCAAATGGGATGCCCGTAGAGGTCCCGAATACACGTGGGAGGTTGAATCCACGATGAAGGAAAAGTACCCTTATTTATTTCAGTAAATCTCGGGTCGAGATTTATTTTAAGGGGGTGAGGATGTAACACCTCGAAAATTCACGTCCTATAATGTGTAGACACGTGTCAAATGTTTAAACGTGTGAAAGAAATATTATAGAAGGACTAAAGTTGACAATCATGGAAAGTATGTGGATATACGTATTCTAAATGTCAACAGTGAATAAATATAATGTACATTAACCCTACATGGTGCTCATACCTTCAAACGAATAAATCATGGATCATACGAAGCTAAAAGTGAGAGATTACAAACTACAGGTGCTAAATGTGTCAACATGTTTAAGTTATACCTCTGAGTGACCTTTTGACAAACCCGAAGCTTTGTAATGGTTAATTATGCTCACTAGAATACACGGTTTAAATTTCGTAAAGTTTCGTTAACGTATGAGAAAGTTATGATCGAATTCGTGTGCGAAGGGTTAAAGCGTAAACGTTGAAAGTTAGGACTTTTCGGGTAACAATAAAGTTAACCGGGGACTTAAAAAAGTGGGTATATGTTTTCAAGCCTTTATAGATAAAGTATGAGGGTTCATAATGCAAGAAACAAGTGCCTAATCGAAGCTTGAAGGGGCAAGGATCAAATCGCAAAATCTAAAAATGTTGATTTTGTGCAGAAGAGGCATAGCGCGACGCGAGGGGGGCCTAGCGTCACGCTAGGGGTGCCCAGCTCCGAATTCTTTGGGCTGTTGTCTGCCATTGCCTTCATGCGCGCCTTTAACCGATTTTTCACATCTTTCTTGCCCCCTAAACGACCCCTAAACATCTAGGACACTTGTTGGAAGGGTATGGTGAGTTGTAGACCCTAAGTGTCAAAGATTTGTGGTGAAATTTTCACTATAAAAGGATCATGAACTTGCAACAAGTCTTCACACCTTCATTCAAGCTATCTGATCATTCATGGAGCTCAAGTCTGCTTCCAAGTGATCACTAATCAAGCTTAGGACTTCAGTAAGTTGCTAATCCTTTCTTTTATTGAGTTTAGCTTAGTTATTTAGTTAAAAGTCAAACCGTCGTAATTACGATTTGACTTTGAGATTAGTCAACAATGGCTCAGTCATATCTCGAATTAAAAGTAGTTATAAGTTGGTAATTATGTGGGTAATAAACCCTCAAAAGGGTTCCCCCTGATTCCCACTCTAACTAGGTCTAATGTCGGGTCAAACGTGTAATTAAAAAGTCAACAGAATGTTTTAATTGCAATTTATGCATGATTAGCAATGTAGATCATATACAACCTGTTTGATCATTGTTATAACTTGGTAATAAGTGTAAGAACATGTCTAAACATGTTTAACCCGACAAATTCCTGTAAATACCCGGTTCGGAACCGAAAGTCACATAGTTTGACTTTCACTTTGACTTTCAGTTCTGACTCGTTAAGGCATGTTTTAGAAATGCCTCAGAGATTTAATTGGACAAGGTTACATGTTAGAATAACCCTCTGTGATGTTACACCTTGGTTCATTAGTTATCCAATTAATATGCATGTTTCCGTTAATTGCTCATATGTTGACCGTTATGCCCTTATTACCTTAAAACGTGATTTTTGGAAATGTAAAAGAGTAGAAACTTTAATTACTGATATATAAACTTGTATGCAAAGTTTGACATCAGTTTGAATTGTAGATTTAGAGTTATGCTCAATATCGCAAAATTAAAGCTTTATGTTAATAAAACGGCGTAATTAGCGTATAGCCTAGTTAAGCCTACTTTTTGATATCAAATCTTTTACCCATTGATGCAATATATTATTTTGGGATTTTTAAAGATTTTTAATAAATTTTAGGCTGAGCATAACTAGTAGTCGTAGGCTTAATCCGGTAATTGTCGGTTTTGCCCTTACGGGCCATAAAATGAGTTTTACATATCTAAACGACTCCAAACCTTTTGCTACTGATCAAATATGATAAATAAATTATTTAAAGCCTTCTGGAATATATAAAAATATCAGATTTAAGTATCAAACCCGGAAATGGCCTTTAATCGCCTAATTAAGCGTTTTTAGCGCATAGTATGCACTAGAACTATTTTAAACATACTAAGGTTGATACCTACTGATATTTAAGGTAAATTATAATATTTTAACAGTAAACAAAAGTTGATAAACTCAGACTTCAGTTTTGAGCTTTTCGGCTTATGTGAAATTACCAAAATACCCCTACGGGGCATAGTTTGGTTATAATTGATAAATTTCACATATACACTTTATCCTACTGATATAACTTAGCAAATTATGTATTTTTGCTGATTACATCAGACCTGTAACTCAGGTTGTTACTTAAACTCTTTTATAAACTTTTAAATGACCAAACTACCCCTACGGGGCCTAGTTGTGTTTAAACACGTTTCGGGCATAATGAAAGACATCTTACTGATGTCACAACATATTTGAGGCATAATTAACTTAGGAAACCTGTATATAGCTCTCATGAATACCCGTCACGCTTATTACGCGTACGGCTCGGTTTATGTAACAAGTTTACATAAATTAGCCGAAACGGGTCAAACCTTAACGGTTTTATCTCAAAATCCAGAATGTGAATAATAAACCCATATTAAACAAGTCTTCAAACTTGTCGGGTCTAAATCACATTCTATCCGGTCTTCGCTTAATCGTGCGTACGACCCGTATCTTTGAAACTAGCCGGTCTAAGCTTAAGCTTAATTAAAGACCCGTTAGGATTCTAATAGGTTATTATAAAACCTTCGTTCCAGATTAGGAGGACTAGTAAAAGCTACGTGCATTTTGCTAATTGTGAATTATACTTTTCTCAGGTAAATACTTTTAACTTATTTTCCCTATACGGGCTTGGGTTACGGTATATAGCATACCGCTTGATCGGGCATCAAATCCTCCACCGCTGAGTGGGTAATTGAATAAATTTGATCGGCTCGTTTAAACAGTCTTGTTACTTAAAGCCTTTGGGGGGGTTAATGACCATGTCCCGGATATCCTTGGCATCATTTTACGAAATGGCCACGACTTAAGCGCGGGGTGTAGGCATACACCCGTCAGTGCACGAAAGTATATTGTGGTGTGTCTATTGATCTTTAACCCGGACAAGATCCGGGCTACTGAACGCACAAGGAACATGTAATTCGTTCACAAGATTATATTAGTAAATAATTCTCCCAAGTTAAATAAAATGTTTATGCCACGTGCATCCAAACCAATTTTCAATCATTTTCCAAAATGAGTCAGTTGAATGTATTTACCAGTGTAAACTGACGTATTTTCCCAAAAAGATTAAATGCAGGTACTAAGCGCAATTGGCTAGGATTTCTCCTTAGCATCACTGGAAGTCTCGCAAGCTTAAGATGCCCTAAGTCTGTTGAACCATTAATACTATTTTATTTTCGATCCATCTGTGGATAAACTTCCGAATATTGTGACAATTGATATTACAATATTAAATTCGGTTGTATCATATTTTTATATTGTTTCCGCTGTGCATATTGATTATTGTGTTGTTTGACTATTATGTTGCTAACCACGTCACGATACTCCCCCACCGGGCCCACCGGTGACACGTGGAAATCGGGGTGTGACAGTATTAAGAACAGGATATTATTGGCCAACGATGAGGAAAGACGCTGCGGAATATGCTCGAAGGTGTGATGCATGTCAAAGGCATAGTAACATACTACATCAAACAGCTGAACCACTATATCCTGTAGTTTCCCCTTGGCCATTCATGAAATGGGGGATGGATATAGTAGGGAAGTTACCAAAAGCTCCGGGAGGAAAAGTCTTTATGCTAGCGATGACGGATTATTTCTCTAAATGGGTTGAAGCTCAAGCATTTGTTCAAGTTAGAGACCAAGAAGTAGTATCCTTCATAAAGAGGAATATCCTGACCAGGTTTGGGGTACCGGCGGAAATTATTTGTGATAATGGGTCCCAGTTTATAAGCAAGCGGACTACTAATTTTTGCAAGAGTTGGGGAATTAAAATGATTACGTCGACTCCGGTACATCCTCAAGCGAATGGACAAGCTGAATCCTCGAACAAGATAATTGGCAATAACTTAAAAAAGAGACTTGGAGCTAAAAAAGGAAGATGGGCAGAAGAATTATCCTTTGTTTTGTGGGCTGACAGGACAACGGTAAAGAATGCAACAGGCCAAACCCCATTTTCCTTGGTATTTGGAGCAGAAGCAGTGATCCCAACGGAAATGGCAATACCTACTGCAAGATCTATCCTACAGGATCCTGAACAGAATCCTGAGGCCTTATGTCAAGATTTAGATACTATAGATGAAAGAAGAGATGCAGCAAGGCTAAGGATGGCAGCATATCAACATAGAGTATCCAAAGCATATAACAAGAATATAAGAACTAGGAGATTTCGAGTTGGTGATTGGGTGCTAAGAAAGGCTTTTCAAAATACCACTAATCCTGCCGATGGCAAGTTAGCTCCAAAATGGGAAGGACCATATGAAGTTGAGTCAGAGGCAGGAAAAGGAGCTTATCGACTTAAGAGTATGGAAGGGGATATGCTACCAAGATCCTGGAATGCAATACACTTAAAGCTCTATTTCAAGTAAGAATAGAATTTAATTTCTATCTCAGAATGGTATGTATTCTATCTATTTAAATATATTTGTTTATTATCTTGTACCCAATACTGACTTAAGCATCATAGGGGTGTTAGCCAGGCTGGCACCCGCCTTAGTTTACAGTTGTTTTGCAGTATATGCTTCAGGATATAGCTCCAGGATATACACTCAGGAGTCAGGATAACTCGAAAGATTAGAGGATTGGCCCCCTCTCTCACGTATAAGGGATCCTGATCCCTTCAAAGGTTTAAAGGTATTCACCTTTCTTTCGAATTGGGTTTAAACACCTCGCCTGGAGCGCAAGTTATCTAGGTATAGTTCAAGGTAGCGGGACCAATTCATGTAAAAGTGGCTGACAATTTCGTTACTGTTGGCTATATCCTGGATCCTGAAGGTATATGAGGATTGATCACCCTCTCTCACGAAAGAGTATTTTCATACTCTCTAAGGTTTAAAGGTTTTCACCTTTCTAAGATTTGGAGTTTATACACTCTCGCCTGTAACGCATGAAAATCAGGGTTTATCCCCAGGATATCAGGGTTTATCCCCAGTATATTAAGGGTTTATCCCCAGTATGCTAAGGATTCATTTCAGGATATCAAAAGTTTTGCCTCAGGGTGTTCGAAATTTATTCAAGTCAAAGTGTGAATACATTTGCGTTTCTGTGTTGTACACAGGGGACATATATTATACTATTCGAAGGATGGATCCAAGTTTATAAGTTTGCACTGGGGACATTCCCAAGATGGAAGATTGGAATTGACTCTCTAAGAGTCTTTGGTATGGTCTCTCCTTTTTTCAAATGATTTAAGTCTTCTAAGTTATATGACGATATCCTGACCAGGATATCTGTAAGAATACTTGTCAGGATATTTTCAGAATGCGTTCCCATAATATTCTTAAAAATATTCAAACATAACGATTTTCATAAGTAAAATTTGTACACCAATAACAACAATAATAAAGTCAAAAGAGAAGTTATATTATTAACATACCAAAAGATGTGCTCTTAGTTTCACCTCAAAACAAGGCCCATCCACTAAGAGCACTAGTAGTTCCTTACCATATTTTCCCAACAGTTGAAGGTTTCGTCTCAAACCGAGACCCATCCACCTCCAACTATTGTATTGTTCAAAAAGCATGCAGGAAATGTAAATTGTTCAAGTGCAGAAAAGTAAAGTGTTTAAGGGATTACAGACCAACATTCAAATTTAAAAAGGTGGGCTCTGGCCTTGGCACGTATATCCGTCATCGCCCACCTGAATGCCCTCACACAGCGGCATCATCTCCAACCTTCTCTGACTTCTCAGCACCAGCATCCTGAGCAGCATCCGTCCCAGCATCTGCTCCAGCGTCCTTCTTGTCTCCAGCCTGGTTCACCACCTCTGCTGACTTGGAAGATTCACCGGCTTCAGTAGGAAGTGGCACAACTTTGCCCCCAAGCTCTTTTAGCTTGGCCACCCAAGATTCAACCGGCCAGGATGGGCATACAAGGCCTGTCTCTTTGGCCTCGTAGGCCATCTTGATGCGAGCCTGTAGCAAGGAGACGATAGCGGAGGCTTTGATTCCTTCCCGGAAAGAAACCATGGCCTGCTCGTGATCTATTTGGACAGTGGCAAGTTTGAGCTCAGCATCCTGGGTGACCTTCTTCAGCATGCCCTCATAGTGTCGGGTCTTCGCTTCAGCAATGGCACCTTGGTCAGCAACGGTGCTTTCAAGCTGTTTGATCCTGGCCTCATGGAGTGCAGCAGTACCACAAGCATCATTGTATAGGTGGAGCAAATGCTGGAGGCCCTGCACATCAATTTCAGGTATGAGCCAGAATATATTAACCAGGATATCCTGTCAGGATATCCTATCAGGATATATGTGCAGGATATATGCGCAGGATATATGTGAGGATGTTACCTTGTTGAGGAAGGATGTCATTGGCTCTAAGGAGTCAGAGAAGCTGAGTTCATCATAGGAGAACCCTTCTGAACCTGGAGCACTGACTTCAAGACCTTTCCTCTTTTTTGCTATGGAAGCACGAGTCCTTGGATTAGTCTTGGGAGCCGGAAGCGGTTTGGAGCTGGTGGCAGCATGGATCTCTTTCTTGACTGTGGCTGGAGTTGGGTAGCTGTCAAGTTCGTCGAGGTCTAGATAGACCGGAACCTTGCTGGAGTCTGCACACAGGGAGTAAAATTCTAAATTTCTCCTAAGAATATCAAATGAAAACATGTATGTACATGATATTTTGCAGGATCCTTACCAGCTGACATGTTTGCACTTGAAAGAGGACTTGGAGTTGGTGGAGATGGGTTGAAACTTCTTTCAGCCTCTAGAAGGAGTCTGATGGCGTCTATCCTTTTTTGAGAATCAGCAAGAGGAGGTGCAATCTTCCTGAAATCAGCTGCATGCACAACAGGAAAAAGAAAATCAATTAGTTCAGGATATGAAACAGGATAAGAGACATGAGATCGTTCTTAAACCCAATGCTTGTCTAAATCATTTTACATGTTTGCGTTTTCTGGGTTCGAGTGTAAGTGCACTCCCTCCCAATACTTGTCTAAATCATTTTACATGCTTGCGTTTTCTGGGTTCGAGTGTAAGTACACTCCCTCCCAATGCTTGTCTAAATCAATTTACATGCTTGCGTTTTCTGGGTTCGAGTGTAAGTACACTCCCTCCCAATGCTTGTCTAAATCAATTTACATGCTTGCGTTTTCTGGGTTCGAGTGTAAGTACACTCCCTCCCAATACTTGTCTAAATCAATTTACATGCTTCTTTGTCCCTTCACTCGGGCTCATTATCCTAATGTAATACGCTTCCGTCACTCGGTTGTGCGTTTACACTATTATCAAATATTTTGCTTATCTGATTCATTTGGGTACTTTTTAATTAGTCCCGTTCACCCCGTCCTTACTACATCGGATTTAAATGTGTCCGCTATAAGAAACTCATGGTATCATATGTCACTACTTACTTGGCCAGAGTAAGCGGTTAACACATGACATACACGACCTTTTTATAGTTTTCACACCACGCCCTATGTAAGTAACCCCTCTATTTGGTTTCTCTTGGAAACAATATCCCGGATAGATTTTCTATTTCCAAGTTTTTAATCTACATATGCAACTTTCAACCTCTACGTATTTGTTGCATATTACTATTCACGTAATAACTTAAAATGCGCACCTGTAAGTGCTTGCCCTAACGGGCTTTTTATGTCGTTAACTTTGTTCGCGATCGTCACGTAATTTAGGTCCTTGATGAGCATGCTCCTCTTGTCATACTTCGGACCGCTCCTCTATCATATCCTTAATTTGTTCAACTCTTGTCATCTTTGAATGCAAGTGTTCTTCAATCAAGACATTCACAAAAGTTAGTAATGTCAATTTTACTAAATGCCCGTATAGTAATACAAAGCTTTTCTATTATACGCGTCAACGCGCGCAATTTCGTCGACTGTATTCATCATTTAATTTAGGTATCGTGTGTCATACGATAGCCTTATGTGTTGTTTATTAACATACTTGTACTTACCGGATTTGCGATCAAGCCTCGAACCGAACACCAATCTTTATTAAGAGCATAAGGTTTAAGTCCAAGCATGGTTTTCCCCGCCATACTTGAATCTCTTAAACCAAGGCTCTGATACCAACTTGTAACACCCGTTCTTATTATTCAAGGTTTAACGTAAATTTTACGTAAAACAATCATGTAATTAAGATTACATAAACATTTGGAAATACGGGTTTATTAAAACTTTTACAAATCATAAGTTATTCTACATAACGTGGTTGAATTCGTTGTTTAAAATTTACTATGTGTCAAAGTGCGGAAGCGTGTGTCTTTATCGTGTTCGGTTCTTCATTGAGCTTAATCGTCTTCCGGCATCCAAGGTGTACCTACATTTCATAAACATGAAATGCTTTAGTCATACGGGGCTTAAAACGTGCCTAAACGAGTCCGAGAAACAATTGGTAACAAAAACAAAATTTTCGACCTGGCCTCCACCGTAACTTACGGTGGAACCGTAAGTTACGGTGACCTCTGATTTAATATGTTTCTACCGTAAATCAGCAGGTTACCACCGTAACCATATCATCTCCACCGTAAATTACGGTGGCACCGTAATTTACGGTGGACCCTGCATCCAGTTTTCCATCTTGCCGTAATTTGACACGAAATCTTTCGTATCTTTCAAACCGCTTATCCGTTTGACCTACCGTTTCTTCCTACGTGTTTGTAATGTGATTCTCCATCAAATGGATTTAAAATCCGACTTCCGGATTAACAAGTTTATAGAGTTTTAAGCTTTTGGCTTAAACTAGAATTTACCCATTTTAACCCATTAATGTATTTATCAAACAAACTTATTTGTTTGATCCCAAATTCTCGTGAATCTTCTAAATTCTATATCGTCTATCATATTTGGCTCAAACCCCGGGTTTCCTACTCATTTTAAACCCGCTTATACCCAAGTGCATATTTTGACCCGTTAGGGACATTTAAGCACTTTTACGCATAACTCTCACTCATTTCTTTCTATCTTATTATTTCCACAATAGTTATCAAATGACCTTCCATCACATCTATATTTGTGATGGATTTAATGTGACCATCTATCTAATCCGAGTTTTGCCCTCCGGATTATCTATTTACGGCAAAGACTCATATAGAGTCTTTTGACCAAGGATTTACATCTTACGCTATTAGACTTATTCTAAGTATTAACTTGATTATAAAACTTGTTTTCAAGCGACTTCTAAGAGTTGTTTGCTTAATTTTGTTTACAAGGGCGTTTTGGTCATTTTTAACCCTTCTTTTACAACGAAGGGTTTGCTTAGTCATGTACGCCCAAAATCTCGTTTTTAACCAAATCTTATTTTCAAAACACTCTGTCTATAATTTAAATCCTTCGGTTTACCTTTTAAGGTAACCGAATGTTTCTTTTTTTACTTTGCCTAAATCTTAAAGATCTCCAAGTTCTAAATGAGGAGTTGATCTATTATACATACCTGGCCCGGGTCAACTTATTAACCCGATTTTAATACTTTGCTTTATATTCGCTAATTTAGAACGATACGAATATCCATCGGATATCTATTCCTGTAAGCATGTAACTTGACAAAAGAATCATTAGTCGATATAGTCAAAAGGTGATGTCTACACCTTTTGACCCGTTTGGCCGAAATGGTCGTTTATCTATGCGAGATGATATTTATTATCGTCTCGTCTACATGGCCCGTTCCGTTTAACATCGTACGGTCATTTTACTTATAAACCGTTTATTACTTTCGACATAATATGACCAAATTATTGATTTACTTCTTTTTAACCATTATTATGGTTTCTCTCATCTTTGATTTTCTTGTTCTGTTCGACTACACGACGGAACATCATATTTCAATTGTTTAGATATCTCATTCATAACTTATGTGATAAGAAAATATTCCACAATTTAAGACTAGTGTAAGCTATACTTACCTTGCATCCGAATTACGCTTTTCCTTCATACTTGCTTCGTTTGACCCGCTTCCTTTCCAAGCCTCCACCTAGCTTGTCAAGCGTCAAACTATCATCATAATTCGTAAGACGGTTATATTAGTCATCATTAATTATGACTATTCCATCTTACATATTTTCTATCACAATTACCATTCGATCTTATTAATGGTCGGTTTGACTATTTAAAAGTCAAATCACCAATTAACACATATGATTGCACTATCAAGTTCACAAGACTCAATTAGGCACATTATCAACACTTAGTTCTCATTTAGGCATTTTAACAAACACCTAATGTGCATAATTTTACATATTTACTAACTAGTTCCTAACTAGTTATTTTTACCAAGATTAACATCAAAATTCACCACTATCACTTATGATCAATTACTCAAACTTGCAAATTGTTCAAGTATCTTGTTCCTACTAGCAACTATGATGATTTTAAACATGTGTACATCATCATCTTTACTACATAATCAAAACCCACTTGACACATGAGTGTATGATCATGAATTCACAACCATGAACATCAATTCAACAAGTACATGACTAGGGTTTACTCCTAGACATAGTTTCATCATTAATTTCATCCAAACAACAAACATGCAAGCTCAGATTCGAGTTCTCTAGGTTTGCTCAGAATTTCAACTAGAGATTTCTCAAGAAATTTACATACCTCGTGACTCCTTTTCCAATGGAGATCACTAATTCATACTCGGATTTTGATTTGGACTTGATTTGCCCCTTCAATTTGATGAAATTGTGTTGATTAGGGTTTGACCCTTCTTGGTCGCCCCTGAGCTCGATCCAGAACACACACTGTGTGTGTGTTTGTGTTTGTTTTAATTACATAACTTTTCTAGTTATCCCGCTTTAACCCCTCGTGTTTGGTTCGTTATTAAGTAGGCCACAACCTACTTATTTCTTTTAACAATTTTCCCACTTATTAACTAGGTTAAATATTCCTAGTTAACTTAGCGGGTTCGGGAATATTTATGACTAAGTTTATTTTAAGTCCCGTTAGGTCGGGCCTTCTATAAACTTTATTTCCTCCACAGCCTTTATTCTACTTTTATTTAATATTAGGTTTATTTATTTAAAATCCTAATATTCACCGGGTTACTTTTACCACTAACGGTATTTTACCCGTCTTTTAGTATTAACGTGGGTTAATTACCAAACCCATTTTCGGGGTGTTACACATATTTATAGGAATTATCGTTTGTAATTTGTTACTATAAATAGGTGGGTATACCAGATCGAATAGGACATCACATCAACACTCGCTACACTCTTACACTTGTTCTCTAGCAATTTTTACTTTTGCACAAAAGCATTGTAACACTTAGCGATCTGGTCTATATCCTGCACTGTATCCTGAAGTTTAAAGCAATAAGAAGAACAAGGCAGCTGCGATTGTCAGCTCCCGAGGTTTTATGCCGGCGATCTAGATTGATCAAGGGCTTTCCTCGTACATCTCGTGTCACCTCCTTTTACTTTTTGCTCATTGTTTGATCGTAGATACAACTCAATATCCTGAGCCGTATCCTGAATACAGTTTTTCCAAACAACTTAACCAGCATATTTTCAACACACTTTTTAGCACACTACCTCACTTAACTAATTTGATCACTAAATTGCTTCGGTAATTTTTGACCAAAACAATATGGATCCGTGATCCTCAGACTTCCTGCATCAGATTTTAAGGATCAGTGATCCAGGCGGGTATAAGGATAAGTGATCCGTAAGTATTAAAAATTAACCCCTAACAATTAACATGTAACATTGTTAATATTTTACAATTATTACTACTGAATTAATATAAAATTCAATATAATTTGATTTAATGTAAATAAGCATGTATTAATATAGGTTAAATGTCAAATCAACCCATAAATACATGTATATATCCTTCTCAACTCTATACATATAATTGTTTCATTTCATTTTGTACTCTATTTCCATAATTATGAAAACTAAACTATATTATCAATAGGATTGTCAAATGTCAATATAACTAAATATAACAATTAAAACTTAACTATGTTCATTTCCTGTTAGTATAATATTTCAAGTCATGTCAAAAAGTTATCATCTTAGTTGTTATTTTTGTGAAAAGCAAACACAAATAACTAAAATAAATAGGCTAGTAAATGAACTGAACGAACACGAACGAGGCATGTTCATGTTCGTTCATTTACCTTTAACCGAACAAATGATCGGACACGAACATTTAAATGAACGGATTTTCTTGTCCGTGTTCGTTCGTTAAGAAAACGAACATGTTCATTTTCGTTCGCTAAAAGTATAAACGAACGGTTCACGAACATAAACGCACACAAACACACATAATTGAACATAAAGGAACATAACAAATCACAACGAACATAATTGAACAAGGCTTTGAATTGTATAGCAATAGTAGCGAAGAAGAACCTAAATATAGATTAATCTTAATTCACGTTTCATATAATAGAAAAGATTGCGTTTAAATTGGAAAATATAAATCAAATATATTAATAGCATATAAATGAAAGTTTTGAAATCGGAAAGGCAAAACTAGTTATGGGATGATAAAGAAAATTAAATAGATTTTTAAATTTAATTAATAATAACTAATTTAAAAGATGAACATAAACAAACAGATATAAACGAACACGAACGAACGAATTTATTTGAATGGACACATACGAACGTAAATGAACGAACATAAACGATCGTTCATGAACGTAAATGAACAAACGAGACATTGTTCATGTTCGTTCATTTATTAAATAAACGAACATGAACGAATTCCCTGCCGAACGATTTATGAACGGTTCACTGAACGTTCGGTTTGTTTACAAGTCTAAAAATAAATAGAAGTATCAATATTTCCATAAAGAGTAAAACATTACTAGTTACTAGTTGAGTAAAATGCACGGATAGTCCCTGTGGTTTTGCAAAGTTTCACCTATAGTCCCCAGATTTTGGAAATTACACTCCTAGTCCCTGTGGTTTGACAGTTTGTTACGCTGATAGTCCCTGGAGTGGATGTGGGTTAGTTTTATCAGTTAAGTCCATGTGAAATGACAAAAATACCCTTGCTTTTATTAAAATATAAAAAATAATTCACATACACATATATATATAAACACAGATAGTCCCTCTCTTTCTCTAAAATACTCTCAGACTCTCTCTACTCTCTCTCTCTCTCTCTGGCAAACCCCCATCACCACCTGTCGCCACCAACACCACCACCAACACCACCACCTGCCACCACCCACCCCCCACAACACCACCAGCCACCACCTACCCCACACCACCACCACCTGCTTCAAATCCGACAATCACCATCTCCGTCGTAGTCATCACCATGGATCTACTGCACCCTTTTCACTTCCATCGTTCTAGGGTTTCCCTTTTACCATCGTTCTAGGGTTTCCCTTTTCACTTCCACCCAATCATGGATCTACTGCAGGCATGCGACGGCCACACCGCCGGATGTCCGGTCAATCATTACCTGATTCCTCTCCTACACGCCTCTCAATCGCCCCCAATTTCTGTCACACCCTGGCTTTGCGGAAGCGTGGTTAATTTTGGTGTGACTTCTTAATACCATAGCTTAATCATAACAAAGCTATATGAATTTAAAAACCATGCAAGTCATCATTAAGTTTAGAAATCAACATACAATACCATTGTCTTAGACATACGACCATAACCATGTTCAGTAAACATTACAACTTATAACAAACATAAACGAGGGTTAAGGATTGTGTCTTGTCCAGGTAAGAGAACACAACCCCTAATCCTTGATGACTTCATGAAGATTGCAGCGGGAAAACGTTCATACCGTGCCAGAATCCGTTTAATTTCCTGAAATACATGTGAGTTGAAAAATCAACAATAATGTTGAGCGAGTTCATGTGCAAGTGAGTAAGTAAAACACTTGTAAGTATAAAAGTTTCCTGGTATGTAGCAGTGTAAGAGGACTTGTGATCACCAATGGTTTGCAAGGCCATTAGCATGTCGTGAAATGCAAGTAAGTAAGACACAACCCTAGCCGATTTTGCGTTGGGTACCAAGTCACTCCGGGTCCGTTCTGTTAGTCCTCCGAGAGGCCTGTTCTGTTGGACCGGGAGCTGGGCTCGCTACACCCAGATAGATCTACCGCTCGAGTCCCTCGGGGTTCTAACTACCCATTCACATGATCTAAACCTCCTTACGTTATTCATACCGTGTATAAAGTACTTGTAAACAAAGTAACATGTATTTCACCCCCGCGGTTAAGTAAACTGAAAACAGTTAGAGAAAAAGGGGGACATGAACTCACAGTGGATGCGTAAACTCTATCAAGCGTCTCTGAAGCAGTAAGCTGTGCAACGACCTACAAGTGCTAATTCTATTAGACGGACGGCCGTGCTTTAGCTTTACAGTTTATGTTCGCGGGAAATAGTTAGACAACTATTTCGTGTTACATTTTGTATATGCTTGATAGTTATTTTTCCTTCCCAAGGATGGGGGATACAATACATGTGCGTAAGTTACGTTTTATCAATCTTGTGGTAATGTAATTACCGGTGTAACTTATATGTTTGTGGAAGCGTTCGCAAAGTTTTGGAATCATTACGCTGGTAAATATTATTTTCACTTTAAAATAATATTTATGTGTTTTCACAAAATAATCATAAACAGTGTTGTGACAAATATATTTATCACGTTAATCTTTGTGAAAACCCCACCTCCGAATGTTTAGTAAAATATGGTGCTGGCGAAATTTATGTTTCGAAAGTATGTCCAAAAATAGTTGTAACACTTGTTGTGTAAAAAGTCTAAGTGTTAGGTTTTTAGAAAATTTCGCCAGAGTTTCCTCTGTAACTGGAGGTGGCCACGCTTTCAAGCGTATCATTTTCTTTTAACAATCAATTCAACAATCTTCTTTATTCAATCAAACAATTTCCGACACATCAAACTAGTCAACAAGTATGTAAAGTTGCATAATCGCATGAACTTGTAGTTTTTCCGAATCTATATTATAAATCCCATTTATATACGTAGATCTTTATATAAAGTACTTTCAATCTTGTAAAAACCTCGTTTTTAGAGAAGTCCGACTTTACAACTTCTAGTTATTTTTCCCAAAAATAGTCATTTTGTCGAAATATGCGTTTCACAAGTGTTCACACACTCGTGTGTTCTAAATATTATTCTTAATATTGTAAGATCCGTTTCTTTAAAAACATGATTTCTTTAAAGTGTGGTCCTTTGAAGATACCACTTGCGGATACGTAGATCCACGAGTTTTAAACACCATTTCACCGGTTAAACCACTTTTACACAAGTAAAATATTTCTTTACAAGTTCATGTCTCTAAAATGTGGTAGTGTTTCATCTTTAACCCTTGTATCTTTCAAAAACAAGCTTATGTGATGATACGTGATTTTACAAAGTCGGGTTAAACGAAGATTTGAGCTACCACATTATAGATCGGGTCACAATAAACACAAAATTCAAGTCCTACGACTTTTACACAAGACATGTGCTATTAACCTCCATTTTAGTGATTTTACTAGACTTTAAAGATTCAAAACGCGTGTTTACGATATTTAACCGACGAAAGTTCTTTTAACCACTTTAGATGAGTGTAAGAACAAGTTTTAAAGGTTATACCTCTAGCTCAAGGCTAGGGAAGAGTTGTGACGAAAAACGCGTGGATAAAAGCTAACGGTGGAGGTCCTTCGTGATCCGAGTGTACCAAAGCTCCTTATACGTGTCTTGTGATGTTTGTATGATGTTGGAATGATGAAGACAAGAGCCGAAGGTATGATGGTGGTGAAGGTGGTGTTCGGCCGAGCTTAAGGTAGAGAGAAAGAGAGTAATGTTGTGGTGAAAGTTAAGTGATAATCTCATGTGATTAGAGTGTATATATAGGAAAGATTAGTGTTATTGTCCAATGGATAACATGTAGTAAAGATATTAGACATAGTAAGATCTTGGCAAGATTTCAAGTACTAGTGTGTCCCCTAGTTAGAGGGGCCGGTTACGAGAGCAAGGGGGGGGGGGTATCTAGTTCGATTTTAATTGGATAGTTAGTGATTAGTTTAGGTTAAATAAGTTAGGTTAAGTGTTAACCTCGTTAGTTACGTGTAACATGTTATGACGGGTGTTAGGGTAATCAGAGACCCTAACTGGTTCAGATAAAATATAAAAGTGAAAATAATAATATTTTCATGTTCCGGGTAAAGTCCGGGTGTCCGGTTGGATAGTAATCCGTTAAAGTGTTACAAAAGACTTTAAAGTGTCGTTATTACATTTTAGTGACACGTTTTGTTTTCCCGACACTTTAGAAAGTGTCTAGTGTTATTTTCTCATGTTCTGGCACTTTACTAGTCAGCTAGAAGCCGGTTAAATTGTTAAAGTGCTGAGTTTGGTGCATAAAGTACGTTTTAGGCACATCCGTATCAGTGTATCTTATCCCTAGAGACGCGGTAACACAACCCTTATATCCTACACTCACTACCAGTGTAGCCAAAATATATGAGGCTCTTAACAGGCCTTGAGGCAGTATTTGCCTGATGCTGGTTATATCAGCATGTTCACTGTGTATCCGTTTAGTGCTACTGTGCTTTTTGTGCATCAAGTTTGTCACTAGGGTTCAGTATGAAATCAATGTAGTGACAGCAATTAAAGTATGATGCAAGTAAGTGCATGTATCAGTATGCAGGTAGCAGTTTATCAGCTAGTTTAATCAAGCACAGAAATCAAGTAGTAGTTAATCATTAATTAAGTCGTACGGATACCTGGTTTTGTGCGGGTTGTCACATTCTCCCCCCGTTAAATAAATTTCGTCCCGAAATTTTAAGTTCTGCTTGTAGATGCAGGGTTCTTGGGAAATAAGTGGGGGTACCTTTCTTTCATCCGGTCCTCACGCTCCCAGGTGTATTCAGGACCATGTCTGGCATTCCAGCGAACCTTGACGAGTTTGACACTGCTCCGGCGGGTCCTGTTAACTTTCCAATCTGTGACCTCGACGGGTTCTTCTATGAAGTGGAGCGTGTCGTCAACATGAATCTCGTCGATAGGAATGGCAGCGTCAACTTGAGTTGGACTTTTCTTTAAATTGGATACATGAAATGTATCGTGAACACCATTTAGTTCAGCAGGTAGATCCAACTTGTATGCTACTGTCCCAATTCTTTCTAGAATTCTAAAGGGACCAATGTAGCGAGGATTTAACTTTCCACGCTTTCCAAAGCGTGCTACCCCTTTCCAGGGTGAAACCTTCAATAATACCATCTCTCCGACTTGGAAGTCCACATGCTTCCGGTTTGGATCCGCGTAGGCCTTTTGCCTGTGGCGAGCGGCTTCGATGCGTTTAAGAATTTGCGCGATCTTATCTGTCGTCTCCTGGACGATCTCGGGACCAGCAAGCTGCCTATCACCTGCGTCAGACCAACATAGTGGTGATCGGCACTTGCGTCCGTATAGGGCCTCAAAAGGCGCAACACCAATACTGGTGTGGTAGCTGTTGTTATATGAAAATTCGACCAACGGTAAGTGTTTATCCCAGCTACCTCCTAAATCCATAACACATGCCCTCAGCATGTCTTCCAACGTTTGTATTGTTCGCTCGCTCTGGCCATCAGTTTGCGGATGGAACGCAGTGCTCAGATTTAATTGTGAGCCAAAAGATTCTTGGAAAGATTGCCATATTCTTGACACAAATCTTCCGTCTCTATCAGAGATGATCGAGAGTGGTACTCCATGACGTGCTACGATCTCTCTCAAGTAAATTTCCGCAAGTTTACTAGTACTGTCTTTCTCCTTGATTGGCAGAAAGTGTGCGGATTTTGTTAGGCGGTCAACAATCACCCAAATCATATCGTGGCCTCTTGGCGTTCTTGGCAACTTCGTAACAAATCCATTGAGATTTGTTCCCATTTCCACTTGGGAATCTCAGGTTGTTGCAGAAGTCCCGAAGGCTTCTGGTATTCTGCCTTGACTTTAGCGCACGTTAAACATTTGCTCACGTAAACAGCAACGTCGCCTTTCATCCTAGGCCACCAATAGTAGTCTTTGAGATCCTGGTACATCTTATCCGATCCAGGGTGGATAGAGTACCGTGACTTGTGCGCTTCGTCGAAAATAACTTCTCTTAATCCACCAAACAGAGGAACCCAAATCCTTTTCTCAAAACACAACGTTCCTTCCTCGTTTGGTACCAAAAGCTTCTCCATTCCACGGAGATATTCTTCCTCAAGGTTTCCCTCCTTGAGAGCTTCTTTTTGTGCAGCACGAATGCGCAAGGAGAGATCGGTTCGTATGATCATTTCCAAAGCCCTAACCCTTATGGGCTTGATTCTTTCTTTACGACTTAGGGCATCGGCGACTACATTCGCCTTCCCTGGGTGATACTTTATCTCGCAGTCGTAATCGTTCAATAATTCGACCCATCGTCTTTGTCTCATATTCAACTCCTTCTGGTTGAATATGTGTTGTAGGCTTTTGTGATCTGTGAAGATTGTGCACTTCGTACCATACAGGTAGTGTCTCCAGATCTTTAAAGCGAAAACCACTGCGCCAAGCTCTAAATCATGGGTGGTATAGTTCTTCTCGTGCACTTTCAGTTGGCGTGATGCGTAAGCAATGACCTTTTGGCGTTGCATCAACACACATCCCAATCCCTGACGTGATGCGTCGCAGTATACCACAAAATCTTCGGTACCTTCCGGTAGAGGTAAGATTGGCGCGTTGCAGAGCTTATTTTTCAATATCTGAAATGCTTCGTCCTGTTTGATTCCCCAATCAAACGTCTTATCCTTCTGGGTCAGGAGTGTCAAAGGTTGAGCGATTTTCGAAAAATCCTCGATGAACCTTCGATAGTAGCCAGCCAAACCCAAGAATTGTCGAATCTCGGTTGGCGTTGTAGGCGTCTCCCAATTCTTGATTGCCTCGATCTTTGTGGGATCAACATGAATTCCATCCCCATTAACCACATGTCCAAGAAACTGGACTTCGCGTAGCCAAAACTCGCACTTGGAGAATTTGGCGTACAGTTGTTCCTTCTTTAGCAGCTCCAAAATGGTTCTAAGATGTTGTTCGTGTTCAGCCTTCGTCCTTGAATAAATCAAGATGTCGTCGATGAATACAATCACGAACTTGTCCAAGTATGGCTTACAAACTCTATTCATCAAATCCATAAACACTGCAGGTGCGTTTGTCAATCCAAACGGCATAACCAGGAACTCATAGTGTCCATAACGAGTTCGGAAGGCTGTTTTCGGGATACTTTCCTCCTGTATCCTTAATTGATGGTATCCAGATCGAAGATCGATCTTGGAGTAAACGCTTGAGCCTTGAAGTTGGTCGAACAGATCATCGATTCTTGGCAGAGGATATCTATTCTTGATCGTCAGCTTGTTCAACTCTCTGTAGTCGATGCACATCCGAAAACTACCGTCCTTCTTCTTAACAAACAGGACTGGAGCTCCCCAAGGCGAGAAGCTTGGTCGAATAAAACCCTTGTCTAACAACTCTTGAAGTTGTGTCGACAGTTCCTGCACCTCAGATGGAGCAAGTCTGTAAGGTGCCTTAGCTACAGGCGCGGCGCCTGGAACTAAGTCGATGTGGAACTCGACTTGTCTCTGAGGTGGCAGTCCGGGTAAGTCTTCTGGAAAGACTTCTGGATACTCCCTTACGACAGGGATGTCTTCGATCCTTGGCTCGGCAGCCTTCTTGTCCACGATGTGTGCCAGAAAAGCAACACATCCTTTCTGTAAACACTTCCTT
The DNA here is from genome assembly GCA_030545235.1 of Helianthus tuberosus. Classification (NCBI taxonomy): domain Eukaryota; kingdom Viridiplantae; phylum Streptophyta; class Magnoliopsida; order Asterales; family Asteraceae; genus Helianthus; species Helianthus tuberosus. The sequence goes on along the minus strand of CM060366.1, from coordinate 168,009,764 downwards.
GCTTTCAAGCAGCTGATAAATCTTAGCGGTGTGTCACGCTTCTCTCCGTGAACCACAATCGTCTCACCATCATCGGTTGGGATGCGAACAACTTTCTCGTGACACACTATCTCAGCCTTGTTTTCGGATAACCAATCCATTCCTACTACCATGTCGAAACTTCCCAATTGGACTGGTAGTAGATCCAGAGTAAACTCGCGTTCTCCCAATTCTATCACACAACCTCTGATTACTTCGTCGGCTCCAACTAACTTCCCATTAGCTAATTCGATCGAGTAGGGAATGTCTAACTTATTAGCAGCTAACCCAAGCATATTCTTAAATTCTAATGATACGAAGCTATAATCGGCACCAGTATCAAATAGAACAGATGCATAGCGTTGATTGATAGGGAACGTACCGGTAACAACATTTGGATCTTGGCGTGCTTCTCTGGCTTCTAGTTGAAACACTCTACCGCGGGCTTGATTCAGTGTTGGGCAATTCTTCTTAAAATGCCCGATTTCCCCGCAGTTATAACATCCGAGCCTCTGCCCGTTTCCATCCCCGTTTCCAGCTGGGGTGTTGATCTGGTTGGCATTGCCAGCCTGGTTTGCATTGTTGCCTCGGTTTCTGTTTCCTCCAAAATTTCCTGGTAGGCAGTTTCCATTACCACCACGGTTATCATTCCTATTTCCATATCCTCCCTGGCCTCCGCGACCGACAGTGGCCCAACAAGAATCCTTCAAGTGGCCAGGTTTTCCACACGAATCACATACTCTCAAACCACATCGGCCAGAATGGTGACGCTGGCAGGCGTTGCACTTGGGCTGTGTGCCCATATATCCCTTTCCTCTCCTTCCACTGCCAGCTGCACCCTGAGCTGGCGTGCTTGGTGCTCCTCTCTTGCCATCCCCGCTAACACTTTGTTTGAAGTTCGAAAACTTTCTTTTGTTAACCCCTGAGGACTCAACGTGAGTCTCTGTCTTCTTTGCCTTGACTTCATCAAACTTGTTTAAACGAATCGCCTCCTCGGTGAGAGCCACGCTCAAATCGATGGCTTCAGTGATAGTCGCTGGTTTGGAGGAGGTTACCATGCTTATTATTTGGGGAGCCAAACCCCAAATGAAGCGCTCGATTCGCTTGTATTCAGGCGTAACCATGTAAGGAACCACTTGAGATAGGTCATGAAATCTCTGGACGTATTCCGCTACTTTCGGACCATCCATCTTTAAGTGCCAAAATTCAGTCTCCAACCTCTGAATTTCTGCGCGTGAACAGTACTTTCGGCGCATCAGTTCTTTCAATTCGGCCCAAGTCAGGGCGTAGGCGGCAGCTTCGCCTAGAGTTTGGACTTGTAGGTTCCACCATGACAGGGCTCCGTCTAGAAACAGCCCTGAAATGTACGTGACTTGTTGATCCTCAGCACACTTGCTCATGCGTAAGACGGAATCGGTTTTCTCAGCCCAGCGGGTAAAGGCAACTGCACCTCCTGTGCCATTGAAGTTAACTGGTTTGCAGTCTAAGAACTGCTTGTAGGTGCATCCTGCACGTATGTTAAACATGTGGTTGGCATTAGCATCACCGCTAAAATCTCCAACTAGTTCATGGTAGGTTCGAATGGCGTGGTATTACCGTGAGGTGGATTGTTATTGCCTTGGTTAACACTTCCGCTCGCTCCTGGCTGAGATGCTGCGTACTGTGCTATGGCAGCGGCAATGATCTGTTGTAGTTCTGCCTCGTTAGTGGGCATGTTTGGTTTGCGTCTTGGCGGCATCTTCTAAAAGATGGTTTAAGTTGGTTAGGCCATAGCAAGTGAAGTGTACGTATGCATTCAACAATACCAACACATAACATCTCATGTTATCAACAAGTTGATCACATAACCTCTTATGCTATAGGACATATACAATTGATTGAACATCGCATGTGATGAGAATACTGCGATTGTATTGCCACAATTCGAGACCACAATGTAAAGCTCACAAGTACCCCACTATATCATACGACATCAATGACTTAGTAGGGGACGGCCCTAGACAAGTCGTGCGATCATTGGACATGTTCAGGAGTCTCTGGTTCGTCCATTCTCAAATTCCAGGACTCCACGTCAAGTTTCTGAGTTTCAGTCCTAAAACAACATTTCTTCTCAATCGTTTCCTTGAGCTCGTCCCAGCTCAGTGCATAAGCAGCGTCTGCGCCAAGGGTTTGAACCTAGAGGTTCCATAAGAGAGTGTGCCATCTAGCATCATCCCCGAGATATAGGTAACACTCTGTTGGGGCGAACGGTTACTCGTTCTTAGAATGGAGTTGGTTTCTTCGGACCAACGAACAAATGCAACGGTGCCTCCTCTTTTATCAGAGTTCAAAGGCCTGCAGTTCAGGAACTGTTTATAGGTGCAGCCAGTTGGATGGTTACTCCCAGTAATGCCATCGTTGTACTTAGAGCGGAGGGCTTCATGTCGTGCATTTATTGGTGAGATGCGTTCTTGCAGCTCGGCTTCTGTCCTTGGCAACGTACTGGTGTTTGTGTCACGTCTGGGTGACATTCCCTTTTGTCGAAGTGGTGTGAAGCGGGTTAGACAACGTTCCAATTGTCTATGAGGTATATAGCAACATAAGCCATCATGTAATCACCCATTTCACACGCAAATATATACTCACTGTATAAGTGGGGAAATAAATTCCTGAGCCTTCACATAGGCTTGTCAATTGGGCTTGTTGCTTGTAATAGAATGAACTCGAGGCTACATCGCCTAGGTCATTTGTGTTTAGGTTATTTCCTGCTGCATTGGTTATCATTAGCTTGGCCTGCAGAGTCCACCAGGATTCCTGTGCACTACAAATCGTTATTACGTGGGCCCCCGTAATAATAAATTGTCTTGCACAGTTACCCCAAATTTTCTCTCATCCAAGCAGATGATCAATCAAGGAGCAACAGCCGGTGCATTGGCATGAACAGGGTAATGCTCCAATGCGGGGTCAGGAGCAACGCCTGGCTCAGGGGCCACGGCTAGCTCTGAATCAAAAACTCCATCTCAAGATCAGCTGTATCAACACACAGGGGTCGACAGGGCTACAGGATCCCCCATGGGCTGGTCTAAGTGCATGAACTCAATGTCATGGTCTGGATCAACACCAGGCGGAAAAACAGGATTGTCCTCAATATCGCGATCAAACTCAAAACTGTGTGCGGGATCCGGTGCAGCCCATAATGCCCTATCAGGGTCAGCGTCGTGTAAGCAGTGCTGCATTCCCTGTATGTGCGAAGATGCGGATGTTAGAAACTCAAATGAGTCTGGAATAGGGGAATGGACAAGAGTTTCCCCTACGGAGCGTCCGCATGCAGTAGTCTAATACCAGCAGCAATAGGGCCTCGCCCTCAAGTGGGTCCTCCTCTTAGTAGTTCGACATCGTCTTCAGAGACAACGTCGGGGGCATATCAACAACGAGATAAGCGGCAGGGGGCAAATTCCCAACAAGGTAGCCATTAGTAGTCTCTGCTACGACTTTAGGCAGCGCACAGAGGGCTGCGAGTCGTCGTTGTCTGTGCCGGTAGTATCAGAAATGTACACCTCGTGCTTCGATGAAACTATGTCGTCTGATACTATGGTCATGGGATTTGTAGTGTCCGTCTTTCCAGTACTTGATGAAAGCATGACGTTTGTAACACAAACACATATACGTATAATAATCAATCATATAGTCATATAAACATGTAGTCACCACGTAACATTCAATTTATCCTTCTAGTCCCACTAGCCAACACTTCTAGTCCCACTAGCCAACACTTCTAGTCCCACTAGCCAACACTTCTAGTCCCACTAGCCAATACTTCTAGTCCCACTAGTCAACACTTCTAGTCCCACTAGCCAATACTTCTAGTCCCACTAGTCAACACTTCTAGTCCCACTAGTCAACACTTCTAGTCCCACTAGCCAATACTTCTAGTCCCACTAGTCAACACTTCTAGTCCCACTAGTCAACACTCCTAGTCCCACTAGACCAACACTCCTAGTCCCACTAGACCAAGCCTCAGCCTCCCGACTGGGCCTAAAATAATGAATAAAATGTGCTCAACATTTGTTTGTAAAAAGTTTTGGATTCTGGACTTAAGTGGTATGCAGTAAAAATGTTTTCGTGAGAGCCCTAGTGATCATAGTCTAGACTCAAGAATGAATCCTAGTTCGCTATGATCAGAGCTCTGATACCAAGCTGTCACACCCTGGCTTTGCGGAAGCGTGGTTAATTTTGGTGTGACTTCTTAATACCATAGCTTAATCATAACAAAGCTATATGAATTTAAAAACCATGCAAGTCATCATTAAGTTTAGAAATCAACATACAATACCATTGTCTTAGACATACGACCATAACCATGTTCAGTAAACATTACAACTTATAACAAACATAAACGAGGGTTAAGGATTGTGTCTTGTCCAGGTAAGAGAACACAACCCCTAATCCTTGATGACTTCATGAAGATTGCAGCGGGAAAACGTTCATACCGTGCCAGAATCCGTTTAATTTCCTGAAATACATGTGAGTTGAAAAATCAACAATAATGTTGAGCGAGTTCATGTGCAAGTGAGTAAGTAAAACACTTGTAAGTATAAAAGTTTCCTGGTATGTAGCAGTGTAAGAGGACTTGTGATCACCAATGGTTTGCAAGGCCATTAGCATGTCGTGAAATGCAAGTAAGTAAGACACAACCCTAGCCGATTTTGCGTTGGGTACCAAGTCACTCCGGGTCCGTTCTGTTAGTCCTCCGAGAGGCCTGTTCTGTTGGACCGGGAGCTGGGCTCGCTACACCCAGATAGATCTACCGCTCGAGTCCCTCGGGGTTCTAACTACCCATTCACATGATCTAAACCTCCTTACGTTATTCATACCGTGTATAAAGTACTTGTAAACAAAGTAACATGTATTTCACCCCCGCGGTTAAGTAAACTGAAAACAGTTAGAGAAAAAGGGGGACATGAACTCACAGTGGATGCGTAAACTCTATCAAGCGTCTCTGAAGCAGTAAGCTGTGCAACGACCTACAAGTGCTAATTCTATTAGACGGACGGCCGTGCTTTAGCTTTACAGTTTATGTTCGCGGGAAATAGTTAGACAACTATTTCGTGTTACATTTTGTATATGCTTGATAGTTATTTTTCCTTCCCAAGGATGGGGGATACAATACATGTGCGTAAGTTACGTTTTATCAATCTTGTGGTAATGTAATTACCGGTGTAACTTATATGTTTGTGGAAGCGTTCGCAAAGTTTTGGAATCATTACGCTGGTAAATATTATTTTCACTTTAAAATAATATTTATGTGTTTTCACAAAATAATCATAAACAGTGTTGTGACAAATATATTTATCACGTTAATCTTTGTGAAAACCCCACCTCCGAATGTTTAGTAAAATATGGTGCTGGCGAAATTTATGTTTCGAAAGTATGTCCAAAAATAGTTGTAACACTTGTTGTGTAAAAAGTCTAAGTGTTAGGTTTTTAGAAAAATTCGCCAGAGTTTCCTCTGTAACTGGAGGTGGCCACGCTTTCAAGCGTATCATTTTCTTTTAACAATCAATTCAACAATCTTCTTTATTCAATCAAACAATTTCCGACACATCAAACTAGTCAACAAGTATGTAAAGTTGCATAATCGCATGAACTTGTAGTTTTTCCGAATCTATATTATAAATCCCATTTATATACGTAGATCTTTATATAAAGTACTTTCAATCTTGTAAAAACCTCGTTTTTAGAGAAGTCCGACTTTACAACTTCTAGTTATTTTTCCCAAAAATAGTCATTTTGTCGAAATATGCGTTTCACAAGTGTTCACACACTCGTGTGTTCTAAATATTATTCTTAATATTGTAAGATCCGTTTCTTTAAAAACATGATTTCTTTAAAGTGTGGTCCTTTGAAGATACCACTTGCGGATACGTAGATCCACGAGTTTTAAACACCATTTCACCGGTTAAACCACTTTTACACAAGTAAAATATTTCTTTACAAGTTCATGTCTCTAAAATGTGGTAGTGTTTCATCTTTAACCCTTGTATCTTTCAAAAACAAGCTTATGTGATGATACGTGATTTTACAAAGTCGGGTTAAACGAAGATTTGAGCTACCACATTATAGATCGGGTCACAATAAACACAAAATTCAAGTCCTACGACTTTTACACAAGACATGTGCTATTAACCTCCATTTTAGTGATTTTACTAGACTTTAAAGATTCAAAACGCGTGTTTACGATATTTAACCGACGAAAGTTCTTTTAACCACTTTAGATGAGTGTAAGAACAAGTTTTAAAGGTTATACCTCTAGCTCAAGGCTAGGGAAGAGTTGTGACGAAAAACGCGTGGATAAAAGCTAACGGTGGAGGTCCTTCGTGATCCGAGTGTACCAAAGCTCCTTATACGTGTCTTGTGATGTTTGTATGATGTTGGAATGATGAAGACAAGAGCCGAAGGTATGATGGTGGTGAAGGTGGTGTTCGGCCGAGCTTAAGGTAGAGAGAAAGAGAGTAATGTTGTGGTGAAAGTTAAGTGATAATCTCATGTGATTAGAGTGTATATATAGGAAAGATTAGTGTTATTGTCCAATGGATAACATGTAGTAAAGATATTAGACATAGTAAGATCTTGGCAAGATTTCAAGTACTAGTGTGTCCCCTAGTTAGAGGGGCCGGTTACGAGAGCAAGGGGGGGGGGGGTATCTAGTTCGATTTTAATTGGATAGTTAGTGATTAGTTTAGGTTAAATAAGTTAGGTTAAGTGTTAACCTCGTTAGTTACGTGTAACATGTTATGACGGGTGTTAGGGTAATCAGAGACCCTAACTGGTTCAGATAAAATATAAAAGTGAAAATAATAATATTTTCATGTTCCGGGTAAAGTCCGGGTGTCCGGTTGGATAGTAATCCGTTAAAGTGTTACAAAAGACTTTAAAGTGTCGTTATTACATTTTAGTGACACGTTTTGTTTTCCCGACACTTTAGAAAGTGTCTAGTGTTATTTTCTCATGTTCTGGCACTTTACTAGTCAGCTAGAAGCCGGTTAAATTGTTAAAGTGCTGAGTTTGGTGCATAAAGTACGTTTTAGGCACATCCGTATCAGTGTATCTTATCCCTAGAGACGCGGTAACACAACCCTTATATCCTACACTCACTACCAGTGTAGCCAAAATATATGAGGCTCTTAACAGGCCTTGAGGCAGTATTTGCCTGATGCTGGTTATATCAGCATGTTCACTGTGTATCCGTTTAGTGCTACTGTGCTTTTTGTGCATCAAGTTTGTCACTAGGGTTCAGTATGAAATCAATGTAGTGACAGCAATTAAAGTATGATGCAAGTAAGTGCATGTATCAGTATGCAGGTAGCAGTTTATCAGCTAGTTTAATCAAGCACAGAAATCAAGTAGTAGTTAATCATTAATTAAGTCGTACGGATACCTGGTTTTGTGCGGGTTGTCACATTCTCCCCCCGTTAAATAAATTTCGTCCCGAAATTTTAAGTTCTGCTTGTAGATGCAGGGTTCTTGGGAAATAAGTGGGGGTACCTTTCTTTCATCCGGTCCTCACGCTCCCAGGTGTATTCAGGACCATGTCTGGCATTCCAGCGAACCTTGACGAGTTTGACACTGCTCCGGCGGGTCCTGTTAACTTTCCAATCTGTGACCTCGACGGGTTCTTCTATGAAGTGGAGCGTGTCGTCAACATGAATCTCGTCGATAGGAATGGCAGCGTCAACTTGAGTTGGACTTTTCTTTAAATTGGATACATGAAATGTATCGTGAACACCATTTAGTTCAGCAGGTAGATCCAACTTGTATGCTACTGTCCCAATTCTTTCTAGAATTCTAAAGGGACCAATGTAGCGAGGATTTAACTTTCCACGCTTTCCAAAGCGTGCTACCCCTTTCCAGGGTGAAACCTTCAATAATACCATCTCTCCGACTTGGAAGTCCACATGCTTCCGGTTTGGATCCGCGTAGGCCTTTTGCCTGTGGCGAGCGGCTTCGATGCGTTTAAGAATTTGCGCGATCTTATCTGTCGTCTCCTGGACGATCTCGGGACCAGCAAGCTGCCTATCACCTGCGTCAGACCAACATAGTGGTGATCGGCACTTGCGTCCGTATAGGGCCTCAAAAGGCGCAACACCAATACTGGTGTGGTAGCTGTTGTTATATGAAAATTCGACCAACGGTAAGTGTTTATCCCAGCTACCTCCTAAATCCATAACACATGCCCTCAGCATGTCTTCCAACGTTTGTATTGTTCGCTCGCTCTGGCCATCAGTTTGCGGATGGAACGCAGTGCTCAGATTTAATTGTGAGCCAAAAGATTCTTGGAAAGATTGCCATATTCTTGACACAAATCTTCCGTCTCTATCAGAGATGATCGAGAGTGGTACTCCATGACGTGCTACGATCTCTCTCAAGTAAATTTCCGCAAGTTTACTAGTACTGTCTTTCTCCTTGATTGGCAGAAAGTGTGCGGATTTTGTTAGGCGGTCAACAATCACCCAAATCATATTGCCCTTCACTTTTTGGATTAGACGTGTTTGTCCGGTTCATTTAAAACAATTTTTTTACTATATTGCCCTTCACTTTTTGGATTTTTTGTCATTTTCATCCAAACGTCTAACTTTTTTTCCTAAAATCGTCTATGAGATTTTAGATTTTTTGTCATTTTCATCCAAATATCTGATAAAAAAATAAAGAAAATTAGACATTTGGATGAAAATGACAAAAATTATCAAAAGTGAAGAGCCACATGATACAAAAAAAAGTTATTTTGTATGAAATTGACAAATATGCACAAACCTCAGGGACGATTTTGACAGTTTACTATAAAATTTAACAAGTTAGTTATTATTTATACTAGTGTTTGTAAATGACGCGCGTTGCGAGAAAGACATTGGTGTTTTCGACCGTGGGGTATGGTGGGGCGGGGGGTTTGGGGCATGGGTTGACACGTGGACTTCGAGCCCCACACTGGTAAGTGACGTGTTGGGTCGGTATGGCGGGGCGTGGCTAGCCCGCGTGGGTTGGCCAGTTTTATAAAAATTTAAAAAAAACTAAAATTTAAAAATACACACAGAATTAAAAAAAAGCCTAAAATTATTATTAAAAGTTCCTGAAAATTACAAAATTCTACAAAAAAAAAGATTACAAAATTAAAAAAAAAGCCTAAAGCGTTAGGTAGATTTCGAACAGGGCGAGCTTGCCAGACGGCTTCCGCTCCTTGCCCCGGAACTGGATGTTGGCCACCGCCACCCGGTCTTCGTGACTTATATCACCGCCCGGGACGCTATCGTAGTAAGCTTTAAAACGGTCGAGCTTCGGTCGTAGCTCGCGCCACTTGTGTTGGCACACATTTAAATTGTGCCGGTCGTTCCCCACGTTGTGCCGGTAGCTAGCGAAAGCTTCCGGCAAGTAACGGGTCTCACCGGGTTGGCGGCCCTTCATCGCGTTGTGCCGGTATCAAGTGTGGGTAGCAGGTTCGGGTAGGTGGAGTGAAGGTTTCTGGTAGCGATGTGAACATGCGGTGGGGTTGGAGGGTTTTATAATGACTTGGGTGAACCGTTTGGCTTGGCCAAACGGTTATTTTTTAAAATTTAAACCTAGCCGCTATGGCCTAGGCAACCCAGCCAATGAGCCAAACGGTTATTTTTTAAAATTTAAACCTAGCCGCTATGGCCTAGGCAACCCAACCAATGAGAGCCGGCCACGGAGGACCGCTAGGCATGCCCAACGCCCGGGCTGAAACTCCCGCCCAAGAGGCCACACCGAAACGCAAGTCCACCCGGGGTGATGACTTGGACATTTGTACCCAACCCTCGTCCCATACCATATAGTCTAATAAATGAATATAAGAAAATCACATAAAGAATTATGTAATCACTCTTCATTCACTTTTAATTTTATCATATATAGATTGTTTAAAAGTATGTCGTCGTATACATCATGAACAAAAGAAAACCTCTCGGAGTTGACTTTCATACTTAGTATATACTGTATACATCATGCATAAATTGACAATGCTATAAAAAATGTTACTAACAAAACAAACGCATGCTTAAATCATGAGGTTAATAAAATAGTGTATAAAAAGAGTGAAGCTAAGATATCCAAGCTAGCACACACTACAAGTATACTTGAATCCAAGTAGGGATGGTAAAAAAATAGAGTAAAATGTCAAAGTAGTCTTTGGGTTTAGCTTATTTTTGCCAGAACTTTTTGAATAGGGGTCCCTGAGGTTTCATTTTTGTTGTCATTTTCATCCAAATCACTAACTCGGTTGAATTGTATCGTTAACTCTCATGGACGATTTTGAGAACTCTCAAACCTCATGGTCGATTTTGGCACTTTCCCATTTATTCTTTTATTTTTTTAACTTTTAACTTTTGTTTTTATCTTTAAATCAAAAACAATAAAAATAATTATAAATAAAATATATATACATATACACGCATTTATACACGCACATTTATATATTTACACATTTATTTTTTAAATTTTCTTTGTTACCTTTAAATAAAAAATAATAACAAATTAATAACATTTGGTACGACGGGAAAGACGCGTGGTACCGATGTTTGGCATGATGGGTCGACGAGGGGAGATGAGGTACGGGTGCCGAGACATACGGGGTGGTTGTGGCAGCAATGGTAGTGATGGAGGTGGAGAAGAGAGAATGATAGAAAATAAAGAATGTGTATGGTGTGCGTAAAGTGGAGGAGCTTAAACGAAAACTCAGCGGGGCCAGACTCTCAAAATCCAAATCGGTGGGGGTCGAACTCTTAAAAAATCCAATATTTAACACTAAAAAAGTTTAGAAATTTTCGGTAAGATTATAGTGAAAAATCGGTGGCGACCGAGCTACTCTCGTCCTCAATTAAGCTTCGACTAGGTGATATTTTGTTTGATTGCCCGAAACCATATATTTGTTTACCAAAAAAAAAAAAAAATAGATTTTAAGTTTCCTTGATCCTAGTCTATCAATGTTCCATTATCAGATTTGTAGCTACTTAATTCTCTGAAATATCAACATTTTTTTTGGGAAATCTATTTGGTGATATCATTTATATTTTGTACTAGTTTTTTTTACGTCGCGCGTTGGGGCGAAACTAAGCAAATGATAATATAAAACAAACGTGATTTGAATATATAACATGTTTTTTAGAAAGCCAAAGCATTAGAACGGTTTAGTTTATTATCGTACCGTTTTATGATACCAAATAAATACTTTATTTCGAGTACAACTTCGTTTTTAACAAACCTTATAACGGAATGTCAAGAGAAAAAAAAATAAGCACAACTACATATGTAAGTTTTAGAAAAAAAAGTTATAAATGTAATTTATTAAAGAAGTGGCAAATTAATTAATAAATTAATATATGTTCTAAAAAAAAGAAAAAAAGAATTATTAAAAAAGTTGGTAAAGAAAATATATGGTTTAAAAAAGGAAAAAAATTAAAAATATGTTATTAAAAGTAAATATAATAATAAACTATTATAATATTAAAAAAATAATAAAAAGCTATATATATTATTATAAAAATAAAGTTATTATTCATGGTTTTTCATTAACAATATATATAATATAATATATATATAATGGTATGAAATATGAATTTTATCTTATAAGATGTATATCATCATGCAATTTACATGTTTTAGATATTTTAACTATTTAATGATGTCGTTGATATTTACTTAATTTATAATAACTTTAATTTGTTGTAGGTGGTAGAACTTAAAATTGTATAAAAACTAGTGGGCTTCTTCCGCGCGATGCAGGCAGAAACCCAGTATTGATTCGGTACGTTACGATATCAACATTTGATATGGACACCGAAAAATAAAGTTGTAATATGCCCAAAAATAATCGATACGTATTTTACAATCGATCGAAAGGTATAAATACGAATATCGGTACCAGTTTCATTAATACCCGATACCAGTACCGACGTCGGTATTGGTTCGGTCTGTCACGATAACTGTATGGTACCGTCATTCGCTATAGTTTACGATGCCAAAGTGTAGTCTTTTTATACAACTCCGTGTAGAACAAAACTTATACCGGGACGCCCATAAACAAAATTAAAGACACTCACATATTCACATTCACAAATTAAATGATAATTAAATAGGTTAAAGATTTGAATGATTTAAAAGATAAGGTTAAAAATGAAACTCCAAAAAATAATCAATACTATTCATCAACTTGGTATAATAACCAAAAGAAAAAAATCAAAAATAAAGTTGTGATATGCCCAAAATTTTATAACAAAAATCAAAAATAAAGTTGTGATATGCCCAAAATTTTATAAACATGTGTTTCACATTAACTTAATACCATAAAAGCGAATGTTAGTAACATAATCGAAATTACCAATCGGGGTACCAATGTTTGGATGGAATTGGTTTGGCATGTTTAAAGAGTATCTAAAGAAAGATAAACTAAACATGTAACGGAAGTAAATTATCTAAGTAAAATTTGTGTGAAAGTAAATAATTATCTAAATAAAATTAACTAGTATTAAATACCCCCGCGTTGCGGCGGGGGCGGGCACTAATGCCACACTACTGTCAGCGACCACCGACACTGAAGTTGTGGTGTTAATGCGAAGAAATTAAACCGAAACGTAAAATATAGAACAAAATAACTAAGTTGATCTAGGACTCACGCGTTACGATGAACCCGCGTCTATTTTTTCCCATTTGACAGGTTTATCGTAATCTATATCTATATATAATATATATCATTACCACTATACAAACCATAATGCATACATTACAACAACCATTGCATCAATATGTGGCAAATTATATTTATACAAGATTTTGGCGAAATTAATTAGATTATTATAAATAATAATAATTTACAAATAAAACAACGCAACTTTGAATTGATCAAACCGATTGAATATAGTAAGATAATGAAACAATTATTTGATTAGGGTACAACCACTTAAGCACAATTTACAACCATACATGCATACAAAACAAATTGGATTTGGTAAGGTAATGAAACCATTATTATTTGATTAAGGTAAAACCACTTAAGCACAACTTACAACCTATATTTGATTAAGATACAACCATTTAAACACAACTTACAACAAAAGATGCACACAAATGTTTCAAATTAATAGTATATAAATAAATGGCATAAGACTAAGAACCCATTGTATATATCATCCCATACTATGCTAAATACTATTGTACAACTTTCAAAGCAAACAATACAACAACTGATGCACAAGATTGTTAAAAATTGATAGTATATAAATTAGAATGGTAAGAAAAAAAATGTGCACAGACATTGTATGGTATTGGTTTAATAAACTAATGATTACACCCAATACTCAAAAATATGTCCGATGTTCGATAGATACCTAACACGTACCAGGTTAGATTTGATAGATAATTGTACAATCAAGTATCGAATTGAGACTATCAATACTTATCGTATTGTCATCCCTAGACCCAAGTTACACACTCTTTGGGGTATCATGAATTTCTCGACATTCTATGAGTTGGTTGTCATATGACTGCTTTATTTACGTTTTACAAGTTTCCAAGTTCATGATGATACGGGTTTTATATTTAGAAGTTTATATGGAGTATATATATTCATGAGTTTATATTTTTACATTTCTATGTGCAATAGGCAACGTGCTAAAGTTCACATTCATGATTACAAGTTACATATTACGTGACTACAAGTTACATGAAGTTTAAGTTACTGATTTTCAAGCTTTTACGTTTGATCGTTTTTATCATATATTAAAGAGCATCATGGTGTTACAGTACCTAATGTTCCCTCTATCTTTCTTTTAATTACAAGAATGCCGTCTACACTTACATATTATCTTTTCTTCTTTATGACATTTATGTAATTTACTCCTTTTTGAATGACATTTGTAACCATCTTAAAAAAATTCTTTTGTTTTTTTATGTTGTGACCATCAATGTTTTGGTTCATATACTCTTGCCCTCTTAACTTTTGTTAGGTTTTATTTAAGAGAAAGTATAATGTACTTCAGGGCTTAACCTACATTAACATACATGACAAAAAATATAACGTGCGTTATTATCATAGAACGTGCGTGATTATAGTCTCATGCGTGATTATGTGGTCCCATGCGTGATTATGTGGTCCCATGCGTGATTATACCCCTGATCCAACGGTTACAATTGTCTCCTACGTGATGTATGATAAGGCTTTTTGTATGTTAACCTTACTCTTTATTTAAACCATCTCACAAGTTTTCTTTTGTTTTGTTTTATAATTTGACCACCAAAGTTTTGGTGCTACAGTTCCCAATGTTCCTTCTTTCTTTAATTTATAGGCAAACCAACAAACATAGGAACCACTAAACCATACCATATGATCAATTCTGTAATCCTATAACAAAGTATATAAATACTCATTACAAAAGGCTAATGAAAAAAAAAGTAAACAAATGCAGCCATGTTAGTAATCCTATAACAAAGTATATAAATACTCATTACAAAAGGCTAATGAAAAAAAAAGTAAACAAATGCAGCCATGTTACTGTTCAGTAGCTTTCGTTTTTAATATATAGGGTAATTACAAGAATGTCATCTACACTTGCATATTAATTTTTCTTCTTTATAGCATTTATGTAATTCACTCCTTTTTGAATGACATTTGTAACCCTTTCACAATTTTTTCTATTTTATGTTTTGACCACCAATATTTTGGTTTTTATATTTTTGTCCCCTCAACTTTTATTAGTTTTTTAAAGTATCTCACAGGATTTCTTTTGTTTTGTTTAATATTTTGTCCACCAAGGTTTTGGTTCTTACACTTTTAGCGGCTATATTTCTTTATTTTTTTATTTTTTTAAAGTTTCAAATTAGCTCTATACATTATAATAAATTACGTCTTTAACCCAATAGTTTTATTTTCCTTTTATAACTTTCATTTGTTAGTTTTTTTTACATAAAACTAAATACGCGATATATGTATTTCTTTTTGGAAATGGCTCAACACCACGTCACCACCATCATTTTTTATGTTTGTTTGTTCGGGTCGTAACACCACGTCATGTCACCATTTTTTCTTTCATTTGTTACATTTTATTTCAATTTTAGTTTTTACACATTTATATTTTGCATCTTCATATCAGTCTTTATCGTTTAGTTCGTATGCAGATTCTCCGTCCCAACACATGGTAAGAAAATCCTAGTATGTATTAAAAATGTGATTTGATGAACGGTTCATGCAATTGGCACATATCTTAAAACTTGGCCAAGCTCTTCTAAGAAAATTGGACCGAAGACCGAAGAGGCATTTCTTGGGTCTATATTGTGGGCTACTGTGCAATTGGCATATATGATATATCTTAAAACTTGGGCTAAATATATATGTATTAATTAAATTCAATTCAATTAAATTTATTTCATTTAATCTAATTTAAATTTAGATTAAATTTAAATTTAAATTTAATTTTATTCTATTCTATTTTAATTTAATTTATTTATTTATTCAATTTAAATTTAAATTTTAAATTCTAAATTTTAAATAAATAATTAATTAAATTTTATTTTAATTTAAATTAGTATCTGTTAATATTAGAGTTGAAATCAATAGTGCCAGAAACCGTGGCACCTATTCATTGGGCCGTAAATTTACAACCCACGTGTTTTATGTAAGTTAAACATTGTGCCACTGCTCAAAACGACAACTGTTATAAACCCACTGCTTCTGGTTACAAAGAGAAGAAAGATCGTGGAAGGAGAGAGGCCCGACACGACAGCGCACGACCCGGCTGTGGCGGAGCAAAGGCAGCAATACCGATTTTCGTCGATACGGTTGGGATTAACTAAACAGAAGACAAGGAAGCTTATGGTAGCATAAGTTAGGTCACAAAAGCGGCCGTGATGGTCGTACAAGAAGAACAGAAGCGCATACTGTGACAACTGGCACTTTTTCATGTATCCGTACAATATTAAATAGTAATTTATGCTTTAATGATTGTGCAAGAATGAATTAATGAGATGAATTGTTTATTGATTACTGTCATAAACATACAAATACATTTCATGTTGCAAGATTTTTTTGTTATTATTACATGCAACACGGTGTGGTACAATTAGTGCACATAACAAAGTTAGCATAGTTATCAGACAAACTAGAAGTATTGGCGATAGTTCAGTACTCAGACAGACATGATGTTAAGACACAGAATGAGCCCCGGAACCAAGAATTACACTAGAATAGTATGTAGGAAAGTAGAGATCATAAAACTGCCTTCTGAGTGATGATTTAAGTGCCGGAAAGTGCCCGAAACACACTAAAACTGCAGAATTCTGTAGAAAACAACAAAATTCAGCAATTTTCAGCATTTTAACATCAAAATATAATGCAGAATTATGGTTTAATGGTCCAGAATGCTTTGATAAGTGTCGGGAATCAAAACTGTCATAAAAGACATCATATTGCACACTAAACTGCGCAATTTAGCACCTTAACGAACCGGTAACCAACCGAACAACCGGACACTACCCGAAACACCAAAATTTCACTAGAAGCATTGTTTTAGTGTCACGAAGCTAGTTATGATCACCGAACATCATAACACATCTTAAAAACCTTAAACACCTAAAACACTAACTAATACACTTGAAACTTAACTAGATTTCTTAACTAAGATTGACTATTCAAAGAACGCGCAAAGCCTCTAAGGGTGCGAGCCTTAGAGATGACTATTCAACCTGATCATATTACTCGGATTCGCGAAGCCCAACAAGAAGAAATTAAACCAGATAACCTACGAGCCGAAGCACTACGTGGAATGGAAGTGCAATTGTCGCCAAAGGAGAGATGAAACATTGTACTTCATGGAACGCATTTGGGGTACCATACTTCGACGAGTTAAGAGCACTTATTCTGGACGAAGCACACAAGTCAAGGTACTCGATCCATCCTGGATCTGACAAGATGTACCAAGACTTAAAGGATTTTTATTGGTGGCCCAAGATGAAAGCCGATAATGCTACATATGTGGGTAACTGCCTGACTTGTGCTAAAGTTAAGGCAGAATACCAGAAACCGTCAGGGCTACTACAACAACATGAGATTTCCATTTGGAAGTGGGAACAAATCCCAATGGATTTTATTACCAAGCTGCCAAGAACCCAAAGAGGACACGATATGATTTGGGTGATTATTGATCGACTCTCGAAGTCTGCGCATTTTTTACCAATCAGTGAGTAAGACAGCACAAGTAAGTTAGTAGAGATTTATCTCAGAGAGATTGTGGCACGCCACGGAGTGCCTATTTCTATTATATCCGACCGGGATGGTCTTTTTGTAACAAGAATCTGGCAATCGTTTCAGCAAGCTTTTGGATCACAACTGAATCTCTGCACAACCTTTCACCCTCAAACTGACAGCCAGAGTGAGAGGACGATTCAGACTCTAGAAGATAGGTTACGTGCTTTTGTGATGGATTTTGGTGGAAGTTGGGATATTCACCTGCCTTTGGTGGAGTTTTGCTACAATAATAGTTATCACACCAGCATTCAGGCCGCCCCGTTTGAAGCTTTATATGGACGTAAGTGTCGATCCCCGCTGTGTTAGGCGGAGACCGGAGATAAACGGTTTATTGGCCCCGAGTTGGTTCAGGAAACTACGAACAAGATCGTTCAGATACGTGATCGTATAAAGTCAGCACGTGATAGACAGAAAAGTTACGCCGACAAGCGGCAGAAACCGTTGGAATTTGAGGTTAATAATATGGATTTACTGAAAGTCCCGCCTTGGAAAGGCGTGGTACGATTTGGTAAACGTGGTAAGTGGAACCCACGGTACACTGGACCCTTCGAGATCCTGGAAAGGATCGAAACCGTTGCATATAAACTAAAGCTTCCAGAAGAACTTAGTAGTGTTCATGACACGTTTCACGTGTCATATCTCAAGAAGAGCCCGACTTAAGAAACAATTGTCATTCCCGCAGACGAAATCCACGTCAACGACAAACTCCAATTTACTGAGGAAGCTGTTGAGGTTTCGGACTGGAAAGTCCACAAGACACGGAGAAGTCCACAAGACACGGAGAAGTCGTATTAAGCTTGTCAAAGCTCGTGGGATTCACGCCATGGCCCAGAGTTTACTTGGGAGCGTGAAGACCAAATCAAATCAAAATATCCGCATCTGTTTCACAACTCCCCTGCGACCGATAACGTAGCTTGAATTTCGGGACGAACATTTTTTTTATGAGGGGAAAATGTGACAACTGGCACTTTTTCATGTATCCGTACAATATTAAACAGTAATTTGTGCTTTAATGTCTGTGCAAGAATGAATTAATGAGATGAATGGTTTATTGATTACTGTCATAAACATATAAATGCATTTCATGTTGCAATATTTTTTTGTTATTATTACATGCAACACGGTGTGGTACAATTAGTGCACAGAACAAAAGTTAGCACAATTATCAGACAAACTAGAAGTACTGGCGGGAGTTCAGTACTCAGACAGACATGATGTTATGACACAGAATGAGCCCCGGAACCAAGAATTACACTAGAATAGTATGTAGGAAAGTAGGGATCATAAAACTGCCTTCCGAGTGATGATTTAAGTGCCGGAAAGTGCTCGAAACACACTAAAACTGCAGAATTTTGCAGATAACAACAAAATTCAGCAATTTTCAGCATTTTAACATCAAAATATAATGCAAAATTATAATTTAATGGTCCAGAATGCTTTGATAAGTGTCGGGAATCAAAACTGTCATAAAAGACATCATATTGCACACTAAACTGCGCAATTTAGCACCTTAACGAACCGGTAACCAACCGAACAACCGGACACTACCCGAAACACCAAAATTTCACTAGAAGCATTGTTTTAGTGTCACGAAGCTAGTTATGATCACCGAACATCATAACACATCTTAAAAACCTTAAACACCTAAAACACTAACTAATACACTTGAAACTTAACTAGATTTCTTAACTAAGATTGAAACCAAACTAGTACCCCCCCTCAATTGACGGTTCCAACATGGGGGACCCACCCATGTATTTCTTTTGTATTGTTTAATGAGTTTGTTGTTTTGATTTGCAACATAATATCCAATGTTTAATATGTTGTTGGAGGACTTTATATAAAACCACAAGACTTAAAGATCATGATCATTCCATCATCTCTAACTCACAACAACACTCTCTTCTTCCCCCTCTTGTTCTCGGCTCCAAATACACACACTCACTTTTATTTTCAAGCCATTCTCAAGCAATCAAAGGTGATCTAAGGGTGTAAGAAGCATATCTAAGAAGGTGGGAAGCATTGAAAGTGGAAGGACCTTCTCTTGGTGCTTTTAACCATCACTTTTCTTCATCATCTTCATCTTTGTTTCTTCCCTAGCCTTAGAGCTAGTAGTAAGCCTCTTGATCTTGTTTTTACTTCTAATCTTAGTGGTTAAAGTGTTATGTAACTTGTTAAACTCAAGAATCTCAAAGAAACATAAGCATGAACACTAACATAAAGCTTAAAAACAAAAAAAAATCAAAGATGTTTTAGTGTAGGTATGAAATTTGTTTGTTGATTTCTTGTGATTATGATGTTGATCATCATAAGAAGCTTGCTAGATGATGATTAAACACATGATTTAGCAAGTATAAAGATGGATCTTGAGAAAATCATGATGATCATCCTTTATGTTAATTGTTAAACATGAACTTGAATGTGAACTAGTTTTAGTGTATGATGATTATTTATACAAGTTATATGTCTTGAGAATAAAAGATTTCAAAGATAATATTTTCAAGAAACCAAAGTTTATTACAAGATTTAACATGATCATGGTTTTTAAAGAAAGTGATCATGTATTAAGGGTTAAATCAAAGCTAGAAAAGTGTTGGTAACAAAAAAAAAACACAAGAAGATTTATTTTTGAAAAATCATCATACAAGTTGTGAAGAATCAAAATTCACAAGAATGAGTTTTATAAACTAAAAACCATGTTTTTTTAGAGGTAACTAAACTTACTAAACAACATGTGAAATTACTACAAATTTTTAGAAACTTTCAAGTTCATGACATATTGTTAAAATGCATATTTTGGCTCATGGTAAGTTGTGTGTAAATTGTTGATGATTGGTGATGAATTTATAAAAGAAAATGATATGCTTATGAGCATGGAAACCTCCATTTTTAAGGGGAAACTATGGCAAAATTTTTGTAGAAATTAAACACTTAGAAAAATATATTTTTAAACAAGTGTTTACAAGTAAATTTTGATAATGGTTTTCATATAAAAATTTGCCATAATTTTTGTTACAAAAATTACAAATATTGGAGGTTGATTTTTGATAATAAAAATGACTAAGTATATATTTAGGAAAATATATATATTTAGATGTCACAAATTGTGTGCTACTTGTATATTATGTGTATTAGTTATATTATTTTAGGAACTTGAAAATAATGTAACTAATCAAAATACCAAAATTATAATATGAAAATACTACCAAAATCCCAAGAAAATAAATATATAATTTATACCCAAATATTGGACAATCGGACATATGGACTATAAGTATATATATTCCGGAAATAAATTCGTAACATAACAAATGTGACGAACGGTATTTTTGGAAACCGAAGAAACGGTAAAATATGGAATTTTATAACTATTACAAAATATATCACATTTTGTCAAATACAAAATATATTATTTTTGAGTGGTGAAAAATATATATTTTCTTAAATAATTTGAAGATATATTATTTTGAGTGGAGAAAATATATATTTTCTTGAACAAATTAAAAATATATTATTTTGGGTGAAAACTAGAAATATATAGTTTCTAAAGTTAATCTTAGAAATATATATTATTTTTGAGATATATATGAGGGTATATTTATTTTTGTCAAGTAAAGTTATAGATATTTTTCTATAAAAATTCTCTTAAAATATATATATTTTGAGAATATAAGTTTGGTGATTTTTAGTTGTCTAAAAATAATATTCCGGAAAACTAAATACAAGTTAAGTATAAAATACTTAATAAATACAAGAAAATACGTATTCTCATATGTATAAATACATACCGGAATACACCACCAATACTTGGCAAAAATACACAAGTACAAGTACACCCATACTTGGGAAAATACATAATAAACCAAGTTAAAATATATTATTTTAACAATATTCCCAATAATTGGATAAATATAATTTAAGTTAAAATATTATTATTTTAACTAATAATTATATACCTTGGAATTATATAATGTACATCAAAGATGTAACTCAAAGTATACCAAGATTTCCAAAATAAGTCTTGATAAATAAATAAGACTAAGAGTCGTTACACAACCTAAACATCTAATAAAACATAACACGTGTGTAGGTAGTGGTACGTCATCAGGAATAGATCTTTGAGTTACAGGAGACAGGACGCAAATCAGTGAGTTCATGTCCCCATTTTCTTTTAACCATTTTTAGTTTTATAACTTCGGGGGTGAAATACATGTTTCAAAAGTTTCAAACGTTTACAAATGGTATGGTTAGCTAAGGAATGAACTGTTAGATCATGTGAATGGGTAGGCGTTAACTTAAGACCATTAATCCTTGTATAAGGACCGAGGGGCATGAGTGATAGATCTATTTGGGTGTTGCGAGCCCCACCCATGGGTCCGCGAGTTGGCTCATGTGGTGACTATGTCGTTCCCGCCGGGTGGCCCGGTACGAAATCCGCAAAGGTTTGAGCCTTCCTGCACCATTGCACACATATTAATGTCCTTGCAAAACATTAATTGATCTGTTCATAGAGGCTTTCATACCGGATTACAAAGTAATACTTACAAATTTTTACAAAATTATTCGAGTTCACATACAAAATACATGAACTCGCTCAACTTTTGTTGATTTTTTCAAAATTACATGTATTTCAGGAAACAAGATGGATCTTGGGCGTTGGTGTTGTTTTCAAGATGTAAATTTCAAGTTTAGATGTCATCCACTTTTGTTGGTCTGTAACTTAACCAGAGGTTATGTTGGTTGGAACTTAAATGACTTATGTTTGTAACGTTTTAAACTTATGAACGGATGAACATCATTTTAATCATATAGTTGTTTTTTATAACTGAATGCAATGATATTGAGCAAGTCACACAACATACGCTTTCGCAAAAGTCAGGGTGTGACAGTTTGGTATCAGAGCTTCGATTGTAGTGAACTAGGATTCCTTCTCGAGTCTAGACTACAATCACTAGGATTTTCTCACAAAAACATGTTTACAAAAAGGTTTTTTCATTGCATTTACGAAAGCGCCAAGATCCATGAATCAAACATTTTTCAAAGGAAAGACAAAGCAAGGACATTAGAAGGGAGGGATAATACCCTGACTAATGTGCCAATTGAGGTATAGTCAGTCCATGTGGGATAGACTTGCCAAAGACGAAATGACCCCCGAAAGAACAAACGAAAGTTATATGTGACATGTTGTATTTATTTGCCTGTATATACTAAGTAATATTATTATTCATTAATATATATGCATATATGTGTATGGAATAATTGTTGACGGGACGAGATACCTTCGACTTCGACTTCGAATTCTATTACTGTTCTTGACTCGCACTATGCGACTATCGACCTCGCGTTTATTCCAGAGCTCATGGCTGAGGTAATTACTAAAGGAGACCCTGAGCTTGATTCCATAGAAGATGGTTGTTCTTCCCTCTCGAATGCGAAGGTGCCTGATTACGGTAGTGACGACGAGGTGGGGGAGGTAACCTTGGACAACAACCCTAGCAGTGGGACGAGGTCCCTGTGGCTTTCACGAAACATGGTTGATGACACTCTTGTCCAGACGAGGAAGATGAGGTACTCATCTTAAAGGTGCCCCTCCAGCTACTATTACTAGGAACCCTCCTTATTCCTATTATGTCTAAGCATTGTGCCATTTCGCGCGTAACAACAACGGACGTTGGCGCGTGTAACATTTGATTATTTCCGCACTTTTGCACTATTTAAGAGATTATCTTAGTTATTGTAGTAGGCCCCTCTTTTGGAGGTGACGTTACCCTCAACCCAGTAGTTTGAGTCAGCAAGGATACAATCCTAAAGGGTCGGATTATTGAAAGATAATTAATTAAGTTATTAATGCAAATTATGGTAGGTCCCTCTTTTGAAGGTGACGTTACCCTCGACTAAGTAGTCTGAGTCAGCAAGGATACAGTCCTAAGTAGCCGGGTTATAGTATTAATAGTAGTTTAACTTATGAGGGGATCAAAGAGTTTGGACCCCCGCCATCCAATACCGTTAAGTATTGCAGGAGGTCCTACTAAATTTGACCCAGGTCCCTTGCAGGATCTCTAAATGCTGAACAACGGCAAGCCTCTTACCAAACCGTTCCCTTAACCCCCGACAAGGTAGCCAACATACCTCCATATAGACCGTGGAGATATGAATGGTGAAAATCTTTTATTTTATATAGACAGTAAAATAATGCCAAGACACCACGGACAAACGATAAGGAAGAATCACCTTCAACATAAGAAACTAGTTATTAAAGTCATTAATACATAACCAATTAAAAAGTGCGAAAAGATTAAAAATAAAAAGTATTACACTAGACACTTTGTTTTCACCAAGTGATGTAAGAGACTTAGGCAAACATGGCCTTGATTGTCAAGAACTCTTACGATCAATCTTGGATCCCGAGATGACTCACACACTCTATGATGGACAATGGATGATGGTGTTATGGTGGTGGTGGGTGGTGGGTGAAGTGTGAGAGAGGTGGTGTGCCAAGGGATGGTTTGAGCTTGAGCCAAGCACTCCTATTTATAGGCTAAACAGAAGCTCGGGCACGGCCCCGTGTCCAGTGGGCACGGCCCCGTGTCCACATCCTTCTCTTTCTTCATTAATTGCTCTTGTCTTTATTAGTTGACCACGCCCCCGTGTCCGCTGAGTACGACCCCGTGTGCAGAAGCATATCTGTACTTTGAAGATTTGCCTGGATTCTGCGAATCTTACAGTTGACCACGACCTCGTGCCCGCTGAGCACGACCCCGTGGTGGGCAATAAAAGCTTCTACCACTTTGTCTTTTCTGCTGACAGTTGGGCACGCCCCCGTGCTGGCTGAGCACGGGGCGTGTTCAGTCTTCTGTCTTCTTGTTTTGCTTGGGAAGATGCTGTTGTGGGGTCGGGCATGTCACGTTTATTCCTTTTCTTGTATTTATGTTAGATTTTGCTGTCTTTTTGCTTCTTTTGTTAATTTGAGCTCATTTAATCCTGAAAATACAAAAGGAAGACAAAAGCACACTTTTTCCAACATTAGTACTAAATACCCCCACACTTGAATCTTTGCTTGTGCTCAAGCAAAACCCTCACTTGTCCTCAAGGGTTAGTTTTATGCCACAATTGATGTAATTTATATGTTGCATTTTGCAAATATCAAATACCCCCACACTTGAATCTTTGCTTGTCCTCAAGCAAAACTCTTTATAATGTGGCTTTACACTCCCAAATGGATTGGGTAGAAGAGAAGGTTTTTGGGCTTGTCATAGAGTGTCGGGATTTCCAAGATTCTTTATTTAGTTTTATTTTTATTTATTTACAATCCTATTCGTCATGATTTATTTAAAACTTTTCATAAGATAAATTACTTATTAGGGCATAACATGCCTCTTTAAAATTCTTTTTATATACAAGTTCACATACCTCACGGGGAATCACTCAACACTCGGCCGAAAATGTATTTTAGTGGATCACTCGAGAGCGACATGGAACTTACTCCTACCATAAGCTTGCCAAGCAATCAATCCTCCTCCTTTTTAACTTTATACCTTTGTAAATATCAAGAGGACTTTTGGGTGAAGGGTTAGGCTTGGGTTGGTGGTTGGGTTAGTGGTTAGTAGAAAAGGGCGAAAAAGCGTAAAAACATCGGTTTTCGTAAGACTTTCTCTTTTTCAACTTTTTATTTTTGATGAAGCCATAATTCCAAACAAAGTTATTTTTGATGAACTTGCTTGTTTATTTGTTTTTGCTTCATCATCAACACATTTTTTTTTGAAAAGTCATACGAAGAACCGGGCTAGTAACTAAAACAAGGGGTTAAAAATGAAAAAGGTTTTGGTGGGTGAAAGGGTGTTTGGTTTGGGTTATGAAATGAAAAGGTTTAGGCTCAAAGGGGCTAACTAGGGGGATTTTGGGTAGGTGGTAAAAAAAAAGAAAAATAATGGTGTAGAAATAAAAATGGTTAGTCCTAATGCCTCCATCATTTACTTACTCGGGTTTAAGTTGGTAAGGACCGGGAATGTATCGTCATGGAAAGTTCTAGAGTCATAAGAACCAAGCGGCTATTCACACAAGAAACGAAAAATGAGCATTTAATTTAAAGATATATATTTGTATGCTCAATAAAGGCTCAAAACTCACTTTTGTGGGAATGGGTATTTATGTGATCAAGTATATATAATCAAATTTTTAACTAAGTTTGCCATGCCTTTTCATAATTTTCTTATGTTGGTTCTTTTTATCACGACGCTATCGGTTGTAAATTTGTAAAAATATAACATTTTTAGAACTTTGAAATTCCCAAGTTAAACCTAGACAAGTAAAAAAAAAATTGAAATTTTTTTTGAATTTTTTTTTTGGGGTGATTAGCGGTTCCAATAGAGTTTTGTGTAAGGATTGTATTTAGGACTTGCAAGATTCAAGGTTTTAACATTCCCCCACACTTAAATTACACATTGTCCTTAATGTGTCCCAAAAATAAGTTTTTAGGTTGATTGAATGTGTAAAAAGGGTGAAAAAGCAAAAATTTTGTGTTACTGGGCGCTGAACACGGCCCCGTGGTGTCCGGGCACGGCTCCGTGTTCAAGTGCCAGTAACAAAATTAAATCAAGAGAAACAGAAGCCTGGACACGGGGGCGTGTTGGGTGAGCACGGCCCGTGTCCAGTTACCTGAACTGGGTCTTTTCTGCAGACTGTGCAGCACAGGGCCGTGTTGGGCGGACACGGCCCGTGCCGAGCTTACTGTTAACGAAGAAAATCGTTGGATGGCTCTGCTTTCCTGCATGGGGTGCTGGTTCAAGCTTCCCTTATTTCCTTTGCCATCTCAAGTGTGTTTTATTCATTTCAACACCATCTAAACACCAAATTAACTAAAAACATCATTCATTAAGTCATAGAGAGAATTACATAATTGTCCTAAAATTAAAATACTAGATAGTTAGGTCGAAGAAACACAAGAAATCTAAACCAAGGAGTTCTAGCCTGCTACTTATTCTATTAGCAAAATTTCCGAAAAAGTAAATCCTTCGGTTAAATGTGGCTTGAAAAACAACTTTCTCTGGTCATGGGTTCCTCACACGTCGGCGAGCCATTCTTCTATCTCCCTAGGGAGAAGAAAAGCGGGCTCATTGGCATTGGTTTGAGGAGGTGCAACTTCCACCGGAACTTCTTGTAGATCTTCAAGAGGAGGTTCCGCTGGAATGTCGTCCCAACCGGTAGGGTTATGGATTCCAAGTGCAAGGTTCCAATCCTCTTGAGGAAGGATTGGTTCCATGGGAGGTGTTACAAGAATGTTTAACCTCTGGTGCAAGAGGTTTATTTCTTGAAAACTGTTTTCCAACCCCACCGAAAGATAATTTATACGGTCTATTAGGACCTCCTCTGCCGAAGTCATCTCGTCAAGGGCTTCACGTAACGCCATCACGTATCATACGAGAGTTGCTTCTATCGATGGCCTCCTTCCCCTTCGACTGTTTTTGGAGTGCGCAGAAGAGGTTCCACTGTTTTGGCTAGACATTCTACGAAAACAAACCAGAAATAGTTCATTTAAATGAAACAGTACCACGGACACGTGTTCACCTTTCTGCAATTTTTTAGAACAAGGAATCTTGAAGTTTCAAATTATTTTCCCAATTCATGAAGTGTTTTTGAACAGGAATAACTTAAAACAATGTTGTGTAACTTATTTTTAACAAGATTCCTTGAACAAAAAGTTAACAAACATCACAATAAAGCTTGAAATCAAGCTTCAATGGAGGTGTTGTTGCAAGAAAGATGAAGAAGAAGGTAATGGATAAAAGAGGAAGGGACAAGATGTTTGTTAGAAACTTCTTTTAGAACATACCTAGGATGGTAAGTTAGAAAACCCCTTCAAATCTCTGTCCCTGGATGGTCCAAATTTGCAAGATTCTTGGCTGCATTTATAGAAAACGACAGCATGCTGGACACGGCCCCGTGTCGGCTGGACACGGCCCCGTGTGCAGGAAAGATCCTGACACGTTTTGTCTGTATTCTGACAGAAGTCAGAAGGGAATCTTTTGGTGGACACGGGGGCATGTTGACCTGGGCACGTCCCCGTGTCGGAGGGCTGTTTATGAAGTTTGTCTATTTTTAAGGAACTTTTTCGGATCGGGCGGTTCCTTACTGGATGGAACAACCCCAAAGTGCCTAAGATACCTTTTGGAGGTGACGTTACCCTCAACCCAGTAGTTTGAGTCAGCAATGATACAATCCTAAAGGGTCGGATTATTGAATGATAATTAATTAAGTTATTAATGCAAATTATGGTAGGCCCCTCTTTTGAAGGTGACGTTACCCTCGACTAAGTAGTCTGAGTCAGCAAGGATACAGTCCTAAGTAGCCGGGTTATAGTATTAATAGTAGTTTAACTTATGAGGGGATCAAAGAGTTTGGACCCCCGCCATCCAATACCGTTAAGTATTGAAGGAGGTCGTACTAAATTTGACCCAGGTCCCTTGCAGGATCTCTAAACGCTGAACAACGGCAAGACTCTTACCAAACCGTTCCCTTAACCCCCGACCAGGTAGCCAACATACCTCCATATAGACCGTGGAGATATGAATGGTGAAAATCTTTTATTTTATATAGACAGTAAAATAATGCCAAGACACCACGAATAAACGATAAGGAAGAATCACCTTCAACATAAGAAACTAGTTATTAAAGTCATTAATACATAACCAATTAAAAAGTGCGAAAAGATTAAAAATAAAAAGTATTACACTAGACACTTTGTCTTCACCAAGTGATGTAAGAGACTTAGGCAAACATGGCCTTGATTGTCAAGAACTCTTACGATCAATCTTGGATCCCGAGACGACTCACACACTCTATGATGGACAATGGATGATGGTGGTGGATGATGGTGTTATGGTGGTGGTGGGTGGTGGGTGAAGTGTGAGAGAGGTGGTGTGCAATGGATGGTTTGAGCTTGAGCCAAGCACTCCTATTTATAGGCTGAACAGAAGCTCGGGCACGGCCCCGTGTCCACATCCTTCTCTTTCTTCATTAATTGCTCTTCTCTTTATTAGTTGACTACGCCCACGTGTCCGCTGAGCATGACCCCGTGTGCAGAAGCATATCTGTACTATGAAGATTTGCCTGGATTCTGCGAATCTTACAGTTGACCACGGCCCCGTGCCCGCTGAGCACGACCCCGTGGTGGGCAATAGTAGCTTCTACCACTTTGTCTTTTCTGCTGACACTTGGGCACGCCCCCGTGCTGGCTGAGCACGGGGCGTGTTCAGTCTCCTGTCTTCTTGTTTTGCTTGGGAAGATGCTGTTGTGGGGTCGGGCATGTCACGTTTGTTCCTTTTCTTGTATTTATGTTAGATTTTGCTGTCTTTTTGCTTCTTTTGTTAATTTGAGCTCATTTAATCCTGAAAATACAAAAGGAAGACAAAAGCACACTTTTTCCAACATTAGTACTAAAAAAGGGTTTGTTTTATGCCACAATTGATGTAATTTATATGTTGCATTTTGCACATATCAGACGGTAATAGAAATGACAAAGGCAAAGGGTTGCTACGAATGTGGCAACAAAGGACAGTATCGGAAGGACTGCCGAAGAAACATCAAGCTCATGGGAGCATTTTCACGTAAGGAGCACGCAAGGCACGCCAGGACCCGAACGTAGTTACGAGTACGTTCCCTATAAACCGACACCTTGCATCCGTTCTATTTGTTACTGACGCCAACTTTAGTAGGTACATCTATAGAATTTTAGAATATACTTAACCTACATTCGAGTAAACTAGACGTCCCATATTCTGGAGAATTGACAAATGGGAAATTAGTCGAAGTGGATGAAGTTATTAAGGGTTGTACACTTGAACTTGGAGAACGAAAATTTTCTATCGACCTTCTACCAATTGGTTTAGGTAGTTTGATGCGGTAATCGACATGGATTGGATATCCAAGAATGGGGTCGAAGTTATTGTCATGAGAAAATCATTCGCATCCCTCTTGTGAATGATGAAACACTTATAGTACATGGCCTCCATGCAGTTGATGCGAGGACACTAGGCCCCATAAGGCGGTGGATTGTGACACCCCACGTTGGTTATGCAGGCACAGGAGTGCCCTCGAAAAGGCTACATAGCTTTCCTTGCTCATGTTGTCGACAAGGAGACCAAGGGGCCAAGATTAGGAGGCATTCCCGTTGTGAAGGAATTTCCAGAAGTCTTTCCCGAAGACTTGCCTGGACTACCTCCACAGCGACGAGTAGAGTTTCGTATAGACTTAGTGCCAGGAGCGGCACCAGTGGTAAGGACGCCTTACCGACTAACTTCGTCAGAAATGCACAATCTGTCAACACAAATTGCAAGAGTTGATAGATAAGGGATTTATTAGGCCGAGTTTCTCGCCCTGGGGAGCTCCCGTGTTGTTTTCCAAAAAGAAGGATGACAGTTTTCGAATGTGTATCAACTACAGGGAGTTGAATAAGTTAACCATCGAGAATCGGTATCCCTTGCCGAGGATTGATGACTTGTTCGACCAATTACTAGGCTCTAGCTGCTACTCAAAGAATGACTTGAGGTCGGGATATCATCAACTGTGAACACAAGAAGAAACTATCTCTAAAACGGCCTTTCGGACTCGCTACGGGCATTACGAGTCCCCTGTCATGCCGCTTGGCTTAACGAACGCACCAGCATTACTCATGGATCTCACGAACCGAGTGTGTAAGACGTATCTGGATAAATTCGTGATTGTGTTTATTAATGACATCCTCATATACTCGAAAATCAAGGAGGAGCACGAACAACACCTATGAGCTATCTTGGAACCTTTGAAGGAGGTAAAGTTGTATGCAAAACAGTCGAAGTAAGAATTTTGGATTCGCGAGGTGCAATTCCTAGGTCACATGGTGAATAAGAATGGTATTCATGTAGACCCTGCCAAGATTGAGGCAATCAAGAATTGGGAAGCAACAAAAAACCCCGACTGAGATATGGCAATTTCTGGAGTTAGCGGACTATCACGGACGATTCATTGAGATTTTTTCAAGTATTGCCCAGCCGCTAACATCCCTAACCTAGAAAGATAAGAAATTTGATTGGGGAGAGAAACAAGAAACAGGTTTTCAGACGTTGAAGGATAAACTCTGCAATGAACCTATCTTATCTTTACCTGACAGTACCGATGGATTTATAGTTTATTGTGATGCTTCTCGACAAGGTCTTGGTTGCGTGTTGATGCAACGAGACAAGGTCATCGAGTACGTGTCACGTCAGTTAAAAGTGCATGAGAAAAACTATACAATGCACGACCTTGAACTAGGTGCAGTGTTATTCGCATTGAAGATTTAGCGTCATTACTTGTATAGTACTCGCTGCACGGTCTTCACAGACCATAAGAGTTTGCAACACGTCTTTGATCAGAAAGACCTAAATATGAGACAACATAGATGGGTTGAGCCATTGAATGATTATGATTGTGAGATCAAATATCACCCGGACAAGGCGAACGTTGTGGCAGACGCCTTGAGTCGCCAAGAACGCGCAAAGCCTTTAAGGGTGCGAGCCTTAGAGTTGAATATTCAACCTGATCATAATACTCGGATTCGCAAAGCCCAGCAAGAAGAACTTAAACCAGATAAGCTACGAGCCAAAGCACTACCTGGAATGGAAGTGCAATTGTCGCCAAGGGGAGATGAAACATTGTACTTCATGGAACACATTTGGGTACCATACTTCGACTAGTTAAGAGCACTTATTTTGGACGAAGCACACAGGTCAAGGTACTCGATCCATCCTGGATCTGACAAGATGTACAAAGACTTAAAGGATTTTTATTGGTGGCCCAAGATGAAAGCCGATAATGCTACATATGTGGGTAACTGCCTGACTTGTGCTAAAGTTAAGGCAGAATACCAGAAACCGTCAGGGCTACTACAACAACCTGAGATTTCCGTTTGGAAGTGGGAACAAATCCCAATGGATTTTATTACCAAGCTGCTAAGAACCTAAAGAGGACACGATATGATTTGGGCGATTATTGATCGACTCTCGAAGTCTGCGCACTTTTTGCCAATCAGTGAGTAAGACAACACAAGGAAGTTAGTAGAGATTTATCTCAGAGAGATTGTGGCACATCACGGGGTGCCTATTTCTATCATATCTGACCGAGATGGTCGTTTTGTAATAAGAATCTGGCAATCGTTTCAGCAAGCTTTTGGATCACAGCTGAATCTCAGCACAACTTTTCACCCTCAAACGGACAGCCAAAGTGAGCAGACGATTCAGACTCTGGAAGACAGGCAACATACTTGTGTGATGGATTTTGGTGGAAGTTGAGATACTCACGTGCCCTTGGTGGAGTTTTCCTACAATAATAGTTATCACACCAGCATTCAGGCCGCCCCGTTTAAAGCTTTATATGGACGTACGTGTCGATTCCCGCTGTGTTGGGCGGAGACCGGAGATAAACGGTTTATTGGCCCCGAGTTGGTTCAGGAAACTACGGACAAGATCGTTCAGATACGTGATCGTATAAAGTCAGCACGTGATAGACAGAAGAGTTACGCCGACAAGCGGCAGAAACCGTTGGAATTTGAGGTTGATAATATGGTTTTACTGAAAGTCCCGCCTTGGAAAGGCGTGGTACGATTTGGTAAACGTGGTAAGTGGAACCCACGGTACACTGGACCCTTCAAGATCCTGGAAAGGAGCAGAACTGTTGCATATAAACTAAAGCTTCCAGAAGAACTTAGTAGTGTTCATGAAACGTTTCACGTGTCAAATCTCAAGAAGCGCCTGGCTCAAGAAACAGTTGTCATTCCCGCAGACGAAATCCACGTCAACGACAAACTCCAATTTACTGAGGAACCTGTTGAGGTTTCAGACTGGAAAGTCCACAAGACACGGAGAAGTCGTATTAAGCTTGTCAAAGCTCGTGGGATTCACGCCATGGCCCAGAGTTTACTTGGGAGCGTGAAAACCAAATCAAATCAAAATATCCGCATCTGTTTCACATCTCCCCTGCGACCGATAACGTAGCTTGAATTTCGGGACAATTTTTTTTACGAGGGGAGAATGTGACAACTGGCACTTTTTCATGTATCCGTACAATATTAAACAGTAATTTGTGCTTTAATGATTGTGCAAGAATGAATTAATGAGATGAATGGTTTATCGATTATTGTCATAAACATACAAATGAATTTCATGTTGCAAGATTTTTTTTATAATTACATGCAACATGGTGTGGTACAATTAGTGCACAGAACAAAGTTAGCATAGTTATCAGACAAACTAGAAGTACTGGCGGGAGTTCAGTACTCAGACAGACATGATGTTAAGACACAGAATGAGCCCCGAAACCAAGAATTACACTAGAATAGTATGTAGGAAAGTAGGGATCATGAACTGCTTTCCGAGTGATGATTTAAGTGCCGGAAAGTGCCCGAAACACACTAAAACTGCAGAATTCTGCAGAAAACAGCAAAATTCAGCTATTTTCAGCATTTTAACATCAAAATATAATGCAGAATTATGGTTTAATGGTCCAGTATGCTTTGATAAGTGTCGAGAATCAAAACTGCCATTAAAGACATCGTATTGCACACTAAACTACGCAATTTAGCACCTTAACGAACCGGTAACCAACCGAACAACCAGACACTACCCGAAACACCAAAATTCCACTAGAAGCATTGTTTTAGTGTCATGAAGCTAGTTATGATCATCGAACATCACAACACATCTTAAAAACCTTAAACACCTAAAACACTAACTAATACACTTGAAACTCAACTAGATTTCTTAACTAAGATTGTAACCAAACTAGCACCCCCCCTCAATTGACAGTTCCAACATGGGGGACCCACCTATGTATTTCTTTTTTATTGTTTAATGAGTTTGTTGTTTTGATTTGCAACATAATATCCAATGTTTAATACGTTGTTGGAGGACTTTATATAAAACCACAAGACTTAAAGATCATTCCATCATCTCTAACTTACAACAACACTCTCTTCTTCCCCCTCTTGTTCTCGGCTCCAAACACACACATTCACTTTCATTTTCAGGCCATTCTCAAGCAATCAAAGGTGATCTAAGGGTGTAAGAAGCATATCTAAGAAGGTGGGATGCATTGAAAGTGGAAGGACCTTCTTTTGGTGCTTTTAACCATCACTTTTCTTCATCATCTTCATCTTTGTTTCTTCCCTAGCCTTAAAGCTAGTAGTATGCCTCTTGATCTTGTTTTTACTTCTAATCTTAGTGGTTAAAGTGTTATGTAACTTGTTAAACTCAAGAATCTCAAAGAAACATAAGCATGAACACTAACATAAAGCTTAAAAACAAAAAAAATCAAAGATGTTTTAGTGTAGGTATGAAACTTGTTTGTTGATTTCTTGTGATTATGATGTTGATCATCATAAGAAGCTTGCTAGATGATGATTAAATACATGATCTAGCAAGTATAAGGATGGATCTTGAGAAAATCATGATGATCATCCTTTATGTTAAACATGAACTTAAAGGTGAACTAGTTTTAGTGTATGATGATTATTTATACAAGTTATATGTCTTGAGAATAAAAGATTTAAAAGATAACATTTTCAAGAAACCAAAGTTTATTACAAGATTTTACATGATCATGGTTTTAAAGAAAGTGAGCATGTAATCAAAGCTAGAAAAGTGTTGGTAACAAGAAAAACACAAGAAGATTTAATTTTGAAAAATCATCATACAAGTTGTGTAGAATCAAAATTCAAAAGAATGAGTTTTATAGGGCCAGGATTTAGAGAAAACGGTAGAAAGTGTGAGAACGGTGAGAACGCTTATCGATCGTCCGATCAAAACAATCTATGGACTAGATTGGCGCGGTGGTGTTTTTGTAAATAACATCAATTTTATTACGTGGACGTGCTTCACTAAGGGTAAAAGGGTCTTTTGACTTCTCCAAACAAAACGCCATCTCATGAAATAAAACGCCAAAAACAAAAATCACAGACCATTCCCAGTAAAAACGCCATTATATATAAAACACCAAACTTAATTAGGGTAAAATCCCGCCTAAAAAAACTGCCAAAAAAAATCCTATATATACAACTTCTCAGACCTTCAATTAAAAACACACACAAAAACCCAAATGCCATATTTCATTTATCTCATTCGCCTTAGAAACGCCAAAAAACCCAAACATCAAATACCTTCTAACCCAAAACGTTTTTTTGAAATTCAGTTTGGTTGTCTGTAAAGATTTCGCTCAATGAAATGGACAAAATCCTTAAGTGAGTATGTTGTCCATTTCATTGAGTAAAATTTTATTGACTAATCCTCAACTTCCAGTTATAACGCCAAAACATACAAAAACATTATTGAGCTTTGTTGTCAATAAAGTTTAGCTGTATGGGGTGGACAACATTGTCAGTTATCTTTCTTAATAGAGGATTTACAATGTTATCCATCTCATACAACAAAACATTATTGATTTTAGCATGATCAAATTTTGAGGTTTAAGGTGCTCTTATTTCGTGGCGTTCTTTTTATCGGTAAAACGCCAAAAAAGTTAAAAAATCAAACATCGTTCATTGTGAAATTCAAGATTGTTGGCTGAAAGGGTCTAAACTCAATATCATTTTGCTGCATAAGATGGACAAATCTTCAATAAAAATATGTTGATGTCAGACTGTGTGCTTCTAAACAGCGACACATAAAACTACTTGAAAAACAAAAAAACAAAATGAATCATACGAAAGTCGAACCTGTGACTCCTGTGCCTCTGCGACCATCAAACAAATACCAAACCAATGAAATATTGTATTTCATACTTGGGATTTGTATAAATATGTGTATCTTTTGCACATATAAATTCTTGTTCGATTCTAAGCTTTAAATCGCTTTCTGGAAGGTTATATGCGCACTGATGCGTAAATATAGCCAGTTTAATGCAACAAACACTTCGGAATAGTGAAATAGGCTTAACATACCTTAAATAACCTTTACATAACTTAGAAATAAGTTTTGGAGGGTTTGGTGTGGCGAAATCAAGTTTATTCGCTTACAGGGACTAATTTCGACAAACTGCGAAAGTATGCCGATTTGTACTGTAACGAACATTCCAGAACATGAACATAAGTTAAACATACCCTAAATATCCTTTATATAGCTTAGAAATAGGCTTTGAGGGGTTCGGTGTGCTAAAATAAACTTTTTGGTCATTCAGGGACTAAAAGCGTCAAAAAGTGCATAAGTTTGCATTTTCGCGCATATCTTACGTTCTGAATACATCCGGACATCCAAAACTTTATGTAATTATTAAAATATTTTATTTTAGTGATTGGCATGATAAAATTCCATTCATCGCGTAATTTGGATCGTTTTTCGCATTCGTTCGTGTTTCATCGTAATTAACCGAACAACGCAACCGTGCGACCAAACGAACTGACATACGAGATATTTTTGAGCATGTTTCATGTTCCCTATACTTTGACTTCATTTTAAAGCCTTGAAATGGGATTAACGGGGTTTAAACGTGTCAAAAATGCATAAAAACCATGTTTTGCACATTCAGGGACCAAAATTGACAATCTGCCATAGTTAACTATCTTAGGTAGGGACCAAAATGAAAAATCTAAATTCCAGCTTGTTCCAGCTGTTCCCCTCATTTTCACATGGTTTTAATGAAACTAGGGGCTCCCATGGTTTCACAAACCCATGGGCACATATGTACGGATGAGATCGAAGCTCGTTTTACGATGAACGATCTTAACGGTTGTGCAAAAACTATAAATACCCCATCCATATCATTGTTGCAACTCACATTTGATCTGATATTTCTCTAATTTGAGGTGCTTTCACTTCATACCTGAGAATAATTGGGTCAAACTTCCGTTCTTGGACCTTTTGTAAGACCTCTTTCGTTCTTTTTCGCGTGAAAGTCAAACTGTGTTTGACTTTCTGCTTTGACCAGTTTATGGTCAACATGAAGTTCGTTTGAACTTCATAACGTGAGCGTAATCATGATGGTTTTAGTCTCTTGTGACTATACCTACTGATTACCACGTTATCTAGGCATAGTGGCGAGTCGTAGTTTCGGCCAAAATGCGTATTCTTGCGTATTTTGTAACCAAACTACTTTTAGGTATCAAAACCGTTTGTTTTGATACCAAACCTGTTTTCAAAACTCGTTAAGCATGTTTTAACATGTTTAGCTCATCACTTTAGGTTTAGTGCTTATGTAGGGTCGTAAGGTAAGCGGTCTAAACAACCGCTTATACTTTCGAACCCGACCCGTTTGGTCGATCTTTAGGATCCGACCAAACACATTAGGTGACCATAGTTTCATAGGGAATAACCTTCCGAGGTTATACCTTATGGTCACGTCGTTTAAGTAGTTGTATGATAGGTAGTTTATATGCCTTAGGTAAATGACCAAAATGCCCTTTTTACGCCAAAATTCATTTTAAGCATATGTAACATAATTTTTGATATCTAAACTGATTTGGCAACAATATTAGACATGTTAAGGCATATTTTACTTATCATAGGACTAGTTAGGTGGTCCGAATGCGTTTTACGCGACGACGCGTTAAAGTGGCGTAAGCTACCTTAACGAGTCGTAATGGGTCGTAAGCACTTAGGTTAGGTTTCGTTTTAGAATGTAGGCTTTATTAAACCATATTACATGAGTCCCTACACTCATTTGGTTTACGAAACCTCATTTTATCCGATACTCCGATTTAGGTCCGTTTATTTACATAGTTACCTATATTAGGTGCCGTTTGAATCCGTGATCCCTCTAGCTTTGCTTGGTTGTTATTCAAGACTTCTAAGCATCCTCAAGTGAGTACATAGACCCCTCTTTTACTGTTTTCCAAACGTTTTGGGGTGAAACACATGTGCCTATTTGTTATTTTCATGCTTTCCATGTTTTCATATCATATACTTGCTTTGTTCATTAGTACACTATTAGTACATGATTTCATTATGTTTTGCTATGTTTGTTCACTTAACATGCTAGCACAATTGTTTTATGTTTTGAACCATTTGTAATCGTTGGATGTATGTGAACCATTTGTAATCATTGGATGTATGTGAACCATTTGTAATCATTGGATGTATGTGAACCATTTGTAACCATTTGATGTATGTGAACCATTTGTAATCGTTGGATTTATGTGAACCGTTTGTAACCATTTGATTTATGTGAACCATTTGTAACTGTTTGAGCCATTGGGTTAGGGAAGTGATTAGGTAACAGGGCGGGTGTAATGTGTTAAAAGCATGGTGGATACGCCGCTGGTACTTCCTATATATAAGTGCTTTTAACACATTATATATCGTTGCGTTATCTAGATCACTTGGGTAAACGATTTCGAAACAATGTCACACAAGGATGTTTTCTGAATAATATAAACCATACGAGTTTTATTAACGAGTTTTTATGAGATATTTTACAATTTGATTTAATAAAACAAATGTTTTGGAGTTAAGAATCATGGCTATGAGATTTTGAAAATTATAACCAACTTGATTTGAGTTGGTTAATTATGTCGCAATATTATACTTTTCAAAACGAGGTTTTTAAAAAAGTATTGCAACATGTAAAACGAGCCATGAATCTGACACTCATATAAAACCTATGTACTCACCGGCATTTTTATGCTGACGTATTTTCACGTGTGTTTCAGGTACCATAGTTGATGATATTTGATGATGATATTGATGCATGCTCACATAGGAACGGACGAGGCCTTAGCGACCTAATAACAATAAAAGTCTATTTGTTCATGTTTTGTTTCTAATTCCAATGTAATGTAATACATTTAATTAAATAAAACGAATTTGTTTAATCCATGGTTGTGAAACAATGATTCTGTTACAACACTCCCCGACATTTCCGCCACGTTTTGTTGTTTTACGTGGTCGGGGTGTGACAGAAAAGTTGGTATCAGAGCCAATGGTTATAGGGAATTTTGTTATAGTAATGCTTTGACCTAGACTATAACCTTCCTAGGACCCTAACACGAGTTTACTTGCGTTTAGTCATAAAACAATACTGTTGCCTATCTTTAGGCAGCAACCACAATAAGAACACAAAATTCGAATCTGCTTTGAAAACTAATCATCTGTTCCAGGATGATTTATTATAAGGTTTCGAACCTTCAAAGTTTTCAAATTCTCGTCAAAGTTTAGGGCTACATAATGTGAACACGTGCAAACTGGAAGGGTGGGTGCCTGTACCCTGAGCTTTCTGTCTAAGGCTAGAGTGTTCGTACAAATCCGCAGTATCGGACCAGTCACTCTTACCTGGGAACTCTTGGGGTGAGTGTCCACTTATAGGCGAGCATGTCTTCGCGATACATTATGAGGACCTATTTACTTTGATTCACCCTTTGTGTGTCGTTTGTTTGCTTCGCGGTTCAAACAAATGACCGTCACCCATGATTTTTGGTCGGTAATATTAACATCCTATTCTTACCCAATGCCATTTCATTTGTTTTCTCTCTTGTTTACCCTTTTTAGAATGCCTCCATGACACGAAAATCAGGTACCTATTGAAGAGCTGGCAGCTGTTATTATGCAGCAAATGACTGTTGCAATCCTGAACATCGTTGCTTAATGTAACCAACCTTTCAACAACAATAATGCCACCTGCAACTTCAAGACGTTCAACTCGGCTAAGCCATCAAAATTTTATGGGTCTCAAGGAGCGACTGCACTTCTGCAATTGTTTGAGAGTCTAGAGAGCACCTTCAGGCATGTTCAATGCCTAAATGAGCTAAAGGTAGAATTCGCATCTAGTGTCTTTGAGAAACGAGCTTGGACATGGTGGAATGGTGTGATGAGAGATAGGGGTGCCGATGTGGCACTGGCTCAAACGTGGGAAGAGCTTCGAGCTCTGATGATAAAGGAATTCTGTCCTCGTCATGAGATTAGGGCCTTGGAAAGGGAATTCGACGATCTTAAGCAAGATAGCGGTGAGCATCGAGCCTACACAGATCGTTATGAAAAGTTAAGTCTGTTATGCCCGAATATGGTTACGCCTTTGGATAAGGCAATCGAAAAGTACATTGATGGCCTCCCTGACCCAGTACAAGACATTGTGACTGGTAGTAACCCCACTACGGTTAGGCAGGCCATTGAGGTATCTGCTACCTTGACTGAATCTCAAATCTGGAAATGTAAACTTTTCCGAAAAGGTGATAAGAAACCAATCGAGGAATCGAAACCCAAAGATGAACAGACTGAATCCTCCAAGAAGTCAAGGAAGCGAAAAGCTTCCCAGAACTTCGCAGTGGTTGCTCACAATGATCAAGCTGCCCCCAACCAACCAGCTCAACCCCCTGCTAGGAAGCCATACAACGGAACTGCACCCTTGTGCAACCAATGTAACCTTCATCATCATGCTAGTGTGAAGTGCCGCAAATGCCAAATTTGTGGACTTATAGGTCATACAGTAAGAGTTTGCCGAGCTGCAGTTGCACCAAATCAAGCTGACAACAATCCTGCTCAAGCTCGTTTTCCACCAGGTTCTTGCTACAACTGTGGCGAGATGGGTCATTTCCGAAGAAATTGCCCAAAGCTTGCTAATGCAAATCCAGCACAGGGATGAGCATCTGACCGACTAGAAGACAACACTGTTTGGAAATAATCACGTCTTATGTATTATTTTCTTTTGTTGTCAAGGTCCATGAAACAATTGTTATCGTTGTTTATAAATAAATCTTTTATTTACATTGCAATGTATTTATGTGGTTGCATGTATAAACAACATATCCCCTACAATACCGACAATCAGGGAATCGTATTCCTTGAAGAACAGACTACCCCCAAAATTCTTCCATTTTACGATCTCTTGCATTTTCCACGAAAATCCTAAGTACCCGTTTCTTCCAAAGAAACGAAGTACATGGCGCAAGTTACAACTCTGGACGAATACCCAAAGTACCACTATAAATCCTTAATAGGGTACCTAAGGGTATTTCCGTAAATCCTAAAATTGTTGTGTACCTTAATTCGAATATTACGTTTCTTTGAAAACAAAATCGAATTTTCGGAAGATCATCCTATCTTCATAGATAAATTCTTGAAAATGATTAAAGTGCCAAATGAAATCCACGGATTGGATTCCTGGTATGCTTTAAATATCTGTGTCCAAAGATAACAAATTAAAGGTCAAATTAAACAAATATGTGATTATGTGCTTATGTGTTCCCTTTTATGTTTTTGTGTGATCCAAGTTTTTGTTATCCAAATCCTTGTAGAATCTTCCATATCTTCGTATAAGGGATTCATAGTAGGATATCCAAAGGTACTACCTTAAATCCTTAATGGGCTTCTACGTAATAGTAAAGACCCTTGGATTATAATGTACTATTCCATAATTAGACCCCTTGAGTGGTCTAGTTAAACAGATTGATCATGTGATGATATAGCTGAAAAGACTCCTTGGTGGTCTAATTAAAGAGATCATTTGTCGACCCAATTAAAAGGACCCTATGATAGTCTAGTCACACTCATCACAGGTTTGATTTTCTTCCCCTTCACATTACAAAACAAACTATGTGGACTGTGCAAGGAATTACGTAATTATGGATGCATACATAATTATGGAATTCAGTGCACAGAAACCACAACAAGTTTTGTCATGTGTCTAGAGTTGACTCAGTTCATTTCTATTTCTAAAGAATACCCATTGAGGAAAATGACTCATTCCGTTCATTTTCGTTTCTGAAGAATACCCATTGAGGAAAATGACTCATTCCGTTCATTTTCGTTTCTGAAGAATATCCATCGAGGGAAATGAATATTCTTGATTTTTCCTTCATTTCCGTTTCTGAAGAATACCCATTGAGGAAAATGACTCATTCCGTTCATTTTCGTTTCTGAAGAATATCCATCGAGGGAAATGAATATTCTTGATTTTTCCTTCATTTCCGTTTCTGAAGAATACCCATTGAGGAAAATGACTCATTCCATTCATTTTCGTTTCTGAAGAATATCCATCGAGGGAAATGAATATTCTTGATTTTTCCTTCATTTCCGTTTCTGAAGAACACCTATTGAGGA
The DNA here is from genome assembly GCA_030545235.1 of Helianthus tuberosus. Classification (NCBI taxonomy): domain Eukaryota; kingdom Viridiplantae; phylum Streptophyta; class Magnoliopsida; order Asterales; family Asteraceae; genus Helianthus; species Helianthus tuberosus. The sequence continues at coordinate 167,968,436 of CM060366.1, read as the reverse complement.
AAATGACTCATTCCGTTCATTTTTGTTTCTGAAGAATATCCATCGAGGGAAATGAATATTCTTGATTTTTCCTACATTTCCGTTTCTGAAGAATACCCATTGAGGAAAATGACTCATTCCGTTCATTTTCGTTTCTGAAGAATATCCATAGAGGGAAATGAATATTCTTGATTATTCGTTCATTTTCATTTCTGAAGAATACCCATTGAGGAAAATGACTCATTATGTTCATTTTCGTTTCTGAAGAATATCCATCGAGGGAAATGAATATTCTTGATTATTCGTTCATTTTCGTTTCTGAAGAATACCCATTGAGGAAAATGACTCATTCCGTTCATTTTCGTTTCTGAAGAATATCCATCAAGGGAAATGAATATTCTTGATTATTCGTTCATTTTCGTTTCTGAAGAATACCTATTGAGGAAAATGACTCATTCCGTTCATTTTCGTTTCTGAAGAATATGCATCGAGGGAAATGAATATCCTTGATTTTTCCTTCATTTTCATTTTTAAAGATTGTCCGTTGAGAGAAATGATAGGATTATGCCTTGAATAATCTTTGATGGGTTATTCTACGCAAATAGATAAACACCCTAGATTCCATGCAAGGCAATTATTTAACACAACGTCACAGACAGACTCCTACGAATACATTTCGGGACGAAATTTCCTAAAGTAGGGGAGAATGTGACACCTGTGCCTCTGCGACCATCAAAAAAATACTAAACCAATAAAATATTGCATTTCATACTTGGGATTTGTATAAATATGTGTATCTTTTGCACATATCAATTCTTGTTCGATTTCAAGCTTTAAATCGCTTTCTGGAAGGTTATACGTGCACTGATGCATAAATATAACCAGTTTAATGCAACGAACACTCCATAATAGTGAAATAGGCTTAACATACCTTAAATAACCTTTACATAACTTAGAAATAAGTTTTGGAGGGTTTGGTGTGGCAAAATCAAGTTTATTCGCTTACAGGGAATAATTTCGACAAACTGCGAAAGTATGCCGATTTGTACTGTAACGAACATTCCAGAACATGAACATAAGTTAAACATACCCTAAATATCCTTTAGATAGCTTAGAAATAGGCTTTGAGGGGTTCGGTGTGCTAAAATAAACTTTTTGGTCATTCAGGGACTAAAAGCGTCAAAAAGTGCATAAGTTTGCATTTTCGGGCATATCTTACGTTCTGAATACATCCGGACATCCAAAACTTTATGTAATCATTAAAATATTTTATTTTAGTGATTGGCATGATAAAATTCCATTCGTCGCGTAATTTGGATCGTTTTTCGCATTCGTTCGTGTTTCGTCGTAATTAACCGAACAACACAACCGTACGACCAAACGAACCGACATCCGAGATATTTTTGAGCATGTTTCATGTTCCCTATACTTTAACTTCATTTTAGTGCCTTGAAATGGGATTAACAGGGCTTAAACGTGTCAAAAATGCATCAAAAACCATGTTTTGCACATTTAGGGACCAAAATTGACAATCTGCCATAGTTATCTTAGGAAGGGACCAAAATGAAAAATCTATATTCCAGCTTGTTCTAGCTGTTCCTATCATTTTCACATGGTTTTAATGAAACTAGGGGCTCCGATGGTTTCACAAAACCATGGGCATATGTGTACGGATGATATCGAAGCTCGTTTTACGATGAACGATCTTAACGGTTGTGCAAAAACTATAAATACCCCATCCATCTCATTGTTGAAACTCACATTTGATCTGATATTTTTCTAAGTTGAGGTGCTTTCACTTCATACCAGAGAATAATCGGGTCAAACTTCCGTTCTTGGACCTTTTGTAAGTCCTCTTTCGTTCTTTTTCGCGTGAAAGTCAAACTGTGTTTGACTTTCTGCTTTGACCAGTTTATGGTCAACATGAAGTTCGTTTGAACTTCATTACGTGAGCGTAATCACGATGGTTTTAGTCTCTTGTGACTATACCTACTGATTACCACGTTATCTAGGCATAGTGGCGAGTCGTAGTTTCGGCCAAAATGCGTATTCTTGCGTATTTTGTAACCAAACTACTTTTAGGTATCAAAACCGTTTGTTTTGATACCAAACCTGTTTTCAAACCTCGTTAAGCATGTTTTAACTTGTTTAGCTCGTCACTTTAGGTTTAGTGCTTATGTAGGGTCGTAAGGTAAGCGGTCTAAACAACCGCTTATACTTTCGAACTCGACCCGTTTGGTCGATCTTTAGGATCCGACCAAACACATTAGGTGACCATAGTTGCACAGGAAATAACCTTCCGAGGTTATACCTTATGGTCACGTCGTTTAAGTAGTTGTATGATAGGTAGTTTATATGCATTAGGTAAATGACCAAAATGCCCTTTTTACGCCAAAATTCATATTAAGCATATGTAACATAATTTTTGATATCTAAACTGATTTGGCAACAATATTAGACATGTTAAGGCATATTTTACTTATCATAGGACTAGTTAGGCGGTCCAAACGCGTTTTACGCGACGACGCGTTAAAGTGGCGTAAGCTACCTTAACGAGTCGTAATGGGTCGTAAGCACTTAGGTTCGGTTTCGTTTTAGAATGCAGGCTTTGTTAAACCATATTACATGAGTCCCTACACTCATTTGGTTTACGAAACCTCATTTTATCCGATACTCTGATTTAGGTCCGTTTATTTACATAGTTACCTATATTAGGTGCCGTTTGATTCCGTTATCCCTCTAGCTTTGCTTGGTTGTTATTCAAGACTTCTAAGCATCCTCAAGTGAGTACATAGACCCCTCTTTTACTGTTTTCCAAACGTTTTGGGGTGAAACACATGTGCCTACTTGTTATTTTCATGATTTCCATGTTTTCATATCATATACTTGCTATGTTCATTAGTACACTATTAGTACATGATTTCATTATGTTTTGCTATGTATGTTCACTTAACATGCTAGCACAATTTTTTTACGTTTTGAACCATTTGTAATCGTTGGATGTATGTGAACCATTTGTAATCATTGGATGTATGTGAACCATTTGTAATCATTGGATGTATGTGAACCATTTGTAATCATTGGATGCATGTGAACCATTTGTAACCATTTGATGTATGTGAACCATATGTAATTGTTGGATTTATGTGAACCGTTTGTAACCATTTGATTTATGTGAACCATTTGTAACTGTTTGAGCCATTGGGTTAGGGAAGTGATTAGGTAACGGGGCGGGTGTAATGTGTTAAAAGCATGGTGGATACGCCGCTGGTACTTCCTATATATAAGTTCTTTTAACACATTATATATCGTTGCGTTATCAAGATCACTTGGGTAAACGATTTCGAAACAATGTCACACAAGGATGTTTTCTGAATAATATAAACCATACGAGTTTTATTAGCGAGTTTTTATGAGATATTTTACAATTTGATTTAATAAAACAAATGTTTTGGAGTTAAGAATCATGGCTACGAGATTTTGCAAATTATAACCAACTTGATTTGAGTTGGTTAATTATGTCGCAATATTATACTTTTCAAAACAAGGTTTTTAAATAAATATTGCAACATGTAAAACGAGCCATGAATCTGACACTCATATAAAACCTATGTACTCGCCGACATTTTTATGCTGACGTATTTTCACGTGTGTTTTAGGTACCATAGTTGATGATATTTGATGATGATATTGATGCATGCTCACATAATAACAATAAAAGTCTATTTGTTCATGTTTTGTTTCTAATTCCAATGTAATGTAATACATTTAATTAAATAAAACAAAAATTTTTAATCCGTGGTTGTGAAACAATGATTCTGTTATAACACTCCCCGACGTTTCCGCCACGTTTTGTTGTTTTACGTGGTCGGGGTGTGACAGAACCAGCCAGTTATCATGATTCAACAAAGAAGAAAGAGACTGGTGACAGTGAAGATTTGGAAGATCAATTGTTTATGTATTCTTTTTTTTTATTTTCCTTTTCAGTTGACTGTTATATAATAAAAACGTCATAAATAATAAAAACGCCAAAACATCCAAAATGCTTGTTTAAACGATATCATCCCATTAAACGCCACCAAAAACTCTCAAACTATAATAAAATTACTTTGAAAAAGTATTATAAAAAACAAAAAAAAAAAAAAAATAAATAAAAAGCAAACTTGAAAATATAACTAGAAACAAAAAATACAAATCAGTAATACTGAAGATAGGAAAAATTTATTATATTAGAATCTAAAACACCAAACTTTAAAGATGGGACGTGTTACAGACTTCAGAGATAAAGCTTATCAAAAACAATAATTACAAACAGTAACTGAAAAGTCGAATACTTTATTATAATAATGCACCGCCTAACTTAGGCGCCAAAAAGACATCTTATAAAATGATACGTCTCAGCAACTTCCATTTGATCAAACAAAAAAAACAAACGCCAATACTACTAAATACCACTCACTGAAAAACGCAAAAAAAAAAAAAAAATCAAAGATGGCTAATATGCTTTCAGAAGGGAGTAACTCAGAAAGATTTTGCTGCATGAGATGGACAAAAATTCAAGAAAAAGATACTGATGCCAGTCATATGGCATTTTGTATTTTTTGTTCTTGAAGAATGTTTGGATGACGAGAAGAGATCAATGACCATGAAGAGTGGGTTGATTATAAAGATGAAGATCAAGATAAAGAAAAACCGAAAAACCCACTCACGCGACATAGATCTATGTCCCCAAACATTCCCAAAAAAAGCCAGATCAACAGACGAGCAGGCAAAAAAATCAAACCAATGGGTTTGTTTAGTTTTACATAAAACGCCATATATTTGGTGACAGTTCTAGTACTATTAAAGAAGAGAGATACTGATGACAGTGAAGATTGGGAAGAGAGATCCGATTAGGATTTTTAATTTATTTTTTTCGCTTGTATTTTTTTTCCTGTGGTTGAAATATAATATAATAATAGTAAAACGCCAAGGTAACACAAACGCCAAAATATTTATAAAAAATAATAGAACAATGGGCCATCTTGTTTAAAACGCCTTGGAAAACCCCATTCAAATAGATAATGGCATATGATTTGAATAAACGCCATAAACGCCAAAATGTTAATACAATGAAACCATTAAACGCCATTAAATATTGAATTTGGTTAACGCCAAAAATCTTAAAAACCTACAATATTGGGAAAAGTGGAACTGGAAAAGCAGAAGATGAAAGGACAAAAAAGCCCCTCCGCCCTTTTCGAGTTAACCATGTTTTTTTAGAGGTAACTAAACTTACTAAACAACATGTGAAATTACTACAAATTTTTACAAACTTTCAAGTTCATGACATATTGTTAAAATGCATATTTTGGCTCATGGTAAGTTGTGTGTAAATTGTTGATGATTGGTGATGAATTTCTAAAAGAAAATGATATGATTATGAGCATTGAAACCTCCATTTTTAAGGGGAAACTATGGCAAAATTTTTGTAGAAATTAAACACTTAGAAAAATATATTTTTAAACAAGTGTTTACAAATAAATTTTGATCATGGTTTTCATATAAAAATTTGCCATAATTTTTGTTACAAAAGTACAAATATTGGAGGTTGATTTTTGATAATAAAAATGACTAAGTATATATTTAGGAAAATATATATATTTAGATGTCACAAATTGTGTGCTACTTGTATATTATGTGTATTAGTTATATTATTTTAGGAACTTGAAAATAATGTAACTCATCAAAATACCAAAATTATAATATGAAAATACTACCAAAATCCCAAGAAAATAAATATATAATTTATACCCAAATATTGGACAATCGGATAAACGGACATATGGACTATAAATATATATATTCCGGAAATAAATTCGTAACTTAACAAATGTGACAAAACGATATTTTTGGAAACAGAAGAAACGGTAAAATATGGAATTTTATAACTATTACAAAATATAGAGTGAATTGCAAGTTTTGTCCTTTATCTTTAGGCATTTTGCAAGTTTTGTCCTTTATGTTTAAAGTTGACGAGTTTTGTCCTTTATGTTTGAAAATCAAGCACGTTTTGTCCTTTGGGGCAAAACGTGCCTGATTTTTAAGGACAAAACGTGCTTGGTTCTTTAAACATAAAGGACAAAACGTGCTTGATTTTTAAACATAAAGGACAAAACGTGCTTGATTTTTAAGGCCCAAAGGGTAAAACGTGCTTGATTTCAAACATAAAGGACAAAACTTGTCAACTTTAAACATGAAGGACAAAACTTGCAAAATGGCCTAAAGTTAAAGGACAAAACTTGCAATTCACTCCAAAATATATCATATTTTGTCAAATAGAAAATATATTATTTTTGAGTGGAGAAAAATATATATTTTCTTAAACAATTTAAAGATATATTATTTTTAGTGGAGTAAATATATATTTTCTTGAACAAATTAAAAATATATTATTTTGGGTGAAAACTAGAAATATATATTTTCTAAAGTTAATCTTAGAAATATATATTATTTTAGAGATATATATTAGGGTATATTTATTTTTGTCAAGTAAAGTTATAGATATTTTTCTATAAAAATTCTCTTAAAATATATATATTTTGAGAATATAAGTTTGGTGATTTTTAGTTGTCTAAAAATAATGTTCCGAAAAATTAAATACAAGTTAAGTATAAAATACTTAATAAATACAAGAAAATACGTATTCTCATACGTATAAATACATACCGGAATACACCACCAATACTTGGAAAAAATACACAAGTATGAAAATACACAAGTACAAGTACACCCATACTTGGGAAAATACATATGTGGGAATACATAATAAACCAAGTTAAAATATATTATTTTAACAATATTTCAAATAATTGGATAAATATAATTTAAGTTAAAATATTATTATTTTAACTAATAATTATATACCTTGGAATTAGATAATGTACATCAAAGATGTAACTTAATTATACCAAGATTTTCAAAATAAGTCTTGATAAACAAATAAGACTAAGAGTCGTTACACGACCAAAACGTCTAATAAAACATAACACGTGTGTAGGTAGTGGTACGTCATCAGGAAGAAATCTTCGAGTTACAGGAGACAGGGCGCAAATCAGTGAGTTCATGTCCCCCTTTTCTTTTAACTGTTTTCAGTTTTATAGCTTCAGGGGTGAAATACATGTTTCAAAAGTTTCAAACGTTTACAAATGGTATGGTTAACTAAGGAATGAACTGTTAGATCATGTGAATGGGTAGGCGTTAACTTAAGACCATTAATCCTTGGATAAGGACCGTGGGGCATGAGTGATAGATCTATTTGGGTGTTGTGAGCCCCACCCATGGGTTCACGAGTTGGCTCATGTGGTGACTATGTCGTTCCCGCCAGGTTGGCCGGTACGAAATCCGCAAAGGTTTGAGTCTTCCTGCACCACTGCACACATATCAATGTCCTTGCAAAACATTAATTGATATGTTTATAGACGCTTTCATACCAGATTACAAAGGAATACTTACAAATGTTTATAAAATTATTCGAGCTCACATACAAAATACATGAACTCGCTCAACTTTTGTTGATGTTTTCAAAATTACATGTATTTCAGGAAACAAGATGGATCTTGGGCGCTGGTGTTGTTTTCAAGATGTAAAATTCAAGTTTAGATGTCATCAACTTTTGTTGGTCTGTAACTTAACCAGAGGTTATGTTGGTTGGAACTTAAATGACTTGTGTTTGTAACGTTTTAAACTTATGAACGGATGCACATCATTTTAATCATATAGTTGTTTATTATAATTGAATGCAATGATATTGAGCAAGTCACACATCATACGCTTCCGTAAAAGTCAGGGTGTGACACATACGATGGTCCCACATAGAGCAGACAATGCCGGTAAGTTTATCACCTTCGATTTGGTTATGTAATCAGCAGATCCATGTCATGCAACAACCTTTGACTGAATTTGCTTTTAATGGTGATGTTTGTTCAGGTTCCGGCTTGATTAGGGTTACATCCGTTATCCGGTCACCCGCTTTCATCTTGGATGGTGGATGGACGACTCTGGCAGGTGATTGGCTTAGCTAGGCGGTTCCCCTTGCAAATGGATTGTATCATTCTTATTCGTTTTCGATTATATCATGGAAAACCAGCAACCTGCATCTCTAATCTGAATCGATTTGCTATATGAAATACACCTAATGTCGCTGATGGTTTTCGATTAGGGTTTATGTGAGTTTTCCTAATCGCTAATGAAGGTAATAAATTTTATGAACTCATCATTCTGCTTATCATGTGTTCATGGATGATAAGACCTTTATTAGATTACAAGGGTTTAGGGTTTCCGCCATTGAATTTTCTAGAATTAGATGTGAAAGGCGCCGTTTATGCAAGAAATTAGCTTGAGCTATGGACTGATGGCAACCTTGGTATGGTAATAATTACCAATTTTTGGTGGTTTAGCAACGAAAGTGACCAGGATGTGGAGACATAATCAACGGCGGTCCAGTGTACCATTGTAATCAGTGACGGAAACACTCATATAATGTGTTTAATCTTGATCGAATACAAGTTTAGTCCTTTTTAAGTTGTGGGCATATAAGCTCATATAGAAAATGGCATTAACATTGATGTGCACAAAATGCAACATATAAATTACATCAATTGTGGCATAAAACTAACCCTTTTTTAGTACTAATGTAGGAAAAAAGTGTGTTTTTGTCTTCCTTTTGTATTTTCAGGATTAAAAGAGCTCAAATGAACAAAATAAGCAAAAAGGCAGCTAAATCTAACATAAATACAAGAAAAGGAACAAACGTGGCATGCCCGACCCCCCGACAGCATCTTCCCAAGAAGAAAAAAGAAGACAGAAGGCTGAACACGCCCCGTGCTCGGTGAACACGGGGGCGTGCCCAAGTGTCAGCATAAAAGACAAAGCTATAGAAGCTTCTATCACCCACCACGGGGGCGTGCCCAGAGGACACGGGGCTGTGGTCAACTCTAAGATTCGCAGAATCTAGGGAAATCTTGATAGTACAGATATGCTTCTGCACACGTGGGCGTGCCCAGCGGACACGGGGGCGTGGTCAACTAATGCAGACAAACTGCAATTAATGAAGAAAGAGAAGGAGGATGGACACGGGACCGTGCCCGAGCAGCTGTTCAGGCTATAAATAGGGGTGCTTGGCTCATTTGCAAACCATCCCTTGGCACACCACCTCACTCACACTTCACCCACCACCATCACAACACCATCATCCACCACCATCATCCATTGTCCATCATAGAGTGTGCGAGTCGTCTCGGGATCCAAGATTGATCGTAAGAGTTCTTGACAATCAAAGGCCATGTTTGCCTAAGTCTCTTACATCACTTGGTGAAGACAAGTGTCTAGTGTAATACTTTTTATTTTTAATCTTTGCGCATTTTTTACTTGGTTATGTATTAATGACTTTAATAACTAGTTTCTTATGTTGAAGGTGATTCTTCCTTATCGTTTTTCCGTGGTGTCTTGGCATTATTTTACTGTCTATATAAAATAGAAGATTTTAACCATTCATATCTCCACGGTCTATATGGAGGTATGTTGGCTACCTGGTCGGGGGTTAAGGGAACGGTTTGGTAAGAGTCTTGCCTTGTTCTGTGTATAGATCCTGCAAGGACCTGGGTCAAATTTAGTAGGACCTCCTTCAATACCCACCGGTATTGGATGGCGGGGGTCCAAACTCTTTGATCCCCTCATATGTAATCTACTATTAATACTTTAACCCGGCTACTTAGGATTGTATCCCTGCTGACTCAGACTACTTAGCCGAGGGTAACGTCACCTTCAAAAGAGGGGCCTACCATAATATGCATTAATAACTTAATTAATTATCTTTCAATAATCCGACCCTTTAGGATTGTATCCTTGCTGACTCAAACTACTGGGTTGAGGGTAACGTCACCTTCAAAAGAGGGGCCTACTACAATAACTAAGATAATCTCTTAAAAAGTGCAAAAGTGTGGAAATAATCAAAGGTTACACTAAACACGAGTCGGAGCCAAGTGATTCATGTTGTCTATCTGTTTTTACTTTTATTTTATTTTTCAGCATTTTAGTTAGTTTTTATTTTTACTTGTTTAAAACCTTTTTCTAACTTTTGATTTGATTAGACGTTGAGGATAAACCAGTATTAAAAGCTCTTGTGTCCTTGGACGACTTCGGTATCTTACCAACACTATAGTACGCTCACGATGGGTGTACTTGCCCATATGTGTGTTTAGTGTTAGTAAATATCGTGTTTTATAAATTTAAAACTTGGCTAAAAAGTGTAAAAGGGCTTAAAAATATAATTAAATACCTATCACACTTTACGCACATCAAGTTTTTGGCGCCGTTGCCGTGGACACAAGGATTTTAAGAAAGTTAGGAAACAACGGCCTAATCGTTTTTTCTAATTTTTTTCTGTTTTTTTTAGGATTTTCTTAATTTTTCAGCTTCTGCAGAACTCAGCACGGGCCGTGCCCGCTGAACACGCCCCGTGCCCAATCATTGGAACTGGCAATCCTGTTTTAAGTCAGACAGTAAGCTGAACACGGGGTCGTGCCCATTCAACACGCCCCGTGCCCAAGTTTCAGTTACTGAAAACAGAACCGTAAGATCCCGACGGTTGGTAATTTCTTACACAAACATGAGTGATACTGATATTTTTTACTTTCGACACTCTTATGGTACGTGGTGTCAAATATGTGGCGGCTCCCATAAAGAATTAGAATGTTATTTTCTCAATTATAAGCCCCATTATATAGACCCATCGTTTTCCCGTAGCCTTAAGAGGGGCGAAAGTAAAAATAATCCTTATCTCTCCCTTGAATGCTCTCAACCGGATCTTCTAGGAGAAATGCTTCTTGATGAACTATTTCAATTGGAAGATCTAATTCTTAATTGGTTAAAAGAACTTAGGATGGATTTCAATAATTTATCTCAAGACGATAACCAAGAAGAATTGTTGGGATCGCATTCAAATAAAAACAACTTCGTCGTTCCCGATGTTACCTCTAACTCTAGCAAGGACTTGAGCGATAGTCGTCCCTGTGTCGATTGTGCCGTGAAGGACTCCCCATCGACTTCGTTCGATGCATACATACACCTTCTTTAACGAGAGCCCGGGAAAGGGTTGGACTTGTCCACCTACATATAACATAGGAATCACCCTCATCGACAACCTCTTGCGTTCCACGTCTTAATCTAGAGCAATTAAGGTATCTTAGGCACTTTGGGGTTGTTCCATCCAGTAAGGAACCGCCCGATCTGAATAAGTTCCTTAGAAATAGACAAACTTCATAACCAGCCTTCCGACACGGGGCCGTGCCCAGGTCAACACGCCCCTGTGTCCACCAAAAGATTCCTCTCTGACTTTTTGTCAGAATACGGACAAAATGTGTCAGGATCTTGCCTGCACACGGGGCCGTGTTCAGCCGACACGGGGCCGTGTTCAGCCGACACGGGGCCGTGTCCAGCATGCTGTCATTTTCTATAAATGCAGCCAAGAATCCTGCACATTTGGACCATCCAGGGACAGAGATTTGAAAGGATCTTCTCACCTACCATCCTAGGTATTTTCTAAAAGAAGGTTCTAACAACCATCTTGTCCTTTCTTCTTTTATCCATTGCCTTCTTCTTCTTCATCTTTCTTGCATCAACACCTCCATTGAAGCTTGAAATCACCATGATTCCAAGCTTTATTGTGATGTTTATTAGGTTTTTGTTCAAGGAATCTTGTTAAAAATAAGTTGCACAACATTGTTTTAAGTTATTTATGCTAAAAAATGCTTCATAAGTTGGAAAAATAATTTGAAACTCCAAGATTCCTTGTTCCAAAAATCTGCAGAAAGTTGAACACGGGGCCGTGCTCGTTGAGCACGGGGCCGTGTCCGATGTACTGTTTCATTAAAGTGAACTATTTTTGGTTTGTTTTCGTAGAATGTCTAGTCAAAACAGTGGAACCTCTTCTGCACACTCCAGAAACAGTCGAAGGGAAAGAAGGTCATCAATTGAAGCAACTCTTGTACGTTACGTAATGGCATTACGTGAAGCTCTTGACGAGATGACTTCGGTAGAGGAGGTCCTAATAGACCGTATAAATTATATTACGGTGGGATTGGAAAACAGTTTTCAAGAAATTAACCTCTTGCACCAGAGGTTAAACATTCTTGTAACACCACCCATGGAACCAATCCTCCCTCAAGAGGATTGGAGCCTAGCACTTGGCATCAACAATCCTACTGGGTGGGATGACTTTCCAGCGGAGCCTCCTCTTGAAGATCTACAAGAAGTCCCGGTGGAGGTTGCACCTCCTCAACCCGATGCCAATGAGCCCGCCTTTCTTATCCCACGGGAGATAGAGGAATGGCTCGCCGACGTGTGAGGAACCCATGCCCGGAAAAAGAAGTTCTTCAAAGCCGCATCCAACCTAGAGAATTATCTCTTTGGAAATTTTGCTAATAGAATAATTTTAGGCTAGAACTTCTTGATTTAGATTTCTTATGCTTCTTTGACCTATTTATCTAGAATTTTAACTTTTTAGGATCATTATGTAATTCTCCCTATGACTTAATAAATGATGGTTTTAGTTAATTTGGTGTTTGGATGATGTTGAAATGGATAAAACACACTCGGGATGGTGAAGGATAACAAGGGAAACTTGAACCAGCACCCCATGCACGAAAACATGGCCATCCGACAAAATTTTCTTCATTACAGCAAGTCCAGCACGGGCCGTGCCTGCCCAACACTGCCCCGTGCTGCACAATCTGCAGAAAATGCCCAGTTCAGGTAACTGGACACGGGCCGTGTTCACCCAACACGCCCCCGTGTCCAGGCTTCTGTTTCTTTTTACAAACTTTTGTTACTGGCGATCTGAACACGGGGCCGTGCCTGGACACCACGGGGCCCTGTCCAGACACCCAGTAACATAAATTTTGCTTTTTCACACCTTTTTACACATTCAATCAACCTAAAAACTTATTTTTGGGACACATTGAGGACAATGTGTGCTAAAACTTTGAATCTTGCAAGTCCTAATCACAAGCTTTACACAAAACTCTATTGGAACCGCTAATCACCCCAAATTTTTTCAAAACGTTTTCATTTTTTTACTTGTCTAGGTTTAACTTGGGAATTTCAAATTCTAAAAAGGTTATATTTTTACAAATTTACAACCGATAGCGTCGTGATAAAAAGAACCAACATAAGAAAATTATGAAACGGCATGACAAGTTTAGTTAAAATTTGATTATATATACTTGATCACATAAAAACCCATTCTCACAAAAGTGAGTTTTGAGCCTTTATTGAGCATACAAATACATATCTTTAAACCAAATGCTCATTTTTCGTTTCTTGTGTGAATAGCCGCTTGGTTCTTACGACTCTAGAACTTGCCACGATGATACATTCCAGGCCCTTACTAACTTAAACCCGAGTAAGTAAATGATGGAGGCATTAGGACTAACCCTTTTTCATTTCTACACCATTATTTTTTCTTTTTTCTACCACCTACCCAAAATCCCCCTAATTAACCCCTTTGAGCCTAAACCTTTTCATTTCTTAACCAAAAAACAAACACCCCTTTCACTCACCAAAACCTTTTTTATTTTTAACCCTTTGTTTTAGTAACAAACTCGGTTTTTCGTATGACTTTTCAAAAAAAAAAAATAATGTTGATGATGAAGCAAAAATAAACAAACAAGTTCATAAAAAATAACTTTGTTTGAATAATGGCTTCATCAAAATAAAAATTGGAAAAATAAAAAGTCTTACGAAAACCGATGCTTTTTACGCCTTTCGCCCTTTTACTAACCACTAACCCAACCACCTACCATTAACCCAAGCCTAACCCTTCACCCAAAAGTCCTCTTGATATTTACAAATGTATATAGTTAAAAAGGAGGAGGATTGATTGCTTGGCAAGCCTATGGTAGAAGTAAGTTCCATGCCGCTCTCGAGTGATTCACTAAAATACATCTTCGGCCGAGTGTTGAGTGATCCCCCGTGAGGTATGTGAACTTATATATAAGTGGAATTTTAAAAAGGCATGTTATGACCTAATAAGTAATTTATCTAATGTTTTAAATAAATCATGACGGATAGGATTGTAAATAAATAAAAATAAAACTTAATAAAGAATCTTGGAAATCCCGACACTCTATGACAAGCTTAAAAACCTTCTCTTCTACCCATTCCATTTGGGAGTGTGAAGCCACATTATAAAGAGTTTTGCTTGAGGACAAGCAAAGATTCAAGTGTGGGGGTATTTGATGTGCCCAAAATGCAACATATAAATTACATCAATTGTGGCATAAAACTAACTCTTTTTTAGTACTAATGTTGGAAAAAGTGTGTTTTTGTCTTCCTTTTTTATTTTCAGGATTAACTGAGCTCAAATGAACAAAAGAAGCAAAAAGGTAGCTAAATCTAACATAAATACAAGAAGAGGAACAAACTTGGCATGCCCGATCCCCCGACAGCATCTTCCCAAGAAAAATCAAGAAGACAGAAGGCTAAACACGCCCCGTGCTCAGTGAACACGTGGGCGTGCCCAAGTGTCAGCATAAAAGACAAAGCTATAGAAGCTTCTATCACCCACCACGAGGGCGTGCCCAGCAGACACGGGGCCGTGGTCAACTCTAAGATTCGCAGAATCTGGGGAAATCTTGATAGTACAGATATGCTTCTGCACACGGGGACGTGCCCAACGGACACGAGGGCGTGGTCAACTAATGTAGACAAACTGCAATTAATGAAGAAAGAGAAGGAGGATGGACACGGGCCCGTGCCCGAGCTGCTGTTCAGGCTATAAATAGGGGTGCTTGGCTCATTTGCAAACCATCCCTTGGCACACCACCTCTCTCACACTTCACCCACCACCCACTACCATCACAACACCATCATCCACCACCATCATCCATTGTCCATCATAAAGTGTGTGAGTCGTCTCGGGATCCAAGATTGATCGTAAGAGTTCTAGACAATCAAAGGCCATGTTTGCCTAAGTGTCTTACATCACTTGGTGAAGACAAGTGTCAAGTGTAATACTTTTTATTTTTAATCTTTGCGCACTTTTTACTTGGTTATGTATTAATGACTTTAATAACTAGTTTCTTATGTTGAAGGTGATTCTTCCTTATCGTTTGTCCATGGTGTCTTGGCATTATTTTACTGTCTATATAAAATAAAAGATTTTCACCATTCATATCTCCACGGTCTATATGGAGGTATGTTGGCTACCTGGTCAGGGGTTAAGGGAACGGTTTGGTAAGAGTCTTGCCTTGTTCAGTGTATAGATCCTGCAAGGACCTGGGTCAAATTTAGTAGGACCATCTTCAATACCCACCGGTATTGGATGACGGGGGTCCAAACTCTTTGATCCCCTCATATGTAAGCTACTATTAATATTTTAACACGGCTACTTAGGATTGTATCACTGCTGACTCAGACTACTTAGCCGAGGGTAACGTCACCTTCAAAAGAGGGGCCTACCATAATATGCATTAATAACTTAATTAATTATCTTTCAAAAATCCGACCCTTTAGGATTGTATCTTTGCTGACTCAAACTACTGGGTTGAGGGTAACGTCACCTTCAAAAGAGGGGCCTACTACAATAACTAAGATAATCTCTTAAAAAGTGCAAAAGTGCGGAAATAATCAAAGGTTACACTAAACACGAGTCGGAGCCAAGTGATTCATCTTGTCTATCTGTTTTTACTTTTATTTTATTTTTCAGCATTTTAGTTAGTTTTTATTTTTACTTGTTTAAAACCTTTTTCTAACTTTTGATTTGATTAGACGTTGAGGATAAACCGGTATTAAAAGCTCTTGTGTCCTTGGACGACCTCGGTATCTTACCAACACTATACCATGCTCACGATGGGTGCTCTTGCCCATATGTGTGTTTAGTGTTAGTAAATATCGTGTTTTATAAATTTAAAACTTGGATAAAAAGTGTAAAAGGGCTTAAAAATATAATTAAATACCTATCACACTTTACGCAAATCAAACATTCAGCATCATGTTGGATTGTTTGGATAGTGTATTAATATATGCCAACTTTGCAGTAGAAGAAGAGGGAATTATATATGCCAACTTTGCAGTAGGAGAAGAGAGAATTGCATATCAACTAGAGCCATGTGACTACCACAAGAATGATGATAGTTGGACCCATTGTCACTTCTGGTTTGTAATTCTTTGGATTTTACTAAAATAACTTCATGGTAAATCTGAAGTACTTATTATTAACATTTGTTATTCAAAACAAAAGAGAACCAAACAACATAAAGGTAATTATATCTTTTTATAGACAAGAATTTAGATGTAAAGGCACCTTTTTGGCCATATCTAAGCTCTAACAAAATAAATGTTAATTCCTAGACAATACATGTATTTAGAATTGTTATCAGACTAGGTTTAGTAGTTATCCAGATATATATAAGTTTGCTTAGCAAAATATTATACAGTGTTGGGTTGTTGCTAATATGTTTTTTTTTCTCAAATTATTCAGCAAATGGGTGGACGGTAGGAAATATAAAAGCATCCTGATGTGTATTGTGTACATTACTCTTTAGATGATGTGGAAAGAACATAATGGTTTGACTTTTTGAGGTTTGAAGAGATCGGCTGATAGAGCGCGCAAAGACATCATCTCCTCCTTATTCAATTGGATTAATCACAGGTCTAAAAATGTGGTTAGGGGTTGGGCTTGGTGGGTCACTCTAGGATCTCTTATGCATCATGTAGTTTTGTTATGCATCTTTTTTTCTCTTCCTGTATCCAGCTCGCTGGAGGCCTTTTGGCTTTTTTGTTTTTAATGCTATGTCGTTCTTAAAACAAGTCAGCAAATGGGTATGAAGTTGTGATGAATTAGTATTTAACATGATATACAGTCAAACAGTTTCACGTAGATTTGATATTGCAGATTGTATTTTTTGGTAACAAGTCATACAACAACTTGCATTTTGTAGTTTTGTTATCAACAAAAAAAGGTAAATGTGTGGTTGTTTATATTAGAATCAAACCTGACAGCTTAGAACATTATTAAGAGGTTTGATCTGCCGCGAAGCATGTGTTATGATTCAACCATATCCAATTCGACAATATTTACCGTTTAGTGCGCTGCGTCGCGAAGTGCGCATGGTTTAAATACTAGTTTAAATAAAACTAGTGGTAAGACCCATGTGCAAACACATGTGATTTTTAGAAAACAATGCATAACACATTTTGATAGAAAGTAAAAAAATAATTAGTGCAGACTTACAAAATTGATATAAACTAATGGTCAACCGGTTTAGTCAACAAGAATTCCATTATGTTGATTACCTAACCACTGTTGTCTACCGACTGTTAAAAACCTCTGTTGCTTTCCAACAGACGTTTGCTAACAACTGTCATCCATTATCTCCAACTGTCGCAGCCCCCGACCCCTACCCCGGGACCGGGCGCCGGGGGACACAGAGCTGGTGTTATTGGTGTTTATTAATTTGGCAGTGGAATTTAAAACATCAGGATCGCAGTTAGGAAATAAATCTCAGAGTTTTAAACACCAAACTTTTATAATAAATAAATGGGATAAAACCCAAGTTTCATTCATAATACATTTATAGGGATAAACCCTAATTATTGAAAACATAATCTCCTTTTTATTTAGGTAACTTTTATAGCCACTTCTTTAAGCTTTCAGTGCTCCGCGGCTGGCTTCTATTAGCTTCACATTAAGTTACCTGAAACACGTTTTAAAAAGATTTTATCGGCAAGAAATACTGGCGAGTGCATCCCGGTTTAATCAAAACAAGCTTTTATAACTTTAAAGTATTGAGAGCGCTTAAAATGTTTATATCTACCAATATACCCATTTAGTATTTGTCATGTTGGCAGTTCCATGACTGTGGTCATATTACTCATTGGCTAACTAGTTGTCCAATAGTAACGTATTTACTAGTAGTGTATACAAAACCCCACATACCGGCAGCAATTGTGGAACACATAGACTCAATCACTGTAAGTATAATTGAAAATATTTGAGGTTTTGGTAAAACAGTTTGGTATAAAAAGAGAATGACTCACTTTGTTGACTTAGGTATTTCTACAACTCCCTGTTGGTGTTCCTAATTATTATCTAATAAAAATAAATAATGCACACGTGTTAGTAAGATAACCCAAATCACTTAGCCATACAACACGAGACAGAACCCCAACGAACTGAGTCAGGCAGAGCCTTGACATGCGTTACGGGGCCCTAGATCAATCGGGTAGGGTAACGAATTAGTGATCGGGGGTTAAAATACTTACAACGAGGCAGAGCTTCATGTTTTAGGGGTATAATACCGGGCAACGTTTAGCTATAATAGAGGTAGAGAGAAGAAACATAAATCAACGATTGAACGGAGGCTGGAGGCCTCCTTTTATACATGAGTTCGCCACTGGCTCGCGCCCCGCGAGCCCTGACTCTAGTTCTTTCGCGGCCCGCGAGGGCAACCCTAGCTATGGCTAGGGTGGCCAGGTGACCCCCTAGCTTCAACAGGTGGTGGTGTGTGCGAAGCGTGATATGTTTTTATTAATATTTTGAGCCCATCTTACGCATTAGTCAAGTTTTAAATTTAAAAAACACGATATTCTACTAACACTAAACACACACTTGGGCAAGTGCACCCATCGTGAGCGTAGTATAGCGTTGGTAAGATACCGAGGTCATCCAAGGACACAAGAGCTTTTAGTACCGGTTTATCCTCAACGTCTAATCTATCAAAATTTTTTAAGAAAAGTTTCGAAACATAAAAATTAAAACTAAAAGTGAAAAGATAAATAAAATAAAAATCGATAGACAAGATAGAATCACTTGGATCCGACTCGTCTTTAATGTATCCTTTGATGATTTTCACACTTTTGGACTTTATAAGAGATTATCTTAGTTATAGTAGTAGGCCACTCTTTTGAAGGTGACGTTACTCTCAACCCAGTGGTTTGAGTTAGCAGGGATACAATCCCAAAGGGTCGGAATCTTGAAAGATAACTAAGTAAGTTATTAATGCGAAAAGTGGTAGGGCCCTCTTTTGAAGGTGACGTTACCCTCGGTTAAGTGGTTTGAGTCAGCAAGGATACAATCCCAAGAAGCCGGTTTAAAGTATTAATAGTAGTTTACATATGAGGGGTTCAAGCTATTCACACACTTCCATCCAATACCAATGGGTATTGAAGGAGGTCCTAGTAAGCTTGAACCAGGTCCTTGCAGGATCTATACACTGAACAAGGCAAGAACCTTACCAAACCATTCCCCTAACCCTCGACCAGGTAGTCAACATGCCTTTATATAGACCGTAAAGACATGAATGATGCAATCTTTTTCTTTATATAGACAGTAAAGTAACCTCAAGACACCACAGAAAAATGATAAGAAAAATTCACCTTCAACATAAGAAACTAGTTATTAAAGTCATTAATACAAACCCAAATAAAAAGTGCCGAAATATTAAAAATCAAAAGTAATATAATAAAGACTTGTCTTCCCCAAGTGATGTAAGAGGCTTAAACAAACATGGCCTTTGGTTGGCAAGAACTCTTACAATCAATCTTGAATCCCGAGACTACTACACACTCTAAAGATGGATGATGGATGATGGTGGTGGGTGTTGGTGTTGGTGTTGTAGTGGTGGTGGAGTGGTGGCAAAGTGGGAGAGTAGTGGTTTGCAAATGGATGCCTTTCAACAGAACCAAACACCCCTATTTATAGCCAATACAAAGCTCTGGCTACGACCTTGTGTCCAGCGGGCACGCCCCCGTGGCCAGCATCTTCTATTCCTTCATTTATTGCAAGTGGCAGCAGAGGGCCCCACACGACCCCGTGTTTCCTGGGCACGACCCCATGGTCAACTCTTATCTGTACTATCAAGATTCTGCGTATCTTTGCGTTGACCATGCCCCGTGCTGAGCTGGGCAGGCCCCTGTGGAAGCTTCTACAAGTTTGTCTTTTGTGTAGGCCCCTAACCACGCCCCATGCCCAGCTAGGCATGCCCCGTTTTCAGAATTCTATTGCCTTGTTTTTGCTTTGGGGATGCTGCCGAGGGGTCGGGCATGTCACGTTTATTCCTTCTTTTTGTATGTATGTTGGTTTTGGCTGCTTGTTTGCTCCTTTTGTTCGTTTAAGCTCATTTGGTCCTGTAAATTCAAAAGGAAGAAAGAAACAAGCTTTTTCCAACATCAATACTAAAAAGGGTTAGTTTTATGCCTCAATTGATGTAATTTATATGTTGCATTTTGCACACATCAAATACCCCCACACTTGAATTGTTGCTTGTCCTCAAGCAAAACTCTCTAATATGTGGCTTACACACCCAAATGGAAGAGGTAGAGGAGAAGTTTTTGGGCTCATCTTGAGTGTTGGGAAAACAAGATCTTTATAGAGTTTTATTTTTATTTTATTTACAATCCTATTCATCATGATTTATTTAGAATATTTTATAAGAAAAATTATTTATTTGGGCATAACATGCCTTTTTAAAATTCCATTTATATACAAGTTCACATACCTCACGGGAGATCACTCAACACTCGGCCGATTTGTATATTTTTGTGAAAGACTCGAGACCGGCATGGAACTTACTTCTACCATATGTTTGCCAAGCGATCAATCCTGCTCCTTTTTAACTATAAACCTTCGTAAATATCAAGAGGACCTGGGGAAAAGTGTAAAAAGCGTCGGTCATCGTAAAAATGGCGAAAAGCGTAGGTCGTCGTAAAACTTTTTGTTTTTGTGACTTGGGCTAAGGGTAGGTGGTTTTGGTTAGTGGTTAGTAAAAATGGCGAAAAGCGTAAAAAGCGTCGGTCATCGTAAAACTTTTTGTTTTTGTGACTTTTATTCAAACTAAGCACGTTCAAACAATATTTCTTTGAGGAACTTGTTTGTTTATTGCTAAACTTCCATTTTTTTTCATGTCACAAGATAACCGAACTTTTTACTAAAACACAGGGGTTGAAGAGGAAAAGGTTTTGGTGGGTAAAAGGGTGTTTGTTTTGTGGGTTTTGAAATGAAAATGTTTAGGCTCAAAGGGGTTAACTAGGGGGATTTTGGGTAGGTGATAAAAAAATAAAAAAATAATGGTGTTGAAAGGAAAATTGGTTGGTCCTAATGCCTCCATTTACTTACTTGGTTTTAAGTTGGTAAGGACCGGGAATGTATCGTCGTGGCAAGTTCTAGAGTCGTACGAATCAAGCGGCTATTCACACAAGAAACGAAAAATAAGCATTTAGTTTATAGATATATGCATGTATGCTCAATAAAGGCTAAAAACCCACTTGTTGTGGGAATGAGTTTATAATGTGATCAAGTATATATAATCAAATTTTAACTAGATTTGTCACGCCATTTCATAATTTTCTTATTTGGTTTTTTTTATCACGACGCTATCGGTTGTAAATTTGTAAAAATATAACATTTTTAGAACTTGTTATTCCCGAATTAAACCAAGACAAGTAAAAAAAATTGAAAAAAAATTTGGGTGATTAACGGTTCCAATAGAGTTTTGTGTAATACTTGTTATTAGGACTTACAAGATTCAAGGTTTTAGCATCCCCCCCACTTAAATTACACATTGTCCTCAATGTGTTCCAAAAATAAGTTTTTAGGTTGATTCGAATGCGTAAATGGTGTTGAAAAACAAATTTTTCTGTTACTGGGCGTCTGGTCACGGCCCCGTAGGCAGATCGCCAGTATCAAAATGTAACAGAAGGCTGGCCACGGGTCGTGTTCAGCGAGCACGACTCGTGGCCAGTTACCTGAACTGGGACTTTCTTCTGCAGAGCCTGGGCATGGGGCGTGTTGGGCTGGGCACGGACCCGTGCTGAACTTGCTGTAATGCTGGAAAAGTTGACGGAAGACTTTGTTTTTGTGCATGGGGTTGTGGTTTTAACATTCCCTTGGTAACCTCCATCTTTTTGAGTGTGATTTATGCTTGAAAAGTAAAACTAAACTAGAAAACGTAAAAGTTAAACTAAATTAATATGAAACTAAAACTAAGGATAGTTCCACGGAATGCCTCCGTGGTGCGCCACGTTTATAAGGGTCCTTGGCTAGACCCAAAGTCAGTCATATGTTACCCGAGCGGGATGACTCGCATCCCGTGTTGCACCATCGGAGAACGTCATCTAAGCTTGAGTCTATGACATCCATGTAGTTGACTGGGTCGTCCTCTACTCTTTTCCCAACCCCGAATTTCATCTCCTTATCTACAACCCTCAATGTTAACTTCCCATCACTCATATCCACCATTGCATGAGCGGTGGCAAGGAATGGTCTTCCTAGAATGAGTGGAACTTCGGTGTCTTCCTCCATGCCGAGTATGACCAAGTCGGCCGGTAAGACAAAGTCTCCGACTTTTACCAATAAATTCTAGACGGCACCTTGTGGGTATTTGATAGACCTATCGACAAGTTGTATGCTCATCTTTGTGGGGCTCGTCTTACCTAGTCCGAGTCGGTCAAACATTGATGCGGGCATGAGATTGATGCTAGCCTCAAGGTCGGCTAGTGCATTTCGTACAAGTGATCCCCCAATGGAACAAGGGATGGTGAAGCTCCCGGGATTGATTTTCTTTTGTGGGCATTTGTTGAGTAGTACGGCGGAACATTCTTCACCTAGATTGATCAATTGCAATGTTTCAATCTTCCTTTTGTGGTTGAGGGAGTCTCTCATGAATTTTGAGTACTTTGGCATGTAACATTTCCATTTTTATCATATAAGAGTTATAGGTTGTTTAAGTTTATTTAACCACTAGTAACTAGTTTTATTTTTCAACCCATATAGTTTTAAAAACTATTTTATATATAATTAGTTGGAATGTTATACTAATTAATTGGCTTGTATATGTGTGACATTTCTATTTTCTATATTAAAATAAAGTATATAAAACTTATATTATTAAATGGGTAAATTACGGGTAGGTTGACTATTAGAAATATGAAGTACCTAGACGGACCTAGGAACCGTTTAATAATTAAATTATAAAAATACATTATATTTGGACTTACTTTGTTTTTAATGAAACTTAGGCCAAAATGTAGACAAAAATATTCTCGTTCTAATGACATATTCATTGTTTTATAAAACGTCATATTTTAGAAATTATAAGCACCAAATAAATGAAACAGCTGAATTAATTATATTATATAAATAATAAAATAATAAAAAAATCAAATAATCTAAACATATTGTCTACGTATGCATGTAGTTATGAGAATTATGTGTACATGGGAATTAAATGTGCCATGTGTACGTGTCCTATTTCAAATGAAAAATGAATTAATTTCCTTATGTACGTGTACAAGAATCCGAACAATTTCGTGGCTTACAAGACTAGTCCTCAACTATAAATAAGAGCTGCATTTCTACATTCCAAAGTACTCAAACTTCTTTTTCCCTTTCCTTCTGCTATGGCTCTCGCCAACTTTCTCCCTCTCTCTAAAAAAATTCTATATTGATTATTATTTTATTTATAATAATAATAAAGCCCTGTCCCGTTTTAAGTGTTTTAACCCCTAATCACTGATACCCTGTCCGATTGATCTAGGGCCCCGTAATGCATGTCAAGGCTCTGCTCGACTAACTTCGTTGGAGTTCTGTCTCGTGACATATGGATAAATATGAATTGGGTTACTATACTTAACACGAGTGCATTTTATATTTTATTAAATAGCTCTGGAGTTATACCCAATATTATATCAGAAGGCTTTCTAGTTGAACCCTAAAGTTACAAAGTGAGTCCATTCTCTTTTCTCACAGTTTGTGAGCCATTCTCCTTTTTATCACCTTTTTGTGATACAATTATATTTAAAAATGCTTTCCAAAATCCTAGATGTTTATCAGTTATACTTACAGTGATTAAATTTTTGTATTCTACAATAGCCGTCGGTATGGGGGGTTTTTATACATTAATTGACACTCGTTACTATTGGCCAAAGAGTTAGCCAATAGTAGCACAAATATGGTTTAATATGATTTAGTGGAGGCATGAACATTTAATGCCATATATTAGTAATAATATATTTTAAACCTTTATTTATGACTTTGTTATTTAAAAATTGCATTATATTTAATGTTTAAATATGGTTTAAATATTATGGTTAAAATGTTATAGTTAATATTTAATATAGTATATTATGGTTCAAATATTATATTTAATATTAATAAAATTTAACGAGATGTATATCTAATCCATATTATTCAAGATTTCATAAAAAATAATTTTATATTTGACATATGGGTAACTTTATTATATACACCTAGTTACTAGTGGTCATATCTAGTTAGGTAATTTCTATGTGATATGTAATATTAATTTTTATATTAAAATATGATATTAGTTTTTATATTAGTGATCTAACTAAGTGCACACATTTGTATCTAACACAACTATGTGTAATTGTTTAAGAATGAAAAGTGTGCAAATGTAAAATATATCGCAAGCACATATTATGAGTACTCATTACAACTATATATGATTTGTAAAATAATTTGAAAATGGTATATCTTAAAAGATATATAGAAGGATATTTATTATTCAACTTTTAATATACTAAGATTATATTTTAAATCTTAGTCACATTAATAAATTAAATAATAATATCACAATTATTTAATTAATGTATTATATTTGATAAAGTTATATTTATTAATTTGACAGAAAATGATATATTTCATTTTCTAGGCTAATTGGTTTTATGCTATAGAAAATATATTTGACAAAGTAATGTCATGGGACACCATTAAGTTCAGAGTCACTAGTTGAGAGAATGATCAACAGTGATATGACTAGAAATATGACCAAAGTCACTAGTTAAGAGAATGATCAACAGTGTTGTTATGGGTGGTTTTCTGAACCCATACCCTGGATTATAACCTGACCTTATTATTTCTGATTATGACCAGGATACCGGATCAGGATATTGGTAACATCCTGATGCAGTATCCTGGCAGTTACTAATTATTCACGTGCAAGTTATGGTTGCAAGCTTATAACGTTCATGTGGACTTGTTCTCTTGAAAACTCGCTCCAATCAGTTGGAAGAAGGAAGTTGAAGCCGGAAGAAGGGGTCTACAACGTTCAAAAGGGAATATTCCGGAGTATCCCTAGTTTATAGAAGAGTTAGTTTGTTAATTGTAACTATAAATAGAAGGCCAGATCGATAGGAACATTTCACTTCACTCTCTGTTCTCGAACTCGCACTTCTTTTTCTTTCTATTGCGCACAAACACTCAACACTTGTAATCGTTGTACCACTTAGCATTGATCTGAGCCATATCCTGCACTGTATCCTGAATTTTGAAGTAATAAGAAGAACAAGGCAGTTGACGACTGTCAGCTCCCAAGGTTTTATGCCGGAGATCTAGATTGATCAAGGGCTTTCCTCGTATATCTCGTGTCAACCTTTACATTTCTTCTCATTGTTTGATTATTGATATAGCTTGGTATCCTGAGTTATATCCTGAAACTGTTTTTGCAAACTAATAAACCAACATATTTTCTACAAGTATTACTAGCACACTACCTCACAAAACTAATTTGATCACTTAATTGCTTCGGTAATTTTTGACCAAAATAATTTGGCGCCCACCGTGGGGCAAGTGGTGCTATTTTTACTAAAAACTTTCTTAAAATCACTACTTGGTTTTCTCTTTTCAAAACTTTTTGCACGACTATTTTCAATGGCCTCAAAATCAAACATGAGCTCTTCATCCATGCCTGCTACAACCTCTTCCACAACCGGTTCGGTGCTTCCACCACCTCCACATATGCAAGCTCCTTCACAGGCTCAATCTCCTCCAAGGAGGGTTGAGACTCACATATCCCGAGACACTGTTCCTACTCAAAATGTCCACAGATCTGGTGTTTCAGGGAGAACTCCTGTTATGGCTTCTAATGATGAAATTCTAACTTTGTTTGGTAGTATACAGGATCAGATGAAGCAACATCAGGAAACCAATAGGATGCTGATAAACAAGATACAACTCTTGAAGCCTAACTCTAAGAGACCTGCTGAGGATACTGTCACTCCTTTGCAGCCTAGAACCCTGAACTTTAGTTCGGCGGTGTATACTGAGGATAGTCAGGGCAATGTTGTGCCCAGTCATTCCCAGGGCAATACTCCTGAAATACCCTCAACAGCCAGTATATCGACTGTCAGAGGACCAGGATATGCTCCGGGATATGGCCAGAATCCTCAAACTGGTAATGTATCTAATAATATTAATACCCTTGCAACTAACAGTCTTGGATCTTTGCAGGATACAGGTGTGACCTCAGCACTTTCTAGGGAGCTGCAGAAATTGAATGATATGATATCCAGTGTGCCTAGGGTCGTGCAACCTATTCCATAAGTATCCCAGGATAGCCACATGATATCCCGGTTTGCATATCCTATATGTGATGCTGAAATTTCAAAAAGATTTCAAACTCCCAATATGAAGCTTTATGACGGAACCACGGATCCCGAGGAGCATATTGCTCAGTATAGGGAGAGGATGGAAATTAACCCTATTCCTCCAGATCTCAAGGAAGTATGCCTCTGCAAGGGCTTCAGTTATACTCTAACAGGATCAACCTTAAAATGGCTCTTAAATGTCCCGCCTCATTCAATTACATCATTTGCTTATTTGGTTAACTTGTTTAATATGCACTTAATTTGACAGAAAATGATATATTTCATTTTCTAGGCTAATTGGTTTTATGCCATAGAAAATATATTTGACAAAGTAATGTCATGGGACACTACTAAGTTCACAGTCACTAGTTGAGAGAATGATCAACAGTGATACAACCAGAATCACTAGTTGAGAGAATGATCAACAGTGATATGACCAGAAATATGACCAAAGTCACTAGTTGAGAGAATGATCAACAGTGTTATGACCAGAGTCACTAGTTGAAAGAATGATCAACAGTGATATGACTAGAGTCACTAGTTGAAAGAATGATAGACAGTGATTTGACCACCATCACGGGAACCGCCTAGTGACAAATACCTTTAAATAATAATAAAATGTACGATATACTTGATAAACTTCACTATTGGATGAAAGTGAGCCAATGAGTGATATGACCACCGTCACATCGGAACTGCCACCATGTTACAAATTTGATTGAGTTGTTGGGTAAATATAAACAAATATAAAAACCCTTAATGCTGTAAGGTATAACAATATATTTTATAAAAATGGAATGAACTCGCCAGTATTTATTACTGATAAAATATTTTCAAAATGTGTTTCAGGTAATTTGCTGTAAAGATAATAGTAGCTAGCTATGGAGCATTGAAGGCTTAAATAAAGTGGCTATAAATACTTGAATAAAAGAAGAAATTATGTTTTAGTTATTTGGGTTTATCCCTATAAAAACAATTGAATTGAATATGGGTTTGAGCCTATTTATTTAATAATAAAAGTTGGTGTTTTTATAAACTCTGAAATTATTTCCTAACTACGATCCTGATGAAAATTTTCCGCTGCGTATTTAATAAACACCGGTACCACTTGACTGGTTCACGGCTCCCGCTCACAGGGTGGGGTCGGGGGTTGTGACATGGCATTTGAGTGAGGACTTCTACAAATGGAAGAATGATATGCAATTGTTTTAGTAAGTTTACGAATTTTATGAATTGCTCGTCGGTCTTTTGGCGAAGTAATCGACAGGGGTAGGGTACCGAGGGCTTTTTGGTAGGTTTTGAAATTTGGTGGAGGAGTTATTTCCTTGTGGGTTGGGGGTGAAGTCGTGGTTTGTATGGGTGGATTATTGTTGGTTGAGGGTAGTGGGGCTTCCTCGGGACCTACGGTCCGGTTTCTTAGTGTTATGAGGTGTACTTGTGCCTTTGGGTTGGTTTCGGCATTATTAAGTAATGCGCCTTGTGGTCTCTCGGAAAAATTTTGGGCTAGTTGACTTAGTTGTTTTTCAATGTTTTGAATACTAGCTTGTTGATTTCTAAAGTTGGATTCCGCTTATAGGAATCGATCCGAGTACTTTTTTTCGGTTTCGGAGATGTGGCTTGTAACGAGGTCTTCAAGCCTCTCCCGTCCCCCTTGTTGTTGTTGAGTGAAATTTTGTGACTCATTTCTTGGTTGTCGTTGAAAGTTTGTTCGTTGATTTTAATTATGTTGGTTACTACAATTTTCGGGCCCCCTCAAACCAAGGTTAGGGTGGTTATGCCATCCTTGGTTGTAGGTACCCGTTGGGGGACCCGATGGCCTAGGTCTATTATCAATGTAGTTTACCATTTCTGTTTGATTATCCATTTCTTTCATACAACTCCAATTTTCATGTGGCCCACCACACCCTTCACAAGCCATAACCGAGGCCGTTTTTGCCATTTCTAACTTTTTGATTTTTGAAGATACGACCTCGATTTGGGCTTGTAAAGAGGTGCTCTCATCTACTTTATGGGCGCCCGGGGCAATAGATTTTATGCCTCGGGGGGTGTGCCATTGAAAATTGTTTTGAGCAATTTCCTCAATTTGATTATAAATTTCATTTGGGTGACGATTACCTAGGAGTCCCCCGGAGCTTGAGTCGAGTGTTTGTCTCGTGTGTGGCAACAATCCATTATAGAAAGTGGATACTTGTTGCCACACTACGAGACCATGATGAGGACATTTCCTCAATAGCTCCTTGAATCTTTCCCAAGTTTCATATAAGGATTCCACGTCTTCTTATGAATATGTATTGATTTCAGTCATTAATTTAGCACTTTTAGAGGATGGGAAATACTTATATAGAAATTTTTGGGAAAGTTCATCCCAAGTGTTTACCGAACCACTTGGGAGGGTGTTTAGCCAAGCCTTAGCTCAGTCTTTTAGTGAAAATGGGAACATTCGGAGGCGGATGACGTCGTTTGAAGCTCCGTTGATCCGGAAAGTGTCACATATTTCCAAAAAGTTGGTAATATGTAAATGAGGATCTTCATCAGCTAGGCCATGGAAGGTTGCGGAATTTTGGAGCATTTGAATCAAATGAGGCAGAAGTTTGAAGTTGCTGGCATCGACATTCAGTGCATTGATAACGACTTCAAGATTACCGACCGTGGGCCGTAGGTAATCCATTAAGGTACGCTGGTCCGCCATTGGGAGTTGGTCCCCCGAAGCTTTCTCTTGATTTTTGGCTTTTAGTCTTTTTCTTAGAAAGCGTTCGGGTTCGTCTAGAGGTTCTTTTTTGTCTTTAATAGAACTGGAGCTCATGCGCTGCGTAGAGAGTTCAGGCCCTTCGATTAAGTTCCAAGTCCTGTGATAAAAACAAAAAGAATATCGGTCAGATCTCTCACCACGGCCCCGTGGTCACTGACCATGGCCCGTGGTCGTTGTTACAGTAGCTGTTTTCTGGATCCCAGTTACTGGGGAGTTCAGCACGGCCCCGTGGTGCACCGCCACGGCCCCGTGGTCACTCGTTTGTAACTCAGAAAACAAAACTGCCAGTAAGAATGATGGGCCCGACCCCGTGTCCGACCGAGCACGGCCCGTGCTGAAGTCTGCAGAAACTGAAAATTTAAGAAAATCCTAAAAAAATAGAAAAATAAGTAAAAATTATAAGGCCGTTGATCTTAAACTTTCTTAAAATCCTTGTGTCCCCGGCAACGGCGCCAAAAAAACTTGGTGTGTACGAAGCGTGATATGTTTTTATTAATATTTTGAGCCTATTTTACGCATTAGTCAAGTTTTAAATTTATAAAACACGATATTCTACTAACACTAAACACATACTTGGGCAAGTGCACCCATCGTGAGCGTAGTATAGCGTTGGTAAGATACCGAGGTCGTCTAAGGACACAAGAGCTTTTAGTACCGGTTTATCCTCAAAGTCTAATCAATCTAAATTTTTTGAGAAAAGTTTTGAAACATAAAAATAAAAACTAAAAATGAAAAGATAAATAAAATAAAAATAGATAGACACACTACTAGAAAAGTGCATGATTTCCTACAGAAATTTCCTACACAATTACTTTTGTCACAGATTCAAACGCATTTGTGACAAATTTCCTACAATTTTTTTTTCCCAAAATTTTGTGTCAAATTTTTTACGCAACAATAACAGAAAATAAAAAAACCCTAATTAATTGACAATTGCGTCACAGATCTGTCAGAAATAATCTACAAAAGTTTAATTGTTAAATATTTCCTGCAAATTTGTGACAAAATATTAATTTTTAGTTTAATTAAACATTCCGTCGGAAATGCGTCACAAGTTGCGACACATTTCCGACAACTAAGGCATATTGCTTAATTTTATTAAAAATAAATACATAGATATACACTTTTATATTTATATATAATAGTAGAGTTAGTATAATAATAAAAAATAATTATATTTCCTACACATTTGTGACAAAATATTTATTTTTTAGTTGATTTAAACATTCTGTTAGAATTGTGTCACAACTTGTGACACATTTCTGACAAAAAGTTATTTTTACATTATTTAATCAAAAATAATAACAAGGATATACATAATTATATTTATAAATAATACTAAATTTAGTTTATTTATAAAAAAAATTATATTTCCTACACATTTGTGACAAAAAGTTTATTTTTCATTAGATTCGTCAGAAAGGCGTAGGAAACAATCATGTGGTTTCCTAAGCATTAATGACAAAATGCTTATTTATTAAATTTAAACATTCTGTTAGAATTGTGTCACAACTTGTGACACATTTCTGACAAAAAGTTATTTTTACATTATTTAATCAAAAGTAATAACAAGGATATACATAATTATATTTATAAATAATACTAAATTTAGTTTATTAATAAAAAAATTATATTTCCTACACATTTGTGACAAAAAGTTTATTTTTCATTAGATTCGTCACAAAGGCGTAGGAAACAATCATGTGGTTTCCTACGCATTAATGACAAAATGCTTATTTATTAAATTTAAACATTCTGTTAGAATTGTGTCACAACTTGTGACACATTTATGACAAAAAGTTATTTTTACATTATTTAATCAAAAGTAATAACAAGGATATACATAATTATATTTATAAATAATACTAAATTTAGTTTATTAATAAAAAATTATATTTCCTAGGCAATAATGGCCTATACACAAATTCAGGAGGAAACCCAATAAATCCGAGAAAGCCAGGAACGATTTGGTGTTTGGTGATAAAAGTCCTAATCCGGAAGAGGTTTTTTGTTCGATTAAATCGTTAGGGTTCCTATGGTTCAAGAATAGATCCAAATGTATAGATTTTTCGTGGGCGGATTGGTGTAAATTTGTATAGTGGTGTTGTGTTGGCCTCCCGGTTTTCTCGGGTTGATCGTGTTTTAATGAAGTTTTCCTTTCAAAAAAAAAAAAAAAGACGACTATAATGCCATGGGCTATCTCCCCCTCATTTACTCCCAAAATTTTAGATCTCCCCCCTCTTCTACTTTCCCCAAAATTTTAGATCTCCCTCTCTTTTTATTCTCTTCTATTTGCCTCCTAATTTGATTCCTCTCCAAGAATCCATCTACTGCCTCTACCTGTCCCTCCCCGATTGATTATCTTTTTCCCTCTTATTTCACTCTTTACTTAATCAGATGTGTGATCATTTAGGGTTTTCGAGTTTCTTAAGCATCGAACCACGGGTTTGCCGGATACGGGGATTGAAGTAGATCTGGTGGCGCACATCATTTTGTATATTATCAACACCGAAAGGTTTGGTTATCAATTTTACGTATCTATTTGTGTATGTTCGCTGATATGTTAGGGTTTCGATTTCAAATTATATGAAATACGTGTTGATGTTTTTGTGTTTTCGATCCAAATTTGTAGTATTAAAAGTTGTATGTGGGTATGTGGATGAGGTAAAGGATTATGTAGATGATTGTGTTGATGCTTAATATTATTTTGTCTCTTGAAGAGTTATTTGTCGTTTCGATTAACAAGTTTTTGATTTCCATTTGCTAGGGTTCATACCGCTATGTTCAACGATTTAACGGGTGTTTGATAGATCAATTAAACTAGGTTTTAAGACCTTGGGCAAAGGGGTTATGGTTCTATTTTCTTTATTATGTAAGGCTATTTTGATACGATAGAGAGTTACTGAGTTCATCGGAAAATGGGGTAAAAATTCACAACCAGAAGAAAATGCCTATTAAATAAGTTGATTATCTTTCTGTTAATGAAAACTTGTTTTTTTTTTTTCTGTCATTGTATCAGCTATATTATGTTTGTTTAGGCTGAATTATGTGAGTGGTTCTTCAAATTTGTTCGATTAGTATTTCCATATTATCAGTTGTAGAAGAACTTTAGTTTGATTTGGTTACTAACTCAATTGGAAGATTATAAATGCTATTTGTTTGATTTGAGGCCTCTTAAATCCATCTGGATGCTTTTCATTTTGGGGATTCATGCGAGGGTTTAGGGTATTACTTCATTGAGTTACTGATGATGATAATGATTGAGATATGCTTCTTTATAATTTTAATTTTATCTTTTATCCAGAGATGAGGTAGAGATATGTATAAAATGTGAAGAAAATTAAAAAGGTTTTATGCAGGTTTCAGATGTTGACATTCATCCTCTCTTGAGACGTGTTTTCTATCTTTATACCTTAGCCCTCCTAAAGAAGAGGTCGGGGCGGTGACCGGAGGGTCACCACCGGTGGATTCAGACCGTCTTGGCGGCGGCGATTTTTAAACCCTGCGATGATGTTGGCTTGCTACCCGGTATGGCAACTTCGGTTGCAACCGTCACACCACTGAGTGGGTTCAACGACGATGATGATCTTTTCAGATCTGAGTCGATTTGTATTGGTATTTTCGTTTTGCTTTCTGAGATTGATTAGATAATTGTGTTAGTAGTGGTGGTCATGTTGTTGTTGGTCGTGATATTGGTGGTGGTTGTGTTAACAGTAGCTGTGAAAAGGCAGGCATGCTTTTTTTTAATGTTTGTGTTGAATAGTACAGGCTGTGTATATGTCGATTTGATGGGGATTTGAAACAATGTCCGACAATGATGGTCGCTTGCTACTTGGCGTGGCAACTTCGTTTGCAGCCGTACCAGCGCTGAGTCGTATTTGGCGATGATGAAGTGCCATTCTGAGCCTTTTCGCTTTGTCACGAGTCGAATGCTTTTGTAGTTTCCGTTTTATATAGGCCTTTTCTCTTTTTTACCCATCAATAAGTTATTTATTTAGAATGTTGAAATACATATGTACAGGTTATATGTTCTGTGTTATTCACCTCAATCGCAGGTACGCTTGATGGCGGTTATGGAAGCAGTGGTGGTGGAGGCGGATCTTACGGCGGAAACTATGGCGGAGGTGGAGGTTATGGTGGAGGTGGCGGCGGCGGTGGTGGAAGATGGTGGTGGATACGGATGAAGTGGTGGCGGTTACTGAAGTAGTGGTGGCGGAGGCGGATCTTACGGCGGAAACTATGGCGTTGTGTAAGAACTGTAAGCATTTGAAGAGTGTTGATTTGCTTTACTGCAATGGAATTTGGGTGGAAGGCGTTGAGTTTGTAATTCTGAATTCTCCGGAGTTGAGAAATGTACACGTTGAAGATCGTAAGTTATCGGAAGCTGCAAGAAGATAGATGGCGAGTAAGTTTATTAAGGTTCAATCCTGAATCCTGATTAAGAACAGGTACTCTTTACAGATTGGATGAAATTGTATATGGTTTGTTTCATTGTGTGTTTGTTGTATTTATATATTCATGATGAAAATAAGAATGCATATTTGTGTTATGTTATTCATATGGAATATTCTTGATCATTAGTTTCATTTGTATACTGTCAGGCAAAGATAGTAATCCCTGCATCTGTTGCATTTATAAAATATTATAATCATAATGAGTTTCAATTGTGACCAATCATTTATAAAATATTATAATCATAATGAAAATAATGAGTTTCTAAGTTATTATAGATTTTTTTATGTAATTTTAGCAGGAAAATTTGGATTTTAATTTTGTTTTATTATTTTTTTTGTTTAAAAAGATTAGTTGGTCATAAATGTGTCACAAAAATAAAAGAGTTTATTTCTATTTTTTTGTCGGAAATGTGTCTAAAAATTAAAGATTTTTTTTTGTTTGTCGGAAATGCGTCACATACAAATACATGATTTTTATTTTTTTTCGTAGGAAATTTGTCACACAAAAAAATAGATTTTTATATTTTATTTTTTTATTTGTCGGAAATGTGTCACTAATAAAAATTTTTCAAAAATATTTATTATTGTATTATCATTATAAAGAATATAAATATAAATGATAATTAAGAAAAGTGGTAGAAAATGCGTAGCAATTTCCGACGCACATTTTCTGTCAGAAATGGGTAGAAAAATGCGTAGGAAATGCGTAAGAAACGAGTTTCCTACGAGGGGTTTTCCTACATCATGTATTTGTCACAAATGCGTGAGAAAGCCTGTTTTGTGACGCATTTCCTACGAAAACTGGTGTAAGAAGTTTCAGTTTTTCTAGTAGTGACAAGATAGAATCACTTGGATCCGACTCGTCTTTAATGTATACTTTGATGATTTTCGCACTCTCGGACTTTTTAAGAGATTATCTTAGTTATAGTAGTAGGCACCTCTTTTGAAGGTGACGTTACCCTCAACCCAGTGGTTTGAGTCAGCAGGGATACAATCCCAAAGGGTCGGAATATTGAAAGATAATTAAGTAAGTTATCAATGCGAAAAGTGGTAGGCCCCTCTTTTGAAGGTGTCGTTACCCTCGGCTAAGTGGTTTGATTCAGAAATGATATAATCCCAAGAAGCCGGTTTAAAGTATTAATAGTAGTTTACATATGAGGGGTTCAAGCTATTCGCACCCCCGCCATCCAATACCAATGGGTATTGAAGGAGGTCATAGTAAGCTTAAACCAGGTCCTTGAAGGATATATACACTGAACAAGGCAAGAACCTTACCAAACCATTCCCCTAACCCCCGACCAGGTAGTCAACATGCCTTTATATAGACCGTAAAGACATGAATGATGCAATCTTTTACTTTATATAGACAGTAAAGTAACCTCAAGACACCACGGAAAAGTGATAAGAAAAATTCACCTTCAACATAAGAAACTAGTTATTAAAGTCATTAATAAAAACCCAAATAAAAAGTGCCGAAAGATTAAAAATCAAAAGTAATACAATAAAGACTTGTCTTCACCAAGAGATGTAAGAGGCTTAACCAAACATGGCCTTTGATTGGCAAGAACCCTTACAATCAATCTTGGATCCCGAGACTACTACACACTCTAAAGATGGATGATGGTGGTGGGTGTTGGTGTTATAATGGTGGTAGAGTGGTGGCAAAGTGGGAGAGTAGTGGTTTTCCACGGGATGCCTTTCAAGAGAACCAAGCACCCCTATTTATAGCCAATACCGAGCTCTGGCAATGGCCCCGTGTCCAGCGGGCACGCCCCCGTGGCCAGTATCTTTAATGTATCCTTTGACGATTTTTGCACTTTCGAACTTTTTAAGAGATTATCTTAGTTATAGTAGTAGGCCCCTCTTTTAAAGGTGACATTACCCTCAACCCAGTGGTTTGAGTCAGCAGGGATACAATCCCAAAGGGTCGAAATATTGAAAGATAATTAAGTAAGTTATTAATGCGAAAAATGGTAGGCCCCTCTTTTGAAGGTGACGTTACCCTCGGCTAAGTGGTTTGAGTCAGCAATGATACAATCCCAAGAAGCCGGTTTAAAGTATTAATAGTAGTTTACATATGGGTAAGCTTGAACCAGGTCCTTGCAGGATCTATACACTGAACAAGGCAAAAACCTTACCAAACCATTCCCCTAACCCCCGACCAGGTAGTTAACATGCCTTTATATAGGCCGTAAAGACATGAATGATGCAATATTTTACTTTATATAGACAGTAAAGTAACCTCAAGACACCACGGAAAAATGATAAGAAAAATTCACCTTCAACATAAGAAACTAGTTATTAAAGTCATTAATACAAACCCAAATAAAAAGTGCCGAAAGATTAAAAATCAAAAGTAATACAATAAAGACTTGTCTTCATCAAGTGATGTAAGAGGCTTAACCAAACATGGCCTTTGATTGGCAAGAACCCTTACAATCAATCTTGGATCCCGAGACTACGACACAATCTAAAGATGGATGATGAATGATGGTGGTGGGTGTTGGTGTTATAGTGGTGGTGGAGGGGTGGCAAAGTGGGAGAGTAGTGGTTTGCCAAGGGATGCCTTTCAAGAGAACCAAACACCCCTATTTATAGCCAGTACAGAGCTCTAGACACGGCCCCATGTCCAGCGGGCATGCCCCTGTGGCCAGCATCTTCTCTTCCTTCATTTATTGCAAGCGTCAGTAGAGGGCCCCACACGACCCCGTGTCTCCTGGGCACGACCCCGTGGTCAACTCTTATATGTACTATCAAGATTCTGTGTATCTTTGTGTTGACCACACCCCGTGTTGAGCTGGGCATACCCCCGTGGTGGGCGTGGAAGCTTCTACATGTTTATATTTTGTGCAGGCCCCTGATCACGCCCCATGCCCAGCTGGGCATGGCCCCATTGTCAGGCTTCTGTTGCCTTGTTTTTTCTTTGTGGATGCTGCCGAGGGGTCAGGCATGTCATGTTTTTCCTTCTTTTTGTATTTATGTTGGTTTTGGCTGCTTATTTGCTCCTTTTGTTCGTTTAAGCGCATTTGGTCTTGTAAATTCAAAAGGAAGAAAGAAACAAGCTTTTTCCAACATTAGTACTAAAAAAGGTTAGTTTTATGCCTCAATTGATGTAATTTATATGTTGCATTTTGCACACATCAGTGGACATGTGGCGGGTTTGGGTGTCCGGCAAGGTAAATGTGACAACCCTCACAATTAAAGGTATCCGTACAATTAATTAATATTTAATTTGTGCTTAATGACTGTGCTTAACTACAACTGTGATTAAACTGCTTTCTGATTTCTGTTACATACATACATATGCATCACATTTCATACTGTCACTCCATTTACTTCACTCAAACTTTAGTGACAACATTGATGCACAAAGCACAGTTAGCACACTGAATGGATAACCCAGAAAACATGCTGACAATGCCAGCACATAGACAGACAATATTTTTGAGGCCAGTATGAGCCAACATCAGAATACTACACTAGTAAGGAGTGTAGGGAGGTGAGGACCATAAAACTGCGTCACTAGGTGATAGTTATAGTGTCGGGAAGTGCCAAAAACACACATTAAATGCAGAATTCTGCACTAAATAACCAAAATTCAGCATTTAATAATGCTAGTAAAGTGCAAAAACTTGGCAAACTAGTCCTAGATATTTTCCAAAGTGTTGGGAATTAAATGTGTCACTAAAAGTATTATAAAAGACACTTTGTGGATTAATTTAGCACTTTAACGAAACAACACCCAACCGAACAACCGGACTTTACTCGGAACATAAAAATATTGCCAAACACATTGTTTTTACTTTTCTGAGCTAGTTAGGGTCCCCGAACACCCTAACACACTTTATAAATAACAACACACAATAATACACTAACTATGTCATCTAATCCTAACTAGTTAGTAACTAGATCAATTGAAACCTAACCCCATACCCCCCCTTTTTGACGGTTGTGTGAGGGTGGGACACCCCCACCATTCTTTATATTATTTTATTTGATGTTGTTAGTGGATAATAGAACACATTATACCTTGGTTAAAGAAGTAAGGGAGCTTATAAGTATAACCTCCTAGTCCATCACTCTCTCACATCAAACACACTTAGCAAACTCACTCAACTCTCTCTTCTCTTCTCCTTGTTCGGCCGAGATCACAAGCACCACCATCATCACCTTCAAGTCTTCTTTCAAGCAATCCAGGAACATCCCAAGGTTCTAGGGTCCCAACAACTAAGCTTGGTGTGTTCGGAAGCTCAAGGACCGCTCTAGTTTTCTTTTATCCATCACTTTTACGCCTTGAAACTCCCCTAGCCTTGTGTTAGTAGTAAGTGCCTTAGATCTTCATCTTGTTCATATTTTTGGTGGTTAATATGATGAAATATTAAGAACTCTAAAGAACATAATCAAAGTCTTGAAGCATAAACTAACTAGAGATGAAAAATGGTTAAAGTAATGATGAAATCATGTTGATCTTATGTTGTTGTGCTTGTTGAATGTTGTTTGTTAGATAAAATGTTATGGTTCATCACATAGACTTGCTAGATCATGTTTAAAGACATGAACTAGCAAGATGTGAAGGATAAAAATGTTGTGGATGATGAAATCATCCACACATAAGCTATGAACTTGATTACATACATGTTTCTTGAAAAATAAAGATCAAAATGGGTTGTAACCTCATAGATCTAAAGATCTATGAGTGGTTTTTCGAAAGGACCAAGTGAAGAGCATGAGTTTGTTAAAATTTTTATCTTACATAAACTAATCGTATTTTTAGTGGGTAAACAAGTGTATAAACACTTGTGTAAAAAGAGAATTTCACAAAGAAATATTTTTGGAAATCATCACTAGAAGTTGTAAATGTTCAAATCCTTTAAAAATAAAGTTTTCAAGAAACTAATCACATTTTTAAAGGTAACAAGACTTACTAATTATGCTAGTAAGTTACTACTTGCTTTTACAAATCCTTCAAGTTCATAAGCTCATAGTTCATGCTTATTTTTGTCAAGGTTGGTGATTAGAGATTGCATATTGTTGATTGAGAATTGATTGAATGATTTTACAAAAGAAAATGATACGCTAGTAAGCGTGGACGCCTCCATTTACAAAGGAAACTCTGGCAAAATTTTCCTAAAAATCCAACACTTAGAAAATATTTTTCTAGTAAGTGTTTATAAATATATTTCTAAATTTATTTTCAAAATAAACTTCGCCATGATTTTTATTACAAGACACTAAGTGCCGGAGGTTGATTTTCATAAATAAAATTTGTTAAATATATATATTTAGAATATATATTCCATACTAAAACTCTTGAATGATTATTTGATTATTTTGTGAACTAGTTATATTATTTTTTAGGGTAAAAATAATATAACTCATAACGCCACGATTTTACGACTCCAAAATAATACCAAAACCCTCACAAAATAAATATTTAAGTTACGCAAGTATTGTTGTATTGCGAAGCGCTAAAACGTAACTTATGTATATTTTAGAAAAATACTCTTATACGTATATTTTTGGTAAAGTATTATTTTGGGAAACTTTATGAAGTAAAATATAATATTTTTGGGAAATATATATATATATATATTTTGGAATTAAGATGTTTTAGACAAGTGATTAAAATATTTTTTTTCTAAGTGGGACTTAAAATATATTTTTTTTTCGGAATTACAAAGTGTACATGTATATATACCCCCATCCTTGGGAATGAAATACACTTATAAAATAATTAAGAAGTGTGAATACGAAATAGTTGCCTAACTATTCTCCTAATTACAAAAGTTAAGCTAAAATAATTAATATTATTTTAAAAAGTATAATATCAAAGTAACGCAACTCAAAACACTAAACCTTAAGCCAAGGCAGTTCGAGTTTGAGATTGACGTTACAGGATACGCACTTCTGTGAGTTCATGTCCCCCTTTTCTCTTAACTGTTTTCAGTTTTTATACTTCGGGGGTGGAATACATGTTACAGTAATTACAGACACTTTTATACATGGTATGGTTAGCTTAAGGAGGGTATACTACTTAGATCATGTGAGTGGGTAGGTGGAACTTGAGGCCATTAATCCTCGTTATAGGACCGAGGGTCATGAGTGATAGATCTATTTGGGTGTAGCGAGCCCCACTTCTAAGTCCGCTGAGTGGACCATGAGGTGACTATGAGCCCGACGCCAAAATCTGCTAGGTTTGAGTCTTCCTGCATCACTTCACACATATCGTTGGCTTTGCAACCCGATGGTGATCTTTTTTTCCTTAATTGCTACATACCAGGGATTTTCATACATACTTTTACATGAACTCGCTCAACTTTTGTTGATTTTTCAAACTACATGTATTTCAGGAAATTAATGGATCTGGCAAAGTATGCAATCACGTCAAGCTGCATAGGGAATAATGTTGTCATCCAGGTTTAGGAGGTGTGACCCTTGCCTGGACGGGTTACAAGTCTTAAACCATGTTTCTAGTCAAGTATTTTGTCGTGTCGTATGAACATGTTTTTAATTATGTCATAATTGTATGTCGTTTTATGTGTCAACTTTTAAAACAATGTTGTTGTGGTAACGTTTAAAACTTGATGAATGGATGACTATCATGCGTTTTATTTTCATATAGCATTGTTGTGATTGTGCTATGGTATTAAGAAGTCACACCGAATAAACCCACGTTTCCGCAAAAGCCAGGGTGTGATAGCTTGGTATCAGAGCCTCAATCATAGCGAACTAGGATTCTTTCTCGAGTCTAGACTATGATCATTAGGGCTCTCACGAAAACATTTTTACATTGCATACACTAAACGTCCAGATCAAGGGTACAAAACATTTTTACAAACAAAAAGGGCACAAATA
This sequence comes from Helianthus tuberosus, assembly GCA_030545235.1. NCBI lineage: Eukaryota > Viridiplantae > Streptophyta > Magnoliopsida > Asterales > Asteraceae > Helianthus > Helianthus tuberosus. The sequence goes on along the minus strand of CM060366.1, from coordinate 167,927,975 downwards.
CACTTTTCAAAAATTATATTTCAGTCTTAGAGACTGAGGGAGTTCAGTCTTAGAGGCTGAGGGAGGTTCAGCCTTAGAGGCTGGGGAGGTTCAGTCTTAGAGGCTGAGGGAGGTTTAGCCTTAAAGGCTAGGGAGGTTTAGTCTTAGAGACTAAAGGGTTCAATCTTAGAGATTGGGGAGGTTTAGTCTTAGAGACTGGGAGGTTGGTCTTAGAGACCACGTAGTTTGTCTGAGAGGCTAGGAAGTTCAGTCTGAGAGGCTGGGAGAGTAGTCTGGGAAGACTTGGAGAATTGATTACTTGCATTGTTGTGACTTACATGTTTATTTGATTTTATGTTCATATATGTGCATGCGTGTGGTTGTGTTACAGACACCATGGTTTCTTCTTCCGACACTGGAGTATCAGACACAGTGAACCCCATGGCAGTTGTGTCAGACGATGAGATACCATCAGAGGGAGACGTCTACACGTCCGACACCACGAGTACAGATGAAGATGATTTTCAGCCGTTTGCGTTGCCTGACATCGGAGTTGAGCCTGCTGATGGCATTCCTGCTGGGGATCTACCTCTTGCGGTGATCCCTGCTCCCATTCCGCTTGCCGCTTTCCCTGTGATAGATATGCCACTCGATGTCGTATCTGATGACGACATTGATCTGTTCGAGGAGGGTCCCCCTGAGGGCGACTATGAGGGCGGGGCCCTGATCGATGTTGATGCTATCCTTCCTATTGCTGAGGCCCCTATAGAGGAGGCACCTCTTGGTTCCCCTGTCCCAGACTCGTTGGAGTCTGTGGCATCCGCGTCCTTGCACGATCAGGGTGTGCAGCATCACTCCCCTGACACTGACGTAGCGATGTCAGTTGCACCTGGTCCGTTACACGAGTTTGAGTTTGACCATGAGGTCGATGGCGATTTTGATCCAGTTTTTCCCGCTGATTTCGATCCTAATTATGATATCGAGTTTATTCATATGGACCAGCCCTTAGAGGCGCCAGTGGCTCCCATTGATCCATTGTTTGACATTCTTGCCGATTTTGATATGGATCTTGTCGACCCTGAGCCCGTCGCAGCACCAGAGCCTGTTGTTGACCATGGCCATGTTCTTGATGAGGTCCCAGCCGTTGCACCGCCAGATATGGGTGCACCGGCCATTGCACCTCTTGTTGATGATATACCCGTTGCTGACCTTCCCGTTGTTGCACCACCATTGGTGGGTGATCCTGTTATTGATGCACCCATTGTTGCACCTGTAGTACCTGTTTCAGCCCTTGTGCATGCTGATCATGCACCGTTCGCCACGCACGTTGACCCTCGATACGCCGACACCCTCAGCGGGTGGATCGACGATGATGACTACCCACCATATGTGCTACCAGTCACGCCTCTCGTAGCACCTGTTTCTGCACCCGCTGATATCCCATTATTTCACCCACACACCACTGACGTCCACCGCACTGATATTCCCATCACATTCCTCCAGGACATACCGCCACCTCGTCCTGGAGAGGGGTCATCGAGGCAGCCACCTGTTTCTGTTCCACCCGTATTGACATCATCTTTTCCGTTTCTGTCAAAGTTTCCTCATGTTGCACCACCTATTGCACCATCTTTCATATCATCGGGCGAGCCGTTTTTGTGGACTACGCCCCCTGTTATGCCACTATCTGACCCGTACCACCCATTTCATGTGGGGTATACTACGGAGGATATACTTGCGTCGCTGCAGCTACAGCAGGACGCCCTGAGCCATCATATTCAGGAGTTGGAGAGAGCTCCACGTTCGCCTTGTCACTGCCAGACCCCCTTTGCAGCACCACACACTCCTCCTCCACTTTCCCCCGATTCAGATGTTCGTTTCTTGACACCTGAGAAGCAGATTGCATATTTGCTGCGCATCTATCGTGCCTTAGAGGAGGACTGGTTGCTCAGCGTCGCTTGCTTTTCTCTCATTTCCCTCCTCCTCCTCCTCCGCCATCAGCATAGATATTTTTGGTTTGTTGCAGGTTAACCATTTTGGTGAGAAAGTCGCGATTGAGCTAGCACATGACGAACTTTTGAGAGATCACACTTTTTGTATATGTTAGTTGTAGTTTGACTTGTATTTTTGAGGGTGATGTGACCCTATGATATCATTTGGATGTATGATGTATTACTAAACTTGTAAAACAATATTGTGGTCGTAATTAATGAATAGCTCAATGGCAACATTCTCACTACATGTTTTGTTGAATTATTTGTTTTATATATTAACATGGGATGTTATGTGATTGATGAATGTTAGTACGTACGCATATTATTTACTTACTATGACCTGACCTATATAATCATCTTTTAGAAGATGTCTCCAAGACGCGATGTACGCATGCCTACTACCGAGGCGGAACTCCAAGGGATAATCGCCGCGGCTATAGCACAGTATGCGGCCTCCCAAACAGAAACGAGCAGGAACACTTCGAACAACAACAACAACGGCAATAACAATCCACCCCATGGTAATGTTAAGCCGTTCAAGATATACTACGATACATTTGGATATTTATAGCACGACTGCTAATGCCATTTGTAAATTCTAACGTATGTGCAGGGTGCACCTACAAGCAATTCCTCGACTGTAAGCCCGTAAATTTCAACGGCACTGGTGGTGCTGTTGCGTTTGTTAGGTGGGCTGAAAAGACATATTCTGTCTTAAGAATGAGCAAGTGTGCTCCCGAGCAACAAGTCACCTACATCTCAGGGCTGTTTCTGGATGGTGCCCTATCGTGGTGGAATCTGCAAGTGCAAACGTTAGGAGAAGCTGCAGTTTATGCGTTAACGTGGAACGAGCTGAAAGAGCTAATGAGAAAGAAGTACTGCTCGCGAGCTGAAATACAGAAGCTAGAAACTGAGTTCTGGCATCTACGAATGGATGGTCCTAAGATTGCAGAATATGTTCAGAGATTTCATGATTTGTCCCATGTAGTGCCGTACATGGTCACGCTTGAATTTAAACGTTTCGAGCGCTTTATCTGGGGATTGGCACCCCAGATAATGAGTATGGTTACCACATCCAAACCCGCAACGATCACGGAAGCCATCGACCTCAGTGTGGCGCTTACTGAAGAGGCCATTAGGTTGAACAAGTTCTCAGTTTCTGATCAGAAGAAAAAGGAAACACATGTTGAGTTGTCTGGTGAAAACAAACGGAAATTTTCCAACTTCAGACAAGGTACCATAAGTGTGAGCAAGAAGGGTGAGTCGAGCACACCGGCTAGAGCCAAAACCGGTGTTGAAAGCAGAGGAAAAGGCTACATGGGCACTCTGCCCAAGTGTGATACATGCCAGCGCCATCATTCTGGCCAATGCGGATTGAGGAAATGTGAGTCATGTGGAAAGAACGGCCACTCGAAGTATACATGTTGGGCCAGAACTGGTACTGGGCGTGGTGGTAATCGAGGTTATGGGAATGGAAATGGAAACCGCCAACAGGGAGGAAATGGCGGAAATGGAAACCGTGGAAATTTTGCGAACCAAGCTGGGAGTGGAAATCGCAACCAAAACAACACTCAAGGTGGAAATGGGGATGGAAATGGCCGTGGACCCGGTTGTTTCAATTGTGGAGACGTCGGCCATTTTAAGAGGGAATGCCCAAAACTGAACCAAGCACGGGGAAGAGTCTTTAACATCGGCGCAAGGGAAGCGCGCCAGGATCCAAACATAGTCACTAGTACGTTCCCTATAAACCAACGCTTTGCATCTGTTCTGTTTGATACTGGTGCCGATTATAGCTTCGTATCGTTAGAATTTAAGAATATATTTGGATTAACTGCTAGTAAGTTAGACGTTCCGTACTCGATTGAATTGGCAAATGGGAAACTAGTTGAAACAGGAGAAGTCATCAGAGGATGCGTGATAGAACTGGGAGGACACGAATTTACGCTAGATCTACTGCCAGTCGAGTTGGGAAGCTTCGACGTGGTAGTAGGGATGGATTGGTTGTCGAGCAACAAAGCCGAGATTGTTTGCCACGAAAAGACTATCCGCATCCCAATAGAAGATGGAGAGACGATCGTAGTCCATGGAGAAAAACGCGATACGCCTCTGAGAATCATTAGCTGTCTGAAAGCCAGAAAGTGTTTACAAAAGGGATGTGTTGCATTCTTGGCACACATCGTGGATAAAGAAGCTACTGAGCCAAAGATCGAAGACATTCCAGTCGGAAAAGAATATCCCGAAGTCTTTCCAGAAGACTTGCCAGGATTGCCGCCACAGCGACAAGTCGAGTTTCACATTGACTTGGTTCCAGGCGCCACGCCTGTAGCCAAGGCACCCTACAGACTTGCACCTTCGGAGATGCAGGAGTTGTCAACACAACTCCAGGAGCTATTGGACAAAGGATTCATCAGGCCAAGCTTCTCACCTTGGGGAGCTCCAGTTCTGTTCGTTAAGAAGAAGGATGGTAGTTTTCGTATGTGTATAGACTACCGCGAGCTTAATAAGTTGACTATCAAGAACATATATCCCTTGCCAAGGATTGATGACCTGTTCGATCAGTTGCAAGGTTTGAGTTTCTATTCAAAGATCGATCTTCAATCAGGATATCATCAACTAGGGATACAAGAGGAAAGTATTCCGAAGACGACCGTTAGGACTCGTTATGGACATTCCGAGTTCCTGGTTATGCCGTTTGGATTGACAAACGCACCGGCAGTTTTCATGGATTTAATGAACAGAGTCTGCAAGCCGTACTTGGATAAATTTGTGATCATGTTTATTGATGACATTCTGATCTACTCAAAGACGAAGGACGAGCACGAACAACACTTAAGAGCTATCCTAGAGCTACTTAAAAGGGAAAAATTGTACGCTAAGTTCTCGAAGTGTGAGTTCTGGCTGCGTGAAGTCCAATTTCTTGGACATATGGTTAATGGAAATGAAATCCATGTGGATCCAACAAAGATCGAGGCGATCAAGAATTGGGAGACTCCAAAGACGCCAACCGAGATTCGACAGTTCTTAGGTTTGGCTGGTTATTATCGAAGGTTCATTGAGGATTACTCTAAAATCGCTCAACCTCTGACCGTGCTCACACAGAAAGACAAGAAGTTTGATTGGGGTGACAAGCAAGAGGAAGCATTTCAGTTGTTAAAGAACAAGCTTTGTGACCCACCGATCTTATCGCTACCCGAAGGAACAGACGACTTTGTGGTATATTGTGACGCCTCGCGTCAAGGTTTGGGTTGCGTGCTGATGCAGTGCCAGAAAGTTATAGCATATGCTTCTCGCCAGTTGAAGGTCCATGAGAAGAATTTTACCACGCACGAATTGGAACTAGGCGTGGTGGTATTTGCGTTGAAGATCTGGCGACATTATTTGTATGGTACGCGGTGTACAATCTTCATTGATCACAAGAGCTTACATCACATATTCAATCAAAAAGAGCTTAACATGAGACAAAGACGCTGGGTAGAGCTGTTGAATGATTATGATTGCGAGATCAAGTATCACCCAGGAAAAGCGAATGTGGTCGCCGATGCCCTGAGTCGAAAAGAGAGGATCAAGCCCATAAGGGTTAGGGCTTTGGAAATGATTATCCGGACAGACCTCTCTTTGCGCATTTGTGTCGCGCAGAGAGAAGCTTTGAAAGAAAGGAATATTGAGGACGAGTATCTCCGTGGGATGGAGAAGCAGTTGGTACCAAATGGGGAAGGGACTTTGTGCTTTATGAAACGAATTTGGGTTCCTATGTTTGGTGGTTTGAGGAAGATTGTTTTTGATAAAGCTCACAAATCTCGGTACTCGATTCATCCCGGAGCAGATAAGATGTACCAAGATCTCAAGGACTTTTACTGGTGGCCAAGGATGAAAGGCGATGTAGCGATATATGTTGGTAAGTGTTTAACTTGCGCCAAAGTAAAGGCCGAATACCAAAAGCCTTCAGGTCTTCTACAGCAACCTGAAATACCCAAATGGAAATGGGAGCAGATCTCAATGGACTTCATAACAAAATTGCCAAAGACGCCCAAGGGCCATGATACAATTTGGTTAATAGTAGACCGTCTAACCAAGTCTGCGCACTTCCTACCAATCAAGGAGAAAGACAACACGAGTAAACTCGCTGAAATATACATGAGGGAAATTGTTGCACGACATGGTGTGCCTCTCTCTATTATCTCTGATAGAGATGGACGCTCCGTGTCAAGGATTTGGCAGTCTTTCCAAGAAGCTTTTGGCTCACAGTTGAATCCGAGTACTGCTTTCCATCCACAAACTGATGGCCAAAGTGAACGAACTATTCAGACATTGGAAGATATGCTAAGAGCATGTGTAATGGATCTGGGTGGTAGCTGGGATAATCATTTACCATTAGTCGAGTTTTCGTACAACAACAGCTACCACACCAGCATTGGAGCCGCGCCATTTGAAGCTCTTTATGGATGCAAGTGTCGATCACCGCTATGTTGGGCTGATGCGGGTGATAGACAGCTTGTTGGTCCCGGAATAGTGCAAGAAACAACAGACAAGATCTTACAAATTTGAGAGCGCATCAAGGCAGCTCGCGACAGACAGAAAGGCTATGCAAATCAAAGGAGGAAACCTTTGGAGTTTCAAGTTGGGGATATGGTTTTGTTAAAGGTTTCACCCTGGAAGGGTGTGGCACGCTTTGGAAAGCATGGGAAGTTGAATCTGCGTTACATTGGCCCATTTAGAATCCTGCAAAGGATTGGTCTTGTAGCACAAAAGTTGGACCTGCCTGCTGAACTTAATGGCGTGCATGATACATTCCATGTATCAAACCTGAAAAAGAGTCCAACTTAATGGCGTGCATGATACATTCCATGTACCACTAATGATTCGTATGCTAAGCATTTCTTGGGGTTACATACATGAAATACATCATGTATTCCTGCCATTTCCTCTGGCAGTCGTAGCTGATAATGTCACACCCTCAAAATTTCCACATGCGGAATATTACCACGAGGCATGCGACTGCCCAGGATCCAGCCACTAATTATTTTGAACCGTTTATGAAGTGTGTAAAACTATTCCAAATGTTACAATTGGTGATTTGGTTTAAAAGTTTAAAAAAATGTACTTTATGTTTGCAGCGGAAATGTAAAATAAACTTATCCCGGTTAGAAACCACAATTTAAACAAATGTGCAAAACGTACCACTTTCCAAACCATATATACTCCATCCATTCGCAATGTCCGTCTACAGCTGTACCTGTAGATCTGCAAGCATGCAGTAGCGTGTCAACATAAAGTTGTAGAGTTCACAGTTGTTTAGTGTTGTTCCAAAAACGTAAGTTTGTTAAATTACTCTGTTTTTATAAAACGTGTCACGGGGAGCTACCCTACCTTTTTAAGCTACTAAACCCGTTACTATACCGACTACTAACTGTGGTTATGTTTAGTGCCCCACGTCAATGTCTATCGTCATTGACTAGTGCCCAAGTATATTAGTCCACGCCCGTCCTCTGCGGCAAGGTGTGAGGCTTGTTAGACCTGATAACGCTATTCAACTAATAACCCGTTCGCCATTGGCCTGGTGATTAATCGGTATAAAATGTGTAGGGACTTTTAGATAGAGTTTCCGTCTCGTACACTTAAGACATGCAATATAATAGTAAATTAACATGTCCCACCCAAGGGGGACAAGGTTTCCCATATTCTACCCAAGGAGAATACGTAGTTGTTTTATTCTGTTCCCAAACCACTGGGAATACATGCTTTTATAAAAGTGTGAACTCACCTTAGCTTAGCTCGGCAGATAAATGTCACTTGAGCTAATGTGGTCAACCACGTCCTATTATGGTTACCATATAAGTCAGGTTCGTATTCAAGTAATACACGTATTGTACTACACGTATTCTAACAAGTTGCATACAAGCATGGTCGTCTCATAACACGTATAGCGTAACAGTTACAACATATGTTCACATCAAAAGCCCAAAGTATATGGTTTAAGTGTACGACCCAACTGGTGTGTGATCCAGACTCTTAACCAGTTTAATGTGATAGTGTTGCCCATAACATATAACGGTTCAATACAAGTGTGTTGGCCACTATAGTGTGCGGCCCGCATAGAAGTGTGTGGCCATTCAATGTGCGATACACCATTTATACAATCATCAAGTATGTACAAGTACCCAATATAGCAGATTCAACACTTTATGAACTTACAAACATGCATAACTCAATTTACTGAAAATGGATTGTTTTGGAGTGTCTATTTACCATACTTACGAGACTTCAAAAATTACAATCTTTTTATGTGAAATGCCTCTCAGAGGGATTGGTCTTGTTTTAAATTTCTAGAGTTGAACTCTTTACCAAAAATTTATAAAAATTCATTTACTAAGTTGCAATCAGATTTGTCACTTTCTGACTGTAGCTCACGGAAAAAATCATTTAAAAATTGTAGGATCGTGATCCGACCCGAACGAGTCATTCAGAGGAGTTTAACTTCATTTCAGAGGCGGAAACTAAGAAACAAAGGTAGAAACAACTTTATCTTCACCTTAAAACACTGATTGTATTGAATAAACGTTGTGTACAATCGATCTTCACACCGGCAGCACTTCGGTATGGAATACAAGAGACTCACTACTGATTTCGCTCATGAGACTCCTATATATAGGGTTCTGATTTCTCTCATATGAACATATATCCATATAAGCGAAATCACCTACCTGACCATAAAAGCGAAATCACCTAACTAAATGACCTATGAGCGAAATCAGAAACTCAAATACACATGCTATCTATTTTGTCATCTAGTGAATATCATGCAAACTAATTGAAATCTTCACGTGAGTTGTTGTTGCTGATGCAAGCATGATGACACTTGGATGATGTCATCATCAAGAATGATGACATCATTCTTGTTTCGAACCACAACGAACCCGAGACTCGATGTAAGACGAAGACGACAGATGTGTGCACCAACAGACTCCCCCTCAGGTGTTGACGAGTCTCACATGTCGAGTCTTTGCATCTTTAGTCTTGATCAGTCTTTGAGTTTCATTCTTTCTCTCAAAATTAACAGACTCCCCCTTGCAATGTGCTGGCATTCCGTTAGTTGTTCAGCATCATCTGCTTCAGGATCGTAATCTGTCTGACTCTTTCTGATGTTGTTCCAAGATCGTAATCTGGCTCTCATCCAGCTTAGAATCATCAATCCAGCTCATACTTAAACCTGCACAAACTCACTCTACCTAAAAGTAAATTTCACACATTTAACAATTCAATGTATGCACTAATACTGACTCTCCCTAAAAAATAACTCAATAAACTTGATGAATCATTTTAAAATTTAATCATTTTTCTTTTCAAAACACATTTTCCCAAACCATTTGTTCATCATGTCTAGCACTTGGAATTTTGAAATTTAGCTCTTCAACACCAGTTGTCGAAAATCTTTTTGATTTTTTCAAAAAATTTATGCTAAAACACACTGAAAATCTTTTTAAATTTTTGAATATAAAGAAATGCAGTAAAGAAATATTTACAGATAATATTTTTGTGAGTTTTGTGTAAGAGGATCATATCAGTTTTTGACAAGTCACAAGTACCGTTGAGCTTAGTTACACATTAAGAATTAAACAATTCACTTAGATTGCCAATATACTGATCCACTTAAATTTTCACACAAATTTCAACTGATTCAGGATATGAGTTAGGTGTTTTAAGAACTTAAACTCATTCATGTGTCCCACCTCTTGAATATACTCCCGTATCCAGATCCCAATATTCAGTCTTACAGGTGAGTATACCACAGATGATATCTGTAAGGGGTTAAATTGCGAGGGTCGTGAGAGCTCAGGTCGATCTTTCGATACGCAGAGAGATGACGGCTTCGACTTTTGGTGGGTCCCCTTTAGAGGATCTTTTGAATTACAACAACAATGACTATCAATGTTATTGTTTCATCAATTTGCTGAGGGCTGCGCTATATTTCAAGCATGCGGAAAGCATTATCCGGGGACTAGGTCAGAACTTCCATTCAGCAGAAGTCCCGGGACAATACCCCAGATATCACTGAGTATAAAGACCTAGTATCTCAGAAAGAGGGACCTTTCAAATGAGATTTCAGGGGTTACCTATATATCCAAGTAGTGTTCCCCACGAAATAAGCAAGTTTGAATTTAAGTTTATATCCTGAAAAAGCTTACTAAATGTATAAAAACCTATCGGCATATCATCAGTGAGACTGTTTAACGCTATTTAAACATTACATTTCTTTAGCATACTGTGACCATCTACTGATGTACTATCATTTCCTCTTTTAGACACAAAAACTCATTTTTCATTTTATCATGTTTTTTTCTTTTTCAAATTTTCTAATGTTTTTGGATTTTCTGAAAATTTCTACTCCCCCTAAAATGCAAACACATTAAAGGAAATTTGAAAATAAACTGTACAACAAACTTGACAACCGATATCGAAATGCATCAAATCGCCATCCACTTGGCATAAACAATCAGAACTCCCCCTATCACAAACCATTTTCTCATTTAGATTTCAAAACACTTAAGTTTGTTTTAATCAAAATGATTTTTCCGGAAAATGAGTTTGTTTTTACCACTTGTAAGTTTACCACTTTGTTAAGTACGGGGATATGGTTCATCATCTTGTCAGTTTTTATCAAATGTAGTAAATCAAGTACAATTTAATGTCCCTGATTCACTGTTTGCAATCAAGCAACCTCTAAACCACTTGTAAGAATTACCACTTGTAGGATCACAAACAAAACCACTTGTAGGTATGACTAACCAATACCAACTGTAGGAATGTTACATCTACATGCATCATTTTACCAATCAGGATGCCGATTCCTGCTTCGCACTTACCAACCTGGAAGCTCCGGCGTAGTCCTTTCACCTGTACAATTCAAACATTTTTCAAATCTTTTCAAACAAAAACTTTCAAACACTAGAAAGATGCCGATTCCTGATCCACGATATAAACTTGGGACCTCCGGCATAGTCCTAAGACTTCAAGGGAAACAGACTTCCATCCAAGTCTTTTCAGACTTGATGGCTTTCAATTCTTGCGCAGTAGGGTTATAAGTTGCGTTTTTAGTTTGCATAAAAATCTTTAACCCCCTTAGCTTTCCCATTCAACATTTTTCCAAAAATTTTCTTAACACTTCCATTGAATGTTTTCTTGACATCAAACTTAGTATTCTCGTTGTAAAACTGATTCGAGATTTCAACTTTACCAACTTTCTGTTTAACTTCTTCAAATTTCAGTGATGGAAACTCATCATCATTCACTGAAATATTCATTTCAACCTGTGGCTCTTCTGGCTTTGTAGAACCATATTCATCGCTGACATTTACATCAACTTTCTTAACAACCCACACTTGGTTGTCATTCTCCACCAACCTCATAAGTTGAATTTTCAAAAATTTTAAGTCTGTCGGTTGGTGGTTCAATATCAACAACCTTTTCTTTCAATTTCTGAGAAACTCCCTGTTTTGTTTTAGCATTTTTCTGAGAGTTCCATGCAATGTGACCAGTTTCATTGCACTTGTAACAGGTACGAGTCTCTCTGTGATAAAACGCTTCAGTTCCATTCTTCTTATTGTCAGCAAGAAATTCTTGATTTGACTGTCTCCAGAATGGTTTCTTCTGTTCCTCTTCTGCACTACCACCTGACACAAATTCTGTTTTTGTTTTAGAATTTTTCAAATTTTTATGATTTTCTGGTGGAATAAATCCAAGACCTTTCTTTTTGTAACTACGATTTTGGTTTGATTTCTTTTGAAAACCAGAACCAGAATTGTAACCCTTTTTCTTGTTTAGACGTTGTTGAACTCTTGAAGTGTACTTTTTAGGTTTTTCAGTAAGATTTAAATCTTTTATTTCAGAAATATTAATTTCTGTCATTTTGAAAACCATTTTGATCATGTCAAAACGAACACTTCTTATTGGAAACTCTTTGTCAGAGTATAATTTGTCCGAATCATTTAAAGTGTATGCAACTTCAAATGCTTCATCATCCAAATTTGCTTTTGATAACAAAAATTCTTTACTATAAGACCGTTTAACCGACAACTTTGGACTGTTGACAGACGAATTTGACCCTCCAGATTCAGACTTTGACTCAGACTCCTCCTCAGTATCCAACACCTGATCGACCACCTTTTTGATTAACTCAGACTAATGATCAGTATCAGACGAGGTAAACGTGACGTCAATATTTTCTGGTAACTCATCAGTTGTGTCGGTTTTTAACTTTATATTGACTGCTTTTTCAAGTTGCTCCTCGTTTGGTTTTCTAGGAGAATACCCTTCCCAAATTGGAGGTGGACACTTGTTATAGCTAACAGTCGGTTTCTTACCACTATCTTTCTTTTTCTTCGGCTTCTCGTCTTGAAAAGCTTCCATACCTACAACAGTTGGGTAAATACGATCAATGAGATAATCAGAACTAGAATAACTTTGTAATAAACGTCTAATTCTCTCATTCTCGATCTTTTCTGTCTCCAACTCTTGCTGCCATTTAGCACTTTCTTCGATTTAAAAGTTGATGGCTTTCTGCTTTGTCATCATTACAGCATTCATCATTGTTAGTGCTTGTTCTCTCTCAGAATTTGTCTTTTGGAGACCAGTTACTGTTTTGTTCAAGACATCATAAGATTCTTTCACATAATTGAGGTTGAACAATAACTGCTCTTTCTTCTTCTCATATTCAGCAATGATGTCGTCTTTTGCAGCACATTCCTTGCAAGCTTCCAAACACTTTATGCAAGGCTTTACAACTTCAACAATCTTCTCAATCTCAATTGTCTTTATCACTTCAATCACTTTTTCTTCTTCTTTTACCTTCTCAGTTTCAATCATCTTCTCAACAACACCTTCAACTTTCTCTTTCTGAACAACATCTTCAGATTTCATTTGTTGTTGTTCTTTAGCAGCTCGTTTCTCCTTCAGTTTCTCTATACGATCTGCAAAATAGAAATGAAAACTTTTAGGAGAAAGATGAGATTTTGCAACATTTATATATTTCTCTTCCTCATCATCACTGCTACTATCAACTGGTGACTGATCAAACTGTGCAGACTTTTCAGAACTAGTATCTGATAATCCAGAATCAGATGGTGTTTGATCAAATACAACTTCCTTTTCTGAAATAACAACATTTTGTACACTCTCATCAGAACTTTGTAGACTTTCATCAGCACTTTTTGAACTTTCAACAGAAACAACAGACTTTTCATCCATGCTTTTCACTGTTTCACCTATAGACTTCATCCACGTATCAAACATGTCTGGTTCTCTGACAATCTTAGCAATGAAAGCCTTAAAATTCCCATTCTCATCTGCAAACATATTCCAACTGAAGCCTTCAGGTAGCCTCTCATCATCTTGATCGACTATACATGCTTTACTATCAGGAGAGATATAATTGTTCCAGTTAAAATCCACCGCACACGCTCTTTTTGAATCCTCGATTCTTCTACCATGAGCCGTCTGTGAGTCTTGTGATTGACCAACCTACTGATAAATGGCTTTCCAGTAGTAGTCATCTTTTCCAAACGGATTCTGAGCGCCACTAGCTTCTCTGTTCTTGCACTCTCGCTTGAAATGGCCTTTCTCCCTGCAACGAAAACAAGTAACTTTAGATTTATCAAAACCTAAAGTAGATACATGAGCATCAAGAAAGTCATTTCTCCCGGTAATCGTTTTGAATTTTTCAGCACGTCTAAGAACACTCACAAGACACCATTTGATATCCATCAGTTCCATCTCTTCTGCGTCTATTTGATCGTAATCCTCTTTGGTGAGCATAGGATTTCCGATCCGACCTGCAACTAGACCTTCATAAGATAACAACACAGAACCAAGTAGAGCCATGTGATCTTTAGCAGTGTCTTCTGAAAAACTTTGACCTTCTGGAAGATTTAGAGCAATGTTGCACTGAATCACATATCCATTTCCTGTCTTTGTGCTCTGAGACTGAAAGCTTTCTGATGAACTCTTTGGATTGACACTCGGATATAATGAGAAACCACTACTGCTTTTGTTTGAATTTTGATCAATCTTTTTTGTAGAATCCCCAGCACTAAACGCAGTCTGAATTTTCGGACTTCTCTCAGCTTCTGGAACCGGAATACTACCTTTGTAATACATCTTCACGTCCTGTTGACCACTCAGACTATTCATCCTCGCGATCTTCTGCTGTTCCAAATCTTGACCCTCAATCTTTTCGATAAACTCACCAATTGATAACCCATCATAAACCCCTGTGTTTTTCAGGATCATCAAATAAGTTCCCCATTCTTTTTGAGGTAACGCATCAGCTAATTTGTCTACCCACTCTTCAGACTCCTTTTTTATACTAAGCATTGACATAGATCGCACAAGGTGACAGTATCTTTCAATCAGCTTCTTTGTGTCTTCACCCGGTAGACTGCTAAACAGATCAAACTCTTTCTTTAAAAGTGCCTTCTTGTTTTTAATCATTTTCTCGCTACCCTCAAATTTGACTTTAAGTGCATCCCAGATTGACTTTGCAGTTTTGTCATGCTGTAGCATAATGAAAATGTCTTCTTTGATAGCTTGTTGAAGCAGACTGATCATCATCTTTTCAGCTCTATACATATCACGTTCTTCATTACTAAATTCATGTATTTTTTTTATCAACTTTCAAATCAGTCTGTGGCAAAACATATTTCTTTAATATACATTCCCAAGACCTAAGATGGTTCGCCTGAACCCAGTTCTCGAATCTATCTTTCCACCCGTAGTATTCTTCGATACTCATCAACTTCGGGGGCTTTTGGGTGGTTCCCGTTTCGTTTTCCAAATTCATGTTCTGAGCAATGGAAGATGGACCAGACGGTGTTGCAAATGCGTTGTAGAACTCGTTATCCATTTTTAGCTTTCAAACGAACTGGTTCTCCTCGTAACACACCTTTATCACCTTAAAAATCAAACAAACACTTATCAGTTTTAAACACTATTAAACAACTGAAACATAAATTGATACTCGGACTGGTGAATATTTTGTGCGGACTGAATTTGAGTGAACTGAGTTTGATATCAAACCGTGCGAACTGTTATGACCCGGATCAACAACAACCGACCTGACTAAAACACATAACCAGAAAGAGTTCGAATTCAAACAAACTGAAACATCTCTTGTGAACTTTAATCAACATATTTTGGGCCGTAAATGATGCAGAGACTTGGGCTGATGACTATTTGGACTTGATCAATTCAATACATGTGACCTGAATGATATCTCATATTCAATAAAACCACTAAGCCGACACAATACATATGCAACCTATCACAATCTGACAAATCATAAGGATTTACGAAAATCACATGAATTCTGATTTTTTATAAAACCAACAATATTTCACATGCAAACCAACAACTTGATTGAACCGTTGACTGTCTTAGGCCGATCACAAATGACTTAAGTGAATTCGGCAGTAATGCTTTTTGACCTCCAAATATGATTGGACCCAATAAACTGCCAAAATTACAATTTCAAGAGATCACATGGGCTGATGACAAATTACGAGAATCACATGCAATCACAATGTAGACTGACAGAAGTCATGTGATTTTTTTTTAACTAAGTGTGATTAGGCCGCACTATATCTCACATATGCTGATAAAATCTTGTGCCGACAATCATTAATACCAAAACAATTTCATTATGCCTTCAATAACAAAGTCACATGGGCCGATACAACTGATCATGTGAACTCTGACTATTCCATTAATATCTTTTACATTCATTCACTTATATCAAGACTTGATAACTATGAGCGGAATCAAGTTGTTCACATGAGCGGAATCAAACTGTTCACATGAGCGGAATCAAACTTGTTCAAAAGAGCGGAATTAGAGTTCTTGGTGGTCACAAAAGCAAAATCAGATGTGTACTAAGAACGAAATCACCAAGTGTACGTATAAGCGAAATCAACTCGGAAGCTAATTTGGTCCATTTTTAGTCCGTATTTAGGTCCGAAACTTTCCAGGGTTTGTTAATGTTCAATTGCGCACAATCTGTGAAATTTTGAACGAATTCCGACCGTTAAATTTCGTTGAACTGATGAAAGAAGGTGTAGAATATAGAAAAAAACAATGAAATTCAGCCATAATCTGTATAACTCCTCCTCCTGAGCTCTGATACCACTTGTAGGATCGTGTACCGACCCGAACGAGTCGTTCAGAGGAGTTTAACTTCGTTTTAGAGGCGGAAACTAAGAAACAAAGGTAGAAACAGCTTTATCTTCACCTTAAAACACTGATTGTATTGAATAAACGTTGTGTACAATCGATCTTCACACCGGCAGCACTTCGGTATGGAATACAAGAGACTCACTACTGATTTCGCTCATGAGACTCCTATATATAGGGTTCTGATTTCGCTCATATGAACATATATCCATATAAGCGAAATCACCCACCTGACCATAAAATCGAAATCACCTAACTAAATGACCTATGAGCGAAATCAGAAACTCAAATACACATGCTATCTATTTTGTCATCTAGTGAATATCATGCAAACTAATTGAAATCTTCACGTGAGTTGTTGTTGCTGATGCAAGCATGATGACACTTGGATGATGTCATCATCAAGAATGATGACATCATTCTTGTTTCGAACCACAACGAACCCGAGACTCGATGTAAGACGAAGACGACAGATGTGTGCACCAACAAAAATCCCTGGTTATCCGATTGACGATATTCCTATTGAAGGTTTGCATAACACTTAAGACCATCTACAGTAAAAAATTCATGGTCTAACTCTAATTATTCATCCAGGTATGACTTAAAACATAACACGTAAAATCTACAGAAAAACGCAGCTTCAGTTACTGAAACGAAATAATTTATTTAAAATAGCAAATGATGTCCAAAAATCATGATTCCATCGCCATTAGAAGCGTATTTCAAAATAACACGTTCTAGACTTTAGAAAATCCAGATTTCGTTAAAGTATGACCCCATTACAGCCGATAGAAGTCGGCTGTAATGTTTAGGACAAAACCTGTTTTCGTTACCCGATCCTGCAAACGATTATCTAGCGAACCCGCGACACATAAACATCAATCACAGGAGACTATCAGTCATTTATAGCAGATTTAACATGCTCAAACATCAATAATTTAAACCCTAATCCATATACATATGCCTATACACATATAATCGATAATTCTACGCATCATTATTGATTCTCATGAACCCTAGACACACCTTATCATCATAACACATCAACATCATTATTTAAACATAATCACAACCAAGATACTCAATATAGATCGTGCATGAACCTTAGTAATCATCACCAACACAAGTTTTAATTGTAAGCACAAAACCCTAATTATGCTTCAAACGCTCATACGATTAAAACCACATTGAAACACCAATTTCTAGCAACCCTAGTTCACAAGCATTCTTATAATATCCAAATACCAATCAAATATAAAAAAACGCAGCAATGTAATGAAAGAACTTCAAGCCGAAACTAATAAAAACACACATACCAAGAGAGATGGAGTGCAAGGGGAGGAGAGTTCGAGCGAAAGTGAGAGAGATCGAGAGTGAGGGGGATTGCGACGGTTTGGGGAGGGGGGTACTTGTTGCCGTCGACCTCCATGATGGAGCTAGGGCTTTCTTATTTTTTTTGAAACACAAAAGAACACACATATATACATACGTATAACATAAGGGGGTTTGGGCTTGGTTTGGGCCGGTGCAAGGTGTTTGGATGTGGGCCGAGAAAAGAGAGGAGAGGTTGGCGGTTTCGGGTTTCATTACGAGCCGCAAGTTTCGAGTTTCAAGTATCAAGAAGACCTCTAGTGTATAATAGCATAAACACAATAATCAAGTTTAATACATAACAATTAAATGTGACGTGTAACGGAGCGTGAACCGTAAATGGGCAAACGAGAGGTGCTAATCTCAAAAGTGCGGGTTGTCACATATAAGCTACTGGTCCTATTCTTTTGATAATCTTAAAAGGTCCAACATACCTTGGGCTTAGCTTTCCTCTTTTAACGAATCTGGCTACTCCTTCCCATGGAGAAACTTTTAATAATACCTCTCCAACTTGAAATTCCAATGGCTTTCGTCTGTAACATGCGTAACTCTTTTGACGGTCTTGTGCTGCTTTTAGTCTTTCCTTGACTTGAATAATTTTGTCCGTTGTTTCTTACACTATCTCTGGTCCAGATAGTTGCTTTTCTCCAATCTCTGCCCAACAGACTGGAGTTCGGCATTTTCGTCCATAAAGGGCTTCAAACGGTGCAACATTGAGGCTGGTATGATAGCTGTTGTTGTAGGAAAATTCTATTAATGGTAAATGATCGTCCCAATTTCCTCTGAAATCAATTACACACAGCTCTAAGCATATCTTCCATTGTTTGAATTGTCCTTTCGCTTTGTTCGTCCGTTTGAGGATGATAAGTTGTGCTTAGATTCAACCTGGTTCCCATCGCTTTTTGGAAACTTGTCCAAAAAATAAGAAGTAAAACGGTTATCTCTATCAGACACAATAGATAAAGGAATTCCATGTAACGAAACTATTTTATTTACATATAACTTGGCTAAATGTTCCATACTGAAAGGTTCCTTCATTGGTAAGAAATGAGCAGATTTGGTTAATCTGTCTACAATCATCCAGATTGTATCATTACCTTTTCGTGTCTTGGGTAACTTGGTAACAAAGTCCATTGTTATCAATTACCATTTCCAAATTGGCATCTCTAATTGTTGCAATAAACCTAAAGGTTTCTGATGTTCAGCTTTAACCTGTGAACATTTTAGACATTTAGCAACATAGTTTGCTATATCCTTTTTCATTCCTATCAACCAAAAATTCTTTCTCAAGCCTTGATACATCTTATCACTACCGGGATGTATCGTATACTTAGACTTATGGGCTTCTTCTAAAATTTGGTTTTGTAGGTTTCCTTGAATAGGTATCCAGATCCTTTTCTTATGGAATCTCCAAATTCCATCGGTTCCTTTTTCTAATTCCTTAATCATTCCTTTTAAACTTTCAGCATCATCCTTGATTGTTGTTTCTAGTGCTTCTCTAATTTGCTCATTTAAATCTATATGCAGATTTAGTCTTAGAGAGCGTACTTGTTTTGGCTTTTCATGATACTTTCGATTTAAAGTATCAGCTACTACATTAGCTTTTCCTGCATGATACTGGATATCACAGTCATAATCACTAAGAATTTCCATCCATCGTCTTTGCCTCATATTTAATTCCTTTTGTTCGAACCGTTCGCTTTGATATGACCAACTTCTCCACAATTGTAGCATAATATATTGCTGGCTTTCTTCCTGCAGTCTTCTTCTTTATGTCCAAACTTTTTGCAGAAGTTGTAGTATATTGAGCACCTTATTGAGTGCTTCCTTTTGCAATACTTGCAGTTGGGTGAAGAGGAAGAACCCGTCCCTTTTCCACGGTAGGAATTACCATAACGTAATTCTTGGGTATGCTTTTGAGCTAGGTTCTTTCTCTGGTTTTCCTCTTGCGTACGTACCAATTTATCAGTCAAGGTGTTGACCAGTTCTACTGCTTCTTCTATGGTTTGTGGCCTAGCTGCCTTGACTACGTGTCTGATTTCACTGATTAATCCCTAGATGTAACGGGAGATTAATACTAGCTCTGGTGAGGATAAGGTTGGTACTATCCTAGCATATTCAAAGAATATGGTAGTGTACTCCCTGCAGTCTATTCCAATCATTTTATGATTTAGGAACTTATTAGCAATTTGTTCCTTTTCATGAGGAAGACAAAATTTTCTTTCAACTATCTCCTTAAAGTTAGTCCATTTCATATTATAAACTCTGTCACTCCTTCTAGATTGGAGAATGGTATTCCACCACTCTAAGGCTACATTCTTAAAAAGATTAGAAGCAAACATAATCTTATCTTCATCTGCACATTTACTTATTTTTAAGACAGTTTATGTCTTTTCTATCCAGCGCAAGGCTGAAATGGCTCCTTCATTGCCTGAGAATTCTATTGGTTTGCATGCCAATAATTCTTTATAAGAACAACCATATGAGATGGTTCTTCTTCTTTTTGGAATTGGATCTTGGATAAGTGGTCCGTGATTTTCGTTCATGCTGTGACTTGGTTTAGTGGTTTGACGTTTACTTCCGATTACAAAATCATTATTTTCTGCTTTTTTAATAGTCTTGATAATATATGGCATAGCATCTATAATTCCTTGTGCTACGATATGTTCTTGATAATCATTATTTTCTGCTTTTTTAATAGTCTTGATAATATATGGCATAGCATCTATAATTCCTTGTGCTACGATATGTTCGATGACACTTTTATTCACTTGGTTCCCGTTATTATCATTATTCTGGTTTGCCTTATTTACTTCGTTGTCCATCTGAATTGTAAACATTTATCAGGTAATATCACAGAATAAGATTTAATACAAACAATCACGCAAGCAGATTGATAAAAAAACGTCAAGCATTGCGACTTACTCTTTCTATATATCTATCTATATATGCATCGATTACATATTACAATTGAAATTTAAATACTAGTAACTATGCATCGATATATATTGGTCTATCTAGTCTAGTTGATATATATATATATATATATATATATATATATATATAGGTAAAGAGTACTGTACAATATTGCTTATCGTACATTACGTACGCTTCAATCTCAGCCGTTAGATCATCTTCACGCATTTTAAAATCGCATGTTTTTTTTATAACAATTTCGCATGTGATAATTTTTGATGAATTCACATGTTTTTTTGTACCAGTTTCGCATGTGATAATTTTGATGAAATAGCATGTTGTTTTTTTATAACAATTTCGCATGTGATAATTTTTGATGAATTCGCATGTTGTTTTTTGTACCAATTTCGCATGTGATAATTTTGATGAAATAGCATGTTGTTTTTTTGTAACAATTTCGCATGTGGTAATTTTGATGAAATCGCATGTTAAAAAACCAACATGCGAAATTGTACAAAAAAACAACATGCGAATTCAATGCGGGAAGATGATCGGACGACTGAGATTGTAGCGTACGTAATGTACGATAAGGGCATTTGTACGTTAACCTAACCCTATATATATATATGTGTGTGTATATATGTATACGTGTATATATGTATACGTGTATATATATATATACACATTAAGTGCTGGCTTATCTAGAACTGCATCTCACGCTCGTTATACTTCCAGACGAATTTCCCTCCTATCTGACAGATTCGATTTCCCTCTTCAACTAACTCTTCGCCATATTGACGAAGTTCCTCCACATTTTCTTGGCTCATAGGTGGTAGTGGTGTTGGCACTGGTTCAGGATAACATGGTATGGGTTCTCCGTAAGGGTATAGGTTGTCTAATATATCCTGAATATACATGTTTTCGTTCCACCACGGGTCTAAAGGGTTCAGTGTTGTATACTGCTCTATGGGGCTTGGTGCGGGAATTCTAGGGATCTCATTGGGGTCGAATGCTGGGATTGGGAATTGGTCCTCCTGGTTCTGTTCTAGTTCCATTGGTTGGTTAGGGAATAAGGGTAGAAGTTGTGGTTGAGCTACTTGGTTAAGGTTATGGTCTGCTGCTGTATTTGGTAACATGTGGAAATCAGCTAATTGCCTATCAAGTTCCTCCTCCCATAATGGTCTAGCTTCATGGGTTTGGGTATTAATTTCTCTATTTGCTTTTGCGATTGCTCGCTGTTGTTGGAATTTTTTCATTCTTTTCCTCCTTTCATGAGCTCTTAAACCAACCTCTCTTTTTAGGGGGAATGGTTCCTCAGATTGTGCCTTAAAAATAAAGATTCCTTCCTCAAAATCAGCAGTGTAGCTTGAGGTTGGCTGGGATGAGGTTCCTTCATTCTTTGGAGAATGAGGTAATTGATGTCTACCGTCAGAGGTACCTTGCTCACTCATACTGTAAACTAGATATTGTCAAATAACACAAAATAATAATATACATATTTACACAGAATCACATAAGACATTTTCTAACATGATTGGTTAAAATTTAGGTATTAGAAGAACACCTAAATGACTTAAACCAGTGGCTTTGGCTCTAATACCACCTTCTGTCGCAGCCCCCGACCCCTACCCCAGAAGCGGGCACCGCGGGACACAGAGCTGGTGGTATTGGTGTTTATTAATTTGGCAGCGAAATTTAAAACATCAGGATCGTAGTTAGGAAATAAATCTCAGAGTTTTAAACACCAAACTTTTATAATAAATAAATGGGATAAACCCAAGTTTCATTCATAATACATTTATAGGGATAAACCCTAATTATTGAAAACATAATCTCCTTTTTATTTAGGTAAATTTTATAGTCACTTCTTTAAGATTTTAGTGCTCCACGACTGGCTTCTATTAGCTTCACATTAAGTTACCTGAAACGCGTTTTAAAAAGATTTTATCAGCAAGAAATACTGGCGAGTGCATCCCAGTTTAATCAAAACAAGCTTTTATAACTTTAAAGTATTGAGAGCGATTACAATGTTTATATCTACCAATATACTCATTCAGTATTTGTCATGTTGGCAGTTCCATGACTGTGGTCATATTACTCATTGGCTAACTAGTTGTCCAAGAGTAACGTATTTACTAGTAGTGTATACAAAACACCACATACCGACAACAATTGTGGAATACATAGACTCAATAACTGTAAGTATAATTGAAAATATTTGAGGTTTTGGTAAAACAGTTTGGTAGAAAAAGAGAATGACTCACTTTGTTGACTTAGGTATTTCTACAGCTCCCTGTTGGTGTTCCTGATTATTATCTATTAAAAACAAACAATGCACACGTGTTAGTAAGATAACCCAAATCACTTAGCCATATAATACGAGACAGAACCCCAACGAACTGAGTTAGACAGAGCCTTGACATGCGTTACGGGGCCGTAGATCAATCGGGTAGGGTAACGAATTAGTGATCGGGGGTTAAAATACTTACAATGAGGGAGAGCTTCATGTTTTAGGGGTATAATACCGGACATCTTTTAGCTGTAATATATTCAGAGAGAAGAAACAGAAATGAACGGAGGCTGGAGGCTTCCTTTTATACATGAGTTCGCCACTGGCTCGCGCCCCGCGAGCCCTGGCTCTAATTCCTTCGCTGCCCGCGAGGGCAACCCTAGCTACGGCTAGGGTGGCCAGGTGACCCCCTAGCTTCAACAGGTGGTGGACACGTGGTGGGTTTGGGTGTCCGACAAGGTAAAGGGTCTCGCGCCCCGCGAACCACCCTCCTGACTTGGTCGAGGCCGCGAGCGACCCAAAGATTTTGTTTTATTTGATTTTTGTTAAAACTAAAGTTATATGGGTGTTATTTAGCGTATATGGGTATATTAGGAGCGTTTTACGAGGGTTGTTATACCAACAGAGGTTGCCCCATTGATAGATGCTAAGTATCAGATGTTAGTCAGCCCATTTTTAAAAGGTTAGTCAATAGAAGTTAAAAGGGTTAGTCAACAGATGTTAAGAGAATAATGTTATGAATAATGAATTTAGTGCTCTCATTAAAAATGAGACCTAGGAACTTGTTACTAAAACACCAGATATAAACATTTTTCACAGCATGTGTTCTAAGGATAGGCTTCAACAGAGTAAGTATCAGATGCTTTCACAAACTTCTATTGCTTTCAAACAGACGTTTCCTAACAACTGTTCCTCCATTATCCCCAACAGATGTTGCCATGTTGACAGATGTTAAGTATCAGATATTAGTCAACCCATGTTAAAAGGGTTAGTCAACAGACATTAAGAGGATAGGGTAACAGACGTTACAAGGACAAACAGATGTTCGCAGGATGTTGACCTTTTATAATGATGTAATTTTAGCTCATTTTACCATAAGATTGTAATGAATGATCATGTATGTTCTTAAATTCATAACTTATTAGGTTTGTTCTTTATAGATTGCATAAACAATCATACATAAATAAATACTAAAAAACAACTTACATGATTTACACTTATGTAACATCTAAAAACACAGGTAGCCTTTAGAAAATTTCCATACAAAAATTTATTAAAAACACAAATCATTATACATTGTTCTTTACGAATTGCAGGAATATTCGTAATGTTTTGATTTATGATAGGTGGAACAGTGGTTGGGATAGATGCAACAGTGCTTTGACTAACCTCTGTTGGAACCTCTGTTGAAGAACCTTGGTTATCTTGGTTTTCTTTTCTTTTGATAATCTCCTGCATTGTGATATGTAAGTTGGCTTCCCGTTTATCCCTTCTTTTTTGGTTCTCAATTTCTTTCTCAAGTTCTGCTTTTCTAGCCCTTTTGAGTGTAGCAATGGAAGTGGTGGTGATTTGAGTAGTGGAGGTAAGAGAAGTGGTTTGATTTGTCATAGGTGGAACAATGGTTGGGATAGATGCAGCAGTGCTTTGACTAACCTCTGTTGGAACCTCTGTTGAAGAACCTTGGTTGTCTTTTCTTTTGATAATCTCCTACACGTGATTTGTAAGTTAGCTTCGCTTCTAAACATTCTTTTCTGCTTCTCAATTTCTTTGTCAAGTTCTTTTTTTCTAGCCCTTTTGAGTGCAGTAGTGTCAGGCTTTTTACCAGCCTTATTGACTAAGGGTAGGAGCTTCCACATGCAGTCTTCTATCTCCCCCTTTTTGGCATCATCATATTTTAGGTGAGTGAGAGCTTGTCCAGTATTTTTAAATATAAAGTCTTTAATGGCTTTAACTTATGCCTATGTATCTGGATATCTGGCATCCATTGTTTGTCTGACAAGCTCTACCTGTATTGTATATCTTTCTCCAGCAGCTTGCTTTTGAAGATGTTGGTATGGTTGAACATGTTCCCACATTTCTTTTGCAATTTCTGCATTTGTTGGTCTGGGTTTGGAGTTATTGAGCAAGATTTGCATCATATCCTTTATCTCCCTAACAAATGTTTCTAAGTTGGTTACCCTCTCCATTAATTCTTGATAATTTAATCCTTCACTTGATTTAACACGATCATCTGAATTCCCACCAGCGGTGGTTATACTTGGTTTTATACCAAGTGCCCCTTGTTCTTGGTACCGGGGACTTCCAACTGATTTAGAGACTATTGTCTCAATAATTGTTGCCTTCAAGCGGGTCTTAGTAATGTAACCACTGTCCAACTATAAGACTGTTGTCTCCTGTTGGATCTGAGTTTCTTTTTGATTGTATTTTCATTTGAAATTAAGATGGAAATGAAAGAGTTGTGCAGCGGAATTAAGATGAAAACAAACTTTGCATACAATCAAACAGGAGTAATACTTTTAATCAAACATCTTTACACAATGAACCGAATGATTGAATTTGTTTCAACAACGATTACAATGATTGATGTAAGAATGCAAACTCCCCCTCAGCCAGAGCTCAGTAGTTTGTTCGTGCAAAGAAGACGATGTGGTGAAAGAGCTAATAGAACAGTACAAAGTACTGAACTATTTATAGGCACTTGCAAACCACTGAGCATCTTAGCTGACGTCACCATGAAAGTGACATCTAACCTCCTAACAAACTCTAACCTCTGATCTATACAAACACTGATGTAGTAATTACTGCTATTACAATCTATTACATGAAAGACACTTAAACAGCTGCTGCATCCTTCCACTGCTGTGAATCCAGCAGTGCTTGTCCGGATCAGCAGTACTTGACTCAAGGCAGAAGATTGAGTCAGCAGAGCTTTGGTCTTCCATCAGTCTTTAACATTTGGCAGTAGATGCAAGGCAGCAGTTGTGGATCAGCACTTGGTAAGATCAGTAGATAGGAGGTCAGCAGATACAAAGCCACTTTCAAGGGGAGAGATTTGCATGAACTATCTGTAAACGTCTGCTTATTCTTGGATCCACTGCTCTGATCCAGTTTTGGCTTTAATTATCTGTTCCTCTGATAGGGTTCAATCCCAACAATCTCCCCCTGGAACAGATAATGCCAAAACTCTTCATTATTTGTGGAAATCTTTATTGCCTCATCAACAGCTCCCTTATCTGACCTTTAAATTGTAATTCAAAGTCTAGGGCGTCTGTATCTTCATCATCCCTGCTAAGTGGAAGATCAAGGAGATCCTGCAAATCTTCAAGACTCAGGCCAAGAGCTTGTTCCCTTGATATTTTCTCCACTACTCCACCAGACCTGAGCAAAGTCAATACGCAGGTCTGTTTGTCAGTTTCCCACTTTTGTATTTTTGAGCCTGGTGGGTTTCTTGGGAGATGTTTATTTTCAGAAGTATTTGGTGAGGCTGGCCTGTTCATAGCTGGCTGAGTAGCATTTGCAGATTGTTCCAATTCAAGATCTTCTTTTATCATTACTTCCGTGCCAGCTTTTACAATGGCATCTCCGGCTAAAAGATCTTGAATTGTTTCCATGCTAAACTGGTTTTTGCTCCTTCTTTTGTAGATGGCAGCACCAGCTGGAGCAGTGGTTCTTTTGACTTGCAGCTTTGGTGGTCTTTTTGAAACCGCTGCTTTGGAATAGTCAGGCTTTTGTGGAACTCTTGGATCTTTCTTTCTAAGTTCCTCTAATCTTTTATAGGTTGCCCTGACTCTATCTTCTCCCCACTTTGTCACAGAGTTCTTTGACCCATAATCAGCTATAATCAGCTCCTCTTTCATTCTCCTCAGCTCTAACATCTTCTCAGCTTCAAATTGTTTGAAATTTTCAGGAGGAGTCTGCTTGACCTTATTTTTGATCATGTCTTGAATCCTGGCTGCTTCTTTTTCAAGCTCAGGAATGGTCCAGTTCTTGTACATGTGTTTCTCCCCCTTGTATTTCTTGTAGGTCATGATGTTTTCAATGTAGTCTTTTCTTAAGGACTCATCTGCCCTTTCTGAAATTTTCTGACATACATTTTTAGCAAAACGCTCCATAGCATTGACCTGTGAGAGTAAAAACTGATAGTTTTGTTGAAATTCTCTATCAGATTTCCCTTTTCGGTTTTTGATTGCAATATCCTCTGCTTGTTTGGCTTTGAGCTTCAAGTATTCTTCAATGTTGTTAGGCCTGGGATAATTTGCAATTGATGGCAAACTCCTTTTGGCTGGGTCATCTTCATAATAAAAAGATTTGATTTCTTCTCTGACTGCAATGAGTTCCAGAGGAAATGAGACACCAGCAGGAGGTAGTGATTGTATAATTTGAGCTGAAGAGAGAGGTATGGGTTTTGGAATAGTGACAAGTGACAGGGATTTTGAAGATGTTGGTGAAGGAGATGTGTCATCATCTTTTAAAATTAGCCTTCTCCTTTTTGTAGGAGGGACTGATGATGTTTTGAATGGAACAGTGGTGGTAGATGTAGTGGTAGTGGATTGTGATTGACTAACAACTGTTGAAACAACTGGTGTTTCAACCACTGTTGTCATTACAACAGATGTTATAACATCTGCTGTCTTCTGCTGTATGTCAGCAGGTGTTTTTTTTGGTGGTGATGATGGTAAAGCAGTGGATGTTGTGTGTGTTGAAGTGGTGTGTGTTGATGGAACAACTGTTTGGCAAGCAGTGGTTTTTGTAACTCCTGTTGCATCAGCTGTTTTGTATGGTGGTTTGTGAGCAGACTTTGAACGTCTGTTTGGAATGGATTTGGGTTGCCTCACTTTTCTAGTAGGCTTCTTCTTTTCCTCAACAGGATTTTCATGATCCTTTGACCCAGAAGTACCCTGATCTGGATGATCCATTCTCTCCACCCTGGCTTTCCTTTTGGCCTCTCTATCCCTTATTACACTTGCAACTGCTTCTGCTAGTGCATTTATTGTCACATCAATTTTCTTACTACCATCTGGCAAAGGGATCTTTTTGGTCATGTTTGAATTTTCTGGTTCAAGATAAAGACCATCCTCTATACCCTTCTGTTTCCACTCCTTCATTTTCTCCCCCTTTTTGGCATTATCTTCTGGGAGTTGATAAATGTAGCGTACTTGTGGAGGAGCAGTGCCAGTGGTGTGCAAGATCTGAGTTTTGAGAGCCTTTAAGTCAGCCTTAGTGTTCTTGAACCTTGACTCCATTGCATTTCTCAGCTGTTGTACATGTTTTTCATGTTGCTGATCTGCTAATTGTGCTTGTTGTTGGAGAAAAGATTGAAATAACTTCCAGAGCTCTTTTGGAGCAGATGCCCTTTGTGGAGCAGGTGCTTGAGATGGAACAGCAGTTCATTGTACCTTCTGAACTTGTAACACCTGTTGTAGCATATCTTTGAGTTCTGCAACAGAGTTATCAAGTTTTTCAATGCGATCCGTCAATTTCTGGTACTTTAAACCATCACCCAAGTTAATGGGATCATCTGATTTCCCACTAGCAGTGGTTTTATCAGTGGTAGATATAGGGAGTATACTCCAAACATTAACCACTGATGCCCCTTTTTCTTGGTACTGGGGTCTTCTTCCTTCAACACTTGACAACCTTTTGATGTTCCCAGTAGGATAAAGAAATCCACTGGTGGTTGGCAAAGGTGCTATAAAAGGAATTGCCTCCAAGGAAGTCTTATTAATGTAACCACTGTCCAAATATAACCCAGTGGGTGTAACACTTGTAGTGGCTGCTTCACTTGGATTACCACCAAGAGTTACTTGTAACTCAAGGGGTGTAACCTCCTCAGGTTGTGTTGGTGGGTTAGCAAAGATTGATACATCAGACCCAGTCAGTTGTTGAGGTATATTCTCATTAGTAGGTGATTGAGAAGGACTGGTTAATGCCTGGTTCAAATCAATTGCATCCAACAGTGGTTTTATTGGTGAGGGAATTGTGGATGTGAAGGATGGTGTAGAAAGTGGAGTTGCCCCGGGTATTGAGCTGTGGATGATAGAAACTAGTGTTTCCAGAGCATCATGATGTGGAGACCCTATTTGTACAACCTGTTCTTTTTGTGAAGAAGCAGGAGGAGTTGTGGTTATGGGTTGAGATATTTGTACCAACTGCTGTGAGGAAGTAGCAGCAGTGGTTTCTTGTGACATTTGTGTTGTCACAGGCAGGAGCTCTGGTATCTCATCCTCCAGAGTTGCCTTTTTGATGGGTTTTGTGGGGTTTTGAGTTTTTCTTTTTGGCTTTTTGGAGATAATAGGTGTGGGTTTCAAAGCAGTTGTGTTGCTGCTTTGATCACCTTGAGCAGTGGGCTCAGCAGCAGATACCTGAGGAGCAGTTGTAACTGCTAAAATCTGCTCAGGCACCTCTGCTTGTGTTTTGCAAGGTGTAGACATCCTTGTAAAAGTTTCAGCAGTTAAGCAATTTGTTTGAATGAAATCACCTTGTTTTATTGCAGCAGCATCCTTCTTTCCAAGTTTCATTTCAAAATAGTAACTTAAAAATCTTGGAAAAAGTAGGAATGCCTTTGTTTCAACATTTTTAACCAAATCATTAAAAATTTCCTGGGAATAGTTAAAATTTTCATCTTGAAGAATTGCAAATCCCAGTTTTTGAATTTTTAATGGCATCTCATTGAAAGAAGTGGTTTTATTTGAAACACATTTTAAGAGGGTGTGAAATAAAAATCTTGGTGCAGGAGGAAAGTAACCTTTTTCTAAGGTGTCCTTTTTGACCTCTGCATTGTACCCCCTTTCCAGAAAATCATTTTTTAACTCGTTTTTAGGGAAAGTAATTTTACCTTCTTGATCGTCGAGTTGAAAGACCTCTGAAATTGTTTGTGGTGTAATCTTGACTTCTTTTCCCTTTAAAGTAGAGTTAATGGCTATTACAGCTTCTCCATGTGTTTCAAGGATTGCATTCTTCCAAAACTCCCTTTGGGTTGCCAAGTAAATTGGTGCATCCGCTGTCAACAAAGTTTTGTACTTTGAGGCGGTGATGATATCAATGATGGAATCGAACTCCTTTGTGGAACTGGGTTTTGTAAGAAGACCAAGAAGATTATGAGATGGTTTGTGTGGAATTTCAGTGGAGATTGCCTTTTGAGAGGCTGTTTTCGATGAAGATTTGGATGAGGGTTTTGCAGATTTCTTTGATTTAGTCATTTTGAGGATGATTGATCGAAGAAATTTGTGGAAGATGAGATGAAAAACTGTTTTGAGAAGAGAATTTTTAAGAATTCAATTCGACAGTAAAAACCTGTTTTGGTGGTGAGTGGGGGATTTTATAGGGAAGAAAGTGAATGCTGAGGTGGCAGCCGTTACAAAAAGTCTGACCAAGATGTACTGTCCATGTGACAACCCCTGTTGAAAGTGAAGGACAGTACTTTTGTGAAAGTGACTGATGAAGGCAGTGGTATGAAAGCAGTGGATGATTTTTACTATCAGCGGATAGCATATCAGTGGATAAGACACTGCTTTTGAACAACAGAGTTTATCAAAATAATGAGAGAGCAGGGGTTGACTTTCAACAGTGGACAGGCTTTTGAAGTAGAGCAGACTTTTGAACAATCAGTGGTTAATGGCAGACTTTTAAGGATTTTAATGAAAATTTTCATTTTTAGCTATTTTTAAGGATGGAATTTTGATTTTCTGAAAACATTTTGTTGCTTTTATTCATAGAAAAACAAGATGTTGCTTGTTATTCCATGTTCAACATCCCAATCCTAGAGACCAAACTTTCAAAAGTGGCTGTATCAAGTGCTTTTGTGAGCACATCAACCAGCTGGTCTTTAGTTGGGACATGATGCAGAGAAATCAAACCTTTTTCATAGCAATCCCTCACAAAGTGATGTCTGATGTCAATGTGTTTGGTGGTTGAGTGGGAAACTGGATTTTTGATGATATTTTCTGCTGCCTGACTGTCCAACATGAGTGGTGTCTTTAAGGCAGTGATACCAAAATCCAGTAACTGATTTTGAAGCCACAGGAGTTGGGCTGTACAGCTTGCAGTAGCAATGTATTCAGCTTCAGCAGTAGATGTTGAAACAGCTGCTTGCTTTTTGCTTTGCCATGAAACTAAGCAATCACCTAGAAACTGGCACCCTCCTGATGTGGACTTCCTTGTGGTGTGACATCCAGCAAAGTCACTGTCTGAGAAACCTGAAAGCTTGATGTTCCCATTAGCTGGATACCAGATACCAAGTGTGGGAGCACCTTTTATGTATTTGAAGATCCTTTTTACAGCAATGAGATTTGATTTTCTGGGAGCTGATTGACTTCTTGCACAGACACATGTTGCAAACATGATGTCTGGTCTAGATGCAGTTAGGTACAATAAAGACCCAATCATGCTTCTATAAAGTGTTTGGTCAATCAGCTCATCCTTGTCATCAGACATGACCAGCTTATTTGTTGCCATGGGTGTGCTGCATGGTTTACAATCATTCATATCAAATTTGGTTAAAAGTTCTTTAGCATATTTGCTTTGATGAATGAAAGTTCCATTTTGTAGTTGCTGTACTTGGAGACCAAGAAAGCATTGCAGCTCACCCATTGCACTCATTTCAAACTCAGCTGTCATGAGTTCTCTAAACTCTTCACACATTGAATTACATGTGCTTCCAAAAATAATGTCATCCACATAAATCTGGACAATCATTAAATCCTTCCCTCTCCATTTTAAAAACAGTGTTTTATCAATGGTACCTCTTTTGAAACCATTTGAGAGTAGTAAGTTGGAAAGAGTTTCATACCAGGCCCTTGGTGCTTGTTTCAGGCCATACAAGGCTTTGTTTAGCCTGTAGACATGATCTGGATAAAATGGATCCTCAAAACCTGGAGGTTGACAAACATACACCTCTTCTTGAATTGTACCATAGAGGAAAGCACTTTTGATATCCATTTGAAACACCTTCATATTGTGGTTGACAGCAAAGGCCAGGAACAGTCTAATGGCTTCCAATCTTGCAACAGGGGCAAATGTTTCATCATAATCAATCCCCTCTTCCTGTCTGTAACCTTGAACCACAAGCCTGGCTTTATTCTTGACAACAATACCCCTTTCATCAGTTTTGTTCTTGAAGACCCACTTTGTGCCAATGGGACTAACCTCTTCTGGCAGTGGTACAAGCTCCCATACTTGTTGTCTTTTAAACTGTTGGAGCTCCTCTTGCATGGCTTCTACCCAGCTGTTGTCTTTTAGTGCCTCTTGGTACTTGACTGGCTGATGGAGTGATAGAAAACCAGCAAAAAGACAAATGTTTTGGGTTTGGCTTCTTGTGAGCACCCCTTCATTTATGTTGCCAATGATTTGATCAGGTGGATGAGATCTCAAGAAGATTAAATCTCCTTGGTATGGTATGATGGCATTGGTTGGTGAAGGCTGCAAATGTGTATCATCTGAGCTAACCACTGCTGGGGACTTTGATGATCCAGCAGTGGCTTCAAAAGGTGGTGGTATAGGAGGTAATGAAGTGGACAACTGCTGACTTTTATCCACTGTTTGAGGACTTTTGTCAGCAGTGTTTGAGGATGTGGAAGCAGTGGTTGATGGGCTACTTTGGTCAACAACTGTTGAGGTAGCAGTGGTTGAGCTTTGACAACTGTTTTGAACAGCTGGTGCTTTTCCCTTTGTGGCAGACCTTTGAGGGATGATGATTTCATACCCATAGTCTGGTGTTGTATCCTCTGATGGACCTGCACTGTTAGTCTTGACAGCAGTATTTTCAAAAGTGAATTTTTCAAGACCAAACAGATCTGCAGGGTTTGCTGGGATTTTCATTGATGAGAATTCATTGAACTTAACATTCAAAGTCTCCTCCACTGCCTTGGTCCGTGTGTTGAACACTTTGTAGGCCTTGGCAGTGGATGAGTATCCCAAATGATAACCACAATCAATTTTGGCTGCAAATTTTGAAATGGAATCTTTTAAGTTCAAAATAAAGCATGGGCAGCCAAACACTTTGAAATATGAGATCAGTGGTTTAATTTTATACAGAATTTCATAGGCAGTCTTTTTGTGCCTGGGGTTTATTAAAACTCTGTTCTGAACATAGCAAGCAGTGTTTACTGCCTCTGCCCAGAAAGTTGATGGCAAACCTGAATCTGCAAGCATGGTTCTGGCAGCCTCAATCAGAGTTCTGTTCTTCCTTTCCACTACCCCATTCTGCTCTGGTGTTCTTGGGATGCTGTACTGCCTTACAATCCCTTTCTTCACACAGAAGGCATCCAACTCCCTATTTTTGAATTCTGTGCCATTGTCACTCCTGAAGCTTTTCACTGGAAGGTCAAATTGCTTTTCAACCTGTGTTACAAAGTCTTGCAAAATGCCTGCAGTTTCATATTTTGAGTGCAAAAAGAAAGTCCATGTGAACCTAGAAAAGTCATCAACAATAACCAAACAATATCTTTTCTTTTTGAGGCTCATGACTTGAACTGGGCCAAACAAATCCATGTGTAGCATTTGCAAACACTGGGTTGTTTTGGACTCTTCAATGGACTTGTAAGAACTTTTATGCTGTTTTCCTTTTAAACAGGAAATGCAATGTTCAGGACATGAAAACAATTTTTGTGGTAGGCCTCTCACCAAACCATTTTTTGAAATTTCTGTGATTGTCTTAAGATTTGTGTGTCCCAGCCTTCTGTGCCAAAGTTCTGTCTCTTTGTTAGAGGCAGCTGAGAACAGACAGGCATCAGCTCTGGGACACTCTTTTGACATGTCAACAACATAAACATTGCCACTTCTTTGAGCAACAAGTTTAGTTTGACCAGTTTTGATTATTGCTTCAATCTTTTTGACCATTTCTGGTCCAACAATCCTACAACAATCTTTTGTGAAGAATGACCCAAAACCCTTGTCACTCATTTGGGACACACTCAGAAGGTTGAATTTTAGATTGTCTATTAGATTGACATTTTCAAATTTTACTTTTCCAGACTCCACTGTACCCGACCCCAGAACTTTTCCTTTACTATTATTCCCAAAGGATATATCACCCCCTCCATGGATTTTAAAGTCTTTAAGGAGGGCTTTACATACTGTCATGTGCCTGGAGCCTCCACTATCTACATACCACAGACTATCAAAGCATGCAGAAGCTCCCTGCACATGAAGTAAAAGGATTAGTTCATTAAGGTCTCCAAAGCCAACAAGGCTTTGGATGGGGTCTCAACAGTGTCTGGGATGGATGCAGAATGATGGACAGTTGTTAGGTCAGGGGTTTGAACTATTTTAGGACAGTTCTTCTTTAACCACTGTTGTGGGTCCTGACCAATCATCTGCTGATAGCCAAAAGGATGCCTGTTCACTTTGGGTTTAGAGGGCCTTTTGTAGGCCTCATAAACGTGTGGAATCCTTTGGTAAGACTGTTTTTCTCTGCCTTTTCTGAACTGATTGGCAGGGGGTGCATCAGTAACCTGAACATCTCTTTTGACAGATGTTTGGTTCAGTTGTTTTGTAACAGCTGTTTGAACTGGCACAAACAGTGGTTGTTTCTTGGTGAACTTGACAGATGATGAGGATGATGATGATGGACTCAAGGATGTTTTAACCATGTACTCATTCTTTTTCACATCAAAGTTTTTGAGGTACACACATGCTTGAGTTTTGTGGTTTGTTTTACCACAGACAATGCAACTTTCTGCTGAAACAATGACACTTGTCTTGTTTAAATCATAAGCTTTCAAGTGGAAACAGTCTTTTGTTAGATGATTCCTTTTTTCACAGAATTCACAAAACAAGTTGTCAATTTTTTCTTTCTTCTTTCTCTTTTCAGACTCCTTTGCAGCAGAGGTTTTAACCACTGCTGGGATGTCCTTGAGAGGTATGACTTTAGCTTTTGGAGCTTTAACACCATCAGTTGATGTAAAGTCCATTGGCTTGAAATTTTCAAGAATATCACACTCGTCAGACCAGGTAGGTTTAAACTGATATTTTTCAAGTTCTTCAAAAGTTGAGGAACTCCTTGTTCTGCCAAGTGTGATTTTGTTACCAAGTTTGTCAGTGATTTTCACTTCTTGGCCATTCTTGTTTGTGGGGATGAACTCAGTGGTTACATCAGTGTTTTGAACAGATTTTTCACAAGCAAGGTGTTCATCATCATATTTTCTATACCCAACCCCAAACTTCACATTACTTTCAATCTGTTTAGCAAGCATCACCTCATATCCTCTGCAGGATTCCACCCATCTTTCACAAGTAATCTGGGTGGATTCCAACTCCTTTTTGCAACTTTGGTATTTTTCTACCATAGTTTGAAGTTGGGTTTTGGTGATGCTTTGCTCTTCTTTTAGACAGCTGACCTCATCAGACAAGATTTTATCCCGAAGGTTTTCATTCACCTCTTTGATGTTAGCAAAAGCAATTATGCAATTGTCAGAACACAGTTTTTCAAGAACATGAGGAGATACCTTGGCAGCTGCCATCATTGCACAATCACATTGATGATCTTCATCATCATCAGCTTTTACCTTCTTTTCACCAGCCTTTTCTTCTTTCTCTTCTTCTTTGTCCTCTATGGACCATGGATCTGTCATTGGTTCAATCAGGGTACTTGAACTTTCTCCCAACAGTATTTCATCAGCCACTGCAGTAACCACTACTTCAATCACCTCTTCCACTGTTTCAAAGCACTGCTGTTCCTCCTCAGCTTCAACCCCCTCCTGTATTGACTCTAGTTCCATCAAACAAAACTCATCATGTGAAGAATCATTAGAAGCATAGAGTGCAAAATTTTCATCACTAAGATTATCAGGCATACTGCTCCAGTCAACAAACCCTTGAGTGAAAAAACTTTGTTGATCTGGTTGTGCTGCTGCTGGAGCAGTGGTTTGAGGTGCAGCAGATTGCACTTGTACCTGTGGAGCAGGGGTTTGAACATATTGGATTTGTGGAACAGTAGTTTGGACATAATGTACTGGCATAGGGGCAGCAACATAGTGAGCAGTGTTCACTTGTGCTGCTGGGGCATATTGGGCATAGTGCACAGTGTTTTGGTTTTGAGGTCGAGGATTTGAGCTAGGATGAGTAATTATGGGACCAGCGGTTTGACTCCTACATTCCCTAGCGAAATGTCCCAACCTATTACACTTATAGCACTTGATTTTCGATTTATCCAACCCAACCCTTAGATTCCCATGCAAACCTGGGAATTTTCTCCCTGTTCTTTTGTAGAACTTGCTAGTTCTAACACTTAGCAAAGCCAGTTGGTGCAGGATGTCCATTTCCTCTAAATCAGTGGGATCAAAATGTTGTAAATCATTGAGTTCAAAGCTTAAATTGTCTGACATTTGATTTTCGTTAGCAGTGAATGCATAACTTGCAGAGTGAGGATCAGGGTTGTTAAAATTTGCAACAGCAGTTATGTCAATGAAGTGATCATAACCCTGATCCTTACCACTGCTCCCAGATTCTTCTTGACCCAGAAGAGCAGTATTACCGAAAGTGTAATCATCGGTAGCTTTTCCTGACTCTTGTAACCTCCTTTTCTGGTTCAACTCCCTTTCGTAGGTCAGGAGTCGACCATGGAGTTGGGTCAAGGTCAGATCCTTGAATTCAGATGAATTTCGGGTGACAAAAGCTATAGTGTCCCATTTTTCTGGCAGTGACCTAAGGAACCTGCTATTTTGAGTTGAGTTTGTAAAAGTGGTGTTAACAAGCCTCAGTTCACTGATGAGACAACTAAAACGCTCAAATTGTTGCGTTAGTGATTCACCTTTAACGTAGCAAAATGTTTCATACTGTTGGTTCAGGATTTCCCTATTGCTTTCTATGACTTCTTCAGTTCCACCAAACTGTTCCTTAAGTGCGTCCCATAATTCTTTGGCACTGTTACAGTGTAACAGTCCAGCATATATCTCATTGGGCAGCGCTGATGCTATGATGCTAAAAGCTTTAGCATCTAGTTCGATCTTTTGAAAGTCGGTTTCGGTATAATTTTCAACTGGTTTTGGAACGAACTTTTTAGCATCTTCAGCGCTTGGCACTGAAGGAACATGGGGACCATAAATGACAGACCTCCAACAACCTGTGCTTTGTTGAGCGAGGATGTGACCCATCCTCCTCTGCCAGATGTTGTACTCATTTCTTTTTAGCATAGGTGGTTTAAAAAGTGAGCCGATGTTGTTTTTATCATCCTGAGATTGTGACGTCATTCTTGTTGTTTTACAGACACTGAGAAATCAACTTTAATGGTGATTAATCCTTGCTCTGTTTTTCAACAGACGAACAAACGATCAGTATCAACTGTTATGAGCTGAACTATTTACGTCAAAATGATTGTTAAATCAAATTTGACTGTCCAAGCTCTGATACCAATTGTTGGATCTGAGTTTCTTTTTGATTGTATTTTCGTTTGAAATTAAGATGGAAATGAAAGAGTTGTGCAGCGGAATTAAGATGAAAACAAACTTTGCATACAATCAAACAGGTGTAATACTTTTAATCAAACATCTTTACACAATGAACCGAATGATTGAATTTGTTTCAACAACGATTACAATGATTGATGTAAGAATGCAAACTCCCCCTCAGCCAGAGCTCAGTAGTTTGTTCGTGCAAAGAAGACGATGTGGTGAAAGAGCTAATAGAACAATACAAAGTACTGAACTATTTATAGGCACTTGCAAACCACTGAGCATCTTAGCTGACGTCACCATGAAAGTGACATCTAACCTCCTAACAAACTCTAACCTCTGATCTATACAAACACTGATGTAGTAACTACTGCTATTACAATCTATTACATGAAAGACACTTAAACAGCTGCTGCATCCTTCCACTGCTGTGAATCCAGCAGTGCTTGTCCGGATCAGCAGTACTCGACTCAAGGCAGAAGATTGAGTCAGCAGAGCTTTGGTCTTCCATCAGTCTTTAACATTTGGCAGTAGATGCAAGGCAGCAGTTGTGGATCAGCACTTGGTAAGATTAGTAGATAGGAGGTCAGCAGATACAAAGCCACTTTCAAGGGGAGAGATTTGCATGAACTATCTGTAAACGTCTGCTTATTCTTGGATCCACTGCTCTGATCCAGTTTTGGCTTTAATTATCTGTTCCTCTGATAGGGTTCAATCCCAACATCTCAACAGTTGTAGTAGCTGCCCCACTTGAAATACCAACCTGTATCTCTTTGGATACAGGAGGTGTAGCCTCCTCTGCTTGTGGGATAGCAACGATCCCTGAACTTGCCCTAGTCACTTGTTGAAGTTAACTCTCTTTAATTTGTTATTGAGAGGAATTGGGTATTTACAAGTCAGATGTATCAATTGCATCAAGCAATGTTTGTAAGGGTGAATGGACTATTGAAGTAGGTGGTGGTGATGAAGGAGAAGCAGCACTGGGAAAGGGGCTTGAGAAGATATAATTAAATGATGTATCTCTCCCTTGATTTGTGTACCCTGTGCTTACAACACCTTCCTTCTGTGAGGAATAGTGAGGAGTTTGGCTTGGTGGAGATGTTTGCATCTGTTGTGAGGAAGTAACAGCAGATGCTTGGGTTTGTTGGTTTTGTGCTACAACTGGGATCTCGGACATCTCAACCCCCCCCAGAGATACCCTTTTTGTGGTTTTTCTTTTTGATTTGGGGATATGAATGGATAAGGTTTGTTTGGAAATGTCTGGTGTGGGTTTCACAGTGCTGGGATTTGCACCATGGTCACCAGGAGCAGTGGGCTCAGCAACAGATGTTGTAACATCTGTTGCTTGGTTTTCTAAAACGTTTTCAATTACCACATTTTCATGGCTTTCGGCCATCATGCGTGTAAAGGTTTCGTTAGAAAGACTATTGCTTTAAATTGCTTCACCTTTTTCAAAACTTTCTTTTCTTAAAACGTTTTTCAGGTAAAAGCTCAACAACCTTGGATAGATAAGAAAAAGGTTGCCAGTACCTTTCTTGATTGCCCTCAAATTTGCTACCAAATCAAGAAACAGTGTTTGGGATAGCTTATGGTTTGAATTTTTCAAAATAGCATACCCCAGATACTGAGTTTTTAGGGGAATCTCATTAAAAGCAATGTTTTTAGCAGAGAGGCAAACCAAGAGAGTATGGAAAAAGAATTTCATTTTAGGTGGGAACTTTGGTTTAAAAAGTGTTGCTCCCACCATTTGACCTTCATAGCCCATTTCTATGAACTCAACTTGTAAGTCATTTTTGGGGTAAGTATCCATACCTGTCATATCCTCTAGATGGAACATGGTGGAGATGGATTCTGCTGTGATTTCCACATGTTCTATAACAACCCTCCTAAAATATTTCCGACGTTCCTAAAATATTTAGAACACCCTATACGTCCTAAAATACACCCCGTATACGAAAACTGGTCCTAAATACCTTTTATTTTTACAAAAAATAAAATAAAAACAATTTCCGAGGAACGCTCGCGGGCCGCGAAGACCTTTAAGGTCTCTTACGCGGGGCGCGACAACATGGCTACGAGGCCGCACCCTGAGATGCCACGTGTCCTCACTCGTGTTTAACCTACCCAATGACAAGACAAAGTTAGGCCCTACGTACTCTACATCGCGAGGCGCGAAGGCCCCTTATGTATCCTTCGCGGGCCGCGAGGAAGTCAAGATCAGACCCTATAAATAGGATCGATCGACTTCAGTTGCAACCGTTCAATTTTGATAATTCTCTCTCAATTTCTATAGTGTAGAAGTAATACCCGGGCATTATACCCACTAAATTAGCGAAGCTCTACCTCGTTGTAAGTATTTTAACCCCGGTTACGTATTAGATATGCTTCCCGATTGATCTAGTGCTTCGTAACGGCTGTCGAGGTTCTGCCCGACGTAGTCTTTGGAGTTCTGTCTCGAGGAGGGTATAACTAATGTAAATATTGGGTTATTATACTAACGCATGTGCATTGTTTAATTTATTAGATTATAACCAGGAAACCACAGGAAAAATTCTAAAATAGCAATGTGAGTAATCTCCTTTTTGTAAACTTTTTTGCAAACTGTTTTTACAAAACCTCAATTGTTTTTACATTATAATTAACAGTGATTGAGTATTTGTAATTCTACAATTATCGTCGGTATGTTGGGGTTTTGTATACAAAATTTGTTACTACACTGTGAGTAGTAACATGACCACAAGTCGGGTTGACACTACCATGGGTAGTAATTAAAGTAGAATAATAAAGAAATATAATTGATGATTGCCCTCAATACTGTACAAGGATAAAATCTGTTTTGATTAAATTGGGATTCACTCACCCGTATTTCCCACTGACAAATGTTTTTAAAACGCGTTTCAGGTAACAAAATGTGAAAGCCAAAATAGAAGCCAGCTGGAGAGCACTGAATGCTTGGAAAATGTGGCTATAAAAGTTACCTAAATAAAGAAAGATGTTTTATTCAATAAATTAGGGTTTATCCCTATAAACATGTTTGTAAAAGAAACTTGGGAATTTCCCATGTGTTTACTATTATGAAAATGTGGTATTTTACTCTGATAAAATATTTCCTAACTACGGTCCTGATGTAAATTCCGTTGCCAAACTGATAAACACCGATACTACCATCTCTGAGTAGGCCGCGGCCGCCCGCCTCCCGAGGCAGGGGTCATGGGTTGTGACAGAAAGTGGTATCAGAGCTACAACCGTTAATTTCAGCCAAAGAAGTGTTCTGCTGACATTGAAATTGTCAATTTTGTTAGGAAATAATCCATAAGACTATGTGCATACGTGTAGATTATTATTTTGTGTTATTTAACAATTTGTTAGTTTACAGTATGAGTGATCAAAGACCTTTGGACGCTTACTGTCAACTGTCCAGTTCACCTAAGGATGAAGGAATTTCTTCCCAGCCTACCCCCTCGGGGTATTCGGCTGACACCGAAGAAGGGATTTTCGTATTCAAAGCACAATCTGAAGAGCCATTCCCTCCCAAGAAGAGAGGATGGTTCAGCAGAGGAGCTCGTGAGCATAGAAAAAGAATGAGGAAATTGCAACAATAGCCGGCCTTAGCAGCGGCCAATAGAGAAATGAATGCTCAAACCCTAGATATACTCAATAGGAGATTAGCTAATTTTCACATATTAGCTACCACAGCTGCAGACCCAAATTTAGAACAACTTATTGCACCCCAGCCATTACCACTATTTCCCACACAACCCATGGAAATTGAACTGAACCCAGTAGACCAAATCCCAGTACCTGCTTTTGACCCAGCCGAAATTCCTTGAGTCCCAGCACCCCTTCCTCCAGATTATGACCCATGGTTTGACGATCACTGGGATTACCAACAACTTTACCCAATAGAGGAACCCATACAAAACCCAGTAGCACCTTACCCAAGCCTTGACCCTCTAGACCCATATTTTGATAATGACCAATATATTAGGGAGATTCTAGAGAACCCATACCCACAGGAGGAACCGATGCCACAATACGCTGAACCAATACCAGCACCCGCACCACCCATGAGTACTGAGAACATACAGGAACTCCGAACGTTTGGTGAGGAGTTGTTAGATGAAAGTGAAAGGATAAGACAGATAGGTGAGAGGCTCGTTTGGAAGTATGACGAGCGTAACATGCAGTATTGGATGGACCCCCCCTAAGTAGTAATAATATATATATATATATAATCTTATAGTTACTGATGCCTACTAGTATTGTATTTTAAATTCCAGTTGTGGTTTGTACTAGACGCATATATATAAAATAGAGTGAACGTCGCAATGTACGACGGTTTTGACCAATCTGTTTGTGTTGTGAGATTGTTTGCATTTAATATTGTTTTGTGATATTAATACTTGGTAAATGTTTATAATCCAGATGGACAACGCAACAAATCAGGAAAACCAGAATAATGATAATCAAATAAATAACAGTGCAATTCGACACATTGTAACCCAAGGAATTAGAGATGCTATGCCATATATCATCCAAAATGTTAAAGAAGCAGAAAATAATAACAGTAATGGTGGAAGTAAGCGAACACATATTGAACTTAGTCACATCGTAAACAATGGACCATTTCTTCAAATGCCAATTCCAAAAAGAAAAAGAACCATGTCTTATGGTTGTTCTTACAAAGAATTATGGTCTTACAAACCGATAGAATTCTCTGGCAATGAAGGGGCCATTACAGCTCTACGCTGGATTGAAAAGACTGAGGCAATCTTAAAAATAAGCAAGTGCGTAGAAGAAGACAAAATCATGTTTGCTTACAATTTATTTTAGAATGCAGCTTTAGAATGGTGGAACACTATTCTCCAGTCTAGGGGAAATGACAGGGTCTATAATATGGAATGGAATGAGTTTAAGAACATGGTGGAAAGAAAATTATGTCCTCCCAATGAAAAAGAACAGATAGCTAATAAATTCTTAAACCTTAGAATGACTGGAGTAGACAGTAAGGGTTACACTACTACATTCTTTGAATATGCTAGAATAGTGCCAACCCTAGCATCGCCAGAACCAGTGTTAATCTCCCGTTACATCTGGGGATTAATCAGTGAAATTAGACATGTAGTCAAGGCAGCTAGACCACAAACCATAGAAGAAGCTGTAGAACTAGCAAATACCTTGACTGATGAATTAGTGCGTACCCAAGAAGAAAACCAAAGAAAGAGCCTAGCTCAAAAGCTTACCCAGGAATTTTGCTACGGTAATTCCAACCGTGGGAAAAATATAGGTTCTACCTCTACACCTTACTGTAAAGCCTATAAGAAGAAGCATTCAGGAAGATGCTCCACATACTTCAACTACTGCAAGATACCGGTACATAACGAAGAAGATTGTAGGAAGAAACCCAGTAATAGAGTGTGTTTCAATTGTGGAGAAAAAGGGCATATCAAGCCGAACTGTCCAAACTTAGCTCCAGCCACGAATAACAAGACTACTAAGAATGCTAGAGCATTTTGTAACGCCTGCGTCCCTAAACTTTTAGCTAGTTGTCACTTTTAGCCCCTATACTATGAGATATGTGATACTTTTGATACTTGGTGAAACTTATGCTATGATTCTTGATACTTGATACTTGGAAACTATGATTCTATGAAACTATGATTCTAT
Source organism: Helianthus tuberosus (assembly GCA_030545235.1). Lineage (NCBI taxonomy): Eukaryota > Viridiplantae > Streptophyta > Magnoliopsida > Asterales > Asteraceae > Helianthus > Helianthus tuberosus. The sequence goes on along the minus strand of CM060366.1, from coordinate 167,885,154 downwards.
GACACTATGAAACTATGATTCTATGATACTATGATTCTAATAGATTTGATACTTTGGTGCTTGACTCTTGAGGCTCGTGAAACTTGAGACTTGGTTGAACGAGGGACTGGAGTCTTGTCACTGGCGGAAACTATGGAAACTATAGGAACTATGGAAACTATGGGAACTTTTGTGTTAATAATATAGTTATGTGATACTATTACCCAATAATACGCAACCCAACGCTTAATCTAACACGCGAAATGAATCAAAGACGGAAACGCGGAAAGGATGGATTGGCCGAGTGGCAATCTGATCGGATGACCATCTGATCGGATGACCAACCGATCGGATGGCCATTCGACCGAGCTGCCATCCGATCCGTGCACACCACCTCACTGCCTCACTCTCACACTAAAAATAGGCCTGTCACATCATTCTCACTGATGTGAGAGCCTCACTCGACCAAGACGCACGCACTCCTGCTTTTCTTCCATTTCTCGGTGATTTCGGTACGTTTTACACTAGATCCTTGTACATCTTTGATCTACACGTTATTCTCTACATGATTCTCCTTTGAAATCTCACTTTTCACCATGGAATCTCTAACTTTTGAGCTCTTGAGGGTGACGTCATCATGGTGGTTTGTAAAAACTATGGTGTGATGTCATTTCTGCCAAGATCTAGCTCAGATCTAAGGAATTTCATGTGTTTTACACCGAATCTTCACTAAATCTAGACTTTTAGCTAAAAACTTATGTTTATCTTCATCTTTTCATAAAACTTTTACCTAAAACGGTGAGATCTGGAATTAAATGAGCTGTAGACTTGATGAATAGTCTGGAGTTGGTTTGGAGAAGGATTGTTGCCGTTGAAGATGACCGGAGTATGAATTCTGACATAAGCACCGTCACGAACGGGTGACTGAACAGACTGGGGTGATTCTCACCCGATCAGATCGGCTGTATACTGATGAGCTTACCGTTGTCTCAATGCGTACCATGTCGTCGTTGTTTAAACAGAAACTTAGAAACTTTACAAGTTTAGGAACGGGACAAGGACAACCCGATCGAGTGGCAATCCGATCGGATAGCCATCCGATCGAACAGCCATCTGATTAAGTGACACTTGCCTCTTAACCCAAACACTTGGATACTTTGAATCTTTTGATCGTCGAATGGCAATCCGATCGGATAGCCATCCGATCAAACTGCCATCTGATCAAGGCGACAATGTGTCTTAACACTTAGAAACCTTTTCAGAAACTTGAACATTTTAAAACTTGACACATGGATCGAATGACCATTCGATCGAATGGCCATCCCTATGGATGACTATCCAATCGGATGGCAATCCGTCACTTACCCACACCATAGTCATCCCAATCGGATGGCAATCCGATCGGATAGCCATCCGATCGAACAACCATCCGATCAAGATGACTAATCCGACACTTGGTCCGAGTCTCATTATTCTGCCCGACTCTTACCTGTTGTAATCTGATCAGGCTAATTCTAAAAGAGCCCCCTTTGATCCAATAACAGTTGATCTGTTAAGCAATCACTGTGAGTATACTCGATCCCTTTTTGTTTAAACTTTGGGATGTAACATGTGTTCTATTAAACTATGATACTTGAAACTTTTGGAATCTAAACTCTATCCTATGTTTGTGTGAAACTTGTGATTCTTTTATTCTATTTGTGCTATGTGGACGTTTAATCCAGGGTGTGTAGTTCCGCCTTAACAATAGTAGCGCTATAGGAGATGCACCTCCCCATTATTCTCGGGGGTATTTTTTGGAGGATTCTAGTTTTCCTTGAGACTTGGGAAAACACTAAAGCATCGGGATACTTGGGCTATCACTTGATGGACTGCGAACACTAGCATGGCTAAAACTATTTTGTTACATTTACATATGGATATGAGACTTTTAACCTATTATGCTATTATTCAAACTTGTATACTCGCCGGTACATTTTTGTACTGACTCTATTTTAATACATGTTGCAGACTGACAGGATGATAGGAATCATGAAACAAGCTAGGATGAAGCTTAGATACCCCACTTAGCTAAATCTAGAAACTTTTGAAACAATGGTTACGATGTTTTGGTTTGATACTATCTTTTGGTGATCGATGTTGTATTTAGACAATTGCATGAAATGAATCTAAATTATATTGAAACTATTTAGTGTTATGGATTCTCATGAGCAATCTGAATGCTTAGTGCTCGCACCCCGATGTTTCCGCCATCGGTTGGGGTGTGACAGATTGGTATCAGAGCCATAACTATAAGGAATTAGGATAAGTAGGAATACTTGCCCTAGTCTATAGTTCTAGGAATCTTGATTCTTATCTGATTGTTTAAGACTTATGCATTCTTCCGTATTTGCTTCCTAGCAACACATTTTCCTGCTAAAACTTACATGCCTTCCCTAAGGCTGACACAATATACACTTGATACTTGAAAACGCTGCTAACCAGTGTTTGTATTTTGCACGAAATTGCCCTCAAATCAGGAGTGACATCCAAACCTTGATGGGAAATTTCCTGATTATATTCTAGTAGGTCTTATCTGCTGATAAGTACTGACGCTATCAGGGTACGATGTTGTAAAGATAGAGGTGACACTCAGACCTTGATGACTAGTCCCACTCGTTGAAGTTTTTATGTCTCGCCAAGGTCTCGAAACTTCCATTCAATTGGGTTCGTGAAATGGCCAAAAGGACGAATATCGTAGGCCTAACATCGATGACGTATTTGTCTGAGTAAGTCAGGACACATTGCCTCAATTCGAAAGGGGTTTGAATCACTTTGGTTAGTCACCGTTCTTCTACTCGGAACAATCTATGTTTTATGAGCCTATCTTTTATGTTATCTCAATCTTTATGTATGATTTTAAACTTAATTCTTCGTTTGTTCTGAGGCTTTTTACTCAATTCGCACGTATGTCCGCAATCTAAAACACTAATTCTAATCTCAAAATCGAACTAAATTTACGAAGCTTTATTCATGATGTTAATCTATGTGGGAATCTTGATCGACTATGACACTATGCGAAACTATTTGATGAATCTATGTGCTATTGTGGTTGTGAAACACTAAACGGAACATGGCATAGAAATACGAGACAGAAGTGACGTGTCTGAAACATGGTGGATACGCCGCTGGTACTTCCTATATATAAGTGTTTCAGGCATGTTACCAACTTTCGTACCAAGTGCCATGCGAAACTTAGCGTTTTGCAGACCGGTGATGAGGTTGTTGAATTCTAAAACTATGGGAAACTACTTGTGTAATCTAAGTGCAATCTAAGCGTGATCTATGAGTAATCTGTGTGTACTCTAGCATAACCTATGTATGTGAGGTTTGAGAAACAAAATACGAAACGTAGCCTAGCGTCGAAGACGAGGCGGGCGTGGCATGTCCGAAACATGGTGGATACGCCACTGGTACTTCCTATATATAAGTGTTTCTGACATGTTACCGAACCTTCGTTCCATGCGCTAAGCAAAGTTCGTAGTTTGTAGGCTTGGGTTGAAGTTGTGGAATCTATTTGGTTAATCTATATGGTTGAATCTATTTGGTAAATCTATGTTGAGAGAAGTGGTGGAATCTAATGTTGTGGTTAACGAAGCATGACACCGATGACGAGGGGGACGTGGCATGATTGAAGCATGGTGGATACGCCGCTGGTACTTCCTATATATAAGTGCTTCCGTCATGTTGCCGAACTTTTGTAGCACGTGCCATGCGGGATTTCGTTGTTTGTGGATTGTTAACGTAAATCTATTGAACCTATTGGAAACTATTGAATCTATTGGAATCTATGAACCTATTGAATCTATTGGAATCTATGGAATCTATTAGAATCTATTAGAATCTATGTGAATCTATTGGAGTAATCTATGTGAATCTATGATGATGATGATGAGTGCATTGCGCGACACGTAACATGACACCGAATACGAGGCGGAAGCGATATACCCAAAGCGTGGTGGATACGCCGCTCATACTTCCTATATATAAGCGTTTTTGACATGTTGCCAAACTTTGTACAATGTGCCATGTGAAGGTCGTGGGTTGTGGTGTTGAAACTATTATGCGACTCTTGTTGAATCTTGAGTCTTTAATATACCATGTGTGAATCTATACTATGAGACATTGTGAACCTAGACTTATATGATCCTCTTGTTGGATCAATAGTCTCGAAAGCTCTCCGACACTCTCAAGAGATCCAGGGAAAAGTCTCAAAAAAGATGATGTCCTTCATGGTCGACCAGATCGCTCAAGTCGTGCCAAAGATCGTCTCTAAGATCTAAGGATCGAACACTCCGCCCTCTTCTGTTGACTCTAAGACGGACAAAGAAAAGCCCACAAAGTTCAGCTACAAACATTTTGCCTCTTGCAACGCTAAGTCTTTCACGGGCAGTGATGGGGTGACGACTATGCTCGAGTGGTTTGATAGCATCGAGGTTACCTTCATTAACAGCGAGTGCCCAGAGCAGCTAAAGGCTAGGAGTACAACGGGAATGTTCCAAGGCAGAGTGTTAGAGTGGTGGAAAAAAGAGAGAAACATCCGATCGAATGAAGAAGCCTATGCTCTTCCATGGGCTGAGGTGGGAGAATTGATGATGCTTGAATTCTGCCCTCCTCATGAACAATTGAAGCTTGAAGAAGAGTTTTGGCACTTGAAGCAAACTGGTGATGATAATCTGGCTTATACTACCCGTTTCAAGTAGCTCAGCTTGATTGTTCCTCACTTGGTGTCTACCCCTAAACGCATGATAACCAAGTACATCAATGGTCTACCTCCTGCTATGCGTGATTCTATTGAAGCAGCCCAACTCGAAACTATTGAGGAAGTCTACCGTCTTGCAGCCAGTCTCAACAACAACCGTGTTTGTGATAAGCATTTTGCTAACCCTGCTCCTTCTAAATTTTGCAATGCTATTGTTCCTACTACGAATCATGCTGCTAAGCCTGCTCCTGCTGCTACCGTTCAGAACCCTGCTGCCCCTGAGGTCAAGAAGCAGTACTCTGGGTCTTACCCCAAGTGTACCACTTGTAACTTTCATCATCCTGCTAATTCTGTATGTCACTTGTGCACCAACTGCAATCGCTATGGTCACACGACTCCTTATTGTCTTCAAGCTAACCCAGGTGAACCAGCTCAGCAAGCCCCAGCTCAGGCAGCTTTACTAGCTCTCCCAGCTCCCCCGCAGAATCCTAAGCCGGTCAATGTTGTTCGTGCATGCTATAAGTGTGGAGATACTACTCACCTCCGTAACCAGTGTCCTCAGCTGAACCAAGACCAGCAGCCAGCCGCTCATGGACGAGTGCTCAATCTTAATGCTAATCAGGCTCGTAACGACAATGATGTCGTCAATGGTACATTTCTTGTGAATAACCTTTATGCTTTGATACTATTTGATACTGGTGCCGACAGAAGCTTTGTGTCCATAGAATTTGAATCTTTGCTAAACTGTGCATGCTCTATGTTACCTAAGTCATTTTCGGTGGAGATTGCCGATGGGAAGTCTATTCTAGTTGATTCTATCCTCTGTGGTTGTTCCTTGATTCTTAATGACCACTTATTTACTATTGATCTAATACCCATGCAATTGGGTAGTTTTGATGTCATTATCGGTATGGATTGGTTGCGTAAGAACCATACCGAGATTGCCTATCACGAGAAATTTGTTCGTTTACCACTTCCGTCTGGTGATATTTTGCTTGTCTATGGAGACCGACCTTCGAAAGGACTAAGACTGATGTCATGCACTCAGGGGAACAGATGCATACGTAAACATAACTTTGCCTTCTTGGCCCACGTGGTGGAACAAAATGGCAAAGGGAAGAACATAAGCGATGTTTCAGTAGTGTGTGATTTCCCTAATGTCTTTCCTGAAGATCTTCCTGGTCTTCCTCCTCCTTGGTCCGTCGATTTCCGTATTGATCTCATGCCTTGTGCGACTCCTGTCGCCAAGGCTCCTTATCGACTAGCACCTTCCGAGATCTTCCTGGTCTTCCTCCTCCCAAATTCGACCAGTAAACTGTTCGAGACGGTGTTCCATGTTTAACCCGAAATCGATAATCTCGTGGATAGAATCCATATCTTGAACCAACACAATCCCAAGATCGAGTAGAAGGTTAGAACAAGCTCCGGTTCTATCGGTTTTGAGTGCATTGCGTGTTAAAAAGTTGAAAGAAAGTTGGAAAACCATCTTTCAATCCTTTTTACAGTGAATATGTTTAGATCTATGAGAGATCTTTGTTTATCTATGTGGAAATCGTTTAGATCTAAGTTGTTCTTGGTGGATTAAGGCCAAAACATGAAGTTCCCAAGAACACCATGATGACATCATCCTAGAACATCTCAAATCTAGTGATTTCTCGGTTAAAAGTTAAGATTCAAAAGATAGAAAGGTGTAGAATCAAGTGTAGATCAAAGAAGTACAAGATTTGGATTGAGATCTTACCGGAATCGCGAGAAATCGAAGTAAAATTAAGGTTGGAGCGCTGGTCGAACAGAGAGTGCCAAAAGTAGTAAGTTTGATGTGGACAGGGGGTATTTACAGGGTTTCCTAAAGTGGAAAGGGCTGGAGAGGGGCTGATCGATCGGGTGGCAGCCTGATCGATCGGCTGGTCACTTGGTCGATCAGTCGCTTGGTTTGAGTGTTCGGTGCGACGAGTTTTGTAGTTTTGATTGCGATTGCGATCGTTGCGATGCGATAGAGTTTCCTATTCAAATTACTTTTAATCCCAACTACTATATCAACATACAATCATCCTTAATTGACTTGCGTTTAGCGTTTGCAATTCGATTGCGATTCGAGTTTCGATTACGTTTCGATTAATCACCACACATAACATAATTAAACATGCACAAGTAACACATAAGGCACACACACATACATAAAACAATATCCAGAACGCGTAATTCGAGTTGCGAGTGCGATTGCGATAACGATAAGCGATAAAAAATGTGATAAATATCGAATAAACCTCGATTATTAATAAGTACTCCACATAATACAACTAACGTAACGCATAAAATAGACTAACTACAAGTCAAAGAAGTCAAAACAGGAATTGAGCATGGAGTGACAGATCGCAATTAGCAATCTTGTCTTCCTTTGACTTCAATCTTGACTTTGACTTTGACTTTCGAAACACGGGGTGTTACAGCCTCCCCTAGTTTAGGGAATTTCGTCCCGAAATTAGGCCGAAGTCGTAACAAACAACTGCGGGTACTTCGCCTTCATGTCGCTTTCGAGTTCCCAAGTGAACTATGCGCCTCGTTTGCCTTCCCATCAGACTTTCACAATAGGAATGCGCGAGCGTCTGAGCTGCTTGGTTTGGCGGTCCATGATTTCGACAGGCTTCTCCACGAAGTGTAGTGTTTCGTTTATTTGGAGATCGTCAAGAGGCACAATCAAAACATGCTCAGCCAGGCACTTTTGGAGGTTCAAAACATGGAAAGTCGGGTGAACGTTGATGTGTGCAAAATGTAACATATAAATTACATCAAATGTGGCATAAAACTAACCCTTTTTTGATACTACTGTTGGAAAAAAGTGTGTTTTTGTCTTCCTTTTGTATTTTCAGGGTTAAAAGAGCTTAAATGAACAAAAGAAGCAAAAATGCAGCCAAATCCAGCATAAATACAAGAAAAGGAATAAACGTGGCATGCCCAGACCCCCCGACAGCATCTTCCCAAGCAAAACAAGAGAACAGAAGGCTGAACACACCCCGTGCTCAGTGAGTACGGGGGCGTGCCAAAGTGTCTGCAGAAAAGACAAAGTTGTAGAAGCTTCTATCACCCACCACGGGGGCATGCCCAGTGGACACAGGGCCGTGGTCAACTCTAAGATTCGCACAATCTGAGGAAATCTTGATAGTACAGATACGCTTCTGCACACGGGGTCGTGCCCAGCGGACATGGGGGCGTGGTCAACTAATACGGACAAACTGCATTTAATGAAGAAAGAGAGAAGGATGGACACGGGGCCGTGCCCGAGCTTCTGTTCAGGCTATAAATAGGGGTGCTTGGCTCATTTGCAAACCATCCCTTGGCACACCACCTCTCTCACACTTCACCCACACTCCACCACCACCACAACACCATCATCCACCACCATCATCCATCATCCATCATCCATCATAGAGTGTGTGAGTAGTCTCGGGATCCAAGATTGATCGTAAGAGTTCTTGACAATCAAAGGCCATGTTTACCTAAGTCTCTTACATCACTTGGTGAAGACAAGTGTCTAGTGTAATACTTTTTATTTTTAATCTTTTCGTACTTTTTATTTGGTTATGTATTAATGACTTTAATAACTAGTTTCTTATGTTGAAGGTGAATCTTGCTTATCATTTGTCTGTGGTGTCTTGGCATTATTTTACTGTCTATATAAAATAAAAGATTTTCACCATTCATATCTCCACGGTCTATATGGAGATATGTTGGCTACCTGGTCGGGGGTTAAGGGAATGGTTTGGTAAGAGTCTTGCCTTGTTCAGTGTATAGATCCTGCAAGGACCTGGGTCAAATTTAGTAGGACCTCCTTCAATACCCACCGGTATTGGATGGAGGGGGTCCAAAATCTTTGATCCCCTCATATGTAAGCTACTATTAAAACTTTAACCCGGCTACTTAGGACTATATCCCTGCTGACTCAGACAACTTTGCCGAGGGTAACGTCACCTTCAAAAGAGGGGCCTACCACATTATGCATTAATAACTTAATTAATTATCTTTCAATAATCCAACTCTTTAGGATTGTATCCTTGCTGACTCAAACTACTGGGTTGAGGCTAACATCACCTTCAAAAGAGGGGCCTACAACAATAACTAAGATAATCTCTTAAAAAGTGCAAAAGTGCGGAAATAATCAAAGGTTACACTACACACGAGTCGGATCCAAGTGATTCATCTTGTCTATCTGTTTTTATTTTATTTTTCAGCATTTTAGTTAGTTTTATTTTTCTAGTTTAAAAACCTTTTTCTAAACTTTTGATTTGATTAGACTTTGAGGATAAACCGGTATTAAAAGCTCTTGTGTCCTTGGACGACCTCGGTATCTGACCAACACTATATTACGCTCAAGATGGGTGCACTTGCCCATATGTGTGTTTAGTGTTAGTAAATATCGTGTTTTATAAATTTAAAACTTGGCTAAAAAGTGTTAAAGGGCTTAAAATATACATTAAAAAAAACTATAACACTACACGCACATCAAACGTTACTAAGTTCCTCCGGTAGTTCGAGTCTGTAGGCGACTTTTCCGATCCAAGGTGATATCGAGGCGCTAGTTTCCCTTTCTTGCCGAATCTGACCACACCCTTCCAAGGTGATACCTTTAGGAGTACGTAGTCGCCAACGTCAAATTCAAGGGGCTTGCGTCGTCTATCGGCGTAACTTTTCTGTCGACTCCGAGCTTTCAGCAGATTGTCTCGAATTTGGAGGACTTTGTCAGTCGTTTCTTGCAATAGCTCAGGACCGGTTAACTGCGAGTGCACGATCTCGTGCCATACAATAGGCGGTCGACATTTTCTTCAGTATAAAGCCTCGAATGGTGCCATTTGAATGCTGGAATGATAACCGTTATTATACGAGAATTCGACTAATAGCAGGTAAGCATCCCAATTACCACCGAAATCTATGACACACGAACGGAGCATGTCTTCAAGAGTACGGATCGTTCTCTTAGTCTGACCGTCGATTTGAGGGTGGAATGCGGCACTCAGATTAAGCGTAGTACCGAGAGCCGCTTGAAACGTTTCCCACAGTCGTGAGGTAAACCGAGCGTCATGGTTAGAGATGATGTCGCGAGGCGTCCCATGTCGACAAATAATCTCGTTGGTGTAGATTCGGGCTAATCGCTCTACCTTGTAGTCTTCCTGTATTGGCAAATAGTGAGCTGATTTGGTCAAACGATCAACAACAACCCAGATGCTGTCGTGACCTGGTGGCGTGCGCGGGAGCTTTGTTATGAAGTCCATAGCTATACTCTCCCACTTCCACGCAGGGATCAGGGGTTGTTCGAGTAAGCCAGTGGGTCTTTGGTGTTCAGCCTTGACCTTTGAGCAAGTCAGGCACTTCCCAATGTAGAGAGCGATATCCCTCTTCATGCCCGGCCACCAGTACTTGTAGCATAGGTCCTAGTACATTTTATCGGCACCGGGATGAATAGAATACCGAGATTTATGGGCTTCGTCCATCAATATTTGTCGCAAATTGGTTCGTTTAGGGATCCAAATTCGGTCCAGAAAGTGGAATATCCCATTCGACTTATTCACAAGTTGGGCTCCATCGTGATAGATCCTTTCCTTCTTCTGAGTGCGTTCATTAAAACATGCATGCTGAGCTTCGGGGATGAGGGTTTCGAGATCGTATTGGGCTTGGGTATCACGAATGCTGAGTAGATAGCTCCGTCTGCTGAGAGCGTCGGCAACGACGTTTGCTTTGCCTGGGTGATAACGAATCTCATAGTCGTAGTCGTTGAGAAGTTCTACCCATCGACATTGACGCATATTAAGTTCCTTCTGGTCAAAGATATGTTGTAGGCTCTTATGATCGGTGAAGATCGTACACTTGGTACCATATAGGTAGTGTCGCCAAATCTTTAACACAAAAACAACTGCGCCTAGCTCGAGATCATGGGTTGTATAGTTCTTCTCGTGGATTTTGAGCTGACGAGACGCGTAAGAAATGACTTTGTCCCGTTGCATGAGGACACAACCAATACCAAGGTTCTAAGCATCACAATAGACAATGAAGTCGTCATTTCCGTCGGGTAAAGTGAGGACGAGAGCATTGCAAAGCATGTGCTTGAGGGTTTGAAAAGCAGACTCTTGTTCAGTTCCCCAAACAAAAGGCTTGTTTTTATGCGTGAGAGTGGTAAGCGGCACAACGATTTTTGAGAATCCTTCGATAAATCGTCGATAATAGCCCACTAGTCCAAGAAAAGAATGGACTTCAGACGGGTTCTTAGGTGTAATCCAACTCTTAACTGCTTCAATCTTCGCTGGATCGACGTTAATACCTTGACTATTGACAATGTGACCGAGGAATTGAACCTCCTCCAGCCAAAATTCGCACTTGGAGAACTTGGCATAGAGTTGATTCCCTTGGAGTAGCTCGAGAACCAAACGTAGATGTTGTGCGTGTTTGGCTTTCGACTTGGAATAGATCAAGACATCATCGATGAACACGATGATGAAGTGGCCGAGATAAGGTTTACACACGCGATTCATCAGATCCATGAAAACCGCAGGTGCGTTGGTTAAACCAAAAGGCATAACAACGAACTCATAGTGGCCGTATCGAGTGCAAAAAGCGGTTTTGGGTATATCTCCCTCTTGAATGCGTAACTGGTGATAGCCTGAGCGTAGATCGATCTTCGAGAAACACGTAGCACCTTTTAGCTGATCAAACAAATCGTCAATGCGGGACAGGGGATAGCGATTCTTGATGGTCAACTTATTCAATTCCCGATAGTCGATGGACATCCGGAACGACCCATCCTTCTTTTTGACGAAAAGGACTGGCGCGCCCCATGGAGAGGTGCTCGGGCGAATGAAGCCTTTATCAAGTAATTCCTGGAGTTGACTCGAGAGTTCGCGCATTTCGGATGGAGCGAGTCGATTAGGAGCTCTAGCAATAGGGTTTGCTCCAGGAATGAGGTCGATTCAAAATTCGATATCACGACTTGGCGGTAATCCAGGAAGATCATCTGGAAACACATTAGGAAATTCACGAACCATAGGAACATCTTTCACTTCTGTCTTTCCTTTCTTTTCCTTCTCCTCTACTACAATGTTAGCCAAGAAAGCTCTGTATTCCTTGCGGAGATACTTACTAGCTTGGACACACGACATGAGCTTGGGTCCTTTCGAAGCAGTTTCGCCATAAACACACAATACGTCACCATTAGAGAGCGCAAATCGAATCATCTTATCGAAGAACACAACTTCAGCATGGTTTTCACAAAGAAAGTCCATGCCTACTATGATGTCAAAACTTCCGAGTTGCATAGGAATAAGGTCGATTGGGAAGATGTGATTGTTGAGTTCAAGAGTACAATCACGAAGAACAGAATTAACGGCGACAGTTCTTCCGATGGCGACTTCGACATCGAACGTCGAGGGGAGTTGGGAGCGCTTACGACTAAGGAGTTTCTCAAATTCAAATGACACAAAGCAGTTATTGGCTCTAGTATAAAACAAACACGAAGCATAAATACCATTTACAAGGAACGTACCATTGACCACGTTGTTGTCAGCCTGGGCTTGGCGCGCATTGATGTTGAAGGTTCTGGCGCGGGCGGCTTGTTGCTGTTGCTGAGGCTGCTGCTGCTGGGGCTCTTGTTTCACAACCCTGTTTGGGCACATGTTCGCAAAGTGGTTGGGATCACCACATGCGAAGCAGACTCGGGCGTTGACCGCGGGTGCCTGAGCCGCTTGTTGGCCTTGTGGGGCTGGGAGCAGAGCTTGATGAGCAGTGGCTTGAGCTGGTGCTTGACGGGGACCAGTATGGCAGTTAGCAGTGAAGTGGCCGTACATATTGTAGTGCGCATAAAAACGGCAGACGAGACCCACCGGGTGATGATAAGTGCATGTCGGGCAGGCAGGGCGGGGACCAGTATACGCACGCTTTGTGGGCGGCGCATAGGTGATTGGAGCTGAAGCTGATCGGTGTTGTTGTTGTTGCTGAGCTGGTACCGCTTGAAGTGGAGCAGTGGTAGTGACAACACATTTCTTGTTGCTGGAGCTGCTGTTGTTGTTCCTCTTCTTGCGGCGAGAGGACTTTGATGATTGAGCGGCGGCGGTTTCAGTGGATGGTGCGGTGGTAGCTTGATGCAGGTTCTTCAAAGCTTTATCCCAGTAACCAGCTTTTACTCGCTTGTCGTTGATTTCAGTGGCAAGCAAGTAAGTCTCTTCAATCATTGTTGGCTTTGCGGCATGCACAAAATCTGCAACACAGTCTGGCAGAGCTCGAATATACTTCTCGATTGTCATCTCGGGCTTCTTCACTTGATTGGGACAGATAATGCTGAGCTGCTTGAAGCGAGCAATCAGGGCAGCGTTGTCACCATCTTTCTGCTTAATGTGCCAGAACTCATCCTCCAGCTTCTGGCGCTCATGGGGAGGGCAGAACTCATCGAGCATAACGTTCTTCAACTCGTCCCATGACAGACCATAGGCTGCATCATTTCCGTGCTTGTTTCTCTCGGCGGTCCACCAGTCTAGAACGCGGGACTGGAAAACGCCGGTTGCATTTAGTGTGCGGAGATTGTCAGGACATTCGCTCTGTCGCAGGGTGACTTCGATTGAGTCAAACCATTGAAACAAATCCTTTAGGGACTTCTTTGCCGGTGAACTCTTTCGGTCCACGTGCCTTGAACTGTTTGAAGCTGAACACAGCTTTGGGAGTCTCGGTCCTGGATTCTTCAGACGATTTGCTCATGTTTTCGTACAGTTCACTGACGGCTTGGGGTACAACCTTTGCCATTTGCTTGGTAATCATGGCAGCGAGGCGTTTGTCTGCTTGCTTCCGGCGAGCATCTCGGGTAGCGAGAGATCCAGATGATGACATTGTCTGCAACAGACATCGTCACAGGACTCAACACAATATGATTGAATCTCACCTCACAATCCTAATACTACTCAAGCTCGGGAACACGTTTACGTAACATATAGGCACATAATCACAAATTCACATAAGCACCGAAGCACATAAGCACGTAAGGCACAGAAACACATAAGCATATAAGCACGTAATTTGTCTAGAAGCACACAGAGGCAGTCAGAATACAGAAACCTATCATTCAAGGTTCGTGATCGTTCGAAAATAGCGGTCGAATACAATAGCGAATAGTATAGTATAATCGAATAACATAGCGATCGACATAACGTACGGTGGTTCCTCATGGTAGTAGCGATTTGTCAGTGGTTGTGTGGTGTGTTGTGTGTTTAGCGGAAGCAAAAAGGCGTTAGATCGAAACCAATAATACCTCAAAATGCTAACAAAAAACCATAAAAACACATAAAATCCACGTAAAAATGACGAAATATCAGAGTCGGCAGTAGCGATCTCAGAATCGAAGCACATAAAAATTGAGAAATGGATTTTCTGCGGCTATTTAGACATCGACTTACCAAAGTGATTCGACTATTCACAAGGACCTGTTGTATACACTTGACTTTCAGGACTGTGCTTTTGCCTCGAATCTTGGGCTCGGCACGCATCCTTTCAGTCAAATCTTGACTTCAAGTCATTGGAGTTCGTCGAGACTTTGGTGAGAGTTTTGTAAAACCAAGTAAAGGTCGGAACAAGTCATCAAGGTTCGGGTTTCACCCCTGACTTAACAACCTTGTTCCTGTTTTGATAAAATAAAAGAGAATTATGCGTCAAAGTATGGATTTCACTCCTGATTCAACGCAAATTCTCGTGTTGATAAAAATGCGAGGCGAACAAGCAATTTGGTCGAGAGTTTGCGGATTTCACACCTAATCTCGGCCTAATCGCTCGTCCATTCTTTGAAAACTAAAGTGCAGTGATAGTGTAGCGTGGGCGAGAATAGCGAGAAATAACAGTAAGCTCGTACATAATCCCTACCGGATATGCACAAGTTGGTCTGTTGGTTCCTAACTACAGACTAGGGGGCGGTTTGGTAGCCTCTTAATGACCATTAAGATGCTACCTCTTAATGGTTTAAAACCTCTGAATGAATAAGAGGTAGCCTCAAGTCTGAATGGTTAAGAGGTAACCTCTGAATGGTAAATCATCACATGTCACATTTTTCTTCCTTCTCATTGGTAAAATTCTTAATGGTTTCATTAAGAGGTAGCCTCTTAATGACCATTCAAAGGCTACCAAACAGCCCCTAGGTCATTTCTAAGACATCGGCCCGGACTAGGTCGTGTCTTGCCTAACTCCCTATAGTTATGGCTCTGATACCAATCTGTCACACCCCAACCGATGCCGGAAACATCGGGGCATGGCATTGAGCGAAACAAATTGTCCAAAAGTTTCCATAACAACTATAATTACCAATTATTTAAAGCAACACGTCCCATACCACGTCATAAAAGATAATACATATATTACAGAAAAGATCTAGTCAATTTGTTCTATTCCGACAACTCAGATTTTTATTACGGACAATTGTTTATTGTTGTCCTAAGTCTTTCCTAGCCTTGATTTCACAGCAAAGTAAGCAAATAAGCATCCTAAGCACCAGTCACATACGTTAAAGTAAAAGTCAATACACATAGTGTAAAGGTGAGCATACAAGTTTGATAATAACATATAGAGTTCGAAATAGTTACGCATAACCAGCACGTACACAGTGTAAAATGAGGCATGTTAGTTATCGACATGAACCTATCGATACCAATGACTGCGGGTTGACTGGCCTAGGCAGTTCATGATACACACTCACCACTGTGAGCCATGTAACTAATTGTCCTTAACAAGACCTGAGTGAACAGGTGCTGAGTCCAAACTATAGTACTATCGTTGCTAAGGCAGGTAGACAGCATTCCATGTGTAAACATAACAAACAAGCATTTATTAAGTCACGTATAACATGCGGTAATTGGTTAGCGATTAAAGTATTGCGTAGTGTGTTTGATGTGATTTAGAATAAGTAATGTATGTAACACCCAAAAGTGCGTAAAGCAAAGAGGGATCGAGTATACTCACAGCGATTGAAGGATTGAAGGGAGCGCTAGAGAGTAGGGTTAACCTGATCAGAACGATAGCATAACGATAAGCGACGCGTAAAACAATACAAGTGTTAGTGGATCGGACAACATTTCGATCGGATGGTAGTCCGATCAGACAGCCGGTCATTCGAGTGACAGTCCGCTCGGACGGTCATCCGATCGGGAGACCTTTCAAGTGGATTGTTTCTTCCTTTGGGAAGGATGTGTTTGTGTATGATGGTTTGACTTTTGAAGTTTTTGTTGTAGCATTTGAAAACACAGAAGTATCCCTACCTTTCAGGTAGGTCGATCGAACGGACGTTCGATCAGATGATAACCAGATTGGTTGAATACTTGAGAACAAATTCACAGCAGTTTGTCACTCGATCGGATGGTAGTCCGTTCGGGTGGCAATCCGTTGATATTGAATCGTGTTGAAAATTATTGAAGTGCTGAAGTTTAAATGTCTCATGATCGAGCAGTAATCCGATCGGATGGTAGTCCGATCGGACAATAATTCGTTCAACGTTCAGACTTCAAATGTTGGTAAACAGTTCAAGTGTGGGACCCAAGGTGCAAGCCGATCGGGTGACAACCCGATCGGATGACAGTCCGATCGGTCGGTAGTCCGATCGGACGGCATTCCGTCCTGGTCGTTCCGTTCTTCTTACACTTGGCTGTTTTTGATTTTTTATCGTTTTATCGAGATGTTTTGATAACGTGTTAAGCAATAAACACCTTGTCAATACTTGGTACTCCTGATCGGACAGGAATCGCCCAAATCCGACCAGTAAACTGTTCGAGACGGTGTTCCATGTTTAACCCGAAATCGATAATCTCGTGGATAGAATCCAGATCTTGAACCAACACAATCCCAAGATTGAGTAGAAGGTTAGAACAAGCTTCGGTTCTATCGGTTTTGAGTGCATTGAGTGTAAAAGAGTTGAAAGAAAGTTGGAAAACCATCTTTCAATCCTTTTTACAGTGAATATGTTTAGATCTATGAGAGATCTTTGTTTATTTATGTGGAAATCGTTTAGATCTAAGTTGTTTTTGGTGGATTAAGGCCAAAATATGAAGTTCCCAAGAACACCATGATGACATCATCCTAGAACATCTCAAATCTAGTGATTTCTCAATTAAAAGTTAAGATTTAAAAGATAGAAAGGTGTAGAATCAAGTGTAGATCAAAGAAGTACAAGATTTAGATTGAGATCTTACCAGAATCGCGAGAAATCGAAGAAAAAGTAAGGTTGGAGCGCTAGTCGAACAGAGACTGCCAAAAGTAGTAAGTTTGATGTGGACAGGGGGTATCACACCCCCAAAATCCACATGCGGAGTATCACCGCTTGGAGGCGTGACTGACCAGGATCAAGCCACCAATCATATTGAACAATGTAATATAATAAAGAAAAACCAACCACAATACAATTGGTGTCCAAATAAATTAACCAAGTTCAAGTATCAGCGGAAGCATAAAGTGTAAAACCAAATTATAAGTTTTAAAAGTTCAGATGTTCCACATGGAACTCAACATTCCATGTCCCACAACGACTCTTCCCCATGCAAGCTCTAGCTAAGTACCTAATGACCTGCAAAGCATGTAGTAACGAGTCAACAACAAAGTTTAGCGAGTTCACAGTTGGGTGTTTGTTTAAGTTATTCCAAAAACATAGTTTCCTTTAACTGGCACCCTTGCCGTGGGGGCTACCCCATAGTTGAAAACATGTTTTGTATAATCCCGTTTACTCTGGCTATCCAGCCGTGGGGGCTACCCCATGTTTACACTACTAGACTCGTTACAATATCGACCACTGACTTTAGTCATGTTTATGTGCCCTTAGCGTCAATGTCTATCATCATTGACGTGCCCAGATCCATTAGTTCACGCCCGTCCTCTGCGGGATGGTGTGAGGCTTGCCAAACCTAAATAGCGCTATCTAACTAATGACCCGCTCGCTATTGCCCCGACGATTAAGTCGATATAAAAGGAGGGACTTCGTGATAGAGTTTTGGTCTAGTGAAATTTAAACTGTCCAAGAGGACGAGGAATTACATTTCCTTAACCCGTACTGTCCTACCCAAGGAGGACGAGGAATCCATATTCCTTAACCCATTCCCAACCCACCGGGAATTACCATGCTTTGTAGAAAGTGTGAACTCACCTTAGATTAGCTCGGCAGATACACGAAAAAGGTTACTTGAGCTATAAGTGGTCAACCATGTCCTAACATGGTTACCATACAAGTCTGGTCTAGGTTCAAGTAAGGCACGTATGTTTACACATAAGTTAACTGGTTATGAACACGTATTGATCATGGCAAACACATAATACATGTTAACACATTAACAGTAGCTGTCAAGTACTCATCATGTCCAAACTTGTGCGACCCGAAAGATAAAGCCCAATAAACAGGCGGCCCAACCTATTGTGCGATCAGCATAACTTGTGCGATCCACAATGGGTTGTGCGATTGGAAACCAACCCGACCCAAAAAAACAATCCCAACATGTACACGGCCCAAACAGTTAGTAGAAAAGTAACTTGTGCGATCCAATAGTCTTGTGCGACTAGACTTGGGCTTTGAGGGACAACAATAATGCAGTTCTAGTTGTTTGTGTGTGGCGAAGCCTTGTGCGATCGGAACTATCTTGTGCGATCCACAAGTCTTGTGCGATCATGCATAAATTAGTTGTACACTGTGCTATATGTGGTTGTACCCCGTCTTGTGCGATGCACCTTGTGCGATCAGATCAGGTCTTGTGTGACCTGATCTTGTGCGACCGAGAGGAGTCTTGTACGATCAGGTTTACTATCCGTAATTCATGAAAATCAGTTACATCATTTATTTGCAAATCAATTCTTACAGTTTCCATAATTGAAACCAATCGACTAACACAATCAATAGTTTCTAATCAACCCATTTTTCGATCAAACATGATTTTATCAACTAATTTCTTATGAACCCTAACCATGTTCAAAGCATAAACGACATCTTATACATTCAAACTAACAGATTTGAAGCTTTCAACGCCATCAAGCAAACAATCCGAAAAACAGAAACATAACAGCCAATTAATATCTATTCGGTTCTAGATCATTTATCATACAAATTCCGAATCATATGAACATTATCAAATATACATGTGAGCCAATTTTATGAACACAAACCCTTAACAATTTTCATCAAAATCAAACACATAACATCCCTAAATCATCATGTAAAACTTGTAAGCCAACACCTCATCAATCATGCAATCAAAAGTAATACACTAACCGGTTGAAGAATGGAACGAGGGTTGATCCGAATGAGAAAGCTTCGAGAGAGGTGGGATGTTGTTGCCGTCGGGTTTGAGAGGGAGAGGAAGGAGAGGACTAGGGTTTGCGTGTGTTGTGTATTTTGCATGTAATGAGAAGCAACCCCACACATGGGTGCTTGTATGCGCATAGAAGGAGTGGGCCAAACCCACCATGGGCTGCCCTTGGTTCGGATACAAAGAGTGTGGCCCGAATGGGCTTGTGCGATCGAGTTAGAGTTGTGCGATCCGGGTTACACACATTCACATAACACAATATCAAACATAACATTTCATTAATCATCAAAGTTCATATAATCACGTAATGTTCAAACATGTTACACTTAGCACAAAGATAGGTTCTGAAATACGAGTTGTCACATTATCCCCAAGTTGAAAGAAATTTCATCCCGAAATTTAGTACGTACTTACTGAGGAAGCTAGTTAAGTTGCATGGTTTTCCTAGGGTGTCACATCCTTCCCCCGTTGGTTTGGAATTTCGTCCCGAAATTCCGCAGTAGCTTCAGCCTCAGTAGTGATTTCAATGTTCACGAACAACTGGGGATACTTGTGTTTCATTTGGTCTTCGCGTTCCCAGGTAAAATCCGGGCCACGACGGGAGTTCCAACGAACTCAAACGAGAGGAATTCTAGTACGCTTGAGAATCTTCACATCTTGGTCAGTAATCTCTATAGGTTCTTCGACGAATCGCAACTGCTCGTCGATAGTGAGCTCCTTCAAAGGAACTATGAGGGTCTCATCTGACAGACACTTCTTCAGATTCGACACGT
This sequence comes from Helianthus tuberosus, assembly GCA_030545235.1. Lineage (NCBI taxonomy): Eukaryota > Viridiplantae > Streptophyta > Magnoliopsida > Asterales > Asteraceae > Helianthus > Helianthus tuberosus. The sequence continues at coordinate 167,865,370 of CM060366.1, read as the reverse complement.
GGAAAACGTTGTGAACTCCACTGAGTTCTGCTGGCAAGTTTAGTTTGTAGGACACTTTGCCTACTTTCTCTATTATTTCGAATGGTCCAACGTATCGCGGGTTGAGTTTGCCTCGTTTGCCAAAATGAACAACACCTTTCCAAGGTGAGACCTTGAGTAGCACTCGATCCCCAACCTGGAACTCGAGTGGTTTCCTCCGCTTATTAGCGTAGCTTTTCTGACGGTCACGAGCTACCGCCATGCATTGCTGTATCTGAGCAATCCATTCTGTTGTGTCTACCACAAGTTCTGGGCCAGTGATCTGGCTATCACCAGCCTCTGCCCAACAAAGAGATGATCGGCATTTACGTCCATACAATGCCTTAAACGGAGCGGCCTGGATACTGGTGTGGTAACTATTATTATATGAGAACTCCACTAATGGGAGATGCTTTTCCCAGCTATTGCCAAAATCGATTACACATGCCCTAAGCATGTCTTCAAGGGTTTGGATGGTGCGTTCAGGCTGTCCATCCGTTTGCGGGTGGTATGCTGTGCTCATATCTAATCGAGAGCCAAAAGACTTGTGCATTGCTTGCCACAGTTCAGAAGTAAAATGCGCATCACGATCAGAGATAATGGAGGTTGGCACCCCGTGCCTCGAAACTACTTCCTTCAAGTAAACGTCTGCTAAAGTAGAGAACTTGTCTGTTTCTTTGATAGCCGAAAAGTGTGCAGACTTGGTCAGTCGATCCACTATCACCCAAATAGTGTCATTTCCGTGCTGAGATCTAGGCAGACCAGTAACAAAATCCATGGAAATTTGTTCCCATTTCCATTTTGGTATCTCTGGTTGTTGGAGCAGGCCCGATGGTTTCTGATACTCGGTCTTGACTCTCGCACAAGTCAAGCATTTGCCGACGTAGGTTGCTATGTGAGCTTTTATGCTAGGCCACCAATATGTAGTTTTGAGATCGTGGTACATCTTGTCCAAACCAGGATGTACTGAGTAACGAGACTTGTGTGCTTCATCCATCACAAGTTCGCGTAAGTTTCCATAAAGTGGGACCCAAATGCGCCTTGTTACGTAATATGCGTCGTCTTCCTTTTATTCTAATAGTTTCCTTGATCCTCGTAGGGACTCCGCCCTGACGTTCTCTGCTTTCAATGCTTCAACCTGAGCATCTCGTATCTGAGCAGGAAGACTAGATTGGATGGTGAGTTGTAACGCACGTACTCGCTTAGGTGTAGTATCCTTTCGACTGAGGGCATCGGCCACAACATTGGCTTTGCCCGGATGGTACTTGATTGCGCATTCGTAATCATTCAAGAGCTCGAACCATTGACGTTGTCGCATGTTTAACTCCTTCTGCTTGAAAATATGCTCGAGACTCCTGTTATCGGTGTAAATGGTGCACTTGGTACCGTACAGGTAATGTCACCATATCTTAAGAGCAAAACCCACTGCTCCCAACTCCAAGTCGTGCGTAGTTTAGTTCCTTTCGTGGACCTTAAGTTGATGTGACGCGTAAGTAATGACCTTGTCACGTTGCATCAACACGCAACCAAGTCCTTGGATGGACGCGTCACAATAAACTACGAAATCGTCTGTGCCTTCATGCAATGAGAGGATAGGTGCGCTACAAAGTCTACCCTTTAAGTGCTGAAACGCGGACTCTTGTGCATCACCCCAACGGTAGGTGACACCCTTCTGAGTTAGCGAAGTGAGAGGTTGTGCAATCTTGGAGAAATCCTTGATGAACCTTCTGTAGTAGCCCGCCAAACCCAAGAATTGGCGGATTTCTGTTGGTGTACGGGGTGCAGGCCGGTCCTTGATCGAGTCTACCTTGGATGGATCAACGTGAATCCCAACCTTGTTTACCACGTGGCCTAGGAAATGGACTTCACGAAGCTAGAAGTCACATTTCGAAAACTTAGCATAAAGCTATTCTGCTCGAAGAAGTTCCAGAATAAGTCGTAGATGTTGCTCGTGTTCCTCCTGACTCTTAGAATTGATCAGGATGTCATCAATGAAGACAATAACAAATTTATCCAGGTAAGGCTTGCACACTCTATTCATAAGATCCATGAAGACCGCAGGTGCGTTTGTCAACCCGAATGGCATGACCAAAAACTCATATTGCCTATAACGAGTCCTAAAGGCTGTCTTGGAGATGTCCTCTTCTCGGACTCTCAGCTGGTGATATCCCGATCTCAGGTCAATCTTTGAATAGAAGCTCGACCCTTGCAGCTGGTTGAATAGGTCATCAATGCGTGGTAGAGGATAGCGATTCTTCACAGTCACTTTGTTGAGTTTGCGATAGTCTATACACATTCTGAAGGTACCGTCTTTCTTCTTCACGAATAGCACTGGAGCTCCCCAAGGCGAAGAGCTAGGATGAATAAAACCTTTATCTAATAGCTCTTGTAGTTGTGTAGATAGTTCTTCCAACTCTGTTGGAGCTAAAAGATACGGTGCATGAGCTATTGGCGCTGCTCCAGGAGCTAGCTCGATTTGAAACTCGACCTGGCGATGAGGCGGAAGACCAGGTAGTTCCTCAGGAAATACCTCAGGATAGTCACGTACAATAGGAATATCTTCAATCTTCTTCTCCTTCATCGAGGTATCAGTAACGAGAGCCAGAATAGCAGTGTGGCCCTTTCACAAACACTTTTGAGCCTTAAGAAAGGGAATGATGCCTACCACAGCACCACTCTTGTCGCCATGAATCACCAAAGGTTCTTTACCCGAACGAGGGATGCGGACGATCTTCTCCTTGCATAAAATCTCCGCTTGATGTTAGGATAACCAATCCATCCCAATAACAATGTCAAAGCTACCAAGAACGATGGGAACGAGATCGATAGGGAAAGTATGACCAGCAAGAACAATACTACAACCCTTAACTATGTGCGTGGCCTCAAGGCTTTTAACATTCGCTAGTTCTACAATGTGCTTGGTATTTAAAAGTGTTGGGGTACGCTTAAGCATCTGACTAGCTTTTCAGGACACGTAACTACTATCGGCACCCGAATCAAATAAAACAGAAACATAAAAGTCGTCCAGTAGGAACTTACCCGTCACAACATTGGGATCACTCCTCGCTTCACCCTGGCCAATCATGAATACACGCCCCCTGGCACCATTGCCATCATTTTTGCCCCAATTGTTACCATTCCCCTGATTATTGTTGTTGTTGTTCTGGTTCCGGTTTAGCTGTGGGCAGTCTCTCTTGAAGTGGCCTTCAGCACCACACTGAAAGCACCCTTTGTTGTTGCCCTGTTGTTGCTGATGCTGCTGACGTTGATTCTGTGGGGCTTGTTGTTGCTGACGATTCTGATTCGCTGGGCATAAACTCCTGCAATCTTTTGCTGCATGGCCTGGCTTGTTGCACCGATGACAGTTACTCCTGGTGCATGGCCCGCTGTGGTGTAGGTTACATCCCATTTACGCTTGTTATCGCTGGGAGTATCAGAAGTAGTAGCACTAATACGCTTTGGTAACCTGTTCTGCTCCACCGCCTGATCAGTGAGACGATGAGCCAATTGAATAACTTGCTGGATGGTGGCGAGGTTAGCTGAGGTCACATGACTTTGAATCTCTGGTACTAAACCCTTAAGGTACAGTTCGATACGTTTGATGGGAGGATCCACCATAGTAGGACACAAGATAGCCAGCTCGTTCGATCTCTTTGTGTATGCTTCAATTTCTGACCCCGTCATCTTTAAGTTGAAGAACTCTACCTCCAGCTTGTGAATGTCATCACGATTGCAGTACTCTTCCTTGATCAATTCCTTAAAATTGTTCCATGGGGTGGCATTAGCAGCAACCAACCCCAGCATTTGAACCTGAGCGTTCCACCACGTGAGCGCTACACCCTCGAGAGTACCAGTAGCATACTTCACCCTGCGAGCCTCAGGGCATTCACACATCTCGAAAACAGATTCGAGCTTCTCAAACCAGTGGAGGAGACCTACAGCTCCTTCGGTACCACTGAAGGTACTAGGTCGGCAGTCCATAAAGGTCTTGAAAGTGCACACAGGAGGTTGTGCAGGTTGACCTGCCATGAGAGTAAGAAAGAACAAAGTTTAACACAAAGGTTGGTTCACGAGAGTAGGACCTAGGGATCCTAGAGTGAGTTGAGATGGCAGGGTATACCTCCTGCCTGAGCGGCTGCAAGTGCCGCAGCGACTTGTTCATTGATTAGAGCCGTTAGTTGGGCTTGAGTCAAATTCAGACGTCCACTCATGATCTTCACATCGAAGGAAACACAAGTAAGAAAAGTGTCGCGCATGTGTGTAAATGTGGAGTAACAGAAGAGAGTATGCACACAGGGTTCAAGCAACAGTCGTTATACTAACTAAGCATACCATGAGCAATGTACTATGTAACTAGCAAGTAGGCAATATAAACATAAATCATATCACCTATAGTGTTGAGCCTTGCACGTGAAGCGAAGCGTCGTTGTGGATCGCTGAGCACTGTACAGGTTATAGTCTGGTTTTGTCAAAAAGCTTTTCCCCTTTTTAAAACCGAGTTCACTATAACCAATGGCTCTGATACCAATCTGTCACACCCCCAAAATTCACATGCGGAGTATCACCGCTTGGAGGCGTGACTGACCAGGATCAAGCCACCAATCATATTGAACAATGTAATATAATAAAGATAAACCAACCACAATACAATTGGTGTCCAAATAAATTAACCAAGTTCAAGTACCAGCGGAAGCATAAAGTGTAAAACCAAATTATAAGTTTTAAAAGTTCAGATGTTCCACATGGAACTCAACATTCCATGTCCCACAACGACTCTTCCCCATGCAAGCTCCAGCTAAGTACCTAATGACCTGCAAAGCATGTAGTAACGAGTCAGCAACAAAGTTGAGCGAGTTCACAGTTAGGTGTTTGTTTAAGTTATTCCAAAAACATAGTTTCCTTTAACTGGCACCCTTGCCGTGGGGGCTACCCCATAGTTGAAAACATGTTTTGTTTATTCCCGTTTACTCTGGCAATCCAGCCGTGGGGGCTACCCCATGTTTACACTACTAGACTCGTTACCATATCGACCACTGACTTTAGTCAGGTCTAGGTTCAAGTAAGGCACGTATGTTTACACATAAGTTAACTGGTTATGAACACGTATTGATCATGGCAAACACATAATACATGTTAACACATTAACAGTAGCATTCAAGTACACATCATGTCCAAACTTGTGCGACCCGAAAGATAAAGCCCAATAAACAGGCGGCCCAACCTATTGTGCGATCAGCATAACTTATGAGATCCACAATGGGTTGTGCGATTAAAAACCAACCCGGCCCAAAAAAACAATCCCAACATGTACACGGCCCAAACAGTTAGTAGAAAAGTAACTTGTGCGATCCAATAGTCTTGTGCGACTAGACTTGGGCTTTGAGGCCCAACAATAATGTAGTTCTAGTTGTTTGTGTGTGGCCCAAGCCTTGTGCGATCGGCACTATCTTGTGCGATCCACAAGTCTTGTGCGATCATGCATATCTTAGTTTTACACTGTGCTATATGTGGCTGTACCCAGTCTTTTGCGATGCACCTTGTGCGATCAGATCAGGTCTTGTGTGACCTGAACTTGTGCGACCGAGAGGAGTCTTGTACGATCAGGTTTACTATCCGTAATTCATGGAAATCAGTTACATCATTTATTTGCAAATCAATTCTAACAGTTTCCATATTTGAAACCAATTGACTAACACAATCAATAGTTTCTAATCAACCCATTATTCGATCAAACATTATTTTATCAACTAATTTCTTATGAACCCTAACCAAGTTCAAAGCATAAACAACATCTTATACATTCAAACTAACAGATTTAAAGCTTTCAACATCATCAAGCAAACAATCCGAAAAACAGAAACATAACGGCCGATTAATATCTATTCGGTTCTAGATCATTTATCATACAAATTCCGAATCATATGAACATTATCAAATATACATGTGAGCCGATTTTATGAACACAAACCCTTAACAATTTTCATCAAAATCAAACACATAACATCCCTAAATCATCATGTAAAACATGTAAGCCAACACCTCATCAATCATGCAATCAAAAGTAATACACTAACCGGTTGAAGAATGGAACGAGGGTTGATCCGAATGCGAAAGCTCCGAGAGAGGTGGGATGTTGTTGCCGTCGGGTTTGAGAGGGAGAGGAAGGAGAGGACTAGGGTTTGTGTGTGTTGTGTATTTTGCAAGTAATGAGAAGCAACCCCACACATGGGTGCTTGTATGCACATAGAAGGAGTGGGCCAAACCCACCATGGGCTGCCCTTGGTTCGGATACAAAGAGTGTGGCCCGAATGGGCTTGTGCGATCGAGTTAGAGTTGTGCGATCCAGGTTACATACATTCACATAACAGAATATCAAACATAACATTTCATTAATCATCAAAGTTCATATAATCACGTAATGTTCAAACATGTTACACTTTGCACAAAGATAGGTTCTGAAATACGAGTTGTCACATTATCCCCAAGTTGAAAGAAATTTCTTCCCAAAATTTAGTACGTACTTACTGAGGAAGCTTATGCTTATGACCTAAGTGCTTATGACCCGTTATGACCCGTTTAGGTAGCTTACGCTACTTTAACGCATCGTTCGCACAAAAGCGCCTTCGGGCCACCTAACTAGTCCTATGACAAGTGTTATATGCCTTAACATGTCTAAAAACATTGCATAATCAGTTTAGATGTCAAAATTTAGGTTACATATGCTTAAAATGGAATTATGCGCAAAAAGGGTATTTTGGTCATTTTCCTAAGGCATATAAACATGTTTAACTAAGTTAGAAATCAAGTTTGATATCAAAACAAAGTGTTTTGATACTTAAAAATAGATTCGTTGTAAAATACGCGTAAACACGTATTTTGACCGAAACTTTGACTCGTCAATTCGACTAATCAACGTGGTAATCAGTAGGTATAATCACAAGGGACTATGACCATCGTGATTACGCTCACGTTGCAAAGTTCAAACGAACTTTGTGTTGACCATAGACTGGTCAAAGTAGAAAGTCAAACACTGTTTGACTTTCATGCTTGAAAATGCATAAAAAGCATGAAAGAATCTTACAAAAGGTCCAAGCAAGGAAGAATTGATCCAACACACTCAGGTATGAAGTCTTAAACTTCAACTTAGAGCAGATTTTGAATCAAATGTGAGGAATGAATGAAATTGGTGGGTATTTATAGATTTTCAAAAACCGTTAGGATCGTTCCTCGAAATTTGAGCTTTGATCTTGGTCATCCATGTGTTGCACATGGTTTTGAATACAATGGGACCTTAAAAACTAGCTCAAGGTATTGAAAATGTTGCACAAAAGACCCTAGAAATCAAGCTAGTTGCTAAAAACTGAATTTCTGTCAACATGAACCCGTTGCGTCGCGCCACAACACCACCCCTTTGGGGTCGCGCTACGCCACCGCTCACCATAGCTAGAAAGTTTCACAAAATGGCAAGAATGGTCCCTAAAGCATGTAAACTTGGTTTCCGACACGTTTAAGCCCCGTTAACCCATTTTCAAGGCTCAAAAATGAAGTCTAAGTATAGGGGACATGAAATATGCTTGAACATATCACGGATGTCGGTTCGTTTGGTTGTACGGTCACGTTATTCGGTTAATTACGACGAAACACGAACGGACGCGGAAAACGATCCAAATTATGAAACGAATGAAATTTTAGCATTCTAAACACTAAAATATAATATTTTAATGATTATAAAATTTTTTTGGTGTCCGGGTATGTTCAGAACGTAAGATATGCGCTTAAATGCAAACCTATGCACTTTTTGACACTTTTAGTCCCTGTAGATCAAATAGTTTATTTTTGCGTACCAAACACCTCAAAGCCTATTTCTAAGCTATGTAAAGGATATTTAGGGCACTTTTAACTTATGATCATGTTCTGGAATGTTCGTTACCATACAAATCGGCATACTTTCGCAGTTTGACACAAATAGTCTCTTCGATCGAAACCTTCTGGGGTAGCCCAGTTGGCCAGTCTCACCCAGCCTCTTCTTGAGGTCACCGGTTCGATTCCCGGCAATGCCCTATTGGGGTGTTGGGGCTCTTCACCGTGGGTACTCACCGCCAGGAAACATTGGGACGTTGTTAGCTTGCGGAGTTGCAATACTCCGGCGGATGGGAGGTCCGTGCAACTACCCCCTAGTCTCTGCGATCGAATAAACTTCATTTTGCCATACCAAGCCCTTCAAAACTTATTTCTAAGTTATGTAAAGGTTATCTAAGGTATGTTAAGCATATGTTGATGTTCCGGAGTGTTTGTCGCGTTAAACTGATTACTTTTACACATCAGTTTGCGTATAACTCTCTAGAAAGCGATTTAGAGTTTGAAGTCGAACAAAATCAAAACATGTAAAATGTCAAACATAAATAAACAAACATTGGGGTCAAATCACATTATTTTATTGATAAAATGAACTTTTTAGAGTTTGTACAATGATTACAAGCACAAATGTCACAGTCTCTCCCCGCTTGAGGAAATTTCGTCCCGAAATTTATTTAGAGGAAACTTGTGAGAATAGATGTGGATATTTTACCTTCATTTGATCTTCACGTTCCCAAGTAAATTCTGGCCCACGTTTAGATTTCCAGCGAACTTTAACAACAGGTATGCGCTTGTGCTTGAGCCACTTGACTTCACGTTCCATGATTTCCACAGGTTTCTCAACAAAATGCATCGTGTTGTCAACACGAATTTCATCAAGCGGTATGTGGAGGTTCTCATCAGCCAAACAATTTTTGAGATTGGGCACATGGAAGGTTGGATGAACATTTCCAAGTTTAGGAGGTAAGTCTAATCTGTAGGCCAACATATCTAGGGGCAAGTTTTCCTGTCTTTCCAAATCTGATCACACCTTTCCAAGGTGAAACCTTAAGTAAGACACGATCATCGATTTGAAATTCCAAAGGCTTGTGTCGTCTATCCCCGTAACTCTTTTGTCAGCTTCTAGCTGTCTGAAGGTTGTCGCGAATTTTCTTAACCTTATCTGTAGTCTCTAGAATGAGCTCAGGTCCAATAAGCTGAGCTTCACCGATCTCATTCTAGCAGACTGGTGAACGACATATTCGACCGTATAAAGCTTCGAAAGGAGCGATGTTGATGCTGGAGTGATAACTATTGTTGTAGGAGAATTCAATCAACGGTAGATACGAATCCCAACTACCACCAAAATCAATCACACAAGCTCTAAGCATATCCTCCAATGTCTGGATTGTTCTTTCAGATTGACCATCTGATTGCGGATGATAAGCGATGCTCAAATTAAGTTGGGTTCCCATTGCAGATTGCATGGTTCTCCAAAAGCGAGATGAGAATCGAGCATCTCTGTCAGAAATAATGTTCAAAGGAACGCCATGACGGGATACAATCTCATCCACATAAATTTTAGCAAGTTTGTCAGCAGATAGATCCTCATGGATTGGCAAGAAATGTGCTGACTTTGTAAGACGATTGATACATGGTCGAAAACCGGTGCTTGTAATTGTTTAATTTGATGTATTTACACACGTTTTAATTTTGAATAGCGTACGTTTGATTAGATACTTGTTTTGAAGGTCTAACAGAGTTTAAGGAGCTTTTCGAGAGCTTTACGGGTCACCGGAGTGAAAACGGAATCACCGGGACGCGAACCGGGTCAACCGGACTCAAGAAATGAAAGAAATAGAAAGTCAAGATTGGGGACACCGTCGCCCATAGGGGCCGTCGTCGACGGTCGGTGCAATTCTCCGTCGCTCAAAAGGTCCGTAGACGGCCAGTTTAGCCATCGGGTGTTTGTGAGAAAATACACGCCGTCGCCGACGGGGCATCAGGCCGTCGGCGACGGCCCCTCAATGTTGCTGTCGCTTTTTGTTGACTTATCTTGCTTGTTTGATGAATAGAAAAGGATTCACCAACCAAATCCGGCGGTTACACTTATTTTGAAGTAGGGAAACACATCTTGGAGCATTATCATCGATCTATCAACTCCCAATTCACGAACCATCATCTCTAGAATCCGAATCATCATCCAATTCATCACCAACCATTCATTCCATAACCTAATCACCATTCATCCTTCAATCCGTTCATCACCACCAACCACTCCAAACCCTAACCACCATCTTCACAACTTCAAGACTTCAAGATGATGATGTTCGTGTTTTCTACATCCGATGATCAAGTTTCTCCGATCATGCTAGGCTAATTCTTGGAGGTTTCACCCCGGTGTAGGTTTTTGTAAGTCTAGGGTTTTAACATTGTTCTTGGATTGATTTTGTGACAAATTGATTTTTGATTTGAAGCTTATGACAATTGTCTTGCATTTGTATTGAATTCATAAATTGTCGAGTGAAGATTAAATTTGACTTTATGAAATGTTTATGTGCAATTATGCCTTGTCTAGGTTAGAGTTTACATGTTCTTGGTAACGAAGTGCATTGTGGTCCGTTCTTTGTAACGTTGATAGCTCTTGGCACCTAAGTCGTGTAACACTAAATTCGTTAACCACTTTTGCAATTGAATCAATTCTAAAACGTGTAGAAATCCTAGGAATGCAACTACCGAACCGGGTGTGAACCTTGTTTTCTCTATATTGTTTAAACTTCTAATTACATTTGTTGCAATTGATAATTGTGCGTAATCAATCAAACCAATCACTTAGTAATTTTAATTCACATCTCTCAATTAAACAAAAATACAAAAATATATCATTGCAAGCTTCATAAGTGTGACATCTTTTACAATTCATTCAAAGTCCATTCGCAAACCACAGACTCTTCGTGGTTCGACCCCTTGCTACCACTAGCTATCTGTTAAGGGTAATTAGGGCTTATAAATTTTATCTTTGACCGGAGCGCGACACTCTGATCAAATTTTGGCGCCGCTGCCTCGTGACACTAAATTCGTTAATCATCTTTGCAATTGAATTGAATCTAAAACGTGTAGAAACCTTAGGATTGCAATTACCGAACCAGGTGTGAACCTTGTTTTCTCTATATTGTTCAAACAATCAATTTCATTTCTTGCAATTTGTTGATCGTTAGTTGTTAATCAATCCTTTCATTTTAGTAGCTTTAATCCACATCTTTTCAATCAATAAAAAATACATAAAACAAAATAGCAAGCTTCATAATAGTGACACCTTTTTATAATTCGCTCTAATCCATACGCAAACCACATACTCTTCGTGGTTCGACCCCTTACTACCACTAACTATCTGTTAAGGGTAATTTGGGCTTATAAATATTATCTTTGATCGGAGCGCGACACTCCGATCAAATTTTGGCGCCGCTGCCGGGGAGTGTGTGCGCTTTGTGTCTGGATTATTGTTTGGATTTCGTGATTATCTGTTTAAACTGTTTGGTTTCTTTTTGTACTTTGTCTCTTTCCTTGTTACGCGAGGTGTGTTACTTGTGTAGGTTACAGGTAGTGCATGCATACGCGGAACTCCGGGAGAACCTCACCTTTAGTCTACGAACCGGAAATCGAAAGAGTAGCAAGAAGAAACTTAGCAAGCCGGTTAGAGGAAACACTTGCTTCTAATCAAACCAACCAAATACCACAACTCACACCGACCATTGAAACCGATTCAATGGCGAACCAAAATTCCAACCAAAACTTCAACCAAAACTCCAATCACCCAAACCTCAACCAAAATCAATTCCAATCCCGAGGAACCTTTTACCCCGCTCAAAATGTTCAACCTATGCCTCAGGAGCGACCGGGTGGTAATAACAACAATACCGGACCACCCACACCACCTTTCCAAAACCAAAATCCCAACAACAACCAAAGAACACCCCAACAACAAAACCTTCATCGACAAGCTTCCTTACCTCTCAACCTTGATGACCGGAATGTCAATTCCTACCGTCGAGGCAACCGAGATCGTGGCAATGCCGCGAACGAAGACCCATTCTTCAACATAGACGATTTAAGGAACGCCATCCCCGATGATGAGCCGTTTAGTGTTCCCGGTTATCAATCGCCGGAACATGTAAGCATTCATACGAAAATTTCGGACGATGGGGGGTACTACGATGATCGGGCTAACGATGACGAAGATTGGGGATACGTGAATCGGGGTAATGGCTACAATGCAAGAGGGTATGAAGATGAGGAAATTGGATACCAACACGCCAATTATGTTGGAGAGGATGATTACGGGTATGGGTTTGGAAGAAATGATGGTTACGAGAACAACTGTCAACCACGAAACAATTATCAAAGGAACCGAAATGACGGGTTTTACAACAACAACAACAATGGCAACCCTAATCGGATTCCTCATTTCGTGGGAGGGGGTAACCAAAGGGGTAACCAAGGTGGAAATCGAAGAGACGATAGAAGAGGTGATAAAGGCGGTGATCGAAGGGACAATCGAAGACCGGGTGATCAAGAAGTAAATGGTCCACAACGTCGTCAACAACCTCCACGGGGAGTGAATGACCGTTTTCGACCGATAGTTACCAAAAATGACTCTCTGATAGTATGCGAACGGAGAATGTTTGATTGTAAACCTCATTACATCAATATACTTCCCCACTTCAATGGGAGGTCGAATGATGAGCCGTATACGCATTTGGCGGAGTTCTCGTCCATTTGTAACACTATTGGGGGGCACAACTTTGCATTAGAAGAGGTCAAGCTTCGTTTGTTTCAATTTTCGTTGAAAGACAAGGCAAAACAATGATTTCTCACACTTCTGGCAAATAGTATTCGGACATGGGGTGAGATGCAACAAGCCTTTTTAGACGAATATTATTCGATGGCAAAAAATGACGATGCTAGGGATGAGATAAGATCATTTCGGCAACTATCGAGTGAACCGTTGCATGAAGCGTTCACTCGATTTAAAGAATTGATGCGGAGATGCCCTCATCACCAAATAGAAAAGTGGGAATTGGTGAAGTGTTTTGTACGTGGGTTGGATGACACAACATGGAATCGTCTAGAATCGACGAGTAATGGGACTCTTCTGAGTAACCATGAAGACGATGATTGGGAGTTTTTGGAGCGGATGAGTAAACGGTCAAAAGGGAAAGAATCGGCCGATCGAGCTAAGAAACATCCCATTTCCCGATCGCTTCCCGATCTTGATTCTAAGGATCGAATTTCTACCTTAGAACGGGAAATGGCTCGCATGAAGAAAAAGGAAGTGAACGCAATGCAATTTGAGGTGTGCGAAGGGTGTGGCGATAGTGGACATAGATTTGAGCAATGTCCAACAGGATCGAGTGATTACACCGAGGAGGTAAACCAAGTGTATGGGGACCGAAAGCAATACGACATGAATTCCAACACTTATCATCTGGGCTTGAGAAATCACCCTAATTTCCGGTATGGTAATGCCTCGAATCAAATAAAGCCGAATTTTCAATCGGGTAATCAAGGAGGTCAAGGTGGGTCCTCGTACAATAATCGTCAAGGTGGTAACCAAGGGGGTTACCAAAGGAATTACAACCAAGGTGGTAACCAAGGATATCAAAACCGTGAAGGCAACTATCAACGAGGTTACAACCAAGGAGGAAATGGGGGTGGTGCATCAAACTCCCAAGGTGATGATTCGATAAGTTCGAAATTTGATGCCATCATGAATGCTGTGAGTAATCTTACTAGCTCACAACAAGCTCTCACTAATTCACAACAAGCTCTTACTAATTCATACCAAGAGTTCAAAGCTGAAGTTAAGAAAGAATTTGAAGTGAAGGATAAGTCTCAAAAGGCATTAGAGAAGCAAGTGGGGCAACTTGCTCAAGAGATGGCTCAAATTCGTGGAAGTGGAGGAGGACTTCCAAGTGATACCACGGTGAACCCTAAGCATCAAGGGTCGAACTCGAGGAACACACGTGAGGTACCAAGTAATAAAATTACTTTACATAGTGGTCGAGTCCTAGATAACGGTGTTGAGCCACCAAACGAGTTTGTTGACGGGGTGGTGGAAGATGCGAGTGATGATGAAGGTAGTAACGGTCAAATGGGTCAAAATAAAAATGATCTAAAAATAAATAAAAATACACCCATTGTGACCGTTCCTATCCCAAAGGCTAAGGAAAAGGGTGTGGAGGTTAATACCGCCCCTTATCCCGAAGCTCTATTGGGAACATCTAAGAAAGTGGTAAACAAACGAGGCCCACAACAAGAAGAGATGAGGAAAATTTTTAAACAAGTCAAAATCAATTTACCACTTCTAGATGCAATTAAGCAAGTGCCTTCATATGCTAAATACTTGAAGGATTTATGCACCCAAAAAAGGACTCACAAGTTTCCTAAGAAACATGATTTAACCGAAAATGTGAGTTCAATTCTTTCGGGTGCATTTCCACCAAAACTTCAAGATCTGGGGGCGCCCATTATTTCAATACAAGTTGGGGAATTCAAAATGACACGGGCACTTTTGGATCTTGGGGCAAGTGTGAGTATCTTGCCGGGTAGTTTATACAACCAATATGATTTTGGTCCACTTCCAGTGTCTAACACCACCGTGGTGTTAGCCGACTTGACTCCTAAACTACCCCGTGGGATAGTCACGGATGTAATAGTCAAGGTCGAGGACTTTTATTATCCGGTGGACTTTCTTGTATTAGATTATGTCTCTTTGGACCGAACCAAGCAACCAACGGTGATCCTAGGTAGACCATTTTTGGCAACATCGAATGCCCAAATTAATTGTAAATCGGGCACGGTAGACATGACTTTTGGTAACCGTCGGTTGCGGTTAAATATTTTTTCAAGATTGACGGATCCTCTAGTTGGCGGTGAATGCTATATGGCGGACATCGTTGACGAGTGTATACCTCTATGCGACATTAGTGTCGAAGAGGAAAACACAATAGAGGAATGTTTCATGTTTGACAGGTTACAAGGAGAGACAAATCGGAGCATGGATGAAGAGGTGAAAGAGTTGGAGGTTATGGCGGCAAAAGAAGGAAGGCCCACTTGGACACATCAAGTAGAAAGTCTTCCGGGAACCATTGATACAAAGTTGAAGCCGTCGTTGGAAGAGCCTCCGGTGCTAGAGTTGAAAGTGCTACCCAAGCATCTTAAGTATGCTTATGTGGGTGAAGGTAGCACGCTCCCGGTAATTATTGCATCTAACTTGACCGGGGAGCAAGAAGAGAAGTTGATGATAATTTTGGTCACTCATAGAGCCGCTATAGGGTGGACCATTGCGGATTTGAATGGAATTAGTCCCTCGGTAGTGATGCACAAGATCATCACGGAAGATGGCATGAGTCCTTCTCGCGACACACAAAGGAGACTAAATCCAAACATGCGAGAAGTTGTCAAGAAGGAGGTATTGAAGTGGCTAGATGCGGGTATTATATACCCTATCTCGGATAGCCAATGGGTGAGCTCGACACAAACAGTTCCGAAGAAGGCAGGTATTCAAGTCGTCACAAATGACGCAAGTGAAGAGGTCGCCACTTGGCCGGTAACCGGGTGGCGTATTTGTATTGACTATAGGAAGTTAAATGCTGCAACTTCCAAAGATCATTTCCCTTTGCCATTTATTAACCAAATTGTTGAGAAATTGGTCGGGCAAAAATTTTATTGTTTTCTGGATGGTTATTCCGGATACAATCAAATTGCTATACATCCGGAAGACCAAGCAAAGACTACTTTTACTTGTCCATACGGTACCTTCGCATTTAGGTGAATTCCCTTTGGACTTTGTAATGCCCCTGCCACCTTCCAAAGGTGTATGACGAGTATCTTTTCAGATATGGTGGGGGAGTCTTTGGAAATCTTCATGGATGATTTCTCAATATTTGGGTCATCATTTGATGCATGCCTTGACCAACTCGAAAAAGTTTTGCAAAGATGTGTTGAGAAAAATCTGGTTTTGAGTTGGGAAAAGAGCCATTTTATGGTTCAAGAAGGGATTGTGTTGGGGCATGTCGTCTCGAGTCGTGGGATTGAGGTGGATAGAGCAAAGGTGCAAGTCATATCCACTTTGCCTTATCCTACAAGTGTTAAGGGTGTTCGGTCATTTTTGGGACACGCGGGGTTTTATAGGAGGTTCATAAAAAGCTTTAGTGATATAACAAAACCCCTATGCAATTTGTTGTTAAAAGATAAAACATTTGATTTTGATAAAAATTGCCAAAACGCCTTTAACATTTTGAAGAAAAAGTTGGTTGAGGCCACAATCTTGCAATCACCGAATTGGTCTTTACCATTCGAAATTATGTGTGATGCAAGTGATTATGCGGTGGGGGCCGTATTGGGTCAAAGGGTAGATAAGAAACTGGTTGCCATTTACTACGCAAGTAAGACTCTCTCGGATGCACAATTAAATTATACAACTACCGAGAAAGAGCTACTTGAGGTGGTATATGCGTTGGACAAATTTCGTGCTTATATATGGGGTACTAAGGTCATTGTTTATTCTGACCATTCTGCAGTTAGGTATCTCATGGACAAGAAGGATGCGAAGCCGAGGTTAATCCGATGGGTTCTCTTGCTACAAAAGTTTGACTAGGAGATTAGAGACAAGAAAGGGAATGAGAATGTGGTTGCGGACCACTTGTCTCGATTGGTTGTGGAGGAGGATTCTTCCCGTGAAGAGATCAATGAGAACTTTCCTAATGAGCAAATTTTAAAAGTTGGAATTTTACCATGGTATGCTAATATCGTTAATTATTTGGTTACAGGTGATTTGCCGGCTTATTGGGACAGAAGGAAGAGGTTGCACTTCCAATCTCAAATCAAGTACTACACGTTGGAAGAACCGGACTTATTCAAGTTTTGTCCGGATCAAGTCTTTCGAAGATGCATACCCGACGAGGAGATTCCTAGCGTCTGGATGCACTTGCATTCATTTGCTTGTGGGGGCCATTTCAGTGGTCACAAAACCGGGCACAAAGTGCTCAATAGCGGTCTTTATTGGCCGACTATTTTTAAGGATGCTTTTAATTTCGCTAAGAACTGTGTAGAGTGTCAAAAGTTAGGGGGTATTTCAAAAAGGGATGAAATGCCCATGCAACCGATCCTCATTGTAGATATTTTTTATGTGTGGGGGATCGATTTCATGGGCCCATTCCCTAATTCGCATGGCAACCTATACATCTTGGTGGCGGTCGATTATGTATCCAAGTGGGTCGAAGCGATTGCCACCAAGACAAATGACCATACCGTTGTTTGCAATTTTGTACAAACAAATATAATTTCTAGATTTGGGATTCCCCGAGTGATCATTAGTGATGGGGGATCTCATTTCAAGAATTTTAATTTTGGCAAACTCTTGAAACGGTATGGTGTTGACCATCGAATTGCTACCCCCTACCACCCACAAACAAGCGATCAAGTGGATGTGTCCAATAGGAAAATAAAAGAAATTTTGCAAAAGACCGTTCGACCCGACCGAAAGGATTGGTCGACGAAGTTGAATGATGCTTTATGGGCTTATAGAATGGCTCATAAAACACCTATTGGAACTACACCTTATCGCTTAGTTTATGGGCGAAATTGCCATCTACCGGTTGAACTTGTGCATCGTGCTTGGTGGGCTATAAAAGAGGTTAACATGAAATATGACGATGTAGGAAAAGAGCGAAAGTTAAAGCTTTGCGAGTTGGAGGAGCTTAGGGAAGAAGCATATGAGTGCGCCTCGAAATACAAGGATGATATGAAGAGGGCACACGATGCGAAGTTGAAGCCGAAGGAGTTTGAAGTGGGTCAAAAGGTTTGGCTCTACAATTCACGGCTTAAATACTTTCCCGGAAAGCTTAAGAGTAAATGGATGGGCCCGTACGTGATTACACGGGTTGGAAAGCTTGGAGATGTTACAATCAAGGACCCGAAGGATGGGTCAAAGCAAACGGTTAATGGCATCGTCTTAAACCGTTTCTGGATGGTAACAATGAGAAAAAGGATGAGAATGTGGAGTTGGTAAACTTCGTGGTAAGTGTGCCAACTTATGAGGTCAACTGAAAGGACCGGTAATGAATTTTGTAAAGTTATGTACAATTTATTTAATTGTTTGAGTATTTTGTAGTAATCGTTCTCATTCCGTACTAACCCTTGTGATTGTGTGAAGTCCGGACACTCCGAACGACTCTTGAAGACGTAAGGTATGTTTTTAGACTTATTTGCGTGTATTAGAGACAATACACGACTTTTCGGGGGGTGGTAGGACCGTTAACGGTTCCGTGTTTTTAAATTTAACTTATAAAAGAAAATTACAAAAAGATTTTTTATAATTTTTAGGAATTTTTAATGTATATAGTGCTGTTATAAAAATCTCATAATTTTCCTCTTATGTTTCGAAATTTTTTTTTTAATTAAAAGTTGATTTTATGGACACCGTCGCCTACGGTGTAATCCCACGTCGCCTACGGCCTCTCCAAAAGCCCGTCGCCCACAAAGTGTCGTAGACAGCTACTTAAGCCGTCGGCCCCCGAGCAACAACCACACACCGTCGCCGACGGATGTCACTGCCGTCGCCGACGGTCCTCAGAACTTCAATCGGCGCAGAATTGTGATACATGTGTAGTTTCGAACCCAAGACCTCTTAAACTCATTTAAACACAAAAAAAAAAAAACACATGTTCAGCTACATATACGACCGAAAACCCCCACAAACATCATCAGACCAATTACTTCTCTTTCTTTCCATCTTTCATCTTCTCCACCTTACCTCAAGAACCCTAATCTTCAACTTCTCATAACTCCTTCAAACCGCACCCAAATTCAGTGATTCTTGAGCCTAAATTGTGTAGTTTTTCGAGAGGAACAAAACCCCCTTAACGGTTTCCATCAATTCTTGCTCGTTCGCAAGATTCCTGGGCGTGAGTTTTTAGGGTTTTGAAGAGTGTTCATCCAAGTTTCTTGTTTTGCACTTGTTCTTAGTTCTTCTCGTTATCTAACATCAAAGGTATGAAATTTCAGTAAAGTTATGCATGATTATCATATACATTGTTGATTTCTTTCGAAATTTTAAACATAGTGTTTAAGAGTAGATTGTTTGTCATAATGTATGATGTTTTAGCATAAACTTAAGATTGTTTACTTGTTTTGGGTGGGATTTGAGCATGCTTTGGTCTTGGTGATGTGACTACACTAGATTTGTGCATGATTGAACATAGTTGTGATGTTGAATATTGTTAAAACCATGAAATTTTGAGAAATCTTGTGAATAAACATGCTAAATTGATACGTAGATGTTAAAATGAGCGACTTTGGAAGTTTAAAAAAGCGATTTTACATCTAATTATTGATTGAAATTCAACATTGCATATTATGTTCAAAGTTTGAGATTGCTTGAAGATTAGGGGTATACTAATTGTTGTCCTGACTTTTGATTGTAGCTATGTTTGGAAGAAGCAAGAAAGCAAACACCTCCGGGCAAGGCTCGTCTTCGGGAGCCAGTTCAGGCTCGGGGCAATATCAAAGGCGTTGGGAACAGTTAAGTAATGTTCAAGAAGGTGATGGGCAACTTATTCGACAGGATTGGGATTGGGAGGAGGCCAAAAATAGTCAGTTGGCTTCGGTATGGAATGACGAGAAGTTGAAGGCTCTTTCCCGATACCGAAACAAGAGATTGGAAGCGAAGATGTGGAAGATGAAGATGGTTACGGGTGTTTCAAAACCCGTACCCGAGAGGGCAGTATGTGAGCGTACGGTAGATGTCGAGGAGTTCCGAAAGATCGGCATAGTTCAAAAGTTCGAAAAGATTGGTTGGGAGCGAGTGATTGACTGGTGCGAGGATATCACTACCCGGGTATATTTGGGGGCTGTTTGTGAATGGTTATCTACTCTCCGTTTCGAACTTTCTGATAGGCCGACTCATAGGTGGCAGTTGATCGGCAACATTGGAAAAAACCAAATGATCATGTCATTCGAGCATATTAATGCTATTGCGAGATTTGACTCGCTTGGGGTTGAAGCTTATGACTACTACGGGTATGATCAGTTTTTGGACAATAAAATAAACGAAGTTGATCCGCCGCAAATGCTGGCATCCGTATTGACAGCTTCTGGGGGTGCGGGGGAGTCGAGAAGCGATTTGTCTTTGATGGGAAAAATATTACAAGGCATTTCGTTAGAAAATGTTATGGTGCGGTATGGGGACCGCAGTAAAGTGAAGGCACCCGACTGCCGGGTTTTGCATGCGTTGTTGTTTGGGACGCCCAAGCTATCATGGTGTCAAATTGTGATGATCAATACATGGGATACAAGGGAATCATTCAAGCGGAAGATGATCCCTTATGCGAGGTTGATTAGCGCAATGATTCTGCAGCAGAATGCATTGCCTCAGGAGTCACTGTGGGTGTCTAAGCCCATCGATCAGTTCAGCTTCGCCACCATGAGGCAACATTGAAAGATAACTGTGAAAGCTTTCGGTCATCTTCACACGGTTGAAGATGAACAAGGAGATAGTTACCGATTCAATGAACAGAGAGAGGGTGATGAAGAAGGTGACGAAGAAGAAGGCGATGAGGAGATGCCTGATGTTGAGGAGGAGACGGATCCTTCTGGTCCGCGGGGACCGAGGCAAAGGAATAGGAGGAAGCATCGGGAGATTTCTGCCGATGTAGCAGACTTTGTGAACCAACGGCAGATACCGTCATACCGGTTGTGGACTCGCGGGCAACAAGTGGTTTACGACAATGTATCGGCAGGTATTGGTGAGGGGAGTGAATACCATGCGAGCAGGAGAGAATGGGAAGAGGCGCAAGGGGCGTACTCGCAAGAACAATGGGGTTTTCAAGCATCCTTTCGCGAGAGGGTGGAAAAGCAGATGGAGGAACAACAACTGCAACAGGCGTTACAACAGTCACAAATGGAACGCTTGTTACAGTTGCAAGAGGAAGAAAGGGCCCACAGATGAGCATGGGAAGAAGAGGAAGCTAGGCGTCACAATGCACAAATGGAATTGGAACAACGCCGATGGAGAGCTTTGGCTGTCTCTAACCAAATGATTATTAATAACACTAAGGTGCTCCACGATCAGGAGCGCCATCAAAGAGACCTTCAAGCCGGTCTCCCGTACGCCGAACACTCGGGGTGGACCGATTAATCTTCCTCATCCACAAGGCCCATCCGATCCCACCCCTCATTGGCCCGAGGCAGTCGGCTCTAGTTTCATTACGATTCCTTACCAACCACCGCCACAAGGAGAGTCAAGCCCACTAGATAACTACATGGATATGTTTGAGGCCCTCACTGGTTATCCATACCAACCGAACCCGCCAGTGAACCCTAATGAGAGATATCAGCGGTAGAGGCAATGTATGTTTTTGTTGTTGTTGTTGTATATTATTTTGTTTCCGTTATTTTTATTTCATGTTTTTTATTTTCGCCTAGTTAAATGAACGTTGTGGGTGTGTTCCCTATATAACCCTCACGAGACCTCTCATCCTCCCAAGCTATTGGGGGGTTTAAAAGGGCTTGTTGCATAAGCTAAATGCAACCGTGATTCCTACGAAAGTGAGTTAGGTTATTGTTGTTGTAAATTATTTTCCAACGATCAACAACTACCCAAATGGCATCATGACCTTTCTTAATGCGTGGATGTTTGGTAATGAGATCCATAGCAATGTTTTCCCATTTCCAAATTGGAATCTCTGGTTGCTCCAATTGTGACAACCCGAGATTTCAAGTCCTTTCATCTACGTATCACTTGTTTTGCAATTCTGTTTTTAACAATTTGTTTTATGTTATGAAATGTGTAATACTTGGTTATTATATGAGAAATGTTAAATGAAGTTTATTTAATGTTCTTCGCCACCTTTAGTCCCAACGAAGAATGGGTTCTTCGCCCAAACTCATGCCGACGAAGAAGGGTACTTCGTCATAACCCATTCTTGGCGAAGGAGGGTTCTTCGCCAAGTAAATTTTCGTCAAAAGGGGCTCTCGGCCCATAGCTCAGAATGGGCCCAACAGTTTTTGTGTTTGTTTAAGGCTGCGTAAACTATGAAACATAATCAAACCCTAAACACTCCTTTCCCTAATCCTCTCTATTCCGTGCGGCAGCCTCTTTATCACTTCGAAGCTTTCGTTTGATTTCCGAGTATCCTCCGTCGCATCCTACGGTTAGAATGTTAATACTTTGTGATCCGAATTCTTGATTAAACTTGATTGTGGTTATGTGTGTCCAAAATGTTGAATATGGTTACGATCTAGGGTTATTAGAAAATCTGATTGAACATGGACCGATTAAATGGTGAACAAACTCATGTTAATTAACTGTTAGAAGGGGATTTCGTGGTGATGTTTGATGATGATCTAGTGCAGTTTTTATGTGAACCGTTGATAGTTGCGGATATAAATAAGTCGTTACTGTTTCGATTCTACGTAGCAAATTAGGGTTGCATGATTTAGTCGTAATCACTGTGTTAATGATTCGGTTAGGATGATTTGGATGATGATTATCAGATTAATTGTTGTTTATGAAGTTGATTTCATGAAATGTAACTGTTACTTTGAGAGGTTGTTTGATGTGGCATAATGCTAACTGTTGTTACGGATTATGCTGAATTGTAACCGTCTGATGAATGTTGTGACGAAGGGCTTCCCGGCGAAGAACTCAAGTTGACGAAAGACCTGGTTCTTCGTTGACTAGACATTGATGAACAACCTAGGGTACTTCATCGCCTTCGTTATCGATGAAGAATCACCCTTCGTCATGGGGTTCTTCGCCAAGTAGACTTTCCACGAAAGACCAGTTCTTCGTGAAGAGTGCTGTAAATAAAAGATTAGACGGAACAGACTGTGATGATTTCAAAACTCTATATGTTACATGTTGGTGATGTTAACTAGGAATGAGAAACATGATTCGACTTGTGTGAGTAGCCAATACATATGTTAATGGTTATTACGTGATATGCATGCTACATGTTGTATAGTAACCCTGTGATGAATGCAATCCGTGTAAAATATGTGATTTGAGTGATTATGAAACTGATAAGTATTGTTAACCACGGTAGGGTTGGTTGACTAACTGGAACGGGTAACTTATTAAACCGAGCAAAGCTAAGGTGAGTTCACTGCTCTTTTTCCAAGCATGCGTCCCTAGGAGGGACACCTGGTAAACGTTCCGGGGAGGAATGTCGGGTAATTGGGTTTGACTGGGATGTTGATTAATACACTCATTTCTATCATTAAGTCTCATCATATACCGATTGGTTGCCGGGGAGGCAACGGGGTTATTAGTTGATAGCGCTATTAGGTTTGGCACCCTCACACCGTACCGGGGAGGACGGTCGTGAACTAATTACCTTAACCACTTGACCAATGTTTGATAGAGCATTGGGGAAGGGCAAATAATCTGGAGCCATCTGCGGTAATCGAGTTATTAACAACATCAAATGACTGAAATGTTTTATACTTATATCTGGTAACTAAAACGTGTTAACAAACTTTGAACTCACCAGCGTCGTCTGACATACTTGTCTGCATGCTTGCAGGTCGTTAGATTCATGGATGGAACTTGCTATCTGGGAGTGCTGGAGTGGTCATGAGCCGTAGCTCTTGGATACAAGTTTAATGATTATTGCACTTTTGTTTTGAAACACTTGAATAACTATTTACATTATGCTTCCGTTGAACGTGTTCGTTTTAAGTTGTATTTGGAATTGCTTAATGATATAAATGGAAACTTCTCATTAATACTATGTTGTGGTTCAATTTGATTGGTGGCTGATCCTGGTACGTCACACGTCCCGTGGTGTTTCCACATGTGGTATTTTGGGGGTGTGAGAGTTTGGTATCAGAGCCACTGGTTATAGTGAACTAGGTTTTAAAACGTTTTTATAAAACCAGACTATAACCAAACTGCTTTGAAAATCGACCATGAAACTCAGCCCCAGATTGCAAGGTTTGTATCTCGTTTACTTATTGCATAGCATATATAGTGTACACTTACGTATGATGTTGCATGTGATTGCACACCTAGCACTACAGACTAAATTCATGTGATACTTATCTATGTTATGTGGCTGATAGAATCGCAATTCGACCTTCCTCTAGAGTTTCATGATTTACGTATTGTAATACCTTTTGTCTTGCTGCTCGAACTTGAGGAACCTTTTAGCACGAGTTGGGAGGAGCTGAGATAAACATGCAAATTGAATTTTTATTATGGGTGCACACATAATAGGGTGCATGTGAGTCCCAACGGGCTTAACAAGTGTGAAGGGGGTTCCGCTCTGTAGTCTGATGTTAACCTAGTAGTCTGTAGAAGTATTGTGAGGTTTGACTCCTACCTTATCTCCATCCTTAACCTTTTCCCTTTTCTCATATAGAATCATGAGCGAACGAGGCCATGGGCGTGGTCACATCGTGATTACTCAGGCTGAGTTAACAAACTTGATTAACACACGTGTGGCTGAGGCTTTGGCAGCCTACCAAGCTGGTCAGCAAGCGAATCAGAATCAAAACATTCCACCTGCTTGCACGTTCAAGACGTTCATGGATTGTAAGCCACAGACATTCAGTGGGACTAAAGGGGCTGTGGGGTTACTACGTTGGTTTGAGAAAGCTGAGTCAGTGTTCTCCATGTGTAACTGTCCCGAGGGGGACTGGGTGAAGTACGCTACAGGCACTTTGGAGGATGGTGCCTTAACTTGGTGGAATGCCCAGGTGTAGATGTTGGGCATTGAAATGGCTAATGTAACTAGTTGGGATGATTTCAAGGAGTTGAAGCGGGAGGAGTACTGTCCTCGTGACGAGATTCAGAAGCTCGAGAACAAGTACTACAATCTGAAGATGGAGGGGTTCGAGATCGAGGCTTACACGAAACGATCTCATGAGCTAGCAAATATATGCCCCAACTTGTCTCGACCTCAACCCCGAAGAATTGAGTTGTACATCAAGGGCCTAGCACCATCAGCAAAGAGTTTGGTCACTGCTACAAACCTTAACAATCTGCCTCGGATCATCCGTTTAGCACACAAGATTACCGACCAAGAGGTCGTGCGTGGATCGCTACCGCCCCGTGTTTCTGCTACTACCCTTGCTGCTACAGCTACCACACATGCTAGTGATAACACGCATAAATGGAACGATGCTGACAAAGCAACCAGTGCAAGCCAATCGGAGAAAACGCCTGACAACAGCAATAACCGTAGTTTAAGTCAGTCGTCCTTAGTTAACCAAGGCCAGGGCAGTAATCAGAGTCAAGGCTCCTACGTTGGTAGGAAGCCAAATTGCAACAAGTGTGGGTATCATCATCATGGACCGTATGTCTGGGCTTGCTATAGGTGTGATAAGGTGGGCCATATGGCAAAAGACTGTAGAGCTCCGTACCCAAAGCAGCAGCAGCAGCAGCAAAACCAGCAGCATCAGCAACAGCAAAGGCAACAGCCCCATCAGAACCAAGGCATTAGGAAGGGGTGTTTCCAGTGTGGGGACGAGGGTCACATTAAACGGGATTGCCCTCAGCTGAATCAGAAAGCCAATGATAACAATAACCGTCAGAATAACAATAACAATGCTGGGAACAACAATAACGACAACAATGGGGGCAATGGAGCTCGTGGAAGGGTATTTACGATTGGTGCTGGTGATGCTAGGAACGACGTCAATGTCGTGACTGGTACGTTTTCTGTGAACAACCTCTTTGCTTCTGTATTATTTGATTCTGGTGCCGACTGGAGTTATGTGTCTCTAGAGTTTAGTCAACGATTAGGGTTAGCTCCAACACCTCTAGAAGCTAAGCATGTAGTAGAATTAGCCGATGGTAAAACAATTGAAGCCTCACACGTTTTTATGGGATGTAAACTAGACCTTGCGAGTCAAGTGTTTGATATTGACCTCCTTCCTGCTACCCTCGGTAGTTTTGATGTAGTGGTTGGTATGGACTGGTTGTCCAAGCACCGTGCTGACATCCTTTGTAAGGAGAAGATCGTACGTATTCCCCTCCCCAGTGGAGAATCTTTATCGGTTCAAGGGCATCGCAGTGGGGCGATGGTTGGTATCGTCTCAGCTATGCAAGCTCAGAAGTGTCTGCGAAAGGGGTATCCTGCTATTTTAGCACTTGTTTATGATCCTCGGCCTGAAGAGAGGAAGATCGAAGACCTGCCAGTTGTTCGTGAATTTTCTGATGTATTTCCTGAGGAACTTCCTGGTTTACCTCCTCACCGTCAAGTGGAATTTCAGATTGATCTTGTGCCAGGAGCGGCCCCAATTGCTCGAGCTCCTTACCGTCTTGCACCCGGGGAGTTGCAAGAGCTATCTAATCAACTTCAAGAGCTGTTGGATAGAGGTTTTATCCGACCCAGTTCTTCGCCTTGGGGAGCCCCAGTTCTGTTTGTGAAGAAGAAAGACGGGTCCTTTCGTATGTGTATTGATTATCGGGAACTCAACAAGGTGACTGTCAAGAACCGCTATCCTTTGCCACGCATCGACGACTTGTTTGACCAGTTACAGGGGTCAAGTTTTTACTCAAAGATCGATTTAAGATTGGGTTATCATCAGATGAGAGTTCGGGAGGAGGATGTTCCTAAAACGGCTTTCCGAACGTGGTATGGGCATTATGAGTTTCTTGTTATGCCGGTTGGGTTGACGAACGCACCAGCGGTCTTCATGGACCTCATGAACCGAGTGTGCAAGCCGTATCTTGATGATTTCGTTATCGTGTTCATCGATGACATTCTGATCTACTCTAAGAGCAAGGAGGATCACGAGCGACACCTGCGTCTCATCTTGGAACTTCTGAAGAAGGAGCAACTTTACGTGAAATTCTCTAAGTGTGACTTCTAGATTCGAGAGGTACACTACCTTGGCCATATTGTGAATGAATTCGGAATACACGTGGATCCTGCAAAGATCGATGCTATTAGAAATTGGGCGGCACCATAGAATCCTTAGAGGTGCGACAATTTCTAGGTCTCATTGGGTATTATTGCAGATTTATTAAAGACTTCTCGAAGATTGCTCAACCTCTTACTTCGTTGACACAAAAAGGCGTTGCATACTCATGGGGAATGAAACAAGAAGATGCTTTCCAGCTGTTGAAACAAAAACTCTGCAGTGCACCAATTTTGTCCTTACCTGAGGGTATCGAAGATTTTGTGGTGTATTGTGATGCTTCTATTCAGGGTCTCGATGCGTGTTGATGCAACGCGAGAAGGTGATAGCCTACGCCTCTCGACAGTTGAAGGTTCACGAGAGAAATTACACGACTCACGACTTAGAGTTGGGAGCCATGGTGTTTGCACTCAAAATCTGGAGGCATTACCTGTACGGTACTAAATGCACTATTTATACCGACCACATGAGCCTTCAGCATATCTTTGACCAGAAGGAATTGAATATGCGACAGCGTCGCTGGGTAGAACTCTTAACTGACTACGACTGTGCAATCAAGTATCATCAGGGTAAGGCTAACGTTGTAGCTGATGCCCTCAGTCGAAAGGAATCGAAACCCAAACGTGTTCGCGCCTTGTAGCTCACTATTCACTCAAATCTTCCTGATCAGATTCGTTTGGCTCAGGCTGAAGCATTGAAGGAAGAAAACATTAAAGCGGAATATTTACAGGGCATGGAAAAGCGGCTGGTAGAGAGATCTGATGGTATTCTCTATTTCATAGAACAAATATGGATCCCCTTGTTTGGAAATCTTAGAGAAGTTGTGATGGACGAAGCGCACAAGTCTCGATACTCTGTTCACCCGGGTTCGGGTAAAATGTATCAGGATCTCAAGGTTTTGTACTGGTGGCCAAAGATGAAGGCTCACATCGCGACTTACGTGAGTAGGTGTCTGACTTGTGCTAAAGTTAAAGTGGAATATCGGAAACCCTAGGGTCTACTTCAGCAACCAGAGATACCCATGTGGAAATGGGAGCAAATCGCAATGGATTTAGTCACGGGTTATCGTTGATCGTTGGTTGATCGTCTCACGAAGTCAGCACATTTTCTAGCAATCAAAGAAACGGATAAGTTCTCACAACTTGCAGCTGTCTATCTGAAGGAAGTGGTTTCTAGGCAAGGGGTGCACATTTTCTAGCAATCAAAGAAATGGATAAGTTCTCACAACATGAGCACTGCTTATCACCCACAGACGGATGGTCAAAGTGAGCGACCATCCAGACACTTGAAGACATGCTGCGAGCGTGCGTGATTGATTTTGGCAAGGGTTGGGAGAAACATTTGCCTTTGATAGAGTTTTCTTATAACAATAGCTACCATACCAGTATCCAGGCAGCTCCATTCGAAGCATTGTACGGATGAAAATGTCGTTCACCTCTTTGTTGGGCTGAGGTGGGTGACAGCCAGATCACAAGCCCAGAGCTTGTACTCGAAACTTCGAAAAAGATTGTCCAGATTAGAAATCGTATGGCGACAGCGCGCGACCGTCAGAAAAGCTACGCTGATAAGCGTAGGAAACCCTTGGAATTCGATGTAGGCGATCGTGTTATGTTGAAGGTCTCACCCTGGAAGGGTGTGGTGCGGTTTGGGAAATGCGGCAAGCTTAATCTGCGTTATGTATGGCCATTCAAAATCCTGGAGTGAATTGGCAACGTGGCCTACAAGCTCGAGTTACCTGCTGAGTTGGGTAATGTCCATGATGTCTTTCACGTGTCGCAACTAAAGAAGTGTTTGTCCGATGAAACACTTGTGGTACCGTTTCAAGAGCTGAAGATTGACGACAAGTTACAGTTTGTCGAAGAACCCATAGAAATTATGGACCGGGAGGTCAAGGTCCGTAAGCATAGTCGAATTCCGATCGTGAGGGTTCGTTGGAACTCAAGACGTGGACCGGAGTTCACATGGGAACGCGAGGATCAGATGAAGCTCAAGTACCCTTACTTATTCCCAACTGACAAATCAAAATCTGATGCAACTAGTGAATTTCGGGACGAAATTCACATTCAAGTTGGGGATGATGTGACACCCACGGAAAACCCACAGTCATCCTAACATAACATCTTGCTGTTTAGATTGCTTATCAAATTTCGGGATGAAATTTCATTCAAGTTGGGGATGATGTGACAACCCGAGATTTCAAGTCCTTTCATCTGCGTATCACTTGTTTCGCAATTCTGTTTTTAACAATTTGTTTTATGTTATGAAATGTGTAATACTTGGTTATTAAATGCGAAATGTTAAATGAAGTTTATTTAATGTTCTTCGCCACCTTTAGTCCCGATGAAGAATGGGTTCTTCGCCCAAGCTCATGCCGACGAAGAAGGGTACTTCGTCATAACCCAATCTTGGCGAAGGAGGGTTCTTCGCCAAGTAATCTTTCGTCAAAAGAGGCTCTCGGCCCGTAGCCCAGAATGGGCCCAACAGTTTTTGTGTTAGTTTAAGGCTGCGTAAACTGTGAAACATAATCAAACCCTAAACACTCTTTTCCCTTATCCTCTCTATTCCGTGCGGCAGTCCCTTTATCACTTCGAAGCTTTCGTTTGATTTTCGAGTATCCTCCATCGCATCCTACGGTTAGTATGTTAACACTTTGTGATCCGAATTTTTGATTATACTTGATTGTGGTTATGTGTGTCCAAAATGTTGAATATGGTTACGATCTAGGGTTATTAGAAAATCTGATTGAACATGGACTGATTAAATGGTGAACAAACTCATGTTAATTAACTGTTAGAAGGGGATTTCGTGGTGATGTTTGATGATGATCTAGTTCAGTTTTTATGTGAACCGTTGATAGTTGCGGATATAAACAAGTCGTTACTGTTTCGATTCTACGTAACAAATTAGGGTTGCATGATTAAGTCGTAATCACTGTGTTAATGATTCGGTTAGGATGATTTGGATGATGATTATCAGATTAATTGTTGTTTATGAAGTTGATTTCATGAAATGTAACTGTTACTTTGAGAGGTTGTTTGATGTGGCATAATGCTAACTGTTGTTACAGATTATGTGGAATTGTAACCGTCTGATGAATGTTGTGACGAAGGACTTCCCGACAAAGAACTCAAGTCGACGAAAGACCTGGTTCTTCATTGACTGGACATTGACGAACAACCTAGGGTACTTCGTCGCCTTCGTTATCGATGAAGAATCACCCTTTGTCATGGGGTTCTTGGCCAAGGAGACTTTCCACGAAAGACCAGTTCTTCGTGGAGAGTGCTGTAAATGAAAGATTAGATGGAACAGTCTGTGATGATTTCAAAACTCTATCTGTTATATGTTGGTGATGTTAACTAGGAATGAGAAACATGATTCGACTCGTGTGAGTAGCCAATACATATGTTAATGGTTATTACGTGATATGCATGCTACATATTGTACAGTAACCCTGTGATGAATGCAATCCGGAGATGTTGATTAATACACTCATTTCTATCATTAAGTCCCTTCATATACCGATTGGTTGCCGGGGAGGCAACGGGGTTATTAGTTGATAGCGCTATTAGGTTTGGCACCCTCACGCCGTACCGGGGAGGACGTTCATGAACT
The DNA here is from genome assembly GCA_030545235.1 of Helianthus tuberosus. NCBI lineage: Eukaryota > Viridiplantae > Streptophyta > Magnoliopsida > Asterales > Asteraceae > Helianthus > Helianthus tuberosus. Next base: position 167,834,974 of record CM060366.1, on the reverse strand, counting down.
AATTACCTTAACCACTTGACCAATGTTTGATAGAGCATTGGGGAAGGGTAAATAATCTAGAGCCATCTGCGGTAATCGAGTTATTAACAACATCAAATCTCTGAAATGTTTTATACTTATATCTGGTAACTAAAACGTGTTAGCAAACCTTTGAACTCACCATTGTCGTCTGACACACTTGTCTGCATGCTTGCAGGTCGTTAGATTCATGGATGGAACTTGCTATCTGGGAGTGCTGGAGTGGTCATGGGTCATAGCTCTTGGATACAAGTTTAATGATTATTGCACATCTGTTTTGAAACACTTGAATAACTATTTACATTATGCTTCCGCTGAACGTGTTCGTTTTAAGTTATGTTTGGAATTGCTTAATGATTTAAATGGAAACTTCTATTTAATACTATGTTGTGGTTCAATGTGATTGGTGGCTGGTCTTGGTACGTCACACGTCCCGTGGTGTTTCCGCATGTGGTATTTTGGGGGTGTGACACCAATAATCCAGAGGGATGTTGATGTTCAGCCTTAACCTTAAGACAAGTAAGGCATTTACATACATATAAGGCAATGTTCTTTCTTCATACCAGGCCACCAATACTGGGTTCGAAGATCCTTATACACTTTGTCTGCACCAGGATGAATAGAATAATGAGACTTATGAGCTTCATCCATCAACAAGGTGCGAAGATTATCTTGACTTGGGACCTACAAACGATCCATGAAATAATACAATCCATTGTCTTTTAGTTCGAGATCAGGCTTAATATGAAATGGTAATTCCTTACCCATCAAATCTTGTGAAACACAAGTATGTTGAGCCTGAGAAATGCGGGTTTGAATATCAGATCGAACCTGAACACAGTGAAGCTTGACTCATTCTTTACGACTTAGTGCATCAGCCACAACATTCGCCTTACCAGTATGGTAGCGAATTTCGCAATCGCAGTCGTTTAGAAGTTTAACCCAACATCGTTGCCTCATATTAAGTTCTTTCTGATTGAAAATATGCTAAAGACTTTTGTGGTCAGTGAAAACCACACATTTTGTACCATACAAACAGTGTCTCCAGTTTTTAAGAGGGAAGACTACTGCACCTAACTCAAGATCATGAGTGGTGTAGTTTTTCTCGTGAATCTTCAACTGTCTCGATGCAAAAGCTATGACTTTGTTCCTTTGCATGAGAACACAGCCAAGGCCTAAGTTTGATGCATCACAATATACCACAAAATCGTCGTTGCCTTCAGGTAAAGACATAATAGGTGCATCACAAAGTTTCTGTTTCAAGGTCTGAAATGCTTCTTCCTGTTTGGATCCCAATCAAAGGGTTTATTCTTCTGAGTTAGTGCAATGAGAGGAACTGCAATCTTGGAGAAGTTTTCGATGAAGCGGCGGTAATAACCCGCAAGACCAAGAAATGAACGAACCTCAGTAGGAGTAGTAGGTGTATCCCAATCCTTAATCGCACTAATTTTGGCAGGATCTACATGAATACCTTGTTCGTTAACGATATGTCCCAAAAATTGTACCTCCTTAAGCCAAAATTCGCACTTGGAGAATTTGGTGAAAAGTTGTTCTTTCTTTAGGAGTTCCATAGTGAGACGGAGATGTTGTTCATGGTCGGCTCGTGTCTTGGAATAGATCAAGATGTTATCAATAAAAACGATGATGAACTTATCCAAATAAGGCTTATAAACCCTATTCATCAAGTCCATGAAAACAGCAGGAGCATTAGTAAAACCGAATGGCATAACAGTGAAGTCATAATGCCCATATATTATGCGGAATGCCGTCTTGGGAATATCTTCCTCGAGTACACGAAGCTGATAATACCCAGAATGTAGATCAATCTTTGAAAAACAAGGAGGACCCTGTAACTGATCGAAGAGATCATCAATGCGAGGTAGGGGATATCGATTCTTGATGGTAAGCTTGTTAAGCTCACGATAATCGATACACATCCTGAACGATCCATTTTTCTTCTTGACAAAAAGAACGGGAGCTCCCCATGGTGAAAAGCTAGGATGGATAAAACCTTTTTCAGAAAGCTCCTGAAGCTGTTTAGATAACTCTTGCATCTCAGACGGTGCAAGACGATACAGAGATTTAGCAATAGGATTAGCACCAGGTACTAGATCAATACGAAACTCAACTTGGCGTGCTGGGGGTAAACCAGGTAACTCTTCAGGAAAAACTTCAGGATAATCCCGAACAATAGGGATATCTTGAATAGACTTACCTTTGCCCTTCTCCTCTACAACATGTGCCAAGAAGGCAACATAGTTCTTTCGCAGGTACTTCTGTGCTTGAGTACAAGACATGAGTTTGAGACTACTAACAGGTTTCTCACCACGAACCTCTAAGATCTCACCAAACGAAAGTGGTATATGAACAATCTTCTCGAAACAAACTACCTCTGCGTGGTACTTGGCTAACCAATCCATTCCCACTATAATGTCGAAACTTCCAAGTTGCATTGGTGTGAGGTCGATAGGAAAAAGATGGTTATTAAGGTTCAACTGGAAATTTCGAAGAACAAAATTGAGAACAATGGGTTCATCACTAGCTACCTCTACTGTCAAGGGCTTTCCTAGTTTTGTTCTAGTCATGCAAAGCAAAGGTTCAAATGATAATGACACAAAACTCTTATCGGCACCCAAATCAAATAGAACAGAAGCAGGCTGATTGTTAACAAAGAACGTACCATTGACCACCTCAATATCTGTGTGTGCTTCATTTGCATTCATATTAAAGACTCGTCCATGAGCCTGAGCCTGATTCGCATTTGCCAACCTCGGACACTGATTTCGATAGTGGGTCAGATCCCCACAATTGTAGCATGAACTAGGTAGATAGTGAGGTCGTGCACCCTGTGCTGGTTGTTGAGCAAGTTGTTGAGCAGGTTGCTGAGCAGGGTTTTGGGCTGCTTGGTTCTGGTTTGGGGGAAGCCGACATATGTTGGCAAGATGACCAGATCTCCCACAGTTGGTGCAATTTCGACACTGAACGTTCGGTTGATGGTGGTTGTTACACTTGTTGCACAAAGGTGCATTGCTAATGTATGGTTTTTGGCAGGTGGTTGCGCAGGTTGATTTGGAGCTGCCTGATTTTCCTGCGCGGTAACAGCAAAGTTCTTGGAAGCCTTGCGCTTCCTTGATCTCCTTGAAGACTCGGATTTCTTACCCTTTTGTTTCTCACCTTTGTCGGACTGATTCTGTTTCTTGTCACCCTTCCTATGAAGTTTGCCCTTCCTGATTTGTGACTCAGTCAGAGTCGCAGCCAACTCGATGGCCTGTTGAACTGTGGTAGGGTTGATACCAGTGACGATATCTTGCACGGGGTCAGGTAAACCATCGACATACCTCTCAATAGCTTTATCAAGTGGGGTAACCATTGTAGGGCATAACAAACTCAACTCCTCAAATTTGTCGGTGTAAGCCCGATGTTCACCACTGTCCTATTTCAGATCATCAAATTCCCTTTCTAACGCCCTTTGTTCATGACGAGGACATAATTCCCTCATCATAAGAGCCCTACGCTCTTCCCAGGTCTGACCCAAGGCAATCTCAGCACCGCGATCTCTCATTAACCCATTCCACCAAGTAAGAGCCCTCTTTTGAAACACACTAGAAGCAAACTCGAATTTGTGATTATCAGGACACTGAACATGGCGAAAAGTACTCTCGATGCTCTCAAACCACTGTAGGAGCCCAGTTGCTCCTTCAGAACCACTAAACTTGAGCGGTTTAGCTGAGTTAAAACTTTTAAAGTTGCATGGAGCATTATTGTTGTTATTATTGGCTTGGTTGATTTGAGCGATGAGATTTGGAAGTGCAGCAGCCATTTGCTGCGCAATGATAGCTGTCAGTTCGGCATTAGGTAGCTGATTATCACATCGAGGAGGCATTTCTAAAAGAGGAAAACATGAGAGAAAACAAGTGAGATGATATGATAAAAAATGAGATGATACAAATATTGACAAAAAGCATGGATGGTGGTCATTTGTTCGTACCATAAAGCAAACAAACGACACACAGTGACTAATCAAAGTAAATGGGTCACAATAATGTATCGCGAAGACATGCTTTAGCCTATAAGTGGACACTCACCCCAAGAGTTCCTAGGTAAGAGTGACTGGTCCGATTATGTGGATTTGTACGAACACTCTAGCCTAGACAGAAAACTCGAGATACAGGCATCCACCCTTCCAGATTGCACGTGTTCACATTATTTAGACCGAAACTTTGACGAGATTTTGAAAATTTAGAGGGTTCAAAACCTTATAACAAATCATCTAAGAATAGATGATTGATTTTCAAAAATCGTTTTGGAAAATTGTGTTCTTGTTTTGGTAATCACCTAAAGATAGGTGACGTGTATGTTTTAAGATCTAAACACAAGACAACTTGTGTTAGGGTCCTAGAAAAGTTATAGTCTAGGTCAAAGCATTACTAATAACCTAATTCCCTATAACCATTGGCTCTGATACCAACTCTTCTGTCACACCCCGACCGCGTAAAACAACAAACCGCGGCGGAAACATCGGGGAGTGGGGTAACAGAATTATTGTTTCACAACCATGGTATTTAAAGTTTCATTTTATTGAATTAAATGTGGTTACATTGTCTTAGAACAAAAGGAAACACAATATAAGTTAAACTAATCTTGCTTCTTTTATGTCACTAAGGCCTGAGTCCGCCTAAGTGTATCTTGATCAACCCTAAGCATCAGCTCCTGAAAACACATGTGAAAATAGGTACGTCGGCATAAAAATGCATGTGAGATACATAGGTTTTGTTAAGGTAGGATTCATGACTTGTAGTTAAAAGAAACGTTTGATAATTAGTAGTCATGAATCTTAAGAAAATGTTTTCTTTTAAAAACCGATAAGAAAATCAGATGATATCTAAAAGAATACTGCTTGGTTAAATAAATAACCAAGTAGCAATGAATTTGTATAAGTCATGTCGTTTGAATAAAATATAGCATGTCTTTGTTGTAATGATTTAAATAACGCTACGATATGTAATATCATAAAAGCACTTATATATAGGAAGTACCAGCGGCGTATCCACCATGCTTTTATCATATTACACGTCGCCTCGTTATGTAAACCACTTATCAATAACCATCAAATGTTTTGTTTAAACCAAATGTCAAAATGTTTATGTACGATTGATGTCTAATTGTTAAATGTAAACCATGTCTTGTATAATCAAATATTATGTATGGCAAGTATAAGTAACTACTCAAACCATATGTGAAATGTCAATGTGTAACCAAATGTTATGAGAAATCAATGCTATGTACGGTGAATAAAATAATTACTCAACCCCTTATGTAAAATGTACAAAACAATGTATCTGATATAAATCATAGTTTAAGTCAAAGTTATGTTTTGCAAAATCAATGCTTTACTGATACAAACATTTATGTGGTAATGTTGAACGCATACATTCAAGCCTTGAGACTATAAAATAAACCTTTAGATAAATCAAATGAATTTGTATAAGTCATGTCGTTTGAATAAAATATATCATGTATTTGTTGTAATGATTTAAATAACGCTACGATATGTAATATCATAAAAGCACTTATATATAGGCAGTACCAGCGGCGTATCCACCATACTTTTATCATATTACACGTCGCCTCGTTATGTAAACCACTTATCAATAACTATCCAATGTTTTGTTTAAACCAAATGTCAAAATGTTTATGTACGATTGATGTCCAATTGTTAAATGTAAACCATGTCTTGTATAATCAAATGTTATGTATGGCAAGTATAAGTAACTACTCAAACCATATGTGAAATGTCAATGTGTAACCAAATGTTATGAGAAATCAATGCTATGTACGGTGAATAAAAGAATTACTCAACCCCATATGTAAAATGTACAAAACAATGTATCTGATATAAATCATAGTTTAAATCAAAGTTATGTTTTGCAAAATCAATGCTTTACTGATACAAACATTTATGTGGTAATGTTGAACGCATACATTCAAGCCTTGAGACTGTAAAATAAACCTTTAAATAAATCAAAGGTTTATTAAAATGTTTTCGGATTCTGTCATTCCTTACGTCCAAACAAACCTAGGATTCCAGTAATGGGAGTTGTCAAGTCCTATGGTACCACTACATACTACCGAGCGGCGTGATCAATGTTAATGAACGTATTTTAGTCCCGTTAAACAAACCAAATGTCATACCAAATGTAAGAATGTTATATGAAAACAATGTACTAAGTATGCTAAGTTAACATACAAAGCAGAAATGTCATGTAAATCAATGTGCTAGCATGCTCAGTAAACATACATAGCAGAAATGTAATGTAAATCAATGTGTCCATATGCTGAGTAAACATATGCAATAAATGTAATGTTTATGAAATCAATGTGCTAGCATGCTCAGTCAATATACATAGCAAAGCATAATCGAAATCATGTACTATATGCGTACTAGTGAACATAGCAAGTATATGTTATGAAAGCACGAAAGTAACAAGTAGGCACATGTGTTTCACCCCCAAAATATTTGAAAGCAGTAAAAGAGGGGACTATGTACTCACTTGATATAACTTAGTAGTCTTGAGATAACGATCAAATAACGCTAGAAGGATCACGGAATCAATCAACACCTAATATAGGTAACTATGTTAATAAACCGGACCTAAATCGGAAGATCGGATAGGATGAGGTCTCGTAAACCAAATGAGTATTGGAACTCATGTGATATGGTTTAACGAAGCCTACATTCTAAATTGGAACCTAACCTAAGTGCTTATGACCCGTTATGACCCGTTTAGGTAGCTTACGCTACTTTAACGCGTCGTTCGCGCAAAAGCGCGTTCGGACCGCCTAACTAGTCCTATGACAAGTATTATATGCCTTAACATGTCTAAAAACATTGCATAATCAGTTTAGATGTCAAAATTTAGGTTACATATGCTTAAAATGGAATTATGCGCAAAAAAGGGTATTTTGGTCATTTTCCTAAGGCATATAAACTACCTATCATACAACTAAGTAAACTAAGTGACCATAAGGTATAACCTCGGAAGGTTATTCCCTATACAACTATGGTCACAAAACATGTTTGGTCGGATCCTAATGATCGACCAAATGGGTCGGGTTCGAAAGTCTAAGTAATTGTTTAGACCGCTTAACTTACGACCCTAAACAAGCACTAGACTAAAAGTGACGAGTTAAACATGTTGAAACAAGTTTAACTACGTTAGAACACAAGTTTGATATCAAAACAAAGTGTTTTGATACCCGAAAATAGCTTCGTTGCAAAATACGCATAAACACGTATTTTAACCAAAACTTTGACTCGTCACTTCGACTAATCAACGTGGTAATCAGTAGGTATAATCACAAGGGACTATGACCATCGTGATTACGCTCGCGTTGCAAAGTTCAAACGAACGTTGTGTTGACCACGGACTGGTCAAAGCAGAAAGTCAAACAATGTTTGACTTTCATGCTTGAAAATGCATAAAAAGCATGAAAGAATCTTACAAAAGGTCCTAGCAAGGAAGAATTGATCCAAAACACTCAGGTATGAAGTCTTAAACTTCAACTTAGAGCAGATTTTGAATCAAATGTGAGGAATGAATGAAATTGGTGGGTATTTATAGATTTTCAAGAACTGTTAGGATCGTTCCTCGAAATTTGAGCTTTGATCTTGGCCATCCATGTGTTGCACATGGTTTTGAATACAATGGGACCTTAAAAACTAGCTCAAGGTATTGAAAATGTTGCACAAAAGACCCTAGAAATCAAGCTGGTTGCTGAAAACTAAATTTCTATCAACATGAACCAGTCGCGTCGCACCATGGCACCACCCCTTTCGGGTCGCGCTACGCCACCACTCACCATAGCCAGAAAGTTTCACAAAATGGCAAGAATGGTCCCTGCAGCATGTAAACTTGGTTTCCGACGCGTTTAAGCCCCGTTAACCCATTTTCAAGACTAAAAAATGAAGTCAAAGTATAGGGGACATGAAATACGCTTATAAATATCACGGATGTCGGTTCGTTTGGTCGTACGGTCACGTTATTCAGTTAATTACGACGAAACACGAACGGACGCGGAAAACGATCCAAATTACGCGAAAAATGAAATTTTAGCATTCCAAACACTAAAATATAATATTTTAATGATTAAAAAAGTTTTTGGGTGTCCGGGTATGTTCAGAACGTAAGATATGAGCGTAAATGCAAACTTATGCACTTTTTGACACTTTTAGTCCCTGTAGATCAAATAGTTTATTTTTGCGCACCAAACACCTCAAAGCCTATTTCTAAGCTATGTAAAGGATATTTAGGGCACTTGTAACTTATGATCATTTTCCGGAATGTTCGTTACCATAAAATCGGCATACTTTCGCAGTTTGACACAAATAGTCCTTGCGATTGAATAAACTTGATTTTGCCATACCAAGCCCTTCAAAACTTATTTCTAAGTTATGTAAAGGTTATTTAAGGTATTTTAAGCATATGTTGATGTTATGGAGTGTTTTTCGCGTTAAACTGATTACGTTTACGCATCAGTTTGCGTATAACTCTCCAGAAAGCGATTTAGAATTTGAAATCGAACAAAATCAAAACATGTAAAATGTCAAACATAAATAAACAAACATTGGGGTCAAATCACATTATTTTATTGATAAAATGAACTATTCAGAGTATGTACAATGATTACAAGCACAAATGTCACACAGGCGCTGATAAGATGTACCATGATTTGTGTGCAACTTATTGGTGGCCTGGCATGAAGAAGGACATTGTTGCATATGTTTCTAAATGCCTTACTTGTACGAAGGTTAAGGCTGAACATCAACGTCCTTCTGGACTCTTAGAATAACCCGAAATCCCTGTTTGGAAATGGGATAGCATGGCTATGGATTTTATTACTAAACTGCCCCGTACACCTTCTGGTCACGATGGTATCTGGGTAATCATCGATCGTTTGGCCAAATCAGCCCACTTTCTTCCTATTCGTGAATATTATAAAGTGGAGAAACTTGCTTGAATCTATACCGATGAGATTATATGTCGTCATGGCATACCTCTTGACATAATCTCGGACCGTGATGGTCGTTTTACTTCACGTCTTTGGCAAACCTTTCAATCCGCTATGGGTTCTCACTTGAATCTTAGCACGGCATTTCATCCCCAAATGGATGGACAGACTGAGCGTACTATCCAAACCCTAGAGGATATGCTCTGTTCTTATGTCATCGACTTTGGTGGTAACTGGGATGTACATTTACCATTGATTGAGTTCTCGTACAACAACAGCTATCATTCCAGTATTCAGATGGCTCCTTTCGAAGCTTTGTATGGTCGCTAGTGCCGATCTCCTCTCAGCTGGCATGAGGTCGGTGACAAGAAATTCACTGGACCTGAGATCATTCAAGAGACAACGGATAAGATTCTTCAGATCCGTGATAACTTGGTCAAGGCCAGGAGCAGACAAAAGAGTTATGCTGATAATAGGCGCAAGCCTCTGGAATTTGATGTTGGTGACCGAGTTCTTCTCAAGGTATCTCCCTAGAAGGGAGTAGTTCGCTTCGGTAAGAAGAGAAAGCTCGTTCCTCGCTATGTGGGTCCTTTCACGATACTCGAAAGGATTGGCAAGGAAGCGTACCGACTCGACCTGCCACAGGAACTAAACAATGTGCATCCAGTGTTCCACGTATCTAACCTACGAAAATGCCTAGCCGACGAGGAACTGCAGGCTCCCCTTGAAGACTTGCAAATAAACGAAGTTGTACACTTTGTGGAGAAACTGGTTGAAATCATGGATCAGGGCGTCAAGCGACTGAGGCGCAACAAAATTCCCATAGTCAAGGTTCGATGGGAAGGAAAGTGTGGCGCCGAATTAACTTGGGAACTGAAAAGTGAGATGAAAACCAAGTATCCGCGGCTCTTCGAGTAGTCTTCTACCCAGCTCTTCGAGTAGTCTTCTACACTTTGTCACTTTTTGTCACACCCCCAAAATCCACACGCGGAGTATCACCGCTTGGAGGCGTGACTGACCAGGATCAAGCCACCAATCATATTGAACAATGTATGTAGTAATTATAATTCAACCAAACAATATGAAAGGTGTTCAAAACCAAAGCCTAGTTAAGTGTTTAGTGGAAGCATAAATGTAAAACCCAACATAAGTACTAGTACGAAATAAAGTAATGTTTGTAGCATGGCACACAGTGCCATGTCCCACAACGACCGCGCCTCCCTGTGCAAGCTCCAAGTGTACCTAACGACCTGCAAGGCATGTAACAACGAATCAACAACAAAGTTGAGCGAGGTCACAGTTGGTTGTTTAGTTATAGCATTCGTTTCGTAAATCATATGTTCGTTTTGTAAACCATGTATCGTATTAATTTGTATCGCGGTCTCCCATACATATTTGCGAAGATAAGTGGGGGCTTCCCATGTATTAATAGACCACGCGTATCGACTGCTACGAAAAATGTAAGAGGTGCCCTAAGTCAATGTCTATCAGCATTGACCCTTTGCCCATAGTCCATTAGTACACGCCCGTCCGACTGGCATGATGTGAGGTTTGTTAAACCCTAATAGCGCTATTAACTAATGACCCGCTCGCCATAGGTCTCGGCGATTAAGTCGATAAATGAGGGACTTAAAGTGATAGAGTGATGGTCTTATAGTCATACATATCATGTTGTATGGGGAATACGCAAGTTTGTAGTTACCGTTCAGTCCTTAAACCCATTCCCAACCCTTGGGAATCCCATGCCTTGGATAGAGTTTGAATGTAGGTCCCCTATTCGTATGGATCTTTCACAGAATTGTCTTTCCAATTAAGAGTGCGGAATCCTCTTGATCAGAATTAGCAGAAAACGTGTAGGAAACAGAAACAGCAATCACTTTCAAACTAGGTTTCTATTGATTATCCAAACAAACATTTTACAATCAATCAAACCCTAACCAACTAACAATTTCGTCCAAGCCTAAAGTACTCTCACGAAATTGCTCTCAAACAATGTTCTGGCTGATTCTCTGATTAACCTAAACCCTAACGCCTAACCTTGTTTATATAACACAAGGTTTGCTACTTGGGCCAAGGTTAAACAACATGGACTGCGAATTGGACAGGCCCAATTCGCCTCCACACACCCAATTCCTTGGGTTTAGTTAGCCCAAACATTACAACTAACTATTACAAAGCTAAACCCGCTAACTGTTTATCGTTTAACTAATTACAAGATATCCAAAGACCAAATCTAAGTTGTTGTCACAAATATGCACCAACAAACTCCCCCTTGACAATAGCTTCATAAAGTAACTTTGTCTTCAGTCTTCAGTCATCTTGCAATCTTCATGTAATCTTGCACTGTCTTTGGTCTTTGGATAGCTTCAGCTTCAATAGCTTCTGTCAGCAACAGACTCCCCCTAAGCTGATGCATCCAATCACCAAATCTTCAAAAACTTTAGCGTTTGAGTAAACTCCAGTTCAGCCTTTGTATAGCAATCTTCAAACTCTTCAATCTTGTCTGCAATATAGAAAGGAGGTTCTACCATGCATCCAATCAAACTCTCATCTCTTCACAGCAACTCATCAACTTCTCAGCAACATACTGCTTCAATCTGTTTACTATAAAACAAACATCTCGAGAAACCATAAGAATTTTTCAACATAAGTTAAAGAAATTATTATTTTTCAAGAGATTGTATCACAGATTAAGCATTCTCAATTCCTTCACCAACAAGCAAAACCTTTTAATCACACCCTATAACCCGCATGATTTAAAATTTTGAACTCACTTTCTAACACCGTCTCCCCCTATCAGTAACAATTCCTCCAAGAATAACAGTTTTCCGTACGTTAAGAATTTTAAACAGAAAAAGACACTATTTTTGGATTTTTTTTTTTATATTTTCTGAAAGCAAGTAAATAACAAAAACAATAAACACTATATTTTTGTGAGAATCACTGGTAAGAAGATCATATCAGCACAATCAAACTGTTTCACACTATTAGATAATCTTTATTTAATTTTTTCATGAAAAGCAGTCCAAGACGATTACCAGTATGTTTGTCCTTTTAAACAAAATGCATGAACATTTCAAGTACCATTACCATATGATACGTTAAGGTAATATTAATTACTGATATACTAGTGTGTCCCACTTCAGGATATACCCCCACGATCAAGGTATGCACAAAGATTCATCGTAGTAGGTGAGTATACTGAAGTCATCCTTTAAGATATCCTGACAGTGCCTAGGTCTGCATATGATCTATTTTATCATGTTTTGATTGCTTAACAATGAACACCCAAATAAATACTAATCAAATCCTGGAAATATCAACAACACACTCTATCATGCAAGTATCTTCCCTACCACATATTTCACAAGTCCAATCCAGATTTCTGAAATCTTAACTGGGAATAGGTTGAGAAAAGAACAGAATAGATCTTTAGGAGAGATGGTATAATATACAGATCAAATGAGTTTTCTCAGTTTGATATAGGTTTATTGGGTTCTTTTGGGCACTTGAGGGCCTCTTTCGGGTGTAGTAGATCTATAGCGCGGCAACGTACAGCTAGGTCAGCATGTATCTGGATGCAGCAGAAGCTGTCGTTGCCTAGCACCTCCAGGTCAGCATATATCTGGATGCAGCAGAGGAGGTACACGATTTTTTTTCAGAGAAGATTTCAGAATCTGATCAAAATTGTGTGTATCAGGACAACATACAGACATTCAAATAGAAATGTGCTAATTCCAAGTGACTTTCTTTTCTGGGGTCATGTACAATTTTAGTTCTAAACAGAAAGACAGTCAAGATATCCCCAGATGAAATAACAGTATAAAGACCCAAAACTTCAGATTTTTGGCAATCTATCAACGCAAGATTTAAGGTCATTAAACCATACACCACTGATGTGTTCCCCACTCATACACAGTTCTTTTAAGTTTATATCACATTGGTAAGTTGATTATTTCATGCTTTTTGCCTACTGGTACATCATATGATGAAGCTGCTATCACACTTAAGCATTTTAATTTCATTTTCAGTGTGACAGTCTAACATGCTGATGTACTATCATTTCCCCTTTTTCACACAGTGATAACTCATTTTTGATTTTCTATTTTTTTATGTTTTTGATTTTTAGTTTTTTTTTAATTTTTGATTTTTTTAAGAAAAAAACAGTAAACTATTTACAAAAATTCTTATGAAAAACCAGTTATTCAGGATTCCTCATCCCGTTGAGTTCGACTAAGTGTTCAAAGCGAGCCCTGTCAAAAGCTTTAGTATAAAGATCTGCCAGGTTATCTAGTGTGTCGACTCAGCACTTTGAACTTCAATTTAAATCAATCAATATAAATATATCAACAATCTCACATCCCCCTTCATATGCCTAGAGCAGCCATTATCAACATAAGTTGATAATCCTCCTTAGCAGCTCCTGCACACAACAACTAAAAAATTAGTTAGATTGGGGGACCCAAGCCTTAATGATCTTGGGTCGTCCAAATTCACCAACCACTGGAACATCCATCCAATATCCATTACTCCTAACTGGAGTCTTGGATCTTAGACCTGTTGATGTAAATGGGGCATGATTTCCATAAGGTCTCTGGTCCTGAGGGTACCTATTTGTATTTGGACTATTTGACCTTTGAAAATTTTGATTCTGATATCTCGAATTTTGATTCCAAGAAGCTTGATTGTTATAATTTCTAAAGCCATTGTTATAAAAATTTCGACAACCATTATTTTGGTATCGATTTTGATATTGACGTTGACTTCTGAAATTATTTGAATATCCATTAAAATTGTTCATTCTAGGTGAACTGCTTCTAGGTCTCTCATATCTGCCTGGTGGAGATCTAGGCTGAAATTTAGGTTGATTTCTTTGAAAACGTGGAACTTGTGGAGTTCCTGTTCCAGCCTTATCTACACCAACAACAACATTCTCTGGTTGCTTAGGAACAGATTTCTTTGGAGAATTTGCGCCTTTCTCCTCACTATCACCTTCCTTCACTGGTAATTTCCCTCTCTGTTTTTCACTAAGTTTTGCTTCACTCTTTTTGTTAGGACAACAGCTTGCTACATGTCCCTTGATGTGACATTTGAAGCACGATCTCTTTCTCGAAGACTTCTTAGCTGGAGTCTCTGAGGTAGATCCCTTATCAGATGGTGATGATCCCTTGGATGAACCTTGTTCAGTTTGCTTGATTTCAGATTTTTCTATGCTCTTATTTTTAGCAAACTCTACATTAGATTCATTTTCAATAACAACAGTTTCGTTTTTCATATCACTACCTTGAACAAAATTAATCTTTTTGACAAAAGCTTGATTTTTATTCTTAGGCGGTGAATTTTTCCTTTTCAAATCATCACACTCAGATCCATCACCTTGACTTGATGTGGATGCGAAACTACTTGGTGTGGATGCCATAAAGTCTGCTAGCTCATTTTCACTAGGCAGGAATGAATAGTCATGACTAAGAGGAGGTGGAACTTCATTAAAACCTTGGAAGCCCACACTGGTCTTGTCATTACTCTTCTTTAACCCACCCATCATGTGTTTCATTACAAAAGACGAATCTCTGAATTGACCTAATTTCTTTTCAAGTTTAACAATTTTGAGTTGTGCATCAGACAACTCTTTGCATTTTTCAGAAATCTCTTTTGTTTTCTCAGCCATCATGTCATGAGCTAAGTCTATGACTTGAAGTTTTTCATTTAGTTTGCAAGTTAAAGCTTCAATTTCAGCTTCACAACCTTTTATTTTCTTCAAGTATGACGATTCATTTCTTTTAACAAAAAAATTTGCTTCTTTTATGTTAGACATCTCACTTACCAGACTTTGGTTTTGTGTTGTGTTGACAACCTGTCAACCTCACCCTGTAGTTCACGACATCTCAAACATACAGAATTAGATTGTACCTTTTCCTCATGAACTTCTGTATTTTCATCAGCAACAACCTGTTCAGCTTCACTCTCCTTCTCTACTTCAGCATCCACTTTGGCTTCATCATTTTTCACTTCAGATTCAGCATCACTAACAGTAGTTTCAGCCTCATCAACTGGCACTATCTCTGCCATGAATGCCTGAGTGGCACTCTCATTTCCCTGATATCGCTTTTGTAATGCATCCCACATATCCTTTGAATTATTGTACTTCTTAAAGGTATGTTTGATGCCATCAGGTAAAGACATTTTAATGGCAGCCAAGGCTCTCTTTTCAGCCTCATACATTTTCTTTTGTTCGGCATCCATATCAACATAAGCAGTTATACGTTGTCTTCCCTCAAACTCATGAGTTGGGTTCACATACCCATCATCTATACAGATCCACATGCGTGCATCCTGAGATTCAATGAAGGATTTGAAGTTGTCCTTCCATGTAAGATAATTCTCCACCTTCATCATCTTAGGTGCTTTCACATTCATCATGTTTGACATTTTAACGCAAACAGACTGGTAGAACCGTACAAAATATCTCCGAAAACAGTGGTTACCAAATTACACCGTTAGAATCGTCTCGAAAAGACAAATCCAATGATATATAATGTCGAAAACCGTATTCGAAAAGACAAATCCAATGATATAGAATCGTCTCGAAAAGACAAATCCAATGATATATAATGTTTGACATTTTTTTTACCCTAAAAATCCAAGGAATTCAACGGTCCCAACGGTTCTGTCTAACGAGCTACGGATCAATTTCTATTTGCAAAACACTGAAATTTTATCGACGCTTCGCAACTGAAATTCCACCCTGTTAATTCGCTGGTCTCACTTAATTTCGCTGGTTTTTTGTTAATTTCGCTAGTCTGTTTAAATTCGCTGGTTATGTTAATTTTGCTGACTATGCTGTGAATTTCGCTGGTCTCACTTAATTGTCTGATTTCGCTGATCAAGTTCACAGGTTAAATTCGCTGAAAGGTCGATTTCTCTGGTCTATTTTCGCTATTACGACGACCAGTAGATTCGCCGAAAACCGTAATAATTTCACTGAGGAAAATTATACGATTACCAAAGTCGCCTTTGGATTTAACTTCGCCGGTCACCGAGTAATCAAGTCACAAATTCGCTGGTAAAAATGCTGGTTAAATTCGCAGATCAGTCAAATTCGCCAGTACAGTCAATTTCGCCACCCAGTAAATTTGGAAACTTAATCTTTTCGAAAATTCTGATTATTTTCTGGATTATCCTAACAACTTCTGCAGAATCGAAGCAGCAAAAACAGCAACCTTTTCACCCAAATTCGATGAACTTGATGAAGAAACCAAGAACAATCTTCGAATTTCAGCCAAACCTGCAAATCAGCAAACCTGCAAATCAGCAAACAAACAAAGCAGAATGTCAAAACAGCCAATAAATCTCGAAAATTTTTATCAAACAAACAGAAAAATTTCGAAAATTTTAAAACCCTAGTTTTCAAAAATTCGAAAAACTCCCTGTTTCTGCAGCAACCAATTCTGAACCGAGCCTTTAAGAGCCTAATGCTCTGATACCAATTGTAGGTCCCCTATTCGTATGGATCTTTCACAGAATTGTCTTTCCAATCAAGAGTGCGGAATCCTCTTGATCAGAATTAGTAGAAAACGTGTAGGAAACAGAAACAGCAATCACTTTCAAACTAGGTTTCTATTGATTATCCAAACAAACGTTTTACAATCAATCAAACCCTAACCAACTAACAATTTCGTCCAAGCCTAAAGTACTCTCACGAAATTGCTCTCAAACAATGTTCTGGCTGATTCACTGATTAACCTAAACCCTAAAGCCTAACCTTGTTTATATAACACAAGGTTTGCTACTTGGGCCAAGGTTAAACAACATGGACTGCGAATTGGACAGGCCCAATTCGCCTCCACACACCCAATTCCTTGGGTTTAGTTAGCCCAAACATTACAACTAACTATTACAAAGCTAAACCCGCTAACTGTTTATCGTTTAACTAATTACAAGATATCCAAAGACCAAATCTAAGCTGTTGTCACAAATATGCACCAACAGTGAACTCACCTTGGTTTGCTCGGTATGCTAAAGAAATACACGCTCACAAATAATCAGTCACGACCTATAGTACGCACGTATATATATAATCAGTTTCGTTCGAAATGACTCGCATGCAAATCTAACATCACATAGTGCTTGGCAGTTAACATCATGATTCACGTAAGCAATTAATCAATATCATGCAATTCATGTTTCACATAAATGTCCATCACAGTTTGTACTAACATGGTTATTCATTAACATACTTGAGAGGGTTAACAGTCTTAACGAAGTTAGCAATTTAACAGGATTTGTATACATAACAGGAATAACAAACCAACACTGTTAATTAACTAACAGAGTTAACAAGAGTTACCCACTTAACAGAGTGTCATACATGAATCTAACATTGTGAATAAAGTTAACTGAGTTAATAAACTTAACTCAGTTAATAGGCTAAACATAGTTACATACTTAACAGAGTTAACATGTAACAGAATTAATAGACTAACTGAGGTTACTGAATTAACAATTAACAGAGTTAACAGGTTTAATAAACTAACAAGGTTACATGCTTAACAGAAGACACTCCACGAAATCACATGTGCCGAAAACACATGCTTGGCGAAATCCCTTAAGTGACGAAATCACCAAGTGATTTTGTCTGGCCCTCTGTGTTTTCGTCTGTGGTAGCAACAACATCAGTAACAGTTACCAAACAATAACAACCCTAATCATCATCACGACAATACCACTCAATCCATTCATAAAATCATTATGCACAAACAATCTAAATCACCTATATTCCTACTGACAACTCATTAGATGTCCACATGATTATGTCTGATCGCACATGGCCGCCATGTTCGTATTCAGATTTTTAAATCTTTGTGCAACCATGTAGCTTCACTCTATGGGCCCTCACAACCGATTGTCATCAATTATCCATTTTTACACCCACACACAAACCGATATCAGCCACTAACATGCAATATCAATTTAATGTCTAACCTATTTATCATGCAAGATACTATCAACTAACAGTGATTCCAACTATACAGTTAACAAGCAATCATGTAAAGGTTGGACACTAACCGGAATAGAGAAACTAACGGGTCGATCGGAAAGAAAGGTTCCAAAGGCTTGCAGTTGCCGTCACTCGGTTGAAGAGGTGTTCTAGGGTTTTCAAAGTGATCTATCCTAACTGATCTACCAGTTATACGTAAACACAACTACAACTGGGACAGCCGAACATTCTTGTGCCCAAAGCCCATTCTTCGGCGAAATCGGTGTAGACGAAAACATGGAGTTTTCATTGAGGTGGGGTTTTCGTCTGGCTAGGGTGTGGGTCAACATTTAATAACTAACTACAACATATATTATTAATATAAAATACACATATCAATGTAGGTGGATGTTTCGGGTGTGGGTATTTCGGCTAGGAATCCATCTTTTGTTTTATTTATACAACAAAAATTAACACCACCATATTATAAACATACACCAATGATGCACATCAAGTATATATATAAAACACACATATAAGGCACATCATGTATATAGAAACGACATCTAGTGAACAAGTACTAAGTCAAGTAGAAACCTTGGAAACTCGGGTTGTCACATTATCCCCAACTTGAAAGAAATTTCGTCCCGAAATTTAGCACGTGGTTACTGAGGAAGCTAGTTGTGTTGTTTACTGGTTTTCCTGGGGTGTCACATCATCCCCCTGTTGATTTGGAATTTCGTCCCGAAATTCTATAGTAGCTTCAGCCTCAGTAGTAGTTGCACTGTTTCCGAATAACTGGGGATACTTGAGTTTCATTTGATCTTCTCGTTCCCAGGTGAACTCTGGGCCACGACGGGAGTTCCAACGAACTCAAACAAGAGGTATTCTTGTGTGCTTGAGGACCTTAACGTCCCGGTCCATGATTTCAACTGGTTCCTCGACGAATCACAACTTGTAGGATCGTGTCGCGACCTGAATGAGTCGTTCGGAAGAGCTCAAATCCGTTTCAGAGGTGGAAACAGAGAAACGGATGTGAAAACAGCTTGAAATACACTTTAAACCTCTTGTATACTGAATTAACAATGTTTACAATCAAAGGATAAACCGGCAGCACCTCGGTATCACTTGGCCCTTTCATTACAAATGACATAAACAACACACCTATTTATAGTCCTATAGGTTCCGTTTGAAATCAACATGACAACTTCAAACGAGCCTTTCAAACGGACATGCCTTTTCAAACGATACATTCAAACGACGAATTCAAAAGTCAATTTCAAACTAAATGTTTCTTGTCGTTTTGTCTCATGTTGCAATGATGATGACATATAATGATGTCATCTATTATGATGTCACATATATGATGTCACTTGTGATGTCACATATATGATGTCACGCTTGTTCAGATCCGCAACGAAACCGAGACTCAATATAAGACGAAGTCGACAGATGTATGCATCAACAGACTCCCCCTCAGATGTTGACGAGTCTTAAGTGTCGAGTCTTCTCAATCTTCAGTCTTTATCAGTCTTTGGGCTTCCTTCACTCTAACTTTCTTCAACTAATCTTTCAGGATCAAACTCCTAGCTCTTGCATCTTCAGACTCTCTTTCTCTAACAGACTCCCCCTCAAGATGTGATGGGATCGTAGTCTGGTTCAAACTCTGCTCACATATTCACGGGTTCAGGTATCGTAACCTGACTCACCTGCATATTCTCTACCCAAAACATAAGTTTCATAAAAGATAAGATATAACACATTTAGAAACTTTGCTAATCACTTGAAAACACAACCCTGAAATACATCATTTTCAAGTATCAAACAAAAAAAATTATCATGTAAATTTCTGATGAACCACTTGAATATATATCATTTTCATTTCACACATCTTCAAACATACTTTCCCAAACCTGTTCGTCATGTTTAGCACTCGGAATTTTGAAAATCAGCTTTTCAACATCAGTTATCTAAAATCTTTTTGGATTTTTCAAAATTTATGCTAAAACACACTGGAAATCTTTTTGGATTTTTGAATTGAAAGAAACGAAATGCAGTAAAGAAATATTTACACACAATATTTTTGTGAGTTTGTGTAAGAGGATCATATCAGTTTTTGAGACAAATCAACAACACCGTTAAGCTTTAAACATTTTAAGTTCTAAACGATTCACTTAGATTGTCAGTATACTGGTCCACTTAAATTTTCACACAAAGTTCAACTGTTTCGAGATACGAGATTAATGTCTTAAGCACTTAAACTTATTCACGTGTCCCACCTCAGAATATACTCCCGTATCCAGATCCCAATATTCAGTCTTACAGGTGAGTATACCTAGATGATATCTGTAAGGGGTTAATTGTGAAACCGTGAGAGCTTAGGTAAGAACTTCCGTTCAGCAGAGAGATGACGGCTCGACTTTTGGTGGGTCCCCTTTAGAGGATCTTTTTTACAACAGCATTGATTAGCAATTTTATTGTCTCATCATTTATGCTGAGGGCGACGCTATTTTTCAAGCAAGCGGTAAAGTATTCTCCGAGGACTAGGCCATTGCTTCCGCAAAATCTGAAGTCCCGGGATAATACCCCAGATATCACTAAGCATAAAGACCTAGTCTCTCAGAAAGAGGGGTCCTTCAAACAAGATTTCGGGGGTTACCCATATATCCGAGAGATGTTACCCACAAATTAAGCAAGTTTGAAATTTAGGTTTATATCTCGTCACAATCTACTATATGTGCAAAAACCTACTGGCATATCATCAGTGAGACCGTTTATCACATTTTTCTTTCCATTTCTTTAGCATGTTGTGATCGTCCACTGATGTACTATCATTTTCTCTTTTATACAACAAAACTCATTTTGAATTTTATCATGTTTTTGACTTTTTCAAATTTTCTAATGTTTTTGGATTTTCTGAAATTTTTACTCCCCCTAAAATGCAAACACATTTTAGGAAATTTGAAAACAAACTATACAATAAAGTGACAACCGATATCAAATAGCTTCAATTCTCCATTCACTTGGCATAAACAATTAGAACTCCCCCTTACAACAAACTATTTTCCCATTGTGATTTCAAAACACTTAAGTTTGTTTTAATCAAATGGTTTTTCCAGAAAATAAGTTTTGTTGATTTTAATAAACCATTTGTAGGTTAGGGGTTCATCACATTGTTATCCAAAATATCAGTTGTAAGTATGGTCCAATCAAGTTCAACTTAATGACCTTGATTAACCACTTGTCAATGAAAACCTCTTTCAACCACTTACAGGTTCACTCACCAACTATAATCACTTGTAAATCAAAATATAACAATTTAAATATACCACCTGTACTTTACCAACTGTACCACTTGTAAGATCATTTACTAAGAAAGATGCCGATACCTGCTCCACTCTTACCTACCTGGGAGCTCCGGCAAGTCAAGATTTCAGTTAGGCAATACTTTCCCCCAAGCCTGACCAGCCTTGGGAGATTCTGGGACACATCTATCCCACCAACATTTTGATTTATAAAAATCTTTTGCAGTTTTAACCTTCCCATCAACCATCTTCCCGAAAATATATTTGACTTTTCCATTGAAAGTCTTCTCAACATCAAATTCTCCCTTATCAGCGAAGAATTGATTTGAGATCTCTACCTTTCCCACTTTCTTCATCAAATTTTCCTTTGACAATGGAGGAAAATCCTCATCGTTCATTTCTGGAACGGAATTAACAACATTTTTCTCAACAGATGACTCCTCTGATTTTATGGAATCAGATTCATTGTCAGAACTACTTTTAGATTTTACAACCCATTTTTGTTTACTCAAATCGACTTGTCTTTTGTAAAAACGTTTGGAAGTTTCACCAACTTCCAAAGTCGATTTATCAACACATTTCTTTTTCATATCAGAGTTAGAAGACACTCCCTGTTTTGAATAAATGGACTCTTGGCAGTTCCAAGCAATATGTCCAACTTTTTGACACTTGAAACAAGTTCTTCTATCAACTCTCGAAGCAAACTTCCTCACATTCTTCTTTACTTTAGCAAGAAACTCTTGATTCGACTGCTTCCAGAACGGTTTCTTCTGTTCATCCTCTGAACTTCCTCCTGAAACAAATTTTGTTTTTGGTTTATAAGTTTTCTGATTTTTATAATTTTCTGAAGAATTGAAACCAAGACCTTTCTTTTTAAGGTTACCATTATGGTTTGGTTTCTTTCGATAACCAGAACCATAACTATACCCCTTTTTCTTGTTCAATCTCTGTTGAACTCTTGAAGTGTATTTTTTAGGTTTTTCATCAAGATTTAAATCTTTTATTTCAGAAATATTAATTTCTGTTAATTTGAAAACCTGTTTGATCATTTCAGTTTTTACACTTCTTATTGGAAATTCCTCATCAGAATATAATTTGTCTGAATCATACAAAGTATAAGCCACTTTGATTGATCCGTCATTCAAATTAGATTTTGATAACAGGAATTCTTTATTGTAAACCCGTTTGACTGGTGAACTCGGACTCTTTTCTGACGAACTCGGACTCTTTTCTGACGAACTTGAATTCTCAGTTTTAGACTCCGACTTTGACTCTTCATCCGTATCCAACACCTGATCGACAACTTTCTTTATTAACTCAGACTCATGATCAGTGTCAGATGCTGTGAATGTAACATCAATATTGTCTGGTAATTCATCAATGATTTCAGACTTTAACTTGATGTTGACTGCCTTTTTTAGACGCTCCTCGTTGGGATTCCTTGGAGAATAAGTTTCATGGATTGGGGGCAGACATCTGTTATACTTGACACTTTGTTTCTTACCAGTATCAGTATCTTCAGATTTTTTCTCCATGAATGCTTCAAGACCTGCAACAGTAGGATAAACACGATCAATCAAATAATCACAAGTAGTATAACTCAACAGTAATCGTTTAATCCTTTCACTTTCGATCTTTTCAAGCTCCAACTCCTTCTTCAGATTAGCACAGTCTTTGATGTAATCATTTATGACGCTCTGCTTTGTCATTAATGTTGCACTCATTTTTTCCATTGCTTTTTCAATTTCTGTATTTGTCTTTTTCAGACGATCAACTGTGTTGTTGAGCACATCATATGACTCTTTCACATACTTCACATCAGACAGTAAATCTTCTTTAATCTTCTCTAAATCAGCAATCTTCTTATCTTTCTCCTCACAAACTTTGCAAGATTCTGAACATTTCAAACATGGTTTTTCAACTTCAACAATTTTTTCAACTATCTTTTCAACCTCGACAATCTTTTCAACTTCAACGACTTTTTCTACCTTGACGAGTTTCTCTACTTCGACCAGTTTTTCAACTTCGACAATTTTTTCAACCTCAACAATCTTCTCCACTACTTTCTCCACTTCAACGATTTTCTCTATTACTTTCTCAGTTACTGGATCAACATTTGCTTCTCCAGCTTATGTCTTTGTCTTTTCATCAGCTAGCCTTCTTGCTGCTTCCAGCTCTTTCTTCAATCTTGCAATCTTCTTCTGATTCAGCATCTCCATTTTATCTGCAAAAAACAAATTAAAACTAGTAGGATCAATGCCTTTTCTAGCTCTGTTGAGATGTTCTTCCTCATCATCGGTATCCACATCGCTTCCAAGATCTGGAAAAATCGGGATTCTTTTCTGATTAGTCTCATTTTCACCCTGAATTCTTGCATCAAAAGCTGAACCAGATATGTATTTGTCCCAACTAAATCCCTCTGCAACTTTTTCATCATCTTGATGAATAAGTAAAGCTTTCTTCTTTCCATCTTCAATAGCATGAGCATGTGTAGTTTGTGGTTGTTGAGCAATCTGATGGAAAATTGATTTCTGATAATAATTATTCCTATCTTGATTCCCGGTTGCTTCTTTGCTTTTACACTCTCTTTTAAAGTGTCCTTTTCCTTTGCAACGAACACATGTAACTTTCGATTTATCAAAACCCAACTGAGAAGTAGCCATTCCTCGAAATTCATCTCTACCAGTAATCTCTTGAAACTTTTCAGCTCTTCTCCAAGCACTCGCTAAACACCATTTTATATCCATCAGCTCAAGTTCTTCAGCATCAATTTGGTCGTAATCCTCTTTGGTAAGCATCGGATTCCCAATCTTGCCAGCAATCAAACTCTCATAAGATTCCAACATAGCAACCAGTGATGCCATGTGTTGCTTGGCAACTTCCGGAGACAGATTCTGACCATTTTAATTGTTTAAAGTAACATTGCACTGCAAATTTGTTGAGTTATGTCTTTGAGGACTTGACGTTGTATGATTTGGATCATAACTGGAATAAGAAGATGAAGATCCACCACTTTGAGTAACATTACTCTTTGTTCCAGACGAACTATCAGCACTAAAACCAGTTTGAATCTTTGGACTAGGGCTGGGGGTAGCCTCAAACTTGTTCCCTCGATAATACAGACTGAAATCTTGTTTGGCATTCGGATTCGTCATTATAGCAGTTTTCTGAATATCCAGCTCCTGCTCTTCAATCTTTTGAATGAACTGTGCCAGATTCATACTCTCAGACTTTCTTGTGTGTTTTAAAATCGTCAAATAAGTTCCCCACTTTTGTTGTGGTAGTGCTTCAGCTGGTTTATCAACTCACTCATCATCTTCTTTCTCAATATTGAATCTTTTCATTTCCAAAACTAGATGACAATATCTATCAATGGTCTGCTTTGTTGTTTCATAGTCGAAAGTTGAAAACATATCAAACGATTTCTTCAATAACGCCTTTTTGTTTTTAATCATATCCGCGCTTCCTTTGAATTTCTGAATCAATGCTTCCCAAATTGACTTAGCTGTATTATCATGTTGAAGCAAAACAAATATATCTTCTGTAATTTCCTGTTGAAGAATACTGATCATCATTTTCTCACTTGTAAATTTCAGTTTGTCACCCTCTGAATAGTGACAAATAGCTTTTTCTATCCCACGTTCATTCTTTGGTTTCTCATACTCTTTCAACAATGAACACCATGCATCAAATTTATAAGCTTGCACCAAATTCTCGAAACGATTTTGCCAACCTTTGAAGTCTTCAATATACATGAGCTTTGGCGGCTTTTGATGAGTTCCCGTTTCATTTTCACTGTATAAAGTCTCGGCAACAGTAACGGGAGCAACAGGTGTAGCAAACGCGTTGTAGAATTCCTCGTCCATGTCTTTGGAAAATTTGATATACTTCGGGAAACACCTGAAATCAAACAAACAAAAAACACAATCAGTTTAAAGACTTATCAATTAACAGAATAAGACTGGTACTCGAACTGGTAAATATTTTGTGCAGACTGAAGGTTGACACACTATGCGAACTGCTATGACCCGGATCAAATTCAAACGACCCTTTCCAATGACCTTGTTAAACCACACAACCTGGAACGAGTTTGAATTCAAAACGTACTGAACCACATCTTGTGAACTGGAATCAAATTCAAACTGTGTGACACAAAATTCACTTTCAAACTACCTTGACCCTTTCAAATGATTTTGCCAGCTGAAATCAAACCGTGTGAACTGATTGAATCCGAAAAAATAATTCATTCAACTGGCCGCACAATAAGACTTCAACAATTAAAATTCAAACGATGTACTTGGGCCGTAAACACTTAACACATTCAAACTGTGATTGGGTCGCTTTATTTAATGGATTTATCAATTCAAAACAAATTTGGTCAACAACACTTATACCAAATCAATTCTATTGGACCAAAAAAAAATCACATGCAAACTAAGACCGTGGGGTATGGTGGGCGGGGGTTGGGGCATGGGTTGGGGCATTAGTTGACACGTGCATGTTGAATATTCCCCCAACCCACGCCAAGTTTAAGGGGTATGGTATGGCTTGGGTTGGGCGTGGGTTGGCTGGCGTGGCCAAGCCACCTCAACATTTTTTTAAATATATATATTTATATTTATAACTACATAAATAATAAAAATACATATTTTTTTAAACTACATAAACATACATAATAATTATCAAAATAAAAAACAATCATTCTTCGTCGTCTTCATTGTCTTCGTCGTCTGTTTCGAACCCAGGAATCGTTGAAACATGATCCACCAAATCAGATCGAAGGTTGTGATGTATATCCCTTGACTTGATCAAAAATTCATTTGCCGCTTTATCTTCGTCTGTTACGTTACCTGGTTGGGGGTCATCGTCATCATAGTAGGTAACGACCGCTCTACCTTCATCCTCCAAAATCATGTTGTGAAGAATGATACATGTGTACATCACGTTTCCAATCTGATCCTTGTCCCATAGTCGACAAGGCATTGCCAATATTGGCCACCGTTTCTTCAAAACACCGAATGCTCGCTCGACGTCTTTACGTACAGCCATCTGGACCCTGTTAAACTTTAATCTCTTTGGATCTGTGGTACCGTATTTTGTGAACGATTTTACGAAAACCCCCCACTCCGGGTAAATCCCATCAACTAGGTAGTACCCATACACGTATTTTGTAAACATACTTCTCCTCAAGATCTCTAGATATCCTTAAAAATAAGTTTCTACTCATACGAAAACGACGCCTAAACATTTTTTCATCATACTTTGGTTCCGCTGAGAAGTAATCGCTTACCAACAAATCGTTAGCGGTGAGTCGTTCACGAGCGATGTACCTTCTCCTGCGTTTAGGTTGTTGAGTCTCTTCCTCCTCCTCTCCGTTTTCCATGATAGGTTTCACCACCTTCGAGATCGTTTGTAGAAATATTTCCGCACCATCGTCAGATGATGATGATGATTCAATATAACTTGAAGAGCTCATGGCATTATTGTGTTTTATGTGTTTGATATTGTGTGATAAAAATGATAAATATGGTAAGGTATTTATAAAGGAAAAATTAATTTTTTTTTTAAATAGCACCCAACGGCTAGTTTGGTTTGGCCATTCACAGCCCGCCATGTCACCTTGCTAGACCCGCCCCACGCCCGGCTTTTCCCCCAACCCACGCCCAAACCCCCGCCCCATACCCCACAGTCTAATATGAGCTGACAACTTCAATGATGAACCAATCTCATTGGGCCGATACAATGTAGTGGGCTAACACTATGTCTGACTATTTTGAATCACAAGACACTATGATTGGACCGATTTTTGCAAGTGGACTGATAACATTTGACTATTGTTTGCACTAATTCAACTTTTCGGTTTTGAACATTGTTTACAAAGGTGGCCGACAATTTCAAGTTTCAACACAAACCTATTGGACCTCAACCTACTGATCACATGCAATACAAACACATAAAACAAATCTTGGGCTAATACAAAAGTTATTTCTTAATTCTGATTGGGCCGCATTATGAATTCACATGCACTTTTAATTTTTTTATGAACCGATAGTCTCTATCACATGCAAAGACTGACAAAATTGATAAGTTCGGTATAGTGGCCTGACACCAATTTCCAATGGACTGACAAACTTGTATAATGTTTCACACACTCGATGCACCTTCAAACGGTTCACACTTCACAATGCACTTTCAAGCTCGTTCAAACGATGTTTTTCAAACGGAATGTCATTTTCAAACGGACTATGCAAGTTTCAAACTGGATCGGTCAATTTCAAACGGAATAGGCCAGTTTCAAACGAGAAAACCTATGACGTCATCATTTTTCGAACACTTTCAAACGGAATGATGAAAATGTCAAGTTTTAGATCGATTTTAAAGCTGCATTTTTCTAGGATTTGTTAAAACGTGATTGCGAGTATAATGTGAAATTTTGAGCCGATTTTAACCGTGAAAAATTTTAATTTTGTGAAAGAAGGTGTAGAAATCAGATTTTCAAGCTGAATATGGCAAGAGCTCTTCCTCCTGAGCTCTGATACCACTTGTAGGATCGTGTCGTGACCTGAATGAGTCGTTCGGAAGAGCTCAAATCCGTTTCAGAGGCGGAAACAGAGAAACGGATGTGAAAACAGCTTGAAATACACTTTAAACCTCTTGTATATTGAATTAACAATGTTTACAATCAGAGGATAAACCGGCAGCACCTCGGTATCACTTGGCCCTTTCGTTACAAATGACATAAACAGCACACCTATTTATAGTCCTCTAGGTTCCGTTTGAAATCAACATGACAACTTCAAACGAGCCTTTCAAACGGACATGCCTTTTCAAACGATACATTCAAACGACCAATTCAAAAGTCAATTTCAAACTAAATGTTTCTTGTCGTTTTGTCTCATGTTGCAATGATGATGACATATGATGATGTCATCTATTATGATGTCACATATATGATGTCACTTGTGATGTCACATATATGATGTCACGCTTGTTCAGATCCGCAACGAAACCGAGACTCGATATAAGACGAAGTTGACATATATATGCACCAACACAACTGATCGTCGATAGTGAGTTCCTTCAAAGGAACTATGAGGGTCTCATCTGACAGACACTTCTTCAGATTCGACGCGTGAAAGACATTGTGAACTACACTGAGTTCTGTGGGTAGGTTTAGTATGTAGGCCACCTTGCCTATTTTCTCAATGATTTCGAACGGTCCGACATATCGCGGGTTGAGTTTGCCCCTTTTTTTCCAAAGCGAACCACACCCTTCCAGGGTGAAACTTTGAGTAGCACTCGATCCCCAACTTGGAACTCGAGTGGTTTCCGACGCTTGTTTACGTAGGCTTTCTGACGGTCGCGAGCTGCCGTCATGCGTTGTCGTATCTGAGCAATCCTTTCTGTTGCGTCTACTACCAGTTCTGGACCTGTGATCTGACTATCACCCACCTCTGCCCAACAAAGAGGTGATCGGCATTTATGCCCGTACAATGCCTCGAATGGAGCGGCTTGAATGCTGGTGTGGTAACTGTAGTTGTACGAAAACTCCACTAACGGGAGATGTTTTTCCCAGCTGTTGCCGAAATCGATTACACACGCACGAAGCATGTTATCTAGAGTTTGGATGGTGCGTTCAGACTGCCCATCCGTTTGTGGATGGTAAGCTGTGCTCATGTCTAATCGAGAGCCAAAATATTTGTGCATCGCTTGCCACAGTTCTAAAGTGAAACGTGCATCACGATCGAAAATAATGGAGGTTGGCACCCCGTGCCTCGAGACAACTTCCCTAAGGTAGACGTCTGCTAAAGTGGAGAACTTATCCGTTTCCTTGATAGCCAAGAAGTGTGCAGACTTTGTGAGTTAATCTACGATCACCCATATAGTATCATTTCCACGTTGAGATCTAGGTAAGCCAGTAACGAAGTCGATGGAAATTTGCTCCCATTTCCATTGTGGTATTTCTGGTTGTTGGAGTAGGCCTGATGGTTTCTGGTATCCAGTCTTGACTCTCGCACAAGTCAAACATTTGCTAATGTAGGTTGCTATGTGAGCTTTCATACTAGGCCACCAATACGTAGTTCTGAGATCGTGGTACATCTTATCCAAACCAGGGTGTACTGAGTAGCGAGACTTGTGTGCTTCATCCATTACAAGTTCTCGTAAATTGCCATAGAGTGGGACCCAAATGTGTCATGTCACGTAGTAGGCGCCGTCTTCCTTTTGTTCTAATCGTTGCCTTGAACCACGTAGAGCTTCAGCCCTGACGTTTTCTGGTTTCAATGCTCCTACCTGAGCATCTCGTATCTGTGCAGGAAGACTAGATTGGGTAGTGAGTTGTTGTGCTCGCACACGCCTAGGTGTGGTATCTTTTCGACTGAGGGCGTCAGCCACAACATTTGCCTTGCCCGGATGGTACTTGATGGCACACTCGTAATCATTCAGTAGCTCGACCCATCGACGTTGTCGCATGTTCAATTCCTTTTTCTTGAAGATATGCTCGAGACTCCCGTGATCGGTGTAGATAGTGCACTTGGTACCGTACAGGTAATGTCTCCATATCTTGAGTGCGAAAATAACAGCTCCCAGCTCTAAATCGTGTGTAGTGTAGTTCTTTTCGTGAACCTTAAGTTGGCGTGAGGCGTAGGCTATGACCTTGTCACGTTGCATCAACACACATCCAAGACCCTGAATGGATGCGTCGCAATAGACCACGAAATTGTCTATGCCCTCTGGCAATGAGAGAATAGGTTCGCTACAGAGCCTATCCTTTAGGTGCTGAAATGCAGATTCTTGTGGATTTCTTTCTGAGTTAGTAAAGTGACTCCTTTCTGAGTTAGTAAAGTGAGAGGTTGCGCAATCTTAGAAAAATCCTTGATGAACTTCCTGTAGTAACCTGCCAAACCCAAGAATTGGCAGATTTCTGTTGGTGTACGGAGTGCAGGCCAGTTCTTAATCGAGTCTACCTTAGATGGATCAACATGAATCCCATCCTTGTTTACCACGTGGTCTAGAAAGTGGACTTCACGAAGCCAGAAGTTGCATTTTGAAAACTTGGCGTACAGCTGTTCTGCTCGAAGGAGTTCCAAAATGAATCGTAAATGCTGCTCGTGTTCCTCCTGACTCTTAGAATAGATCAGGATGTCGTCAATGAAGACAATAATAAATTTGTCTAGGTAGGGCTTGCATACTCTGTTCATAAGATCCATGAAGTCTGCAGGCGCGTTTGTTAGCCCGAATGGCATGACCAAAAACTCGTAATGGCCATAGCGTGTTCTGAATGCTGTTTTAGAGACGTCCTCGTCCCGGACTCTCAGTTGATGGTAGCCTGACCTCAGATCAATCTTTGAATAGTAGCTCGACCCTTGCAGTTGGTCGAACAAGTCGTCAATGCGTGGAAGAGGATAGCGATTCTTTACGGTCGCCCTGTTGAGTTCGCGGTAGTCGATGCACATCCTGAAGGTACCGTCTTTCATCTTCACAAATAATACTGGTGCTCCCCAGGGCGAAGAGCTAGGACGAATGAAACCCTTATCCAAGAGTTCTTGCAATTGCTTGGACAGTTCTTCCAGTTCGGTTGGCGCTAAGCGATAAGGTGCTCGAGCTATGTGTGCTGCTCCAGGAGCTAGCTCGATCTGAAATTCGACCTGGCGATAAGGCGGTAGCCCAGGTAAATCTCTAGGAAACACTTGAGGAAAGTCGCGTACAACTGGAATATCCTCAATCTTCTTCTCTTTCATTGATGTGTCAGTAACAAGTGCTAAGATAGCGGTGTGACCCTTTCGCAAACACTTCTGAGCCTTAAGGAAGGAGATGATGCCCACTACAGCACCACTCTTGTCGCCTTGAATTTCGAGAGGTTCCTTGCTAGAACGGGGAATACGAACAATCTTCTCTTTGCATAGGATCTCTGCTTGCTGTTGGGATAACCAATCCATCCCAATGACGATGTCGAAACTACCCAGAACTATAGGAATGAGATCGATAGAGAAAGTCTGACCAGCGAGGATAAGATTACAACCCTTAACTATGTGTGTGGCCTCTAGACTTTTACCATTCGCTAATTCTATGACATGCTTGGTGTTCAAAAGTGTTGGTGTGTGCTTGAGCATTTGACTAACTTTTAGAGACACATAACTGGTATCGGCACCCGAATCAAATAAAACAGTAACATAAAAGTCGTCGAGAAGAAACTTACCCATCACTACGTTAGGATCATTCCTTGCGTCACCCTGACCAATCACGAACGCTTGACCTCGGGCGCCATTGTTCCCATTGTTTCCCCCATTGTTACCCCCACTGTTGTTTCCGTTTCCCTGATTATTGTTGTTTTCGTTCTGATTCTGGTTTAACTGGGGACAGTCCACTTGAAATGGCCCTCAGCACCACACTGAAAGCACCCCCTATTTCCTCGTTGTTGCTGCTGGTTCTGTGAAGCTGGTGGTTGTTTTTGATGGTTCTGTGAAGCTGGTGGTTGTTGTTGATGGTTCTGTGAAGCTGGTGGTTGTTGTTGATGGTTCTGTGAAGCTGATGGTTGTTGTTGATGGTTCTGATTCGCAGGTCGTGAGCTCCTGCAATCCTTGGCTTTATGGCCAAGCTTGTTACACTTCTGACAACGACCTTTGTTACATGGCCCGCTATGGTGCAATTTACATCGACTGCACTTAGGGTGGTTTCCCCGGTACCCACCCTGACTTCGATTACCAAAAGATTGCTGACTGGGACTCATGTACTCATCTGTCTTTCGCTGCTGGGATTGAGACTGAACCGAAGTGGGACCCTTGCCTGAATCTCCATCCCACTTACGTTTATTGTCACTAGGAGCATCCGAAGTGGCCGTAGCAGCATTTACACGTTTTGGCAGTTTGTTCTGCTCCACCGCCTGATCAGTGAGACGGTGAGCAAGTCGAGTGACTTGCTGGATGGTGCCCAAATTAGCCGCAGTCACATGGCTCTGAATTTCCGGTACAAGACCCTTGAGATACAGCTTGATTCGTTTGATGGGAGGGTCTACCATAGTGGGACACAATATTGCCAGCTCGTTCGATCTTTTCGTATATGCCTTGATTTCTGACCCCATCATCTTTAAGTTGAAAAACTCCACCTCTAGCTTGTGGATGTCGTCGCGGCTACAATACTCTTCCTTAATCAGTTCCTTGAAGTTATTCCATGGGGTGGCATTAGCAGCTGCCAATCCTAGCATTTGGACTTGCGCCTTCCACCAAGTTAACGCAATGCCTTCCAGTGTTCCAGTAGCATACTTCACCCTACGAGCTTCAGGGCATTCATACATCTCGAAGTCAGATTCAAGTTTCTCGAACCAGTGGAGGAGACCTTCAGCTCCCCCAGTGCCGTTGAAGGTAGTAGGTCGGCCGTTCATAAAAGTTTTGAAAGCGCCCACAGGAGGTTGAACAGGTTGACCTCCTGCCTAAGCAGCTGCGAATGCTGCAGTAACTTGTTCAGTGATCAAAGCTGCCAACTGGGCTTGAGTTAGGTTAACGCGTCCACTCATGATCTTCATATCAAAGGAAACATGAGTGAGAAAGGTTCGCGAAAGTGCGATGACAGAAAGGAGTAAGCAAATAAGTGTTTCCAAACAATAGTTGTTACGTTTTTCTAAGCATACCATGAGCAAAGTTCTATGTAATCTAGCTAGTAGGCAGTGTAAACGTAAATTGTATCACCTAGAATGTCGAGTCTTGCACGTGGAGCGAAGCGTCGTTGTGGATCGTTGAGCACTGTTCAGGTTATAGTCTGGTTTTAACAAAAACTTTTTCTCTTTTTAAAACCAAGTTCACTATAACCAATGACTCTGATACCAATCAGTCACACCCCCAAAATCCACACACGGAGTATCACCGCTTGGAGGCGTGACTGACCAGGATCAAGCCACCAATCATATTGAACAATGTATGTAGTAAATATAATTCAACCAAACAATATGAAAGGTGTTCAAAACCAAAGCCTAGTTAAGTGTTCAGCGGAAGCATAAATGTAAAACCCAACATAAGTACTAGTACGAAATAAAGTAATGTTTTTAGCATGGCACACAGTGCCATGTCCCACAACGACCGCGCCTCCCTGTGCAAGCTCCAAGTGTACCTAACGACCTGCAAGGCATGTAACAACGAATCAACAACAAAGTTGAGCGAGTTCACAGTTGGTTGTTTAGTTATAGCATTCGTTTCGTAAATCATATGTTCGTTTTGTAAACCATGTATCGTATTAATTCGTATCGCGGTCTCCCAGACATATTTGCGAAGATAAGTGGGGGCTTCCCATGTATTAATAGACCACGCGTATCGACTGCTACAAAAATGTAAGAGGTGCCCTAAGTCAATGTCTATCAGCATTGACCCTTTGCCCATAGTCCATTAGTACACGCTCGTCCGACTGGCACGGTGTGAGGTTTGTTAAACCCTAATAGCGCCATTAACTAATGACCCGCTCGCCATAGGCCTCGGCGATTAAGTCGATAAATGAGGGACTTAAAGTCATAGAGTGATGGTCTTATAGTCGTACACATCATGTTGTATGGGGAATACGCAAGTTTGTAGTTACCGTTCAGTCCTTTAACCCATTCCCAACCCTTGGGAATCCCATGCCTTGGATAGAGTGTGAACTCACCTTGGTTTACTCGGTATGCTAAAGAAATACACGCTCACAAATAATCAGTCACGACCTATAGTACGCACGTATATATATAATCAGTTTCGTTTGAAATGACTCGCATGCAAATCTAACATCACATAGTGCTTGGCAGTTAACATCATGTATCACGTAAGCAAATAATCAATATCATGCAATTCATGTTTCACATAAATGTCCATCACAGTTTGTACTAACATGGTTATTCATTAACATACTTGAGAGGGTTAACAGTCTTAACGAAGTTAGCAATTTAACAGGATTTGTATACATAACAAGAATAACAAACCAACACTGTTAATTAACTAACAGAATTAACTAACAGAGTTAACAAGAGTTACCCACTTAACAGAGTGTCATACAAGAATCTAACATTGTGAATAAAGTTAACTGAGTTAATAGGCTAAACATAGTTACATACTTAACAGAGTTAACATGTAACAGAATTAATAGACTAACTGAGGTTACTGAATTAACAATTAACAGAGTTAACAGGTTTAATAAACTAACAAGGTTACATGCTTAACAGACGACACTCCATGAAATCACATGTGCCGAAAACACATGCTTGGCGAAATCCCTTAAGTGACGAAATCACCAAGTGATTTCGTCTGGCCCTCTGTGTTTTCGTCTGTGGCAGCAACAACATCAGTAACAGTTACCAAACAATAACAACCCTAATCATCATCACGGCAATACCACTCAATCCATTCATAAAATCATTATGCACAAACAATCTAAATCACCTATATTCCTACTGACAACTCATTAGATGTCCACATGATTATGTCTAATCGAACATGGCCGCCATGTTCATATTCAGATTTTTAAATCTTTGTGCAACCATGTAACTTCACTCTCTGGGCCCTCACAACCGATTGTTATCAATTATCCATTTGTACACCCACACACAAACCGATATCAGCCACTAATATGCAATATCAATTTCATGTCTAACCTATTTATCATGCAAGATACTATCAACTAACAGTGATTCCAACTATATAGTTAACAAGCAATCATGTAAAGGTTGGACACTAACCGGAATAGAGAAACTAACAGGTCGATCGGAAAGAAAGGTTCCAAAGGCTTGCAGTTGTCGTCACTCGGTTGAAGAGGTGTTCTAGGGTTTTCAAAGTGATCTATCCTAACTGATCAACCAGTTATACGTAAACACAACTACAACTGGGCCAGCCGAACATTCTTGGGCCCAAAGCCCATTCTTCGGCGAAATCGGTGCAGACGAAAACATGGAGTTTTCGTTGAGGTGGGGTTTTCGTCGGGATAGGGTGTGGGTCAACATTTAATAACTAACTACAACATATATTATTAATATAAAATACACATATCAATGCAGGTGGATGTTTCGGGTGTGGGTATTTCGGCTAGGAATCCATATTTTGTTTTATTTATACAACAAAAATTAACACCACCAAATTATAAACATACACCAATGATGCACATCAAGTATATATATAAAACACACATATAAGGCACATCATGTGTATAGAAATGACATCTAGTGAACAAGTACTAAGTCAAGTAGAAACCTTGGAAACTCGGGTTGTCACACTTTTAGCCCCAATACTATGAGATATGTGATACTTTTGATACTTGATGAAACTTATGCTATGATTCTTGATACTTGGAAACTATGATTCTATGAAACTATGGTTCTATGATACTATGAAACTATGATTCTATGATACTATGAGACTATGATTCTATGATACTATGATTCTAAGAGACTTGATACTTTGGTGCTTGACTCTTGAGGCTCGTGAAACTTGAGACTTGGTTGAACGAGGGACTGGAGTCTTGTCACTGGCGGAAACTATGGAAACTTTTGTGTTAATAATATAGTTATGTGATACTATTACCCAATAATACACAACGCAACGCTTAATCTAACACGCGAAACGAATCAAATACGGAAACTCGGAAAGGATGGATTGGCCAAGTGGCAATCTGATCGGATGGCCATCCGATCGGATGACCATCCGATCGGATGACCAACCAATCGGATGGCCATTCGACCGAGCTGCTATCTGATCCGTGTACACCGCCTCACTCCCTCACTCTCACACTATAAATAGGCCTGTCACATCATTCTCACTGATGTGACAACCTCACTCGACCAAGACGCATGCACTCCTGCTTTTCTTCCATTTCTCGGTGATTTTGGTACGTTTTACACTAGATCCTTGTACATCTTTGATCTACACGTTATTCTCTACATGATTCTCCTTTGAAATCTCACTTTTCACCATGGAATCTCTAAGTTTTGAGCTCTTGAGGGTGACGTCATCATGGTGGTTTGTACAAACTATGGTGTGATGTCATTTCTGCCAAGATCTAGCTCAGATCTAAGGAATTTCATGTGTTTTACACCGAATCTTCACTAAATCTAGACTTTTAGCTAAAAACTTATGTTTATCTTCATCTTTTCTTAAAACTTTTACCTGAAATGGTGAGATCTGGAATTAAACGAACTGTAGACTTGATGAATAGTCTGGAGTTGGTTTGGAGAAGGATTGTTGCTGGTGAAGATGACCGGAGTATGAATTCTGACATAAGCACCGTCACGAACGGGTGACTGAATGGACTTGGGTGATTCTCACCCGATCAGATCGACGGTACACTGTTGAGCTTACCGTTTTCTCAATGCGTACCGTGTCGTTGTTGTTTAAACAGAAACTTAGAAACTTTACAAGTTTAGGAACGGGACAAGGACAACCCGATCGAGTGGCAATCCGATCGAATAGCCATCCGATCGAACAGCCATCCGATCAAGTGAAACTTGCCTCTTAACCCTAACACTTGGATACTTTGAATCTTTTGATCGTCGAATGGCAATCCGATCGGATAGCCATCCGATCGAACTGCCATCTGATCAAGGCAATAATGTGTCTTAACACTTAGAAACCTTTTCAGAAACTTGAACATTTTGAAACTTGACACATGGATCGAATGACCATTCGATCGAATGGCCATCCGTATGGATGACCATCCGAGCGGATGGCAATCCCTCACTCACCCACACCATAGTCATCCCAATCGGATGGCAATCCAATCGGATAGCCATCCGATCGAACAGCCATCCGATCAAGATGACTAATCCGACACTTGGTCTGAGTCTCGTTATTCTGCCTGACTCTTACCTATTGTAATCTGATCAGGCTGATTCTAAAATAGCTCCCTTTGATCCAATAACAGTTGATCTGTTAAGCAATCACTGTGAGTATACTCGATCCCGTTTTGTTTTAAACTTTGGGATGTAACATGTATTCTATTAAACTATGATACTTGAAACTTTTGGAATCTAAACTCTATCCTATGTTTGTGTGAAACTTGTGATTCTTGTATTCTATTTGTGCTATGTGGACGTTTAATCCAGGGTGTACAGTTCCGCCTTAACAATAGTAGCGCTATAGGAGATGCACCTCCCTATTATTCTCGGGGGTATTGTTAGGAGGATTCTAGTTTTCCTTGAGACTTGGGAAAACACTAAAGCATCGGGATACTTGGGCTATCACTTGATGGACTGCGAACACTAGCATGGCTGAAACTATTTTGTTACATTTACATATGGATATGAGGCTTTTAACCTATTATGCTATTATTCAAACTTGTATACTCGCCGGTACATTTTTGTACTCACTCTATTTTAATACATATTGCAGGCTGACAGGATGCTATGAATCATGAAACAAGCTAGGATGAAGCTTAGATACTCCACTTAGCTAAATCTAGAAACTTTTGAAACAATGGTTTTGATGTTTTGGTTTGATACTATGTTTTAGTGATTGATGTTGTATTTAGACATTTGCATGAAATGAATCTAAATTATATTGAAACTATTTAGTGTTATGGATTCTCATGAGCAATCTGGACGCTTAGTGCTCGCACCCCGATGTTTCCGCCATCGGTTGGGGTGTGACACATTTTTTCTGACAGCCGAAGAAGCAAAAATGATTCCGGACGTGATTGTCGGTACGTTTTTAGTTAATGATGTTTTTGCCAAAGTATCATTTGACTCTGGTGCGAACCAAAGTTTTATTAATACTTCATTTTGCAAATTTCTCAATCAACCATTAAATAAACTCCAACAAGAATGTCTAGTAGAAACAGCAAATGGAGAATCCATTAAAATCACTGAAATCTTGCAGGGAGCAAGAATAGAATATTTAAATCAAAAGTTTATTGCAAATCTTTACCGAATGAATCTGGCAGGATTTGATATTGTATTAGGAATGGATTGGTTAATAGCCAATAAAGCCAGTATTCTATGTGATCAAAAGTCAATACAAGTAAATTCACCAAAAGGTGAAAAGATCACAATTAAAGGAGATAAACCAACTAGATCCACAAAATTCATCTCTGTGATGAAAACTGCAAGCTGTGCAAGAAAAGGGTTGCTAGTGTATATGATTTCCATAATCATTTACACTAAAGGAAAGGAATTAAAAGATATCCCCGTAGTATCTCAATTTTTAGATGTATTTCCCGAAGAACTACCAGGATTACTATCAGACAGAGAAGTCGAATTCAGAATTCATCTGCTACCAGGAACAGCACCAATTGCAAGGCACCTTACCGTTTAGCACCAGCGGATATGCAATAACTAAAGAAACAACTAGACAAACTTTTGGAAAAAGGATTCATACAGCCAAGCTCATCGCCATGGGGAGCACCGATCTTATGTGTCAAAAAGAAAGACGGATCAATGCGTATGTGCATTGATTACCGATAATTGAACAAAGTCACGATTAAAAATCGGTACCCATTACCAAGAATTGATAATTTGTTTGATCAGCTACAAGGAGCTCGATTCTTTTCTAAAATCGACTTATGCTCAGGATATCATCAATTAAAGGTACAGGAAGAGGACATTCCTAAGACCGCTTTCAGAGCAAGGTATGGCCATTATGAATTTACCGTCATGCCATTTGGTTTAAACAATGCCCCAGCCGCATTTATGGACATGATGAACCGAATATGTAAGCCATATTTAGATAAATTCATAATTGTCTTTATAGATGATATTCTCATTTACTCTAAAAGTAAAGAGGAACATGCAGCGCATCTGCATGCACTCCTAAATTTGCTAAAAAAAGAAAAGCTTTATGCTAAAATTTTGAAATGCGAATTCTGGTTAGAAGAAGTGCAATTTCTTGGACATTTAGTTAATCATGAAGGAATTCATGTGGATCCCACAAAGATTGAGGCGATTACTAACTGGAAAGTACCTGAATCACCAACGGAGGTTAGAAGTTTCCTAGGTGTTAGCCGATTATTATAGAAGGTTTATCCGAGATTTTTCTAGAATAGCCATTCCCTTAACCAAACTAACTTGTAAGTCTGTTAAGTTTGAATGGGAACCAAAACAAGAAGAAGCCTTTAGAATCCTTAAGCAAAGATTAACCAACGCACCCATACTAGCATTACCAGAAGGAACTGAAGACTTTGTAGTCTATTGTGACGCTTCTAAGTTAGGTTATGGATTTGTGTTGATGCAACGTCAGAAGGTTATAGCCTATGCCTCTAGACAACTTAAGAATCATGAAGAGAATTATACAACCCATGATTTAGAATTAGGAGCCATAATTTTTGCCTTGAAAATTTGGAGACATTATCTGTACGGTAGTAAGCTTACTATTTTTACCGATCATAAGAGTTTTAGATATGTCTTTGGGCAAAAAGAATTAAATATGAGACAAAGACGTTGGATAGAAATTCTTAGTGATTATGATTGTAATATCCAGTATCATGCAGGAAAGGCTAATGTAGTAGCCGATGCTTTAAGTCGAAAGTATCATGAAAAGCCAAAAAGAGTACGATCTCTTAAATTAAATATGCAGATAGATTTAAACGAGCAAATTAGAAAAGTACAAGAATCAGTAATCAAAGATGATACTGAAAATTTGAAAGGAATGATTAAGAAATTAGAACAAGAAACAGTTGGAATTTGGAGATTCCATAAGAAAAGGATTTGGATACCTAAACTAGGAAATCTACGCCACCGAATATTAGAAGAAGCCCATAAGTCTAAATATATGACACATCCTGGAAGTGATAAAATGTATCAAGACTTAAGAAAGAATTTCTAGTGGATTGGAATGAAAAAGGATATAGCAGCTTATGTAGCCAAGTGTCTAACTTGTTCACAAGTCAAAGCTGAACATCAGAAACCTTCAGGATTGTTGCAGTAATTAGAAATGCCTGTATGGAAATGGGAACTAATAACAATGGATTTTGTTACCAATTTACCCAAGACACGAAAAGGTAATGATACAATCTGGGTGATTGTAGATAGATTAACTAAATCTGCTCATTTCTTACCAATGGGGGAAACTTTCAGTATGGAACAACTAGCCAAGTTGTATGTGAATGAAATAGTTTCACTACATGGAATTCCATAATCTATTGTGTCTGATAGAGATAGCCGTCTCACTTCTCATTTTTAGAGAAGTTTCCAAAAAGCAATGGGAACCAAGCTAGATCTAAGCACCGCTTATCATCCTCAAACGGATGGACAAAGCGAAACGACGATTCAGACAATGGAAGATATGCTTAGAGCTTGTGTAATTGAATTCGGAGGAAATTGGGACGATCATCTACCATTAATAGAATTTTCTTACAATAACAGCTATCATACCAGTATCAATGCTGCACCATTCGAAGCACTTTATGGACGAAAGTGCCGAACCCCAGTCTGTTGGGCAGAAATTGGAGAAAAACAACTATCTAGACCCAAGATAGTACAAGAAACAACAGTCAAAATTATTCAAGTCAAAGAAAGACTGAA
Organism: Helianthus tuberosus; assembly: GCA_030545235.1. Lineage (NCBI taxonomy): Eukaryota > Viridiplantae > Streptophyta > Magnoliopsida > Asterales > Asteraceae > Helianthus > Helianthus tuberosus. The sequence continues at coordinate 167,794,209 of CM060366.1, read as the reverse complement.
AGCAGCACGTGATCGACAAAAGAGTTATGCTGATAACAGGCGAAAGCCATTGGAGTTTCAAGTAGGAGACAAGGAATTATTAAAGGTTTCTCGTTGGAAAGGAGTGGTGAGATTCATCAAAAGAGGAAAGCTAAGTGTGAAAACTGTCAAAATTTCATGTATCCGTACAATGCTTAAACAGTAATGTATGACTTAATGACTGTGCTGAATTAAATTAATTACATAAATGCTTTCTGATTATTGTTATCATATATTCATATGCAACATATATTGCATAATGTCATATCATTATTGCATGCAAACTTATTGATTCAAATGATGCACAAAACAAAGTAAGCACAGTTATCAGACAAATCAGAAAAATGCTGACGGAGTTCAGTACATAGACAGACATGGTGTTGAGATACAGAATGGGCCAGAAACCAAGAATTACTCTAGTATAGTCTGTAGGAAAGTAAGGAACATAAAACTGCCTTCCTAGCAATAGATTAAGTGCCGGAAAGTGCCTAAAACTTACATAAACTGCAAAATTCTGTAGAATTAAGCATTTAAACAACTTAATATCATGCAGAAATATGGTTAAATGGTCCTGATTGCTTTCCTAAGTGTCGGGAATCAAAACTGTCACAAAAGGTAACATAAAGCACACTAAACTGCATAGTCTAGCACCTTAACGAACCGGTAACCAACCGGACACTACCCGAAATACCAAATTTTCACTAGAAGCATTGTTTTAACATTACCAAGCTAGTTATGTGTGACAACTGTGCTCTGTAAACGATGTACAATGTAAAACAATATCAATTATCAATAAAACGATGTATTTTGGTGTTATTATGTGTGTATTTGTGTTTGATGATTTTACGATTTGATTCGAGTTCGATTTCAAGCTTTAAATTGCTTTCTAGAAAGTTATACGCAAACTGGTGCGTAAACGCAGTTAGTTTAATGCGACAAACACTCCGGGATAGTGACATAGGCTTAACATACCTTAAATAACCTAAACATAACTTAGAAATAAGTTTTGGAAGGTTTGATGTGTCGAAAACAAGTTTATTCGATCGTATGGACTATTTGCGTCAAACTGCGAAACTATGCCGATTCGTATGGTAACGAACATTCTGGAAGTTGATCATAAGCTAAACATACCCTAAATATCCTTTACATAGCTTAGAAATAGGCTTTGAGGGGTTCGGTATGCGAAAATAAACTTATTTGATCAACAGGGACTAAAAGCGTCAAAAAGTGCATAAGTTTGCATTTTCGCGCATATCTTACGTTCTGGACATATCCGGAAATCCAAAAATTTTTGTAATCATTAAAATATTTCATTTTAGTGATTGGAATGAAAAATTACGCGACGGATCGT